>JASDFA010000016.1:127352500-128602500 GCA_035772735.1 Datura wrightii
AACCTATGATAGTAACCAGCTAAACCCAAGAAACTCCTGATATCAAAAGGACTCACTGGTCTAGGCCAATTCTTCACCGCTTCCAGCTTTTGAGAGTCCACCTGTACACCCTTACTTGACACCATATGACCCAAAAATGCTATGGAGTCTAGACAAAACTCACACTTGTTGAACTTAGCATAAAACTAGCGATCCTTCAGAGTCTGTAGCACCACCCTCAAATAAGCGGCACGTTCCTCCCTGCTCCTAGAATATATAAGGATGTCATCTATGAAAACAATAACGAACATGTTCAAATATGGCTTGACCACCCTATTCATCAAATCCATAAAAGCTATAGGAGTATTCATTACTCAAAAAGACATAACTACAAACTCATAATGATCATACCTAGTCCTGAAGGCTGTCCTCAGAATGTAACTCTCTCGAACCTTGAGCTGGTGATACTTGGATCTGAGGTCTATCTTTGTGAAACACTTAGCGCCCTGAAGCTGGCCAAACAAATCATCAATCATAGGTAGGGGATACCTGTTCTTAATAGTGACTTTGTTCAATTGCCGATAATCAATTCACATCCGAAGGGAACAATCCTTCTTTCGTACAAGGAGTACTGGTGCACCCTAAGTGGATTTGCTAGGTCTAATGAAACACTTGTCTAAGAGATTTTTTAAATGCTCCTTCAACTACTTTAGCTCAGCTGAAGCCATTCTGCAAGGAGGAATAGATATAGGCTGCGTATCGGGAAGAAGGTTAATACCAGAATCAATCTCCCACTCAGGAGGAATTCAAGGTAAATCATCCGGGAACACTTGTGGATATTCGCACAGTATAGGAATTGATTGGATAGTCGGGGTCTCAAATGTAGCATCCTTAACCCTAACTAGATGGTACAAACAACCCTAAAAATCATCTTTATGGCCTTAAGGTAGGAAATAAAATGACCTATACGCACAACTGAACTATCTTTCCACTCTGGGACTCACTCACCCGAAAATCAGAATCTACCGCACAGGTTCTACAATTTACTGAGGCATAACATGCAAGTCGCCAATCCATGCAAAATATAACATCAAAATCAATCATGGCTAGCTCTACTAAATCTGCTAAGGTGTATTTCTAAAGGACTGTGACAGGGCGAGTTCCATATACCCATTGAGCTATGACTGAATCACTGACTAGGGTAGAGACTGAGAAGGGTTCTGATAGGATTTTGGGACTAACTCCGATACTACTATCAACATTGGGTGTCACAAAAGATAAAGTAGCCCCTGGATCTAAGAATGCATATACATTAAGGTGGAATACTCCTAACATACCAGTGACTACATCTGGGGAGACCTCCTACTCATGACGAGATGCTAGGGCATAGAACCTGTTCTGGCATTGACCATCACCTGCACTAGTGGATGCACCCTACTGAGTGTGTTGTTGGGGCTACTGAGCTAGTGGATGGGCCTCGGTCCCTATCATGGACCTGTCTGGCTGCTGGACAATCTCTAAGCATAAGTCTGGGCTTCCCACACATGAAACAAGCACCTAAACCAGCTAAACACTGATCGGTGTGTCTCCAGCTACACCTGCCACATTTAGGATGCCGGACTCTGCGGGTCTACTCCCCTGACCTCGAGAGCTTGATGTTCATCCCCTCTGGTCGCGCCTAGATCTGGATGGCACACTAATAGCTGACGACACTGGGGTTGATGATCTCTGGTGGGACTAATGACGGTGCCCACCACTAGGTCTCTGTTGGGAGAATCCAAAGCTATCAATCTTGGCCCTCTTGGCCTCACTCACCCGCTCACTTACCTATACCGTCTCTATCTGCCAGCGTCTACTTGGGGTCCCTCCTCGGAAAGATTCTTCATTCAAGTTAGCTTCTTTTACTCCTTCACCCTGGGCGTACATAACTATTCGAGGGAAATCAATGTCCTGATGAAGCATCACGGTCCGACAATCTTTGACCAAGTGTCTATTATCCCATGCACGAATTGACTCTCTGGGGCTCTTTGATCTGTGACCATCTCAGGTGTATACTTGGACAAGTGAGTGAATACTCCTGAACTATCATATTACCCTGCATTAGGTTCACAAACTCAGCTGGTTTAATCTCGCTCATCTCACAAGGGAAGAACTGGTCTAAAAATGCGGTATGGAACTCATCCTAATCGATGGGGCCTGCTCCAACTGTCTTGTTATCCTTCCATCACCTAAATCAGATGTGTGTAACCCCTTTCAACTGATACGAGGCTAGATCTACGCACTCCTCCCCGGTCAGCCCCATGATCTAGGTGATCTTCAGAACTTCTTTAATAAACTCATGTGGATCCTCGTCCACTTTTGACCCATGCAACTCTGGGGGATTCATCCTCAGAAAATCACTAACTCTCGTAGCTGCCGTATTCCCATTCTAAGGGACATGCTCTACTGCCTATTGGTTGACCTGGGCGGTCAAAGCCTGAGCTAGCATCTGAATGGAAGTCCTAAACTTTGCATGGCCAACTTCCTCAAGCACATGATCCTCGGGGGCTGGTGGGGCCTTCTGGTGTCCATCCCTATTTTCATTCTCATGGCCATTTCCATTTTCATTTCCTCTTCCATTAAACCTACAAGAAGGCATGATTCTGCAAACGCATATAGCATGAACTAGAAGGATAGAGAGATATTTCATCGCATGACATAGATCATGAAAGAAGGGAACATTTCCTAAACGTTTCGTAGCCTCTCCGTCATAAGTGTGGCGTGCTTCACACCCATGAAAAAAACTCTACTTTATATGGCTTTTAGATACCTTAGGAAACTTCAAAACATAAAGCTCTGATACAAAGTTTGTCACGACCGAAATATAGGCTCGGATCAAGACACGAGACAAAGAACCCCGAGAGGCTCCAAGTCAACCCATGGCATGAAAATAACATCTAAGCTCAACATACATTCTTGAAACATCATCGGTCATCCCGAGACGTATCACTCCCAACTCCAGAACTGTAGTATATCTTCACGGGCACATCCAACGAGTTGTTAGTCCCTCCAACAACTCGTGCAATGAGCAGTTCTGAGAAAATTTTCCAAATTTATGCTACTTTTCATTTTTAAATCCCAGGTCTAGTCTTATGCACTTCCGGGGTATTACAACATCTCCCTCGTTGGAAACATTTATCCTCGAATGTGGGAAAACATATAGAAAATGGAGAAATGAAATCGCCATATTCAAATACTGAACATACCTGCTGAAAACTGACAGAGTGACTGACTCCGAATTGAACTACATGACTGAACTGAATTCCCAAGTCACACATATATCCATTTACATGAAAGAGACTGAGGTATATGAGCTATACATGAAGCTGAATAGAGTATTAAGGAGGAAATGGATACCTTAAGATGAAACTGAGCGGGAAGTGAATAGATATGGGATCTAGCCATCATATCTGCTCCGGCTTCCCTCGTAGCTCCCTCAACATGCTGATTCCTCCGTAAAAAATTAACTAAAGCTACTTCTTTGTTTCTTAGACTTCGAACCTGACGATCCAATATTTCCACCAGAACCTCTTCATAACTAAGACTGTCTTTCACACCAACACTGTCCACCAGAACAACTAGAGTTGGATCACCCAAACACTTCTTTAAGAGCGATACATGGAAAAACGAATGAACTAAAAGTAATTCTAAGGGAAAATCCAACTCATATGTTACCTTCCAACCCGTTTCACAATTCGTTATGGGCCAACATAACGGGTACTGAGTTTTCCTTTCATTCCAAACCTCATCACTCCCTTAATGGGAGACACCTTTAGAAATACCCAATCGTCGACTTTAAACACAAGTTCTCTCCTTCTCACATCCACATAGGACTTTTGGCGACTCTGAGCTATTTTTAGCATGTCCCTTATAGGATTAACTTTATCATGGCCTCATGGACTGAATCAGGTCCTATTATCACAGGTTCACCTACTTCAAACCAACCAATAGGAGATCTACATCTCGCTCATACAGATCCTCAAACAGAGCCATTTGAATGCTGGAATGACAGTTGTTGTTACACACAAACTCAATGAGAGGCAAATGATCATCCCAACTACCCTTGAAGTCAATCATACATGCTCTCAAAATATCCTCGAGAGTCTGGATAGTCCGCTCCAACTAAACATCGGTTTGCAGATGAAATGTTGTGCTAAGCTTGACCTGAGTGCCAAGTACTTTTTGAAACGATCTGCAAAACAGAGAGGTAAACTGAGTACCTCTATCTGATATGATGGACAATGGCACTCCATGCAATCGAATATCTCCCAAATGTACAACTTAGCATAATCCTTCGCTGAATTTGTAGTTTTGACCAGTAAGAAATGAGTTGTTTTAGTCAACCTATATACAACAACCCAAATGGAGTCACATTGTCGATAAGTGTGAGGCAACCCTGTAACGAAATACATGTTGATCTCCTCCCATTTCTAAGTAGGAATACTAATGTCTTGAAGCACACCTCCTGATCTCTGGTGCTCAACCTTCACTTGCTGACAATTCGGATACTTAGCCACAAATTCTGCAATGTCCTTTTTCATGTCATTCCACTAATAGACTTCCCATAGGTCACGGTGCATCTTGGTGGCGCCTGGATGTATCAAATATCTAGAACCATGAGCTTCATGCAACATCTTCTCCCTCAAATCTTCGACATCCGAAACATATAAGTGACCTGATCTTGGGAAAAATGGCATGCCCAAGTGATACTTTATAACATAGTTTTCGTCTTGTTTATCTACTTATTTATATACATTCTCATGTAACTTTATGTAAATGTGAATATATATATATACACTAACCAACATGATTAGTCTTGTTTTTGTAGGTATAAAATGAATTTGAGGAACTAATCTATGAGCTGGTGAAGTGGAGGAATGGAATCGGAAGAGAAACGCGAAAGTCAGCAAGGAGGACACGCGAAGCAGCCCACCTGTGCGACAGCAACATGCCACGGCAGGCCAGGATGCGTGACAAGGGCGTGTCACGGCCCCAAATTGCGTATGAACCAACAACAGGGTCAGGTTAATGTAGTTCAGCAAGCTCTAAGTCGGTGTGAAATTTGTGGGAATAATGGGCACAATGCAGAATCTTGTGGAGCCAATCTGGAATCAGTCAATTTTGTTGGGAATGTACAGAGGAACACTTAGAATTTTGGAAACAACTACAACAAAAATTGGCAGAGCCACCCAAATTTTTATTGGGGTGGAAATCAAAAGCAAAGTTATCAGCAACCTCAGCACCAGCAGTATCAGCAGAATAGTCAGAATGATGGCCAGTTGAGCAGCAACATCGAGGAAACGTTGCAGAAAATCATGGAGACCCAGACTCAATTAGCAGAAAATCAGTCGAGGATGGCATCAGACTTGAAGAATCAGCAATTGGCCACCCGCAATCTAGAAAAGCAGATGGGTCAGATAGCAGCTGCTCAAAATATGAGACCGCAGGAAGGACTACCAAGTGACACAGATCCTAACCCCCGTCAGGTCAACGCCATCAGTCTGAGGAGTGACAAACAAGTAGTTGATGTAGTGCCAAAAGAGAAAAGAAATGAGGTGCAGCTGGAGTTGGTTAGGAAAGGACCATCCACTGACAAGGGAGAGAATAAGAGTGTTGTGCAAGAAAATGCACAATCTTCATTGTAGCCAGCACAAAGACCACCACTACCATTCCCTTAGAGATTCAAAAAGAGCAAGGAGGAGGAATGCTTCAAAAAGTTCTTTGAGATTTTCAAAGAACTTCACATAAATTTGCCTTTGTTTGATGTTTTGCAGGGAATGCCCAAGTATGCTAAATACTTGAAAGATGTGATGGAGAACAAAGTTATATTGGTGGATGTCCAGACGGTAGCACTGACGGAGGAGTGCAGTCATAGGGTATTGAGAAAGATTCCTAAGAAGCTCAAAGACCCAGGGAGTATTACCTTCCGCATACAAAATGGTAAAGCTGAAGTGCTACGAGCCCTATATGATTTAGGGGAAGCAGTTAATTTAATGACCCTATCTTTATTTAACACCCTGGGGTTGGGGAATCCGAGACCAAAGAGATTGATGCTGCAGCTGGCAGATAAGTCGCGAGTGGCACCTGATGGAATAATAGAGGACTTTCTCATCAAAGTGGGTAAGTTTATTATACCCACTGATTTTATTATCTTAGATTTCATGTTGATGACCAGGTAACCTTAATCTTGGGATGACCATTCTTGGCCACCAGAGGAGCGGTAATTTATTTAAGAGCAGGGACCCTAAAAATTAGGGTCGACGATGAAGAAGAACTCTTCCGAGTATACCAAGAGATTAACCCACCCACAAACTACAAAAACCTTTGTAAGGTTAGTGTGTTGTTAGAGGATAAGTGTGGGGTGGTAGATTCCATGGGTCCACAACCAAAGGTAATGATAAGTGTTCAGCCCGAGTCTGATAAAGGGCTTCGGAGTGTGAAGAATTTTGAGGAAGAGAGGAACAGAGTGGAGGATGTTTCCGTTAAAAATCAAAAGAAAAGAAGATAGTTCTCGAAAGGGAATCCAGGTATGAGGATGTCCTGAAAAGGATAGTCCACGTCGTTTCACGACGTAAAATAAGGTGCTGCTTGGGAGGCAACCCAAGGGTACCACAGGTACAATTTGTGATTTTTGTTTATGTGATTTTGGTTACTTTCAACTTATGTTGTTTTTGGTGGAAAGTTAGGCACAGATGGAGGAGAAGTATGAGCACCCATGGAAGAGGAAGCTAACAGGCATTGAAGAGAAAAAGTGTGGGGTCAAACACCCACTTGTGCAAATTTGAAGAAAAACTTGTTGTTATCTAGGCATAGAGGCCCAGGGAGTATTTCTCACCCTTTTGAATTTTAATTAGATGCTTTGGGGAAATAGCATGATTCAAGTGTGGGGTGAGGGAAATTTCAAAAATTTTGTGCTTAATGATTTTGGTGAATGTAGTTCTTGATACATATTGGAAAAATATTTGAGTTGAGCATGACTTCACCACCTGTTGGTTTTTCTTTTCTGTTCTTTTCCGACGGAGGGTCTTTGAACTGAATAATAATAAAAAAATTTCTTTGTCTATATATAATGTTTGTAGTCATAGTTAGAGACTATTTCCGACGATGGATGGATGACCACCATCTTGAGGAAAAATTAGTCAATAGGTTTTGGGTTTTGAACTCGTAGCTAATTGATGGCTTGATGTTCTTGTTATGTGCTATACATGATTGTAAGATACAAGTGTGGTTAGTGTTGAAGCATGTAAGAAGTATATAACTTTGTTTGAGAAACTTAGGCTCTTGAATTTGACTCGATGTGATTGAAGCTTAATTCTGAATTCTTGTGATTAGCTGAGTAAGAGCCTGCTGAATGTGTCTTGAATTGAGCATGTGCTGTGAGTGTAAGTTTTTCGAATATTTCGTTCTATTGTGGAATGTCTAGAACTTGCCTGGTGTGTATATAAAACGAAATGAAGGATGTGGACTATAGGAAATGATTTAGGCATTTCTTTGAATGAAGCTAATTTTTATCCCTCACATTACATACCTTGAATGTTGAATCCTAGTGAGCCCCATTGAGCCATAAGCCTATTCTTTGATAGCTACAACATAAGCTTAATCCTTTTTCTTTCATTAGCCTTGAATTTGATCCAAAACTCCTAAGCTCTTAAGGGAAAAATCCGAAAGAGTGAAGGAGTGAGAAGCATGAAAAAGAAGGAAAAATAGCAGTTGTAAAAGTTGAGAAAGGTCAAGGGTGCACTTGTTTGAAAATGCTTGAGTATTAGTAGGGAGTAGGAAAATAAATGAATGAAAAGGTTGTTATACTAATAAGCTAAGTGTGCTTATAGAAATGGGAACAAGAAGAGAAACTCAAGGGTGAAAAGAATGAGGAGGAAGTAAGAAAAGAGATATCCTAAGGGAAGTGTGATGTATTAAAAGTGCTTGGGGAAGATAGCCACTATTACTGGTCAGAATAGTAGCTACCCGTCCCTTAGCTTACATTACAACCCATTAAGTCCTACTTGATCTTACATTCGTACATCCTTAAATTAGTGGAGTAAAACACTAAGGGAAATCTTATGGGTCAATACATGATGCATGTGAATTCCTTGAGAGAGTGAGCGCATTCTATTGATATACCCATACATGTTGTGATTTGAAAATTTGTGAGTAAAAATGGGTAACTCTCTTGTTGTGAAAGCACATGTTTAATGAGAGATAACATTCATGTCGGATTTCCTTATCGGTTGATTTGCATGAGTTTGCTAAGATTGAGAGTCGATTCTTGAGGTTAGGAAGTCTTAACATAGTTGTATATTGTCATTGATTAAATCGTGCATGCTCTATTTTCAACTTGCTATCTCAAACAATCATTGTAGTCGTAGCTTGAATTGTCTTGCTAAATTAGTTATGTGTGAGTCTTCATTTACATGAGATGTAAAAGGGTTGTTCGAGGAAGAACAAGGCTTTAAGTTTGGGGTAGGTTGATCTTGGGCAAAATGGCATGCCCAAGTGATACTTTATAACTTAGTTTTCGTCTTGTTTATCTACTTATTTATATACATTCTCATGTAATTTTATGTAAATATGAATATATATATATATATATATACTAACCAACATGATTATTCTTTTTTTTGGAGGTTTAAAATGAATTTGAGGAACTAATCTCTGAGTTGGTGAAGTAGAGGAATGGAATAGGAAGCGAAACGCGAAAGTCAGCAAGGAGGACACACGAAGCAGCCCACCTTAGCTCCTAAAAACATTTTGTCACGTAATACTTCTGAAAAACTACCAAGGAGTGAAGGGAGAAGTGGAAAAACTCACCTAGGGTTCTTAAATTTCATCTTTTCTTCTACTAATTCATGTAAGTATGTTACGTTAATTATGTTTTCTTGTAATTGTACGAACTTGAGTTGCTAGAACCCTTCCTCTAGGGTGAGGCCACATGATATGATTGTGACTATGTGAATTTGTTTTGGTTTTAAGTTATTAATTGTTGTTTTGTCTTACGTTCTTAATTATGGTTGTTTTCATGATTGATCACCTTGAAAACACACACGTTACACCTAGATAAAAGATTGAGAAAGTAAACCCAGGGTAGAACAAAGAATGTAGGGAGCAAGTTTGTATCTTACGATATAATTCGCAGTTAGGATGAGAAATTATACCTATTTTGCCTTGCTTGGTTGATAAAGCGGGATGATAATAAGAAATCAAATTAGAATTGTCACTCCACCACTCGAAGAAGTAGTTGTGAATCGAAGTTGAGTTAAATGATTAGAGGTACGAAAGTCCCTAATCAAGGGCATAAACCCCGTAAACCACATCCACGTAATTGAATTGCCTATGAACTTGGATGTCACATCCCTGCTCAATGATGTAGTTGTGAGGATAGTTTGTCGTGTTTAGAGGCTTGAAACACCATGAACATGCATTTTCAATTATGTGAGACAACAAGTCATAATTCCATATTTAAACCATTGCAAAGAGTAGTGTCGTATGATTACCCGGCCTTAGCTCTAGTTGCTCCTTGAATGATTTCAGAGTATTTCTGTGACCACCCCTAGATTTAAATAGAATTTATCAAAAACTTCTATAATCAACACTTGTGAAAGTTAATATCACACTTGAACTTGCTAATTAGATGAATTGGTCCAGTCCCTGTGGGTTCGACATCCGGCCCTTAAAAAGGGCCACTGTATTACTTGTAAGACCACGTACGCTTGCGTGTGCGCTTGGGTGCAGTCAACATGACCCTAATATCAAAGCACACCATCTCCCCTTTTGGAGAAGACCTCTACCTTCTAACTCTTAACGACTTTCTTTAACTTTACCAAAAGAGGGTCCTCGTCTTGTCTCGCTTTTACGTCAGTCACCAAGAATGATTCTGATTGGTTCTGAACAACAACGCCATCATCGGCCGAGTCAACCAAATGAATTCCCAACTGTGCAAGCCGATGAACATCCTTGACCAGTTCCTTCCTCCCCTCATCTACATGAGACACACACTCCATATAAATCCTACTAAGAGCATTTGCTATCACATTAGCCTTACCCGGATGGTAAAAGACACTCATATCATAATCTTTGAGTAGCTCTAACCACCTCCTTTGATGCATATTTAGATCCTTTTAGGTAAACACATATTGTCAGCATTTGTGATTCATAAACACATCCACATAGACCCCGTACAAATAGTGTCTCCAAATATTCAAGGTGAACACTACTGCTGCCAATTCGAGATCATGAGTCAGGTAATTCTTTTCATGAACTTTTAGTTGTCTGGAAGCATATGTTATAACCTTGCCATGCTACATCAATACACATCCAAGGTCGACCCTTGAAGCATCACAATATATCACAAACCCTTCGGTACCCTCGGGTAGGGTTAACACAGGTGTTGAGGTTAGTTGAGTCTTGGGTCAATTTGATCAATGGCACTGAAATAGATGAAAACCCCTCTACAAAACTTCTAAAATAACTAGCTAAGCACAAGAAACTCCTGATATCCGAAGAATTCACTAGTCTAGGCCAATTCTTCACTGCCTATATCTTTTGAGAGTCTACCTGTACACCCTCACCTGACACCTCATGACCCAAAAACGCCACTGATTTCAACCAAAACTCACACTTACTGAACTTAACATATAGCTGGTGATCCTTGAAAATCTATAGCACCACCCTCAAGTGAGCAACATGCTCCTCCTTACTCCAAAAGTGTATAAGGATTTCATCGATGAACACAATCACGAACATATCCATGTATGGCTTGAACACCTTGTTCATCAAATCCATAAAAGCTGCAGGTAGCATTTGTTAGTCTAAAAGGCAACTACAAATTCATAATGACCATACTGCATCCTGAAGGCTATCTTTGGGATGTCACTCTCCCGAACCTTGAGCTAATTGTATCCGTATCTGAGGTCTATCTTCAAAAAGCACTTAGCACCCTGAAGCTGGTCAAACAAATAATCAACTTTGGGGAGTGGACACCTTTTCTTCATAAATCTATTTTAATTGCTGATAATCAATACACATACAAAGAGAACCATCTTTCTTTCGGACAAAGAGAATTGGTGCACCCCACGGGAATTTGTTCGGTCTGATGACACCCTTGTCCAAGAGGTCCTTCAACTACTCCGTCAACTCCTTTAGCTCAGCTTGAGACATTCTATAAGGAGGAATAGATATAGGCTACGTATCGGGAAGAAGGTCAATATCGAATTCAATCTCCCGCTCGGGAGGAATTCCCGATAGATCATCTGGGAAGACTTCTGGATACTGACATACTAATGAAACTAACTGAATAGTCGAGGTCTCAGATGTAGCATCCTTAACCCTAACTAGATGGTACATGCAACCCTTGAAAATCATCATTTTGGCCTTAAGGTAAGAAATGAACCGCCCTACAAGTAAAGGTGAACTACCCTTCCACTCAAAGACTGGCTCACCCGGAAGTCTGAACTCTACTGCCCTGATTCTACAATTGACTGAGGTAAAACATGCATAGAACCAATCCATGCTGATGACTACATAAAAATCGGCCATGGCTAACTCTACTAGATCCGCTGACGTGACTTTCTGAATGACTGTGATTGGCAATTCTACACACCTGTCTAGCTATAACTAAATCACCGACTGGATTAGAGACTGAGAAGAATTCTGATAGGATTTTGGCATTGACTCTGAAACTACCAGCAACATAAGGCATCACAAAAGACAAGGTATCCCCTGGAAATAACAATGCACATACATCAAGATGTACTACTCGTAACATACTAGTGACTACATCTGGGGAGACCTCTTGCTCCTAGCGGAATGCTAGGGCATAGAATCTATTTTAGCGCTGACCGCCACCTATGCTAGTAGATGCGTCATGCTGAGCTGGCGTGCTGGTGAGGATGCTAAACTAGAAGCTGGGCCTCGGCCTCTATCATGACCCTGTCTGGATGTTGGAAAATCCCTAAGCATGTGTTTGGGCTTCCCGCACCCGAAGCAAGCACCTGTACATACCAGGCACTGGCATGTGTGTCTCCGTCCACACCTGTCGCAAACTAGGATACTGGAATTTGAGGGCCTGCTGCTCTAACCTCTAGAGCCTGATGCTCTTCCTCTCTGGTCGTGCCAAGATATGGATGGCACACTCATAGCCGATGATGCCGGGAGTGACGATCTCTAGTGGGACTGCTGGTGATGCCCACCACCTGGTCTCTACTGAGAGAACCCATAACTGTCTATCCTGGCCCTATTGGCCCATGTCCCTCTCACATGCACCGCCTCCATCTGCTAGGTGCACAAGACTATCCAAGGAAAATCCATATCCTAATGAAGCTGGCGGTCCTGCAATCCTTGTCCAGGTAGTTTGCCACTCCATGTACAAACCGGCTCACTCGAGCTATCTGCTAAGCCACTAACTCTGGTGCGTACTTGGACAAATGGGTGAACTCTAAGGCATACTCCTACATCATCATCTTTCCCCACTTTAGATTCATGAACTCAGCCACCTTCAGCTCCCTTTTCTCACGAGGGAAGAACTGATCTAGAAAAGCGATATGGAACTCATCCCAACTGATAGGGCCTGCTCCGACTTCCCTATATCCTTCCATTGTTGAACCAAATGTGTGCGACCCCCTTCAACTGATATGAGGCCAAATCATCACATTCTTTCCCAGTCACCCCCATAATCTCATCTATAAACTCATATGGATCCTTGTTCACCCTTGACCCAAGAAACTCTAGAGGGTTCATCCTTAGAAAATCTCTGAATCGTGCTACCCCCACATTCTCGTTCTGAGGGACATGCACTACCGCCTGCTGATTAACTTGGGCGGTCAAGGCTTGTGCTAGTATATGAATGGTTCCGTGAATTCAGCGTGGACAACTGGCTTTGGTGCATGGTGCTCATGGGCTAGTGGGGCCTGTTGGTGTCAGTCCCCATTTCCATCCACGTGGTTGTTTCCATTTCCATTTCTCCTTACATTTACTCTGCGGGGAGGCATGTTTCTGAAAATGAGTGTAGAACGTGTTAGAAGGACAAAGAGACATTTTATCGTACGACATAGAACATGAAAGAATGGAAAATTTCCTAAATGTCTCGTAGCCTCTTCATCATAAGTGTGGCACGCTTCACAGCCATGAAAAAGACTCTACTTAACGCAACTTTCAAACACCCTAGGACACTTCATTACCTAATGGCTCTGATACCAAGTTTGTCACGACTCGAACATAGGCCCGAATTCAGACACGGGACAATGAACCCCGAGAGACTCCAAGTCGACCCATTGCATGAACATGACATCTAACTCAATCAATAAAAGTGGAAGATTTATCATAATTAACATAGCGGAAGTCTAAACATATCATATCATATGAAAACATACACGAATCTAAAGCTGAGTATATAGTATGTCTAAAAAGCCTCTAATTATGATGACTTAAAGGGACAAGACCCAAACTAACTCTCTAAGTCTGAAACTGAAAATACAAAGATAACTGATAAGGAATGCTCCTCGAGAGATGCGGATTCACCAACTAAGACTGGATGCCAACTCCGAAAACTGGCTAGTGATGGGGCTGAGTCTGAAGATCGGAGCCTGTATATAAAACAATACAACATAGAGTATGCAGTTAATATGTGGAATGTACGAGTATGCAAGGTAAGTAAAACCACTTAAGTAAGTAAAATCAATAAAACATGCACAATATAAAACATAATCAATATAAGAATCTGCGAGTAGGGCTTGCATGCTATTTTCTAAAATTATGATTTGAACATAACTGAATATCATAACTGATTCGAATGACCCAAAGATGAAAATTGATAATCATAAGTAAAACTGAACTGGGTCAAACCTACTTAAAAACATATATATATCATGAATGATGAACATGTATAATTGAAATCATGAGGAACAATGGGAGACTCATCATATAACCGACATTACATGATAGAGCTTATGTGGTCCCAACTATTACACTCAAGTGGACAGAGCCACCCAAAACCTTTTCAGGGCTGAGGACGCTACCATGATATCGATATTAAGCTCAAGGCCCCTTTGGGGCAGGGGGAAGCTCCAAAGGAGGTCGCAAATAATCTGATCATACCTATATTGGCACGTAGTTCTCAGGCATAGGGTTGACTGACCCTTAGCCTACTCGGTGCTAGACATTATTCCAAAAAACATGCATATGTTCTCGGTCGTTTTTCAATGAAGCTGATCATCATCTAGTGACGAAGCTGAATAATAATATACATGCATAATCGAAAATCATAACATGAGGAGCCTAGGCTCAAACCATACCACAAGCTAAAAATAATAGGAGTCTTGACTCCAAATTCATGTGGTAAGCTAATTTATGAAATCATAAGACATACTTGATCATATGGGCTTGCCCAATACTTTGACATGCTTGAAATCAACTTGATTCACTTTGAAAACATGAACATAAACATGCGTATTTTCAAATCATACTTTCTTCATAAATGTTACATCATACTTGAACATATATCTAATAAATCTCAACATTCATAATCATTTATGGATGGGCATCATAGTTTAGGAACTTGAAAACATATAATTTAAAACATTGTAAAATCTTCCCATAAATCATAATTCATCATTTAATGGGTCAAATGATGACCCGTGGGGAGTCCTAGTGACTTATCATCCCACTCATCATGACTTCTGGAAGATGACCTCTTCTTTAACTTGGCACCACTTAACAGGCCACTCAACGATCCGTCAAGTGACTTGACGATTCACCTGAAGAGTCATTCTGTGACCTGGTGTATATTTTTCTTTTTTTTAATCTATTTCAACCCTCGGGTTTGAACTTAGGGACTTTGGGGTGTTGTAGTTACTCCCAACGCCTGCCACTCAAACAGATGACATGACTCCTGACCACGACTCATCTCCAGAACCAATGAGTCATACCATGACTCATTACAGGGACCCACAAATCATACTATGACTCATCACATCAAGGCTGTCTCTACAGATGCTGACTACGACTCATGACCAGGAGTCATTCCTACTCACCGTGACTCAGTGTGGAAGCATGGTCTAGGAAGTAAAACATCAAAACCATACCACGACTCTCCCTAAAATCCATGACTTCAAACCACGACTCATACGATGAGTCATTTTGAGAAATTCTATAATTTTTTCGGCTGATCAAATTCCAAATCCCGAGTCAAGTACTAGAAAAATTTGGGGGAAGAGCTGCAATCCCAGAATTGAAAGATATAGACTGAAAAATTGATGAGGTTACTGACTATGGACTGAGATACATTACTGAACTGAATCCATGTAATGTACTTACATGTTATAATATGAAAGGAACTGAAAAACATGAACTTGGAATGGAACTATAATGGAGTATTAAGAAGGAAAACACTACCTCATGCTGGAACTGAGTAGGAAGGGAAAAGATGCGAGTATCTAGCCATCATATCTGCATCAGCTTCCTGTGTAGCTTCCATAACAAGATGAGTTCTCTAAAAAAGTTTCACAAAGGCTACATCTTTGTTTCTCAACTTTCCAACCTAACGATGAAGTATCTCAACTAGAACCTCCTCATAAGTAAGGCTATCCTTCACATCTATGATCTCTACAAAAAGATCTAAGGCTGGGTTGCCAATTCAATTCTTCAATAGAGATACAAGGAAAATAGGATGCACTGAGGCTAACTCTATTGGTAGTTCCAACTCATATGCCACCTTGCCAACTCGCCTCAGGATCCTATAAGGACCAACATATCGGGGACTAAGCTTCCGTTTCTCCTCGAACCGCATAACCCCCTTCATGGGAGACACCATCAGAAACACCCAATCATTAACGACAAACTCAAGATCTCTCCTCCGAACAATCACATAGGATTTCTACCGACTTTGAGTTGTTTTTAGCCTATCTCTAATTAGCTTAACTTTATCCATAGCCTCATGAATCGAGTATGGCCTTATAAATATAGTCTCACTTACCTCAAACTAACCAATAGGTAATCTACACATCTGCCCATAGAGAGCCTCAAATTGAGCCATTGGAATACTGGAGTGATAATCATTATTGTAGGCAAACCAATGAGAGGTAAGCGATCATCCCAACTACCCTTGAAATCTTACACATGCTCTCAATATGTCCTCAAGAATCTAAATGGTCTACTCGATCTTTCCATTTGTCTGTGGGTGAAAAGTTGTACTAAGCTTCTCTTGTGTACCAAGTCCTTTCTGAAATGATCTCTAAAACTGAGATAGGCATAGGAAGTGAGCTGATTTGGTCAACCTGTCCATAATCACCCTTATAGAGTCATACTGTTGGCATGTATTAGACAAACTTGTTATAAAGTCCATATTAATCTCTTCCCACTTTCAATTAGGAATTTCGATGTCCTAATGCATACCTCCAGGTCTCTAATACTCCACCTTCACATGCTGGTAATTCGAACACTTAGCCACAAATTCTATTATATCCCTCTTCATGCCATTCCGCTATTGACTCCTATAGATCACGGTAAATCTTGGTGGAACCTAGATAGATAGAGTATCAAGAGCTATGAGTCTAACTCAACATCCACTTTCTTAAGTCATCCACAGCCGTTACACATAATCAGCTTTGATATCAGAGTACACCATCTCCACCTTGGGAGAAAACCACCACCTTCTGATTCCGAACTGCTTCTTTTAACTTCATTAGGATAGGATCCTCATCTTGACTTGTTTTAACTTTTTTCACCAATGAAGATTCCAACCTTTTTTTAACTATAACACCACCATCTGATGAATCCCTAAGGAGAACTCCAAATGAGCAAGCCTATGCACATCCTTCACCAACTCCTTTCTTCCATCCTTAACATGGGACCGACTCTCCATTGAGAACCTACTAAGAGCGTCCACCACTACATTGGCCTTGCTTAGGTGATAAAAGACACTCATGTCATAGTCCTTGAGAAGTTCTAGCCATCTCCTTTGTCAAAAATTCATATCCTTCTAAGTAAACACATACTGAAGACTCTTATGGTCCGTGAACACATCCACATACACCCCACATAAATAATTCCTACAAAATGTTTAAGGGAAAGGCCACACCTACTAATTCTAGGTCATGCATCACATAATTCTTCTCATGATTCTTAAGCTATCTAGAGGCATATGCAATAACCTTACCTGTTGTGTTAACACACAACCAAGACCAACCTTAGATGCATCGCAATACATAACAAAGCCATCTGTGCCCTCCGATAGGGTCAATATTGAGGCTGAAGTGAGTCGAGTCTTTAACTCTTGAATACTATTCTCACAAGCATCAGTCCACTAAAATTTGACCTTATTATGGCTTAATTGAGTCAATGGTGCTGCAATGGATGAAAATCCTTCTATGAACCTCTTGTAGTAGCCAACTAAACCCAAAAAGAACCTAATATCTTTAGGACTGATAGGTCTAGGACAATTCATCACCGCCTCTATCTTTTGAGAGTCCACATGTACACCCTCACTAGACACTAGATCATCCAAGAATGCTACTGAGTTCAGCCAAAACTCACACTTGTCAAATTTAGCAAACAACTGGCGATCCTTGAGAATCTACAACACAATCCTCAAATGAGCAGCATGCTTCTCCTCCATCCGAGAGTATATGAGAAATCATCTATGAAGACAATCACGAACATATCCAGATACTACTTAAACACCCTATTCATCAGGTCCGTAAAAGTTGCAGAAGCATTCATTATTCCTAAAGACATAACTACGAACTCATAAAGATTATACCAAGTCTTGAAGGCTATCTGATCACGAGAAAAAATATATGCCCGAGATACGCTTTACGACTTAAATTAGTCTTGTTTATCTAAGATTATTGTATACATTTTCATGTAATTTTAGATAAAGTAAATATATGTGCTAACCAACATGATTAGCCTTTGTTTTGTAGGTTTTGATGACTTTTGAGTAACTAATCCATGATTTGGTGAAGTAGAGGCTTGGAAAAGGAATCAACATGCAAACGTCGGCAAAGAGGAGGCACAAAATAGCCCACCGGCGCGTCGACAAGGTGCCAGGGCAGGCAGGCTGCTCACAACAGCCCACCTGCGCGTTGGCAACGTGCCACGGCAGGTGGCCTCCGCGACCAAGGGCTGCCAACGCACTGCCCAAGCAGCGTGACACGCTGTCAACGCGGCAGGGTGCTGCCCGGGCCGATTTCGGGTGATTTCCAGAGGGCCTCCGCGTCCGTAGCGTGTCACGGAGGCCGTGCTCCGCGATGCACTCCGTGACACGTTGCTTGTTATTCCGAGAAAGAGTCCTACTACTATAAATAGCACACTTAGGTTTATTTTTCAGAATTCAGACTTGGTGGAGCAAGGACGTGGGTTACAGGCAGTTGAGGGACGAAAAAGCCAAGGGTTTTTCTCTCTTTCTTTCTTCTTTCAATCAATTGTAAGTATGATTAACACTTGTTTTAGGATGATTAATCCACAAATGAGTGGCTAATTCTCTTCCTTGCTGAGGTTATGAACAATGGTGATGAATTTTGATTATTGAATTGTATGGTTTTTCATCTTCTTCTTCTATGTGGTTCTATTAATTCTTGTTTCTACTGCATTAGTGTGTGGCCGACATTAATGTACATCTAAAAAGTCCAATTTCAGTCGAGAGAGCAAGAAATTGGAAAGTTGTGAATTAATAGGGTATTGTTCTTAACTTGATTTGGGAAAATTGGGTTTTGATGTGCTTTCCGGATAGAAATATACTTGAAAGCCGTATTAGACAATTTAGGAACCGAAATTGTATTGCTAGGTCATAAATTGCATTTGATCACAGAAATGTAGACGAATGGTTTATGATTCTAAAGTGAGATCAAATACGAGAGTTTTAATCTCTAGGCTAATGTTCTTGGCTAGCAACATGAAGAGAAGAATAACCAAATTATGATTATAATTAAGTTCATTACTTGTTCTTAACCTTGGCATGTTCATATCCATAGTTTCAATTCACAGTAAATATTTGTTAATAGTTTTAGTATATAATTTATAAACAAAAATTATTTAACTTTTGGTTACGTTGTTGTCAGCATAATTAGAGGTAAGCTAGAATATAGTATACTTAAGCAATTTTACTTATCCAGAGTCTCCTTGGTTCGATACTTGGCTTACTTAGCCACTTTATTACTTGTTTGACCACGTGCACTTGCGTGTCGGTTTTAACACCTACCGAACAACCCGGACAAGTTTTTGGCGTCGTTGCCGGGGAGACTTGGCAATAGGTGAATTTGTGTTAAGTGTAAATTTAATGTATTTTTATTTTATTTTCTTAAGTGCTGACAACTTGGTCTTAGTGTTTGTTTTAATTCTTCTTTATTTTATTTTATTTTATTTTTTTTCTACTTGTTTGTATACCCTTATTGACATGACATCGTGGAATATAAATGGTTTCAATGGTGGATACTCATATTTTAGTGAATCTTGTCTGAATTGCGGAGGACACCACTTGTGGCAACACTGTAACGCGTGCAATATATGTGGTGGTCGAGATGGCCATTGGGATGGCTGTCCGAATGCATATTCCCCTCCCCCAAGCCCCTACTATGATCCTTCTGTTGTTTTTCCTGAATATAGGCATGCTGAAAATGAGGACTTGGGACGCCAAGCTCGAATAGAAGACATGCTGAAACAACTCTTGGAGCAATCGGAAGCAATGAATGAGGCGATGGCAGTATTGAGAATTCAGCAAGAAGAGAATGCAGAGGCTCTAGAAAGGATGAGCATCAAATTCACGGAGATGATCGCTGAAGCTGAAGCATGTGATAAATCGCAGGCAACAGTTTTAGCCGATATTCAAGAGGAACTACAAGAGGAAGACATGGGTGAATTTTTGGATGAAGCCCAATAATTAGAATCTCTTGAGTGTCCCCGTGATGGGCTCAAACGTATTGAAAATCCATTCGTGGATGAAGAGATAGAGTATACCCCATTTGACATTAATGAAGAGATAGATGTCGATGCTGAGAAGGAGTATACAAGTAAGGAGGTCAAGCAAAATGCAGTTTCAGAGTTGAGGTGTATTGGACCACACTCTACGCATTTTTCGACGTTAAATTTGGTTGACAACATAGAAAGATAGTCTTCCAAGCTTATAGAAAATTGTCTAGAGGAGGAACAAGCGCCATATATTTTGAAAGTTGCCAAAGCAGAGAAACAAAATGACTTCGCTTACTTGAGGGCCAATAAGTTAAAAAGGCAACACCTACTGTTTGGTCCTTACAATTTTTCACCACCACCCCTGGAGCATAAGAGGAAATTAGAAAAGAAATTAGGGGTGAGATTCATATCCTCAAGGTGGAGGAAAAAGTGGTGAAACTTGGTACGTCGTGCCGCGACGTAAAATTAGGCGCTGCTTGGGAGGCAACCCAAGGGTACCATGGGTACCATTTTAAATTCATGCATTTAAGTTGATTTTATTTATTTTTCATCTTGTTTTGTTTTGGTGGAAAGTTAAGCACAGATGGAGGGGAAGTCTGAGTACCCGTGGAGGAGGAAGCTAACAAGCATGGAAGAGAAAAAGTGTGGGGTTGAACACCCACTTGTCCAAAGTCGAAAAAACGCATGCTGTTAGCTAAGCCTAAAGGCCTCAGGGAGTATTTCTCACTCTTTTTAAATTTTAATTTGATGCTATGAGGACATAGCATGATTTAAGTGTGGGGTGAGGGAAATTTCTGGAAAATTTCAAAATTTTTGTGCTTAACGAGTGTTTGGTGGATGTAATGCTTGTGTGCAATTTGTGAAAAAATTGAAAATTCGTTGGGAGTCAAGCATGAATTCATCACCCGTTGGTTTTTCTTTTCGGTTCTTTTCCGACGGGGGGTATTTGAACCGAAGAATAAAATTTTTGTTTTTCTTTCCTTGGTTTGTATATAATGCTTTTCAGTCATAGTTAGGGACTCTTTCCGACGATGGATGGATGACGACCGTCTTGAGGAAAAATTAGTCGATAGGTTTTGGGTTTTTGAAAGCATAACTAATTGGTGCTTGATGTTATTTTTATGTGCTATACATGGGTGTAAGATGCAAGTAAGTTCAGTGTGAAGCATGCAAGTGTATAACTTTGTTTGAGACACTTAGGCTCTTGAATTTGACTCAATATTATGGAAGCTTAATTCTCAATTCTTGTGATTAGCTGAGTAGGAGTCTACTGATTGTGTCTTGATTTGAGCATGTGCCATGAGTGTAAGGTTTTTGAGTATTCTGTGCTATTGTGGATTGTCTAGAACTTGCCTGGTGTGTTTATAAAACGAAATGAAGGATGTGAATTGTAGGAAATGATATAGGCATTTCTTTGAATGAACCAAACTTTTATCCCTCTTTATACCTACCTTGAAAAATTAATCCTAGTTAACCCCATTGAGCCTTGAGCCTATTCTTTGACAGCTGCAACATAAGCTTAATCCTTTTTCTTTCATTAGCCTTGAATTTGATCCAAAACTCCGAAGCGCGTAAGTGGAAAAATCTGAAAGAGTGAAGGAGTGAGAATTGGGAGGAAGAAGGAAAAATAGCAAGTTGTAAATAATTGAGAAAAGGAAAAAGGTGCATTTGTGTGAAAATGGTTGATTATTAGTAGGGAGTAAGAAAAGAAATGAATGAAACATATTGCTTAAGTACTCCTTACTAATAAGCTAAAAGTGCCTAAAGAAAGGGGGGAACAAAAGAGGAAAAAGAAAGATGAAAAGAGAAAAAGGTGAAGTGAGGGAAGGGAAGTTTGTAATGAAGGCGTGATGTATTAAAAGCGCTTAGGAAAGATAGTCACTATTACTGATCATAATAGTACCTACCCGCACCTGAGTTACATTACAACCTAAAAAGTCCTACTTGATCTTACACTCATACATCCTCAAATTAGTGGAATAAAACACCAAGGGCAAGCTTATGGGTCATTACATGATGCATGTGAATTCTTTGTGAGAGTGAGCGTAATTTTATTCATATACCCACACATGTTGTGATATAAAAATTATTTTTGCGTGTGAAATTGGGTAACTCTCTTTCCGTGAGGGGCACATGTTGAATGAAGGATATAAATCATGTGGGATTTCTCAGTCAGTTGATTTGCATGAGTTTGCTAAAATTGAGAGTCGACTCTTGAGGTTAAGAAGTCTTAACATAGTTGTACTTCATTTCAATGGACAAATCAGGCATGGTCTATTTTTAGCTTGTATCTTACGTAATCATTATAGCCATAACTTGAATTCTCTTGCTAAATTAGTTATGCGGGAGTCTCCATATGCATGATATGTAAAAGGTTGTTCGAGGAAGAATAAGGCTTTAAGTGTGGGGTTGTGATCATGGGCAAAAATATATGCCCGAGATATGATTTACGACTTAAATTAGTCTTGTTTATCTAAGATTATTGTATACATTTTCATGTAATTTTAGATAAAGTAAATATATGTGCTAACCAACATGATTAGCCTTTTTTTTGTAGGTTTTGATGACTTTTGAGTAACTAATCCATGAGTTGGTGAAGTAGAGGCTTGGAAAAGGAATCAACATGCAAACGTCGGCAAAGAGGAGGCACAAAACAGCCCACCGGCGCGTCGACAAGGTGCCACGGCAGGCAGGCTGCTCACAACAGCCCACCTGCGCGTTGGCAACGTGCCACGGCAGGTGGCCTCCGCGACCAAGGGCTGCCAACGCGCTGCCCAAGCAGCGTGACACGCTGCCAACGCGGCAGGGTGCTGCCCGGGCCGATTTCGGGTGATTTCCAGAGGGCCTCCGCGTCCGTAGCGTGTCACGGAGGCCGTGCTCCGCGATGCACTCCGTGACACGTTGCTTGTTATTCCGGGAAAGATTTCTACTACTATAAATAGCACACTTAGGTTTATTTTTTAGAATTCAGACTTGGTGGAGCAAGGATGTGGGTTACAGGCAGTTGAGGGACGAAAAAGCTAAGGGTTTTTCTCTCTTTCTTTCTTCTTTCAATCAATTGTATGTATGATTAACACTTGTTTTAGGATGATTAATCCACAAATGAGTGGCTAATTCTCTTCCTTGCTGAGGTTATGAACAATGGTGATGAATTTTGATTATTGAATTGTATGGTTTTTCATCTTCTTCTTCTATGTTGTTCTATTAATTCTTGTTTCTACTGCATTAGTGTGTGGCCGACATTAATGTACATCTAAAAAGTCCAATTTCACTCGAGAGAGCAAGAAATTGGAAAGTTGTGAATTAATAGGGTATTGTTCTTAACTTGATTTGGGAAAATTGGGTTTTGATGTGCTTTCCTGATAGAAATATACTTGAAAGCCGTATTAGTCAATTTAGGAACCGGAATTGTATTGCTAGGTCATAAATTGCATTTGATCACAGAAATGTAGACGAATGGTTTATGATTCTAAAGTGAGATTAAATACGAGAGTTTTAATCTCTAGGCTAATATTCTTGGCTAGCAACATGAAGAGAAGAATAACCAAATTATGATTATAATTAAGTTCATTACTTGTTCTTAACCTTGGCATGCTCATATCCATAGTTTCAATTCACAGTAAATATTTGTTAATAGTTTTAGTATATAATTTATAAACAAAAATTATTTAACTTTTGGTTACGTTGTTGTCAGCATATTAGAGGTAAGCTAGAATATAGTACACTTAAGCAATTTTACTTATCCAGAGTCTCCTTGATTCGATACTTGGCTTACTTAGCCACTTTATTACTTGTTTGACCACGTGCACTTGCGTGTCGGTTTTAACACCTACCGAACAACCCGGACACTATCTTCGAAATGTCACTCTCCATAACTCTAAGCTGGTGATAGCCGAATTTGAGGTCTATCTTTGAGAACCACTTAGCACCCCGAAGCTGGTCAGATAGGGCATCGATCTTTAGAAGAGGATACTTATTCTTGATCATGACCTTGTTCAACTGTCGATAGCCAATGCACATCCTAAGGGAACCATCCTTCTTTCGAAAAAACAGAACTTGAGCACCCTATGGGGTAGGCCTGATGAAACCCTTATCTAGGAGATCTTTCAACTGCTCTTTCAACTCCTTTAGCTCGGCTATAGCCATTCTACAAGGAGGAATGGATATGGGCTGCGTATCGGGGAGAAGATCAATACTAAAGTCAATTTCTCACTCAGGAGGCTTGGTAGATCATCTAGGAACACCTTTGGATACTCACATAAAATAGGAACTGACTGAAGAGTTGAGGTCTCGAACGTAGATTCCTTAACCCAAACTAAATGCTAGACACAACCCTTGGAGATCATCTTTCTATCCTAAAGGTAGGAAACAAAGCAACTTACAGGCATAACTGAACTACTCTTCCACTCTAGGACTGGTTCACCCAAAAATTGAAACTTTACGTATGGGTTCTAAAATTTACAGATGCATAACAAGAATGTAACCAATGCATACGAAAGATAACATCAAAATTGATCACATCTAATTCCACAAAGTAGGTTGATGTGACTTTCTGAAGAATCATGATATGGAAATTTCTATATACCCGTCAACTACAACTGACTCATCAATAGAAGTTGAGACTGAGAAGGGTTCCGATAAGATTTTAGGTCTTACACCAAAACTAACAACAACATAAGGAGTCATGAAAGA
The DNA here is from genome assembly GCA_035772735.1 of Datura wrightii. Lineage (NCBI taxonomy): Eukaryota > Viridiplantae > Streptophyta > Magnoliopsida > Solanales > Solanaceae > Datura > Datura wrightii. Next base: position 127,377,107 of record JASDFA010000016.1, read on the forward strand.
TAATGCAACCCCTTGATCTAATAATGCATAAGCATCAAGATGGAATACTCATAACATACTAGTGACTATATCAGGTGACACCTCCTGCTCCTATCGAGATGATAATGAATAGAACCATTCTGGCGCTGGCTGCCACCTCCACTAGAAGATGCACCCAGCTGAAAGGGCGAGCTGTAGGAGCTGCTAAACTTGTGGCTGCGGTGTGGACCCCACCATCACCCTGCCTGGCTGAAGGGTAATCCTTAAGTATATGTCCGAGTTTTCCACATTTGAAAGAAACATCTGAGCCAGCTAAGAATCACCCTGGGTGGTTCTTATCGTACTTTGCGTAGGCTAGAAAAGTGCTCTCCCTTGCCTTGCTCCCCTAGCCTCTACAGTCTAATTCTCTATCCCTCTAGTCGTGTCTGGGTTCGGACAGAACACTGGCTAATGAAGGAGCTGGAGCTAATGACCTCTGGTGAGATTATGGATGATGTACCAAAAACCACAAGATCAGGCCTAGGAGTTGAAATGGAGAAAATAGGATTTTTTACAATAGATCACAGGATGAGTCGTCCAGTGACCTGCGGGGTGCACCACGAGTCGTTGAGTGACTCATGGAGAGGAGGTTGGATTAGGATTTAAATTTTGAGATTGAGGCGACCACGGGTGTGACCACAAGTCATAGTCAGCAGCACAATCCATCGAGTGGCCCGTGGTCAAGAGTTGATTAAAGATTAGATGGTTGAGCAGTATGGGTAACGACTTAGTCACCACGAGTCATTGGGTATGCCAAAAGTTGTGGTGACCCTCATGGAGACTGTCAGAAGGTAGAGTATAGTATAGGAAATGGGAGCAGACCACAAGTCATGGTCAGGGAAGACGGGTCGTCCAGTCCTTCGTGGGGACAGGCAGTATATTTTTTCCTGCAAATTTATTAAGCTCTTTTTCAAAATTCCTAAGTTCCTAATGCCTAAACTACGTCATTTTAAGTTTAGAATGGAGTGTTTTAAGAGTGGTAAGTTCATTCTAGGCTTATTCACTCTCATGCATGCAAGTCTACAAGTTCCTAAGAGTGTCAAACCTAAATTCCTCAAGTTCTTTCCCAAATTCTCATTGGGAAATCAAGGAAATTGTGAAATTTCTTTAGGCATATTGGGTTATGGATGAGTGTAATTGTCCACACCCATACCCAATCCCCTCTCAATTCGTGAAAGTTCTAGCTGATGAATCTATGGGATTTTTATCCAACATGTGAATTATCTAAGTTTCAATTATGGGTATGATATAAGCATGTTTTTAATGTTGAATTATGATTAATGAGCATATTTTACAATGTTTTGAATTATAAATTATGTTTGCAAGTTTTATAAATTATAATGTCCATCCTAAAAGTTCATGAAAGTTGTGATCTATGAAATATGTATTCAAGCATGATGAGATGTTTATGAAAAATGTATGATTTCAAATTACCCATGTCCATGTTTATGTTTTCGAGTGATCAAATCTATTCAAGCATGTTAAAGTATTGGGAAAGCCCATATGATCAAGTATATTTCATGAATTTATCTAAACATCATGTATTAGCTTACCACATGGATTTCAGAGTCTAGACTCCAACTATTTTCAACTTGTGGTATGGTTTGAGCCAAGGTTCCTCATGTGATGATCTCAGATTTATGTATGTATGTTATGAGTCAGCTTCCTCACTAGACGATGTTTATCTCTGTTGAAAAATAATGGAGAGCATATGCATGTTTTTGGGAGTAGTGTCTAGCATTGAGTAGGCTAAGGGTCAATCAACCCTATGCCTCAGAACTACACGCCAACGTAGGTACGTTCAGATTATTTGGGACCTCCCTTGTGAGCTTCCCCTGCCCCCAAGGGGCCTTCAGCTTGATATCGATATCATGGTAGCGTCATCACTACTGTAAAGGATTTTGAAGGCTCTACCTACTTGAGTGTGATAGTCGGGACCACCTAAGTTCTATCATGGTAATGGAAGTTATATGACGAGTCTCCCATTGTTCCTCATGATTTCAGTTATGTATGTTCATTAGTCATGATATTATGTTTTCCGCAGTTTGACCCAATATTCAGTTTTATTTATTAATATCGATTTTCAACTTTGGGTCATTCGATTCAGTTATGATATCAAGTTATGTTCATATCATGATTTCATAAAATAGCATGCAAGCCCTACTCTCAGAATCTTATCTTGATTGTGATTTCATTACATGCATGCTTTATGGTTTTACTTATTTAGCGGTTTTACTTACCTTACATACTCGGTACATTCCATGTATTGACTGCATACTCTATGCTATATCATTTCATGATACAGGATCAGATATTCAGGCTTAGTTCCGTCATTAGCTAGACCTGCAACTTTAGAACTTATCAGCCAGAGTTGGTGAGTCTTCATCTTTCAATGGCCGTTCTTTCCAATTGTATCAAGTATTTTTAGTTTCAGACTTTAGTGAGTTAGTTGGGGTCTTGTCCAATCAACTCATCATTAGTATAGGCTTTTCTGTCATAGCATGTAAGTAACATCAATTTTGAGTTATGTGTTCCGATGTTATGAGATTATCCGACTTCCTCTATGTTATCTATGCTGATCTTCCAATTTATAATGATTGAATTAGATTTTATGTTCATGCCATGGGTGTACTTGGAGCCTCTTGGGGTTCCTTGTCCCGTGTCTCAATCCGGGCATAGGTTCGGATCTTGAAAAACGTGGTATCAGAACACTAGGTTTTGAAGTATCCTAGGGTGTCTAAAAGCCATATTAAGTCGAGTCTTTTTCATGGGTGCGTAGCACGCCACACTTATGTTGAAGAGGATACGAGACTTTTAGGATATGTTCCCTTCTTTCGTGATCTATGTTGTGCAATGAAATGTCTCTCTATCCTTCTAACTCATGTTATATGTGTTTGTAGAATCATGCCTCTTCGCCGAGTTAACAAGAAGAAATGAAAACAAAAATGGCCACGAGAATGGCAATGGATATGGTCACCAGTAGGCCCCACCAGTCCTAAAAGCGTGGGAATAGAAAAGGGAAAGATGAGGCAAAAGCCTATGTTTGTGGGTTGTAAAAAGGAAAATGGGAAAAATTTTGTAAACTTCAAAGTGAGGTAGCACCATATTATGAAATGAATGAATGAATCGTTTGGGTGAAAAGAATTGAATTTTATAAGGGTATTGCCTCTTGCTCAAATGAGATGAAAAGTAACTAAGGACACATAAGGAGGGCTATTGTTTCAAAAGTGAAAATGTTGCTCAAGGAGAGATAAGGTGGGGGTGATCTCAAAAAAAATGGAATATGCAACAAGATTCACAAAAAAGGTATTAGGGAGGTTCTAGTCACTAGAACTTCAAAGTCATCCTACCTTTACCCCTAGCTTTCATCACAACCCCCAATTCATAATTGATTTTAAGTGTAGCGACTCTACATTAGTGGTGAGTTACACGAAGGGCAAGCCTATGGGTCATGTTATGTGCGTGATAATTTCTTTGTGAGAGTGAGCATATTTCTTTTATTCTATAATCCCTTGAGTGTAAATTGCTTGATAATTAAATGGGATTCTCTCTTGTTGGGAGTAGCATCACCTCCTTGGAGAATATGCCTGCACATGCCAAAAGATATGGTTTAGACAAGAATGTAGTGAGCTTGAAGGTAAACTTTGAATGTGATTTTTAATGACTCAACATGCTATATAATCTTTCTATGATAAACAATGCCCCATGTTTGGAATGAAGGAATCAAATGTGAATCATGCCAATTGATTGTGGTCATCTCTTGAAGCATTTGCATAAAGTGTTGAGTCTCCTCTTTTCCTTTGAGTTGGTGAGAGATCTTTGGGTTTTATAGGTCGTAGTGGTTCCTTGTGCATAATCTCGTGTAGAATGGCATGCTTATTCCTATAGTTAAATTGTAAAGAATTGCATTACTTAAGGTCAAGCAATGATTCAAGTTTGGGGGTTTGATGAGTTGGTAATTTACCAATTCAGTAGGTTTTCAAACATGAGCTTTTGCTTGATTTTCAAGTCATTTGGAAGGATTCTATGATCTTTCTCTTTAGTTTTTGCAGTTATTCAATTCAAGGACAGAAGGCAAGAAATTGGAAAAAAGCATGAATAAAGAAGAGGACCAAAACTCTATCGGATGGGTCGGGCGCTCCACGGATCGAACCGGCAAAACACTGGTTGAAATACAGGAGCATACCATATAGGAGTGCAAGGTGCACCGGTGTAACGCAGGTCAGCACCTGCAACTGTTGGTGCCCACAGCGACAAGACCCGAAGTCACTTCCCCCAAGTGCGATGCGACATCATTTCAGGACCATTTGAGGAGCATTTATTAACTTATTTTTGTACATTCTCAAGGAAATACAAATTATTCCATTCAAGATTTGGAGAGTTAGAGAGAGAAATATTGAATAGCTTTTCATCTTCTTCCTCAAGGAGTAAACCACCATTGAAGAGAATTTTTGAGCTTTTTAGTTTACTCTTAATGATGAATTTTATGATTTTTTTTATCAATATGCTTTTATATTATTCATCTATGAGTAGCGAGATATTTTTCTAGGGATGTGTGCATGATTGGGGATAGATTGGTATATTGGATTAGGTATGGCTATTTTAATCTTTTAATTACTCATTTTGTATAAATCTGTTGATTTCTCCCAAATTATAACTGAATTACCCATAGTTGCAAATGTGAGTTATGTCTACTTATTCCATTTTTTCTTGGAAAAGAGAAATGAAATATGGGTGAGAAAGCAATTGTAGGTAATTGGGTCTTGAGTGTGTAGGGTTGGGCTAGAGATGGCTAAAACCCACAGTCATGCACCCATTAGAGATTTTAGGCTAGAGATAGCTCAAATATTGCCTAAGCTATAGTGAATTAATTAATTAATGCCTTTTTCGGATTTGAGAAAACTCAAGGAATAGAGAACCCAATTGATTGAAAAACATCGGGTGTCACTTTATCCACAATTATTTATGCTTTTGAGTAATTATTTAATTTTCTAGTTAATCCCAACCCAATCGAAGCCTCATCAATAGCATATCCCTTGGCCTTGTTCATAACTGTTAAATTATTTTGGTTGTCTTGTTCTATTGATAGCTGATTTTAAATTCAAGATTGCGATCTCGCTTTTTCCCCTAATATTTTATTTTTATTTTCAAATGCATATATGTAATTTTAGTTCAAGTCAATAGACAACTTTTGCATTATTCAATGTGCTATTCCCTGTGGATTCGACCCTAATTCTTAGTTGGGTATTTATACTGCAATGTTGTTTTACACTTCCTCCTCATGAGGAGTGCATTTGAACGTCATCAATTTTGGTCCCATTGCCGGGGAATAGGATTAGATAGCTCTTAGTCGATTGTTTATTTGAATTACTTTAGCATCTAGTGTTGTATTTTTATAATTGTAGTTGTTTTTGGGTGTATCTTAGGGTGAATGACATTAGCCAATATTCGCAAGAAGGTTCAGTGGGTCTTCATATGGACCACGGGGATGATGACCCCATGATACCAGACATAGTTGGTTCCATTCACCTAACACTCACGGTAGGGAATAAAGTATTCCATGTGACCAGCACAATGTTACACCTGCTACAAATGAAAGGACTCTTCAGAGGTTATCCAAGTGAAGATGCAAATCGACATCTTCGAGATTCCCTTGAGATATGCCAATCTTTCAACATCACAAACATAAATCAAGAGTCGATCAGATTGAGCCTCTTCCCATTCTATTTGACTGGGGAAGCACCAATGTGGCTCGAGGAACTCCCTCTGGGATGTATCACATCATGGCAAGAGTTGACTGAAGCTTTCTTGGATTGGTTCTTCCCTCCATTGAGGATTTTGCATCTAAGAGATGATATTACCAGTTCTAGGAAAATTCGAGGGGAACCTTTACATAAAGCATGGCTGATGTTCAAGAAGAAAGTAGCCCTATGTCCAAACCACGGGTTTCTGGATGGAATGCGCCTTTAAAGTTTTTATTGTTCCTTGGATTCCATGAATAAGTCCGTGGCCAATAACTTGGTGAGTGAATCTCTCATGGACCATCCCTATGGTATAGAGCTCTTTTAGATAGAATGACCAAAATAGATCGAGCTTGGGATACGAGGGACACTGAAGTACCCGCAAATGGTGCTAGTCCAAGTGTTGTGACTGTGGAGATGCGGTGAAGAGATGAAGAAAGGATTGAGACCCTAGCAAAGATGATGACCCAACTAGAGTTAATGATAAAACATGTTTTGGGAATCGAGTCAAAGAATGTTAATATTGTGGGGACTCAAAGTCCTATGCAATATGAGAATGAAACTTTACCGCCTAGGTACAAAAGAGAGTGCCAATTCATGGAAAATCAAATGGGGGGTTCTTGACCCAGGTATCAAGGTGCAAATCAACGCCCTTGGCACCCACGGGATGACAATCGAGGGTAGAGAAATCATTGCAACCAAGGTTGGGTTGATAGAAATGACAGATGGGGTAATCGTAATAAAAACTGTGATGGGGAACATTATAACCGAAGCTCAAACCGATATGTTACCCCTCCAAAGGCTGAAAATTCCCAAGTGCAACCTAGTATGAAGGTTGCCTGAAGCTCAAAGGTTGAGGAGATGCTGGCTAGAGTACTCAAGAGAGTGGAATCCATTGATGGTGGAGTCAAGGAATTGAAAGGGGAGGTTTCTAATGATAACATCCAAAATACACTCTTGGTTACGAAAGAGAATAAATGGTGGTTGTATCAAAACAAATGTCCCGACGGATGTCGAGGTTGAATCCCACAGAAAATTGAGTCGATAATTCAAGAGTTATAAACTAATTCAAACTATAACGCATAATTGTTCAACACTTGAAAATTAAAATTGGGAGGATATTAAAGGGAAATAACTATATAATTCTAAAGTAAGACTAATTGGGGGTAATTCCAATTGAAGCAATCATAAGTGATATGGTTAGGGGCATTCTATAGATGAGATCACAACTAAATCGGAAATTTCTTCAGTGTCGTAGACTCATAATTAGCATAGATAACAGTGGATAATTAACATTCTCTTTTTTTTCAACCATAATAATGTTTATTCCATGGGTTCTTTCAAACCCCAAAGCCAATTCAAGTAATCACCACTCAAGCTTGAGGAAGGACTAGCTATTTCTTGTCTTGACCTTTAATGGAGTGAAAATGTGGGTTTTAATTATATCTAGCTTAATCCCACACATAAACATTCCAATTCCTCACTATTATCTTCTCACTCAATACTCACCTTTCTCTCTAAAGCAAAAGCAAGAAAAGTAAAGCACAATTCATGTTTGCAAACCATCAATTTCAGCAATTATAACTTGAGAGAAGATAGTAGATCTTCAATAGGAATCCAAAAGCAATTTATCAAAACCAATCAAATTAATAAACCCACCATGAAAGTACCTCTAGCTAGCAAATTAGTCAACTATATTTAAAGGTATAGAGAAGATACCAAGAGGTTTCCCCTTACATTTATCACATTAGCTTCACAAATTTTCTTCACAAGCTCTTACAACAATGGTGGAATATCCCCAATTTGGGTTAAAGAAAAAGAGTAAGAAAAATTCTATCTAACTCTACAATTCAATGGTGAAAATATTCTACCAAAAATTCAATGAAAAAGATGATGTCTAGATGAATGAATGAATGGTGTACAATGGAAGTTATGTAGATATCTATAATTTCTTGTGTAAAACTTTTCCCAATTGCCCTTGAGGCTTTTGGATGCTTTGTAGACCTTTTGGACCTTTTTACCCTTCATTAAACCGCCTCACCTACGAAAGCACCAGCTTTTAGCCAGTTCCAATCCGCGGAGCATCGGCTGGCCACCACCCCAAAACAGCCACAAGAACTGACCACCGGCAGTTCAATGGACGTTTAGAGGATGCCAATCAACCAACAGCCAATTGAGTAGCCGATCTGGGAAGTCGCTTCGGCATTTCACCCGCGTTTTTCCCTTTCGGATCTGCGTTTAGCAAATTTAAAGCATGTCTTTGCACCTCTTCTTGAGCTCAGATCTTCCATTATCTTTGGCTCCTCTCCTTCGTATGAGAACTCATCTAATTCCATCTCAATATTTATGTGTTTTTCCCGATTTCATGCTTTCTTCACTCACGTGAAGTACCTACAAAGAATTAAAGAGAAAGGGCATAAAATCCACATAAATGACTCGAAAACTAGACAAAAACTCATGCTTAGGAGCCTAATGAGTTAGTAAATTTCCAACTCATCAAACCCCCAAACTTGAACCATTTAATGTCCTCAAGTAATGCATTTCTTTGTAATTGAGCAATTGAACAACATGCTATATATATGAGTTTTTGCATCAAGGGATAATCAAGACATTCTTTCGCAAAAGGACATTGGTAAAGCTTAGAGCACTACGATAAGTCTACACAAAATCATCAAGCCTCAAGACAACCCAACATTATACACTAACTCAAAAAAAGAAAAAATGACTCAAACCATATTGCAAAAGATTTAATAAGTGACCACAATTATCAAATATATTTTGCATGCATTCCTCCCATTCAAACAAGGGGCGTAGTGCATCAAAACAAGTTCAAAGAGTATCTCAAGTCATTGACAATTCACATTCAAAGCTTGCCTTAAAGTTTGATACCCTCTTTCCTCAATCATACCTCTCTTTTGGAATTAATTTTAAGCATGTACGCCAAGAAAATGATGCCACTCAGAAGAAGAGAGAATCCCATACAAAGGGATTATAAGATAAGACAAATGCGCTCACTCTCAAAAAGAAATTCAAGTGCATACAAGTTGACCCATAAGCTTACCCTTCATGTATCTGTTATACCCTGGGAGCTCAAAGATCGGACCCGGGAGTTGAAACGGGAAAATTGTGAAATTGATATTGCAGAGTCAGGACGAGTCGTGGGAAGACTCGTCAGGATAGCACACGAGTAATCAGGTGAATCATGGGGAGGCCAGTGAAGAGTTGGGAAGATTGGAAGAAATGGTTCCCTATGGGCGTGGCAACGACTCGTGGTCAGACCCCACGAGTCGTCAGGTCAGTCGTGGGGTGATGTAGAAGGAAAGAAGAAGAAAAAAGGCAGTACACTTGAAGATCGGTGACCATGAATCATGGTCAACCTAACTAGTCATTATGTCAGTCGTTACGAGCCTAGGAGATTAGGCATGCAGTGTACTTAATGAGCTAGGCAATGAGTCATTGCCAAGGACCACAAACCGTCAGGTCGTCCATTAAGACCACCTGGCTGTATTTTTCTGCGAATTCAGTAAGGGTCTTTTCCTAGTTCCTAAGTTCCTAAAGCCTATACTACGTCGATTGAGGCTCGTTTTAAAGGGTTTTAAGAGTGGAAAACCGATTCTATGTTATTTCGCTCCATGCATGTAAATTTGAGAGGTTGAAGAGGTGATTTAGAGCAAGCCTTCAAGGTTTCCATTGGAATCTCATCTTAGGAAATCAGAGAAGTGGTATAATCAGCTCTTCCAGGTATGTAGGTTTATGAGTGGGTGTCTTCTTCCACACCCATGCCCAATTTCTATTTAAATATAATAAATTCCTATGATCAAGTTATGGGGTTTTCACCCAATTGCATAACTATTCAATTTCTATACATGGGTACGATTAGATTATATTTCTATTGAAGAATTGTGATGCATGGGTAGATTTTAAATTGTTTTCAATAAAAATTGTGTTTTCTAGTTTTATGAAATTGAAGGCCCATGGATGAGAAGTTCATGATAGAAGAGAATGATGATGAATATATGATAATGATGAGATTTGATGATGAAAAGCATGTTTCTAATGCTACCCATGATTATGGTATTGTTTTCAAATAAATTGAGTAGATCCAAGCATGGTAAAGTTTTGGAAAAAGCCCTTATATCGAGTATGATGACGTAGTATCTCTAAAATAAGCTTACCACATGGTTTTGGGGTAAAGGCTCTCATTTATTTTTGAGCTTGTTGTATGTTTCAAAATAAATCTTCTCATATGCATGAATTCACAATTGAGATGTATGTTATTACTGAGCTTTGTTTTCATACGATGTTGAGTTTATGCATGATTTCATCTTGATCTTCTTCAATAGATGATGTTTTGCTTCATTGCATATGATGTAGAGCATTGCATTTTTAGGACAAGAGTCTAGCACCGAGTGGGCTAAGGGTCGATCACCCTATGCCCCAAAACTACGCGCCAATGTAGGTTGATATTATTATATGTCTTGGGACCTCCCTTGTGAGCTTCCCCTTGCCCGAATGGGCCTTGAGTTTGATATTTATATCATGGTAGCATCCTTATCCCTATCAAGGTTTTAGACGGCTCTGCCCACTTGAGTGTAATAGTTGAGACCACATAAGCTCTATCGTGGTATGTCGGTTAAGTAACGAGTCTCCCACGGTCTATATGATTCAGAATTGCACATTTATTGCTCATGAATATTATTTTATACATGCATGTTCTATTTTGCAGCTTTGAGTCATTCGAGTCAGTTATGATGTTATGAAGCTATGGATAGTCATATTATGAAAAGATTATGATTTCAAAATATTGCATGCCAACCCTCCTCTCAGATTTGAAAGCTTATGATACGATATGAAATGCTTTAAATGATTTACTTTCCTTGAGCAGTTTTACTTGCCTTGCATACTCAGTACATTCCATGTACTGATCGCACACTTTCTATGTTGTATCATTTCATGATACAGGACCTGGCTCTCAGGTTCAGCCCCGCTCTTAGGCATTTTATCGGAGCTAGCGTCTGCCTATTGGTAAGTGCTCATCTTTCGAGGACCAGACTATCTATCTTTCTTTATGCATTTCAGTTTTGAGGTTATTGAGTTAGTTGGGGTCTTCTCCCATCAACTCGTCCAGATTAGAGACATTTTAGACTTATGTATGTATTTAGTTTCAGATGCTTATTCTGATGTTATGTCGAGTTAGACTTCCGCTGAGTTTATATTGCTAATTCTTCAATTTATTGATTGAGTTAGATGTATGCTTGTGTCATGGGTCGACTTGGGGTCTCTCAGGGTCCCTTGTCCCGTGTCTAAGATTCGGGCCTCCGTTCAGTTCATGACAAACTTAGTATCAGAGCCATAGGTTGAAGTGTCCTAGGATGTCTAAAGGACGCGTTAAGTAGAGTCTTTTTCATGGGTGTGAAGCGTTCCACACATATGACGAAGAGGCTATGAGATGTTTAGGAAATATTCCCTTCTTTCATGATCTATGTCGTACGATGAAAAGTCTTTCTATCCTTCTAATTCGTGCTATTCGCAATTGCAGAATCATGGCTCCTCGAAGAATGAAAGGAAGAAGGAATGGGGGTGGTGAAGGCCACGAGGATGGAAAAGGGTATGGGCATCAGCCAACCCTAATAGTTCAAGAGCCTCAAGCAATGGAGCCTACTGCACATGGTGAGTTCTGGGCCGCTATTCAGATGCTTGCGTAGGCCTTGACCGCTCAAGTCAATCAGTAGGCCATTGTGCATTTTCTGTAAAATTGCAATATGGCAGCTGCTCGAGTCAGAGACTTCTTGAGGATGAACTCGCCGGAGTTCTTGGGGTCCAAGGTAGATGAGGACCCGCAAGATTTCATTGATGAGATTGTCAAGATCACCCAAGTCATGGGGGTGAGTAGTGTTGAGTACGCAGAGTTGGCCTCCTACTAGTTGAAGGGGGTTGCACATATCTGGTTTCGCTAATGGAAGGATAACAGGGTCGCAGGAGCAAGTCCGATCACGTGGGAGAAGTTTCATGTTACATTCCAAGATAGGTTCTTCCCTCGGGATATGAGGGAGTTGAAGGTAGTTGAGTTTGTAAACTTGAAGGAGGGAAGAATGACAGTACAAGAGTATTCCCTTGAGTTCACTCGCCTATCGAAATATGCCCCAGAGTTAGTGGCTGACCAGAGGACGCGGGTGAGCAGATTTGTGCATGGAATAGCAGGGTATTTGGACAAGGAGTGCTAGATTGATTTACATGCTCCATCAGGATATGGAATACTCTCGGATTGTGTTGTACGCACAGTAGATGGAAGCGTCACATGAGAGAGAGAGGGAGGCCAAGAGGTCCAGGACCGAGGACCGCAAATTCTCTCAGTTGAGGTTCGATGATGGGAACAGACAATAGACTCACCGGAGATCATTAGCCCAGGAATCTTAAACATTGAGTGTCCCATCCAGACCTAGATATAATCAGATAAGGCAAGCATCAGGATCAAGGGATCAGAGCAACTGACCTGCAGATTCTAGCATCCCAACTTGTCGCAGATGTGGTGGGGGGCACACAGGCTAGTGCTTGGAAGGTTCAGGTGCTTGTTTCAGGTGTGGGTAGCCCCAACAAATGCTTAAAGATTGTCCAGCTGCAAGGCAGGATTAGGTTGGGGGCCGAGGCCTAGCTTGTAGTTCAGCAGCCCCTCCCGTATGCTCAGCACATCAGGGAGTATCTACTAGCATAGTTGGCGGTCAACACCAAAACATATTATATGCTTTAGCATCCTGACAGGAGTAGGAGGTCTCCCTAGATTTGGTCACTGGTATGTTGAGATTTTTCCATATTGATGTATATGCTTTGCTAGATCCGAGGGCTACCTTGTCTTTTCTGACACCATATGTAGCCAGTAGTTTCAAATTCAATCCTGGTGTCTTGTCAGAACCCTTCTCAGTTTCTACTCCAGTAGGTGACTCAGTTATAGCTAGAGAGATGTATAGAGGTTGCCCAGTCTCAATCCTTCATAAGGTTGCCTCAGCAGATTTGATGGAGTTAGCCATGACTTATTTTGATGTTATTCTCGGCATAGATTGGCTATTTACGTGCTACACTTCAGTTAATTGTAGAACCCGCTCAGTAGAGTTAAGATTTCCAAGTCAGCCAGTCTTAGAATGGAAGAGTAGTTCAGCTGCGCCTGTAGGTCGATTCATTTCCTACCTTAAGACTAGAAAGATTATTTCTAAGGGTTGCATGCACCATCTAGTTAGGGTTAAGGATGTCGAGTCTAGAACCCAAACTATCTAGTCAGTTCCAATAGTACATGAGCATCCAGAGGTCCTTCCTGATGATTTTCCATGTGTTCTTCCCGAGCGGGAGAATTATTTTGGTATTGACCTTTTTCCCGACACGCAGCCCATATATATTCCTCCCTATAGAATGGCTCCAGCCAAGCTAAAAGAGTTGAAGGATCAGTTGAATGACCTATTAGATAAGTACTTTATTAGGCCGAGTAAGTCTCCATGGGGTGGACTAGTGTTATTGTTTTGGATGAATGATGGTTCGCTTTGAATATCCATTGACTATCGACAGTTACACAAGGTCACCATTAAGAACAGGTATCCTTTACCATGTATCGATGATTTTTTTGACCAGCTTCAGGGTGCCAAGTGTTTCTCCATGAATGATCTCAGATCTGAGTATCACCAGCTTAGGGTTCGGGAGAGTGATGATCTTGGGCAAATTTAAATGCCCAAGTGATACTCAAAAGTGCCATTTTAGCCTTGTTTATCTATCAATGTGTATACATTCTCGTGTAATTGGTAATAAAAGGTGAATTTATACTAACCAACATGATTAGCATTGTTTTGCAGGTAAAATGTAATTTTGAGAAGCGTAAATGTATGTAGGAAGATATCAGGGTTGAACTCGGACGTGAGCACGGGACAAGGCATTGGAAAGCATAAAATAAAGGGGCTCCGCGATGGAGCCGTGTCACACTGCCATCGCGGAGGCCTTCTACCTGGATAGGGAATTTTCGCCCAAATTCCAGAGAGGGTATGTGATGGGTCCGTGGCACTGTGGCTTGGCTCCGCGTTGCACGTCGTGCCACATTGGGCTTTATTTCCTAGACCCCCAGTTCCAGTGAAGGTCCGCGTCCGTAACGTGTCACGGAGGCAGTACTCCGCGATGCACTCCGTGACACGTTGCTTGTTATTCCGGGAAAAATTCCCACCAGTATAAATAGAACACTTAGGTTCATTTTTAAATATTCTGACTTGGTGGAGCAAGAACGTGTGTTACAGGCAGTTGAGGGGATGAAATTATCAGGGTTTTTCTCTCTTTCCTTCTCCTTGTATTCAATTGCTTGTATGTTTAACACTCATTTAACGATGTTTAATCCATAAATCAGTGGCTAATTCATCTTCTTGCTGAGGTTATGAACACTTGTAATGAAATGTGATCATTGATTCTTTGGTTTTTCATCTTTTCTTCCATGGTTGTTCTATTAATTCTTGTTCTTACTACATTAATGTGTGGCCTACGTTAATGTATATCTAAAAAGTCCAATTTCACTCGAGAGAGCAAGAAATTGGAAAGTTGTGAATTAATAGGATATGATCTTTACTTAATTTGGGAAAATTGGGAATTGATTTACTTTCAGGATAGAAACATACCTGAAAGTCGTATTAGTCAATTTAGGAACCGGGTTTGTATGGCTAGAACATGAATTGCATTTAATCACAGAAATGTAGGTGGATGGTTCATGATTCTTAAGTGAGGTTAAATACGAGAGTTTTAATCTCTTGGCAAATGTTCTTGGCTAGCAACCGGAGGAAAAGACTAACAAAATTACATCGATAATTAATTTCATTACATGTTCGTTTAACCTCAGCATGCTCTCATTCATAGTTCAGACTCAAATTAGATAGTTGTTTTAGCTTTAGCATAATAATTATAAAACAAAATATCAAACTCTTGGTTACATTGTTGTTTGCATTTTTAGAATCGAAATATAGTACACTTGAGCAAATTGCACTTCATCCCAGTCCCTGTGGGATCGATACTTGGCTTACTTAAGCCACTTTACTACTTGTTCGACCATGTGCACTTGCGTGTGAGTTTTATACCCATATAACACCCGGAACAAGTTTTTGGCGCCGTTGCCGGGGACTGGCAATTGGTGAAATTGTTTTAAGTGTTAATTTATTGTATTTTTATTTTCTTAGTGTTGACAACTTGGTCTTAGCCTGTATTTTGCAGATTTAATTTCTATTGAACACTAGCAAGAGACAAGGAGCTGCTGGACTCGTATATAGAGCCAGAAAGAATATTTCATAGTAAGCGGAGAGAAGATCTACAAAGGAAGCTGCAGTTGCTCAGACAGACGATCATGGAGCAACAACAGAATCCACCGGTAGTACGGGCAGTGTTAGTGCCCGAAGAAGTAGCAGCTCGGCCGGTTCGCGAGGTGGCAATCCCACATGCTAATAATGTCACATCTAGCATCCGCAAACCTTAGCCAGGAGGGAGGTTCGAACTTAAGCAGAATATGGTGCAATTGCTGCACACTAGCGGGCAGTTTATTGGTCTCCCTTATGAAGATCCACAGCAGCATCTCCAAAATTTTTTGGAGATAAGTGACACTTATATCCCCGCTGGAGTGTCATCAGATTATGTCCGGCTTACATTGTTCCCATTTTCTCTATTGGGAGAAGCCAAGAGGTGGTTGAAAGCTGAGCCACCGAATTCTATTTCTACATGGGATGATCTTGCAAGGAAATTTTTGATATGGTTTTTTCCCTCCGGTTAAACAGCAAGACTTAGAAGTCAGATTCTAAGTTTCAAACAGAGAGAGGGAGAGAATCTATATCAGGCCTGGGAGAGATTCAAGTCCATATTGCGGGATTGTCCTCATCATCATCAGTCCAATGATGTGCTGGTGCACACTTTTATAGAGGGTTTGGAACCCCACACAAAAATATTTCTAGACTCAGCAGCTGGAGGACAAGCGCTGGAGAAAACTTATGAGGAGTTGTATACCTTGTTGAACCGTATTTCACAGGGCAATCCGGAATGGAATGTTGATTCATCAAGAGGCGGGACAAGGAAAGCAGCAGGAGTGCTAGAAGTGGATGGGTTTACAGCTATTGCTGCACAGATAGCTGCATTACAAAATCAACTTAACACCCACTTCAGCAACATGACAATGAACCAGCCTCAAGCCCCAGTGAATGCAGTGTAGCAGATGTGGTGTGAAGTGTGTGAAAGCAGTGAGCACTCAACTGAGTGTTGTGGAGCCAATCCTGACTCGGTAAACTTTGTGGGAAATGTACAAAGGAACAATCACCAACAGTATGGTAATAGCTACAATTCCAATTGGAGGAATCACCCTAATTTCTCCTGGGGTAGCAACAACCATCAGGGGCAAAGTTCGGGTCAGGGTGTGCAAAGGAACCAAGGAGGGCAGCAGAATTATCAAGAACAATTCAGAAACAACAATGCACCTCCTCCACCACCATCACCCAGCATTTAGGAGATGTTCAATACCATGATAGCTAACCAAGCTCAATTGCAGGCTGACTATGTGAAATTGGCAGACGAAGTGAAAAACAACCAGTTAGCTACCAAGGCACTTGAATATCAATTTGGGCAATTTGCTGGAGCCCAAAACACAAGGCCTAGAGGAGGACTTCCGAGCGACACAGATCCCAATCCCAAGCAGGTGAATGCAGTGACCACAAGGAGTGGTTTGCAGCTGAAAGAGGTGGAACCAGAAAGACCACCTCAATAATTGGGAGCAACAGAAGTTGAGAGGGAGCAAAGTACTGAAAGGGGGAAGACTAAGGAAGCTGAATCAGAAAGACCACCACCCCCGTTCCCTCAACAATTAAAGAAACACAAGGAGGAGGATTGTTTCAAGAAATTCATGGAGGTGCTGAAACAGGTATATATTAACTTACCTCTTGTTGATGTTTTGGAGGGAGTGCCGAAATATGCTAAGTATATAAAGGACATCGTGGCAAACAAAAGTCGGTTGACTTAGTATGCTACGGTGGCTCTAACGGAGGAGTGCACTTCTCGGATTCAAAACAGACTGCCCACAAAGCTCAAAGACCCTGGGAGCTTTACTATACATATTACTATTGGGCAGAGCATCCGAGCTCATGGATTGTGTGATTTGGGAGCGAGCATAAATTTGATGCCGTCATCAGTATTCAAAAAGCTGGGTCTAGGGAGTCCTAGACCCACAACAGTAATCTTGCAATTGGAGGATCGGTCCTTAGCCAGACCTGATGGGATTGTGGAGGACGTTCTGGTGCAAGTTTGCTCCTTGATTTTCCCAGTAGATTTTGTCGTGCTGGATTTTGAACCAGACACGGAAGTCCCATTTATTTTGGGATGTCCTTTCTTGGCGACCGGGAAAGCACTAATTGACGTAGCTACGGGGCAGCTAACAATGTGAGCACACGACAAGGTGGAGGTGTTCGATGTGTACAAGGTACCCAAGCTCCCGATGGTGCACGAAGAACTCTCGGTGATCAACGTGATTGATCAAGGCGATAATGAGCAGATTAAGGATTCACGAGAGTTAATGGGAAAACCACCAGAACGGTGTAAGCACTACTGGGGGAGGACGGTGATCGGGAGAAATCGTCCATCACCCTAGAGGACAACTGAGCTTAACGACATCGAGCCGCGACGGTAAACCAGGCGCTGCACGGGAGACAACCCGTGGAAAAAATTTTCTCTTTGTAAAGTGTAAATAGATTTTTCTTTTTCTTTTTCTTGGTTTACAACAAAATTTTCGTTTTAGTTTTAGTTTTTATTTTTAGTTAGAGTGAAACCTATAATTCTAATAGATTTTGTATAGTGAGATGAATTTCAGGTCGAACGAAGGAAAATATGCACGGAATCGCAAAGGAAAGTTTGAGGTATGAAAATTAACAAAAAGTGGCAAAACAGTGAGCTAGGGCGATAGCTCCGTGTCACGGAGGTGGACCTCCGCGTTACCCTCCGTGACACGTTGAGGTATAATTCGGATTTTTTAAAAATTTCCAAAACAGGCTCGCAACGGCTCCGTGTCACGGAGGCAGTGCACCGCGATGCACTCCGTGACACATTGTCGTGTATATCGCGATGGGTCACATCGGGTCGCCGGGTGACCCGCGCGATTTTTCTACTTTTTAACCCCGAAAACCCCTTCCTTTTCCTTATTTTTCACTCACTCCGTGACCAAACTCACCAAAACCCATCCCCCTTCAACGTGACACAGAGTAGGCTAAGAAAATCATCAAGTTTGCATCAATTCTTCAACTTCAAGGTATGTTCTTCGATTTCATCTCATTTCTTGTCGAATTTCTTTGATATTGAGCATGTGAGGTGAGCTAAGTTTGCCCTAAGTAGAAATTAATCATGAATTCAATTGAATTGTTGTTGATGAATGTTCGGAATGTCATTATGATAGCTTGAACTCGTTAATTGCATAATTCAATCGAATTTTCTTGATATCATCATTTCTAGGGCTTGTTTTTGAATTTGAAGTGAAAAATGTAGTGAACTTGTGAAATTCATGCCGGGATGTACATGTTGAATGAGATGAGTCGATGTACTAATTGTTAGGATGTTGATAGAACGACGGATTCTCGGGATAGAGGAATGTTGAAATTTCCAAGAATTGGGTTCGTAATATAGCTTCGTGTAGATAAATTTTTGTTGTTGTTTTCGTTTCTTTTTTTTTTTTCCTTGCTAAGTGTGATGGATTAAAAGGTTATCGATGGTAATGATTTTTTATAACTGTACGAAGTCTGAGTAGTACGTAGAATATATATCGTCAAATTCTTCGTATGCACTAAGCATGTTTGTATAGTTGGTTGTTTATTTATACAATTAAGCATGATCTTGCCGGTATGTTGTAATTGTAGCTAAGGAATAAGTGTGGGGTAGCTTAGCTTAACCCGAATTTAGCCGAAGTTAATACTCAGTGGCTTAACATTGATCTTGTCTACTTGGGTTGACAGGTAAAATGGCGAGCAGGCAAGAAAAAGGGAAAGGCGCATCAACTTCTGGCGCCGGAAGGAAGCGAATCAGACTGGGCACAGCAGTCCCAGCAGCACCAGCAGTTCCACGTGGCCAACGCTGCCAATACGGAACAAGATGGGTGATGGATGAGCGGAAGAAGTGGTACGCAAAGCACAAAGAAAACAAATACTTCCCCGAGGAGCATATAGCACAGGAACCATTGGCACAGGAGTTCCCTAGGATTGTCCACCGGATCGAGGCAGCGGGGCTCAACTTCATCTTTGAAGAGCCCAAAGAATGCAACCTGCACCTGATTCAGGAATTTTGTGCCAACTGGAACCCGACGCTCAGAAGTCACACCATAAAAATCAGAGGGCAAATAGTCACACTTGAGCCCCACCACCTCAATGCCATCATAGGAGCGGGACACAGACGCCCACGTGCTCCGACAGTTGAACATTACCCCACCGTATGCGGACATCAGACACACATTGTGTGGGACCCGATCAATAGCTAGATGGAGCAGACACAAGGAGAGGGGCTACCATAAGACTTTGTTGTATTCACTGATGAATAGGGAAGCCAGAATCTGGCTGAAGATAGTCTGTTCCTGCCTAATCCCAGGGGTACATATGACAGATGTAACCCGGGATCATGTATGCCTGGTGTACACCCTGATGAAAGGGCCGGAGATCAACGTGGGGGCAGTGATTATCTCCGCCATGAAGAGAGCCCGATTGCATCAGGGTCACAGGTATGGCTTTGGTGGACTACTCACCACCTTCCTCAGGGGCCTAGATGTCGAGGAAGAGGCCCTTGATTATATCCCGCAGATGGAGCAGCGGGCCTTAGATGTTACTAAAACTAAGGTACCCAACACCACCCACGGGCTAGTGCTTACTCTTGGCGAGCGACATGCTCGTGATGATCAGTATATGGCTCACATGTATGGGATGCAAATGCTCCGGCTGAGGATAGGCGGGAGGCCGGTGACAGAGGAGGAGCTATGGCAGCTCGAGCTAGACTACCCCTTCGGCGAGAACGCCAGAGCTCTATGCCGAGTGGGGCCAGTATTTGTAGAGCCCACGGATGATGACGTCCCCACAGATGAGGAGACACATCGGGAGGACTCCGATGATGACGACGGGGGTGATTCAGACAAGGGAGATGAAGCAGCAGCACCTGACGAAGAAGTGGAGTACTTTGATTGATCAGGGAGTTCCACCACTCGATTTTGTGCTATTTTGATTTTTGTGAACACTGGGGACAGTGTTCGAGCTATGTGTGGGGTGGGAGTAGTTAGGTGCTGGTTGTGCTGTTATGTATGTATGCTCTAATCTGTTGTCGTGCATGTGAAATTTTGTTGTTCCCTGTGATTTGTGAATTGTTAAGTTGTTGTTCTGTATTGAAAATTTATGTGAAATTGACGTGTGTTGCTGAATGTTGCTAGCTGATTTTGTACATATTTTTGTTATCGAAACGATCGATATTTTCAAAATTTTTTTTACTTCTGGGGTTTCTCGGCGTTTGGTTTCGGTTCTTTTACCGAGAATGGTCCAATTGAATCGAAGTCATAGTAGTGACCGTTCCCTATAATGGATGGATGATGACCGTCTTAAGGGAAATGTAGTCGTTAGGAGTAGATTTTTTTCTAGTTTAGATTTTTTTAGTTGTTTTTTTCTTTGGTGGGTTGCATCCCAAAACCTGGAGTTACTTTATGGTTGCAAAATTCTGGTTGCGTGTTGTACATGATATTTAAAATGCAAAGGTGATTCGAATGAAAGCCAACCAGTTTGTAAATATGTTGAGATACCTAGGCCATAGAGTTCGATTCAGTGTGATTGAGGCTTAATACTTGAATTCCTGTAATTAGCTGATTGAAGAGTCTGTGAATACATCTTGAGTTGAGCATGTGCAATAAGTGTGAAGTGATAAACGAGATAGTATAGGACTTAGGAACTTAGGAATTACAAGAAGGTCCTTACTAATTCGCAGAAAATAACTACCAGGTGACCCTAACGGGTGACCTGATGATTCGTCAGGACGGGCAACAACTCGTTGAGTCGCTCGTCAAGTACACTGGATAATAACTCTAATAGGTCTTGTAACGGGGGACATGATGACTTGTGCCTCGAGACCACGACTCATGGTCACCTTCTGTCAGGTACACTGTCCCATTCTCCGAATTAATCTTCACCCTCACTCCCACGACTAACATGATGACTCATGCTGGCTAACCACGAGTCATTCCTTCACTCGTGGGGACCTTAATCCTTCACTTCCTCCAGGCCTTCCTGAAAGTCACTAGACGACTTGTAGAGTCTCCTCATGAGTCGTCCAATGACCCGTCTTTCAACTAAAGTGCCATTTTCGAGATTTTTCCCTGTTTGACTCCCAGGTCTAATCCTTGGGTTCCCGGGGTATTACAATATCTCCCCCTAGGATCATTAGTTTTCAAATGTTAGAAATAAGCAGAAATAAGAAACATGAAGTTTTCATATGCTAATACTAATTATTTGAATCGAAAACTAACAGAATGACTACTTCCGAAAAGAACTACACAATTGAACTGAATTCAGACATCACAAACATTTATCATAACATAATTAAAACTTGTGCACATGAACTGAAAATGGAAACTGATTAGAGAATTTGGGTAAAAACTGATACCTCAAACTAAAACTAAGCCGGCAGGGAATAGGTGGGGTTATTTAGCCATCATGGTCGCTTCGGTGTCCCACGTAGCTCCCTCAACAAGCTGGTTTCTCCATAACACCTTCACTGAAGCTATTTCTTTGTTCCTCAGCCTCTGAACCTAGAAATCCAAAATTGTAACTGGAATTTCCTCAAAACTTAGCTATCTCCCACACCAATGCTTTCCACCGGAACTACTAAAGATGGATCACCCAAGAACTTTTTCAAGAGCGACGCATGAAACACGGGATATATTGAAGATAACTTTGCTGGCAGGTCCAACTCATATGCTACCTTACCTACTCTTCTCATAACCCGGTAGAGACCAACATAACAGGGACTGAGTTTTCCTTTCATTCCGAACTGCACGACTCCCTTCATGGGAGATATCTTTAGAAATACCCAATCATCAACCTCAAGCTCCAAATCTCTTCTTCTCGCATCCGCATATGACTTTTGATGACTCTGAGCAATTTTCAGCATGTCCCTTATCAACTGAACCTTCTCCATATCCTCGTGAATTGAGTCTGGCCCTATCATAACTGCCTCACCAACCATGAACCAATCCGATGGGCGACCTACACCTCCGCCCGTAAAGAGCCTCGAATGGTGCCATTTGGATACTGGAGTGATAGCTTCTATTGTAAGAAAACTCAATCAAGGGAAAGTGATCATCCCAACTAGCTTTAAAGTCCATCACACAGTCTCTAAAAATATCCTTGAGTCTTGATTGTCCGCTCCGCTTGACCATCCGTTTGCGGATGAAATGTTGTGCTTAACTTAACCTGTGTTTCAAGCCCTTTTTGGAAAGACCGCGAAAACTGAGAGGTAAACTGAGTACCTCGATCTGAAATAATAGGCAAGGGCACTCCATTAAGTCGAACCAACTCCCGAATATACAATCTGACATAATCATCCGCTGAATCTATGGTTCTGACCAGTAGAAAGTGTGCAGCCTTGGTCAACCTTTCTACTACTACCCAAATGTAATCATGATGTCGGCGAGTAGGTAGGGCTGTAATGAAATCCATGTTAATTTCTTCCCACTGCCAAGTAGGAATGCTGATATCCTGAAGTACGCCTACTGACCTTTGACGTTTGACCTTCACTTGTTGATAGTTTGAGCACTTAGCTACAAATTCTGCAATATCGTTTTTCATGCCATTCCACTAATATATTTCCCACAAATCGTGATATATCTTGGTGGCACCCGGATGGATGGAATACCTGGACTCATGTGCCTCATGCAATTTCCTGTCCCTCAAATTATCAACACCTAGAACACATAGACGACCCTGATACCGCAGCACCCTATCTCCACCTCGGAAGAAAACCTCCACATTTTGACTCTTAACGGCCTCCTTCAGCTTTACCAACATCGCATCCTCATCTTGCCTAGCTTTCACATCCACTACCAAGGACGATTCTGATCCGTTTTGTACAACAACGCCGCCATCAGTAGAGTCAACTAATCTAACTCCCAATCTCGCAAGTCAATGACAATTCTCACCAACTCTTTTTTTTCCTCATCCACGTGGGACACACTCTCCATAGAGAGCCTACTACGTGAATCCGCTACTACATTAGCCTTGCCCCGGTGGTAAAGGACACTCATGTTGTAGTCCTTTAGTAACTCCAACCACCTCCTTTGTGAAAGATTGAGATCCTTCTATGTGAACACATATTGCAAGCTCTTGTGATCCGCAAATACATCCACGTGGAACCCGTACAAGTAATGTCGCCATATCTTCAATGCAAACACCACTGTGGCCAACTTAAGATCATGGGTCGGGTAGTTCTTCTCATGAACAATCAACTGTCTCGATGCATATGTTATCACTTTCACATACTGCATTAACACACACCCGAGTCCGACTCGCGAAGCATCACAATACACCACAAAACCATCGGTACCCTTAAGTAGGGCCAGCACTGGTGCTGAAGTGAGTCGAGTCTTCAACTCTTGGAAGATTTTCTCACAAGCATCCGACCATTGAAACATCACCTTCTTTTGAGTCAACTTGCCCAAAAGTGCAGCAATAGATGAGAAACCAACCAAAAATCTCCGATAGTAACCCGTTAAGCCTAAAAAGCTCCTGATATCTGATGGGTTCACCGGTATGGGCCAATATTTACCACCTCAATCTTCTGAGAGTCTACTTTTATGCCCTCACCTGACACCTCATGGCCTAGAAATGCCACCGAGTCCAACCAAAACTCAAATTTGATGAACTTCGCATATAACTGACAATCCTTAAGGGTCTGAAGCACTATTCTCAAGTAGGGGGCATACTCCTCCTCGCTCGAAGAGTATATAAGGATTTCATCAATGAATCACAATCAAGAACTCGTCCAAATATGCCTTGAACACCCTGTTCATTAGATCCATATAAGTTGCAGGGGCATTGGTTAGTTGAAAAAAAATAACAACAAATTTGTAGTGACCATACCGAGTCCTGAAAGAGGTCTTCAGGATGTCACTCTCCCGAACGCTGAGCTGGTGATACCCGGACCTTAGATCAATCTTGGAGAAACACTTGGTGTTCGGCTGGTTCGGTTGGGTTATAAACCGACACGCAAGTGCACGTGGTCAAACAAGTAATAAAGTGGCTAAGTAAGCCAAGTATCGAACCAAGGAGACTCTGGATAAGTAAAATTGCTCAAGTATACTATATTCTATCTTACTTCGGTATATGCTAACAACAACGTAACCAAAAGTTAAATAATTTTGTTTATAAATTATATACTAAAACTATTAACAAATATTTACTTTGAATTGAACCTATGGGTATGAGCATGCCAAGGTTAAGAACAAGTAATGAACTTGATTATAATCATAATTTGGTTAATCTTCTCTTCCTGTTGCTAGCCAAGAACATTAGCCTAGAGATTAAAACTCTCGTATTTAATCTCACTTAAGAATCATAAACCATCCGTCTACATTTCTGTGATCAAATGCAATTTATGACCTAGCAATACAATTCCGATTCCTAAATTGACTAATACGGCTTTCAAGTATATTTCTATCAGGAAAGCACATCAAAACCCAATTTTCCCAAATCAAGTTAAGAACAATACCCTATTAATTCACAACTTTCCAACGTGCTCTCTCGAGTGAAATCGGACTTTTTAGATGTACATTAATGCCGGCCACACACTAATGCAGTAGAAACAAGAATTAATAGAACAACATGGAAGAAGAAGATGAAAAACCATATAATTTAATAATCAAAATTCATCACCATTGTTCACAACCTTAGCAAGGAAGAGAATTAGCCACTCATTTGTGGATTAATCATCCTAAAACAAGTGTTAATCATACAAACAATTGATTGAAAGAAGAAAGGAAGAGAGAAAAACCCTGAGCTTTTTCGTCCCTCAACTGCCTGTAACCCACGTCCTTGCTCCACCAAGTCTGAATTAATTAAAAATAAGCCTAAGTGTTCTATTTATACTAGTGGGAATTTTTCCCGGAATAACAAGCAACGGGTCACGGAGGCCAACGCGGAGCACTGCCTCCGTGACACGGCGTGGACGCGGACCGTAAGCTGGCATGTACTAAGAATGAGGACGAGCCAGAGATTCGGACCTTGTATCATGAAATGATACAACAAAAAAAGTATGCGGTCAGTACGTGAAATGTACCGAGTGTGCAAGGTAAGTAAAACCACGAGGTAATATAAATTCATTTAAGCAAATTATACATATATCATAAGCTTTTAAGGATAAGAAGAAGACTATATGCATTCATTATGAAATTATACTCATATTATACATGATCATGCATTGAATTAGAATATCATGACTGACTCAAATGACTCAAGCTGAAATATGACATTTATATCAAAAGAGAAACCAAGAGGCAAGCCTTACTTCTTGTACATGCATGCATAACTAATCATCATGAATAATGAATATGCAATCTGAATGATATGGATAGTGGGAGACTCATCACTTAACCGACATTCCTCGATAGAGCTTACGTGGTCCCAACTTTCACACTCAAGTAGGAAGAGCAGTCCATAACCATTCCAGGGAGATAACGCTACATAAATATCGATATCAAGCTCAACAGCCAATCAGGCCGTGGATAGCTCCCAAGGGAGGTCCCAATAATGTATATGTATCAACCTACATTGGCGCGTAGTTCTGGGGCATAGGGTAGTCGACCCTTAAACCGCTCAGTGCTAGACTCTTCTCCCAAAAACATGCAATGCTCTAAATCATATATAACGAAGCTCAACATCGTCTATTGACGAAGCTCAACATGAAATCATGCATGACTCAACATCGTATGAAACGAAGCTCAACATTGTCTATTGACAAAGCTCATTAGTGAAATCATGCATAGACTGGACATCATATGAAAATGAAGCTCAACATTGTCCTTCGACAAAGATCAATAATTCCATACATCTCAATTATAAATTCAGGCATATGAGAAGCTTTATTTAAAAACATACCACAAACTCAATCATAGGTTGGAGCATCTACTCCAAATCATGTGGTAAGCTGCATGTAGAAATATTTACTTGACGTACCACAAGCTAGAATATATAATAAGAATTGGGAAATTTCTCTTTAAACAATGTGGTAAGCTTATATTGGGAAATTATCGCTTTAATCAACATGTGGGCATTGCCTAAAGCTTTATAATACTAGGATCTACACATTCTTATTTTTGAAAACAACATCATAAATATGGGCAAGTTTAGAAACATGTTTTTCATCACCAAATTCATCATTATCACACATTTACCATAAATCACCTATTTTATGAACACTTCACCCATGGGCGTTTTAGATTCAATTTTTAGAAAAACAAATTTTATAAGAGGAACAAGTTAGAATCTGCCCAAGCTTCGTAAATCATCAATATCAACTCAATCTAATCATACCCATGAATAGAGATATAACAATCCTGCAATTGACAAAACCCCATAATTGATTATTCATAATTTAACACTAATTGATAGGAACTGGGCATAGGTGTGGAAGGAAGACACCCATAAAAACCCTACATACCTAGAAATGGATTGAGTCAAAGTTACTTGAATACCCACAAAGAAATTGATGGTAACATGGGGAAGAAGACCTTGAATCTCCCAAAACTCTCTCTAAAGTTCTTGCATGAAAATGGGCATGCATGAAGGACTTAACTCATCTTATCAGACTAATAAAATATCCAAAATGACGTAGTTTAGGGTCTAAAAGTGTGGAAATATCAAAAATACCCTTAATGAACCTGCTCTGAAATCTGGCCGGATGGAAACCACGAGTGCTACCAATGAGTCGTGGACCCACCCACGGCCCATCCTGACTTCTCTTGATAACACTGCAGATACTCCATTCTCAGAATCATACCACGAACACACTGGACGGATCGTCCTAAGCTTCAACAGACTGTTCCTTCGGTCGTTGTGTCCTTCTTTTGAAACTCTATACACCTATTCCATGATTCTCACCATGACTCGTTATAAGCTTCAATGGGTCGTGGTTTCCACCCGTCGTCTCCACCGTGAAAGTCTACAACCCTTCCACGACTGCTAACAATGGACCGTTGTTCCTCACAACGGGCCCTTGTAACCCCTGTTGTTACTTCTGCCATCTAGGATGACTCCTTACCACGACCACCACGATGGCTCGTGGTTACTTACCACTAGTCATTGTACCTGTCGTTCTGCAACCTTTTTTCCAATTTTCAGCAGTTTTGCATTTTAGCTTCTCGGGTCTTCTCCTAAGAACTTCTGGGCTATTACACCGGGGTATTACATAATGAGTTGGTAATTTACCAACTTATTAGGCTCTTGAGCATGATATTTAGCTTAGTTTTCAAGTCATTTAGATGAATTTATGCCTTTTTTGCCTTTTTATGTGCAGGTATTTGAGTTGAAGAGAAACAGGAAGAAGTGGATTAAAAAGGATGAAATCAGGTGAAAATCGGCGCTCCACTGGAGGACACCGACGAAACACCAGTAAAATGCAGATGACCACTACCTTGAGGAGAAAATGCAACTGGCGGCTGCAGACATCGACTGACGACTCGCCAATTAAATCGCCTACAAGTGCTTGAACTTGCTATTTTGAGGAACAAAGGAATCGGCCGGTCACGGATGAAGGCCGGCGAACCACCGAAGGTGTCATCTAATGGTCCTGAAAAATCACTAGAAGTGCAAAAAATGACAGATGGTAGTTCACAAAATGCAATCGGCAAACTGTCGGCTCCCCCTAAGTGACAAAACACCTGAACAGGGGCAATGACGTCCAGTACTAAAAAAGAGGAGATTAGTTGCCCTATTTTTGTATATAGTCTAGAAGAAAGTACACTGTACAGAACTTTTATACTTTTTAGCTTTTTGAACATTCCTTTTGCTTTGGGGGAAAGAGAAGAACCCCGTTGGAGGAGATTGTTGAATATTACTTTTCTTATTTTCATCTTCTTCCTAAGTAAGGTATAACCATTGTTCCAGACATATTTTGAGCTTGATTTTGTTTGCTCTTATTAATGAAATCATTGAGTTTATTGATGGACATGCTCTTTAGTTTCTTAATCATGAGTATTTAAATCATCAACTAGAGGTGTGTGATGATGGGTGCTTGATTGGGTATTGCTTTATCCATCTCAATGTTGCTTAATTAGTGTAAATGTATTGAGTTCTCTCCAATTTATAATTGATGATCCATTGTTGCAAATGTGGGTTTACTTTTGTCACTTGATTTTAGCTTTAAAAGAAGAGTTCAAGTATTAGGAGAGAATTTAATGGTGGGAATGGATGTGATTGTGTGGAATTGGGCTAGAAATATCCAAAACCCATATTCATGATCCTAATTAGTAGTTGATGACTAGAAATAACTCAACTATTAACCCAAACTTTACTGGGCTAATTGAATTATGTCTTGAGGTTTGAAAGGACTCGAGAAAAAGGCATCCATAAGGTTGAAAAACATAAGGTTCCATCTCGTCCAAAGTTATTTACACTTATTTGCAAAGATTTAATGAGCTAGCATATCCTTATTTGATTAGCAACCCATCTACACCACACCTCTAGTCTTCTCTCATTATTGTCTATCAATTTTTGTTATTTTGCTATTTTGGCAAGCTGGTTTAAAATCCATAGTATTTTTAACTTCATTTTCCCCCAAAACATTTACTGTTTTATTCTTCTTGATTGGTGCGACTTAATTCAAATTTCCTAAAATGCTTGCGCAAACCATTCGCTAGTCTCTGTGGGATTCGACCTCGACATCCGTTGGGAATATTTGTTTTGAGAAATGACCATGTATGCTCTCTCATTTAGAGGAGTGTAGTTTGGACGTTATTAGGTACCACTAGAAAAATTTCTTAAATGGCATGGCTGTTGAAAAAAACATGAAATTTGAGAAGGAATGGGGTAGTTGAATTTAAAAGCTAAGTACTCTTTTGTCAAAAGTTGAATTTTGTTGGCTTCTTGCTTCTCATGATATCTTGTTTTATGACTCTTGATATGGTTATTAAAATGGTGTGAACCCCTTGGGGATTGATTCTTTGTGGGTAAGGTTTTTGTTTAATTTTCTTGCATAAATGATTGTCTAGAACTTGCCCTAAGAGTCACGCAAGGTGAAGTCCTATATGTACTTACACTTGGAAGATGAATTTAGGCTTTATTTTGGATAGCTACTTTACACATATGACCTCCTTAAGCATGAATCCTTGCTCGCCCATGTTGAGACTTTAATCCTTTTCTGTGAAAACCACATTACAAGCCTATTACCCCTTTCGTGATCCTTCTTGGGCACCCATCCTCCCTAG
The DNA here is from genome assembly GCA_035772735.1 of Datura wrightii. Taxonomy (NCBI): domain Eukaryota; kingdom Viridiplantae; phylum Streptophyta; class Magnoliopsida; order Solanales; family Solanaceae; genus Datura; species Datura wrightii. The sequence goes on from JASDFA010000016.1 coordinate 127,406,333, forward strand.
TGCTAGTTGTGAGAAGAAATGCAAAGATGATGCTTGAAGTCCCAAAAGTGTGGGAGTAAAAAAGGGAAATATGAGGCAAAAGCCTAAGTTTGGGGATTGCAAAAAGGAAAATACGAAAAATATTGTGATCTTCAATGTGAGGTAGCACCATATTATGAAAAGAATGAATGGATTGTTTGGGTGAAAAAAAATGAATTGCAGAAAGGTGCTGCCTATTGCTCAAATGAGATGAAAAGTGGTAACTAGGGAGACATAAGGAGGGCTAGTGTTGCAAAAAGTGAAAATGCTATTCAAGAAGAGATAAGGTGAGGGTGATCTCAAAAGAAAATGGAATATGTAATAAGATTCACAAAAAGGGCATTAAGGAGATTCTACTCACTAGAACTTAAAAGTCATCCTACCTTTACCCCTAGCCTTTATCACAACCCCAAGTCCGAATAGATTTTAAGTGTAGCGACTCTACATTAGTGGCGAGTTACATGAAGGGAAACCCTATGGGTCATGTTATGTGCATAAGAATTTCTTTGTGAGAATGAGCATATTTGTTTTATTCTATAATCCCTTGAGTGTGAATTGCTTGAAAATTTAATAGGATTCTCTCTTGTTGGGAGTAGCATCACCTCCTTAGAGAATAGGCTTGCACATGCCAAAAGATATCATTGAGACAAAAATGCAGTGAGCTTGAAGTCAAACTTTAAATATGATTTTTAATGACTCAATGCTATATTAGCTTGTTGTGATCAACAATGCCCCTTGTTTTGAATGAAGGAACCAAATGTGAATCATGTCAATTGATTGTGGTCATCTCTTAAAGCATTTGCATAAAGTGTTGAGTCTCCTCTTTTACTTTGAGTTGTGAGCGATCTTTGGGTTTTCTAGGTCGTAGTGGTTCCTATTGCATAATCTCATGTAGAATGACATACTTATTCCTATAGTTCAGCTGTAAAGAATTGTATTATTTAAGGACAAGCAATGGATCAAGTTTGGGGGTTTGATGAGTTGGTAATTTATCAACTCATTATGTTTTCAAACATGAGCTTTTTCTTGGTTTTCAAGTCATTTGGAAGGATTTTATGCTCTTTCTCTTTAATTTTTGCAGGTATTCAATTCAAGGAGAGAAAGCAAGAAATTGGACAAAAGCGTAGAATTGAAAAGGAGGATCAAAACTCTATCAGATGGGATGGGCGCTCCATTGGATTGAACCGGTAAAACGCCGGTTGAAGTGCAGGAGCATATTGGATAGGAGTGGAAGGTGCACCGACAGAATGCGGGTCAGCACATGCGAATCGTCGGTGCCAACGTCGGTAGGACCTAAATTCACTACCCCCAAGTGTGACGCGACAACATTTCAGGAGCATTTGAGGAGCATTTATTAACATATTTCAGTACATTCTCTAAAAAGTACCAATTATTCCACTCCAGATTTGGAGAGTTAGAGAGAGAAATATAAAATAACTTTTCTTCTTCCTCTTCCTCAAGATATAAACCACCATCGAAGACAATTTTTGAGCTTTCTATTTTACTCTTAATGATGAATTTTATGAATTTATTTATCAATATGCTTTTATATTATTCTTCTATGAGTAGCTAGATATTTTGCTTGGGGTGTGCGCATGATTGGGGATAGATTGGTAGATTGGATTATGTATGGCTAATTTAATCTTTTAATTACTCATTTTGTATAATTCTATTGTTTTCTCCCAAATTATAACTGAATTACCCAGAGTTGCAAATGTGGGTTATGTCTACTTATTCCATTTTTTCTTGGTAAAGGGAAATTGAATATGAGTGAGAAAGTAATGGTAGGAAATTGGGTCTTGAGCATGTGGGGTTGGGCTAGAGATATCAAAAACCTATAGACACGCACCCATTAGAGATTTGGGGTTATAGATAGCTCAAATCTTTCCTAAGCTATAGTGAATTAATTTTAATTGATTCCTTGGGGTTTGAGAAAACTAAAGGAATAGAGCACCCAATTGGTTGAGAAACATCGAGTGTCACTTTATCCATTGTTATTTATGATTACGAGTAATTATTTGATTTTCTAGTTACTCTCAATCCAATAGAACCCCCATCAGTAGCATATCCCTATCCCTTGCTCATAATTGTTAATTCAATTTGGTTGCCTTGTTCTCTTGATAGATGATTTTAAATTCATAATTGAGATCTCGCTTTTTCCCCACTTTTTTTTTCAAATGCATAGATGCAATTTTAGTTCAATTCAATAGACAACTTTTGTGTTTTTCAATTACTATTCCCTTTGGATTTGACCCCGACTCTTATTTGGGTATTTACATTGCGATGATTGCTTACACTTCCTCCTTATGAGGAGTGGATTTGAACGTCGTCACTAAGTGGGAGTGAGCTAATGTTGGAGCTAAGACTAATACCCCATACCTATATCATGAGACAATATAGCATAGAGTATATGGTTAGTACGTTGAATGTACTGAGTATGTAAGGTAAGTAAAACTTGCTAGTAAAATCGAAATAAAGAGATCATGATTGTAAGATAGCATAAAACATAAGATGTTGGTCCTAAACTGAACATAAGGGCTCAAAGCTTCCAAAGCCATAACATATTTCTAAATATGACTGTTTTCACAAGTAAAATCTCATAAAGCATATTTTGATCCAAAAATGCCATAAGTCATAAATCATAAGGCATGAACATAATAATATATAGAAATTAAGGAGCAATGAGAGATTCTTATAACCAACATATCCTATGCAAGCATACATGAAACCCGACCTGTAAAATCCTAGTTGGAAGGGTGTCTATACCTTGATGAAAGTAGGACCATGAAAAGGCATGATATCACTCATGGGTGGCCCATTCGAATATGGGATACACTCTAGTGGAGGACCCCATCATGGTTACATTGGCACGTAGTTTTGAGACCTGGGTATGCTGGAACTTCGGCCTACTCGATGCTTAATACTACTCCCAAAACATATATAATGCTCATATCATTATCATGAAACATGGGTTTACATGGCTAGTTTATATTAGGAAATTCATAATATGTTATATATGTGAGCTATCCATCAAAATTGTTGATGTGTTATGGGTTTACAACAGTTTCGATGCTCAAAACTAAGGAAATAAGCATGGACCTAGGTATATTAATACAAATATGATGCACTTTTAATTATTTTTCAAGGAAATTAGGTATTGGAGTTGAAATATGCAAAAGTAGTGAAAAATTGCAGAAAAGGGGATAAGTACGGATCACAATACGAGTCGTACCATCCTGGTATGAGCCGTACTGAGAATCGTGTAAAAGTCCTAAAGATGTGTTGAACCAAGGAGTTACAGTACGACTCTTGGTACGAGGCATACCAATGCAGTCATGATAAGGTTCAGAAGACATTGCACTAAGTCAGTCTCCTAGTACGGGTAGCAACTATGAGTCGTGTTTTCTACCCATGACCCATACCAAGGAGTCGTGGTGAACTTCAGAAGAATTGAAGAAAGGTAGAACTCAAGGTAAAACCAGAAGTCACGAGTTGTAGGATGAAGGTACAAGTAGTACCAAGTCACTCATCAAAATAATCAAAGGATGATAGAAGATTCAAGTTCAAACCACGACAAGACAATATGACTCATAGGTCTATGGTATGAGGCATACCAATTTCCAACACTTAGTTAGAATCAATAAATCCAACCAACGTACTAGTGAAGTTACGACCCGTACAATCGTGGTACGGGTCGTATGTGAAGTCGGCGACAGTTTAAGCCGTTTCCCTGTCAATTTAGGAAAAGTTTCTAATTATTTGGATACAAATTTTTCTAGGTTATTTTTGTTAGAGGAGAATAGAATATGTTTTTTTAGAGAGGTTTTTTACTTTTGGGAGATTTCTTACTTTTATTCTTCCATTGTCTTTGAATTGTTTTTCATTAATTTTTGCAATAATCTAGTGGATTTTCTTCCAATAATCTTTGTAAGTTCTAAATTATGTTTTTTTCCATGAATGCTTATAATTCTCTTACCATCATGAGAGGCTAAATCTCCACAACTAGAGTAGTGGGAATCATGGTGAATTAACAAACTAGGGTTTGCCAAAAGTAATTCTAACCAATACTAATGTTATTATTGTATTCTCTTTGCCTTTAATGTTTATTAACGAAGTGAAACGTTCGGACTTGCCCGAATTCTTTCTTGAATCTAGAGAAGTAAAGCTTAGGAAAAGAGAATTACAACAAAGCCTTGAACTTTATGGATCATTATATGACTTGAGTGCAGTCATAGGGTACTTAATTTGGAACAAATTGATAATGGTTGAAGTGATATCACTCATGAGACCAAATCCAATGATAGAGTATAGTTATTCAATAGGGACTATTATACCCCGGTAACCCAAGGATCAAACTCGGGAGTCAAACGGCAAAAATTTGGGAAAAATGTTGCAGCAGTGCAGGACGAGTCACTAGATGACTCATTAGGAGGCCCTACGAGTCGTTAGGTGGCTCGTGGGGAGGTTGGAATAGACAGAGGAGCTGAGGTCCCCACGGGTGTAGGAACAACTCGTGGCCAGCTACCATGAGTCGTGAGGTCTCCTTAGGGTGAGATTGAGGGTTACCTGGGAGGTTTCACCAGTGCACCTATCGGATGGGACCCCATGAGTCGTGGCCAGACCCAACGACTCGTGAGGTGGGTCATGAGAAATACTATGGAAATTTAATAAGGATGAAGCACTGTACTTGACGGAAGGTGACCACAACTCGTGGTCACTTGTGATAATTCATTGAGTCACCAGTCACGAGCCCAGCCAACCTAGTATCTAGTGTACTTGACGGGCAACACAACGAGTTGTTGCCCATCCTAAAGTGTCGTCAGGTCACTCGTTCAGGTCACCTGGCAGTTATTTCCTGCAAATTAGTGAGGGTCTTGTCGTAATTTCCTACACTCCTAAGACCTAAACTATGTCGTTTTGAGGTCGGGACATGGTTATTTAAGGGGAAATCATTCATGACAAACCTCATTTAATGAATGTAAGAGTAGAGAGGAAAGAGGAATGGGATTCAAGTGTTCTCCTTCAAATTCTCCAAGTTTCCATCTAGGGCTTTTCAAGGGAGTTAAGAATCAAGAAGTTCCAGGTATGTGGGGTTTTGAATGGGTGGTTTAGTCCCTTCCCATGCCCAATTTCTCCCTAATCCTATGCTTAAAGTTATCAAATCTCTATGGGTCATAACCCAAATTGTATGTTTCCTCAAAAATTGATATAAGCTTGTTGTAGTATGTCTAAAATCATGGGTTTTGAATTATTGGGCTATTTTCACTTATTTTATTCAATATTTGATGATTGAATCCCTAAAAGAACATGTGCCCAAATTATGGTGTTTTTAGTGAAATTCAGGGTAATGGTGATTTCTCAAACATGATATGAACTTTGAATTTTAAGCATGTTTTCAATTACTCATGTTATTATGATCATGTTTCTTACAAATTTAAACATTTCAAGTATGATTTGAAATTATGGGCAATGCCCACATGTCGTTTATGATTTATGAACTATGATTTTGGCTGATCCATGGGCCTAATTCCATAGCTAGTATTACAAATTCTCAAGCATGTTACTATTATCACGATTTAACTAGCCCTACATGTCATGTATGAATTTCTATGAGCACGTCGCATGTTTTGGGAGTAGTAATTAACACCGAGTAGGTTCGGGGCCTAGTTTATGCCCTGAATTTCCGAACTACGTTCCATCGTAGGTTATGTTTGGGACCTCCTTAGTGACTGTCCCTTTTTCCCTATGGGGCCTTCATGAGTGATATCACGCCTTTCATGATTCATACCCTTGGCAAGGTATGAACGACCTCCCGACTAGGCTTACAGGTCGGGCTCCTTGTGTGCTCATATGGGGTATATCGTTTATAGAAATCACCCATTGTTCCTCATTGTTTTAATGCATGTATGATTATGTTCTTTTGGCACAAGTTATGTTCATGAAATTTTTTTCTCTCGTGTTATGACTATGATAGGTTTGCGAATATTTTGGAAATCTTGAGCCTTACCAAATACCTATGATTTCAGTCTTTATGATCATGATGTCTCCACTCCTATAACTTTTATGTTTTAAGTATTGTCTTGCATATCTCGCATACTCAGTAATTCCAAGTATTGACCCACTTATTTTTTATGTTGTATTGTTTTATGATACAGGATCTGGTTCACAGGTTCAGCATCGCTCTTAGCTTGCTCTCAATTCTCAGTGGTGAATCCTCATGATTCGGGGCCTTCATGTTTGGATTTTGGTCTATCTTTTAGTTTTCAGAATGTTGGGGTTAATTGGGGTCTTGTCCCTTCAACCTGTCTATTATCATTATAGGCTTTCAGACCTATTTTAGTATTTAGCTATTTACGCTTGGATCATGTACTGTAATTTCTTATATTTCATGTCACAGTTTTATTTAGTTCGTGACTATTAAGCTAATTCTTCCGTCTTATGTGAATGGTTTAGTTATATGCTCATGCCATGGGTTAACTTGGGTCCCTTGGGGCTCGTTGTCCCGTGTCTACGATTGGGGTGTCCTCTTGGGTCGTGACAAACTTGGTATTAGAGCAATAGGTTCAGGTGTGTCCTAGGGAGTCTGAAAGACGCGTTAGGTAGAGTCTTTTTCATGGGTGTGAAGCATGCCACACTTATGACGAAGAGGCTACTAAATGTTTTAGGAAATATTCCCTTCTTTCATGATCCATGTCGTGCAATGAAAAGTCTCTGCATCCTTCTAATTCGTGTTATTCGCGACTGCAGAAAATTATGGCTCCCAGAAGAATAAAGAAAAGGAGGAACAGAAATGATGAAGGCCACAAAGGTGGCAATGATCATGGGCATCGGGAAATCCCACCTATTCAGGAGCCCTAGGTACCAAAGCCTGCTGCCAACACTGAGTTTCGGGGGCTATTCAGACGTTGGCGCGGGCCTTGACCGCTGTAGTCAACCAGCAGGCTGTTGCACATGTCCCACAGAATGGCAATACAGAGGCAGCTTTGATTAGAGACTTTTTGAGGATGAACCCTCTCGAGTTCATGGGGTCAAAGGTGGACGAGGATCCGCATGAGTTCATTGAAGGAATTTTGAAGGTCACTCAGGTCATATGGGTGACAAATGAGGAGTGTGTTGATTTGGCCTCTTATTAGCTAAAAGAGGTCGCTTATATTTGGTACAAGCAATGGAAGGACAGCAGGGCAGCGGGAGTAGGTCCTATCAGCTGGGATGAGTTCCACATGGCCTTTCTCGACAGGTTCTTCCCTCGAGAGATGAGGGAATTGAAAGCAACTGAGTTTGTTAACCTCAAACAGGGAAAGATGGCAGTGTTAGAATATTCACTTGAGTTCACTCGTCTGTCAAAGTATGCCCTGGAGTTAGTGATGGACTAGAGGGCGCGAGTGAGCAGATTCGTGCAGGGAGTAGCCGAGTATGTGGAAGAGGATTATAGAACAATCATGCTTCATCATGATACGGACTACCCACAGATATTCCATTATGCCCAGCAGGTGGAGGCAGCTCATATGAGGTAGAGAGAGTCCAAGAGGGCCAAAACTGATAGCTAGAAGTTCTCCTAGTCGAGGACAGGAGGTGAGTCTCACTAACAGTCCCAGCACAGGTCTATCACACCAACACCGTCTTCATCCAGTACCCCATCCAAGCCTCGAGATGATCAGAGGAGTAGGGACTTTGGTTCAAGGGGTCAGAGTAGTATGCGAACAAAGTGCACATTCCCATCTTGTGCTAGTTGTGGCAAGAACCACACAAGGAGGTGTTTGGTGGGCTCAGATTCTTGTTTCAGGTGTGGAAAACTTGGACACAGGCTCAGGAATTGCCCCGCAGCTAGGACAGGGGGTGGTGGAGCCCGCACTCCACCAAATAGTTCAGCATCTCTAGTGGCACGTCCTACTCAGCAGGGTACTTCAACTGGTCCAGCTGGTGGCCAGCGCCAGAACTGGTTTTATGCACGTTGCTCTTGACAGGAGCAGGAGACTTCTCCCGATGTGGTTATGGGTATGTTTCAAGTCTTTCATATTGATGCTTATGCTTTGTTAGATCCGGGAGATACACTGTCTTTTGTGACACCTTACATTGCTAGTAACTTTTGAGTCAATCCTGAAATTTTGTCAGAACTATTTTCTGTGTCTACTCCAGTTGGGGATTCAGTCGTAGTGAGGCGGGTATATAGAGGTTTCCCCATTATAGTATTGCATAAGGTTACCTCCACAGACTTAGTAGAATTGGCTATGCCTAATTTTGACATTATTTTAGGCATGGATTGGCTGTTCACATGTTATTCTTTTGTTAACTATAGAACCCGAACGTTGGAGTTTCAATTTCAAGGTGAACCAGCTTTAGAATGGAAGGGTAGTTCAGCGGTACCTTTAGGCCACTTTATCTCGTAGCTCAAGCCCCAAAAAATTATTTCTAAGGGTTGTATTTACCATTTGGTTAGGGTTAAGGATGACACGTCCAAGACCCAGACCATTCAGTTAGTCCCTGTGGTATGTGAGTATCCCGAGGTATTTCCAAAAGTCCTACTAGGTGTTCCTCCCGAGAGAGAGATTGATTTTGAGATCGATCTTTTACCCGACACACAGCCCATATCGGTTCCTCCTTACTGAATGGCCCCAGCCGAGCTAAAAGAGTTAAAGGAGCAGTTGAAGGATTTTCTAGTTAAGGGTTTCAACAAACCGAGTAAGTCTCCATGGGGTGCCCAAGTGTTGTTCATTCGGATGAATGATGGTTCCCTTCGGATGTATATTGACTGTAGGCAGTTGAACAAGGTCACCTTCAAGAATAGATACCCTTTACCCAGGATTTATGACCTATTCGATCATCTTCAGGGTGCCAAATATTTCTCCAAGATGAATCTCTGGTTCGGGTATCACCAGCTTAGGGTTTGGGAGAGCGACATCCCGAAGACTGCTTTCAAGACTCGGTATGGCCATTATAAATTCATTGTTATGTCTTTTGGACTAGCCAATGCCCCTGTAGCTTTTATGGACCTGATGCACAGGGTATTCAAGGTATATCTGGATATGTTCGTGATCGTGTTCATTGATGACATATTAATATACTCTGGGAGCGAGGAGGAGCATGCTGCACACCTGAGGGTAGCACTCCAGACCCTCAAGGATAACCAGCTATATGCTAAGTTTAGCAAATATGAGTTCTAGTTGTATTCAGTTGCATTCTTAAGACATGTAGTGTCAAGAGAAGGTATAAGGGTGGACTCCTAGGAAATAGAGGCAGTGAAGAACTGGACAAGACTGGTAAACGCTTCGGAGATCAGGAGCTTTTTGGGCTTAGCGGGTTATTATCAGAGGTTTGTAGAAGGTTTCTCATCCATTGCAGTCCCATTGACTAGATTCACTCAGAAAAAGGTGAAGTTCCAATGGTTGGAGGCTTTGAGAAGAGCTTCCCAGGAATTAAAGGCCCGACTCACATCAGCACCGGTGCTGACTTTACCGGAGGGCACCGATGGCTTTGTGGTATACTGTGATGCTTCGAGAGTCGGACTGGGATGTGTATTGATGTAGCATGGGAAAGTCATAGCATATGCTTCCAGATAGCTGAAAATTCGCGAGAAGAATTACCCGACCTATGATCTTGAGTTAGCTGTAGTGGTGTTTGCTTTGTAGATATGGAGACACTACTTGTATGGGGTTTATGTAGATGTATTCACTGACCACAAGAGCTTACAATATGTGTTCATGCAGAAGGATCTCAATCTTCAGCAATGGAGGTGGTTGGAGCTACTTAAGGACTATGACATGAGTGTCCTTTACCACCCGAGTAAGGCCAACATGGTAGCGGATGCCCTTAGTAGATTCTCTGTGGAGAGTGTGTCGCACGTGAGTGAAGATAGGAAAAATCTGGTAAAGGAGGTACATCGACTTGCACGTGTGGGAGTTAGATAAGTTGGCTCGATCGATGGGGGTGTAGTTGTTCAGAATGGGTTATAGTCGTCCGTTGTAATAGAGGTGAAGGCTAAGCATGATGAAGATCCAACATTGGTAAAGTTGAAGGTAAACTATTCAAAATCAGAAGGTAGAAGTCTTCTCCAAAGGGGGAGATGGTGTACTTCGGTACCAAGGTCGCTTATGTGTTCCGAACATGGGTGATTTGAGGAGCCAGATGTTGCATGAGGCTCACGGATCCAAATATTCTATCCATCCAGGTGCCACCAAGATGTATCATTCCTTGCGGGAAATCTACTAGTGGAATGGCATGAAAAGGGATATTACAAAATTCATAGCCAAGTGTCCGAATTTCCAATAAGTGAAAGTTGAGCATCAGAGACCGAGAGATGTACTTCAGGATATCAGTATTCTTACTTGGAAGTGGTAAGAAATCAACATGGACTTCATAATAGGTTTACCCAGCACTTGTAGTCAGTATGACTCCATTTGGGTTGTGGTGGACAGGTTAACCAAGGCTGCTCATTTTCTACCGGTCAATACTACCGATTCAGCAGAAGACTATGCAAAATTATACATCGAAGAGCTGGTTAGGTTGCATGGAATGCCCTTTTCCATCATATCGGATTGAGGTACTCAGTTCACCTCTCAGTTTTAGAGATCTTTTCAAAAGGGACTTGGTACCCAGGTCATGCTTAGCATGACATTTCATCCGCAAACAGATGGCCAGGCGTAGCGGACTATCCAAACTCTTGAAGACATGTTGAGAGCTTGCGTTATTGATTTCAAGAGTAGTTGGGATGAGCATTTACCTCTTATTGAGTTTACCTACAACAACAACTATCTCTCTAGCATCAAAATGGCACCGTTGAGGCTCTTTATGGGCGAAGGTGTAGATCGCCTATTATTCGATTTGAGGTCGGCGAGGCTTCAGTAGTGGATCCAGATTTAGTCCACGAGGCTATGGAGAAAGTTGAGTCGATAAGAGAAAGGCTGAAAACGGCTCAAAGTTGCCAAAAGTCTTATGTGGATGTGAGGAGAAGAGAGCTTGAGTTCGAGACCGATGATTGGGTGTTTTTGAAGGTATCTACATGAAGGGAGTAATGAGATTCAAATAGAAAGGAAAACTCAACCCCCGCTATATTGGTTAGTATCGGATTGTGAGACGAGTGGGTAAAGTAGCCTATGAGTTAGAGTTACCTACAGAGTTAGCTTTAGTTCATCCTGTATTTCACGTATCCCTCTTAATAAAGTGCTTGGGAGATCCAGCCTAAGTGGTTCTGGTGGAAAGTGTTTGTGTGAAGGATAGCCTCAATTATGAGGAAATTCCCGTTGCAATCTTGGATCATCAAGTTTGGCGGCTGAGAAACAAGGAAGTAGCTTCAGTAAAGGTGTTATGGAGAAATCAACGTGTTGAGGAAGCTATGTGGGAAGCCGAAGCAGATATGATAGCTAAACACCCTCATTTGTTCCCTACCGGCTCAGTTTCAGTTTGAGGTATCAGTTTTTGCCCTAAAGCAATAATCACTTTTTCCTATTTTGTTCATGTGTGCAAGTTTGTTTTATGATATGATATATGCATGTGATGTCTGAATTTAGTCCAGCTATGTAGTTCTTTTCGAGGGTAGTCATTCTGTCAGTTTTCAACTTAAATGATCAGTATTTGCATATACCATTTGGTACCAAAATAGCATCATGTAGTATCGTTCCTGCATCATAGCATCATGGACCATCTCATCATTGTATCCCTCGCATCATGCACGAATCATATTGGTATATCATGTATTAGTTTTTTATATTTATTATCTATCACTCATATGTATACCTGTTCTGATCTCTGTCTCACAGTCGTAAGTATATCATACCATACATGTACAATCTCTATCTCGCATCCATATGTATATCATACCATACCAGTACAAATCATTATCTCAGTCATACCATCGGTGATATATTGGGCGCATGCCTCCATCACATCATTGTAAACACATGCTAGAGGGTCTTATGTTTTCCCTTCCAATAATTATATGTAGGAGACTCTAGAAATTCATGTATTCTATACTTAGCTGTATGAACATCTCATCATACCTGTCTGTGTACTCATATATGTACACCTAGCCGTATGAACATTTATTCATACATGTCTATGTACTTATCTATACTGCTCGCTTAGATACTCACCTTAAGCACAAGCCACTCATATAAAAGTATTCACGCACATGTTTGATCCTACTAACCTTTTTATCCGTATACTCACCTAAGACACGAGCCTCTTATCTACAAATAAGGCTAACTCATTCTTTATTCCACCATGCTTCCTCATTTCCTTAATTGGTTACCTATGGATTTACCCATAGTTTTAGAAATAGTATTTCACAATTTTATTCAGTTAACAAAATTACATTTAACAATGAAAATTAATCACTACAATCTATAGCACAAAATCAATTATTTAATACATTATCCCATGCACAAAAATCATTGAAATATTGTGTAACTGGCCTACGTGCTCAATTAAGCCTCACTGCGGTGACAATTCTATCGCGACAGTAGTCTCACTGCGGCGGTTGTAGTGCAGTGGTATTACTCAGACACTACTTCGACCCAGCTCTCCACTTAGATCCTTCTTTAATGTTTCTTTGCAATCAGTTCACCTACTACACATATGTATATTAACCAATCCCTATTGTCAAATTACCCTTCTCTCTTAAGAAACGATAATCAATTGAACACAAAGCCATAATAATCACAAACACATAAACGATCAAAAGTGACCTATAAGTTCACTAACTCATACGAACGTATGGACTAAAAATTTGAAATCTATCCACTGCAGCAGATTTAAAAATCGTATTAAAGGGCCAGAACAATGGTTTTTGGCTCATTTCCACATTTTGCATTCAAAATTTCTTCGCAATCCTCTCAACTCCTTGGAAGTTTTTGCTTAATGTCTCAGGTAATCTTCATCCTTATGACTTCCTTACTTTATTTGCTATTGAATTCTTGCAATATCATGCCTATTTACTTAGAATTTGGGTAGTTATTGTGATGATGAGAGTGGGTTTTCTCTTTAACTAATAGGTTGTTATACCCCAAAAGCCTAAAGATCAGACTCGGGAGTTGAAATGGAGAAAAGTTCAAATTTGGCATCAGGTCATAGAACGGGTCGTGAGGTGACCCGTTTGTGCAGCCTACGAGTCATGAGGTGACTCATGGGGAGGCCCAGGTGATGATTTTGAAAATTTTAGAAATAGGATCCCATGGACGTGACCACAAGTCGTGGTTAGGCCCCATGACTCGTTAGATCAGTTGTGAGGTAGGTGAGTAAGAAAAGAGAAGGAAGAAAGGTAGTGTACTTGATGGGCGGACCCCATGAGTCGTGGTCAGTCACCATGATTTGTGGGGAGGTTTGTGAGCAGCAGGATGAATAAAGGTAAGAATCAGAGGAAATGCACATCATGGATGGTGACCAAGAGTCTTGGTCACCAGGTAACAAGTCGTTAAGTCTTTTATTACGAGCTGAGAAAATTTGAGAAGCAGTGTACTTCACGGATCATGCCACGAGTCATGGCCATAGACGACGAGTTGTTAGGTCCCTCATTGGAACAATTTGGCAGTTATTCCCTATGATTTTAGTAAGGGCTTTTCCGTAATTCCTAAGGTCCTAAGGCCTTAACTACGTCGTTTTGAGTTATGAATGATGCATTTTAAAGGGGTTAAGTTCATGTTAGGCCATATACATTCATGCATGCAAGGTAGAAGGTGAGAGAGGGTGATCAAGCATAGTGTTCTTCAACTTCTCTTCAATTTCTTATTAGGCATTTAAAAAAGTGTAAGAATTAGCTACTAACAGGTATTTAGGGTTATGAATGGGTGAATTTTTTCAAACTCATGACCAATCCCTCTCAAAATCATGAATGTTCTATGTCTAGACTATAGGGTTTTAACCCAATGCATGAGTTTCCTAATTCTTTACATGGGTATGATTTAAATATGATTCTACCATTGAATTATGAAGCATGGGGAAGTTTTATAATGTTTTCAATTAAAACAACATATTTCTAGTTTTATGAATTCAAAAGCCCCTTGAAGAAAAGTTCAAGAAAGATGAGATTTATGATGAATGTATGATGATGATGAGATTCTATGATGAAAAGCATGTTTTCAAGATACCCATGTACATAATCATATTTTTAATGTGAATTGAGTATTTTCAAGCATGATAAAGCTTTGTGCAATGACCACATGTTCAAAGTATGATTCATGATTTCCCAAATTGAGCTTACAACATGGTTTTGGAGTGAAGACTCCCAATTATCTTTCATCTTGTGGTATGGTTTGAGTTAAAGCTTCTCATATGCATGATTTCATATTTGAGATGTATTTGATTATTGATCTTTGTCAATAGACGATTTTGAGCTTCATTTAAAAATGATGTAGAGCATATGCATGTTTTTGGGAATAGTGTCTAACACTGAGTAGGCTAAAGGTCAATCACCCTATGCCTCAGAACCACGTACTAACGTAGGTTTATACTATTATATATATTACTCTAGGACCTCCCTTGTGAGCTATTCCCGGCCCTATTTGCCCATGAGCTTGATATCGGTATCCTGGTATCGTCCCTAGCCTTGGCAAGGCTTTCGACATCTCTACCCACTTGAATGTGATAGTTGGGACCACGTAAGCTCTATCGTGGTATATCAATTAAAAGATGAGTGTCCCATTGTTCCTCATGATTTCAGTTATACATGTTCGTCATTCTTAAGATTTATACATTGATACATGTCCTAAAGTAGGTTTGACTCAATGTTCAGTGTTACTTATAAATATCAAATTTCAGTTTTAAGTCAATCGATTCAGTTGTGATGTTTTCTATGTTATGATGAGATCATAATTTCAGAAAGAATGCAAGCAAGCCCTACTCTCAGATTCTTAATGTCTATGTTTTATCTTATGCATTGTCTTTAAATGATGTTATTTACTTGAGAGGTTTTACTTACCTTGCATACTCGGTACATTCCACGTACTGACCACATACTCTATGTTGTATTGTTTCATGATACAAGACTCAGCTCTCAGGCTCAGCCTCGTTCATAGTCAGCCTTCTGAGATAGCATCATACGTTGTTGGTGAGTCCTCAGCTTCTGATGACTAGACTATTTAGATTTTTTTATGTACTTGCAATTTCATATTATTGAGTTAGTTGGGGTCTTGTCCCATCAATTCGTCATGTTTAGAGGCTTTTCAGACATATGGTTGTATTCAGCTTCAAATTATGTATTTTGTGTTATGTTTAATCTAGACTTTCGCTATGATTATGTTGTTGATTCTTCTAATTTATTGATCGAGCTAGATGTATGCTTATGCCATGGGTCGACTTAGAGTCTCTCAGGGATCCTTGTCCCGTGTTGTGATCCGGGCCTCCGTT
The DNA here is from genome assembly GCA_035772735.1 of Datura wrightii. Taxonomy (NCBI): domain Eukaryota; kingdom Viridiplantae; phylum Streptophyta; class Magnoliopsida; order Solanales; family Solanaceae; genus Datura; species Datura wrightii. Next base: position 127,421,687 of record JASDFA010000016.1, read on the forward strand.
TGGGTCATGAAAAACTTGGTATTAGAGAAACAAGTTTGAAGTGTGCTAGGGTGTCTGAAAGCCACGTTGAGTAGAGTCTTTTTCATGGGTGTGAAGCGCGCCACACTTATGATGAAGAAGCTATGAGACATTTAGGAAATATTCCCTTCTTTCATGATCTATGTCGTGCGATGAAATGTCTCTCTATCCTTCTAATTCATGCTATTCACAATTGCAGAATCATGGCTCCCCAAAGAGTGATTGCTAGAAGGAATGGGAATGGAGAAGGCCACGAGGATCGCAATGTAAATGGGCACCAATAGGCCCAACTAGTTCAGGAGCACCAGGCATTAGAGCTGGTTGCCCATGATGAGTTTCAGGCAGCTATTCAGATGCTCGCACAGGCCTTGATCGCTCAGGTCAATTAGTAGGTGGTTGTGCATATCCTAAAAAATGGGAACACAGTGGCGGCTCGGGTCAGAGATTTCTTGAGAATGAACCCGCTCGAGTTCCTCGAGTCAAGAGTAGATGAGGACCCGCATGAGTTCATAGATGAGATTGTGAAGATCACCCAAGTTATGGGAGTGAATGGAGTTGAGTGTGTGGAATTGGCCTCATACCAGTTGAAAGGGGTCGCACACATCTAGTTTCGACAATGGAAAGATAGTAGGGCTGCTGGAGCAGGTCCTGTCACTTGGGAAGAGTTCCATGCTACATTCTTAGATTGGTTCTTCCCTCGTGAGATAAGGGAGATGAAGGCAGTTGAGTTCGTAAATCTAAAGCAAGGGAGGATGACGGTGCAGGAGTATTCCCTTGAGTTCATCCACCTAACAAAGTACGTCCCCAAGTTAGTAGCTGATCAGAGGGCGCGGGTGACCAGGTTCGTTAATGTAGTGGGGGCTATTTGGACAAGGATTGTATGACCGCCATGCTCCATCAGGATATGGATTTCCCTCAGATAGTTTTGTATGCCTAGCATATATAGGCGGCACATCTGAGTGAGAGGGAGGCCAAGAGGGCCAGGACTGATGACCACAGATTCTCATACCCGAGGTCAGGAGGTGGGCACCGACAGCAGACCCACCAGAGATCTTTAGCACCGCCATATTCAGCATTGAGTGTGCCATCTAGGCATAGGCACAATCAGAGAGGGTGAGCATCAGGCTCTAGGGGTTAGAGTAGTAGACCCGTAGATTCTAGTGTTCCAGCTTACCGTAGGTGTGGCTGCAGTCACATGGGTCAATGTTTAGCGAGTACATGGGCTTGTTTCGGGTGTGGGTAGCCTGGACACGTGCTCCGAGATTGCCCAGCAGCGAGGCAAGATCATGATGGGGGCCGAGGCCCACCTTCTAGTTCAGCAGCCCCACTCGTACGCTTAACACATCAGGGGGCATCTACTAGTATAGGTGGTGGTCAGCGCCAAAATAAATTCTATGCCTTAGCATCCCGCCAGGAGCAGGAGGTCTCCCAGAATGTGGTCACTGGTATGTTACGAGTTTTCCATCTTGATGTTTAAGCTTTGTTAAATACAGAGACTACCTAGTCTTTTGTGACACCTTATATGGCCAGTAGCTTCAGAGTTAGTCTCGATGTCTTGTCAGAAACCTTCTCATTCTCTACTCCAGTAGGTGATTCAGTTATAGCTAGACGGTAATATAGGAGTTGCCCGGTCTCAGTCCTTCAGAAAGTCACCTTAGCAACTTTGATAGTGTTATCCATGACCAATTTTGATTTTATCCTCGACATGGATTGGACATTTTCATGTTATGCCTCAGTAAATTATAGAACTCGAGCAGTAGAGTTCGTATTTCTGGGTGAGCCAGTCTTAGAATGGAAGGGTAGTTCAACTATGCCTGTAGGTCGTTTCATTTCCTACCTTAAGGCTAGAAAGATGATCTCCAAAGGTTGTGTGTACCACCTAGTTAGAGTTAGTGACGTCTGAGACCCGACTATCCAGTTAGTTCCAGTAGTATGTGAGTATCTATAGGCTTTTCCTGACGATTTGTCGGGAAACCCTCCCGAGCGGGAGATCGATTTTAGTATTGACCTTCTTCTCGACAAGCAACCTATATCTATTCCTCCATTAAGAATGGCTCCAGCTGAGCTAAAGGAGTTGAAAGAATAGTTGCAGGACCTATTAGATAAGGGTTTCATTAGACCGAGCAAGTTCCCATGGGGTGCACCAGTTCTCTTTATTCGAAAGAAAGATGTTTCTCTTCGAATGTGTATTCATTTTCTGCAATTGAACAAAGTCACCGTCAAGAACTGGTATCCTCTAGAAAGGATTGATAATTTATTTGACCAGCTTCAGGGTTCCACATGTTTCTCAAAAATAGATCTCAGATCCAAGTATCACCAGCTCAGTGTCCGAGAGCGTGACATCCCAAAGACAGCCTTCAGGATGAGGTATGGTCATTATGAGTTTGTAGTTATGTCTTTTGGACTAATGAATTCTCCCGAAGCTTTAATGGACTTGATGAATAGGGTATTCAAGACATACTTGGATATGTTCTTGATTGTGTTTATTGATGACATCCTGATATACTCTCGGAGCGAGGAGGAGCATGCCACTCATTTGAGGATGGTACTACAGACTCTCAAGGATCTTCAATTATATGCTAAATTCAGCAAGTGTGAGTTTTGGTTGAACTCCATAGAATTTTTGGGCCATATAGTATCAAGTGAAGGAATAAGGGTTGACTCTCAAAAAATAGAAGCGGTGAAGAATTGGCCTAGACCGGTGAATCCTTCGTATATTTGGAGCTTCATGGGTTTAGCTGGCTATTATCGGAGATTTGTTGAAGGTTTCTCATCGAGTGCAACACCTTTGACTAAATTGACCCAGAAGAAGGTGAAATTCCAATGGTCGGAGGCTTGTGAGAACAGTTTCCAAGAGTTGAAGACTATGGGTTTGTAGTGTATTATGATGTTTCAAGGATCGGACTCGGGTTTGTATTGATGCATCGCAGAAAGGTTATAGCATATGCCTCAAGACAACTAAAAGTTCATGGGAAGAATTACCCGACCCATGATCTGGAATGGGCCGCGGTGGTATTTACCTTGAAGATTTAGAGACATTATTTGTACGGCGTTCATGTGGATGTGTTTACGGACCACAAGAGTTTACAATATGTGTTTACACAGAAGGACCTCAATCTTCGTCAAAGGAGGTGGTTGGAGCTACTCAAAGACTATGATATGAGTGTTATTTACCATACGGGTAAGGCCAATGTAGTACAGACACACTTAGTAGACTCTAATGGAGAGTATGTCCCATGTGGATGAGGGGAAGAAGGAGCTAGTGAAGGATGTGCATCGACTCGCAAGGTTGGGAGTTAGGCTGGTTGACTCGACCAATAGTGGTGTTGTTGTTCAGATGGATCGGAATCTTCCTTGGTGACTGATGTAAAAGCTAGACAAGATGAGGACCCGACTTTGGTAAAGTTAAAGGAAGCCGTCAGAATCAGAAGGTGGAGGTCTTCTCAAAAATGGGAGATGGTGTGCTTCGGTACCAGGGTCGCCTATGTGTTCTAGAGGTTGATGATTTGATGTGTCAAATGTTGCACGAGGCTCATGGATCCATGTAATCTATCCATCCAGGTGCCACCAATACGTACCGTGACTTACGGGATGTGTATTGGTGGAATGGCATGAAGAAGGACATCGCGGAGTTTGTAGCAAAGTGTCCAAACTATCAGCAAGTAAAGGTTGAGCACTAGAGACCAGGGGGTGTGCTTTAGGACATCAGTATTCCTACTTGGAAGGGGGAAGAAATTAATATGGACTTCATCACAGGTTTGCTCGCACTCATCGACAGTATGATTCCATTTGGGTTGTGTAGACAGGTTGACCAAGGCTGCTCATTTTCTATCAATCAGAACCACGGATTCGGTGGAAGATTATGCCAAAGTATACATCTGAGAGTTAGTTCAATTTCATGGAGTGACCTTTTCCATCATATCAGACAGAGGTACCCAATTTACCTCTCAGTTTTGGAAGTCGTTTCAAAAAGGAATTGATACTCAGGTTAAGATCAGTACAGAATTTCACCTGCAAATGGACGGTCAGTAGAACAGATAATTCAAACTCTCGAGGTCATGTGGAGAGCATGCGTGATTGCTTCAAATGTAGTTGGGATGAGCATTTGCCTCTTACCGAGTTTGCATACAATAACAACTATCATTCTAGCGTCGAGATGGCTCCATTTGAGGCTCTCTATGGGCGGAGATGTAGATTGATAATGCTCAAACCATACCTCCTATTGAAGTATGAAACGGATGTTGTCAATAAAGAACCCGACAAAGTGGTTGGGGTCGAACCCATAGGAATAGAGAAGAGCTAGATTAAAGCTAGTAAGTGAACTTGTTAGGTAGTTACTCCAAAAAGGGAGGTTGTAAAGAAAACAATACTTAAAAACACAGTTAAAGCTTTAGTTGAAATCAAGAATGAAAGATAACTAGGGTTTTGTGTTCCCCATGGGTTCATAACTGCTTCAGATATACATACGTGATCATTACCAACACTTACTTATAGAACTGATAACTTAGGTTCATTCAAACGACCAACCAGTCCCTATTGAATGACTATACTCAATCACCAGACTAGGTCTCATGAGCAATTCCAAATTAACCGCTATCTCGCGACCACAACCCGTGTTAATACAATGATTATCAAGATCAAGGCTTTGTTGTATTTCTCTTTTCCAAATCTCTACCTCTCTAAACCCAAGCAATTAAATAATTTGGGCATGTCCTAACATTGTACACCGTTAAAAAACTTTTAAGCATGCAGAGAATACAATACAAGTGTTTTTCATTGGTTTGAATCACTTTTAAGTAACCCTATCTTGTTAATCTACCATGGTTCCCACAACCCTAGCTATAGAGGTTTTAGCCTTTGATAGTTGCAAGATTGTGATTTGCATTCATGTTTAAATACATAAATCAATACTTACAATCATGGATGAGAGAAAATCTTCTTTGTATTAATCAGCAAAATTCTCAAGAACAATATGAAGATCAAGAAAAGGTTGATCACAAGTTGAACAACTCAATTCTCACGTCTAAGATTCTTCAATTTCGTTGCTAATCAATTCTGATCACTCCTAATTGCCTCTAGTCACCTCACTCTAGCTCCCTCCTTAGACTGGGGAGCTTGGGCTGATGTGGTGGTAGTGGCAACGACTTGAGCTTTTGCCTTTTCCCTAGTGGTCTGGGTTCCATTTGTATCCGATGTATCCACCTGATACTCTTCGACTGAACCACTAGGAGAGTTTCCTGCTTTGTCAGACTCCAACTCAGTTGTTTCATCAATTAATGTCCTCTTGGTTGTTGCTTTGAATGCTTTGTGGTTCAATGTGATTGTTCCTATAGAGAAGAAAGTTAGAATTCCATATTTGAAAAATAGAACAAGAAAAGAATAGGTTTAGATTCTTATCACAGGTGGACAATACGGGACGTACCCTGAAGGTACAACTCGTATGAAGACCCAACAATCCTATATACATGTTACGACTCATAGGTACACTTCATACCACAAAGGTACGTCCTGTACCTTTAGTCGTCTGATGAAGCCTCACACTATGATTTCCTCTATACTTTTCCACGACTCGTGGTACGACCCATAGGTCGATTCCACGAGTCGTAGGAAGGACTCTTCTGGTTAGCTTAATTCAGTTCTTTGGTACGAATGCTCAGTACGTCTTGTAGTGACAAACTATGACTCGTACTATGTATCATACCACTTTCATGACTTAATTGATTTTGTTTAGTTTGCAGGGGTTCTTTTTCACAATTTTGGTACTCAGATTACCCCAGGTTAGGCATCTTATTCAATCAATTAAACACTACTTATCTCTCCCCTTCTTAATCACTACCCGCAACTCAACTTTTCAAAACTTCAATTCACAAGTTTAACCTAACAAAAAAATGATGTTTTCCAATCATTCATGGTTTGTTAACATCCCTGATCATTGTAGTTTCGAAAATTTTTGAGCAACATCAGTACTCACAGGGGTTTTGACAGTGAAAGCTTCAAGCAAGATAAAACTTTGTGATATTCAATGTTTACTTAGTTGTTGCTTCTTCGACTGGTAATCAACGTTTAGGGTTGACAGGAACTTGGTTTGAGCAAGAAATTGCTCTATTGTTCTATAGTTTGAGTTACGGGTGTATGGGGAGAGTGAGTGTAGGTCGTGAGTAGTGGGTTGTTTTCGTGGGAGAATGGTCGGTTTAGGTATGAGATTTAAATAGGTAAGAAGGAGAATTTAAAATTTTGGGCCAAGTCAGGTAATATTGAAGTTTTTGACCTTATCATGATTCATACCACGAGTCGTAGGAAGTCCCAACGACTCGTCCCCTGGACCCATGCTTCAAAAAATTAAGAACCGTACCTGGGGACCTACAAGTGCATCTTACAACTCGTACCATGAGGGTATGGATCGTACTATGACTCGAGGGTCTTCATCTCATATGATTTTGCTAGTTCACTAGCACAATGAGTACTACGATCTGTATGCATGCATCACGAGTCATAGGACCAACTGTACCCTAAACTTCTACTCTGATGTATCTCTCTGAAGTTTACCACGCCTTCTTCTACGGCTCCTACAAGGCTGTCATGAGTCGTAATGAGAGCCGTAGAAGCTACTTTTCCAGTAGTTTTATGCCACCAGAATTTGTCTTCCCTGCATACCTAAGCACACATTAGTTCAATTACTTGGGTTGCCTCCCAAGAAGCGCTTGATATAATGTTGCCACACAATGTGGGTGGCCCGGTTACTCAGACTTTACAAAGCCACCACTTTGGTTGCCTCCCATGAAGCGCCTGATTTAATGTTGCGGCATGATGCAAGTCTCTTGACTACTCAGAGTTCATCAAGTGACTCATATTCATCCTCTAGTGCTGAGCCTACACTGAATTCCTTCGGTTGCTGCATTGACCGGCAGATGTTAAAGGTGACCTCTTCTTTGTTTAGTATGAATTTCAACTGGCTCACCTCTACATCTACTAGGGTCGTCCCAAATGCAAGTAATGGTCACCCCAAAATGATGGGGACCTCATAATCAAACTCGCAATACAAAATCACGAAGTCCGCTGGGAATATAAATTTATCTACCTTGACAAACACATTGAATAGGATCCCCACTAGCTTTTTAACAGTTCTATCGGCCATCAATAGATGCATACTTGTCAGTGTGGGGGTTCCCAAGTCCAATTTCTTGAACACTGCCAAGGGCATCAAGTTGATGCTTGCTCCCAGATCACAAAGTGCCCTTGCAAACTCGACATTCCTAATGCTGCAAGGTATAGTGAAAACACCTGGTCTTCCTTCTTCTGAGCTAGGACCCTTGTAGCTATGGCACTATAGTGATGTACATTGTCTATCGGCTCATAACTCATAGATCTCTTTTTAGTCACCAAGTCCTTCATAAACTTCACATATCCCGGCATTTGTTCCAATGCCTCAACCAATAATATGTTCACAGATAACTGTTTAAGCATTGAAAGGAAATTCTGTAACTTACCATTTTCTGCCTTTTTCTTCATCCTTTAAGGGAATGGTGGTGGTGGTCACGGGATAGCTTTGTAGATTTGAGTTGCTCCTTGGTCAATGTCGGAATCTTCTTCACCTCTTACGGCTTCAGCATGCTCAACGCCCTCTATCTTAACACTCTTCTCATTCTCTTTCGCGCTCATGACCTCGACTCCTTTCTCTAAACCCATTTTAGTTGTAGTTATCTCTGTATTTGTTCCGACCTTGGTTTCCAGAACATTGGACACAATTGTCTTGTCCAAACGCTTGGGCGTTGGCTCAGAAACCCGCCACTTGGCTGTCCAAGAAATTTGCCGCTTCCTTAGAATCGGAGAGATCAGCTCCTGGCTCCATTCCTTGAGCTCCCACTGCATTTATCTTTTTGGCTCCTACTCCTATGATGTGCTTTGCAAGAAAATCCAATTATGTACGCATTTGAGCCAACTCTTGGTCGAGTTCTTCTTCCTTCCTTCATTGGTCTGCAGTCAAACCAATAACATATGTACCGATGTTGCATCAGCCTCCCTTGCATGACATGTCCTTTTCGCCTTACTCACCCTGTCAAGGATTAAAATAGCTTGGTCCCACATGTGACTCATCAATGCTCCTCCTGCCACCGTGTCCGCCATAGCTTTGGTTCTATTATTCAAAGACCTGTAAAAAATTTCCAACAAACTATCTTCTGGGATCTTCTAGTTCGGGCACTTTATCAACTTCTTTTTGAACCTCAGCCAAGTTTCATGAAGTGCTTCGGTTTTAATCTGTCGAAATTTATAGATCTCGTCCTTAAGATGGAATATTCTGGAGGGGGAAAGAATCTCTCCAAGAAGGCCTGTTTGAGTTCCCTCCAGTTGGTTATGGAGTAGTTGGGCAACTCCGATAACTATAAGGTGGCATCCCCTAATAGAGAGAACGGGAAAAGTCTGAGCCTAATGGCATCTTGGATAACTCCGGGAAACCTATATGCCTTGCATATTCCTAAGACGTTCATCAAGTATAGGATGGCATCATCTGTTGCGTGGCCACTGAACACCCCTTTCATGTTTAACAATTGAATCATAGTGCTCGTGATATCGAACTTTGCCCCAGTGGGCAGTGGTGGTGGCACAATTGCTCCAGTTGACCCAACTTCATCGAAGAACTGAGGGGCAAGTCTATAACCTCTATTGCCCCTCCCGTGTCGACCAACATTAACTACTTTTTCTCTAACATCTTTTGCATCCGGAAGTACAGCTTGCCAGGCTAGCTCAACTTGCCTAGTATCACGCCCCACCTTGGGAGGCATGACTGGCACCTGGTGCCCTACTAAGACCTGGACTGTTGGACTACTGAGCCTAAGAACTTCTAGGGCCAGACTGGCTCTAACTCTAGATTCATGGAACCAACGGGCTATATAACAGTTGTAAATACAGCATCCGGCCAACTAGGCGTATAGCCACCTGTAAGAAGACAACAACTAACTAGAACAACAGGATCAAGGGGGGAACCTATGCCAACCGACAAGGCCACCATGCTAACTAGCTAACACTGAAAAGTAGAATCAAGTGCTAAACTACTATGTGACCGGCAAGGTCACCAACTATTAACAGAATAAGGTCCCACACGACCATCACAAGCAAACTGAAACTTAGAAACGGCCTCACACGACGGATACAACTAACCATAGGGAATATACAATCTGCTAGCCTCTAAGAATACTAATAAGATGGTCGGGTCAGGGCCCCGACCTACCCGTACTGTACAAAAAAAGAAAAGGAATAAACCTTTAGGTGTCAAGCTCCGGATGACAGGAGTTGATGACTCTATGTGCTTGCTGGAATTCTGAGGGATCGGCTCCTCGTCTATGAGTACCTGCAGGTAAGTAATGCAGCGCCCCCAAATGGGCGTCAGTACTACTGGTACCTAGTATGCAAAGCAATAACTAAACATAACTAAAAATAGACAGTAATACTGATAGTTACTGAATAACAGAAGATGGCTAAGACTATCTGGGATGGCAGAATCTAAAGTAAGCTTAACTGTACTGGAAAGAAGGTGAGAATTATACCTGTCAATGTTGCGTCCTGCTATCTATCAGTTTAATAAATAACATATATAACATACAAGAACCTATACCAGCCCCCATAAGCCGGAAGGTACCAATCAACATGCAATCTATATACCCCTACCCAGGTCGCCATCCAAAAATAACAATTCACTCCACTCATCTAGTAACTATGAGCATCCCGCCAGCCCCTTGGGTATGCAACTTGGGGTCCCTGGGCCCCTGACTAAAGCTGTATCTGAGTCCGGAGGACTCGTGTAAACTATAATCTGTAATTTGTGATCTGTAATTTGTAATCTGTGCCCTGGGCCTAAGCTCTCGACAGGGGTATGCTATAATGCTGATCAGCCTGCTATGGGGAATGCTACATCCCATCTTCGTCCTCTGGCGGACGGCAAGCCACTCCTTGGATTGACGTATCCTCACCCTCTGGCGGGCAAAGCGACACAGCTATTAACCTTGGGGCGGCAAGGAAGCTCTAAGGGTGCCCAACATAGAACAATCAGGTCTCTACAAACAACAATAATCACATATAACATATATATTAAATCTGATAATACTATCCATAGTCTGATATTCTATTCTAAATCCCTTGCCGAATTATACTGAATTTGATACTGAGTTATATTGAGTTTGGAATAGTATCTCACTGTCTGATACTAATTTACTGACTTTTATTCTGAATATGACATAATAATTGTTCAAGCATGCTTACTGAATTCACACTGGGCATACTCGGCTTTGAAACATTCTTCTGGAATTTACTCTATTTTACTATGCTAGAATTACTAACTTGCCGAAGAAACTAGCTTTACATACCTCAGTTACTGACTCCTTGGCTAACTGGTGTAGCTCAGCCAATATCCAGCTATTTCTTCCGACTACGTTCATATTTATAGCAATTAGAACTAAATTCATCAATATTCTGGAAGAAAACACCACTTGAATATCTATATAGCCCAAACTTTGACTTATCGAACAACAGCCAAAAACTTGCTATTTCTCGAAAGTCCAGAAGGGCGAAATACTCACTGTAGGGCTAGGAGTATATTGACGCCAATTTGGAGCAATTCCACTTACCTTAGCTCGGTGAGATGGCGATTCGTCGGTCGAATTTCATGAAACTAACTCCGTAGGAATGCTCCCTGCAGTTCAATACCTCGCTACCCGAGGTTATTTCGAGTTTGGACTGCATTTGACGGCGTAATCGAACGAATATTTATAGGAACCCTTCGTCTCTCTCCCTCTCTAGGCCTTTAAACATGGATAAATGACTTAAAGTTGAAGGTGAGGCACTTTATATACTTGCAGCAAAATACATAGCAACATGGCACACTGGACAATGCGCCGTTTTGGCTCCATGCCACGTTGGTTAACGCGGAGACCCCAGCTCCGTGCCACTTTGCCCCTTTGGGCAACGCGGTTCGACCTCCTCTTGTGAAATTCCAACTAGGCACTTGTTTGGCCTTTCACCGGGTCCTTTTCTCGCATGTATGACATTCTAAAACTCTCAATCAACATGCGAATAGGCCATCTAAATGTCAAGAATTTACGGGGTGTAACATCCTCCCCCCTTTAAGAACATTCGTCCTCGAAAGTAAACTTTTGCTCGCAGGAATCTCAACTTACTCGACTTATTCTAATAAAAAAATTTGGCAGAGTTTCCCCTATGACATGGACTATCTCAAAATTCCTGAAATGTACAAAAGTCCAATACAGGTACTCCACACAATACTATAGCATTCATCACGCAGTAGACTAGAGTCAAGTAACTCATTCATACACATAACATAAGGCAATTCATAAAACAACAATACTAACGTACCTCTGGCTGATTATGTTTGAAATAACTAAGGATATTTGACTTTCATATCTTCCTCTGCTTCCCGTGTCATTTCCTCTAGGTTCCTGTTACGCCATAACACCTTGACAAAAGGAACATCTTTAGTTCTCAACCTGCGAATCTGCCTGTCCAGTATGGCTACTGGAACTTCTTCATATGCCAGCTCCTTTGTAACCTGGACATCCTGAACTAGGACGATTCGGGAGGGATCCCCTATACATTTCCTTAGCATGGGCACGTGGAAAACTGGGTGAACAGACTCTAACTCTAAAGGTAAGTCTAACTCATATGCCACTTGGCCTATTTTTCGGCGAATCTGATAAGGCCCAACAAACCTTGGGCTAAGCTTGCCTTTCTTGCCGAATCTCATCACACCTTTCATTGGTGAAACTTTCAAGAACACCCAATCCCCCATATCAAATTCTAAGTTTCTGCGCCACACGTCAGCATAGATTTCTGGCGGCTCTGAGCAGTCAGTAAGCATTCACTGATAAGCTTTACTTTTTCTTCTGACTGACGAATAATTTCTGGCCCAATCAATGCTGATTCTCCTACCTCAAACCAACCGGCTGGAGGTCAACACTTTCGCCCATACAGCGCTTCATTAGGCGCCATCTGGACTGCCAAATGGTAACTATTATTATAGGCGAATTTAATGAGTGGTAAATGTTCATCCCAGCTACCTCCGAAATCCAACACACATGCTCACAACATATCCTCAATCATTTGAATGGTGCGTTCTGCCTGCCCATTTGTCTGAGGATGAAAAGCTATGCTCAGGTTAACCTGCGTCCCCAAGCCTCTCTGAAACGACTGCCAAAACATAGCTGTAAACTGCGCCCCTCTGTCGGAGATAATTGACAATGGAACACCATGCAACCTGACTATCTCTTTAATATACAGCTCAACATAATCCTCAACTAAGAAGGTAGCTCTTACTGGCAGAAAGTGAGCTGATTTTTGTCAGTCGGTCAACTATAGCCCAGATTGAGTCATATCACCGCCTAGTGCGGGGTAATCCTTCTACAAGATCCATATTCACTGCTTCCCACTTCCATATAGGCACAACTATACCTTGAGTAAATCCACCTGGTTTCTGGTGTTCCGCCTTTACTTGTTGGCAATTGGAACACTGAGCCACCAGTAGATTTCTTTTATATCGTGGTACATTTTCGTCGGACCTAGATGGAGAGAACAACGGGCATAGTGTTCCTCGCCCATATTCTATTGGTGAAGCCCTACAACATCTAGAAAACAAAGTAGATCTTTATATCTCCACACTCCATCGTCGATTATCTGAAAATCTGTCACCTCTCCCGCTGAACTCTATCTCTGAGCTGAACCAAGCTAGGATCTTCGTACTGTCATTCCTTTACTTCCACAACTAAAGAAGACACTATGGTATTTTGGATTACTGCTCTATTGTCCCCTGTTTCTGCTACATGAATAGCTAGACTGGCTAGCTAATGCAACTCTCGGGCCAAATCCCGATGCTCAGGCCGCCAGTATGCTAAACTCCCCAAAAATTCATAGCTGAGGGCATCTGCTACTACGTTGGCCCTTCCTGGTGATATAGAATATTCACATCATAGTCTTTCAACAGCTCTAACCAGCGACACTGCCGCAAATTCAACTCCTGGAACTCCTTTCTCATGCCTCAGTCCACTGAAATTGTTTGCTGCCTTCTGTGTCAGTTTAGTTAAAGGTGTTGTTAAGGTGGAAAATTCTTCCACAAATCTTCTGTAGTACTCGTCCTACCCCAGGAAACTATGTATCTCGGTCGGAGTGGTGGTTCTGGCCATGTTTTCACTGCTTTTATTTTTTGTGCATTTACTTGTGTACCAGCCTCCGACACAATGTGACCTAAAAAGCTTACTGAATTCAGCAAAAATTCACATTTAGAGAAATTGGCATGTAACTGACCATCATACTGGTTTATTATACCGGAGAAACTGACAAGTAATCTATCTGTATAGATAGAGCTTATCTGGCCTTCTGGGCCGCATGCTAATGCTAATCACTGCTGGAATAATCCATATGAGTGTCTGCACACCATGTGCACGTATCTGATCAGAAGATCCTGATAGTGATCATGATCTCTAATAATTTGGCTGAATAATTGTGAATAGCTGAATAACTGGGCTGAATGACCCGAATGCTGAAGTGGTCTAACAATGCTCTAAATGTCCTACTCGGGCATCTGTAACTCATGCACAACTGCGAAGTTATGGACAGCTAACTACTTTTTTATTCTACTTGAACAACTGTAGAGCTGGGCTTAATCGGACTTACTCTCAGGCGATCACTCTCTGGATCTTCACAGGGAATCTATCGATTTCCTTGTCTTAATAAAAGCTGTGCTAGCAGAGTACTACCACTTCCTTATGCCTTGCTTGTATCCACTCGGATCTATACTGTTGCTCTGAGAAATTCTTTGTCTTATGAGCAATTCTGTAAAGATTGGCCTTCTCCTAGGACTCTGTATCTGAATATCTTATGGGAACCCGCTGGGGTACTAGTCCGTCACTAACTACTGATGTGGACCCTTTCTTGGGGTACCCACGGGTTTGTCTGACTGGGACGGCTAGTTGACTTGCGGGGTGTTCTATATGATAACTGCTAAGTTGACTAAGGCTGACTCTCACCTACAAGGCTAGAAAAACGATGTACGACCACTTAACATATAGGAAAATTCTAGTGTTGCTAACCTCGGGATATGCTTATTCGGTCTTTATCTCTGGTTCTGGCACATGCAATAACGTTACTGGTCTTTAGGGGTGCTTCCCTGCTAGTACAGGCGCCAGCTGGTTGTTAGACCGCCTAACTGCGCCCGTATCATCTAACCACCTAGTTCAGGCTACTAACTCTTGTGAGCTTCTGCAATCTAAATCTGGCATCAAGCATATAAGTCCATTAACTCAATAAACGGAGAACTAAGAAAGTTTCTATGGCTTCATATGTGGATCACACTTACCCTGCCCCTTTTTTTGGCGAGGGCTCCTGCAGTATGATCTATATATACTTCCTTGTAGTTAACCAGAATCTGTGTGACTGTAACCCCTATTGGAAGCTACTCACAGCACATCTGATATCTGTATATATATATATATATATATATATATCAACAACTAGGTATAATACATACTGAATTTTGTAGTAATACATAATCTCTGACATGCTTTACTGATTTCATATTGCACATGATATACTGCTTCTATAGTCTAATGATATCTCCTGTCCTCTCGTACCATTTCATCGGATTTTCATCCCATTCTAGAAGAAACAAACACATGCACTTTAGTTATAATCTGCTGTTTGAAATTTCGCCACTCTTACAACATGGGGTCAACATCCGAACCTTGTGGCCTTACTAGGCATTATATTAAGGGCCTGTGAATGTCTGTTGGACCTTGTCTCTAGGCCATACTAGATTAGAGCCTCTGTGTCAACACTCTCCTACCTTCCCCCTAGGCGGACATACCACAACATTCTGGACTACGACCTTACTGTCTCTTAGCTGTCAATCCGAGGCTTAGTCCTTAATACTCGATGTTCTATTAATCTGGAGGTGATTCTAATTTCCCCCCTCAAAATCTAGTATTCATACTCCTCACCCTTATCTTCCTTAAACTGAGCTTTGGGGTTCAAGGTACATGCCTTACATTGTCAATAAGGTTACTAGTCAAGTTTCAACCTATGCTTCTTCTAGATTGCAGTCGGACCCATTTTATTCATACATTCTCCCTTTCTTTCGATATCACAGCTAAAATTATAATTATTACCTTGCAGACGTATCCGGTCGTCGTTAGCATGCTACGATGGATTCAGTCTTTTTCTGACTTGATCTTGACTATTACTGGAAGTTCATCATTAACGGATCTCCTACACCCACTTAGAGTAATCTAGTGGTCTTACTCGCTCTTCTGAGTTGTTACCATGAAGGTCTGCACAACTTACGTAATCATAGGGCTCCTTAATCTTTCTAACACTTTCTGGAATCAACCAATCCGTCTTCACTTACTGCTTACTTTGGCAAACATCACCTCAATGGTTATGCGCTTTACTGTACTGGAATCAAAACTAAGAGGTAGGAATAGCCTTTTCTTACTACAACAAAACGAAGACATGAAACTGTACCACATCTTAAAGGATGGAGGTGGGAATCCTGCATTTCCCTCTCTTTCTCACATCTGTGCGATAATCTAATATTATCTATAATCTTAGTCAGATCATATATATCTAATAAATAAATCAACTCGTATATACGCTATGCTTCTGACTTCCTACTCTGAATTTATAGAAATATACTGGGGATAGTACCGATAGAGGCATCACATTGGGAGGTCCCTGATACCTCCTGCTGCTGCTGTAGTTACCTTGCAACTGGCTGGTGCCCTCTTCTGCTACTATATCCAATCTTCTACCTATGATAGGGTGTCGCTGATCTGACTTTGTATCTGTAATCAAAGAGTATGATAAGTTTTAGGTACTCAACCCTATACTGTACCGCTCTATAGCACAACTGAATAAGAAGAAAGAGTAACCATCCTATCATGCCTTATAGCCTCTTGTCTATAGTATCTCATGCACAACACATCCATAGACAAGACTCTACTTAGCACAGCTCGCAGACTCCCTGGGATACGACCTGCTCTGATACCAAGTTTGTCACGCCCCGCCTTGGGAGGCATGACTGGTACCTGGTGCCCTACTAAGACCTGGACTGTTGGACTACTGAGCCTAAGCACTTCTGGTGCCAGGCTGTCTCTAACTCTTGATTCGTGGAACCAATGGGCTATATAATGGTTGTAAATACAGGCTGCGGCCGACTAGGCCTATAGCCACCTGTAAGTAGACAACAACTAACCAGAACAACAGGATCATGGGGGGAACCTATGTGGGCCGACAAGGTTGCCATGCTGACTAGCTAACACTGAAAAGTAGAATCAAGTGCTAAACTACTCTGTGACCGGCAAGGTCACAAACTATTAACTAAATAAGACCCCACACGGCCACCACAAACAAACTGAAACATAGACACGGCCTCACACGGCCAGTCAACTAACCACAAGGAATATACAATTTGTAAGCCTCTAAGAATACTGATAAGATGGTTGGGACAGGGCCCCGACCTACTCACACTGTACAACAAAAGAAAAGGAATAAACCTCTAGCTGTCAAGCTCCGGATAACAGGAGCTGATGACTCTGTGTGCTCGCTAGAATTAGGAGGGATCAGCTCCTCATCTATGAGTATCTGCAGGAAAGTAATAAAGTGCCCCCAAACGGGCGTCAGTACAACTGGTACCGAGTATGCAAAGTAATAACTAAACATAACTAAAAATAGACAGTAATACTGATAGTTACTAAATAACAGAAGATGGCTAAGACTGTCTGGGATGGTAGAATCTAAACTAAGCTTAACTGTACTTAAGAGAAGGTGAGAATTATACCTGTCAATGCGGCGTCCTACTATCTATCAATTTAATAAATAACACATATAGCATACAAGAACCTATACCAGCCCCCATAAGCCGGAAGGTACCAATCAACATATTATCTATATACCTCTATCCGGGTCGCCATCCAAAAATAAAAATTCACTCAACTCATCAAGTTACTATGAGCATCCCGTTGGCCCCCTGGGTATGCAACTTGGGCTCCCTGGGCCCCTGACTATAGTTGTATCTGAGTTCGTAGGACTTTTGTAAACTGTAATCTGAGATCTGTGATCTATAATCTGTAATTTGTGCCCTGGGTGCAAGCACTTGCCAGGGGTATGCTATAATGCTGATCAGCCTGCTATGGGGAATGCTGCATCCCATCTTCGTCCTCTGGCAGACGGCATCCCACTCCTTGAAGTGATGTATCCTCACCCTCTGGTGGGCGAGTCGACACAGCTATTAACCCTGGGGCAGCAAGGAAGCTCTAAGGGTGCCCAACATAGAACAATTAGGTCTCTACAAACAACAATAATCATATATAACATATATATTAAATCTGATAATATTGTCCATGTTCTGATATTCTATTCTGAATCCCTTGCTGAATTATACTGAATCTGATACTGAGTTATATTGAGCTTGGAATAATATCTCGCTGTCTGATACTAATTTACTGACTTTTATTCTGAATATGACATAATAATTATTCAAGCATGCTTACTGAATTCACACTGGGCATAATACTCAGCTTTGAAATGTTCTTCTGGAATTTACTCTATTATACTATGCTAGAATTACTAATTTACCGAAGAAACTAGCTTTACATACCTTAGTTACTGACTCCTTGGCTAACTGGTGTAGCTCGGCTAATATCCAGCTATTTCTTCCAACTGCGTTCATATTTATAGCAATTAGAACTAAATTCATCAATACTTTGGAAGAAAACACTACTTGAATATCTATATAGCCCAAACTTTGACTTATCGAACAACAGCCGAAAACTCGCTATTTCTCAGAAGTCCAAAAGATAGAAATACTCACTTTAGGGCTAGGAGTATATTTTCACTAATTTGGAGCAATTTCACTTACCTTAGCTCGGTGAGACGGTGATTTGCCGGCTGAATTTCATGAAACTAACTCCGTAGGAATGCTCCCTGCAGCTCAATACCTCGCTACCCGAGGTTATTTCGAGTTTGGACCGTGTTTGACGGCGTAATCGAATGAATATTTATAGGAACCCTTCGTCTCTCTCCCTCTATGGTCGTTTAAACATGGATAAATGACTTAAAGTTGAAGGTGAGGCACTTTATATACTTGCAGCAAAATACATGGCAACGTGGCACGCTGGCCAACGCGCCATTTTGGCTCTGTGCCTCATTGGCTAACACGGAGGCCCCAACTTCGTGCCACTTTGCCCCTTTGGGCAGCGCGGTTCGTCCTCCTCTTGCGAAATTCCAACTTGGCACTCATTCGGCCTTTCCCCGTGCCCTTTTCTCGCACGTATGGCATTCTTAAACTCTCAACCAACATGTGAATAGACCATCTAAATGTCAAGAATTTATGGGGTGTAAAACCTAGCTTCTTCAGCTTTGCGGGCATCTCTTTGTTCCAAGTTTTCCATAGTGTTCATTCAATTTTTGGGTTCAATGGAATCAGGGGATCTCCACTACTCTGAGTGCTTTGCATTTACCGGAGAACAACCTATGGGTATCAAAAACAAAAAGAAAATGTAATTAAGGAAATAAATACCAAAAAGTCAAATACAAGTACATAATCTAGTATTAATTGTATTCCCCAGCAACTACGGTGGCTGCTTCTACGGCCTCGGCATCAATCTGGGCTGAAGTGGCTCACCCGAAGGGTCACGACCACTAACAAGACTGGGCTGAGTCATGGTGGAGCAGCCTACTCCTCTAGCTTATTCCTGCAGCTCTAATATATGTGCGTCATGAGTTTGCAGGCTCTCTTCTCTAGTTCACTTGCGTTCCTACCTCTCTTTCTTCCTCTTCTTCCTCATACTCTCCTCTCTAGCATCCTCCGTATCTCTTTTCTTTCCCTTAGCTCCAGCAGCTACTGTCGGCTCCCAATAAGCCGCCAAGTCAATCTCCTCGTCAAGTGCTGCATCTAGGTCTAGAAGAGTGGGGACTGCTATAACTGTCGGTTGTCATGATGACAACTCTGCTACTTAACTCCAAAGATCCCCCAACTCCTCATGGAGATTGCTGGTGTCCGTATCCTCTGCCATCTACACATTAAAGCAGCTCTCAAATCCATCCAATCGAGCATGTAGAGCCTGAGCTGCTAGATCTATCTCCACCTTGACCTATGGCTTTATGTTTTCCGTTATTGCTTGAATTTTTATTTCAGCCATGGTCAACCTTTTGGCCAATTTCTAGAGGAAGTCCTGGGATACAAGGATGTACACTGATGGATTCTAGGTCTGCAGGCTAGGTGGTGGTGTGGAAGAAGTACTGGGATCTGCCTTTGAATGACCGACATCTGTAGCCGGTGTTTCACTCTGCTCTTGTATAGTGGGGCATTAACCTATGCGCCCCCTGTTGGCTGGGTCTATGGAATAGTTGTGGGAAGTCATGCACGACTTACCAGGTTCATCTCATCCCAGATAAGGCCGATATCTGCTATCCTCTTCCCTCTGATAAGACGCTCATTGTCGCGTGGAACTCCTGCCTCTATGCATAATCTGAATACAAGACTCGGGAATGGGATAGTGATGCTCAATCCCACTACCCACTCTCGTATCTCCTCTGCAATTATCCATGGGATGTTGATCGGGTATCTAGACATGATGCATGCTACTAGAGCTGCTCTATCTTCACTCAAGGTGTCGTTGTTAATTGTCGGCATTAATATGTGGCTCACTAGTGTCCAGGAAGCTTTTTCTATAAAGTTAAGTGAGCTCTTTGTAACTTGCTTTCCACCAGAGACCCATTCTGATGCCTCTTTGTCCTCAGCTAAAACACCCGCCAACCATTGTAACTGGATTTGGTGTTCCTCAAAGCCTATCTGACGAATTTTTTTAAGAGCCTCCACTCGGTATTCATACTCTGGCATAGCTCATGGAGGTGTGAACTATGGCCCATACAAGGACCGGGAGATGGTATTCTCAAGTATATTGACCTGTCGACCTGGAACCAAGACACTCTCCAATCTGGGCTGATCCTTCACCTTTTGCCCCTTCTTGGCCTTTTCCTCCATGGTTGCCAAGTAGTTCACATATAACTTGCGGACTATCTATGAGGTATACTGAGTTGGAGTATTGGCCATCCACTCAAAGCCGTAGAAGCTGAATATCCGCTTCATCTCTCATTCGGTGAGTTTGTGAGGATCTATGGTTCTTCCTGAATGCTCCGCCTAGGTTTGTTTTTGGCAGTAAGAGATATGCCTTACTCATAAATTTCTTGTGCCCCTGGTACTCTCCACCGAATGGTGCCGGCCTCCCTAGGCTCCTCTTCTTCAGAGTCATCAATGCTCCTCCTGCCACCGTGTCTACCACAGCTTCGGTGCTATTATTCAAACACCAGTAAAGATTTTCCAACAAACTATCATCTAGGATCTTATGGTTCGGGCACTTTGTCAACTTCTTTTTGAACCTCAGTCAGGTTTCATATAGTGCCTTAGTTTTAATCTGTCGGAAATTATAGATCTTGTCCTTAAGCTGCAACATCCTAGAGGGGGGAAAGAATCTCTCCAAGAAGGCATGTTTGAGTTCCCTCCAGTTGGTTATGGAGTCGTTGGGCAACCACGATAACCATAAGGTTGCTTCCCCTGATAAAGAGAAGGGGAAAAGTTGTAGCCTAATGGCATCTTGGCTAACTCCGGGCAACCTATATGCCTTACAAAGTTCATCCAGTGCAGGTTGGCGTCATCCGTTGCATGGACACTGAACGCCCCTTTGATGTTTAACAATTGAATCATGGTGCTCGTGATATCGAAATTGGCCCCAATGGGCAGTGGTGATGGCACAATTGCTCCAGTTGACCCAACTTCATCGATGTTTGAGTCCTTGTCATCGAAGAACTAAGGGGAAAGTCTATAACCCCTGTTGCCCCTCCCGTGTCGACCATCATTAACTACTTTGTCTCTAACATCTTTTTCATCATGAAGTGCAACATGCTGAGCTAGCTAAGCTTGCCTAGCTTCTTCAGCTATGTGGACATCTCTTTGTTCCTGGTTTTCCATTATGTGGAGTGTTCGTTCAATTTTTGGATTCAACGGAATCAGGGGATCTCCACTACTCTGAGTGCTTGTCAAT
Source organism: Datura wrightii (assembly GCA_035772735.1). Taxonomy (NCBI): domain Eukaryota; kingdom Viridiplantae; phylum Streptophyta; class Magnoliopsida; order Solanales; family Solanaceae; genus Datura; species Datura wrightii. The sequence continues at coordinate 127,442,803 of JASDFA010000016.1, forward strand.
CGCCGAAGAATAACCTATGGATATCAAAAAAACAAAATAAAATGTAATTTAGGAAATAACTACCAAAAAGTCAAATACAAGCAAAAAATCTAGTCTTACCATAGGTAGATCATAAGGATTTCATAAGAACTAGGATAAAACCCCATAGAAGCATTAACAGAATTTTATGAATTAAAGAGGAGTTGGGATTGAGTGTGAACAATTTCAGCCATTCATAACCATACATCCCTAAGAAGAACTGATTCTACAACTCCCTTAATTGCCCAATGAAGAATTGATGATGAACTTGAGGGACTAGACTTGATCAACTCTCCAAAACCACTAAACTTCCATGAATGAATTAGGATAGGTTTAGAATGAACTTACCCTTCTTAAAACTCACTATTCAAAGCTTAAACGTAGTTTAGGCCTTAGGATCATAGAAATTATGGAAAAAACCTTACTAAATTCGCATGAAAAAATAGACTGTCAGTCCCAACAAGGGACTGGATGAGTCGTCATTCAAGGTCACGACTTGTGGCCACAAGTCGTCAAGTGCGCTGTCAAAATTTCACTAGGGCTCATCATGAGGAGCTTAACCACTCATTACCAGTGACCATGACTCATGGTCACCTCCTGTCCTCTACACTGCGAAAAATTACCAAGGGGTTACCACGGGCGATAGCACGACTCGTGGTGCTTTCTAACGAGTCGTGGTGAGGACCAGTTAAGTGCACTGTCCCATACTTCCTCTTCCTTCAGCCATCTCTAACCATGGCTTAAAGAGTCATGGGGCTGATTACGACTCGTGGTCATGCCCGTGGTCATGCCCGTGGTCACTCAAAACTTGAATTTCCATCTTAAGTAAAAGTCCACGCTATGAGACACTTAATGACTCATGGTCATCCTAATGGGTCACAGGAGGACTCATTCTCTCACCTAGTGTAGAAAATCCTATTGTCTCCGTTTCAAATCCCGAGTCTGATCTTAGGGCTTTCGAAGTATTACATTATCTCCCCCTTGGGAACATTCGTCCTTGAATGTTTGAAATCATACAGAATAGTAGAGAAATGCAACCATCATACTCAAATACTGAACATACATGCTGTAAACTGACGGAGTGATTGACTCCGATTGGAACTACATGATGGAACTGAATTCACGAAGCATATATACATGCTTTGACATGAAAGAAATTGGGACACATGAACCAAATAGGAAACTGAATAGAGTACTAGGAAACTGATACCTCAAGCTTAAACTGAGCTAGTAGGGAATAGATGTGGGTATTTAGCCATTATAACTGCCTCGGCTTCTCAGATAGCTTGCTCAACATGTTGATTCCTCAATAAAACCTTAACTGAAGCTACTTCGTTGTTCCTTATCTTGTGAGCCTGCCGATCCAATATCTCCATCGAAACCTCTTCATAACTAAGGTTGTCTTTCACACCAACACTATCCACCTGAACAACTAGAGCTGGATCACCCAAACACTTCCTTAAGAGTGATACAGGGAAAACTAGATGGACTAAGGCTAGTTCTAAGGGAAACTCCAATTCATATGCTATCTTTCCAACCCGTTTCACATTCCGGTATGGGCCAACATAACGTGGACTGAGCTTCCCTTTCTTTCCGAACCTCATCACTCCTTTCATGGGAGACACCTGTAGAAACACCCATCGTCGACATCAAACTTGAGTTCTCTCCTTCTCACATCCGCAAGACTTTTGGCGACTCTAAGCTATTTTTAGCTTGTCCCTTAATAGCTAAACTTTCCCCATGGCCTCATGGACTGAATCCAGTCCTATCATCGCAGCTTCACCTACTTCAAACCAACCAATAGGCGATCTATATCTCCGCCCATAGAGAGCCTCAAACGGAGCTATCTGAAATGCTGATATGATAATTATTATTATACGCAAACTCAATGAGAGGAAAATGCTCATCCCAACTACTCTTGAAGTCAATCACGCATGATCTCAACATGTCCTCGAGAGTCTGAGTCGTCCGCTTCACTTGACCATCGATTTGCGGATGAAATGTTGTACTGAGCTTGACCTGAGTACCAAGTCCCTTTTGAAATGACCTCCAAAACTGGGAAGTAAACTGAGTACCTCTATCTGATATGATGGAAAAGGGAACTCCATGCAACCAAACTAGCTCTCGGATGTACAGTTTGGCATAATCCTCCGTTGTATTAGTAGTTCTGACTGGTAGAAAATGAGCGTCTTTGGTCAACTTGTCCATGACCACCCAAATGGAATCATACTATCGATGAGTGCGAGGCAACCCTGTGATGAAGTCCATATCAATCTCCTCCCACTTTCAAGTAGGGATACTAATTTCTTGAAGCACACCTCCAGGTCTTTGATGCTCAATCTTCAGTTGCTGACAATTTGGACAAATAGCCATAAATTCTGCAATGTCCTTCCTCATGCCATTCCACCAATAGACTTCCCTAGGTCACAGTACATCTTGGTGGCACCTGTATGTATAGAATATCTAGAACCATGAGCCTCGTGCAACATTTGATCTCTTAAATCATCAACATCCGGAACACACAAGAGACCCTGATATCGAAGCACACTATCTCCCCCTTTGGAGAAGACCTCTACCTTCTAATTTTGAATGGCTTCCTTTAACTTTACCAATTTAGGGTCCTCGTCTTGTCTAGATTTTACATCAGTCACCAAGGATGATTCTGATCCATTCTGAATAATAACACCGCCATTGGTTGAGTCCACCAAATAAACTCCCAAACTTGCAAGCCGATGCACATCCTTCACCAGCTCCTTCCTCCCCTCATATACATGGGACACACTCTCCGTAGAGAGTCTACTAAGTGCGTCTGCTACTATATTGGCCTTACCCGGATGGTAAAGGACACTCATATCATAATCCTTGAGTAGCTCCAACCACCTGCTTTGGCGTAGATTTATATCCTTCTAGGTAAACACATATGGTAGGCTCTTGTAGTCCATAAACACATCTACATGGACCCAGTACAAATAGTGTCTCCAAATCTTCAAGGAAAATACCACCGCCGCTAATTCAAAATCATGGGTCAGGTAATTCTTTTCATGAACCTTCAGCTGCCTGGAAGTGTATGCTATCACTTTACCATGCTGCATCAATACACAACCAAGGCCAATTCTAGAAGCATCATAATACACCACAAACCCATCGGTACCCTCAGGTAGGGTTAACATAGGTGCCGAGGTGAGTCGAGTCTTCAACTCCTGGAAGATCCTCTCACAAGCCTCTGGCCTTTGGAACTTCACCTTCTTTTGGGTCGATTTGGTCTATGGTGCTGCAATAGATGAAAACCCTTAAGAAATCTCCGATAAGAGCCTGTTAAGCCCAAGAAGCTCCTGATATCTGAAGGATTCACTGTTCTAGGCCAATTCTTCACCGCTTCTATCTTCTGAAAGTCCACCTTTATAGCCTCACTTGACACCACATGACCTAAAAATGCCACCGAGTTCAATCAAAACTCGCATTTACTGAATTTAGCATATAATTAGCAATCCTTGAGAGTGTGTGGCACCACCCTCAAATGAGTGGCATGCTCCACCTTATTCTGAGAGTATATCAGGATATCATCGATAAACACGATCACAAACATATCCAAGTATGACCTGAACACCCTATTATTCAAATCCATAAAAGTTGCAGGAGCATTCGTTAGTCCAAAAGACATAACTACAAACTCATAATGGCCATACTGAATCCCGAAGGCTGTCTTCGGGATGTCACTCTCTCGAACCTTGAGTTGATGGTATCCGATTTGAGATCTATCTTCGAAAAGCACTTAGCAACCTAAAGCTGGTCAAATAAATCATCAATCTTGGGAAGAGGTTACCGGTCCTTTATGGTGACCTTATTCAATTGTTGATAATCAATACACATACGAAGAGAACCATCTTTCTTGTGGACAAAGAGAACCGGTGCACCCCATGGGGATTTGCTAGGTCTGATGAACCCTTTTTCTAAAAGGTTTTTCAACTACTCCATCAACTCCTTCAACTCAGTTGGGGCCATTCTGTAAGGAGGAATAGATATAGGTTGCGTATTGGGAAGAAGGTCAACACCAAAATCAATCTCCCCCTCGGGAGGAATTCCCGGTAGATCGTCTGAAAACACTTTTGATATTCATATACTACTAGAATGGACTGGATAGTCGGGGTCTTGGATGTAGCATCCTTAACCCTAACTAGATGATACACGCAACCCGTGGAGATCATCTTTCTTGCCTTAAGGTAGGAAATGAAATGACCTATAGGCACAACTGAACTACCCTTCCACTGTAGGACTGGTGATCTTGGGCAAATTTATATGCCCAAGTGATACTCAAATGTGTCATTCTGCCTTGTTTATCTATCGATGTTTATACATTATCATGTGAATTGTTATAAAATGGGAATTTATACTAACCAACATGATTAGCGGTGTTTTGTAGGAAAAATATAAAGTTATGGAGCTAAGATGCATGTTGGGAGAGATCGGGATGGGACTCGAAAGCAAGCAAGGGAAAATGCACAAGGAAAGCACATATTAAAGGGGCTCCGCGACGGAGCCGTGTCACGCTGCCATCGCGGATGCGTTCTGCCTGGATATGGAATTTTTGCCAAATTCCAGTGAAGGTGTGCGTTGGGGCCGTGGCACGTTTGCCTAGCCCCTCGTTGCATGCTGTGCCACATTGGGCCTTAATACCTGGACATTCGAATTCCAGTAAGGGTCCGCGTTGGTGGCGTGTCACGGAGGCAGTGCTCCACGATGCACTCCGTGACACGTTGCTTGTTATTTCGGGAAAAATTCCCACTAGTATAAATAGAACACTTAGGTTCATTTTAAATAATTCTGACTTGGTGGAGAAAGAACGTGGGTTACAGGAAGTTGAGGGGACAAAAATCTCAGGGTTTTTCTCTATCTCCTTCTTCTTTATTTCAATTGCTTGTATGTTTAACACTCATTTAACGATGTTTAGTCCACAAATAAGTGGCTAAATTCCCTTTTTGCTGAGGTTAAGAACAATTGTATTGAAATGTGATTATTGATAAATTGGTTTTTCATATTTTCTTCCATGGTTGTTCTATTGATTCTTGTTCTTACTGCATTAATGTGTGGCCAACGTTAACGTACATCTAAAAAGTCCGATTTCACTCGAGAGAGCAAGAAATTGGAAAGTTGTGAATTTATAGGATATGATCTTTTCTTAGTTTGGGAAAATTGAGAATTGATTTACCTTCAGGATAGAAATATACCTGAAAGTCATATTAGTCAATTAAGGAATTGGTTTTGTATGGCTAGAACATGAATTTCGTTTTATCACAGAAATGTAGGTGGAAGGTTCATGATTCTTAAGTTGGGTTAAATACGAGAGTTTTAATCCATAGGCAATAATTCTTGACTAGCAACCGGAAGAAAGATTAACCAAATTGTATCGCTAATTTATTTCTCTACATGTTCATTTAACCTCAGTATGCTCATACTTATAGTTCAGACTCAAATTATATATTCGTTTTAGACTTCGTATAAAATTAGGAAACAAAATATCAAATTTCTCTTCACACTGTTGTCTGCATTTTAGAGTTAAAGTTTATTGACACTTGAGGAGATTGTTACTTTAGTCCAGTCTCTGTATGATCGATACTTGGCTTACTTGAGCCACTTTACTACTTGTTCGACCACGTGCACTTGCGTGTAGTTATATACCCAAAAACCACCGAACAAGTTTTTGGCGCCGCTGCCGGGGACTGGCAATTGGTAAATTTTTCTTATGTGTTAGTTTACTATTTCTTCTTAGTGTTGACAACTTGATCTTAGCCTGTATTTTGCAGATACTAATTTCTGTTGAACACTGGCAAGAGACAAGGAGCTGGTGGACTCATATTTAGAGCCGGAAAGACAATTTCATCGTCAAAGGAGAGAAGCTCTAGAGAAAAAGCTGCAGTTGCTCAAATAAACAATCATGGAGCAATAACAGAATCCACCAGTTGTAAGGGCTATGTTAGTGCCCGAGGACATGGCAGCTAGGCCGGTTCGCGAGGTGGCAATCCCACATGCTAATAATGTCACATCTAGCATCCGCAAACCTGAGCCAGGAGGGAGGTTCGAGCTCAAACAAAACATGGTGCAATTGCTGTACACCAGCGAGCAGTTCACAGGTCTCCCTCATGAGGATCCACAGCAACATCTCCAAAATTTTTTGGAGATAAGTGACACTTACACCCCCGCTGGAGTGTCATCAGATTATGTCAGACTTACATTGTTCCCATTTTCACTTTTGGGAGAAGCCAAGAGGTGGTTGAAAGCTGAGCCACCTAATTCTATCATTACGTGGGATGATCTTGCAAGGAAATTCTTGATACGGTTTTTTCCATCCGGTAAAACAGCAAGACTTAGAAGTCAAATTCTGAGTGTTAAACAGAGAGAGGGAGAGAATCTGTATCAAGCCTGGGAGAGATTCAAATCTAGGTTGCGGGATTGTCCTCATCATCACCAATCCAATGATGTGCTGGTGCATACTTTCATAGAGGGTTTGGAACCCCACACAAAAATCTTGCTAGACTCAGCAGCTGGGGGACAAGCATTGGAGAAAACTTATGAGGAGCTGTATACCTTGTTGAATCGTATTTCACAGGGAAATCTGGAGTGGAATGCTGATTCATCAAGAGGAGGAACAACGAAAGCAGCAGGAGTCCTAGAAGTGGATGGTTTTACAGCTATCGCTGCATAGATAGCTGCGTTACAGAATCAACTCAACACCCACTTCAGTAACATGAGCATGAACCAGACTCAAGCCCCAGTGAATGTAGTGCAGCAAATTTGGTGTGAAGTGTGCGGGAGTAGTGAACACTCAGCTGAGTGTTGTGGAGCAAATCCTGATGCGGTGAACTTTGTGGGAAATGTATAGAGAAACAACCAACTACAGTATGGAAACAGCTACAACTCCAACTGGAGGAATCACCCGAATTTCTCTTGGGGTAGCAATAACCATCAAGGGCAAGGTTCGTATCAGGGGGCGCAGAGAACTCAAGGAGGGCAGCAGAACTATCAGTCACAATATAGAAGCAACAATGCACCTCCTCCGCCACCATCACTCAGCATTGAGGAGATGTTCAAGACAATGATAGCTAACCAAGCTCAATTACAGGCTGACTACGTGAAATTGGCAGCCGAGGTAAAGAACAATCAGTTAGCTACAAAGGCGCTGGAGTACCAGTTTGGGAAATTTGCTAGAGCCTAAAACACCAAGCCTAGAGGAGGACTTCCGAGCGACACAGATCCCAACCCCAAGCAAGTGAATGCAGTGATCACAAGGAGTGGTTTGCAGCTTAAAGAGGTGGAAGAAGAAAGACCACCTCAACAATCGGGAGCAGCAGAAATTGAGAGGGAGCAAAGTGATGAGAGGGGGAAGAAAAAGGAGGCTGAACCAGAAAGACCACCACCCCCGTTCCCTCAATGATTAAAGAAACACAAGGAGGAGGCGTGTTTCAAAAAGATCATGGAGGTGCTGAAACAGGTACACATTAACTTACCTCTTATTGATGTTTTGCAGGGAGTGCCGGCGTACGCAAAGTGTATTTAGGACATCGTGGCGAACAAAAGAAGGTTGACAGAGTACGCTACAGTGACTCTTACGGAGGAATGCACTTCCCGGATACAAAATAGGTTGCCCACAAAGCTCAAGGACCCTGGGAGCTTTACTATACAAATTACAATTGGGCAGAGTATCCGAGCTCGCGGATTATGTGATTTGGGAGCGAGCATTAACTTGATGTTGTCATCAGTATTCAAGAAGTTGGGTCTAGGGAGTCCTAGACCAACAACAGTGATCTTGCAACTAGCAGATCGTTCCTTGGCAAGACCTGATGGCATTGTGGAGGACGTGCTGGTGCAAGTGGGCTCCCTTATCTTCTAGTAGATTTCGTCGTGCTGGATTTTGAGCCAGACGCGGAAGTCCCATTTATTTTCGGACGTCCTTTCTTTGCTACCGGGAAAGAACTTATTGATGTAGCTGCAGGGCAGCTAACTATGCGAGCACACGACAAGGTGGAGGTGTTTGATGTATACAAGGCCACTAAGCTCCCGACTGTGCATGAGGAACTCTCGGTGATCAATGTGATTAATCGAGCTGATGTTTTCCAGAGAGTTGAGTCACAGGAGTTATTGGGGAAACCACCGGAGCGATGTAAGCATTACTGGGATGAGGACGGTAGTCGAGAGAAAACGTATGTCACCCTAGAGGATGACTGAGCTTAATGATGTCGAGCCGCGACGGTAAACCAGGCGCTGCACGGGAGGCAACCCGTGAAATTTTTTGCAATATTTTATCAGATTTCGTAGAAAAAAAGAAAAAAAATGAAAATGAGAAAAAAAATAAAAACAAAATTTGTATTTTATGTGAAACCTATAAATTCTAACCAATTTCTTGTGGTGAGATGAATTTCAGGTTGAACGGATGATAAATATACAAAGGATCGCAAAGGAAAAATCGAGGTATGAAAAATAATAAAAAGTGGCAAAACAGTGAGCCCACGCGATGGCTCCGTGTCACGGAGGAGGGCCTCCGCGTTACCCTCCGTGACACATTGAAGGTAATTCTGAAATTTATAAAAATTCCAGAACACCTGCGCGATGGCTCCGTGTCACGGAGGGCATGCTCCCTGTTACCCTCCGTGACACGTTGAAGTGTATTTCGCGACGGGTCACACCGGGTCGCCGGGTGACCCGCACGAAAAACCCCCCTTTTTACCCCGTTTTCCCTCATTTTTCCCCATTCCTCACCTCCTCCATGACAAACACCCCGAAATCCCCCCTTGCCCAACGTGACACGGACCTAGAAGCTAAATTTCTTCAACTTTTCTTCGATATCATCGAATTTAAGGTATGTTTGTTAACTTCATCTCATTTCTTACCTTATTTTTCCGATTTTTAGCATAGGAAGTGAGGAAAACTTGCCCTAAGTGTAAATTGAGCATGAATTCATGTAAATTATTGTTGATTGAAGTTCCTAGTATCATTGTGATGGTATGAACTCGATAAATACATGTGTGATTGAAATTCTTGCAAAATTGTAGCTAGGGTTAGAATTCAAAGATGAAGTTAAAAATGGGGTTGAAATGTGAAATTCTTCGTAGTGTGTGCATGTTGAATGAAGTAAATGATGTCGTGCTTAACGTTAAGATGATTAAGGCACGACAGATTGTCGGGTTAATGAAATTGTTGAAATTGCATAGAAATTAGGGGAATTGTATCGGTTTTGTTGATAGAAATGTTTGCTATGTTCTATGTGATGAAATGTTATCGATGGTAATGTTGTGATTAGCTGTACAAAGTCTGAGTAGTACATAGAATTTATACCATCGAATTCTCTGAATGCACTGGCATATTTGTTATGTTTTGTTGCTTTTTTTTTAATTGGAAATAAGTATGATCTTGCCGTAATGTTGTGACTGTGGCTAAAGACTAAGTGTGGGGTAGCCTAGCTTAACCCAACCTTAGTCGAAGCTAATTTTAATTGGAATAACATTGGGACTGTCTTTTGGGTTTGACAGGAAAGATGGAAAGCAGGCAAGATAAAGGGAAGGGCGCATCAACATCAAGCGCCGAAACTAAAAGAATTAGACTGGGAACAGCAATCCCAGTAGCACCAGCAGTTCCACGTGGCCAACGCCGTCAATATGGAACCAGATGGGTGACAGAGGAGGGGAAGAAATGGTACGCTAAACATAAGGAAAGTAAATACTTCCCCGAAGAACACATTGCTAGGGAACCGTTGGCACATGAGTTCCCCAGGATTGTCCACAGAATTGAGGTAGCCGGGCTGAACTTCATCTTTGAAGAGCCCAAGGAGTGCAACATGCACCTGATTCGGGAATTCTACGCCAACTGGAACCCGACACTCAGAAGTCACACCATCAAGATAAGGGGGCAAATAGTCACTTTTGAGCCCCATCACCTTAATTCCATCTTGGGGGCGCGGGACACAGACGCCCATGTGCTTCGGCAACTGAATATCACTCCACCATACGCGGATATCAGATGCACTTTGTGTGGAGCCAGGTCTACAGCCCGGTAGAGCAGTCATAAGGAGAGGGGCTACCATCAGACTTTGCCCTACTCACAGATGAACAGGGAAGCCAGGATATGGCTTAAGATTGTTTGTTCCTGCCTGATCCTGGGGGTGCATATGATAGATGTCACCCAGGATCGTGTGTGCTTGGTATACGCCCTGATGAAGGGGCTGGAGATCAATGTCGGGCGGTGATTATTTCCGCCATGAAAAGAGCCCGTTTGCATCAAGGGCATAGGTACGGGTTTGGTGGATTACTGACCACGTTCATGAGGGGCCTGGATATTGAGGAGGAGGCCCTTAACTACATCCCATAGATGGAGAGGCGGGACTTAGATTTTACCAAAACTAAGGCACCCGACACCACTCACGGGCCAGTTCTCACATTAGTCGAGCGACATGCTCGAGATGATCAGTACATGGCTCGCATGTTTGGGATGCAGATGCTCCAGCTGCGTATAGGCAGGAGGCCGACAACAGAAGAGGAGCTGTGGCAGCTCAAGCCAGACTACCCGTTTGGCAAAAATGCCAGGGTTCTATGCCGAGTAGGGCCAGCTTTTGTGGAGCCCACTGATGATGATGTCCCCACAGATGAGGAGAAACGTTGTGATGACTCTGATGTAGAGTCAGATGATGACGACGGGGGCGATTCAGACATGGGAGACGAGGCAGCGGCACCTGACGAGGAAGTGGAATACTTTGATTTGAACAGGGAGTTTCACCACCTACTTTCGTACTATGCTGAATTTTGTGAACACTGGGGACAGTGTTCGATTTAAGTGTGGGGTGGGAGTAGTTAGGTGTTGGTTGTTGTTGTTATTAATGTATGTTTCTGTTCTGTTGTTTTTCTTGGATAAACTTGTGACCCTGTGATTTTTGGTGTATATCTGTATTGTAATTAAGGTGAAGCTGTTGTGTGCTGTTGAATGTTGTTAGCTGGTTTTGTACATATTTTTGTTTTATTGAAATGATCGATATTTTTAAAATTTTTCATGAATTTTTAAATTTTTGGGTTTCTCGGCGTTTGTTTTCGATTCTTTTACCGAGAATAGTCCCATTGAACCGAAGTCGTAATTAGTGATTGTTCGCTATGATGGATTGATGACGACCGTCTTAAGGAAAATGTAGTCGTTAGGAGTAGATTTCTTTGTTCATTTTGTCCTTTTTAGTTTTTTCTTTTGTTGGTTTGCATCCCAAAACCTGTAGTTACTTTATGGTTGCGAAATTCTGGTTGCGTGTTGTACATGATGTTTGAAATGCAAAGGTGATTCGTATGAAAGCATGCAACTTTGTAAATATGTTGAGATGCCAAGGCCATAGAGTTCGACTCAGTGTGATTGAGGCTTAATGTTTGAATTCTTGTAATTAGCTGATTGAAGAGTCGGTGAATATGTCTTGAGTTGAACATGTGAAATGAGGGTATAGTGAGGTTTCGTTTCTTCCATGCTATTGTGAAGTGTCTAGAACTTGCCTGGTGTGTGTACGAAACGAAATGAAGGATGTGTATTGTAGGAAAGGATGTAGGCATTTCTTTGATTTAACCGAAAGTTTCTTTTTTTTTTCATTATCGTACCCACCTTGAATGTACATCCTAGTTAGCCCATTGAGCCTTTAGCCTATTATTTTTCTTTTGTCAAAAAGGTGTAAACCGAGCTTAACCCCTTCTTTTCATTATCCGTGAATTTGATCCAAAACTCTTAAGCGCTCAAGAAAAGAAAATAATTTTCTCACAGTGTCAAGGAGTGAGAATGGTGAAAAGAAAAGAAAAAGCAGAGTGATGAAAGGAAAGAAAAAGTCAAAGGTGCACTCATTATAATGAAGATGTATAAATAATCTTTGTTATTGAGTCAAGTGTGCTTAAAGATATGGGGTCAAAAATAAAGACAGACTTCAAGAATGGGAGGATGAAGGAAGAAACAATGCCCATAAGGTTGATGGGATGTATTGAAAAAAGCGCTTAGGGATGCTAGTTGTTATTATTGGTTAGCCTAGTATTTACTAGTTCCGTAGCTTACATTACAACCCGCTAAGTCCTACGTGATCTTACATCACACGTCCTTATATTAGTGGAGTAATACACTAAAGGCAAGCCTATGGTTCATGACATGAAGCATATGAATTCCTTTGGGAGAGAGTGAAATTGTGTTTATATGCCCCTGCATGTAATGTCTTTGAGTTCAAAAAATTAAAAAGGGGGAAAAATTTCTCTTGTGTTGTGAGGGCACATGCTTGGCGAGAGATTAAAATTCGTGTCAGATATCTTGATCAGCTAATTTGCATGAGTTTGTCGATATCGAGAGTTGATTCTTGAGTCTAGGAGGTCTTAATGTGTTGAAGGTCATTCTATTGGTAAGACTATGCATGTTTTCTTGATGATTTGCTATATTAAATAATCGTATAACCGTAGCTTGAATTGTCGAGCCAAAGTAGCCAGGATGGGGTGTCAATTGCATGAGGTGTAAGATTGTTATTCGGGGACGAACAAGGATTTAAGTGTGGGGTAAGTGATCTTGGGCAAATTTATATGCCCAAGTGATATTCAAATGTGTCATTCTGCCTTGTTTATCTATCGATGTTTATACATTATCATGTGAATTGTTATAAAATGGGAATTTATACTAACCAACATGATTAGCAGTGTTTTGCAGGAAAAATATAAAGTTATGGAGCTAAGATGCATGTTGGGAGAGATCGGGATTGGACTCGGAAGCTAGCAAGGGAAAATGCACAAGGAAAGCACAAATTAAAGGGGCTCCGCTATGGAGCCATGTCACGCTGCCATCGCGGATGCGTTCTGCCTGGATACGGAATTTTTGCCAAATTCCAGTGAAGGTGCGCGTTGGGGCCGTGGCACGTTGGCCTAGCCCCGCGTTGCATGTCGTGCCACGTTGGGCCTTAATACCTGGACATCCGAATTCCAATAAGGGTCCGCGTGGGTGGCGTGTCACGGAGGCAGTGCTCCGCGATGCACTCCGTGACACGTTGCTTGTTATTCCGGGAAAAATTCCCACTAGTATAAATAGAACACTTAGGTTCATTTTTAATAATTCTGACTTGGTGGAGCAAGAACGTGGGTTACAGGCAGTTGAGGGGACGAAAATCTCAGGGTTTTTCTCTATCTCCTTCTTCTTTATTTCAATTGCTTGTATGTTTAACACTCATTTAACGATGTTTAATCCACAAATGAGTGGCTAAATTCCCTTTTTGCTAAGGTTAAGAACAATTGTATTGAAATGTGATTATTGATAAATTGGTTTTTCATCTTTTCTTCCATGGTTGTTCTATTGATTCTTGTTCTTACTGCATTAATTTGTGGCCAACGTTAATGTACATCTAAAAAGTCGGGTTTCACTCGAGCGAGCAAGAAATTGGAAAGTTGTGAATTGATAGGATATGATATTTTCTTAGTTTGGGAAAATTAAGAATTGATTTACCTTCAGGATAGAAATATACCTGAAAGTCGTATTAGTCAATTAAGGAATCGGTTTTGTATGGCTAGAACATGAATTTCATTTTATCACAGAAATGTAGGTGGAAGGGTCATGATTCTTAAGTTGGGTTAAATACGAGAGTTTTAATCCATAGGAAATAATTCTTGACTAGCAACTGGAAGAAAGATTAACCAAATTGTATCGATAGTTTATTTCTCTACATGTTCATTTAACCTCAATATGCTCATACTTATAGTTCAGACTCAAATTATATATTCGTTTTAGACTTCGTATAAAATTAAGAAACAAAATATCAAATTTCTCTTCACATTGTTGTCTTCATTTTAGAGTTAAAGTTTATTGACACTTGAGGAGATTATTACTTTAGTCCAGTCTCTGTGGGATCGATACTTGGCTTACTTGAGCCACTTTACTACTTGTTCGACCACGTGCACTTGCGTGTAGTTATATACCCAAAAACCACCGAACAACTGGCTCACTCGGAAATCTGAACTCTACTGCCCGAGTTCTATAATTAACTGAGGCATAGCATGCAAACAACCAATTCATGCCAAGAATAACATCAAAATTGGTCACGGATAACTCTACTAAATCTGCTTAGGTGACTGAAGGACTATGATCGGGCAATTTCTATACACCTGTCTAGCTACAACTAAATCACCCACTAGAGTAGAGATTGAGAAGGGTTCTGACATTTTGGGACTGACTCCGAAACTACTAGCCACATAGGATGTCACAAAAGGCAAAGTGGCCCCAAGATCTAACAATACATATACATCAAGATGGAATACTCATAACATACCAGTGACTACATCCGGGGAGACCTTCTTCTCTTGGCGGGATGTTAAGGCATAGAATATGTTTTGGCGTTGCCCGCCACCTGCGCTAGTAGAAGCACCCTGCTGGAAGGGACATGCTACTGGAGCTGCTGAACTAGCAGCTGGGGTACGAGCTCCACCATCACCTGATCTGGCTGAAGGGCAATCTTTGAGCTTGTGTTCAAGTTTTCCACACTCGAAACAAGCGTCTAAACCAAATAAACACCTCCCCGGGTGGTTCTTGCCACACTTCGCATAGGCTGGAAAAGTGCGATCTCCTAAAATGCTCCCCTGGCCCTTCGAGCCTAATGCTCTACCCCTTTTGTCACGTCTGGGTCAGGACGAGACACTAGTTGATAATGGTGGTGGGGTTAAAGATCTCTAGTGGGACTACCGACGGTGCCCACTAGGCTGTGACTGGGAGAATCCGATGCTATTGATCTTGGGCAGATTTATATGCCCAAGTGATACTCAAACGTATCATTTTTACCTTGTTTGTTGTGCAATGTGTATATAATATCATGTAATTGGTAATAAAATGCGAATTTATACTAACCAACATGATTAGCATTTGTTTTGCAGGTAAATGTGATTTTTAGGAGCTAAAATGCATGTTGGAACTATATCGGAGTTGGACTTGGATGCGAGCGTGGAAAAGACATTGGAATGCACATTTTATAGGGGCTCCGCGATGGAGCCGTGCCACGCTACCATCGCGGTAGCACACTGCCTGAACAGGAATTAAAATGGCAATTTCCAGTGTGCCATCGCGTCAGCTCCGTGGCACGGAGAGAGGCCTCCGCGTTGGCCTCCGTGCCACGTTGAGGCTAATTTACCGGACCCTGAAATTCCAGTGAAGGTCCGCGTCCACGCCGTGTCACGGAGGCAGTGCTCCGCGTTGGCTCCGTGACACATTGCTTGTTATTCCGGAAAAAATTTTCCACTAGTATAAATAGCACACTTAGGTTTATTTTAAGCAGTTTTTAGTTTTTAGACTGAGTTCAGAAGTGGAGAGCAAGGACGTGGGTTAGGAGCAGTTGAGGAACGAAAAAGCTAAGGGATTTCTTCTCTTCTTTTCTTCTTTCTATCAATTGTACGTATGATTTACACTCATTTTAGGATGATCAATCCACAAATGAGTGGCTAATTCTCTTCCTTGCTGAGGTTTTGTCACTTGTAATGAATTTTGATTATAATTGATATGGTTTTCTTCTTCTTCTTCCATGTTGTTCTGTTAATTCTTGTTCTTACTGCATTAGTGTGTGGCCGACATTAATGTACATCTAAAAAGTCCAATTTCACTCGAAAGAGCAAGAAATTGGAAAGTTGTGAATTAATAGGGTATTGTTCTTAACTTGATTTGGGAAAATTGGGTTTTGATGTGCTTTCCTGATAGAAATATACTTGAAAGCCGTAT
The DNA here is from genome assembly GCA_035772735.1 of Datura wrightii. Classification (NCBI taxonomy): domain Eukaryota; kingdom Viridiplantae; phylum Streptophyta; class Magnoliopsida; order Solanales; family Solanaceae; genus Datura; species Datura wrightii. The sequence continues at coordinate 127,458,547 of JASDFA010000016.1, forward strand.
TAGTCAATTTAGGAACCGGAATTGTATTGCTAGGTCATAAATTGCATTTGATCACAGAAATGTAGACGGATGGTTTATGATTCTAAAGTGAAATTAAATACGAGAGTTTTAATTTCTAGGCAAATGTTCTTGGCTAGCAACATGAAGAAGAGATTAACCAAATTATCATGATTATCAAGTTCATTACTTGTTCTTAACCTTGGCATGTTCATATCCATTGTCTAAATTCACAGTAAATAGTTGTTATTAATTTTAGTATATATAGTTTAGAAACAAAAACTCAAGTAACTGTTGGTTACATTGTTGTTAGCATAATTAGAAGTGAAATAGGAATATAGTAAACTAGGCAACTTTACATATCTTGAGCCTCCTTGGATCGATACTTGGCTACTTAGCCACTTTATTACTTGTTTGACCACGTGCACTTGCGTGTCGGTTTTTAACCCCTACCGGAACACCCGAACAGCTATCACTCCTAGCCCTCTTGGCCTCCCTCTCCTGCTCACTCCTCTACACCACCTCCATCTGTTAGGATTGCAGGACTATCCAAGCGTAGTCAACATCCTAGAGAAGCATTTCGGTCCAAAAATCCCTGACCAAGGAGTTTTCTATCCCGTGTACGAACCTACTCACAAAGCCCTCTGATCCGCCACCAACTCAGGTGCATACCTGGACAAACATGTGAACTCCAAGGCATACTCCTAAACCATCATCAATCGCTACTTAAGATTCACAAACTCCGCCGCTTTCAGCTCCCTCATCTCCTGATGGAAGAACTGATCAAGAAAAGCGGCATGAAACTCATCCCAACTGACAGGGCCTGCTCCAACCGCCCTACTATCCTTCCACTGTGTGACCCCCTTCAACTGATATGTGGCCAAATTGGCACACTCTCTCTAGTCACCCCCATAATCTGGGTGATCTTCAGAATCTCCTCAATGAATTCATGTGGATCCTTGTCCATCTTCAATCCAAGGAACTCGGGAGGGTTCATTCTAAAAAATTCTCTAACCCTCGCTGTCACCACATTCCCACTCTAAGGGACATGCGCTACCGCCTGCTGGTTGACCTGGGCGGTCAGGGCCTGAACTAACATCTGGATGGCTGCCCTGAACTCTGCGTGGTCAATCTGCTCGAGTATGTGCTCTACATGGACTGGTGGGGTCTGTTGGTGCCTGTCTCCATTGCCATCCTCATGGCTATTTCCATTCCCATTCTCCTTCTGTTAACTTTGCGGGAAGGCATGATTCTTAAAACGTGAATAGCATGAGTTAGAAGGATAGAGAGACATTTCACTTTATTTTATTAGAGCTTGAGGTAGCCGTGGGAGCTATATTCCGACACCTAACTTTCAGACGTTAGAGGCTTCATAGACTAATTACTAGAGTTGAGTCATAAATGTTACTTCTTAATGCTATTTTTAGTTTCAGTTAATAAATCTTGCTTTTATTAAATGGAGCTCATTAAAGTTATTGCTTTTATTATACTTTATTGTGAATCTCAGTTAGTAGTATGTCGGCCCAAAGGTTCGCATCACTAGGTGGTTTGAGTGCTAGCCATGCTAGGGTGTAGGCTTGGGGCATGAAAAACTTAGTATTAGAGATTTAGGTTCTAAGAGTCCTAGAAAGTCTATGAAGTGGCGTCTAGTAGTGTTCTTCGTACAGGTGTGAAGCATGCCACATCTATAATAAGGAGACTACAGGGCATTAGGAAATACCTCCCTTTTTTCATACTCTAGATCCTGCGATAGAGTTTAACTCTATAAAGGCTTTATCCTTACTCGTGCATTCACGTGTTTCAGATGATGCTTCCAAAACGTACTGCCAGCCAAAGGAACATAGTTAATCTACCCCCCACAGACTAGGTGCAGACCTGATATGAGGCATGGACGACAGTTCAGGGTGCTACTTAGGATGCATCGACTACTAATGAATGAGTCCTAGAAGCAGTTGTTCCTCAGCCTCCCTGAGTTGGTACTTTAGAGGCCAATTTTAGGGGGGATATTGAAATGCTCACTCAGTTGGTGGCTGCTCAATCAGGATGTCAACCCTCAGCATCAGTCAGTTTTAGTTCTCATGACTCATCAGGAGCATTAAGGATTAGGAAATTTCTGAGGATTAACCCACTAGTGTTTACAGGGTCTAAGTTTGATGAGGACCCCCTAAATTTTAATGATGATATCTGGAAAATCTTGAAGGCAATAGAGGGAGTTGAGTTTGCTTCTTATCAGCTCAAGGATATTTCAAACGTATAGTATGAAAAATGGGAGAAGGGACGTGGTGAGAATACATCTCCAGTGTAATACTCCGGAAGTGTCTAAGATTAGACTTGAGAATTTGGAATGAGAAGCAGAAGAAAAATCTGAAATTTTACTCAGAATGACTCATGGTACGAGTCGTTGGAGGGTCTAACGATCCGTGGGAGACACTCATGGTTAGGTTCTACAGAAGTAGACTCAGAGTTAATGGGTCCATGGTACGACCAGTAGGAAGATGTAACGAGTCATAGGTTGGAGTCATTGGTTTTCACCAGGGTACCAGGGATGGATGGTACAAGTCGTGGTAAGTGTCCGTGGGAAGGAGCAGGAAAAATCCCCAATCGAGGTAATGGATGGAACCCACGACTCGTTGGATGAAGGTATGAGTAGTGGTATGACTCGTGGGAAGTCCAGATGTAGGTTGCATCAGAGGCAACAACGGGAGGCAATAACAGATCATGGTTTTTAGTAATGAACTGTCCTGTCGATTCGTGGTATCAGGACTTGAGAAGTTGAGAAATGATGGAGGAGGTAACGGACGGGTACCACGATTCGTGGTATCAAGGGATGACCCGTGGTATTAGTCGTTGTCACCGGCAGTGCAAAAATTTCAGACTTTTCATTAAAGGTATTTTAGAATTCCTAAGCTCTAAGGTCCTAAACTACGTCGTTTTAAGCTCTGTTAGTAGGGTTTTAAGAGTGTTAAACTTATCCTAAGCCTTAATATTCCATGCATGCAAATTAGAGTTCTTTCTTGGAGATCAAGCTTGAAGAATTTTTCCAATTTCTCTCCAATTTCCTTTAGGCTTTCACGAGGAGTGTAAATCAGATTTACCGATTTATGTGAGGATATGAATGGGAGTTCCTTTCACACTCATGCTCTAAAGTATTCTCAATTTCATTGATTCAATTCTATATTCAAGTTTCATAATCTTATGGGTTTTATTCCAATTCGTGTGAAATTCTCTATGATCTATCTATGGGACAATTCATTTCATGTATCAAATCATGTTTTATGATCTATTGGCAGATTTTATAGCTATTTTGATTATTAATTTATAATTTCAGATTTTAATTAAAATATGCCCAATTATGAAAGTTTCATGAAAAGTCAAGCTATGATTCTATTATGATTTTGATCTTGCTAAATCTAAATTATAAGTTATGATTCATGTTATGATTCTCTTCAAGTACTCTTCATGGATTTATGAATATCAAGTATATAAATGTTTTTACAAGTATGCATGGTTTTTCATGATTTATGGATTTATGGATTTATGACTTTTGGCCAATTCATGGTCCTTTATTCATGGCTAATTATGTATTTTAAGTGGGATCCATTTTGTTATTATTTTATTTGGCTATAAACTTCATGAATGATTTCACGGTTACTATATGAGCCCTCACGTGCATGTTTTTGAGAGGAGTGTCTAGCTCTGAGTAGACCCGTGTTCAAGTAAACCCCGTGATCTCAGAACTACATTCCACCATAGGTATATATATTTATTATTGGATCCCTATGATATCACCATGAACGCACGTCCCCTTTCCTGGCAAGCCGGGGGCAGTCCTGACCACTTTGGGCGAAATAGTGGGGCATCATCTAAGGCTCTATCATGATGGTGTCGGTTAAGATAAGTCCTTCCATTGTTCCTCATGATTTATGCATTGTTATGTTTATGTACTTTGGCTCAAGTTATATTTTATAAAGTTTTCTCTTATGACTATGATTATGATTGGATTACGAATGGTTTGAAAACCATGAGCCCTTATGTTTATATTAAGATACTTACTTAATGATCATGTTGTCTTACTCTTATGAACTCTTACGTGTTTTAATTGTCTGTTTTTACTTACCTTGCATATTCAGTACATTTCAAGTACTAACTGCATAATCTATGTTGTATCGTTTCATGATACAAGCTCAAACATTCAGGCTCAATGTTGTCGTTAGCCTGATCCTCAGAGATTTCATCCCTCAGCAAGACTTGGTGAATCCTCATCCTTCAAGGACCCTTTTATCAGCTTATGTTCAGTATTTTCAGCTCCAATCTTTAGTGAGTTAGTTGGGGTCTTGTTCCATTAACTCGTTTACATAGAGGCTTATCAGGCATAGAGTGTATTCAGCTTCAGAATTATGTTATGTATTCAGATGTTCACATGTTATTATATTTTCAGACTTTTGCTAGTATGTATGTTAGACTTCCGCATTATTATGTTGAGTTTTAGATATCATGTTCATGCCATGGATCGACTTGGAGCCTCTCGGGGTTCTTTGTCCCGTGTCTCAATCCAGGCCTATGTTCGGGTCATGACAAACTTAGTATCAGAGCATTAGGTTTTGAAGGGTCCTAGGGTGTCTGAAAGTCGCGTTAAGTAGAGTCTTTTTCATGGCTGTGAAGCGCGCAACACTTATGATGAAGAGGATACTCAATATATGCCTCGAGACACGGAACAAGGAACCCCGAGAGGCTCCAAGTCGACCTATGGCATGAATATAACATCTAAGCTCAACATTTTGAAAGAAGAAATCTAACATATAACATAACAGAATTCTGAAAATCTCATAACATCTGAACAGCTGAATACATAACACAATTTGAAACTGAATACATATTATGTTTGATAAGCCTCTACTACTAACGAGTTGATGGGACAAGACCCCAACTAACTCACTAAAGTCTGAGACTAAAAATACTAAATATAACTTATAAGAAGGACCCTAGACTAACAATGAAGATCTGGCTAGCGGCGGGACTGAGCCTGTATCATGAAATGATATAGCATATAGTATGCAATCAATACATTGGAATATATCGAGTATGCAAGGTTAGTAAAACCGCTAAGTAAAATCAGAGATTATGCATATCCTAAAATATTTCATCATAAGAGTCTGAGAGTACGGTTTTCATGCTATTATGTGAAAACATGACTTAAACACAATTTAATATCATAACTGAATCGAATGACCCAAAGCTAAAAACTGATAATCATAAGTAAAACTAAATATTGGGTCAAACCTGCTGAAAACGTAATATCTTAACTGATGAACATGCATAACTGAAATCAAAAGGAATAATGGGAGACTCGTCATATAACTGACATTACTACAATAGAGCTTACATGGTCACGACTATTACATTCAAGTGAGCAGAGCCGTCCAAAGCCTTGCCAGGGCTAAGGACACTACCATGATATCGATGTCAAGCTGAAGGCCCCTTGGGGGCAGGGGAAGCTCACAAGGGAGGTCCCAAATAATCTGAAGATACCTCCATTGGTATGTAGTTCTAAGGCATAGGGTTGACTGACCCTTAGCCTACTTGGTCTCCATTATTTTTCAACAAAGCTGACCATCGTCTAGTGACGAAGCTGAATCATGACATGACGTACATATTATGAAAACATAACATGAAGAGCCTTGGTTCAAACTGTACCACAAGCTGAACAAGAGTGGGAGTCTAGACTCCAAAACAATGTGGTAAGCTAATAACCTGAAATTTAGATAAATCCTGAAACATGCTTGATCATATGGGCTTGCCTAATACTTAAACATGCTTAAAATAGGCTTTGATTACTCAAAACATGAACATAGACATGGATAATTCAAAATCATACTTTCATCATGAACATCTCATCATAACTAGAAGCATAGATCATAATCTTATCTTTTCATGAACTTATATAGGTGGGCATCTTATTTGTAAAACTTTGAAATCATAATTTGTAATTGAAAACATTATAAAACATGCTCATAAATCATAATTCAACATTAGGAAGCATACATAGAGAATACACATATTAGATACTTAGAGAATTCACAAGTTGGGTTAAAACTCCATAGATTCATCAACTTAGAAATCACATGAAATTGAAGAGGGATTGGGCACGGGAGTGGATGGATACACCCATTCATAACCCTAAATACCTATAAAATGTGATTACACAACCCTCTTGAATTCCCAAAGGAATTTAGGGAAGAACTTGATGAATCCTAAGCTTGATCACCCCTTAGAAACTACTAGGCTTGCATGCATGGAGAGAAATAGGCTTACGATGAGTTAAAACCTCTTAAAACACACGTATCTAAGATTAAATGGACATAGTTTAGGCCTTAGGAACTTAGGAATTATATAAAAGCCGTTAATAAGTTTGCAGAAAAAATACACGCTGCCAATCCCAATGAGGGACTGGACGATTTGTGGTTTGAGGGGACGACTCATGACCTGCCTGTCGTTGCCGACACTAGAATTCATATCTTTGTGTCATACCCTACCTTGGGAGGCATGACTGACACCTGGTGCCATACTGGGATATGAACTGACCTGACTGGGCTTATGAACTTCTGGTGCATGCCTGCTCTTCAATTCAAGAAAACAACAAGCTATATCTCGACTGTAAATACAGCCCTCGGCCAACAAGGCTGCATAGCTACCAATAAAAAGAAGACAGCTGACCAACAACACGCAGTAAAGGGGATCCTATGCGGGCCGACAAGACCACCATTCTATCTAGTTATGCCATAATGAAAACAGGCAATCAAAACTATACTATGACCGATAAGGCCACCAACTAATAGCTAAACTAGACCCCACATGGACAACAACAAAACTAATACTGGGAATTTGTAGCCTGCAAGCCTCTAGAAGTGGAATAATGGTCAACACAGGGCCCCGACCTACCCATAAACTATATAACAAAAGAACAAACCTTTCTAACTATCAACTCCAAAAGAAAGGAGTTGACTGCACTGTTTACTCAGCTGATGACTAGGGAGGTCCTAAACTACGTCTACTCGTACCTGCAGGCAAGTAATGTAGTGCCCCAAAGATGGGTATCAGTACAACATGTACCAAATATGTAAGGCAGTAAATGAAAATGACTGAATAATACTGATAATGAAACTGAAATAATTCAATAGGAGGGATAGAGAGTTAACCTGATATAACCTTATAACCTGTTGTACAACTAACAATAAATAGTGCAAACAAGAACCTTACTGTTCGAACCCAACTACACGCAAGTGCACGTGGTCGTACAAGTAGTTAAGTGGCTTTATTTCAAGTAAAGTATCGATCCCACAGAGACTGTAATATGGCAGTAATTTTCCTAATTATTAGTAAACGATTTCATTATGCAGGTAGACAACCAAACAAATAATGCTTTTGAGTCAAGATTAATAGTTAATGTGAACCTAAGTGAATATTGTAAGTTAAAGTCTGAACAATAACAATGAACGAACTGAGGTTAAGGCAAACATGCAAATATGTAGTTTATTAATTAAAATCAGTCAATCTTCTCTTCAGTTGTTGGTCAAGAATTAATAACCCATGGATTGGATCTTTCGATTCCACACCAATTAAAGAATCACGAGACTTACATTACACATTTTTGTGATGCAAAAACCCCATGTTCTAGCTATACATAACAATTTCCATAAATGACCAAATATGACATTACAGATATATTTCTATTCTGAACGTAAATCTTCCCTTAATTTCTCAATCAAGAAAAGATCATATTCCACCAATTCACATCTATTCAATTAGTATCCCTTTCGGAATCAAAATTGGAATGCTAGAATATACATTAACATTGGCCACACATTAACGTAGTAAAAACAAGAATTGGTAGAACAACCTTTATAGAGAAGATCAAAACTAAAATAATCATTCATTACATTCTTCTGCAATTATCCTCAACCTTAACAAGAGGTGAATTAGCCACTCATTTGTGGATTAAACATCTTCAAACAAGTAGAATTCATACAAGCAATTGAAATTAAAGAGAAAAAGGAAGAGAATTAACCCTAGGAATTCTTGTTCTCAACTGCATGCTATCCACGTTCTTGCTCCAAATGTCAGATACTTTTAAATAAAACCTGAGTGTGCTATTTATACAAGTGAGAATTTTTCCCGAAATAATTGGCAACGTGGCACGGAGTGTATCACGGAGCATCAGCTCCGTACCATGGCCCTATCGCGGACCTTCACTGGAACTTAGCTTCCAGGTAATTGTCTTCAGCATGGCACGACGTGTATCGCGGAGCCTCACCTCCATGCCATGGTGCCATCGTGCACCTCAACTGGAAATTGAGATAAAAATTACTTCTAGGCACACTTCTTCTGCGATGGTAGCGTGACACGGCCTCTATCGCGGAGCCCCTATTTTGGCCAATTTTCCTTGTCGACTTCCGCTTCTTGCTTCCGAGTCCATTTCCACACTTCAGTAACTTGTAGATTAGCTTCCAAAAATTCCTTCTAGACTGCAAAACAACACTAATCATGTTGGTTAGTATAAATCCACATTTACATACAAATCACATGAGAATGCACACATAAAAGTGGATAAACAAGTAGAATTGAAGTATTAAAGTATCACTTGGGCATGCATTTATGCTCAAGATCACCTACCTGGCCCCATGAACCCAGAAGTTATAACCAGCACAGAGTAACCCGCCCGGGCCCCCCATAAGCCCTGACGATCACACTCCAATCTATATACCCCTAACAAGCTCAAAATGAGTCAACGGGTAACTATAACCAACCTATTGGTCCCTTGGGTCTGTAATTGAGCTTGCTCGGTTTCTGATCTGTAGTTTTGTCTGAGTCCGAGGGACTCCTGCTAACTGCACCCTGGGCACTAAGCTCGACGAGGGTCAGTGATGCCGATACAGCATAAACATAATAGTCCGTCCATGGAATAGATTGTAATATGGCCCTTGTGCCTCTGCATCATCCCTTAGGACGACATACCACTCCTTGGAGAAACGTCGTACGGCCTCGTAGGCGTCGACAAAGCTAGTAACCCTGGGGTTTGTCACGGAAGGCTATACAGGATAGGGTCAATCCCAATCTGAACTGGCAACACTAATCTCAGACTAGTAATAGCAGCTAACCACAATAATCATGATTTTGGTGTTATTACGAAAGTCTAGGTCAAATTACAACAAGACAGGAATAACTTGCTGAAGGAATTTGCCTTAACATACCTCGAATGTCGATTTCTGATTTAACTGGGGAGGTTTAACTTGCAAACGACAGCTCTTTCCAACTGTAACATTTATACTGAGAGAACAGGACTGACTTAAATACTAAACTCGACAATATAACTTTCGATAATAGAATTAAATATAATCCAACGTTGAATAACTCATCCAAAAATCTATAATTTCCAAAGAGTTCGGAAGGGGGAATTGATTACCTAATGCTTGTGACCGAGTAAAAATCAATTTGGAGCAATTCTGATAACTTTTACTCGGTGAAGTTCTGATTTGTCGAGCGAATTTTTGAAAATTAACTTCGTAGGAAAGCTTCTTGTAGGCCTAGGACTCATTACTCAAAGTTAATTTGATATTAGACGACGTTTAGCAGTATAATCGGCTGAAAGTTCATAGAAAATTGCGTTCTCCTTTAGTTCTGGCCGAGAGGGAATTTGCAAACGAATTGCAATTAAACTAAGGAGCTACATATATACTTTGAGCAATGGCCAGGGGGAACCGTTTCACGGCCCCCATTGCTCGGTGCTTTGGGGTACGGGTAAAAATCGACACGCAAGTGCACGTGGTCAAACAAGTATTAAAGTGGCTAAGTAGCCAAGTATCGATCCAAGGAGGCTCAAGATATGTAAAATTGCCTAATTTACTATATTTCTATTTAACTTCTAATTATGCTAACAACAACGTACCCAAGAGTAATTGAATTTTTGTTTCTAAACTATATACTACAATTAATACAAACTATTTACTTTTGAATTCAGACAATGGATATGAACATGCCAAGGTTAAGAACAAGTAATAAACTTGATAATCATGATAATTTTGGTTAATTCTCTTCTTCATGTTGCTAGCCAAGAACATTTGCCTAGAAATTAAAACTCTCGTATTTAATTTCACTTTAGAATCATAAACCATCCGTCTACATTTCTGTGATCAAATGCAATTTATGACCTAGCACTACAATTCCGGTTCCTAATTTGACTAATACGGCTTCCAAGTATATTTCTATCAGGAAAGCACATCAAAACCCAATTTTCCCAAATCAAGTTAAGAACAATACCCTATTAATTCACAACTTTCCAATTTCTTGCTCTCTCGAGTGAAATTGGACTTTTTAGATATACATTAATGTTGGCCAATCACTAATGCAGTAAAGAACAAGAATTAATAGAACAACATTAAAGAAGAAGAATAAACCATATCAATGAAAATCAGAATTCATTACACATGTTCAAAACCTCAGCAAGAAAGAGAATTAGCCACTTCATCCTTGGATTGATCATCCTAAAATGAGTGTAAATCATACGTACAATTGATAGAAAGAAGAAAGGAAGAGAAGAAATCCCTTAGCTTTTCCAATCTTCAACTGCTACTAACCCACGTTCCTGCTCTCCACTTCTGAACTCAGTCTAAAAACTGAAAAAAAACTCTTTAAAATAAACCTAAGTGTGCTATTTATACTAGTGGGAAATTTTTCCCGGAATAAAAAGCAACGTGTCACGGAGGCCAACGCAGAGCAATGCCTCCGTGACACGGCGTGGACGCGGACCCTCACTGGAATTTCCAGGGTCCAGTAATTTAACCTCAACGTGGAACGGAGGCCATCGCGGAGGCCTATCTCCGTGCCACGGAGCTGACGCGCAGGCACACTGGAAATTGCAAATTTAATTCCTGCTCAGGCAGTGTGCTACCGCGATGGTAGCGTGGCACGGAGCCATCGCGGAGCCCCTATAAATCCTGCATTCCCGGTTCTTTTCCACGCTCGCATCCAAGTCCAACTCCGACATAGTTCCAACATGCATTTTAGCTCCTAAAAATCACATTTTCCTGCAAAACAAATGCTAATCATGTTGGTTAGTATAAATTCGCATTTTATTACCAATTACATGATATTATATACACATTGCACAACAAACAAGGTAAAAATGATACGTTTGAGTATCACTTGGGCATATAAATCTGCCCAAGATCACTTACCCCACACTTAAATCCTTGTTCGTCCTCGAACAACACATACACAACTCATGCAAATTACATCCCAACTTTCGTCACTATGGTGCAACAATTTATGCTACGGTCATACCGATTATTCAATTTTTGCAAATCATCAAGAAAACATGTTTGGTCGTACAAGACAATGACCTTAATACATCAAGGCTTCCTAGACTTTTAAGAATTGATTCTTGATATCGGCAAACTCATGCAAATCAACTAATCAAGAAATCCGACACGAAAATCAATCTTTCATCAAGCATGTGCCCTCACAACTCGAGAGAAACTCCCCTTTATGTTCATGCAACACACAAACATGCAAGTAGGGGCATATAAAAATTAATTTCACTCTCTCTCCCAAAAGAATTCACATGCATCATGTCATGACCCATAGGCTTGCCCTTAATGTATTACTCCACTAATATAAAGAAATGCAATGTAGGATCAAATAGGACTTTTAACGGGTTGTAACGGGGCTATGGATCTAGTATGCATATATTGGATTAGCCAATAATAATCGCTAGCATCCTTAAGCGCCTTTTCAACTCATTCCCATCGACTCATGGACATTGTTCCTCTCTTTTCTCTTTTTCTCCCATTCATGCTGGTTTACTTTCATACAACCCATTTCATCAACCACACTTGACACAAAACAGAGGGTTTTCATGTACCCTCAATATCAATTAATTACAACAAGTGCCTCTTCAACGTCATCTTTTCTTTCCTCACTTTGCTTTTCTTTTTCTTTTCACTCTTTTCACTCTTTAACACTTTGGGAAACATCTTCTGTTCTTTGTAAGCGCTTAAGAGCTTCTTTTAGACTTTAAGGCTAATGAAAAGAAGGAATAAAGCTTAGTTCATACAATTTTGGACAAAAGAAAGAAATCGGCTAAAGGCTCAACGGGCTGACTAGGGTATACAACATATAAAAAGGTAGAATTTGACAAGAAAAAAAAATGGAAACTATCGGTTAAAACAAAGAAATGCCTACATCCTTTCCAACACTACACCTCCTTCATTTCGCTTCGTATACACACCAGGCAAGTTCTAGACAATTCACAATTATATGGAATAGCAAATCCTCACTTCACACTTCATGCACATGCTCGAATCAAGATGCATTCACAGACTCTTTAATTAGTCAATTACATGAATTCAAGATTAAGCCTCAACCATAATGAACCAAATTCTATAGCCTAGGTAACTCAACATATTTACAGAATTTCATGCTTTCAAACGAATCATTTTCACAATTTGAACATCAATTACAACACGCAACGAAATTTTAGCAACCATAAGCAACTACAGTTCATTGATGCAATCCACCAAAGAAAACTAAAACAACAATTAAAAATCCTACTCCTACCGACTACATTTCCCTTAAGACGGTCGTCATCCATCCATCATAGGGAACGGTCACTAACTATGACATCGGTTCAATGGGACTATTCTCGGTAAAAGAACCGAAAACAAACTCCGAGAAACCCAAAAAAAATAAAAATCGAACAAAATTTTGCAACACATCGATCATTTCGATAGAAAGAAAATATTTACAAGTGCAATATATTTTCGCAAAAATTTTGAAAAATATCGATCATGTCGATAGAGAAAAAAGTTATTTACAAAATATTTACCATTGCAACCATAACTTTCAAAAACACACATCATTAGCCACAAAACAAATATATACGTACATCACAAATCAGTTCACAACAGGGAAGGCACAACATACATAAACCGCAAGGAAAAATTATACAGCAATTTAGAGCCTTGACCTAGCACCTAACTACTCCCCACCCCACACTTAAATCGAACACTGTCCCCAGTGTTCACAAAAATACAAAGCATAAAATTTGGGTGGTGGAACTCCCTGCTCAGTCGAAATATTCGACTTCCTCATCCGGTGCTGCAGCCTCGTCGCCCATATCTGAATCAGCTCCATCATCGTCATCGGACTCCACATCAGAGTCCTCACGACGTGTCTCCTCATCAGTAGGGACATCATCGTCTGTCGGCTCCACAAAGGCTGGCCCCACCTTACATAAGGCTCTGGCGTTCTCGCCAAAGGGGTAGTCCAGCTCCAGCTGCCATAACTCCTCCTCGGTGGCTGGTCTCCCACCTATCCATAGCTGCAGCATCTGCATGCCGAACATACGGGCCATGTACTGATCTTCACGAGCATGTCGCTCGCCCAAAGTCAGCACGGGTCCGTGTGTAGTGTCGGGGGCCTTAGTCTTTGTCACATCAAGGGCCCTCCGCTCCAGCTGTGGAATGTAATCCAAGGCTTCTTCCTCAATGTCGAGGCCTCGGAGGAAGGTGGTGATCAGTCCGCCAAACCCGTATCTGTGACCCTGGTGCAGTCTGACTCTCTTCATGGCGAATATTATGACCGCCCCAACATTAATCTCAAGCCCTTTCATAAGGGCATACACCAAGCAGACACGGTCCTAGGTCACGTCTGTCATATGAACTCCCGGGATCAAGCACGAACACACAATTTTTAGCCAGATTCTGGCCTCCCTGTTCATCTGCGAATAGGGCAGAGTCTGGTGGTAACCCCTCTCCTTGTGTCTACTCCATCGGGCTGTGGATCGAGCCCCACACAACGTACGTCTGATGTCGGCGTACGGTGGGGTGATGTTTAGCTGGCGGAGAACGTGGGCGTCTGTGTCCCGCGCTCCAACGATGGCATTCAGCTGCTGGGGTTCCAGAGTGACAATCTGCCCTCTGATTTTAATAGTGTGGCTTCTGATGGCCGGGTTCCAGTTGGCATAAAATTCCCGGACCAAATGAAGGTTGCACTTCTTGGGCTCCTGAAAAATAAAGCTGAGCCCAGCTGCCTCAATCCTCTGTACAATGCGAGGGAACTCCTGTGCAAGTGGTTCCCTAGCAATATGTTCCTCGAGGAAGTACTTGTTCTCCTTATGCTTTGCGTACCATTTCTTCCCTTCATCGGTGACCCATCGTGTTCTGTATCGGCGGTGTTGGCCGCGCGGAACAGCGGGTGCAGCTGGGACTGCAATGCCCAGTCTCATCCGTTTCCTTCCGGTTCCTGAGGTAGAAGCACCCTTGCCTTTGTCTTGCCTGCTAGCCATTGTACCTGTCAATTTACACAAACAAGCACACCGTTAAGCTAAATAGTTGTTAGCTTCGGCTAAGGTTGGGTTACACAAAATTTACCCCACACTTAGTCCTTAACAATATTTACAAAATTTCAGCAAGGATAGCTCTATTTACAACCCCAAACACAAACAACTATACACATATTGCTTAGTGCGTTCGTAACAAAATTTCGACAGCATAACGGTTAGCGTACTACGCAGACTTCATACAGCGAATTCCCAATCCTACTATCGCTAGCAATTCAACCATCGCACAAGCAACAAAACAACCACAAACTAAAAACAACTAGAAAAATATTTTATATACAAGCTAATCTAACAATCTAACCAATTCACACATTATGCATTTTCCCACAAAAATTCGAGAATTAGTCGTCTTTTAACAGTTATACAAGATTTACCACGACTTATCTCAAATAATAAACACACCCCGGCATCAATTTCACCAAACTATCAAGTTGCCCAAGTCGAATTCAACAACCCAAGCCCTAAAATACAATTCGACAATCAATTTCGAATTATTTACATAATCGACAAGTTCAAACGCCAAATACAACAATCCGAACAAAAATCAATCACAAAATAATTCAATATCATGTTCAATTTCTACCTAGGGTGATATTTCTCACCTTATATGCCCAAATTTGACAAAAATCGCCAAAAAATTGAGTTAGACGATGAAAACATACCTTAGAATTGAAGAATCGAAGAAACTTGACTTTTTTCTTTGCCTATCAACGTGGCACGTTGCTTGGGGAGGGGGAAATGGGTGTTTGGTCGCGGAGGGAAGAGGGAATGGGGGAATTTGGGGCGAAATCGGGGTTATTATTTAAAGGAAACACGCGGGTCACCCGGAAACCCGGTGTGACCCGGCACTGGATAAAGGGCAACGTGTCACGGAGGGTAACGCGGAGCCCCTCCTCCGTGACACGGAGCCAACGCGTTGGCTTACTGGAATTTTGAAAAATCCAGATTTGCCTTCAACGTGTCACGGAGGCCAACGCAGAGCATTGCCTCCGTGACACGGCGCCAACGCGCCAGTGCTCTGTTTCACCAATAAATTTAATTTTCATACCTCGCCTCATTTTCTCGATTCCATGTATATTTCCTCTGTTATACCTGAAAATCACCTCACTAAACAAAAATTGGTTAAATTAATAGATTTCCCTAACTAAAAATAAAAGATACTAACTAAAATGCAAATCTAAACCTAGTCAAGAAAAAGAAAAGAAAAGTAAAAATTATTTACACTAAAAATAAAGAAAGAAAATATTTTTCACGGGTTGCCTCCCGTGCAGTGCCTGGTTTACCGTCGCGGCTCGACATCCTTTAAGCTCATTTATCTACTAGGGAGATGGACGATTTGTCCCGATCATGATCATCCCCCCAGTAGTGCTCTACCTTATCCGGTGGCCTACCTAGTAACTCTTGGGAATCACTCAATCTGTTAGCCTTCCCATGATCAATTACGTTGATCACCGAGAGATCCTTATAAACAGTCGGGAGCTTAGGTACCTTGTACACGTCGAACACTTCGACCTTGTCATGTGCTCGCATCGTGAGTTGACCCGCAGCTACATCGATTAATGCTTTTCTGGTTGCCAAAAAGGGTCGTCCCAAAATAAATGGGACTTCAGCATCTGGTTCAAAGTCCAGAACAATAAAATCGACCGGAAAAATGAGGGAGCCTACTTGCACCAACACATCCTCAACAATGCCATCCAGCTTAGCCAAAGACCTGTCTGCTAGCTGCAAGATTACCGTTGTAGGTCTAGGACTCCCTAGACCTAACTTTCTGAATACCGAAGAAGGCATCAGATTTATACTTGCCCCCAAGTCGCATAATCCACGCGCTCGGATACTTTGCCCAATAGTCAGCTGGATAGTGAAACTTCCAGGGTCTTTCAGTTTTGTGGGCAACCTATTCTGAATACGGGAAGTGCATTCCTCCGTTAAAGCTACCGTGGCATACTCAGTCAAACGACTTTTGTTAGCCACGATGTCTTTAATATACTTCGCATATTTTGGCACTTCCTGCAAGACATCAACAAGAGGTAAGTTAACATGTACCTGTTTAAGTACCTCCATGAATTTCTGGAAACACGCCTCCTCCTTGTGTTTCTTAAGTCGTTGAGGGAACGGGGGTGGAGGCCTTTCTGGTTCAGCTTCTTTAGTCTTCCCCTTATCTGAACTTTGCTCTCCCTCAACATCTGCTGCTCCTGACTTTTGAGGCGGTCTTTCCGGTTCCACCTCCTTCAATTGTAAACCACTCCTCGTGGTCACTGCATTAACCTGCTTCGGATTTGGATCCGTGTCGCTAGGTAGTCCTCCTCTGGGTCTAGTATTTTGGGCACTAGCAAATTTCCCAAACTGATATTCAAGAGCCTTGGTCGCCAATTGATTGTTCTTCACTTCGGCTGCCAATTTGACATAGTCAGCCTGCAATTGTGCCTGATTAGCGATCATGGTTTAGAACATCTCCTCAATAGTCGGTGATGGTGGTGGAGGAGGGGCATTGTGATTTCTGAATTGAGCTTGATAATTTTGTTGCCCTCCTTGGTTTCTGTGCATACCCTGCCCTGAACTCTGACCTTGTTGATTGTTGCTACCCCACGAAAAATTTGGATGGTTCCTCCAATTTGAGTTGTAGCCACCACCAAACTGCTGTTGATTTCTCTGTGCATTGCCCACAAAGTTAACAGAATCAGGATTTGCACCACAGCATTCAGCTGAATGCTCACTACTACCACACACTTCACACCACATCTGTTGAACTGCATTGACTGAAGCTGAAGGCTGGTTCAAATTGATATTGCTGAAGTGAGTGTTTAACTGATTTTGCAAAGCAGCTATCTGTGCAGCGATAGCTGTGAATCCATCCACTTCAAGCACTCCCGCTGCTTTCCTTGCTCCACCTCTGGAAGAATCTGCATTCCATTCTGGATTGCCTTGTGAAATTCGGTTGAGCAAAGTGTACAGCTCCTCATAAGTCTTCTCCAGCGCTTGCCCTCCAGCTGCTGAATCTAACAGAATTTTAGTGTGGGGTTCCAAACCCTCAATAAAAGTGTGTACCAACACCTCATTGGACTGATGATGGTGAGGTCAGTCCCGCAATATGGATTTGAATCTTTCCCAGGCTTGATATAGATTTTCCCCTTCCCTCTGTTTAAAACATAGGATTTGACTCCTAAGCCTGGCTGTTTTACCAGAAGGGAAAAATCTAATAAGAAACTTCCGTGCAAGATCATCCCACGTTGATATAGAGTTGGGTGGTTCAGCTTTTAACCACCTCTTGGCTTCACCAAGTAAGGAAAATGGAAATAAAGTGAGTCGAACATAATCGGGTGACACTCCAGCGGGTATATAAGTGTCACTTATCTCCAAAAAGTTCTGGAGATGTTGTTGTGGATCTTCGTGAGGGAGACCGGTAAATTGCCCGCTTGTGTGCAAAAGTTGCACCATATTCTGCTTTAATTCAAACCTCCCTCCAGGCTCTGGTTTGCGGATGCTAGAATGGACATTATTAGCGTGTGGGATTGCCACCTCGCGAACCGGCCTTGCTGCTGCTTCATCGGGCACTAAAACTGCCCTAACAACTGGTGGATTTGGTTGCTCCATCATAGTCTGTTGAAGCAACTGCAGCTTCTTTCGAAGAGCTTCTCTACGTTGACTATGAAATTCACGCTCGGGCTCTAAGTAAGATTCCACCAGATCTTTGTCCCTTGCCAGTGTTCACAGAGACAAAATCTGCAAAATACAGGCTAAGACCAAGTTGTTAATACTTAAGAAAATAAAAATACAAATACAGTAAATTTACACTAAACACAATTTTACAAATCGCCAAGCCTCCCCGGCAGCGGCGCCAAAAACTTGCTCGGTGCTTTGGGGTACGGGTAAAAACCGACACGCAAGTGCATGTGGTCAAACAAGTAATAAAGTGGCTAAGTAGCCAAGTATCGATCCAAGGAGGCTCAAGATATGTAAAATTGCCTAATTTACTATATTTCTATTTAACTTCTAATTATGCTAACAACAACGTACCCAAGAGTAATTGAATTTTTGTTTCTAAACTATATACTACAATTAATACAAACTATTTACTTTTGAATTCAGACAATGGATATGAACATGCCAAGGTTAAGAACAAGTAATGAACTTGATAATCATGATAATTTTGGTTAATTCTCTTCTTCATGTTCCTAGCCAAGAACATTTGCCAAGAAATTAAAACTCTCGTATCTAATTTCACTTTAGAATCATAAACCATCCGTCTACATTTCTGTGATCAAATGCAATTTATGACCTAGCACTACAATTCCGGTTCCTAATTTGACTAATACGGCTTCCAAGTATATTTCTATCAGGAAAGCACATCAAAACCCAATTTTCCCAAATCAAGTTAAGAACAATACCCTATTAATTCACAACTTTCCAATTTCTTGCTCTCTCGAGTGAAATTGGACTTTTTAGATATACGTTAACGTTGGCCAATCACTAATGCAGTAAAAAACAAGAATTAATAGAACAACATTAAAGAAGAAGAATAAACCATATCAATGAAAATCAGAATTCATTACACATGTTCAAAACCTCAGCAAGAAAGAGAATTAGCCACTCATTCTTGGATTGATCATCCTAAAATGAGTGTAAATCATACGTACAATTGATAGAAAGAAGAAAGGAAGAGAAGAAATCCCTTAGCTTTTCCAATCTTCAACTGCTACTAACCCACGTTCCTGCTCTCCACTTCTGAACTCAGTCTAAAAACTGAAAAAAACTCTTTAAAATAAACCTAAGTGTGCTATTTATACTAGTGGGAAATTTTTCCCGGAATAACAAGCAACGTGTCACGGAGGCCAACGCGGATGCAATGCCTCCGTGACACGGCGTGGACGCGGACCCTCACTGGAATTTCCAGGGTCCAGTAATTTAACCTCAACGTGGCACAGAGGCCATCGCGGAGGCCTATCTCCATCCCACGGAGCTGACGCTCAGGCACACTGGAAATTGCAAATTTAATTCCTGCTAAGGCAGTGTGCTACCGCGATGGTAGCGTGGCACGGAGCCATCGCGGAGCCCCTATAAATCCTGCATTACCGGGTCTTTTCCACGCTCGCATCCAAGTCCAACTCCGACATAGTTCCAACATGCATTTTAGCTCCTAAAAATCACATTTTCCTGCAAAACAAATGCTAATCATGTTGATTAGTATAAATTCGCATTTTATTACCAATTACATGATATTATATACACATTGCACAACAAACAAGGTAAAAATGATACGTTTGAGTATCACTTGGGCATATAAATCTGCCCAAGATCACCCATCGCGCCAAAAGATGGGCATGACACACCGCCCATCGCGGAGGAGAGGGTCTGTGACACGACGCCCATCACAGCCTGCCTCCAGCCTCTCCCTCCCGCGAACTTGATACCAAGCTTAAACGTCATTTCCCCGAGCCCTTTATCGCATGCGTCATGCTCTAAAACTCTCAACTTACACAAGAATGCACCAATTAAACAATAGGAAATTATGGGAGGTAACATCCTTCCCCCCCTTAGGAACATTCGTCCTCGAATGCCAACTTCAGACTTACAGGAGTTAACTCTTTTAACTAGTACTTGGAAAAATTTCGGTAGAGTCTCCTCTGTAATATGGACTATCTAAAAACCTGAAACACAGAAAATGCCAACATAGGTGCCTTATATGACACTTAAGCAGCTATTTCATACAACAAAAGGGGTAGTCAAGCAATAGTACTGATAACATAAGCAGTAAAATAACAACCGAAAAACAACCTCACGTTAACTACAACATCTGGGACAATCTTTGAAAAAGTGACGGTATCTGTTCGATCCCAACTACACGCAAGTGCACGTGGTCGTACAAGTAGTAAAGTGGCTTTATCTCAAGCCAAGTATCGATCCCACAGGGACTGTAATATGGCAGTAATTTTCCTAATTGGTAGTAAACAATTTTGTTATGCAAGTAGACAACCAAGAAAAATAATGCTTTTGAGTCAAGATTAATAGTTAATGTGAACCTAAGTGAATATTGTAAGTTAAAGTCTGAACAATAGCAATGAACAAGCTGAGGTTAAGGCAAACATGCAGGGATGTAATTTCTTAATTAAAATTAGTCAATCTTCTCTTCGATTGTTGGTCAGGAATTAATAACACATGGATTGGATCTTTTGACCCCACACCAATTAAAGAATCAAGAGACTTACATTACACATTTCTGTGATGCAAAAACCCCATGTTCTAGCTATACATAACAAATTCCATAAATGACCAAATATGATATTACAAATATATTTCTATTCTGAACATAAATCTTCCATTAATTTCTCAACCAAGGAAAGAACATATTCCACCAATTCACATCTATCCAATTAGTCTCCCTTTTGGAATCGGAATTGAAATTCTAGAATATACATTAACATTGGCCAAACATTAACGTAGTAAAAACAAGAATTGGTAGAACAACCGTTATAGAGACGATAAAAACTGAAATAATCATTAATTACATTCTTCTGCAATTATCCTCAACCTCAGCAAGAGGTGAATTAGCCACTCATTTGCGGATTAAACATCTTCAAATAAGTAGAAACCATACAAGCAATTGAAATTAAAGAGGAAAAGGAAGAGAATTAACCCTAGGAATTCTTCTTCACAACTGCCTGCTATCCACGTTCTTGCTCAAAATGTCAGATACTTTAAAATAAAACCTAAGTGTGCTATTTATACAAGTGAGTAATTTTTCCCGGAATAATTGGCAACATGGCACGGAGTGTATCGCGGAGCATCAGCTCCATGCCACGGTGCCATCGTGCACCTCCACTGGAACTTGGGGTTCCGGATAATTATCTTCAGCATGGCACGGAGTGTATCGTGGAGCCTCAGCTCCGTGCCATGGAGGTAACGCGCACCTTCACTGGAAATCAAGATACAAATTACTTCTAGGCAGACTTCTTCCGCGATGGTAGCATGACACGGCCTCCATCGCGGAGCACCAAACTTGTCCTATTTCCTTGTCGACTTCCGCTTCTTGCTTCCAAGTCCATTTCCACACTTCACCAACTTGTAGATTAGCTTCCAAAAATTCCTTCTGGACTGCGAAACAACACTAATCATGTTGGTTAGTATAAATCCACATTTACATACAAATCACATGAGAATGCACACATAAAAGTGGATAAACAAGTAAAAATGAAGTATTAAAGTATCACTTGGGCATGCAATTATGCCCAAGATCACCTACCCCACACTTAAAACCTTGTTCGTCCTCGAACAATCCTTTCACATCTCATGCAATTGAAACCCACGCATAGCTAATTTGGCAAGACCATTCAAGCTACGGCTATAAGGATTATTTACGATGGCAAATCATCAAGAGAGCATGCACTGTTTCATCAATGAAATGAAATACACCACATTAAGACCTCCTAACCTCAAGAATCTACTCTCGATCTTGTCAAACTCGTGCAAATCAACCGATCAAGACATCTGACACAAATGTTATCTCTCATTAAGCATGTGCCCTCACAACACAAGAAAGTTACCCCATGTTCACTCATACAATTTCCAAAGCACTACTTGTAGGGGTATGTAAGATTACACTCGCTCTCCCAAAGAATTCACATGCATCATGTCGTGAACCATAAGCTTGCACTTAGTGTTTTACTCCACTAATTTGAGGATGCATGACGTAAGATCACGTAGGACTTAATGGGTTGTAATGTAAGCTAAGGAACTAGTAAATACTGGGCTAACCAATAATAGTAACTATCTTCCCCAAGCTCTTTTAATACATCCCACATTCATTACGGACATTGCTTCTTCCTCAATCCTCTCACTCATAAATTTTCTCTTTGTTTTTGTTCCCATTTCTTTAGGCACACTCGACTTACTAGAAAAGAGTATTTAAGCAACTTTTTTCATTCATTGATTTTCTTACTCTCTACTAATAATTAATCAATTCCAAATAAGTGCACCTTTGACCTTTCTTTAACTTTCACAACTTCCACTTTCCCTTCCGTTTCAAGCTTCTCACTCCTTCACTCTCTGAGAAAATCTTTTTTTTCTTAAGCGCTTAGGAGTTTTGGATCAAATTCACGGCTAATGAAAAAAAGGGATTAATCTTGGTTTGTATCTATCAAAGAATTGGCTAAAGGCTCAATGGGGCTAACTAGGATTTAACATTCAAGGTGGGTACGATAAGGGAGAAAATTTTGATTCATTCAAAGAAATGCCTACATCCTTTCCTACAATCCACATCCTTCATTTCGTTTAATATACATACCAGGCAAGTTCTAAACACTTCACAATAGCATGGAATATTCGAAACCTCACACTAACTACACATGCTCAACTTAAGACATATTCACAGACTCTTCATTCAGTTAATTACAAGAATTCACTAATTAAGCCTTGATCACACCGAATCACAAGCAGCAGCTTACTATTTATTACATCACCAGCTACCACAAATTCATCAGTCACATAACATGAAACACAGAGTCACAGAGTCATAAATAGCACATCCACAAAAACACAAACACAAATAGCCTTTCTACACTAGCACCTAACTACTCACACCCTACACTTAATCAGAACATTGTCCCCAGTGTTCACGTAGATGCAATTAAAAATAAAGTTTGGGTGGTGTAACTCCCTGATCAATCAAAATAGTCAATCTCCTCATCAGGTGCCAGTGCCTCATTACCAAGGTCAAAATCAAACCCACCATCTTCCTCCGACTCAATGTCTGAGTCCTCCCGGCGTGTTTCCTCATCAGTAGGGATGTCGTCATCAACTGGTTCTACAAATGCAGGCCCAACTTTGCATAAAGCTTGGGCATGCTCATTGAATGGATAATCCATGTCGAGCTACCACAATTCGTCCTCTGTAGCAGGCCTTCCACTAATGCGCAGTTGCAATATCTGCATCCCATACATTCGGGCCATGTATTGATCATCCCGAGAACGTCGCTCGGCTAGTGTAAGCACAGGCCAATATGTCATATCAGGTACTTTGGTTTTAGTGACATCCAAAGCACGCTGGTCAATCTGAGGAATGTAGTCCAGGGCCTCTTCTTCAATATCGTGGCCCCTAAGGAAAGCAGTGAGAAGACCACCGAACCCATACCGATGCCCCTGATGCAGTCTGTCTCTCTTCATAGAGGAGATGATCACCACTCCAGCATTAATATACATCTCTTTCATCAGTGCATAAACCAGACAAACTCTATCCCGTGTGACATCAGTCATGTGCACCCCCGGGATCAGACAAGATCAAACTATCTTTAACCATATCCGAGCTTCTCTGTTCATCTGGGGATATGACAATGTCTGGTGGTATCCCCTTTCCTTGTGACGACTCCACTTGACTGTCGATCGAGCTCCACATAAAGTGCATCTGATATCTGCGTATGGTGGAGTGACGTTCAGCTGGCGGAGGACATGAGCATCTGTGTCCCGCGCCTCCAAGATTGCATTTAAATGGTGTGGTTCAAAAGTAACCACCTGCCCTCTGATCTTAATGGTGTGGCTGCGCAAAGTCGGGTTCCAGTTATTGTAGAATTCCAGGATAAGATGGAGATTGCACTCTTTGGGTTCTTCAAAAATGAAGTTTAACCCAGCAGCGTCAATCCTATGTAGGATCCTTGGGAATTCCTGTGCTAGTGGTTCCCGTGCTATCTGTTCCTCGGGGAAATACTTGGTTTCCTTGTGTTTGGAATACCATTTCTTTCCCTCATCTGTCACCCATCTTGTTCCATATTGTCTGCATTGCCCTCAAGGAACAGATGGTGCTGCTGGTACTGCTGCCCCAATTCTTACTCTTTTTCTGCTGGTGCTAGATGTGGATGCACCCTTTCCTTTATCCTGCCTTCCAGACATTTGTCCTGTGCATTCAAAAACATACAGTTCAAATGTTATTTAAGGCATAGTTGGCTATGATTAAGGCTAGCTTAATTTGATCACCCCACACTTCATCGTTAGCTGTAACCAATACAAATTGACAAGAACAACCACCTATTTTCAGCTCTTATTCCCCAAAATGTTCAGTGTATTCATACCAGTCGATGGAACAATTTCATTGTACTACTCAGACTTCATACAATGTATTATGAAAGTTCCTCCATCGATTCATTTATATAATCATGAGCACTTTGCAATTTGCGCACAACAACCTATGAGAATTCCCTACTTTCATTCCCCTAGAATCCATCTTCTACCATAACATAATCCACTTCAATCACAATATGTTTAAATTCAAACAACATGCACAACCCAAAATATCTCTATTTTTTACCCATTTCTTCTTCTTCCTATTTAAATTCTCAACCCTAGTTATCAACATTGTAAGATTGTCAACAAATCATGTAATTATTGAGTTAATCTAATCACAACGTTCATATAAACCTCATTCATCCATAACTGAATTGATTACAACATCACTTAGGGCAGAATTTCATCAAAGAAAACATGTTCAAGAATAGAAATATTCAGCAATAATGAGAAAAAATTTGAGAACATACCTTTACTTGATGATTCTAAGAAGAATCGAAGAAATTTTCTAGCTAGGGCTATGGCACATTTAGGGAGAAGGGGTTTTGGGGTGTTGGTCGTGGAGGATTTGAGAAAATAGGGAAAGATTAAAGAATTTGGGGTTAAAAAGGGTGATTTTGCGCGGGTCAACCCGATGACCCGAGGTGACCCGATGCGAATTTAGCCTCAACGTGTCACGGAGGCCATCGCAGAGGACAGGCTCCGTGACACGGAGCCATCGCAGAGGCTCACTGGAATTTGTTAAAAATTCCAAAATGGACCTCAAGTCATGGAGGGTAACGCGGAGGTCCACCTCCGTGACGCGGAGCCAACGCGAGGGCTCTCTGGAATTTTCCCCAAGTTTTATTTTCTTACCTTGATTTTTCCTTTGCACTTTTGTATTTTGGCCCTCCATTTCACCTGAAAATCATCCAACGATGATAATTTGTTAGAAATCATGGGTTGTCTCTCAACTATTGCCAGCCTTCTTCTCTTTTTTATTTCTTTTTTCAATAATCCTAATTACTTTATTACATTACATTCACGGGTTGCCTCCCATGCAACGCCTGGTTTACCGTCGCGGCTCGACGCTTTTCATCCTTACTCATCTACTAAAGTTATAGACGTCTTCTCTCGAATAACGTCTTCACCCTAATAGTGCTTACATCTCTATCCATTCACCAAAAATGTGGCACTTTTATCCTCTTGCCACAATTCAACTGCCCCATGTGGGGTCATTCTCACAACTTCAAATGGCCCTGACCACTTGGACCGCAACTTCCCTGGGAAGAGTTTCAACCTCGAGTTGAACAACAACACTTTTTTCCCTGACTCAAAGATCCGATGCACCATTTGCCTGTCATGCCACCTTTTAGTTTTCTCCTTGTAGCATTTAGCACTTTCATAGGCGTGCCATCGAAACTCGTCTAACTCACTCAGCTGCATCAACCTCTTCTTTCCTGCTAGCTCAGGATCCATGTTTAGCTTTCTTACGACCCAAAAAGCTCGATGTTCAAGCTCCACAGGTAGATGACATTCCTTCCCATAAACCAATCTGTACGGAGAAGTCCCAATGGGTGTCTTGTATGCAATTATATAAGCCCACAACTCATCGTCAAGTTTGCTTGCCCAATCAATTTGTTGTGCATTCACTGTTTTCTGCAGAATTTGCTTAATCTCCCTGTTTGACACCTCTACTTGCCCGCTAGTTTGGGGATGATACGTTGTCGCCACTTTGTGCCGTACCCCATACTTAGCTAGCAAGTTTCTGAAACCTGCATTCACAAAATGTGCCCCTCCATCACTGATAATAGCTCGGGGCGTACCAAACCTGGTGAAAATCTGCTTCTTCACAAATTTTGTCACCACCTTGTTGTCGTTCCTGGGACAAGCTACTGGCTCGACCCACTAAGACACGTAGTCCACTGCTACCCAGATGTAACGATTACCAAATGACAGTGGAAACGGGCCCATAAAGTATATTCCCCATACATCAAAAACCTCAACTCCTAATATCTGATGCAATGGCATCTCCTGTCTCCTGCCGATTGTTCCTGTTCTTTAACATCTATCACACATTTTGACATAAGCTGTAGCGTCTAACAGTGTGGGCCAAAAGAAACCTGGCTGCAACACCTTGTGAGCTGTTCGCTCTCCTCCATGATGACCTCCATATAGCTATGAATGACAACTCCTCAGCACTTCTGCAATCTGACTTTCTGGAATGCATCGCCTCATCACTTGATCCGGTCCTTGCTTCAACAGATACGGCTCATCCCACATGTAGTACCGAGAATTATACCTTAGCTTCTTCCTTTGCTGAGTCGTTGCCTCAGGTGGGTATACTCCACTTACCAACAAGTTCACAATGTCTGTATACCAAGGGATTTCAGCTTCCTTTATTGCCAAGAGTTGCTCATCGGGGAACTCTTCTCTGATGCTTTCACCTTCCTTTACATGCGAACAGCTCTCCAGTCGCGATAGGTGATCTGCAACCTAATTCTCGCTTCCCTTTCTGTCTCGGATCTCCAGATCAAACTCTTGCAGCAATAATATCCACCTAATTAGCCTGGTCTTTGCATCCTTTTTGCCAAACAAATACCGAATTGCTACATGATCAGTATATACCACCACTTTCGACCCCACCAGATAGGATCTGAACTTGTCAAATGCAAACACTAAAGCCAGCATCTCCTTCTCCATGACTCTTGTTCGGTGTGTTTGTTGGGGTTATAAAACCGACACGCAAGTGCACGTGGTCAAACAAGTAGTAAAGTGGCTAAGTAAGCCAAGTATCGAACCAAGGAGACTCTGGATAAGTAAAAATTGCTCAAGTATACTATATTCTATCTTACTTCTATATATGCTGACAACAACGTAACCAAAAGTTAAATAATTTTGTTTATAACTTATATACTAAAACTATTAACAAATATCTACTTTGAATTGAAACTATGGATATGAGCATGCCAAGGTTAAGAACAAGTAATGAACTTGATTATAATCATAATTTGGTTAATCTTCTCTTCCTGTTGCTAGCCAAGAACTTTAGCCTAGAGATTAAAACTCTCGTATTTAATCTCACTTAAGAATCATAAACCATCCGTCTACATTTTTGTGATCAAATGCAATTTATGACCTAGCAATACAATTCCGGTTCCTAAATTGACTAATACGGCTTTCAAGTATATTTCTATCAGGAAAGCACATCAAAACCCAATTTTCCCAAATCAAGTTAAGAACAATACCCTATTAATTCACAACTTTTCCAATTTCGTGCTCTCTCAAGTGAAATCGGATTTTTTAGATGTACATTAATGTCGGCCACACACCAATGCAGTAGAAACAAGAATTAATAGAACAACATGGAAGAAGAAGATGAAAAACCATATAATTCAATAATCATAATTCATCACCATTGTTCATAACCTCAGCAAGGAAGAGAATTAGCCACTCATTTGTGGATTAATCATCCTAAAACAAGTGTTAATCATACAAACAATTGATTGAAAGAAGAAAGAAAGAGAGAAAAACCCTGAGCTTTTTCGTCCCTCAACTGCCTGTAACCCACGTCCTTGCTCCACCAAGTCTGAATTAATTAAAAATAAGCCTAAGTATTCTATTTATACTAATGGGAATTTTTCCTGGAATAACAAGCAACGTGTCACGGAGGCCAACACGGAGCACTGCCTCCATGACACGGCGTGGACGCGGACCCTCACTGGAAATCTGGGGGTCCGGGAATAAAACCTCAACGTGGCACGGCATGCAACGCAGAGGCTTGCCTCCGTGCCACGGAGCTGTCGCGAGGCTTCACTGGAAGTTGACAAATTAATCACCCTCCAGGCAGTGTGCCTCCGCGATGGTAGCGTGGCACGGCTCCATCGCGGAGCCCCTTTACATTGTGCAGTCCAATGTCCTTTTTCGTGCTCGCATCCAAGTCCAACTCCGATATTGTTCCAACATGCATTTTAGCTCCTCAAAATCATATTTTACCTACAAAACAATTCTAATCATGTTGGTTAGTATAAATTTACATTTTATTACCAATTACATGAAAATATATACACATTCCACCAAAAACAAGGCGAAAATGATACGTTTGAGTATCACTTGGGCATATAAATCTGCCCAAGATCACTTACCCCACACTTAAATCCTTGTTCGTCCTCGAACAACACATACACAACTCATGCAAATTACATCCCAACCTTCGCCACTATGGTGCGACAATTTACGCTACGGTCATACCGATCATTCAATATTGTAAATCATCAAGAAAACATGCATGGTCTTAACTATGCAATGACCTGTTATACATCAAGACTTCCTAGACTTAAAGAATCGACTCTCGATATCGGCAAACTCATGCAAATCGGCTAATCAAGATATCCGATACGAACATCAATCCTTCATCAAGCATGTGCCCTCACAACTCAAGAGAATCTTCCCCTTTATGTTCATGCGACACACAAACATTCAAGTAGGGGCATGTAAAAATTAATTTCACTCTCTCTCCCAAAAGAATTCACATGCATCATGTCATGACCCATAGGCTTGCCCTTAGTGTATTACTCCACTAATATAAAGAAATGCAATGTAAGATCACGTAGGACTTTAATGGGTTGTAATGGAAGCTATGGAACTAGTATATATTGGATTAGCCAATAATATCACTAGCATCCTTAAGCGCCTTTTCAACACATTCCCATCAACTCTTGGACATTGTTTCTCTCTTTTCTTTTCTTTTTTTTTCATCATCCCATTCATGATAGTTTTACTTTCGTATGGCCATTTCATC
The DNA here is from genome assembly GCA_035772735.1 of Datura wrightii. Taxonomy (NCBI): domain Eukaryota; kingdom Viridiplantae; phylum Streptophyta; class Magnoliopsida; order Solanales; family Solanaceae; genus Datura; species Datura wrightii. The sequence continues at coordinate 127,487,765 of JASDFA010000016.1, forward strand.
AAACACACTTGACACGACACAAAGGGTTTTCATGTACCCTCATTATCATTTAATTATGACAAGTGCACCTTCAACCTTTTTCTTTTCTCTCCTCACTTTGCTTTTCTTTTTCTTTTCACCATTCTCACTCTTTGACACTTTGTGAAAAAAAATTTTGTTCTTCTTAAGCGCTTAAGAGTTTTGTATAGACTTTACGGCTAATGAAAAGAAAGAATTAAGCTCAGTTTATACAATTTTGGACAAAAGAAAGAAATAATAGGCTAAAGGCTAAACGGGCTGACTAGGGTATACAATCACATAAAAAGGAGAGTATGACAAGAAAAAAATTTGAAACTCTCGGTTAAAACAAAGAAATGCCTACATCCTTTCCAACACTACACCTCCTTCATTTTGTTTTGTACACACACCAGGCAAGTTCTAGACACTTCACAATAGCATGGAACAACAATACCTCACTTCACACTTTGTGCACATGCTCGATTCAAGATGCATTCACAGACTCTTTAATTAGCTAATTACATGAATTCAAAAATTAAGCCTCAATCACACCGAATCAAATTCTACAGCCAAGGTAACTCAACATATTTACAAAATTGCATGCTTTCATACGAATCACTTTTACATTTTGAATATCAGTTACAACACGCAACCAAAATTTCACAACCAATAGTAACTACAGGTTCTGTGATGCAATCCACCAAAGAAAAAACTGAAAATAAATTAAAATCACTACTCCTACCGACTACATTTCCCTTAAAACGGTCGTCATCCATCCATCATAGGGAACGGTCACTAACTATGACATCGGTTCAATGGGACTATTCTCGGTAAAAGAACCGAAAACAAACTCCGAAAAACCCAAAAAAATAAAAATTGAGAAAAATTTTGCAAACATCGATAATTTCGATGGAAAAATATTTATAAAATATTTAATATGTACAAAATATTTTCGCAGAATTTTAAAAATATCGATCATTTCGATAGAGAAAAAAAATATTTACAAAATTTGTACAAACTGGCAACCACAACATTTCACAACACACATCAATTACCACAACTGGCAACCACAACATTTCACAACACACATCAATTACCACAAATATGTACAGATACAGAGCAGTTTGCCATTCACAAACAAAGGGAAACATACGCATACATACAAAACAGAGGAAAAAACATACAAGCAAACCAGCCCAGCCCCAGCACCTAGCTACTCCCCACCCCACACTTAAATCGAACACTGTCCCCAGTGTTCACAAAAAATTAAAAATCACAAAATTGGGTTGTGGCACTCCCTAATCAGTCAAAATATTTGACTTCTTCATCCGGTGCTGCTGCTTCATCGCCCATGTCCGAGTCACCTCCGTCGTCGTCATCGGACTCCACAACGGAGTCCTCCCGACGTGTATCCTCATCCGTGGGGACATCATCGTCAGTGGGCTCTACAAAGGCTGGCCCCACTCGGCATAAAGCCCTGGCGTTTTCGCCAAATGGGTAATCCAGCTCCAGCTTCCATAGCTCCTCCTCTGTGGCTGGTCTCCCACCAATCCGAAGCTGAAGCATTTGCATACCAAACATCCGTGCCATGTACTGGTCGTCGCGAGCATGTCGCTCGCCAAGTGTCAGCACTTGCCTGTGTGTGGTGTCGGGGGCCTTAGTTTTGGTCACATCAAGGGCCCTCCACTCCAACTGCGGGATGTAGTCCAAAGCCTCTTCCTCGACGTCGAGGCCCCGGAGGAAGGTGGTGATAAGTCCTCCGAACCCATACCTATGGCCCTGGTGTAATCGGGCTCTCTTCATGGCGGATATGATGACCACCCCAACATTAATCTCTAGCCCTTTCATCAGGGCATACACCAGGCAGACACGGTCCCGGGTCACATCAGTCATGTGCACCCCCGGGATCAGGCACGAACAGACTATCTTCAGCCATATTCTAGCCTCCCTATTCATTTGAGAATACGGCAGAGTCTGGTGGTAACCCCTCTCCTTATGTCTGCTCCATCTGGCTATGGATCGAGCCCCACACAACGTGCATCTGATATCGGCATATGGTGGGGTGATGTTTAGCTGGCGGAGAACGTGGGCGTCTGTGTCCTGCGCTCCAATGATGGCATTCAATTGCTAGGGTTCCAAAGTGATAATCTGCCCTCTGATTTTTATTGTGTGGCTTCTAATTGCCGGGTTCCAATATGCATAGAACCCCCGGACTAGATGTAAGTTGCATTCCTTGGGCTCCTGAAATATGAAGCTGAGCCCAGCTGCCTCGATCCTTTGCACTATGCGGGGGAACTCTTGTGCTAGTGGTTCCCGTGCAATATGCTCCTCGGGGAAGTATTTATTTTCCTTGTGCTTAGCGTACCACTTCTTCCCTTCATCGGTTACCCACCTTGTTCAGTACTGGCGGCGTTGGCCGCGTGGAACAGCTGGTGCAGCTGGGACTGCTGTGCCCAGTCTAAGTCTTTTTCTCCCGGTTCCTGAAGTAGATGCCCCTTTACCCTTATCCTGCCTACTTGCCATTGTACCTGTCAACACAAATAAACAAGCGCAATGTCAAGCTAAATGCATGTTAACTTCGGCTAAGGTCGGGTTAAGCTAAGTTTACCCCACACTTAGTCCTTAGCTATGGTTACGATACTACGGCAAGGATCACTTTATTTACACCCAGAAACAAACAACTATCCATTTCATGCTTAGTGCGTTCGCAAAGAAAATTTCGACACTATAACTTTAGCGTACTACTCAGACTTCATACAGCTAATCCCAATCTTACCATCTCTAGCAATTCAACCATCGCACTTAGCAAAGAAAACAACAAACAAAAACAACAACAAAAATTCTATATACATATGAACCTATATAATCAACCCAATTTGAACAATTTTCACATTTTTCCCAAAATCCCGAGAATTCATCGTCGATTACATTCAAACAATATTTACAACGACTTATCTCAATTCACAAGCACACCCCGGCATATAATTCACCAAGTTACCCATTTCGATTTCAACAACCAAGCCCTAGAATTGAATTTCACAATCAAATTCGAATCATTCATGCAATCGACAAGTTCAAACGCGTATTACAACATTCCGAACATTTATCAATCAAAGAATAACTCAATTTCATGCTAAATTTCGACTTAGGGTGATATATCTCACCTCCCATGCTCAAATTCGACTAAAATTGACAAAAACTTGAGAGAGAATAGGAAAACATACCTCGTAGTTGAAGAACCGAAGAAAACTCGATAATTTCTTAGCTTAATACCGTGGCACGTTGATGGGAGAGGGAAATTTGGGTGTTTGGTCGCGGAGAAGTGAGAAAATGAGGGAAAAGGGAATAAAATCGGGGTTTAAAATGAAGGGAAACACGCGGGTCACCCGGAAACCCGGTGTGACCCGTCACAAAATATAGGGCAATGTGTCACGGAGTGCATCGCGGTGCACTGCCTCCGTGACACGGAGCCATCGTGATGGCTTCTTGGAATTTTAAAAAAATCCAAATTTAACCTCAATGTGTCACGGAGGGTAACGCGGAGGTCCTCCTCCGTGACACGGACCCATCGCCCCCAGTTCATTGTCTCTTCATTTTATTCATTTTTTCATACCTTGCCTTTTCCTTCCCGATTCCATGCATATTTTTCTCCGTTTGACCTGAAAATCACCTCACTAAACAAAATTGGTTAGATTAATAGATTTCCCTAACTAAAATGAAAAATACTAACTAGAACGAAAAATTTGTACCTAATCAAGAAAAAGAAAAATAAAATAAAATCTATTTACACTTTACAAAATAAAAGAAAAAAATATTTTTCACGGGTTGCCTCCCGTGTAACGCCTGGTTTACCGTCGCGGCTCGACGTCCTTTATGCTCAATTGTCCACTAGGGTGATGGACGATTTCTCACGATCATTGTCCTCCCCCCAGTAGTGCTCACCTTTATCCGGTGGTCTTCCCAGCAACTCTCGGGAATCATCCATTTGTTTAGCATTCCCATGATCAATTACATTGATCACCGAGAGTTCTTCATTCACCATCGGGAGCTTGGGTGCTTTGTACACATCGAACACCTCTACCTTGTCATGTGCTCGCATTGTAAGTTGACCCGCAGCTACGTCAATTAATGCTTTCCCGGTTGCCAAAAAGGGTCGTCCCAAAATAAATGGGACTTCAGCATCTGGTTCAAAATCCAGAACAATAAAATCTACCGGAAAAATAAGGGATCCCACTTGCACAAGCACATCCTCAACAATGCCATCCGGCCTAGCTAAGGATCTGTCTGCTAACTGCAAGATTACGGTTGTAGGTCTAGGACTCCCTAGACCCAACTTTCTGAATACCGAGGATGGCATCAGATTTATGCTCGCCCCCAAGTCACACAATCCACGAGCTCGGATACTCTGCCCAATAGTAAGCTGGATAGTAAAACTTCCAGGGTCTTTTAGCTTCGTGGGCAGTCTATTTTGGATTCGGGAAGTGCATTCCTCCGTCAAAGCTACCGTGGCATACTCAGTCAAACGACTTTTGTTGATCATGATGTCTTTAATATATTTGGCATATTTTGGCACTCCCTGCAAGACATCAACAAGAGGTAAATTAACATGAACCTGTTTAAGCACTTCCATAAATTTCTTGAAACACGCCTCCTCCTTGTGTCTTGAGTCGTTGAGGGAACGGGGGTGGAGGCCTTTCTGATTCAGCTTCTTTGGTCTTCCCCCTTTCCGAAGTTTGTTCTCCCTCAACATCTGCTGCTCTTGACTTTTGAGGCGGTCTTTCTGGTTCCACCTCCTTCAGCTGCAAACCACTCCTTGTGGTCACTGCATTTACCTGCTTCGGATTAGGATGCGTGTCGCTAGGCAGTCCTCCTTTGGGCCTTGTATTTTGGGCACTAGAAAATTGCCCAAATTGATACTTAAGATCCTTGGTCGCTAATTGATTATTCTTCACTTCGGCTTCCAATTTAATATAGTCAGCCTGCAATTGCGCCTGATTAGCGATCATGGTCTTGAACATCTCCTCAATGCTCGGTGATGGTGGTGGAGGAGGGGCATTGTGATTTCTGAATTGAGATTGGTAGTTCTGTTGCCCTCCTTGATTTCTCTGCATACCCTGACCCGAATTTTGGCCTTGTTGGTTGTTGCTACCCCATGAAAAATTTGGATGGTTCCTCCAATTTGAGTTGTAGCCACTACCATACTGCTGCTGATTTCTTTGTGCATTGCCCACAAAGTTAACCGAATCTGGGTTTGCTCCACAGCACTCAGCTGAGTGCTCACTGCTTCCACACACTTCACACCACATTTGCTGGACCGCATTGACTGAAGCTGAAGGCTGGTTCAAATTCATGTTGCTAAAGTTGTTGTTCAACTGATTCTGCAAGGCAGCTATCTGCGCAGTGATAGCTGTAAATCCATCCACTTCAAGCACTCCTGCTGCTTTCCTTGCTCCACCTCGAGATGAATCAACATTCCATTCTGGATTGCCCTGTGAAATCCGGTTGAGCAAAGTGTACAGCTCCTCATAAGTCTTTTCCAGCGCTTGCCCTCCAGCTGCTGAATCTAGCAAAATTTTAGTATGGGGTTCCAAACCCTCAATAAATGTGTGCACCAACACCTTATTGTACTGATGATGATGAGGACAGTCCCGCAACATGGATTTGAATCTTTCCCAGGCTTGATATAAATTTTCTCCCTCCCTCTGTTTGAAACTTAGAATTTGACTTCTAAGTCTGGCTGTTTTACCAGAGGGAAAAAATCTTATCAAGAACTTTCGTGCTAGATCATCCCACGTTGAGATAGAATTTCGTGGCTCAGCTTTTAACCACCTCTTGGCTTCACCAAGTAATGAGAACGGAAATAGAGTGAGCCGAACATAATCAGGTGACACTCCAGCGGGTATATAAGTGTCACTTATCTCCAAAAAGTTTTGGAGATGTTGTTGTGGGTCTTCATGAGGGAGACCGGTAAATTGCCCGCTTGTGTGCAATAGTTGCACCATATTCTGCTTTAGTTCAAATCTCCCTCCAGGCTCTGGTTTGCGGATACTTGAATGTACATTTTTGGCATGTGGGATTGCCACCTCGCGAACCGGCCTTGCTGCTGCTTCATCGGGCACTAACACTGCCCTCACAACCAGTGGATTTTGTTGCTCCATAATAGTCTGTCTGAGCAACTGCAGCTTCTGTTGTAGAGCTTCTCTGCGTTTACTATGGTATTCACGTTCAGGCTCTATATAAGATTCCACCAGCTCCTTGTCCCTTGCCAGTGTTCACAGAAATCAAGTCTGCAAAATACAGGCTAAGACCAAGTTGTCAACACTTAAGAAAATAAAATAAAAATACAGTAAATTTACACTTAACACAATTTCACCAATTGCCTAGTCTCCCCAGCAAAGGCACCAAAAACTTGTTCGGTGCGTTTGTTGGGGTTATAAAACTGACACGCAAGTGCACGTGGTCAAACAAGTAGTAAAGTGGCTAAGTAAGCCAAGTATCGAACCAAGGAGACTCTGGATAAGTAACAATTGCTCAAGTATACTATATTCTATCTTACTTCTATATATGCTGACAACAACGTAACCAAAAGTTAAATAATTTTGTTTATAATTTATATACTAAAACTATTAACAAATATCTACTTTGAATTGAAACTATGGATATGAGCATGCCAAGGTTAAGAACAAGTAATGAACTTGATTATAATCATAATTTGGTTAATCTTCTCTTCCTGTTGCTAGCCAAGAACTTTAGCCTAGAGATTAAAACTCTCGTATTTAATCTCACTTAAGAATCATAAACCATCCGTCTACATTTCTGTGATCAAATGCAATTTATGACCTAGCAATACAATTCCGGTTCCTAAATTGACTAATACGGCTTTCAAGTATATTTCTATCAGGAAAGCACATCAAAACCCAATTTTCCCAAATCAAGTTAAGAACAATACCCTATTAATTCACAACTTTCCAATTTCGTGCTCTCTCGAGTGAAATAGGACTTTTTAGATGTACATTAATGTCGGCAACACACCAATGCAGTAGAAACAAGAATTAATAGAACAACATGGAAGAAGAAGATGAAAAACCATATAATTCAATAATCACAATTCATCACCATTGTTCATAACCTCAGCAAGGAAGAGAATTAGCCACTCATTTATGGATTAATCATCCTAAAACAAGTGTTAATCATACAAATAATTTATTGAAAGAAGAAAGAAAGAGAGAAAAACCCTGAGCTTTTTCGTCCCTCAACTGCCTGTAACCCACGTCCTTGCTCCACCAAGTATGAATTAATTAAAAATAAGCCTAAGTGTTCTATTTATACTAATGGGAATTTTTCCCGGAATAACAAGCAACGTGTCACGGAGGCCAACGCGGAGCACTGCCTCCATGACACGGCGTGGACGCGGACCCTCACTGGAAATCTGGGGGTCCGGGAATAAAGCCTCAACGTGGCACGACATGCAACGTGGAGGCTTGCCTCCGTGCCACGGAGCTGTCGCGAGGCTTCACTGGAAGTTGACAAATTAATCACCCTCCAGGCAGTGTGCCTCCGCGATGGTAGCGTGGCACGGCTCCATCGCGGAGCCCCTTTACATTGTGCAGTCCAATGTCCTTTTTCGTGCTCGCATCCAAGTCCAACTCTGATATTGTTCCAACATGCATTTTAGCTCCTCAAAATCATATTTTACCTACAAAACAATGCTAATCATGTTGGTTAGTATAAATTCACATTTTATTACCAATTACATGAAAATGTATACACATTGCACCAAAAACAAGGCGAAAATGATACGCTTGAGTATCACTTGGGCATATAAATCTGCCCAAGATCAACTGTATAATATACTTGGGCAGCGTCCAGTGTTTTGCTTGCATAATAAATGGAATGAAAAATTTTATTCCTACGCTGCCCCAATACAGCTCCTATAGCCACGTCACTTGCATCACACATCAACTCATAAGGATGTTTCCAATCAGGAGAAATGAGAATAGGCGCTTCCACCAGCTTCTGTTTTAGCTCCTCGAATGCTTCTACACATTCCTTATCAAATTCGAACTTCACCTCTTTTTCTAGCAACCGGCATATCGGTCTAGAAATTTTTGAGAAGTTCTTGATGAACCGTCTGTAAAACCCAGCATGTCCTAGAAAGCTGCGAACACCCTTCACTGACACTGGTGGTGGTAGCTTTTCAATCACCTCAATCTTTGGACGATCGATTTCTAACCCTTTGCACAACACCTTATGTCCAAGAACGATACCCTCCTTGACTAAAAAGTGGCACTTTTCCCAGTTGAGCACCAAGTTTGCGTCTTCACATCGAACACCCTGTCAAGATTTTGCCGACACATAGCAAATGTTACCGAAAACAGAAAAGTCATCCATAAATACCTCGACAAAATCTTCCACCATATCGTGGAAAATCTCCATCATGCATCGTTGGAATGTGGATGGTGCATTGCATAGACCAAATGGCATTCGCATGAAAGCATATGTCCCATAAGGACATGTAAAAGTTGTCTTCTCCTGATCCTCCAGTGCTATGGCTATTTGATTATAGCCGGAATACCCATCCAGAAAATAATAATATTCCTGACCTGCCAACCTGTCCAAAATCTGATCAATGAATGGAATAGGATAATGATCTTCCCTCGTGGCCTCATTGAGCTTCCTGTAATCCATGCAAATTCGCCAGCCCATAACTGTGCGTGTGGGGATCAGCTCATTCTTTTCATTGGTGACCACAGTCATCCCTACTTTCTTTGGAACGCACTGAACTGGGCTAACCCATTCACTGTCTGAGATAGGATATACCACACCTACATCAAGCCACTTGATCACCTCCTTTTTTACTACATCTTTCATCACCAGGTTCAACCTCTGCTGATGTTGCACGGTTGGCTTGGATCCTTCTTCCATAAATATCCTGTGCGTGCAGAAAGCTGGAATAATCCCCTTGATGTCCGACATCTGCCAACCCATTGCTCTCTTTCTCCTCTTAAGGACCACCAATGCATCTTTCACTTATGCCTCTGTTAGTTCTACTGAAATGATGACTGGCAATGTGTCATCTTCACCAAAAAATACATACTGCAGATGTGGAGGCAATGTCTTTAACTCCAACTTCAGTGCCTCCTCAATTGGGCCTTGGCAAGGATTCCAAGGACCTCTTCAATGGTTCAAAGTACTGCTTCCTGAAGAACCATTTTGGCTCATTCAAAGTCTGCACCATCTCATATGTAGCACTGTCCCTAAAATGATCATAGCCCACCAAGGCTCTCTCCAATTGGTCCTGTGAGTCAACAATCTGAAGGGTCGATTCCTGATTTAGAACACTGATTGTTGATAGCTCCTCATAAATGGCCAGTAGCTTCATGGCCTTGTACACATCAAAAACCTCTACTTTGTCATGCGCTCGCATCGTTAGCTACCCAGCAACCATATTAATTAAGGCTCGCCCAATTGCCAAGAAGGGACATCCCAAAATAAATGGGACTTCCGCATCTGGCTCAAAATCCAGAATTATAAAATCCACCAGGAAAATGAGGGAGCCCACTTGCACTAGCACATCCTCCACAATACCATCAGGTCTGGCCAATGAACGGTCAGCTTGCTGCAAGATTACAATAGTGGGTCTAGGGCTGCCCAGCCCCAACGTTTTAAACACTGATGTTGGCATCAAGTTTATGCTTGCTCCCAAATCACACAATCCGCGAGCTCGAATAGACTGCCCAATTGTAATCTGAGTAGTGAAGCTCCCAGGATCCTTGAGCTTTGTCAGCAATATATTCTGTATTCGGGAGGTGCACTCCACAGTAAGCGCCACTGTAGCATACTCCTTCAATCTGCTTTTGTTTGCTACAATATCCTTGATGTACTTGGCATATTTCATTACTCCTTGCAAAACATCAACTAAAGGTAAATTAATATGTACCTGTTTCAAAACTTCCATGAATTTCTTGAAGCAAGCTTCCTCCTTGTGCTTTTTTAATCTCTAAGGAAACGGGGGCGATGGTCTTTCTATCTCAACTGCCTTTTCCTTCCCCCTCACATCATCGTGTCCTTCATCCTTTTCTGCCGCTCCAGATTGCTGAGGTGGCCTTTCTGGTTCCACCTTCTTGAGTTGAGTTCCACTCCTAGTAGTAACTGCATTGACCTGCTTAGGATTTGGGTTTGTATCACTTGGTCATCCTCCCCTCGGTCTGGTGTTTTGAGCTCCAGCTAACTGTCCAAACTGATACTCCAATGCCTTTGTAGCTAACTGCTGATTTTTCATATCAGCAGCTAATTTTACATAATCAGCCTGCATCTGTGCTTGGTTAGCTATTATGGTTTTGAACATATCCTCGATGTTGCTGGGTGAAGGAGGTGCATTGTTTCCTCTATATTGCAGCTGAAAATTGTGATGCCCCCTTTGGTTTCTCTGCACACCTTGATTTGAACTCTATCCCTGATGACTATTACTCCCCCATGAAAAATTCGGATGATTCCTCCAATTTGGGTTGTAACTGTTGTCATATTGCTGATTACTACTCCTCTGGGTGTTTCCAACAAAATTCACCGAATCTGGATTGGCACCACAACACTCAGCTGAGTGTTCACTACTTCCACAGCCTTCACACCATACCTGATGAACTGCATTGACTAGGGCTTGTGCCTGGCTCAAGCTCATACTGCTGAAATGGGTGTTAAGTTGATTTTGCAAAGTAGCTATCTGTGCAGCGATAGCTGTAAAACCATCCACCTCAAAGACCCCTGCGGCTTTCTTTGCTCCTCCTCGAGTTGAATCCGCATTCCATTCTGGATTTCACTGCGAAATACGGTTTAATAAAGTGTAAAGCTCTTCGTAGGTCTTCTCCAATGCCTACCCACCGGCTGTTGAATCTAACAAAATCTTTGTATGCGGTTCCAAACCCTCAATGAACGTATGCACCAACACATCATTAGACTGGTGATGATGAGGACAATTCCTTAGCATTGACTTGAACCTCTCCCAAGCCTGATACAAATTCTCACCCTCTCTCTGTTTGAAACTTAGAATCTGACTTCTAAGTCTGGTTGTCTTCCCTGATGGAAAGAATCGTATCAAAAACTTCCTTGCGAGGTCATCCCAAGTAGTGATAGAATTTGGTGGTTCAGCTTTCAACCACCTCTTTGCTTCCCCCAACAGTGAGAACGGGAATAATGTAAGCCTCACATAATCGAATGATACTCCAGCGGGGATATAGGTGTCACTTATCTCCAAAAAGTTTTGCAGATGTTGTTGTGGATCTTCATGAGGGAGACCTGTAAATTGCTCGCTGGTGTGCAATAACTGCACCATATTTTGCTTGAGTTTGAATCTCCCTCCTGGCTCCGGTACGCGAATGTTGGATGTTACATTATTTGCGTGTGGGATTTCCACTTTGCGGACCGGTCTTGCTGCCATCTCTTCGGGCACTAAAACTGCCATTACTATTGGTGGATTCTGTTGCTTCTCTAGAATTGCCTGCCTTAATAACTGCAGCTTCTTCTCTAGAGCTTCCCTTCTTTGTCGATGAAATTGTCTCTCTGGCTCTATAAATGAATCCACCAACTCCTTGTCTCTTTCCAGCGTTCAGAAAAAAAATTCAGTACCTGCAAGAGAAAGGCTAAGATCAAGTTGTCAACACTTATATCGAACTTGTAAACTAACACTAATAGAATTAAATAACCAATTGCCAGTCCCCGGCAACGGCGCCGAAAACTTGTTCGATCCCAACTACACGCAAGTGCACGTGGTCGTACAAGTAGTAAAGTGGCTTTATTTCAAGCCAAGTATCGATCCCACAGGGACCATAATATGGTAGTAATTTTCCTAATTAGTAGTAAAGGATTTCGTTATGCAAGTAGACAACCAAGAAAAATAATGCTTTTGAGTCAAGATTAATAGTTAATGTGAACCTAAGTGAATATTGTAAGTTAAAGTCTGAACAATAGTAATGAATAAGTTGAGGTTAAGGCAAACATGCAGGGATATAACTTCTTAGTTAAAATCAGCCAATCTTCTCTTCGGTTGTTGGTCAGGAATTAATAACCCATGGATTGGATCTTTCGACCCCACACCAATTAAAGAATCACGGAACTTACATTACCCATTTCTGTGATGCAAAAACCCCATGTTCTAGCTATACATAACAAATTCCATAAATGACCAAATATGACATTAAAGATATATTTCTTTTCTGAACATAAATCTTCCCTTAATTTCTCAACCAAGGAAAGAACATATTCCACCAATTCACATCTATCCAATTAGTCTCCCTTTCGGAATCAAAATTGAAATTCTAGAATATACATTAACATTGGCTAAACATTAATGTAGTAAAAACAAGAACTGGTAGAACAACTGTTATAGAGATGATAAAAACTGAAATAATCATTAATTACATTCTTCTGCAATTAACCTCAACCTCAGCAAGAGGTGAATTAGCCACTCATTTGCGAATTAAACATCTTCAAATAAGTAGAAACCATATAAGCAATTGCAATTAAAGAGGAAAAAGAAGAGAATTAACCCTAGGAATTCTTCTTCTCAACTGCCTGCTATCCACGGTCTTGCTCAAAATGTCAGATACTTTAAAATAAAACCTAAGTGTGCTATTTATACAAGTGAGAAATTTTTCCAAGAATAACTGGCAACGTGGCCAGAGTGTATCGTGGAGCATCAGCTCCATGCCACGGTGCCATTGCGCACCTCCACTGGAACGTGGGGTTTCGGATAATTATCTTCAGCGTGGCACAGAGGGTATCGCAGAGCCTGAGCTCCGTGCCACGGAGGTAACGTGCACCTTCACTGGAAATCAAGATAAAAATTACTTCTAGGCAGACTGCGTCCGAGATGGTAGCGTGACACGGCCTCCATCACAGAGCACCAAACTTGGCCAATTTCCTTGTCGACTTCCGTTTCTTGGTTCCGAGTCCATTTCCACACTTCACCAACTTGTAGATTAGCTTCCAAAAATTCCTTCTAGACTACAAAACAACACTAATCATTTGGTTAGTATAAATCCACATTTACATACAAATCACATGAGAATGCACACATAAAAGTGGATAAACAAGTAGAAATGAAGTATTAAAGTATCACCTAGGCATGCAATTATGCCCAAGATCAGTATTTGGATGTCATGTCATGTTCATCATCCTAGGTCATCTCTTCTTTATTCCTGTTCCTCCACAATACCTTAACAGAGGCTACGTCTTTAGTTCTCAACCTACAGACCAACCGATCTAGTATGGCCCAGGAACCTCTTCGTAGGTTAACTCCTCGTTAACCTGTACGTCTTCAACTGGCATAACTCAGGATGGATCTCCTATGCACTTTTGCAACATTGATACGCGGAAGACTGGGTTGTCATATTCTAACTCTGGAGGAAGTTCTAGCTCATATGCCACTCGGCCTATTGTCACGACCCGAACAGGGGCCCGAATCGTAACACGGGACAAGGAGCCCCGAGAGACCCTAATTCGACCTATGGCATAGGCATACATCCAATCTCAATCAATAAAATACTCATAGCGGAAGTCTAACTTGAACACAACATCAGAATACGAAATTCGAAGCTGAATACATATATATGTCTGAAAAGCCTCTATACATGACGAGTTGATGGGATAAGACCCCAACAAACTCAATAAGACTGAAATTGAAATACATATAAGAAAACTGAATAGTCTAGTCCTCGAGAGATGAGGACTCACCAACAATGCAAACTCTAACTCTGACAAGCTGACTATGAATGGGGATGAACCTGGGAGCTGGGTCCTATATCATGAAACGATACAGAATAGAGTATCCGGTCAGTACGTGAAATATACTGAGTATGCAGGGTAAGTAAAACCGCTTAAGTAATTAATCTCATTTAAAGACAATGCATAATATAACATAAACATTAAGAGTCTGAGAGTAAGGCTTGCATGCATTCGTTCTTAAATCATGATCTCTTCATAACATAACATGACATAGCTTCATAACATCATAACTGAATCGATTGACTCAAAGTCGAATTCTAACATATATAAGTAAAGTTAAACATTAATTCAAACCTACTTTAGAACATGCATATATGTATAAATATATATCATCTCAGATGTAATGAATATGCATATCTGAAATCATAAGGAACAATGGGAGACTCATCTTTTAACTGACATACCACGATAGAGCTTACATGGTCCCAACTATCACACTGAAGTGGGTAGAGCCATCCAAAGCCTTGCCAGGGCTAGGACGATACCATGATATCAATATCAAGCTGAAGGACCATTCGGGCAGGGGAAGCTCAAGAGCGAGGTCCCGAGATAATATATATATAATAGTGTAAACCTACGTTGGCACGTAGTTTTGAGGCATAGGGTGATTGATCCTTAGCCTACTCGGTGCTAGACATTACTCCCAAAACACGCATGTGCTCTACATCGTTTGATAACAAAGCTCAACATCGTCTATTGACGAAGCTCAATGATCAAATATATCTCAAATATGAAATCATTCATATGAGAAGCTTTAGCACAAGACATACCACAAGCTGAAAACATAATTGGGAGCCTTCACTCCAAAACCATGTTGTAAGTTATACATAGGAAAACTTTAACTCAAAAGAAACCACAAGCTGAAAAGATAATTGGGAGTCTTCGCTCCAAAACCATGTGGTAAGCTTAATTCGGGAAAATCATCATTCATACTTAACATGAGGGCCTTGCCCAAAACTTTATTATACTTAGAAATACTCAATTCATATCGAAAATATAATTGTAAACATGGGTAGCTTCGAAACATGCTTTCATTATAATATCTCATCGTCATCATATACTCATCACAAACCTCATCTTTCATGAACATTTCATCTATGGGCTTTTAATTCATAAAACTAGCATCATGATTTTAAATTGAAAACATTATAAAATTTGCCCATACTTCATAATTCAATAGTAGAATCATAATCAAAACATACCCATGTATAGAAATAGAGGATTCATGCATTTGGGTTAAAACCCCACAGATTAGACATAGAATTTCATACTTTAGAGAGGGATTGGGCATGGGTGTGAAAGAAATCACCCATTCATAACCCTACATACCTATTGGTAGCTGATTCTAACACTTGTTTAGATACCCAATAGGAAATTGAAAAGAAATTGATGAATGCTAAGCTTGATCACTCTCTCCAGTCTTCTACCTTGCATGCATGAATGAATGAGGCCTAAAATGAACATAACCCCTTTAAAAGTCACTATTCATAACTCAAAATGATGTAGTTTAGGCCTTAGGAATAGGAATAACTAAAAAGCCCTTACTAAATTCACAAAAAATAACTGTCAGGTGGTCCCAACGAGGGACCTAACGACTCGTGGTCATAGGTCACGACTCGTGGCTTAGGTCGTAAGGTTCACTACTTAATAGGTCTCCTGGGCTCTTAACGGGAAACCTCACGACTCGTTACTGGTGAAGCACGACTTGTGGTCACCACCTGTTATGTACACTGCCTCCACGCTTCTCTTCTACTTCTCACTCACCCCACGACTAACCTAATGACTCATGGGGTATGACCACGACTCGTGGTCATGTCAGTGGGAATTTTTTTTCCCAAATTTTCCAAACTCCTCACTGGCCTCCCCATGAGTCACATCACGACTCGTAGGCTGTACCAATCAGTCATCTCATGACTCATTCTGGGCCTGGTTCTAGTTTTTATAGTTTTCTCCATTTCAACTCCCGGGTCTGATCTTTGGGCTTCTGGGTATAACAATATCTCCCCTTGGAAACATTCATCCTCAAATATTGGAAAACACACAAAAAAGCAGAGAGATGCAATTAACATATTCAATACTGATCATTTAAACCATAAATTGATGAAGTGACTACCTCCGATTCGAATCACACAACTGAACTGATTTCATGAATCATATGCACATCCCTATACATAAAAGAAACTTACGCACATGAATTGAACATGAAAACTAAATAAAGTCTGAGAGAAAAACTGATAGCTCAAGCTAAAACTAGGCCGATAGAGAATAAATGCGGGTATCTAGCCATCATATCCACTTCGGCTTCCCACATAGCTCCTTCAACATGCTGATTCCTCCATAACACTTTAACTAAAGCTACTTCCTTGTTCCTTAGCCTTCGAACCTGACGATCCAATATTTCCACTGAAACCTCTTCATAGCTAAGGTTGTCAACACTATCCACCGGGACAACTAGATCTGGATCATCCAAACACTTCTTCAAAAGCGATACATGAAACACAAGATGCACAAAAGCTAATTTTGAAGGCAACTCCAACTCATAAGCCACCTTGCAAACACGTCTCACTATCCGATACGGGCCGACATAGTGGGGACTAAGTTTCCCTTTCTTTCCAAACCTCAACACTCCTTTCATGGGAGACACCCTCAGAAATACCCAGTCATCAACTTCAAATTCTAACTCTCTTCTTCTCACGTCCGCATAAGACTTTTGGTGACTCTGGGAAATTTTCAACTTGTCTCTTATCAACTGAACCTTCTCCATTGCTTCATGAACCGAATCTGGCCCTATCATTACCGCCTCACCAACCTCGAACCATTCGATGGACGATCTGCATCTCCGCCCATAAAGAGCCTCGAATGGCACCATCTGGATACTGGAGTGATAACTGTTATTGTAGGCAAACTCAATTAGTGGAAAATGCTCATCTCAGCTACCTCTGAAGTCAATTACGCATGCTCTCAACATGTCCTCGAGGATTTAGATTTTTTGCTCTACTTGACCATCTGTCTATGGGTGAAATGTTGTGCTGAGCTTAATCTGTGTACCAAGTCCATTTTGAAATGACCTCTAAAACTGAGAGGTAAATTGAGTACCTCGATTTGAAATGATGGATAATGGCACTCCATGCAATAGAACCAACTCCCAGATATATAGTTTGGCATAATCCTCCGCCGAATCCGTGGTCTTAACCGGTAGAAAATGAGCAACTTTGGTCAACTTGTCTACCACAACCCAAATGGAGTCATATTGTTAGCGAGTACGAGGTAAACCTGTGATGAAATCCATATTAATTTCTTCCCACTTCCAAGTAGGAATGCTAATATCCTGAAGTGCGCCTCCCGATTGCTGATGCTCAACCTTTACTTGATGATAGTTCGGACACTTGGCTACAAATTATGAATATCCTTTTTCATGTCATTCTACCAATAGATTTTTCGTATGTCACGGTACATCTTGGTGGCACCTGGATGGATAGAATATCTAGATCCATGAGCCTTATGCAAGATCTGACTCCTCAAATCATCCACGTTCGGAACACATAAGCGACCCTGGTACCAAAGCACACCATCTCCCCCTTGGGAGAAGACCTCCACCTTCTGAGTTTGAACGACTTCCTTCAACTTTACCAAAATTGGGTCCTCATCTTGTCTATCTTTCACATCAGTCACCAAGGACGATTCTGATCCGTTCTGCATAACAACACCGCCATCAGTCGAGTCGACAAACCTAACTCGCAACCTATCAAGTCGATGCACATCTCTTATCAGCTCCTTCTTCTCCTCATCCACATGGAACACACTCTCCATAGGGAGCCTACTAAGTGCATCTGCTACAACATTAGCCTTACCCGGATGGTAAAGGACACTCATATCGTAGTCCTTGAGTAGCTCCAACCACCTCTTTTGCCGAAGATTGAGATCTTTCTGCGTGAACACATATTGTAAGCTCTTATGGTCCATAAACACATGCACGTGGATTCCATACAAGTAATGTCACCATATCTTCAATGTGAACACCACCACAGCCAATTCAAGATCATGGGTCGAGTAATTCTTCTCATGAACTTTCAACTATCTAGAGGCATATGCTATCATTTTCCTATGCTGCATCAACACACACCCAAGTTCGATCGTTGAAGCATAGCAATACACCACGAATCCATCGGTACCCTCAGCTAGGGTCAACACCGGTGCTGAGGTAAGTCGGGTATTTAACTCTTGGAAGCTCTTCTCACAAGCCTCCGACCATTGGAACTTCACCTTCTTCTAGGTCAATTTGGTCAAAGGTGCTGCAATAGATGAGAAACCCTTAACAAATCTTCGATAGTAGCCGGCTAAACCCAAGAAACTCCCAATATCTGAAGGATTCACTAGTATAGGACAATTTCTCACCGCCTCGATTTTCTGAGAATCTACCCTTATGCCCTCACTTGATACCACATGGCCCAAAAAGGCTATGGAGTTCAACTAGAACTCGCACATGCTGAACTTGGCATATAATTGACGATCCTTGAGGGTTTGAAGCACTACTCCCAAATGAGCGGCGTGCTCCTCCTCGCTCCGAGAGTATATCAAGATATCATCAATGAACACGATCACAAACATGTCCAGGTATGGCTTGAACACCCTGTTCATCAAATCCATAAAAGCTATAGGAGCATTTGTTAGTCCAAAAGACATAACTACAAACTCATAATGACCATATCGTGTCCTGAAGGCTGTATTCGGGATGTCACTCTATCGAACTCTTAGCTGATGATACCTGGATCTGAGATCTATCTTCGAGAAACACATGGCACCCTAAAGCTTGTCAAATAAATCATCCATCCTAGGTAGAGGATACCTGTTCTTGACGGTGACTTTGTTCAATTGCCAATAGTCAATGCACATCCGAAGGGAACCATCCTTCTTTCGGACGAAGAGAACTGGTGACCCCATGGGGACTTGCTCGGTCTAATGAAACCCTCATCTAACAAGTCCTTCAACTGCTCTTTCAACTCTTTTAGCTCAGCTGGAGCTATCCTGTAGGGAGGAATAGATATAGGTTGCGTGTTAGGAAGAAGGTCAATACCAAAATCGATCTCTTGCTCGGGAGGGATTCCCAGTAAATCATTTGGAAATACTTATCGATACTCACGTACAATTGGAACTGACTGGATAGTCGAGATCTCAGTCTCTACATCCTTAACCCTAACTAGATGGTATGCACACCCCCTTAGAAATCACCTATCTAGCCCTGAGGTAGGAAATGAAATGACCTATAGGAACAGCTGAACTACCCTTCCATTCTATGACTGGCTCACCCGGAAATCTGAACTCTACTACCCGGGTTCTATAATTAAGTGAAGCATAGCATTCAAATAGCCAATCCATGCTGAGAATAACATCCAAATCGGCCATGGATAACTCTATCAAATCTGCCGAGGTGACTCTCTGAAGGACTGAGACTGGGGGGCCATATCTATACACCCGTCTAGTTATAACTGAGTCACCTATTGGAGTAGAAACTGAGAAGGGTTCTGACAAGACTTCGGGTCTGACTCCGAAGCTACTGGCCACAAAAGGTGTCACAAAAAACAAGGTAGCCCCCAAATCTAGAAAAGCATAAACATTAATATGGAGAACTCATAACATACCAGTGACCACGTTAGGGGAGACCTCCTTCTCCTGTCGGGATGCTAAGGCATAGAATCTGTTCTGGCACTGTCCGCCAGCTATGCTAGTAGATGCCCCCTGATGTGCTAAGCATGCGGGAGGGGCTGCTGAACTAGAGGCTGGGCCTTGACCCCCAACCTGATCCATGTCTTGCTGCTGGGCAATCTCTAAGCATGTGTCCAAGCTTCCCACACCCGAAACAAGCACCTGAACCTGCCAAGAACTGGCCTGTGTGACCCTGACCATATCTGCCACAAACTGGGATGCTAGAATTTGTGGGTCTGCTTCTCTAACCCCTTGAGCCTGATGCTCACTCTCTCTGATCATGTCTAGACCTGGATGGCACACTCAATGCCGAAGATGCTAGAGCTAATGATCTCTGGTGAGCCTGCTGTTAGTGCCCACCACCTGACCTCGGCTGGGAGAATCTGTGGTCATCGGTCCTCGCCTTCTTGGCCTCCCTCTCCCTCAGATGTGCCACCTCCATTTGTTGGGCATACAACACTATCCGTGGTAAATCCATATCCAGATGGAGCATAGCGGTCCTACAATCCTTGTCCAAATAGCCCGCTACTCCATAGACGAATTTACTCACCCACGCCCTCTGATCGGCTACCAACTCTGGGGCGTATTTCGATAGGCAAGTGAATTCTAGGGAATACTCTTGTACTTTCATTCTCCTTTGCTTCAAATTCATAAACTCAGCTGCCTTCAGCTCCCTCATCTCACAAGGGAAGAACTGGTCTAGAAAAGCAACATGGAACTCTTCCCAAGTGACAAGACCTGCTCCGGCGACCCTGCTATCTTTCCATTGGCAAAACCAGATATGCGTGACCCCTTTCACCGGGTAAATGTCCAACTCCATGCACTCAACCCCACTTACCCCCATGACTTGGGTGATCTGGACAATCTCATCTATGAATTCATGCGGGTCCTCATCTACCTTGGACCCAAGGAACTCCGACGGGTTCATTCTTAACAAATATTAGACTCGAGCTACCGCTGCATTGCCATTTTGCTGAATGTGCGCAATGGCCTGCTAATTGACCTGAGCGGTCAAGGCTTGCGCAAGCATCTGAATAACGACCCGAAATTCAGCATGAGCGACTAGCTCCGGTGCCTAGTGCACCTGAACTAGTGGCCCTGTTGGTGCCCATTACTGTTGCCATCCACATGGCCTTCACCATTCCCATTTCTCCTACCATTCATTCTTCTGGAATCCATGATTCTGCAATCGCGAATAGCACGAACTAGAAGGATAGAAAGACTTTTCATCGCACGACATAGATCATGAATGAAGGGAACATTTCCTAAATGTCTCATAGCCTCTTCGTCATAAGTGTGGCACGCTTCACACCCAAAAAAAAAGACTCTACTTAACGCGGCTTTAAGACACCCTAGGACACTTCAAACCTATTGCTATGATACCAAGTTTGTCACGACCTGAACAGAGGTCCATATCGTAACACGGGACAAGGAGCCCTGAGAGACCCCAAAGGCATAGGCATACATCTAATCTCAATCAAGAAACTGGATAATCAATAAAATACTCATAGCAGAATTCTAACTTGAACACAACATCAGAATACAAAATCCGAAGCTGAATACATACATATGTCTAAAAAGCCTCTAAACATGACGAGTTGATGGGACAAGACCCCAACTAACTCAATAAGACTGAAACTGAAATACACACAAAAAAACATAATAGTCTAGTCCTCGAGAGATGAGGACTCACCAATAATGCAAACACTAACTCTAACAAGTTGACTACGAGCGGGGCTGAAACTGGGAGTTGGGCCCTGTATCATGAAACGATATAGCATAGAGTATACGGTCAGTACGTGGAATGTACCGAGTATGCAGGGTAAGTAAAATCACTTAAGTAAATAAACTCATTTAAATACAATGCATAATATAACATAAACATTAAAAGTCTGAGAGTAGGGCTTCCATGCATTCATTCTGAAATCATGATCTCTTCATAACATAACATGACATAGCTTCATAACATCATAACTGAATCGATTGACTCAAAGATGGATTCTAACATTTATAAGTAAAGCTGAACATTGAGTCAAACCTGCTTTAGAACATGCATATATGGATAAATATATATCAGTCTCAGAAGTAATAAATATGCATATTTGAAATCATAAGGAACAATGGGAGACTCGTCTTTTAACCGACATACAACGATAGAGATTATGTGGTCCCAACTATCACACTCAAGGGGGTAGAGCCGTACAAAGCCTTGCCTGGGCTAGGGATGATACCATGATATCAATATCAAGCTGAAGGTCCATTCGAGAAGGGGAAGCTCACGAGGGAGGTCCCGGGATAATATATATATAAAGTGTAAACCTACATTGGCGCGTAGTTCAGAGGCATAAGGTGATTGAACCTTAGCCTACTCATTGCTAAACATTACTCGCAAAACATGATTGTGCTCTACGTCATTTTATAACGAAGCTCAACATCGTCTATTGATGAAGCTCAATGATCAAATACATCTCAAATATGAAATAATCCATATGAGAAGTTTTAGCTCAAGACATACCAAAAGCTGAAAACATAATTGGGAGCCTTCGCTCCAAAACCATGTGGTAAGTTATACATAGGAAAACTTTAACTCAAAAGATTCCACAAGCTGAAAAGATAATTGGGAGTCTTCGCTCCAAAACCATGTGGTAAGCTTAATTCGGGAAAATCATCACATCATATTTAACATGTGGGCCTTGCCCAAAGCTTTATTACACATAGAAATACTCAATTATTATTGAAAACATAATTACAAACATGAGTAGCTTCGAAACATGATTTTCATTATAATATCACATCATCATCATATACTCATCACAAACTGCATCTTTCATGAACATTTCGTTGATGGGCTTTTAATTCATAAAACTAGAATCATGGTTTTAAATTGAAAACATTATAAAATTTACCCATACTTCATAATTCAATAGTAGAATCATAATCATATCATACCCATGTATAGAAATAGAGGATTCATGCATTTGGGTTAAAATCCCATAGATTAGACATAGAATTTCATACTTTAGAGAGGGATTGGGCATGGGTGTGAAAGAAATCACCCATTCATAATTCTACATACCTGTTGGTAGCTGATTCTAACACTTGTTTAGATACCCAATAGGAAATTGAAAAGAAATTGATGAATGCTAAGCTTGATCACCCTCTCAAGTCTTCTACCTTACATGCATGAATGAATGAGGCCTAAAATGAACTTAACCCCTTTAAAAGTCACTATTCATAACTCAAAACGACATAGTTTAGGCCTTAGAAACTTAGAAATTATGGAAAAGACCTTACTAAATTAGCAGAAAATAATTGTCAAGTGGTCCCAACGAGGGACCTAATGTCTCATGGTCACAGGTCACGACTCTTGGCTTAGCTCGTGAGGTTCACTGCTCAATTGGTCTCCTGGGCTCTTAACGGGCATCCTCATGACTCGTTACTGGTAACCACAACTCATGGTCACCACCTACTATGTACACTGCCTCCACTATTCTCTTTTACTTCTCACTCACCCCATGGCTGACCTAAGGACTCGTGGGCTCTGACCACAAATCGTGGTCATGTCCGTGGGAATCTTTTTCCCCAAATTTTCCAAACTCCTCACTTGCCTCCCCACGAATCATATCACGACTCGTGGGTTGTACCAACGAGTCATCTCATAACTCGTTCTGTGACTGGTGCCAATTTTTACACTTTACTCTATTACAACTCGCGAGTCTGATCTTTGGGCTTCTGGGGTATAACACCTATTCTCCGGAGGATACGATACAGTCCAATGTACCTAGGGACGAGCTTTCTCTTCTTACCGAACCTCATCACACCCTTCAAGGGGGAAACCTTTATAAATACCTAATCATCAACCTCGAATTCCAAGTCTTTACACCATACATCAGAATAAGACTTATGGCGACTTTAGGCTGTTAACAAGCGCTCTCGATGAGTTTTACTTTCTCTTCTAACTAGTGAATCATATCTGGTCCTACTAACTCTGACTCCCCTACTTCGAACCACCCGATAGGGGACCTGCATTTTCGTTCATACAAAGCCTTATAAGGCTCCATCTGAATCATAGAGTGATAATTGTTATTGAATGAAAATTCAATAAGGGGTAAATGCTCGTCCCAACTTCCTGTTAAATCTAGCACACACGGCCGTAACATATCTTCAAGCGTATGAATTATGTTTTTTGCCTAACTATCTGTCTGAGGATAGAATGTTATACTCAGATTAACCTATGTCCCCAATCCTTTCTGAAATGACTGCCAGAATGTAGCTGTGAACTGTGAGCCTCTATCAAAAAGAATAGAGGCAGGTACCATGTAGTCAAACTATTTTTTTAACATACAGCTCAACATAGTCCTCGGCGGAGAAGGTAGTCTTGACTGGTAAGAAATGAGCTGCCTTCGTTAATCTATCGACAATGACCCAAATAGAATTGAATATGTGTCTAGTATGGGGTAATCCTATCCCAAAGTCCATGTTGATCAATTCCCATTTCTACATAGGTACTACTATATCCTGAGCTAATCCGTCGAGTTTCTGATGTTCGGCCTTTACCTGCTGACAGTTAGGACATTGCGCTAAAAACTCTACTACACCCTTTTTCATTCCCGGCCACCAGTATATTTCTTTTATGGCATAATACATCTTTGTCGAACCTGGGTGCAGAGAATAATGGGAATAATGGGCCTCTGCCATTATCTGCTGGCGAAGTCCTGCCACATCTAGAACGCAGAGACGACCCCTAAATCTCAAGACCCGTCTTCTGTCAATTCGAATGCTGCTAACTAGCCTTGTTGAACCTTATCTATGAGTTGTACCAGGTTAGGATCTTCATACTACCTCTATTTACCTCTACCACCAGGGATGATACTATTGTATTCTGGATTATAGCCCCATTATCTTCTGAGTCCACTATCTGACTAAACTGGCTAGTTGGTGCAATTCTCGAGCCATTTCCTGTTGTTCTAGCCTCAAATGTGCCAAGCTTCCCATAGATCTACGGGTAAGTGCATCTACTACAATATTGTCCTTCCTTGGGTGATACAAAATGTTTACGTCGTACTCTTTCAACAGTTGTAAACAAAGACGCTGCCGCAAATTCAATTCCTTCTGCGTGAAGATGTATTAGAGGCTCTTATGATCAGTAAAAATGTCCATGTGCACCCATACAGGTAATATCTCCAGATTTTCAAGGCGTGAACTACTGCAGCTAACTCCAAGTCGTGAGTGGGATAGTTCCATTCATGCTTCCTGAGCTGCCTCGAAGCATAAGCAATTAACTTACTATGCTGCATCAAGACGCATCCTAACCCAATGCTTGAAGCATCATAATATACAGCATATACCTCTGGGCTTTCTGGCAAAGCTGACACTGGTGCCGATGTTAACTTTTCTTTAGCTCCTAAAAGCTCCGCTCAAAGGTCTCAGTCCACTGAAATTTGGCTGTTTATTAAGTCAACTTAGTCAAGGGCACTGATAGAGTAGAAAATCCTTCCACAAACCTCCGATAATACCCAGCTAATCCTAGGAAACTATAAACTTCCATTGGAGTTGTAGGTCTAGGCCATGTCTTTACCGCCTCGATTTTCTTTGAATCAACCTGAATACCAGCCTCCGATACAATTTGGCCCAGGAAGGCCGCAGCTAGAACTTACATTTAGAAAATTTTGCATACAACTAGTGATCTCTGAGGATTTGAAGTACTATTTGCAAATGATTTCTGTGTTCTACTTCTGAATGGGAGTACACTAGGATGTCATCAATAAATACTATCACAAAAAAATCTAAATACATCTTAAAGATGTTATTCATCAGATCCGTGAACACCGTTGGGGCATTTATCAACCCGAAGGACATGACTAGAAATTCATAATGACCATACTTAGTCCTGAAAGTTGTCTTTGGGATATCTTTCTCCTGAACCCGTACCTGGTGATACCCTGACCTTAAGTCAATCTTGGAGAAATATTTCTCCCCTTACAACTGATCAAACAAGTCATCTATCTTGGTAAGTGGGTATTTATTCTTGATGTTAACTTTATTCAACTGCCAGTAATCTATGCACATACAAAGAGAGCCATCTTTCTTTCTCACGAGAAAAAAACTGGCATACCCTATGGTGACATACTTGGCCTAATAAAGCCCTTATCTAACAGATCTTTCAACTATTCCTTCAGTTCTCTCAATCCAGTAAGAGTCATTCAGTATGGAGGGATGGATATAGGTTGAGTACCTGGTAACAAGTCGATAGAGAAATCGATTTCCTATTCTGGGGGGATACCAGGAAGCTCATCTGGAAACACATCTAAAAATTCATTGACCACTGGAATGGACTGAAGAGTCGAGGATTCTTCTTGCATATCATGAACCTTGATAATATGATATATACAGCCCTTTATTATTAACTTTCTTTCCTGAAGATGGGATATGAACCTACCTTTTGGCGTAGCTGCACTGTCCTTCCATTCTCGCACTACCTCCCCTGAGAAGTGGAATCAAACTGTCTTGGTCCAACACTCTACATTGGCATAACATGGCACTAGCCAATCCTTGCCCATGATTGCATCAAAATCAATCACTTCTAGCTCCACTAAATTTGCTAAAGTATGGCGACCAACAACCTCTACTATGCAGTCTCAGTAGATCCTTTTAGCTATAATAGAATCACCGATGAGCGTAGACACTGAAAAAGATCGCTGGAGTAATTCTAGCATTATACCAAATTTCCGGGCCACTAATGGGGTAACATAGGAAAAAGTGGAATCTGGGTCTATCAAAACATAAACTGAGTGAGAGAAAATGTCCAGCATATAGTCACAACATCCAGCGACGACTCTAACTCCTGTCGCCCCGGAAAAGCATAAGCGCGATCTGGACCACTGCCTGAACTAGATGCCCCTGACCTTCCTCAACCTCTCCCGGCTAAAACTGAGGGCCTACGCCCTGCTGAAGGTGCTAGAGCGTACGATCCTGTTTAAGATCTATCCTGTCGGTCCCGATCACCCTGACCTCTAGCTGGACAATCCCTCATCATGTGACCCTCTTGTCCACAAGTGTAGCAAGATGTAGAACCATACCTATAAGTCCCAAGATAACGTCGACTGCAAATAGCACAACGTGGCACAGTAGGCCTACTCTAATCTGACCCCCTCAACTTTTGAGAACCTAATGCCCGTAAGCTCTCACGAGGTCCCGACTGCCTCAGCGGTCTGATCTACCACTCTGCTGCTGTTGTGGAGGTGAGGGTCTGGGTGGCCTGCCTAATATTCGTGGCCTGGATCAAACCTAAAATTTTGCCTGTATGTCACTGGGTCTTGCCCTACGACGCTGCTCTTAATTTGTTCTCTCTATCTCCCGCTGTCGCTGCCTGATCCCCAAAATATTTTCAGCGAAGGCCTGAATGTAGGTAATGTCCATATTCTCCCAAAGAGTAGCTATTACACAAGTTTCCACATACTCTGGAAACAACCCCACAATAAACTGATGCACTCTGGCTGGCATAGTGTCTACAAAAGCTAGTGCATATCTGGCTAAGGAATCAAATCCCATAGCATACTCCCGAACACTCATTGAACCCTTCTATATGTGTAAAAACTGATCTATCCGGGCTTGTCAAATTTCTCGAGGCAAGTAACGGTCTAGGAAGGCCTTTGAGAAACTAGACCATGTTGGAGGGGGAGCGTCTCTGCATCGAGACCTCTCCCAGCTCTCATAGCATAACACTGCAATGTCCCGTAGCTGAAATACCACTAAATCAAATGACTCTGCGGGCGTAGCATGCATCACTCTGAAAATCCACTGCAACTGGTCCAAGAAGTCCTGAGGGTCCTCTTCCCCATCCATCCCTGTCAACTGCGGGGGACTCATGGAAGGAACTCTCCAACCCTTGAACTCCCAAGTCCTCCCGAAGACTCAGCAACCACTGGTACCATAGGCTGGCGCTGAGCGGCCATCATCTGATCTAGCATATAGACAGCTCTCCTAACCTCCTGATCTGACAGTATAGGTATAGGAGCTGCTGGAGGTGGTGCCTACATGTCCGCTGCCTAGAAAACTCCTGGCACGACAGAGACTGCTGAGGAGGCCGGGATGAAGTCTCCCTATTGCCCTCAGATTAGGCTGGCTCTGACTGGGGCACCCTGCTATTGCCCTCTCCTGCCGCAGCATTTAATTTTTGGTCGGTCGTAGTCTATCGTGTGTCCGACATTTCTCTGTAGATAAGAAGAATATGGTAAGCTTAGGGACTCAACCCTATATAACACAACTCTATAGAACAACTAGAGGAGAAAGAAGAGTAACCACCCTATTATGCCTCGTAACCTCCTATCTATATAATGTGGTGCACAACACATCTATAGATAAGACTCTACTTGACACGGCTTGTCGATTCCCTGGGATACGACCTACTCTAATACCAAGTTTGTCATGCCCCACCTTGGGAGGCATGACTGGCACCTGGTGCCATATTGGGATCTGAATTAACCTGACTAGGCTTATGCACTTCTAGTGCACGCCTGCTCTTCAATTCAAGAAAACAACGAGCTATATCTCGGTTGTAAATATAGCCCCCAGCTGACAAGGCCGCATAGCTATCTATAAAAAGAAGACAGCTGACCAACAACATGCAGTAAAAGGGTCCTATGCGGGCCGTCAAGACCACCATACTATCTAGTTATGTCATAATGAAAACAAGAAATCACAACTATACTATGACTGATAAGACCACTAACTAATAGCTAAACTAGGCCCCACACGGCCACCACGCAAAATAAAACATGCATAGGCCCCACACAGCCAACAACAAAACTAATACTGGGAATCTGTAGCCTACAAGCCTCTAGGAGTGGAATAATAGTCGAGACAGGGCCCTGACCTGCCCATAAACTGTACAAAAAAAGAACAAACTTTTCTAGCTATCAACGCTGGAAGAAAGGAGCTGACTTAGCTGATGACTATGAAGTTCCTGACTTGCATCTACCCATACCTTTAGGCAAGTAATGCAGCGCCCCAAAGATGGGTGTTAGTACAACATGTACCAAATATGTAAGGCAGTAAATGAAAATGACTGAATAATACTGATCATAAAACTGAAATAACAAACGGAGGGATAGAGAGTTAACCTGTTATAACCTTATAACCTGCTGTATAACTAATAATAAATAGTGCAAACAAGAACCTTACAAGGCCCCCATAAGCCCCGAAGGTACAACCAGCACAAAATAACCCGCCCGGGGCCCCCATAAGCCCTGGCGAGCACACTCTAATCCATATACCACTAACAAGGTCAAAATGAGTCAACAGGTTACTATAAGCCACCTACCGGTCCCTTAGGTCTGCAATTGACCCCACTTGTCTCTTGATCTGTAGTTGTGTATGAGTCCAAGGGACTCCTGATAAGTGCACCCTGGGCACCAAGCTCGACGAGGGTCAGTGATGCTGATACGGCATAAATATAATAGTCCAGCCGTGGAATGGACTGTAATATGGCCCTTGGGCCTTTGCATTGTCCCTTGGGATGGCATATCGCTCCTTTGAGCAACATCATATAGCCTCGTAGGCGTCGACACTGCTAGTAACCCTGGTTGGTCACGGAAGGCTATACAGGGCAGAGTCAATCCCAATCTGAACAGGCAACACTAATCTCAGGCTAGTAATAGCAGCTAATCACAATAATCATGTTTTTGGCGTTATTACAAAAGTCTAGGTCTTATTACAACACGACAGGAATAACTTTCTGAAGGAATTTGCCTTAAATACCTCGAATGTAGATTGCTGATTTAACTGGTGAGGTTTAACTTGCAAATGGTATCTCTTTCAAATTGTAACATTTATACTGAGAAAATGGGACTAATTTCAATACTAAACTCGAAAAATATTGATAACTTTCGATAATAGAATTAACTATAATCCAACTTCGAGCAACTCAGCCGAAAATCTATAATTTCCCGAGACTTCAGAAGGGGGAATTGCTTACCTAATGCTTGTGACCAAGTAGGAATCAATTTGGAGCAATTCTGATAACTTTTACCTGGTGGAGTTCCGATTTGTCGAGTGAATTTTTTAAAAATAACTCCATAGTAAAGCTTCTTGTAGGCCTCGGACTCGTTCCCGAAGTTAATTTGAGATTGTACAGCATTTAGCAATGTAATCGAGTTAAAGTTGATAGAAAATTGTGTTCTCCTTTAGTTCTGGCCGAAAGGGAATTTGCAAATGAACTGCAATTAAACTAAGGAGCTATATATACACTTTGGGCGGTGGCCAGGGGGGTCCGTGTCATGGCTCCCATTGCACCAAAAGATGGGCGTGACACACCGCCCATCACGGAGGAGGGGTCCGTGACACGGTGCCCATCGTGGCCTGCCTCCGACCCTCTCCTTACCGCGAACTCGATACTGAGCTTAAATGTCCTTTCCCCGAGCCCTTTCTCGCATGCGTCGTGCTATAAAACTCTCAACTTACACAAGAACGTGCCAATTAAAAAATTGGAACTTATGGGGTGTAACACTTTGAGGGTTACCATGAGGGACACCAAGACTCGTGGTGTATCCAATGACTCGTGGTGACTGAGTCGTGACGAGAACTGCCCAAAATTTTTACCTTCATGCCAACTTCTTACAACGAGTCGTGGCTTGTCTCATGGTCAGCCCCAGAAACCAAAATCATAGCCAACTCCTTCCTACCTCATGAGTCACTTAACAATGAAGTGCAAATTGCTCAAGTGTTTATATTTTACTTCTAAAAATGCAGACAACAGCGTAACCAAAAAGTTGATAGTTTGTTTTATAAATTTTATACTAAAACTAAGAACAATTATCTACTTTGAATCTGAACTATGAATGAAAGCATGCTGAGGTTAAACGAACATGTAATGAAACTAATTATCATCATACTTTGGTTAATCTTTTCCTCCAGTTGCTAGCCAAGAACATTTGCCAAGAGATTAAAACTCTCGTATTTAACCTCACTTAAGAATCATGAACCATCCGTCTACATTTCTGTGATCAAATGCAATTCATGTCCTAGCTATACAATTCCGGTTCCTAAATTGACTAATACGACTTTCAGGTATATTTCTATCCTGAAAGCAAATCAAGACTCAATTTTCCCAAATCAAGTAAAGAACATATCCTATTAATTCACAACTTTTCAATTTCGTGCTCTCTCGAGTGAAACCGGACATTTTAGATGTACATTAATGTAGGCCACACACTAATGCAGTAAGAACAAGAATTAATAGAACAACATGGAAGAAAAGATGGAAAACCAAAGAATCAATGATCAAATTTCATTACAATTGTTCATAACCTCAGCAAGGAGAGGAATTAGCCACTTATTTGTGGATTAAACATCATAACATGAGTGTTAATCATACAAGCAATTGAATTAAAGAAGAAAGAAAGAGAGAAAAAACCCTGAACTTTTCGTCCCTCAACTGCCTGTAACCCATGTCTTTGCTCCACCAAGTCAGAATATTAAAAAATGAACCTAAGTGTTCTATTTATACTGCTGGGAATTTTTCCCGGAATAACGAGCAACGTGTCACGGAGTGCATCGCGGAGCACTGCCTCCGTGACACGCTATGAACGCGGACCCTCACTGGAACTGGGGGTCCTGGAATTTAGGCTCAACGTGGCACGGCGTGCATCGCGGAGCACTGGCTCCGTGCCACGAAACAAACGCGGACCTCCACTGGAATTTGGGTGAATTTTCCCCATCCAGGCAGAATGCCTCCGCGATGGCAGCGTGACACGGCTCCATCGCGGAGCTCCTTTAATTCATGATGTCCAATGCCTTTTCCCTTGCTCGCATCCAAGTCCAACTCCGATGTCATCCAACATGCATTTTAGCTTCCCGAAATCACATTTTACCTGCAAAACAATGCTAATCATATTGGTTAGTATAAATTCACATTTTATTACCAATTACATGAGAATGTATACACATTGATAGATAAACAAGGCGAAGATGATACTTTTGAGTATCACTTGGGCATATAAATCTGCCCAAGATCACTTACCCCACACTTAAACCTTGTTCGTCCTCGAACAACAAGCATACAATTCATGCAATTTACATCCCAACCTTGCTACTTCGGTTCGACAATTTAGGCTACGGTCATACCGATTATTCAATACAGCAAATCATCAAGAAAACATGCATGGTCTTATCAATGCAGTGACCTTCAATACATTAAGACCTCCTAGACTTTAAGAATCGACTCTCGATATCGGCAAACTCATGCAAATCAGCTGATCAAGATATCCGACACGAAAATTAATCTTTCATCAAGCATGTGCCCTCACAACACAAAAGAATCTTCCCCTTTTTGCTCATATGACTCACAAACATTCAAACAGGGGCATGTACACACAATTTCACTCTCTCTCCCAAAAGAATTCACATGCATCATGTCATGACCCATAAGCTTGCCCTTAGTGTATTACTCCACTAATATAAAGAAGTGCGATGTAAGATCACGTAGGACTTTAATGGGTTGTAATGGAAGCTATGGAACTAGTAAATATTGGATTAGCCAATAATAGCCACTAGCATCCTTAAGCGCCTTTTCAACACATCCCATCAACTCATGGACATTGTTTCTCTTTTTTTTTTCATCATCCCATTCTTGATGATTTTCTTTAGTATGGCCCATTTCATTAAGCACACTTGACACAACAACAAAGATTATTCATGCACCTTCATTATCGTTTATTTATAACAAGTGCACCTTCAACCTTTTCTTTTCTTCCCTCACTCTGCTTTTCTTTTTCTTTTCACCATTCTCACTCTTTGACACTTTGGGAAAATGATTTTCTCTTCTTAAGCGCGTAAGAGTTTTGTATAGACTTTACGGCTAATGAAAAGAAGGAATTAAGCTCGGTTTACACTTTTTGGACAAAAGAAAGAAATAATAGGCTAAAGGCTCAACGGGCTGACTAGGGTATACAATCACAGAAAGGGGGGTATGACAAGGAAAAAAATAGAAACTCACGGTTAAAACAAAGAAATGCCTACATCCTTTCCTACAATACACCTCCTTCATTTCATTTTGTACACACACCAGGCAAGTTCTAGACACTTCACAATAGCATGGAATATCAACACCTCACTTCACACTTTCTGCACATGCTCGATTCAAGATGTATTCACACACTCTTCAATCAGCTAATTACATGAATTCAAACATGAAGCCTCAATCACACTGAATCGAACTCTACAGCCTAGGTATCTTAACATATTTATAAATTTGCATGCTTTCATACGAATCACCTTTGCATTTTGAATATCATGTACAACACGCAACTAAAATTTCGCAACCATAGAGTAACTACAGGTTCCGGGATGCAATCCACCAAAGAAAAACTGAAAAAATAATTGAGAAAAAAAACTACTCCTAGCGACTACATTTCCCTTAAGACAGTCGTCATCCATCCATCATAGGGAACGGTCACTACTTAAGACGTCGGTTCAATGGGACCATTCTCGGTAAAAGAACCGAAAACAAACGCCGAGAAACCCAAAATTAAAAAAATGTCGAAAATATCGATCATTTCGATAGAAAAATTATTTACAAAATATTTTAAAATTTACAAACTATTTTTAAAAAATTTTAAAAATATCGATCATTTCGATAACAAAAATATGTACAGAATCAGAATCAGCTAGCAACATTCAGCAACACACATCAATTTACCAAATATTTACAAATACGAAACAACTTGAAAATTCACACTCACAGGGACACACAACATACACAATAAAAGAAGAGAGCATACATACAAACCAGCCCAGCCCAGCACCTAACTACTCCCACCCCACACTTAGCTCGAATACTATCCCCAGTGTTCACAAAA
Organism: Datura wrightii; assembly: GCA_035772735.1. NCBI lineage: Eukaryota > Viridiplantae > Streptophyta > Magnoliopsida > Solanales > Solanaceae > Datura > Datura wrightii. The sequence continues at coordinate 127,521,100 of JASDFA010000016.1, forward strand.
ATTAAAATAGCACAAAATCGGGTGGTGGAACTCCCTGATCAGTCAAAGTATTCCACTTCTTCATCGGGTGTTGCTGCTTCATCTCCCATATCCGAGTCGCTTCTGTCGTCATCATCGGACTCCACATCGGAGTCCTCCCGACCTGTCTCCTCATCTGTGGGGACATCATCGTCTGTGGGCTCTACAAATGCTGGCCCCACTCAGAATAGAGCCCTGGCATTTTTGCCAAAAGGGTAGTCTAGCTCGAGCTTCCATAGCTCATCCTCTATCGCCGGCCTCCCACCTATCCTTAGCTGGAGCATCTGCATCCCATACATCTGAGCCATGTACTGGTCATCACGAGCATGCCGCTCGCCAAGTGTAAGCACTGGCCCGTGAGTGGTGTCGGGATCCTTAGTTTTAGTAACATCTAAGGCCCGCCGCTCCAACTGCGGGATATAGTCAAGGGCCTCCTCCTCAACATCGAGGCCCCTGAGGAAGGTGGTCAGTAGTCCACCAAAACCATACCTGTGCCCCTGGTGCAACCGGGCTCTCTTCATGGCGGATATAATAATCGCCCCTACATTGATCTCCAGCCCTTTCATCAGGGCGTACACCAGGCATACACGATCCCGGGTTACATCAGTCATATGTACCCCCGGGATTAGGCATGAGCAGACTATCTTCAGTCAGATTCGGGCTTCCCTGTTCATCTGTGAATAGGGCAACGTCTGGTGGTAGCCCCTCTCTTTGTTTCTGCTCCATCTAGCTGTCGACCGGGTCCCACACAATGTACGTCTGATGTCCGCATACGGTGGGGTAATGTTCAGCTGTCAGAGGACGTGGGCGTCTGTGTCCCGCGCTCCTATGATGGCATTGAGGTGGTGGGGCTCCAGAGTGACTATTTGCCCTCTGATCTTGATGGTGTGACTCCTGATCGTCGGGTTCCAATTGGCATAGAACTCCCAAACCAAGTGTAGATTGCATTCCTTGGGCTCCTCAAAGATGAACTTGAGCCCAGCTGCCTCGATCCAGTGGACCATTCTAGGGAACTCCTGTGCCAATGGCTCCCGTGCTATGTGCTCCTCGGGGAAATATTTATTTTCCTTATGCTTCGCGTACCACTTTTTCCCCTCATCGGTCACCCATCTTGTTCCGTATTGGCGGCGTTGGCCGCGTGGAATTGCTGGTGCAGCTCGGACTGCTGTGCCCAGGCTGATTCGTTTCCTTCCGGCGCCTGAAGTTGACGCGCCTTTTCCTTTCTCTTGCCGGCTTGCCATTTTACCTGTCAACCCAAGTAACAAGATCAATGTTAAGCTCACGTATATTAACTTCGGCTAAGGTCAGGTTTTGCTAGGTTACCCCACACTTAGTCCTTAGCTACAGTTACAACAATATGGCAAGAATATCTTTATTTACACAAAACAAACAACTATACAATCATGCTTAGTGCGTTCGAAAAATTCGACGGTATAACTTCTGCGTACTACTCAGACTTCGTACAGCTAATCACAATCACTACCATCGCTAACATTTTAACCATCGCACTTAGCAAAGAAAAACAAAGAAACAAAAACAACAACAAAAATATATCTACACGAACCTATACAACCAACCAATTCTTACAAATTTCAACATTTCCCCCAACCCGAGAATCCGTCGTTCTATTAACATCCTAACAATTTGTACATCGACTCATCTCATTCACCACGTACAACCCGGCATAAAATTCACAATTTCAATACATTTTCAACTTCAAATTCAACTAACAAGCCCTAGAATTGATTTTATCAACCAAATTCGATCAATTTATGCAATCGACAAGTTCAAGCAATCATAAGACATTTCGAACATTCATCAATCAACAATGAAATCAAATTCATGATTAATTACTACGTAGGGCAATATAGCTCACCTCCCATGCTCAAAAATGAAGAAAATCGACAAGAATTTGAGAGGGAATCGAAAAACATACCTTGACTTTGAAGAATCGAAGAAAACTCGGTGAATTTCTTGCCTTACTCCGTGTCACGTTGATGGGGGATGGGTTTTGGGGGGTTTGGTCGCGGACGTATTAGAAAATGAGGGAAAAAGGGAGGGTTTCAGGGTTAAAAAGGAAGAAAATTGCGCGGGTCACCCGGCGACCCGGTGTGACCTGTCGTGATATACACGGCAACGTGTCACGGAGTGCATCGCGGTGCACTACCTCCGTGACACGGAGCCATTGCGAGGCTGTTCTGGAAATTTTTAAAATTTCTGGGTTATACCTCAACATGTCACGGAGGGTAACGCGGAGGTCCTCCTCCGTGACACGGAGCTATCGCCCCAGCTCACTGTTTTCCACTTTTTATTAATTTTTTCATACCTCGACTTTTCCTTCGCGATTCCGTGCGTATTTTTCTCTGTTTGACCTGAAAATCATCTCACTATACAAAATTGGTTAGAATTATAGGTTTCACTCTAAATACAAATAAAATAAAAACTAAAACGAAAAATTTTATAGTAAATCAAGAAAAAGAAAAAGAAAAATCTATTTACACTTTACAAAATGAAAGAAAAAAATAAGTTTTTCACGGGTTGCCTCCTATGCAGCGCCTGGTTTACCATCGCGGCTAGACGTCGTTTAAGCTCAATTGTCCGCTAGGGTGATGGACGATTTCTCTCGATCACCGTCCTCCCCCCAGTAGTGCTTACACCTTTGGCCATTTACCAAGAACGTGGCACTCCGAATTTCTCGCCATAATTCTACCGCCCCGTGCGGGGTCATTCTTACCACTTCAAATGGTCCCGACCATTTAGACCTCAGCTTTCCTGGAAACAACTTCAATCTTGAATTGAAGAGCAAAACTTTCTATCCCGGCTCGAAAATGCGATGCACCACATGCTTATCATGCCATCTTTTAGTTCTTTCCTTGTAGTACTTGGCACTCTCATAGGCATGCCAGCGGAACTCATCAAGTTCACTGAGCTGCATTAGTCTCTTTTTGCCCGCCAGCTCTAAGTCCATATTTAGCTTCCTGACAGCCCAGAAGGCTCGGTGCTCTAATTCCACCGGAAGATGACATGCTTTGCCATAGACCAGTCCGTATGGTGAGGTTCCGATCGGTGTCTTGTAAGCAGTTCTGTACGCCCACAACGCATCATCAAGTTTGCTTGACCAATCATTTCGTTGTGTGTTTACCATTTTCTGGAGAATCTGCTTCACTTCTCTATTTGACACCTCTACTTGCCCACTAGTTTGGGGGTGGTATGCTGTCACCACTTTATGGCGCACCCCATACTTGGCTAGTAATTTCTTGAAACTTGCATTGGCAAAATGAGCCCCTCCATCGCTGATAATGGCTCGGGGTGTCCCGAACCTAGTGAAGATTTGTTTTTTCACAAACTTCGTTACTACCTTGTTGTCATTCCTGGGACAAGCTATTGCTTCCACCCATTTTGATACATAATCTACGTCCACCAAGATGTAACGGTTACCAAATGACGGTGGGAATGGGCCCATGAAATCAATGCCCCATACATCAAAGAGCTCAACTTCCAGTATATTCTGCAGCGGCATCTCTTGTCTTCTGCCAATTGATCTTGTACGCTGACATCTATCACACATTTTGACATACGCCATAGAGTCTCTGAACAGTGTCGGCCAAAGGAAACCTGACTGTAGAACCTTGTGTGCTGTTCTCTCGCCTCCGTGATGACCCCCATCCAATGAAGAATGACAGCCCCTCAATACCTCTACAATCTGACTCTCCGGGATGCATCTTCTCATTACCTTGTCTGGTCCTTGTTTGAATAAGTATGGTTCATCCCAAACAAAGTGCCGGCAATCATGCCTCAGTTTCCTTCTTTGCTGGTCTGTTGCCTCAGGTGGGTAGACTCCGCTCACTAGCATGTTGACTATGTCTGCATACCAGGGAACTTCAGCTTCCCCAACTGCCAAGAGTTGCTCATCTGGGAACTCTTCATTTATGTTATCACTTTCCATCACATGTGACTGGCTTTCCAATCGTGATAGGTGATCTGCTACCTGATTCTCGCTCCCCTTTCTGTCTTTGATCTTAAGGTTGAACTCCTGCAACAACAAGATCCATCTGATCAACCTAGGCTTAGCATCCTTCTTGTTGAATAGGCACCTAATCGCTGCATGGTCCGTGTACACCACCACTTTCGAATCCACCAAATAGGACCTGAATTTGTCAAATGCAAACACCAAGGCTAGCATTTCCTTCTCTGTGACTGTGTAATTGCTTTGGGCCGTATTCAGCGTTTTGCTTGCATAATGGATAGAATGAAAGATTCTATTTTTTCTTTTCCCCAATACGGCTCCCACAGCCACATCACTGGCATCACACATCAGCTCAAATGGTTGTTCCCAGTCCGGAGAAGTGAGGATAGGTGCTTCTATCAATTTCTGCTTCAACTCTTCAAATGCTTTAACACACTCATCATTCAACTCAAACACCACCTCTTTTTCTAGCAATCTGCATAGTGGTCTAGAAATTTTGGAAAAGTTTTTGATGAATCGTCTGTAGAATCCTGCATGCCCAAGAAAACTGCACACACCTTTCACTGACACAGGTGGTGGCAACTTTTCAATAACCTCGATCTTAGCACGATCGACTTCCAACCCCTTTCGAGATACTTTGTGGCCAAGGACAATACCCTCCTTCACTAAGAAGTGGCATTTCTCCCAGTTTAATACAAGGTTGGATTCCTCACAGCGAGCCAGCATCCTGTCAAGATTCTGCAAACAAGTAGCAAACGAATTACCAAAAACAAAAAAATCATCCATAAATACCTCAACAAAATCCTCCACCATGTCATGGAAAATAGCCATCATGCATCTCTGGAATGTGGCGGGTGCATTGCATAACCCAAACGGCATTCGCCTGAAAGCATATGTCCCATAAGGACAGGTAAAGGTAGTCTTCTCTTGATCCTCCGGAGCTATGGCTATTTGGTTATAACCAGAGTACCCATCAAGGAAGCAATAATATTCCTGTCCCGCCAACCTATCCAATATTTGATCAATAAACGGGATGGGGTAATGATCTTTCCTCGTGGCTTCATTCAGCTTCCTGTAATCCATGCAAATCCGCCAGCCTGTGACGGTTCGGGTAGGGATCAACTCATTTTTCTCATTGGTGACTACAGTCATCCCCCCTTTCTTTGGAACACACTGAACGGGGCTGACCCATTCACTGTCTGAAATTGGGTAGACCACACCTGCATCAAGCCACTTGATTATTTCTTTCCTCACCACATCCTTCATTGCTGGATTAAGTCTCCATTGTGGCTGAACGGTTGGTTTGGCTCTTGTCTCCATGAATATCCTATGTGTACAGAAAGCTGGATTGATACCCTAAATGTCTGACATTTGCCAACCCATTGCTTTCTTCCTCTTTCTGAGGACACCCAATGCTACCTTCTCCTGTGCCTCCGTCAAGTCTGCAGAGATGATAACTGGTAACGTCTCACCCTCCCCCAAAAAGATATATTTTAAATGGGGAGGCAATTCTTTCAGCTCCAGCTTCGGTGCCTCCTCAACGGATGGTTTCGGCAAAGGCTCTAGAGATCTCATCAATGATTGAAATTCCTGTCTCCTAGGATGATTCTGTGCTCCATTCAACATTTGGACCATTCCACACGCCTCTCTATCTCCAAAATGATCGGAGTGCGTCAATGCTCTTTCCAATGGGTCTTGAGATTCAACAATCTGACGAATTTCTTCATGTTCAACCACATTGATTGCTGAAAGCTCCTCATGTATAGCTGGCAGCTTCATCGCTTTTAACACATCAAATACCTCTATTTTGTCATGTGCTTGCATTGTTAGCTACCCCACAGCTATGTCGATTAGTGCTTTCCCGGTTGCCAAGAAGGGACGTCCCAAAATAAATGGGACTTCCGCGTCTGCTTCAAAATCCAGCACGACAAAATCTACCGGGAAAATTAGGGAGCCAACTTGCACCAGAACATCCTCAACAATGCCATTCGGCCTAGCTAAGGATCGATCCGCCAACTGCAAGATTACCGTCGTGGGTCTAGGACTCCCTAGACTGAACTTTCTGAATACCGATGAAGGCATCAAATTTATGCTCGCTCCCAAGTCACACAATCCACGAGCTCGGATGCTCTGCCCAATAGTAAGCTGGATAGTAAAACTCCCAGGGTCTTTTAGCTTTGTGGGCAGTCTATTTTGGATCCGGGAAGTGCACTCCTCCGTTAGAGCCATCGTTGCATACTCAGTCAACCGACTTTTGTTTGCCACGATGTCCTTTATATACTTCGCGTATTTCGGCACTCCCTGCAAGACATCAACAAGAGGTAAGTTAACATGTACCTGTTTCAGCACCTCCATGAATTTCTTGAAACACGCCTCCTCTTTGTGTTTCTTTAGTCATTGAGGGAACGGGGGTGGAGGTCTTTCTGATTCAGCTTCCTTGGTTTTCCCCCTCTCAGAACTGTGCTCCCTCTCAACTTCTGCTGCTCCCGACTGTTGAGGTGGTCTTTTTGGTTCCACCTCTTTCAGCTGCAAACCACTCCTTGTGGTCACTGCATTTACCTGCTTGGGATTAGGATCCGTGTCGCTTGGCAGTCCTCCTCCAAGCCTTGTATTTTGGGCAGTAGAAAATTGCCCAAATTGATATTTAAGTGCCTTGGTAGCTAACTAGTTGTTTTTCACTTCGGCTGCCAATTTCACATAGTTAGCCTGCAATTGAGCTTGGTTAGCTATCATGGTCTTGAACATCTCCTCAATGCTGGGTGATGGTGGTGGAGGAGGTGCATTGTTGTTTCTAAATTGAGCTTGATAGTTCTGCTGCCCTCCTTGATTCCTTTGCACACCCTGACCCGAACTTTAGCCCTGATGGTTGTTGCTACCCCATGAGAAATTAGGATGATTCCTCCAATTGGAGTTGTAGCTACTACCATACTACTGGTGGTTCCTTTGTGCATTACCCACAAAGTTTACCGAGTCAGGATTGGCTCCACAACACTCAGCTGAGTGCTCACTGCTTCCACACACTTCACACCACATCTCCCAATAATGAGAATGGGAACAATGTAAGCCGAACATAGTCTGGTGACCCTCCAGCGGGGATGTAAGTGTCACTTATCTCCAAAAAATTTTGGAGATGCTGCTGTGGATCTTCATGAGGGAGACCGGTAAATTGCTCGCTTGTGTGCAACAATTGCACCATATTTTGTTTAAGTTCAAATCTCCCTCTCGGCTCTGGTTTGCGGATACTCGATGTAACATTATTGGCATGTGGGATTGCCACCTCGCGAACCAGCCGTGCTGCTGCTTCTTCGGGCACTAACACTGCCCGTACTACCGGTGGATTCTGTTGTTGCTCCATGATCGTCTGTCTGAGCAACTGCAGCTTTCTTTGTAGAGCTTCTCTTCTCTTACTGTGAAATATCCTTTCTGGCTCTATATACGATTCCACCAGCTCCTTGTCTCTTGCCAGCGTTCAACAGCAATTAAGTCTGCAAAATACAGGCTAAGACCAAGTTGTCAACACTAAGAAAATAAAAATACAGTAAATTAACACTTAAAACAATTTCACCAATTGCCAAGTCCCCGGCAACGGCTCCAAAAACTTGTTCGGGTGGTTTTGGGGTTATAAAAACGACATGCAAGTGCACGTGGTCGAACAAGTAGTAAGTGGCTTTAGTAAGCCAAGTATTGATCCCACAGAGACTTGGATGAAGTGCAAATTGCTCAAGTGTACTATATTTTACTTCTAAAAATGCAGACAACAGCGTAACCAAAAAGTTGATAGTTTGTTTTATAAATTTTATACTAAAACTAAGAACAATTATCTACTTTGAATCTGAACTATGAATGAAAGCATGCTGAGGTTAAACGAACATGTAATGAAACTAATTATCATCATACTTTGGTTAATCTTTTTCTCCAGTTGCTAGCCAAGAACATTTGCCAAGAGATTAAAACTCTCGTATTTAACCTCACTTAAGAATCATGAACCATCCGTCTACATTTCTGTGATCAAATGCAATTCATGTCCTAGCTATACAATTCCGGTTCCTAAATTGACTAATACGACTTTCAGGTATATTTCTATCCTGAAAGCAAATCAAGACTCAATTTTCCCAAATCAAGTGAAGAACATATCCTATTAATTCACAACTTTCCAATTTCGTGCTCTCTCGAGTGAAACCGGACTTTTTAGATGTACATTAATGTAGGCCACACACTAATGCAGTAAGAACAAGAATTAATAGAACAATATGGAAGAAAAGATGGAAAACCAAAGAATCAATGATCAAATTTCATTACAATTGTTCATAACCTCAGCAAGGAGAGGAATTAGGCACTCATTTCTGGATTAAACATCATAACATGAGTGTTAATCATACAAGCAATTGAATTAAAGAAGAAAGAAAGAGAGAAAAAACCCTGAACTTTTCATCCCTCAACTGCCTGTAACCCACGTCCTTGCTCCACCAAGTCAGAATATTAAAAAATGAACCTAAGTGTTCTATTTATACTACTGGGAATTTTTCTCGGAATAACGAGCAACGTGTCACGGAGTGCATCGCGGAGCACTGCCTCATTGACACGCTACGAACGCGGACCCTCACTGGAACAGGGGGTCCAGGAATTTAGGCTCAACGTGGCACGGCGTGCATCGCGGAGCACTGGCTCCGTGCCACGGAGCAAACGCGGACCTCCACTAGAATTTGGGTGAATTTTCCCCATCCAGGCAGAATGCCTCCGCGATGGCAGCGTGACACGGCTCCATCGCGGAGCCCCTTTAATTCATGCTGTCCAATGCATTTTCCCTTGCTCGCATCCAAGTCCAACTCCGATGTCATCCAACATGCATTTTAGCTTCCCGAAATCACATTTTACCTGCAAAACAATGCTAATCATGTTGGTTAGTATAAATTCACATTTTATTACCAATTACATGAGAATGTATACACATTGATAGATAAACAAGGCGAAAATGATACTTTTGAGTATCACTTGAGCATATAAATCTGCCCAAGATCAAACAACACGTGGGGTACTGCATGGGTCACTGGACGACTCATCTTGTGACTTGTGTAGAAAGTCCTGTTTTCTATGTTTCAACCCTCAGGTCTGATCTTAGGGATTTCGGGGTATTACAATATCTCCCTCTTGGGAATATTCGTCCTCGAATATGGGTAAACATATTGGAAAGCTGAGAAATGCAACCATCATACCAAATACTAAATATTTAAAGCTGGAAACTGACAGAGTGACTAACTCTAGATAGAATTTCATGGCTAAACTGAATTCATGAACCATACATACATGCATTGACATGAAAGAAACTGGAACACATTATCTGAACTTGAAATTAAATAGAGTACTAGGGAAGAAACTGATACCTCAAGCTGAAATTGAGCCAGAAGGGAATAAATGCGGGTATTTAGCCATCATATCTTCTTCGGCTTCCCACGTAGCTCCCTCAACATGTTGGTTCCTCCACAAAACCTTAACTGAGGCTACTTCCTTTTTTTAGATTCCGAACTTGAAAATCAACTATTTCCATCGAAACCTCCTCATAGCAAAGACTATCCTTCACACCTATGCTCTCCATCGGGACAACCAAAGATGGATCACCCATGCATTTCTTCAAAAGTGACACATGAAACACTAGATGTACTGAAGCAAATTCTGAGGGAAACTCCAACTTGTAGGCCACCTTACCAACCCATCTCACAATCTGGTACGGACCAACATAACAAGGACTGAGTTTCCCTTTCTTTCCAAATCTCATCACTCCCTTCATGGGAGATACCTTCAGAAACACCCAATCCTCAACTTCAAACTCAAGCTCTCTCCTCCTCACATCTACATAGGACTTTTTCTCTGAGCTATTATCAAACTGTCCCTTATAAGTTGAACTTTCTCCATAGCCTCATGGACTGAATCTGGTCCTATCATCGCAACTTCACTGACTTCGAGCCAACCAATAGGCAATCTACATCTCCGCCCATAAAGAGCCTCAAATGGAGCCATCTATATGCTAGAATGGTAGTTGTTGTTATATGAAAACTCAATGAGAGGTAAATGGTCATCCCAGCTGCCTTTGAAATGAATCACACATGCTCTCAATATGTCCTCAATGGTCTGAATCGTCCGTTCAACCTGACCACCTGTTTGCAGGTGAAATGTTGTGCTAAGCTTGACCTAAGTACAAAGTCCCTTCTAAAATGATCTCCAGAACTGAGAGGCAAATTGAGTACCTCTATTTGATAAGATGGACAAGGGCACTCCACGCAACCGAACTAATTTTTGAATGTATAATTTGGCGTAATCCTCCGCTGAATCGATAGTTTAGACCAGTAGAAAATGAGCTGCTTTGATCAACCTATCTACAATAACGCAAATAGAGTCATACTGTCAATGAGTGTGAGGAAACCCTATAATGAAGTCCATATTGATCTCCTCCTGCTTCCAAGTAAGGATACTAATATCTTGAAGCGCACCTCCAGGTCTTTGGTGCTCAACCTTTACCTGTTGACAATTCGGACACTTAGCCACAAACTCTGCTATGTCCTTCTTCTTGCCATTCCACCAATAGACTTCACATAGGTCACGGTACATATTGGTAGCACCTGAATGTATAGAATATCTAGAACCATGAGCCTCGTGCAACATCTGCTCCCTCAAGTCATCAACACTTAGTACACACAAACGACCCTAATATCAGCACACCATCTCCACCTTGGGAGAAGACCCCCACCTTCTGATTCTGAACGGCTTCCTTCAACTTCACTAAAATAGGATCCTTATCTTTTCTAGCTTTGACCTCGGTCACCAAGGAAGATTCTGACCCATTCTAAACAATGACACCACCATCCATCGAGTCAACAAGATGAACTCCTAGTCGTGCAAGACGATTCACATCTTCACCAACTCTTTCCTCTCCTCATCACATGGGACACACTTTACATAGAAAGCCTGCTAAGAGAGTTTACTACTACATTTTCCTTGCCTAGATGATAAAGGACACTCATATTAGAATCTTTAAGGAGCTCCAACCACCTTCTTTGACGCAGATTTAGATCCTTCTTGGTAAACACGTACTGTAGGCTTTTTTGGTCCTTAAACATATCTACATGGATCCCATACAGATAGTGTCTTCAAATCTTCAAGGAAAATACTATCGCCGCCAACTCGAGGTCGTAAGTCGGATAGTTCTTTTCATGGACTTTTAGCTACCTAGAAGCATAGGCTATAACTTTACTGTGTTGTATTAATACACAACCAAGATCGATGCTAGAGGCGTCAAAATATACCACAAACCCATCGGTACCCTTGGGTAGGGTCAACACTAGTGCTGAGGTGAGTCGAGTCTTCAACTCTTGGAAGCTCTTCTCACAGGCCTTTGACCATTGAAACTTCACTTTCTTCTGGGTCAACTTACTCTACGATGCTGCAATGGATGAAAATCCTTCCACAAACCTCCTGTAGTAACAGGTTAAGCCCAAGAAACTCCTGATATCTAAAGGACTAATTGGTCAAGGCCAATTCTTCACCGCTTCTATCTTCTGAGAGTCCATCTGTGCACCCTCACTTGACACCACATGACCCAAAAATGCTATTGAGTCTAGCCAAAACTCGCACTTGCTGAACTTAGCATATAATTGGCGATCCTTAAGAATCTGTAGTACCACCCTCAAATGAGCAGCATGCCCCTCCTTGCTCCAAGAGTATATGAGAATTTCATCTATGAACACAATCCGAACATATCCATATATGGCTTGAACACCCTGTTCATCAAATCCATAAAAGCTGTAGGAGCATTCGTTAATCCAAAAGACATAACTACAAACTCATAGTGACCATATTGAGGCTTGAAGGCTATCTTCAAAATGTCACTCTCCCGAACCCTAAGATGATGGTATCAAGATCTGAGGTCTATCTTTAAGAAACACTTAGCATCCTGAAGCTGGTCAAATAAATCATCAATACTGGGAGAGGATACCTGTTCTTGATTGTAACCTTGTTCAATTGTCGGCATATCCGAAGGGAACCATCTTTCTTTCGAACAAAGAGAACTGGTGCACTCCACGGGGATTTGCTAGGTCTAATGAAACCCTTGTCTAAGAGGTCCTTCAACTGCTCCTTCAACTACTTTAGCTCATCTGGAGCCATCTTGTAAGGAGGAATAGATATAGGTTGTGTATCAGGAAGAAGGTCAATACCAAAATCGATCTCCCGCTCGAAAGAAATTCCTAGTAAATCATCTGGAAACACTCTTGGATATTCACACGCTACAGGAATCGACTAGATAGTCGGAGTTTCGGATGTAGAATCCTTATAACTAGATGGTACACACAACCTTTAGAGATGATCTTTTTGGCCTTAAGGTTGGAAATGAAATGACCTATAGGCACAACTGAATTACCCTTCCACTTTAGGAATGGCTCACCCAGAAATCAGAACTCTACCATGCGGGTTCTACAATTTACTGAGGCATAACATGCATGTAGCTATTCCATGCCAAAGATAACATCAAAATCTATCATGGCTAGCTCATTTAAATCTGTTGAGGTGACTTTCTGAAGGACAGTGACAAGGCAAATTCTATATACTCGTCGAGCTATAACTGAATCACCGACTGGAGTAGAGACTGAGAAGGGTTCTGATAGGGTTTCGAGACTGACTTCAAAACTACTAGCAACATAGGGCGTCACAAAATATAAGGTAGCCCTGGATCTAACAATGCACATACATCAAGGTGGAATACTCGAAACATACCAGTGACTACATCTAGAAAGACCTTCTACTCTTGATGAGATGCTAGGGCATAGAATCTGTTCTAGCGCTAACCACCACCTGCACTAGTGGATGCACCTTGCTGAGTTGAGCGTATTGGTGGGGCTGCTGAGCTAGTGGCTGGGTCTCGGCCCCTATCATGACCGTGTCTGGCTATTGGACAATCTCTGAGCTTCCCACACCCGAAACAAGCACCTGAACTAGCTAAACAAGCACCTGGCCCATGTGTCTCTTACCACACCTGCTATACTGTGGGATGCTGTACTCTACGGGTCTGCTACCCTAACCTCGAGAGCCTGATGCTCGTCCCCTCTGGTCGCAGCTAGATCTAGATGGCACACTCATTGCTGACGGTGTTGGGGCTGACGACCTCTGGTGGGACTGCTGACGATGCCCACCACCAGGTCTCGGTTGGGAGGATCCAAAACTATTGGTCCTAGCCCTCTTGGCCTCTCTCTCCTACTCACTTACCTACACCGTCTCTATCTGTTGGGCATATAGAACTATCCGGGGGAAGTCAATATCTTGATGAAGCATCGCGGTCCGACAATCTTTGAACAAATAGTCTGCTATCCCATGCACGAACTTACTCACTCGAGCTCTCTGATCTGTCACCATCTCAGGTGTATACTTGGACAAGCGAGTGAACTCTAAAGCATACTCCTGAATCGTCATATTACCCTGCCTTAGGTTAACAAACTCATCTGCTTTAAACTCCCTCATCTCACGAGGGAAGAGCAAATCTAGAAATGCGGTATGGAACTCATCCCAACCAATGGAGGCTGCTCCAGCTATCCTACTATCCTTTCATTGCCTGAACCAGATGTGCACAACCCCTTTCAACTGATACAAGGCTAAATCTATGCACTCCTCCGTGGTCACCCCCATGATCTGGGTGATCTTCAGAACTTTATCAATAAACTCATGTGGATCCTCATCCACCTTTGATCTGAGAAACTTCGGAGGGTTCATCCTCAGAAAATCTCTAACTCTCATCGTTGCCGCATTCCCATTCTAAGGGACATGCTCTACTGCCTATTGGTTGAATTGGGCGGTTAAATCCTGAGCTAGCATCTGAATGGCAGCCCTAATCTCTGTATGAGCCACCTGCTCGGGACATGATCCTCAGGGGCTAGTGGTGTCTACTGGTGCCTACCTCCGTTTCCATTCTCATGGCCATTTCCATTTTCATTTTTTTTCCGTTAACTCGGCAAGGAGGCATGATTCTTCAAACGCGTACAGCACGAGTTAGAAGGATAGAGAGACATTTAATCACACGACATAGGTCATGAAAGAAGGGAACATTTCCTAAATGTTTTGTAGCCTCTTCATCATAATTGTGGAGCACTTCACACCCATGACAAATACTATACTTTATGCGGCTTTCAGACACCCTAGGACACTTTAAAACCTAATACTCTGATAACAAGTTTGTCATGACCTAAAATAGACCCAGATCGTGACATGGGACAATGAACCCCGAGAGGCTCCAGGTCGACCCATGGCATGAACATAACATCTAAGATCAACATTTTAAAAGCGCAAATGTAACATATAACGTAGAGACATTCTAAAAATCTCATAACATCTAAATAGCTGAATACATAGCACAATCTGTAAATGAATATATAATATATCTGATAAACCTCTATTACTAACGAGTTGATGGGACAAGACCCCAACTAACTCACTAAAGTATGAAACTAAAAATACTAAATATAACTGATAAGAAGGGACCTCGAAAGATGAGGAGTCACCAACTCTGACAAGGAGATGCTAACACTGAAGATCTGGTCAGCAGCGGGACTTAGCCTGAATGAATAAGCTTGTATCAAGAAATGATACAACATAGAGTATGCAGTCAGTACGTGAAATGTACGGAGTATGCAAGGTAAGTAAAATCGCTAAGTAAGTAAATTAGAGATCATGCATATCATAAAGCATTTCATCATAAGAATCTGAGAGAAGGGCTTTCACGCTATTATCTGAAAACATGACTTCAACACAACTGAATATCATAACTAAATCAAATGACCCAAAGCTTAAAACTGATAATCATAAGTAAAACTGAGCATTGGGTTAAACCTGTTGAAAACATAATATCTTAACTTATGGACATGCATAACTGAAATCATGAGGAACAATGGGAGACTCATCATATAACCGACATTACCACGATAGAGCTTATGTGGTTTCGACTATTACACACAAGTGGGCAAAGCCGTCCAAGCCTTTCCAAGGTAAGGACACTACCATAATTTAGATATCAAGTTGAAGGCCCCTTGGGGGCAGGGGAAGCTCACAATAGAGGTCCTAAATAATCTTAAAATACCTACTTTGGCACATAGTTCTGAGGCATAGGTTTGGCTAACCCTTAGCATACTCGGTGCTAGACACTACTCCCAAAAATATGCATACGCTCTCCATCATTTTTCAATGAAGCTGACCATCATCTAGTGATGAAGCTGAATCATTACATGGAGTACATATTCTAAAAACATGACATGAAGAGCCTTGGCTCAAACCATACCACAAGTTGAACAAGACTGGGAATCTAGACTACAAAACCTGGTAGGCTAATGACATAAAATTTAGATAAATCCTGAAACATACTTGATCATACGGGCTTGCCCAATACTTAAACATGCTTGAAATAGACTTTGATTACTCAAAACATGAACATAGACATGGGTAATTCAAAATCATACTTTCATCATGAACATCTCATCATAACTAGAAGCATAGATCATAATCTCATCTTTTCATGAACTTCTATAGATGGGCATCTTATTTGTAAAACTTTGAAATCATAATTTGTAATTGAAAACATTATAAAACATGCCCATAAATCATAATTCAACATTAGAAACATTCATAGAGAATACCCATAATAGATACTTAGAGAATTCACAAGTTGGGTTAAAACCCCATAGATTCATCAACTTAGAAATCACATGAAATTGAAGAGGGATTGGGCATGGGAATGGATGGATAACCCCATTCATAACCCCACATACCTATAAAATTGTGATTACACAACCCTCTTGAATGCCCAAAGGAATTTGGGGAAGAACTTGATGAATCCTAAGCTTGATCACCCCTTAGAAACTACTATGCTTGCATGGATGGAGAGGAAGAGGCATAGGATGATTAAACCCTCTTAAAAGACACTTATCTGAGCTTAAAAGACATAGTTTAGGCCTTAGGAACTTAGGAATTACATAAAAGCCATTAGAAAGTTCGTAGAAAAATACACACTGCCAGTCCCAACGAGGGACTGGACGATTCGTGGCTTGAGGGGATGACTCGTGACCTGCCTGTCATTGCCAACATTAGAATTCATACATTTGAGGCTCACCACGAGGGACAACATAACTCGTGGTGTACCTAACGACTCGTGGTGTATCTGACGACTCGTGGTGACTGAGTTATGACGAGCACTGCCCAAAATTTTCACCTTTATGCCAACTTTTGACCAAGAGTGACGCAACAATTCATTGCTCTGACCATGAGTCGTGGCTTGACTCATGGTCAGCCCCAAAAACCAAAATCTTAGACAACTCCTTCCTACCTCATGAGTCACTTAACGACTCGTAGGGTACTGCACGGGTCATTGGATAACTCATCTTGTGACCTAGTGCAGAAAATCCTTTTTCTCTGTTTCAACTCTCGGGTCTGATCTTAAGGATATTGGGGAATTACAACTATGAAATGTTTAGGAAACTTCCCTTCTTTCATGATTTATGTCGTGTGATAAAATGTCTCTCTATCCTTCTAACTCGTGCTATATGCGTTTGAAGAATCATGCCTCCTTGACGAGTTAACGGAAGTAGAAACAGAAATGGAAATGGCCAAGAGAATGGCAATGGGTATGCGCACCAGCAAGCCCCACCAGTCCCTAAGGATCATGTGCCCGAGAGTAGCCCATGTAGAGTTTAGGGCTGCCATATAGATGTTAGCTCTGTCTTTGACCGCCCAAGTCAACCAGAAGGCAGTAGCGCATACCCCCCAAAATGGGAATGCAGCAGCGGAGAGAGTCAGAGATTTTCTTAGGATGAACCCTCGAGAGTTCTTGGGGTCAAAGGTGGGCGAGGATCCGCATAAGTTTATTGATGAAATTCTGAAGATCACCCAAATCATGGGGGTGACAGGAAAGGAGTGCACAGATCTAGCCTTATATCAGTTGAAAGGGGTTGCGTATATCTGGTTCAGGAAATGGAAAGATAGTAGGACAGTTGGAGCAGGCCTCATTGGTTGGGATGAGTTCCATACTGCGTTTTTGGATCGGTTCTTTCCCCGAGAGGTGAGGGAAATCAAAGAATCTGAGTTTATGAACCTGAAGCAGAATGATATGACAGTCCAAGAGTATGCTTTGGAGTTCACCCACTTGTCCAAGTATGCACCAGAGATGGTAGCTGGTCAGAGAGCTCAGGTGAGCAGGTTTGTGCACAGAGTAGCGGACTACCTAGTCAAGGATTATAGGACCGCTATGCTTCATCAGGACATTGACTTTCCTCAATTGGTTTTGTATTCCCAGTAGATGGAGGCAGTGCATCTGAGAGAGAGGAAGGCCAAGAGGGCCAGGACAGACAGTTATGGGTTCTCCCAGTGGAGATCGAGAGGCAGACATCGCCAGCAGTCTCATCATAGATCATTGGCTGCAGTGCCATCAACGGCCAGTGCTCCATCTAGATAGTAAGGTGATCAGAGGAGCGGAGCATCAGATTTTAAGGGGATAGAGGAGCATGCAGGCAAATGTACCTTTTTGGTCTGCGAAATGTGTGGCAAGAATCATATAGGGGAGTGCTTGATTGGGTCAGATATCTATTTTGGGTGTGGTAGACCTGGGCATAGGCGCCGGGAGTGTCCTTTGGCTAGATAGGGTGATGGTAGAGGTCGTGCTCAAGCTACTAGCTCAGCAGCAGCAGCAGCACTAGCACACCCAGCTCAGCAGGATACGTCCACCAGTGTAGATGGTGGCCAGCGCTAGAATAGGTTTTATGCCCTTGCATCTCGACAGGAGCAGGAGACCTCACCAAATGTGGTCACCGGTATATTACGAGTATTCCACCATGATGTATATGAAATGTTAGATCCATGGGCTACTTTATCTTTTGTGACGCCCTATGTTGCTAGTAGTTTCAGTGTTTGTCCCAAAATCCTATCATAACCCTTCTCAGTCTCTACTCTAGTCGGTGATTCAGTTATAGCTCGATAGATATATAGAAATTGCCCTATCACAGTCCTTTAGAAAATCACCTCAACAAATTTAGTAGAGCTAGCCATGACAGATTTTGATGTTACATTTGGAATGGATTGGTTACATGCATGTTGTGCCTCAGTAAATTATAGAACCCGTGTAGTAGAGTTCCGGTTTCCAGGTGAGCCAGTCCTAGAATGGAAGGGTAGTTCGGTTGTGCCTGTAGGTTGTTCCATTTCCTACCTTAAGGCCAAAAAGATGATTTCTAAAGGTTGTGTGTACCATCTAGTTAGGGTTAAGGATGATACATCTGAAGACCCGACTATCCAGTCAGTTCCTGTAGTGTGTGAATATCCAGAAGTCTTTCCAGATGATTTACCGGGAATTCCTCCCGAGCAGGAGATCGATTTGGTATTGACCTTCTTCCCGATATACAGCCTATATCTATTCCTCCTTACAATATTGGCTCCAGCTGAGCTAAAGGAGTTGAAGGAGCAGTTGAAGGATATTTTGGACAAGGGTTTCATCAGACCTAGCAAATCCCCATGGGGTGCACCAGTTCTCTTCGTCCAAAATAAAGATGGTTCCCCCTAGATGTGCACTGACTACCAGCAATTGAACAAGGTCACCATCAAGAACAGGTATCCCCTCCCCTGAATTGATGACTTGTTTGACCAACTTCAGGGTGCCAAGTATTTCTCAAAGATAGACCTCAGATCTAGGTATCACCAGCTCAGGGTTCAGGAGAGTGACATTCCGAAAACAGCCTTACGGACTCGGTATGGTCATTATGAGTTTGTAGTTATGTGTTTTAGACTAATGAATGCTCCTGCAGCTTTTATGGATTTGATGAACATGGTGATCAAGCCATATTTGGATATGTTCACGATCGTGTTCATAGATGACTTTCTCATATACTCCCGGAGCGAAAAGGAGCATGCCGCTCATTTGAGGATGGTGCTATAGACTCATAAGGATCCCCAACTATATGCTAAATTTAGCAAGTGTGAGTTTTGGTTAAACTCGGTAGCATTTTGGGGTCATGTGGTGTCAAGTGAGGGTGTATAGGTGGACTATCAAAAGATAGAAGTTGTCACGACTCGAGAGTATACCCGAATCATAAACACGAGACAAGGAGTCCCAAGAAACCCCAAGTCGACCCATGGCATAAGCATATATCTAAACCATTCACATGAAGCGGAAGACTTAACATGATAACACGGTATAGAGGACATCATGACATGAAATAGAAAACACGACGATACATGATTCATACATAACAGCTGAGTTCTACATATACTCTGAAAAGCCTCTAGTCATAATAGAGGGGTTGATGGGACAATACCCTAACTAACCCTAAGTACTAAAACTGAAAGAAGCTAGAATCTGAACATAAGGCCCTCAAAACATGAGGACTCACCAATACAGAATGAGAGAAAAAGTCGGGAGCAAGCTAAGAGCGAGGCTGAACCTGAGAACCGGGTCCTGTATCATAAAACGATACAACATAGAAAATATGCGGGTCAGTACTTGGAATGTACCGAGTATGCAAGGTATGTAAAAGAGCATTTATAAACATAAGATTCATAAGAGTAGGATATCATGATCATAAATACTGAAATCATAAATATATAATAAGGCGCAAGGTTTTCAAAACATTCATAAACCTGTCATAGTTATAACATGAGAGAAAAGCATTTCATAAACATGTCTTGAGCCAAGAAACGTAATCATAACATGCATTAAAACAATGAGGAACAGTGGGAGATTTCTATAACCGACATACCCCATATGAGCACACATGGAGCCCGACCTGTAAACCTAGTCGGGAGGCCGTTCATACCTTTCCAAGGGTAGATCCATGAAAGTCGTAATATCACTCATGAAGACCTCATAGGAAATAGGGAACAGTCATTGAGGAGGTCCCGAACATACCTACAGTGGCACGTAGTTCTGAAATTCGGGGCATAACCTGGGCCCCGAACCTACTCGATGTTAAGTACTACTCCAAAATATGCGTGTGCTCATAGAAATTCATACATGACATGCATGGCTAGTTAAATCGTGATAATCATAACACACTTGTAAATTCATAAGTCTAGCCATGAAATCGGGCACGTGAGTTAGCCAAAATCATAATTCATGAATCCTACTCAACATGCGGCATAGCCCAATACTCATTCATACTTGAAATACTTGAATTTATACTAAACATAGTCATAATAACATGGGTAATTGAAAACATGCTTAAAATCCGAAAATGCATATCATACTTGAAGGATCACCATATTTATGAACTTCAATAGAAACTCATGATTGGGCACTTATGATTTTAAACTTTAGATCGTCAAAACATTAAGTAGAACAAATAAAACAGCCCAATAACTCAAAATCCATAATTTAGACATGCTACAACGTATTCATATCGATTTTGGAAGAATCATGCAATTGGGTTAGGACCCACAAGAATTTAGTAAATCATAACCATGGATTAGGGAGAAATTGGGCATGGGTGGGGACTAAACCACCCATTCAAAACCCCCCATACCTGGGACAACTGATTTCTAATCTTCCCTTGAAAGCCCAAGATGAAATTGGAAGAACTTGAAGGAGGAAACCTTGAATCACCCTACAATCTCCTCTCTAACTCTTGCATGCATGAATGAGGCCTCACATGAACTAATCCCCCTTAAAAGATCCTATTTAGAGCTTAAAACGGCGTAGTTTAGGCCTTAGGAACTTCAAAATTATGAAAACACCCTTATTAAAATGCAGAAAAAACACTGTCAGGGCCCCTAACAAGGGACCTCACGAGTCGTTACCAAGGGGCACGACTCGTGGCCAGGACCCGTGAGGTCCACTGCCCAAAACACTCAGGGGGACCCCACAAGGGATCCCACAAATTTTGGTGGCTGACCACGACTCGTGGTCACCACCCATAACCCCTATTGCCTCAGGACCTTGCCCAACCCTCCAATGCAGATCACGGGTGACCTCACGAGTCATGAGGTCTGACCATGACTTGTGGTCAAGCCCGTGGCCTCCTCAACCTGAGCTTGTCTAGCCTGCTGACCACAAGTCACATCACGACTCGTGGTCACTTCTCATGACTCACCTCATGAGTCGTCCTGCAACCTAATGCAAATTTTCAGTTTTTCTCCGTTTTGACTCCCGGCTCTAATCCTTGGATTCTTGGGGTATAACAATATCTCCCCCTTGAGAACATTCATCCTCGAAAGTTAGAAACATGTAGAAAACTCATAAACAAGCTACTCACCATACACAAATACTGATCATTTAGTCGGAAACTGATGGAACGAGTACCTCCTAAGAGAACTACATAGCTGAACTAAATCTAGACATCACATACATATACCATATCATAAAACAAATTTGTATGCATGAACTAAATATGAAAAGCTGATTAGATGTTTAGGGAAAAAACTGATACCTCAAACTAAAACTAGGCCAGTGGGGAACAAATGAGGGTATTTAGCTATCATATCTGCTTTGGCTTCCCACATAGCTCCCTTAACATGCTGATTTCTCCATAACACCTTCACTGAAGCTACATCCTTGTTCCTTAGCCTCCGAATCTGACGATCCAAGATGCAACTGGAATTTCCTCATAACTGAGGCTATCTCTTACACCAACGCTTTCTACTGGAACAACTAAAGTTGGATCTCCCAAGCACTTTCTCAAGAGCGATACGTGAAATACCGGATGAACTGAAGCTAACTCAGAAGGTAGCTCTAACTCGTAAGCTACTTTACCCACACGTCTCACAATTCGATATGGGTCAACATAGTGGGGACTGAGTTTCCCTTTCTTTACCTATCTCATTACTCCCTTAATGGGAGACACCTTCAGAAACACCCAATCATCGATCTCGAACTCAAGCTCTCTTCTCCTCACATCTGCATAAGACTTTTGGCGACATTGGGCCGTTTTCAGCCTTTCCCTTATCAACTGAACTTTCTCCATAGCCTCTGGAATGAATCTGGACACACCAATAAAGCCTCACCGACTTCAAACCAACCAATGGGAGATCTACATCTCCGCCCATAGAGAGCCTCAAAGCGGGCCATCTGGATACTGGAATGGTAGCTGTTGTTGTAGGCAAATTCAATAAGAGGCAAATGATCATCCCAGCTACCCTTGGAATCAATAACGCAAGCTCTTAACATATCCTCAAGAGTCTGAACAGTCTGCTCCGCCTGACCATCTGTTTGCAGATGAAATATTGTGCTAAGCATGACCTCAGTACCAAGTCCCTTTTGAAAAGACCTCCAAAACTGAGAGGTAAACTGAGTACCTCCATCTGATATGATGGACAAGGGCAGTCCATGCAATCTAACCAACTCCCGAATGTATAACATGGCATAATCCTCCGCTGAATCGGTGGTTTTGACAAGATGAAAATGAGCAGCCTTGGTTAACCTGTCCACCACAACACAAATAGAGTCATACTGTCTACGAGTGCGGAGCAAACCTGTTATGAAGTCCATTTGATTTCTTCCCACTTCCAAGTAGGAATGTTGATATCCTGAAGTACACCTCCTCGTCTCTGATGCTCAACTTTCACTTGTTGGCAATTCGGACATTTGGCTATGAATTCTACAATATCCCTCTTCATGCCATTCCACCAATAAATTTCCCACAAGTCATGATACATTTTGTTGGCACCTGGATGGATAGAATATCTAGATCCATGAGCCTCATCCAACATCCGGCTCCTCAAATCACCCACGTCTGGAACACATAAGCGACCCTGGTATCGAAGCACACCATCTCCCCCTTTGGAGAAGACCTCTACTTTCTTATTTTGAACAGCTTCTTTCAACTTTACCATTATTGGATCTTCATCCTGTTTAGCCTTCACATCTGTTACCAAAGACGATTCTGATCCGTGCTGAACAACCACACCACCATCGATCGAGTCAACCAACCTAACTCCCAACCGTGCAAGTCGGTGTACCTACTTCACCAGTTCCTTCTTGCCTTCACCCACATATGACACACTCTCCATAGAGAGTCTACTAAGGGAATCCTCTACCACATTGGCTTTACTCGGGTGGTAAAGGACACTCATGTCATAGTTCTTAAGTAGGTCCAACCACCTCCGTTGCCGAAGATTGAGATCCTTCTGCGTGAGCACAATTGCAAACTCTTGTGGTCCGTGAATACATCTACATGAACCCCATACAAGTAGTGTCGCCATATCTTCAAAGAGAATACCAACACGGCCAACTCAAGATCATGGGTCAGGTAATTCTTCTCATAGATTTTCAGCTGCCTAGAGGCATATGCTATGACTTTTCCACGCTGCATCAATACACACCCCAGTCCAACCTTGGAAGCATCATAATATACTACGAATCCATTTGTACCCTCAGATAGGGTCAATATAGGTGCTGAAGTGAGTCGGGTCTTCAATTCCTGGAAACTCTTCTCACATGACTCCGACCACTAAAACTTTACTTTTTTTTGGGTCAATCTGGCCAATGGGGCTGAAATGGATGAGAAACCCTCAATGAATCTTCGGTAGTAGCCTACCAATCCCAGAAAGCTCCTAATCTCCGAAGGGTTTACAGGTCTGGGCTAGTTCTTTACCGCCTCGATTTTCTGGGAATCTACCTTTATTACTTCACTTAACACTACATGCCCCAGGAATGCAACTGAATTCAACCAGAACTCGCATTTGCTGAATTTGGCATATAGCTGGCTATCTTTGAGGGTCTGGAGGACTACTCTTAGATAAGCGGCATGTTCCTCCTCGCTCCTGGAGTATATCAATATGTCGTCAATGAACACGATCACAAACGTGTCCAGATATGCCTTAAATACCCTGTTCATTAGATCCATAAAAGTTGCAAGGGCATTGGTTAGTCCAAAAGTCATAACAATGAATTCATAATGGCCATACTGGGTCTTGAAAGTGGTTTTCGGTATGTCTCTCTCCCAAACCCTGAGCTGGTGATACCCGATCCTGAGATCTATCTTGGAAAAATATTTGGCACCCTGAAGCTTATCAAATAGGTCATCAATCCTGGGTAATGGTTATCTAGTTTTGAAGGTGACCTTGTTCAACTGCCTATAGGCAATACACATCGGAAGAGAACCATCTTTCTTCCGAATGAACAACACTAGAGCACCCCATCGGGACTTGCTCAGTCTAATGAAGCCCTTATCTAGTAAATCCTTCAACTGATCCTTTAACTCTTTTAGCTCGGTTGGAGCCATTCTGTAGGGAGCAATAGATATGGTTTGAGTGTCAGGCAAAAGATCAATCCCAAAATCAATCTCCCTCTCTGGAGGAACACTTGGTAAGTCATCTGGAAATACCTCAGGATACTCACATACCACAGGGACTGACTGAATGGTCGGGGTTAAGGATACTTCTGTATCCTTAACCCTCAATAGATGGTAAATACAACCCTTAGAAATCATATTCCTGGCGTTCAGATAAGAGATAAAGTGACCTACATGTACCGTTGAACTTAGCCCTCCATTCAAAAGCTGGCTCACCCGGAAAACAAAAATCCATCGCTCGGGTTCTATAGTTAATAGAAGCATGACATGCAAACAACCAATCCATGCATAGAATAATATCAAAATCAGTCATAGCTAATTCTACTAAGCCTTCGAGGGTGACCTTATGCAATTCTGGAATGGGGCAACTGATCACGGGCAAAAATATATGCCCGAGATAAGCTTTACGACTTAAATTAGTCTTGTTTATCTAAGTTATCGTATACATTTTCATGTAATTTAAGACGAAGTAAAGATATGTGCTAACCAACATGATTAGCCTTTGTTTTGTAGGTTTTGATGACTTTTGAGCAACTAATCCATGAGTTGGTGAAGTAGAGGCTTGGAAACGGAATTAACACGCGAACGTCGGCGAAGAGGAGGCACAAAACAGCCCACCTGCGCGTTGGCAACGTGCCACGGCAGGCAGGCCGCTCACAACAGCCCACCTGGTCGTTGGCAACGTGCCACGGCAGGTGGCCTCCGCAACCAAGGGCTGCCAACGCGCTGCCCAAGCAGCGTGACACGCTGCCAACGGGGCAGGGTGCTGCCCGGGCCAATTTCGGGTGATTTCCAGAGGGTTTCCGCGTCCGTAGCGTGTCACGGAGGCCGGGCTCCGCGATGCACTCCGTGACACGTTGCTTGTTATTCTGGGAAAGAGTCCTACTACTATAAATAGCACACTTAGGTTTATTTTTCATAATTCAGACTTGGTGGAGCAAGGACGTGGGTTACAGGCAGTTGAGGGATGAAAAGTTCAGGGTTTTTTCTCTCCTTCTTTCTTCTTTCACTCAATTGTTTGTATGATTAACACTTGTTTTAGGATGATTAATCCACAAATGAGTGGCTAATTCCCTTCCTTGCTGAGGTTATGAACATTTGTGATGAATTTTGATTATTGAATTATATGGTTTTTCATCTTCTTCTTCCATGTTGTTCTATTAATTCTTGTTTCTACTGCATTGGTATGTGGCCGACATTAATGTATATCTAAAAAGTCTAATTTCACTCGAGAGAGCACGAAATTGGAAAGTTGTGAATTAATAGGTTATTGTTCTTAACTTGATTTGGGAAAATTGAGTTTTGATGTGCTTTCCTGATAGAAATATACTTGAAAGCCGTATTAGTCAATTTAGGAACCGAAATTGTATTGCTAGGTCATGAATTGCATTTGATCACAGAAATGTAGACGGATGGTTTATGATTCTTAAGTGAGATTAAATACGAGAGTTTTAATTTCTTGGCTAATGTTCTTGGCTAGCAACTGGAAGAAAGGATTAACCAATTTATGATTATAATCAAGTTCATTACATGTTCTTAACCTTGGCATGCTCATATCCATAGTTTAAATTCAAAGTAGATAATTGTAAGTAGTTTTAGTACATAATTTATAAAACAAATTATTCAACTGTTGGTTACGTTGTTGTCAGCATATTTAGAAGTGAGATAGAATATAGTGTACTTAAGCAATTTTCACTTATCCAGAGTCTCCTTGGATCGATACTTGGCTTACTTAAGCCACTTACTACTTGTTTGACCACGTGCACTTGCGTGTCGGTTTTTAACCCCTACCAAAGCGCCGAGCAAGTTTTTGGTGCCGTTGCCGGGGAGACTTGGCAATAGGTGAATTTGTTTTAAGTGTAATTTACTGTATTTTTATTTTTCTCAAGTGCTGACAACTTACTCCTAGTGTTTGTTTTAATTCTTTTGCATTTTACTTTTTCTTTTTCGAATACCCTTATTGACATGACATCGTGGAATATAAATGGTTTCAATGGTGGATACTCATATTTTAGTGAATCTTTTTTGAATTGCGGAGGACACCACTTGTGGCAACAATGTAACACGTGTAATATATGTGGTGGTCAAGATGGCCATTGGGATGGTTGTTCGAATGCATATTCCCCTCCCTCAAGCCCCTACTATGATCCTTCTGTTGTTTTTTCTGAATATAGGCATGCTGACAATGAGAACTTGGGACGCCAAGCTCGAATAGAAGACATGCTGAAACAACTCTTGGAGCAATCAGAAGCAATGAAGGAGGCGATGGTAGTATTGAGAATTCAGCAAGAAGAGAATGCAGAGGCTCTAGAAAGGATGAGCGTCAAATTCACGGAGATGATTGCTGAGGCTGAAGCTTGTGATAAATTGCAGGTGACAGTTTTAGACGATATTCAAGAGGAAGACAAGGGTGAATTTTTGGATGAAGCCCAACAATTAGAATCTCTTGAGTGTCCCCGTGATGGGCTCACACTTATGGAAAATCCATTCAGGGAAGAAGAGATAGAGTATCCCCCATTTGACATTAATGGAGAGATAGATGTCGATGCTGAGAAGGTGTATACAAGTAAGGAGGTCAAGCACAATGCATTTTCAGAGTTGAGGTTTATTGGACCACACTCAAAGCATTTCTCGACATTAAGTTTGGTTGAAAACATAGAAATAGAGCCTTCCAAGCTTACAGAAAAATGTCTAGAGGAGGACCAAGCCCCTTATATTTTGAAATTTGCTAACTCAGAGAGACAAAATGACTTCGCTTACTTAAGGGCCAATAGGTTCAAAAGGCAACATCTACTGCTTGGTCCTTACAATTTTTCACCACCACCCCTAGAGCATAAGAGGAAATTAGAGAAGAAATTAGGGGTGAGATTCATATCCTCAAGGTGGAGGAAAAAGCGGTGAAACTGGATACGTCGTGCCGCGACGTAAAATTAGGCGCTGCTTGGGAGGCAACCCAAGGGTACCATGGGTACCATTTTAATTTCTTGCATTTAAGTTGATTTTATTTATTTTTTATTTTTTATTTTTCATCTTGTGTTGTTTTTGTGGAAAGTTAAGCACAGATGGAGGGGAAGTCTGAGTACCCGTGGAGGAGGAAGCTAACAAGCATGGAAGAGAAAAAGTGTGGGGTCGAACACCCACTTGTGCAAAGTTGGAGAAAGGCATGCTATTAGCTAGGCCTAAAGGCCTCAGGGAGTATTTCTCACCCTCTTTAAATGTTAATTTGATGCTATGAGGACATAGCATGATTTAAGTGTGGGGTGAGGTAAATTTCAAGGGAAATTTCAATTTTTTTGTGCTTAACGATTTTTGGTGAATGTAAAGCTTGTGGAAAATTTGAAAAATTTGAAATTTTTTTGTGAATTAAGCATGACTTCATCACCCGTTGGTTTTTCTTTTCGGTTCTTTTCCGACGGGGGGTCTTTTAACCGAAAAATAAATTTTTTTTCTTTTTCTTTTCTTTGTCTGTATATAAAGTTTTTAGTCATAGTTAGCGACTGTTTCCGACGATGGATGGATGACAACCGTCTTGAGGAAAAATTAGTCGATAGGTTGTGGGTTTGTGAACCCGTAGCTAATTGGTGCTTGATGTTCTTTTTATGTGCTATACATGGTTGTAAGATGCAAGTACGTTCAGTGTGAAGCATGCAAGTGTATAACATTGTTTGAGACACTTAGGCTCTTGAATTTGACTCAATATGATTGAAGCTTAATTTTGAATTCTTGTGATTAGCTGAGTTAAGAGTCTGCTGAATGTGTCTTGATTTGAGCATGTGCCATGAGTGTAAGGTTTTTGAGTATTCTGTGCTATTGTGGATTGTCTAGAACTTGCCTGGTGTGTTTATAAAACGAAATGAAGGATGTGAATTGTAGGAGATGATTTAGGCTATTCTTTGAATGAACCAAACTTTTATCACTCATTATACCTACCTTGAAAAATTAATCCTAGTTAACCCCATTGAGCCTTGAGCCTATTCTTTGACAGCTGCAACATAAGCTTAATCCTTTTTCTTTCATTAGCCTTGAAATTGAACCAAAACTCCTAAGCGCTTAAAGGAAAAATCCGAAAGAGTAAAGGAGTGAGAAGAATGAAAAAGAAGGAAAAGTAGCAAGTGTACGAGTTGAGAAAGGTCGAGGGTGCACTTGTTTGAATATGGGTGAGTATTAGTAGGGAGTAAGAAAATAAATAAATGAAAAGTTACTTATAGAACTCCTTACTAATAAGCTAAAAGCGCCTAAAGAAAGGGGGGAACAAAAGATGAAAAAGAAAGATGAAAAGAGAAAAAGGTGAAGTGAGGGAAGGGAAGTTTGTAATGAAGGCGTGATGTATTAAAAGCGCTTAGGAAAGATAGTCACTATTACTGATCATAATAGTACTTACCCGCACCTGAGTTACATTACAACCAAAAAAGTCCTACATGATCTTACATTCATACATCCTTAAATTAGTGGAATAAAACACTAAGGGCAAGCTTATGGGTCATTACATGATGCATGTGAATTCTTTGTGAGAGTGAGTGTAATTCTATGCAAGTACCCACACATGTTGTGATATAAAAATTGTTTTTGCGTGTGAAATTGGGTAACTCTCTTTCCGTGAGGGGCACATGTTGAATGAAGGATATAATTCATGTGGGATTTCTGAATCAGTTGATTTACATGAGTTTGCTAAGATTGAGAGTCGATTCTTGAGGTTAAGAAGTCTTAACATAGTTGTACTTCATTTCAATGATCAAATCAGGCATGCTCTATTTTTAGCTTGTACCTTACGTAATCATTATAGCCGTAACTTTAATTATCTTGCTAAATTCGTTATGTGAGAGTCTCCATATGCATGATATGTAAAAGATTGTTCGAGGACGAACAAGGCTTTAAGTGTGGGGTTGTGATCACGGGCAAAAATATATGCCCGAGATAAGCTTTACGACTTAAATTAGTCTTGTTTATCTAAGTTATCGTATACATTTTCATGTAATTTAAGACGAAGTAAAG
The DNA here is from genome assembly GCA_035772735.1 of Datura wrightii. NCBI lineage: Eukaryota > Viridiplantae > Streptophyta > Magnoliopsida > Solanales > Solanaceae > Datura > Datura wrightii. Next base: position 127,550,371 of record JASDFA010000016.1, read on the forward strand.
ATATGTGCTAACCAACATGATTATCCTTTGTTTTGTAGGTTTTGATGACTTTTGAGCAACTAATCCATGAGTTGGTGAAGTAGAGGCTTGGAAACGGAATTAACACGCGAACGTCGGCGAAGTGGAGGCACAAAACAGCCCACCTGCGCGTTGGCAACGTGCCACGGCAGGCAGGCCGCTCACAACAGCCCACCTGCGCGTTGGCAACGTGCCACGGCAGGTGGCCTCTGCGACCAAGGGATGCCAACGCGCTGCCCAAGCAGCGTGACACGCTGCCAACGCGGCAGGGTGCTGCCCGGGCCAATTTCGGGTGATTTCCAGAGGGCTTCCGCGTTCGTAGTGTGTCATGGAGGCCGGGCTCCGCGATGCACTCCGTGACACGTTGCTTTTTATTCCGGGAAAGAGTCCTACTACTATAAATAGCACACTTAGGTTTATTTTTCATAATTCAGACTTGGTGGAGCAAGGACGTGGGTTACAGGCAGTTGAGGGACGAAAAGTTCAGGGTTTTTTCTCTCCTTCTTTCTTCTTTCACTCAATTGTTTGTATGATTAACACTTGTTTTAGGATGATTAATCCACAAATGAGTGGCTAATTCCCTTCCTTGCTGAGGTTATGAACATTTGTGATGAATTTTGATTATTGAATTATATGGTTTTTCATCTTCTTCTTCCATGTTGTTCTATTAATTCTTGTTTCTACTGCATTGGTGAGTGGCCGACATTAATGTATATCTAAAAAGTCTGATTTCACTCGAGAGAGCATGAAATTGGAAAGTTGTGAATTAATAGGTTATTGTTCTTAACTTGATTTGGGAAAATTGAGTTTTGATGTGCTTTCCTGATAGAAATATACTTGAAAGCCGTATTAGTCAATTTAGGAACCGAAATTGTATTGCTAGGTCATGAATTGCATTTGATCACAGAAATGTAGACGGATGGTTTATGATTCTTAAGTGAGATTAAATACGAGAGTTTTAATTTCTTGGCTAATGTTCTTGGCTAGCAACTGCAAGAAAGGATTAACCAATTTATGATTATAATCAAGTTCATTACATGTTCTTAACCTTGGCATGCTCATATCCATAGTTTAAATTCAAAGTAGATAATTGTAAGTAGTTTTAGTACATAATTTATAAAACAAATTATTCAACTGTTGGTTACGTTGTTGTCAGCATATTTAGAAGTGAGATAGAATATAGTGTACTTAAGCAATTTTCACTTATCCAGAGTCTCCTTGGATCGATACTTGGCTTACTTAAGCCACTTACTACTTGTTTGACCACGTGCACTTGCATGTCGGTTTTTAACCCCTACCAAAGCACCGAGCAGCAACCTTTATATACCCGCCTAGCTACAACTAAATCACCAACCGGAGTAGACACAGAGAATGGTTCTAACAGAATTTTAGGACTAACTCCAAAGCTACTAGCAATGTAAGGTGTCACAAAAGACAATAAAGCTCCTGGATCTAACAAAGAATAAGCATCAATATGAAAGACTCTCAACATACCCGTGACCATATTGGGAGAAGTCTCCTGTTTCTGTCAAGAGGCAAGTGCATAAAACCGGTTCTGGCGCTGGCCGCCAGCCGGGGTAGTTGAAGCACCCTGTTGAGGAGGACGTGTTACCAGAGTTGCTAAACTAGCAGCTGGGATAAGGGCTCCACCACCCCCTGACCTAGCTGCGGGGCAATCCCTGAGTCTATGTCTGGATCTGCCACACCCGAAACAAGCATTTGAGCCCACCAAACTCCTCCATTGGTGATTCTTGCCACAACTAGCACATTATGGGAATGTACGCTTTGTGCGCATGCTACTCTGATCCCTGAAACCTGCAGCCCTGCTCCTCTAATCATCTCGAGGCCTGGACGGGGTACTAGCTGAAGATGGTGCTGGAGCGGTAGACCTGTGCTGAGACTGCTGGTGAGGCCCTCCTGGCCTCGGCTAAGAGAACCTATACCTATCGGTCTTGGCCCTCTTGGCCTCTCTCTCCCTCATATGGGCTGCCTCCATCTACTGGGCATAAAGGACTATACAGGGATAGTCCATATCCTAGTGAAGCATGGTTGTCCTGCAGTCCTTCTCCAGATACTCGGCTACTCCATGCATAAATATGCTCACTCGCGCCCTCTGGTCCACCACTAACTCCCAGGCATACTTTGACAAGCGAGTGAACTCAAGTGAATACTCTACCACTGTCATCTTCCCCTACTTGAGATTGATAAACTCTGCTGCATTCAACTCCCTCATCTCCCGAGGGAAACACCTATCAAGGAAGGCCATGTGGAACTCGTCCCAATTGATAGGGCCCGCTCCCGCTGCCCTGTCGTCTCTCCATTATTTGTACCATATGTGAGCGACCCCCTTGACCTGCTAGGCGGCCAAATACACACACTCCCCATTTGCCACCCCCATAACCTGGGTGACCTTCAAGATCTCCTCGATAAACTCGTGTGGATCCTCATTCACCTTAGAACCATGAACTCCGGAGGGTTCATCCTCAAGCAATCCCTCACCCTTGCTGCCGCCGCATTCCCATTCTAAGGGTAATGCGCCACTGTCCACAGATAAACCTGGGTAGCCATGGCCTATGCCAGCATCTAAATTGCTGCCCTAAACTCAGCATGGGCAGCTGGCTCTAGTGCGTGCTCGTTGTGAACTGGTGCGGCCGGCTGATGCCCATCACTATTATCTCTCTCATGATCATTGCCATTTCCATTTCTTTGAACGTTCACTCGGCGTGGAGGCATGATTTCCATAAACATGAATAGCACAAATTAGAAGGATGGAAGGACTTTTACCGCACGACATAGATCATGAAAGATGGGAATATTTTCTAAACTTCTAGTAGCCTCTTCATCATAGGTGTGGCGCAATTCACACCCATGAAAAAGACTCTACATAATGCGGCTTTCAGAATCCCTAGGACACTTCAAACCTATGGCTCTGATACCAAGTTTGTCACGACCCGAGAGTATACCTGGATCATAAACACGGGACAAGGAGCTCTAGAGACCCCAAGTTGACCCATGGCATGAGCATACATCTAAACCAGTAACATGAAGCGGAAGATATAACATGATAACATGGTAGGACATCATGACATGAAATATAAAATACGATGATACATGATTCACACATAATAGCTAAGTTCTACATATAGTCTAAAAAGCCTCTAATCATAATAGAAGGGTTAATGGAACAATACCCCCACTAACCCTAAGTACTGAAACTGAAAGAACCTAGAATCTGAACATAAGGTCCTCGAAACATGAGGACTCACCTATACAAACTGAGAGAAAAAGTCGGGAACAAGCTAAGTGCGAGGCTGAACCTGATAACCGGGTCCTGTATCATAAAACAATATAGCATAGAAAGTATGCAGGTCAGTACTTGAAAGGTACCGAGTATGCAAGGTATGTAAAATAGCATTTATAATCATAATATTCATAAGAGTAGGACATCATGATCATAAATACTGAAATCATAAATATATCATAAGGCGCAAGGTTTTCAAAACATTCATAAGCCTGTCATAGTTATAACATGAGAGAAAAGCATTTCAAAAACATGTCTTGAGCCAAGAAACGTAAGCATAACATCGCATGAAAACAATGAGGAATAGTGGGAGATTTCTATAACCGACATACCCCATATGAGCACACATGGAGCCCAACCTGTAAACCTAGTCGGGAGGTCGTTCATACCTTGCCAAGGGTAGAACCATGAAATGCATGATATCACTTATGAAGATCCCGTAGGGCATAGGGGAAAGTCAATGAGGAGGTCCCAAACATACCTACGGTGGCATGTAGTTCTGAGATTCATAGCGTAACCTGTGCCCTGAACCTACTCGGTGTTAAGTACTACTCCCAAAACATGCATGTGCTCATAGAAATTCATACATGACATTCATGTCTAGTTAAATCATGATAATCATAACATACTTGTAAATTCGTAAGTCTAGCCAGGAAATCGAGCCCGTGAGTCGGCCAAAATCATAATTCATGAATCATACTCAACATGTGGGCATAGCCTAATACTCATTCATACTTAAAATACTTGAATTTATAGTAAACATAGTCATAATAACATGGGTAATTGAAAACATTCTTAAAATCCAAATTTGCATATCATACTTGAAGGATCACCATATTATGAACTTTAATAGAAACCTAATGGTTGGGCACTTATCATTTTAAACTTTAGATCATAAAAACATTAAGTAAAACAAATAAAACAGCCCAATAACTTGAAACCCATATTTTAGACATGCTACAACGTATTCATATCGATTTTGGAAGAATCATGCAATTGGGTTAGGACCCACAAGAATTTAGTAAATCATAACCATGCATTAGGGAGAAATTGGGTATGAGTGGGGACTAAACCACCCATTCAAAACCCCACGTACCTGGGAAAACTAATTTCTAATCTTCCCTTGAAAGCCCAAGATGAAATTGGAAGAACTTGAAGGAGGAAATCTTAAATCACCCTACAATCTCCTCTCTAACTCTTGCATGCATGCGTCCTAACATGAACTAATCCCCCTTAAAAGACCCTATTTAGATCTTAGAACGACGTAGTTTAGGCCTTAGGAACTTAGGAATTATGAAAATACCCTTATTAAAATGCAGGAAAAACACTCCAGGGCCCCTAACAAGGGACCTCACGAGTCGTTTCACAGGGGGACAACTCGTGGCCAGGACCCATGAGGTCCACTGCCCAAAACACTCAGGGGGACCCCACGAGGGGTCCCATGAATCGTGGTCGCTGACCACGGCTCGTGGTTACCACCCGTGACCCCTACTGTCTCAGGACCTTGCCCAACCCTCCAATGCAGACCACGGGTGACCTCACCAGTTGTGAGGTCTGACCACGACTGGTGGTCAGGCTCGTGGCCTCCTCAACCTGAGCTTGTCCATCCTGCTGACCACGAGTCACATCATGAGTCATGGTCACTTCTCATGACCCACATTACGAGTCATCCTACAACCTGATGTAAATTTTCATTTTTTCTCTATTTTTACTCTAGGGTCTAATCCATAGGTTCCTGGGGTATAACAAAAGCTGTGAAGAATTGGCGTAGACCGGTGAGGCCTTCGGATATCAGGAGTTTCTTTGGTTTAGCTGGCTGCTACCGGAGGTTTGTTGGAGGATTTTCATCCATTGCAGCACCGTTGACTAAGTTAACCCAGAAGAAAGTGAGTTTCAATGGTCGGAGGCTTTTGAGAAGAGCTTCCAAGAGTTGAAGACTCGACTCACTTCAACACTAGTGTTGACCCTACCTGAGGGTTCCGATGGGTTTGTGGTATATTGTGATGCCCCGAGGATCGGCCTTTGTTGTGTATTAATGCAGCACGGTAAGGTTATCACCTATGCTTCTAGGAAGCTAAAGGTCCATGAAAAGAACTATCCAACTCACAATCTCAAATCGACTTGCTCAGCTAGGAGTTCATCTTGTTGACTCGACGAATGGTGGTATCATTGTTTAAAATGGATCAGAATCTTCCTTAGTGACTGAGGTCAAAGCTATACAAGGAGAGGATCCTATTTTAGTAAAGTTAAAGGAAGTCGTTCAAAATCACAAGGTGGAGGTTTTCTCCCAAGGGGGAGATGGTGTACTACAATATCAAAGTTGTTTATGTGTACCGAGAGTTGATGATTTGAGGGAGCAGATGTTGCGTGAGGCTTATGGTTCCAGATATTCTATACATACAGGTGCCACCAAGATGTACCGTGACCTACGGGAGGTTTATTGATGGAATGGCATGAAGAAGAACATAGCAGAGTGTGTGGCTAAGTGTCCGGAGAGGTGTTCTTCAAGACATTAGCATTCCTACTTGGAAGTGGGAGGAAATCAATATGGACTTCATTACAGGGTTGCCTCATAGTCGTTGACAGTATGACTCTATTTGGGTTGTTGTAGACAGGTTGACTAAAGCCGCTCATTTTCTACCGGTCAAAACTACCGATTCAGTGGTGGATTATGCTAAATTGTATATCTGGGAGTTAGTTTGGTTGCATGGAGTGCTCTTGTCCATCATATCAGATAGAGGTACTCAATTTAGCTCCCAGTTTAGGAGATCATTTCAAAAGGGACTTGGTACTCATGTCAAGCTTAGCACAACCGCAAACAGACGATCAGGCTGAACGGACCATTCAGACCCTAGAGGACATGTTGAGATCGTGTGTGAAATTTCAAGGGTAGTTGGGATGACCATTTGCCTCTCATTGAATTTGCATATTAATAATAGTTACCATTCCAGCATTCAGATGGCTCAGTTTGAGGCTCTTTATGGCCGGAGATATAGATCTCCTATTGGTTGGTTTGAAGTTGCTGAAGCTGCATTGATAGGACCAAATTCAGTTCATGAGGCTGTGGAGAAAGTTCATCTTATCAGGGAAAGGTTTAAAACAACTTAGACTCGCCAAAAGTCTTATGCGGATGTGAGGAGGAGAGAGCTTGAGTTCGAAGTTGATGATTGGATGTTTTAGAAGGTATCCCCCATGAAGGGAGTGATGAGGTTCAGAAAGAAAGGAAAACTCAGTCCCCATTATGTTGGTCTCTACTGGATTGTGAGACGGGTTGGAAAGGTAGCGTATGAGTTGGAGTTGCCCTCAAATTTGGCTTCAGTGCTTCCGGTGTTTCGTGTGTCGCTTTTGAAGAAGTGCATGGGTGATCCGGCTTTGGTTGTTTCGATGGAGAGCGTAGGTGTGAAAGAAAGCCTCAGCTACGAAGAGGTTCCAGTGGAAATACTTGATTGTCAAGTTCGGAAGCTAAGAAATAAGGAAGTAGCTTCAGTAAATGTTTTGTGGCAGAATCAGCATGCTGAGGGAGCCACATGTGAAGCCGAAGTAGATATAATAGCTAAATACCCGCATCTATTCCCTTCCGTCTCAGTTTCAACTTGAGGTATCAGTTTCCTCCTTGGTATTCTATTCAATTTCATGTTCAGTGTATGTGTTCCAGTCCCTTTCATGTCGATGCATGTATATGTGTTTCATGAATTCATTTCAGTCATGTATTCCAGTCCAGAGTCAGACACTCTGTCAGTTTTTAGCGTTAGATGTTCAGTATTTGAGATGTCAGTCCTATTTCCCCATCTTTTAGTATGTTCATTAACATTCGAGGATAAATGTTCCCAAGGGGGAGATATTGTAATACCCCGGAAGTGCCTAAGACTAGACTCAAAAATTTGGAATGAGAAGCAGAAGAAAAATCTGAGATTTTACTCAGAACAACTTATGGTACGAGTCGTTAGAGGGTCTAACGACCCATGGGAGACACTCGTGGTCAGGTTCTACAGAAGTAGACTTAGAGGTAACGGGTCCATAGTACAACCCGTAGGAAGATGTAATGAGTCATAGGTTGGTTGTCACCAGGGTACCAAGGATGGATGGAATGAGCCATAGTACGACTCGTTGTGAGGAACAATGAGTCGTGGGAAGGAGCAAGAAAAATCCTCAGTCAAGTAACGGATGGAACCCATGACTCATTGGATGAAGGTACAAGTCATGGTGTGACTCGTTGGAACTCCAGATGTAGGTTCCATCAGAGGCAGTAACCAATCATGGTTTGTAGTAATAATCTGTCATGTCAAGTCATGGTATCAGGACTTGAGAAGTTGAGAAATGATGGAGGAGGTAACGGACGGATACCACGAGTCATGGTATCAAGGGACGACCTGTGGTATCAGTTGTTGTCACTGGCAGTGCAGAAATTCCAAACTTTTCATTAAGGGTGTTTTCATAATTCCTAAACTCTAAGGTCCTAAACAATGTCGTTTTAAGCTCTGTTAGCAACATTTTAAGAGTGTTAAACCTATCCTAAGCCTTACCATTCCATGCATACAAATTAGAGTTCTTTCTTGGAGATCAAGCCTGAAGAATTTTCCCAATTTCTCTCAAATTTCCTTTGGTATTTCAAGAAGAAGTGTAAATCAGATTTACCCAGGTATGTGAGGCTATGAATGGGAGTTCCTTTCACTCTCATGCTCTAAATTCTTCTCAATTTCATGAATTTCAATTCTAGATTCATGTTTCATGATCTTATGGGGTTTATTCCAATTCTTGTGAATGTCACGCCCCACCTTGGGAGGCATGACTGGCACCTGGTGCCCATCTAGGTACTGAACTACTGAGTAGATTGAGCCTAAGCACCTCTGATGCAGGGATAGCTCTAACTCTGGAATCAAGAAAAAAACAGGCTATATAGCGGCTGTAAATACAACCCCCGGTCGATAAGGCCTATAGCCACCGGTGAAAATAAACAGCTAACCATAGACAAACAACTATAGGGAGTCCTATGGGGGCTGACAAGGCCACCATGATATCTAGTTATAGCTGGAAAGTAAAAGCCGATGCTAAACAAAGCTATGACTGACAAGGCCACAAATCAACAGCTAAATAGGGCCCCACACGGCCAACACACGTAGTCTAAAACACATATGGGCCCCACACGGCCGATATCATCTAACCAAAGGGAAGTAATATAATCTGCAAGCCTCTAGGAGTAATAAGATGGTCGGAACAGGGCCCCGGCCTACCCATACTGTACAAACAAAAGAAATAAATATCTATCACTCAAGCTCCGGAAGAAAGGAGTTGACGGTCCTGTACGGCTGACTGGAACTACAAGGGACCTGCTCCTCGTCTATGTGTACCTGCAGGCAAGTAATGCAGCACCCCAAAAGAGGGCGTCAGTACCACATGTACTGAGTATGTAAAGCAGTAACTTTAAATAACTAAAAGTAAGAAATAGAACTAACGATGATTGAAGTAAAGAAAACGGACTGAAGATGACTGAGGTAGTGGAATCAGGACTAAACATAAATGTAATAAGGAGGGTAAGGGTCATGCCTGACAAATGAGGCATCTTACTGTCTAACTATCAGTAACTAAGCAAACATAAACCTTACCTGGTTCCCATAAGCCGAAAGGTACAATCAGCACAGAATAACCCACTTGGGCCCCCATTAGCCCTAGTGAGTACACCTCAATCTATATACCCTTATCCAGGTCATATTGAATCAACTACCAGCTATAAGCGCCCTGCTAGTCCCCTGGGTCTAGAGCTGGGCCCGCTCGGCCCCTGACTATAGTTGTGCCTACTCCTGATATCTACACCCCAGACGTAAGCGCTCGGTGAGGGTGTGTATAAGGACAACCACGGAAAATATGAGGATCTGGATCCCCATCTGCCTCCCTTGCGGACGGCATGCCGCTCCATAGAGCGACGTATCCTCGCCCTTGGAGGGTGGCGACACAGCTATTAACCCTGGGGTGGTAACAGAAGCTACACAGGTATAATCCAGCCCAAAACAATACAATTTATGAGTCTTGACTAACAACGACAACTAAACACGATGACATACTCCTGACATACTTCACTGGGATTCATACTGGATTACTATGCTGAAGAGACTAACTTGCCGAAAGAAAATGCCTTAACATACCTCGTTCGCTGTTTATCGATTAACTGGCGAGTTCCAAATTAATATTCAATAGCTCTTCCCAACTGAAATCGTGTTACTGGAAAGATAGGACTAGTTTTAACACTAAATTCGGCAAAAAGGAAAACTTTATACATAAATATTAACTATATTCCAACTTTACAGAACACGATCGAAACCTCGTTATTTCTCAAAAGTCTAGAAGGAAGAAATGCTTACTCTAAGCCTAAGATCGTATTGACACTAGTTTGGAGCAATTCCAACAACTTTGGCTCGGCGGTATGATGATTCGCCAGCCAAATTTCACGAAACTAACTCCGTAGAAATGCTCCTTGCAGCCTTAGACCTTGATACCCGAAGTTAATTTGGATTTGGATGGCGTTTAGCAGCGTAATTGGATGAAAATTATATGTTTTCCTTCGTCTCTATTCTATGTTGGTCGTGTTATATATGAAAAATACCATGAAATCTAAGGGTAAGGCCTATATATACTTGATGCAGCATACAAGGCATCATGGCACGCTGGCCAACGCGCCGATTCTACTCTGTGCCACATTGGCTAACGCGGAGGAGCAACTCCGTGCCACTTTGCCCCTCTGGGCAGCTTGGTTCGGCCTCCTCTCCCGAAATCCCGACTTGGCACTCCTTCGGCCTTTCCCCGGGCCCTTTACTCATACGTATGACACTCTAAAACTCTGAACCAACATATGAATAGGCCGACTAAATGCTAGAAACTTACGGGTTGTAACATTCTTCCCCCGTTAAGAACATTCATCCTCAAATGTTAACTTCTACTGGCAAGAACCTTATCTTTGTAATTACTTATTCTGGAAAAATTCCGGCAGAGTCTCCCTTGTAAAATGGACTATCCAAAACCCTGAAACGCAGAAAAGTCGAATACAGGTACTCCACACAATAATATGGCATTCATTTCATAATAGACTGAAGTCAACTACTCCACACATACATGTATATAATGCAACTAATGAAACAACAACAACGATAACATACCTTTAGCTGCACAATCTGACTAAGTCCGAAATAACTGAGGATATCTGGTTTTTATATCTTCTTCCAATTCCCAAGTCATCTCCTCTCGGTTCTTATTCTTCCATAACACTTTAACGGAAGCAACATCTTTAAATCTTAGTCTGCAGATCTGTCGATCTAATATGGCTACTGGCTTCTTCATAAGCTAACTCCCCAATGATTTGGACGTTTTTGGCTGGGAAAATCTAGGAGGGATCTCCTATACACTTTTCAGCATTGATACATGAAAAACTCGGTGAACGAATTCTAATTCTGGAGGTAAATCCAATTCATAAGCCGCCTAGCCTATCCTTGGACGAATCTGATAATGCCCAATAAACCTCGGGCTGAGCTTACCTTTCTTACCAAATCTCATCACACCCTTCACCTGTGAAACCTTCAGGAATACCCAGTCACCCACATTAAACTCTAGGTTTCTTCGCCGCACATCAGCATAAGATTTCTGGCAGCTCTGAGCTATCAGCAAACGTTCCCTGATAAGCTTTACTTTCTCTTCTGACAGATGAATAATATCTGGCCCAATCAATGCCGATTCTCCTACCTCAAACCAACCAGCTGGGGACCTACACTTTTGTCCATATAATGCTTCATAAGGCGCCATCTGAATTGTTGAATGATAACTGTTATTATAGGCAAATTCAATAAGCAGTAGATGTTCATCCCAGCTGCCTCCAAAATCTAGCACACACGCACGTGACATATCCTTAAGTGTCTGGATGGTACGTTTTGCCTGCCCGTCTGTCTGAGGATGGAAGGCTGTGCTCAGGTTAACCTACGTCCCTAGGCCCCTCTGAAAAGATTGCCAAAACTTAGTTGTAAATTGCGCTCCTCTATCATAGATGATTGACAATGGAACACCATGAAATCTGACTATTTCTCTAATATACAGCTCAGCATAATCTTTGGCTGAAAAGGTAGCCCTTACTACCAGAAAGTGAGCTGATTTTGTCAACCTGTCGATAATTACCTAGATAGAATCATATTTACTCCTGGTACGAGGTAACCCTACTATGAAATCCATATTAACTGCCTCCCATTTCCATAAAGGCACGGCGATATCCTGTGTCAGTCCACCTGGTTTCTGATGTTCAGTTTCACCTGTTGGCAATTGGGACATTGAGCTACGAATTTTGCTATCCCCTTTTTCATTCCCGACCACCAATAAATCTCTTTTACGTCATGGTACATCTTTGTCGAACCTGGATGGAAAGAGTAACGGGCATAGTGTGCCTCGCCCATAATTTGCTGGCGAAGCCCTGCCACGTTTGGAACGCAGAGGCGATCCCTATATCTCAAAACTCCATTCTCGGTTACCTGGAAATCTGTCACTTCCCCTCGCTGGACCCTATTTCTGATCTGAACCAAGCTAGGATCTTCATACTGTCATTCCTTCACTTCCACAACCAATGATGATACTGCGGTATTCTGGATTATCGCTCCATTGTCTCCTGATTCTACTATACGAATGGCTAAACTGGCTAGATGATGTAATTTTCGGGCCAATTCTTGCTGCTCGGGATGTAAATATGCCAGGCTGTCCTTAAACACACCCCCACCGAGCGCTTATGTCAGGGGTGTAGATATCAGGAGTAGGCACAACTATAGTCAGGGGCCGAGCGGGCCCAGGTCCAGACCCAGGGGACTAGCAGGACGCTTATAGTTGGTAGTTGATTCAATATGACCTGGATAAGGTTATATAAATTGAGGTGTACTCACTAGGGCTAATGGGGGCCCAGGTGGGTTTTCTGTGCTGATTGTACCTTCCGGCTTATGGGAACCAGGTAAGGTTTATGTTTGCTTAGTTACTGATAGTTAGACAGTAAGATGCCTCATTTGTCAGGCATGACCCTTACCCTCCTTATTACATTTATGTTTAGTCCTAATTCCACTACCTCAGTCATCTTCAGTCCGTTTTCTTTACTTCAATCATTGTTAGTTCCATTTCTTACTTTTAGTTATTTAAAGTTACTGCTTTACATACTCAGTACACGTGGTACTGACGCCCTCTTTTGGGGTGCTGCATTACTTGCCTGCAGGTACACATAGACGAGGAGCAGGTCCCTCGTAGTTCCAGTCAGCCGTACAGGACCGTCAACTCCCTTCTTCCGGAGCTTGAGTGATAGAGGTTTATTTCTTTTGTTTGTATAGATGGGTAGGCCGGGGCCCTGTCCCGACCATCTTTTTACTCCTAGAGGCTTGCAGATTGTATTACTTCCCTGTGGTTAGATGGTATCGGCCGTGTGGGGCACATATGTATTTTAGACTATGTGTGTTGGCCATGTGGGGCCCTATTTAGCTATTGATTGGTGGCCTTGTCGGTCATAGCTCAGTTTAGCATTGGCTTTTACTTTCTAGTTATAACTAGATATGATGGGGACTTGTCGGCCCGCATATGACTCCCTGTAATTGTTTGTCTTTGGTTAGATTTTTATTTTCACAGGTGACTATAGGCCTTGTCGGCTGGGGGTTGTATTTACAACTGCTATATAGCCCATTGTTTTCTTGATTCCAGAGTTAGAGCCAGCCCTGCACCAGAATTTCTTAGGTTGAATCAGCTCAGTAGTTCAGGTCCTAGACGGGCACCAGGTGCCAGTCATGCTTCCCAAGGTGGGGCATGACAAACTTGGTATTAGAGCAGGTCGTATCCCAGGGAGTCTGCAAGTCGTGCTAAGTAGAGTCTTGTCTATGGATGTGTTGTGCACCACATACTATAGGCAGGAGTCTGCAAGGCATGATAGGATGGTTACTCTTTCTTCTTATTAAGTCATGCTATAGAGCGATACAGTATAGGGTTGAGTCCCTAAGCTCATTATACTCTTTTGTTTACAGAGAAATGTCGGAACAACGACACCCTACAACAAGTAGGAGGTTAGATGTAGCAGCGGGAGAGGGCACCAGCAGGGTGCCTCAGCCTCGATCAGAATTGGCCCGATCTGTGGACGATACAGAGGTATCATCTCGACCTCCCCAGCAGTCTCCACCACGTCAGGAGCCGCTTAGGACGGCCAGTGTGACGCCGCCGCCTCCGGCAGTTTCTATACCCGTACCATCCGACCAGGAGGTCAGGAGCGTGGTGGTTATGCTAGCACAAATGATGGCTGCTCATTGCTAGCTAGTGCCACCTACAGTTGCAGAATCTTTAGGAGGGCCTGGTAGGTCGAGGGTCCGAGAGTTCCTAGCATTAAGTTTTACAGGGACATAATGGACCTAGGACCCTCAAGACTTCTTAGACCAGATGCAGAGGATTTTCAGGGTGATGGATGCTACACCCACAGAGTCAGTTGAGTTAGCGGTATTCTAGCTACGGGACATCGCTATGCTGTGGTATGAGAGTTGGGAGAGGTCTCGAGGGAGAGATGTTTTCCCTCCGACCTGGCCCATCTTCTCAGAGGCTTTCTTGGATCGTTACCTACCGTGGGAGATTTGACAGGCCCGGGTTGATGAGTTCCTACACTTGGAGAAGGGGTCGATGAGTGTTCAGGAATATGCCCTGCGGTTTGATTCCTTGGCTCGTTATGCGCCAGCCTTTGTGGACACAATGCCAGCTAAGGTACACCACTTTATTATGGGGTTGAACCCAGAATATGTTGAGACTTACATCACAGCCACACTATGAAAGGATATGGATATCGCCCATGTGCAGGCTTTTGCTCAGAATATTGAGGGTATCAGACAACGGCAACGGGAGATTAGGAGGACAAGTTAGGAGCAGCGCCTTAGGGACAGATCGGGTGAATTACAAGAGGACTTCCAGGGAGGACCTAGCCCACGGTTATTAGATAGGCCGCCTAGACCCCGGCTCCACCACAGCGGCAGAGGAGCAAGTCTAGTCGCTGAGGGCAGCCAGAGCCCGGCGAAGGTTAGCGAGCAGTAGGTTTGAAGCAGTAGAGGGGAGTGGAGCAGAGTGGGTTTACAATACCACTTTGACCTATTTGCAGTCGACGCCACTCTAGAGCATGCAGGTATGGTTCCACAGCATGCTACATTTGTGGACAGGAGGGTCATCAGATGAGAAATTGTTTAGCTAGGGGTTAGGGTGACCGGAATCGACAGGATAGGTCCTTGACAGGATCACGAGCTCCAGCATCCCCGACAGGGCGTAGGCCCTCAGTTTCAGCTGGCAGAGGCCGAGGCAGATCAGGGGCCTCCAGTTCAGGTGCCATACCAGACCATATTTATGCACTACCGGGGCGACAGGAGTCAGAGTCTTCACCAGATGTTGTGACAGGTATGTTGAACATTTGCTCTCATCCTGCTTATGTGTTGATAGATCCAAGATCCACCTTGTCCTATGTTACACCATTGGTGGATCGGAAGTTTAGTATTATGTTGGAATTGCTTCGGTGACCTTCTCAGTGTCTACATCCGTTGGTGACTCTATTATAGCCAGAAAGGTCTATCGGGGGTGCACAGTAGAGGTTGCCAGTTGTCAAACTATGACAGACTTGATATAACTAGAAATGGTTGATTTTGATGCTATTATGGGTATGGATTGGCTAGCTCCATGCTATGCCAATGTCGAATGTTGGACCAAGATTGTCCGATTCCACTTTCCGGGGGAGGCAGTACGGGAGTGGAAAGGTAGTACATCTACGCCAAAAGGTAGGTTTATTTCCTATCTTCGGGTGAGAAAATTGATAGCAAAAGGGTGCATTTATCATATTGTCATAGTTCAGGATGTTCGGGAAGAGCCTCCGACCCTTCAGTCTATTCCAGTGGTTAATGAATTTCCTGACATATTTCCAGATGAGCTTCCTGGTATTCCCCCAGAAAGGGAAATTGATTTTGAAATCGATCAATTACCAGGAAATCAGCCTATATCTATTCCTCCATATCGGATGGCTCCTGCTGAACTTAGAGAACTAAAGGAACAATTGAAGGATTTGCTAGACAAGGGCTTTATCAGGCCGAGTACCTCACCATGGGGTGCGCCAGTTCTATTCGTGAGGAAGAAGGACGGCTCCCTCCATATGTGTATAGATTATTGGCAATTGAATAAAGTCACTATCAAGAATAAGTACCCGCTTCCCAAAATAGACGACCTATTTGATCAGTTACAGGGAGCGAGGTATTTTTCAAAGATTGACTTAAGGTCAGGAAATCATCAAGTCCGGGTTCGTGAAAGAGATATTCCAAAGACTGCCTTTAGGACCAGATACGACCACTTTGAATTTCTAGTCATGTCTTTCGGACTGACAAATTCCCCAGCAGTGTTCATGGACCTGATGAACAACGTTTTCAGACCATACCTAGACTTGTTCATGATAGTATTTATTGATGATATTCTGGTGTATTCTTGCTCAGAGGCAGATCACCAGGATCATCTATTGACAGTGCTCCAGATTCTCAGAGACCGCCAGCTATATGCGAAATTTTCTAAATGTGAATTTTGGTTGAATTCAGTAGCCTTCTTGGGCCATATTGTGTCAGATGCTGGTATACAGGTAGATACGCAGAAGATAGAGGTAGTGAAAACATGGCCTAGACCTACCACTCCGACCGAGGTACGTAGTTTCCTAGGGTTAGCCGAATATTACAGAAGGTTCGTGGAAGGATTTTCCACTTTAGCAGCACCTTTAACTAAACTGACGCAGAAGGCTACAAAATTCCATTGGATGGAAGCATGTGAGCAGAGCTTCCACGAACTGAAAGACAGGTTGACATCGACACCGGTACTAGCGTTGCCAAAAGGAACAGAGGGTTATGCAGTCTATTGTGACGCTTCGGGTGTTGGGTTAGGATGTGTTTTGATGCAGCATGGTAAGGTGATTGCTTATGCTTCCAGGCAACTGAGGAAGTATGAGAAGAACTACTCTACCCATGACCTAGAATTAACGGTGGTGATTCATGCCTTGATAATATGGAGACACTACCTATATGGCATCCATGTAGATATTTTCACTGATCACAAAAGCCTGCAATATATTTTCACCCAGAAAGAGTTGAATTTGCGGCAGCATCGCTGGTTGGAGCTGTTAAAGGATTATGATATGAATATTTTATATCACCTAGGAAGGGCCAATGTTGTAGCAGATGCCCTTAGCCGCAAATCCATGACCACGGAAAATATGAGGATCTGGATCCCCATCTTCGTCCCTTGTGAACGGCATGCCACTCCGTAGAGCGACGTATCCTCGCCCCTGGCAGGCAGCGACACAGCTATTAACCCTGGGGTGGTCACAGAAGCTATACAGGTATAATCCAGCCCAAAACAATACAATTTATGAGTCTCGACTAACAACGACAACTAAACATGATAACATACTCCTGACATACTTTACTGGGATTCATACTGGATTACTATGCTGAAGAGACTAACTTGCCGAAAGACAATGGTTTAACATACCTCGTTCGTTGTTTACCGATTAACTGGCGAGTTCCAACTTAGTATTCAATAGCTCTTCCTAACTGAAATCGTGTTACTGGAAAGATAGAACTAGTTTTAACACTAAATTCGGCAAAAAGAAAAACTTTATATATAAATATTAACTATATTCCAACTTTACGGAACACAGTTTAAACCTCGTTATTTCTCGGAAGTCTAGAAGGGAGAAATGCTTACTTTAAGCCTTAGATCGTATTGACACTAGTTTGGAGCAATTCCAACAACTTTGGCTCGGCGGGACGACGATTCGCCGGGCGAATTTCACGAAACTAACTCCGTAGAAATGCTCCCTTCAACCTTATACTTCGATACCCGAAGTTAATTTTGATCTGGACGGTGTTTAGCAGCGTAATTTGATGAAAATTATATGTTTTCCTTCGTCTCTATTCTCTACTGGTCGTGTTATATATGAAAAATAACATGAAATATAAGGGTGAGGCCTATATATACTTGAAGCAGCATACAAGGAAACTTGGCACGCTGGCCAACGCGTTGATTCTGCTTCGTGCCATGTTGGCTAACGCGGAGGAGCAGCTCCGTGCCACTTTGCCCCTCTGCACAGCTTGGTTCGGCCTCTTCTTGCGAAATCCGACTTGGCACTCGTTCGGCCTTTCCCCGGGCCCTTTACTTGTATGTATGGCACTCTAAAACTCTCAACCAACATACGAATAGGCTGACTAAATGCTAGAAACTTACGGGGTGTAACAGTGAAATTCTCTATGATCTATGTACTAGTTAATTCCTTTCATGTATCAAATCATATTTTATGATCTATGGGCAGATTTTATAGCTATTTTTATTATTAATTTATAGTTTCAAATTTAATTAAATTACACCCAATTATGTAAGTTTCATGAAAAGTCAAGCTATGATTCTATTATGATTTTGATCTTGCTAAGTCTAAATTATGAGTTATGATTCATGTTATGATTCTCTTCAAGTACTCTTCATGGATTTATGAATATCAAGTATATAAATATTTTACAAGTATGCATGGTTTTTCATGATTTATGAATTTATGGATTTATGACTCTTGGCCAATTCATGGGCCCTTATCCATGGCTAATCATGTATTTCAAGTGGGATCTATCATGTTATTATTTTATTTGTCCATGAACTTCATGAATGATTTCACGGTTACTATATGAGCCCTCACGTGCATGTTTTTAGGAGTAGTTTCTAGCACCGAGTAGACCCGGCATTCAGGTAAACCCCGTGATCTCAGAACTACGTACCACCACAGGTATATATATTTATTATTGGATCCTTGTGATATCACCATGCACGCACGTCCCCTTGCCTGGCAAGCAGGGGGCGATCCTGACTACTTGGGCTAAATAGTGGGGCATCATGTAAGGCTCTATCATGATGGTGTCGGTTAAGACAAGTCCTCCCATTGTTCCTCATGACTTATGCATGGTTATGTTTATTTACTTTGGCTCAAGTTATGTTTTATAAAGTTTTCTCTTATGACTATTATTATGATTGGATTACGAATGGTGTGAAAACCTTAAGCCCTTATGTTTACATTATGGTACTTACTTTATGATCATGTTGTCCTACTCTTATGACCTCTTATGTATTTTAACTGTCCGTCTTTACTTACCTTGCATGCTCAGTCCATTCCAAGTACTGACCGTATACTCTATGCTATATTATTTCATGATACAGCCTTGGACATTCAGATTTAGTCCCGTTGTTAGCCTGATCCTCGGAGTTTGCATCCCTCTGCCAGAGTTGGTGAGTCTTCATCCTTCGAGGACCCTTTTATCAGCTTATGTTTAGTATTTTCAGCTTCAGTCTTTAGTGAGTTAGTTTGGGTCTTGTCCCATCCACTCGTCAGTGTGTAGAGACTTATCAGACATAGTGTGTATTCAGCTTCCGAATTGTGTTATGTATTCAGATTTTCAGATGTTATTATATTTTTAGATTTTTGCTATTATGTCTATTAGACAACCGCATTATTCTGTTGAATTTTAGATATCATGTTCATGTCATGGGTCGACTTGAGCCTCTCAGGGTTTTTTGTCTCGTATCTCGATCCAGGCCTATGTTCAGGTCGTGACGTTCAGCAACCTGGGATAATTTTGAGGAGGATTTCTTAAACTACTTCTTTCCCCGAGAATTGAGAGAAGCTAAGGCCGAATAGTTTGTGAACTTGAGACAGGGCACCATGAGCTTCAAGGAATATAGTCTTAACTTCACTCAGCTTTCTAGATATGCTCCGGAGATGGTACCGAACATGAGGCCTGAGTGAAGAAGTTCGTGTTCGAGTTAGGCAAGCATCTGAAGAATGAATTCAAGGGTACACTATTGATTAATGAAATGGACAACTCAAGGCTTGTGGTGTATGCCCAGCAGTTAGAGAAGGATAAGCAGAAGTATAAAGAGGAGCGGGAAAAGTTAGCCAGTAATGAGGCTACTCAATAGAGGAACGGGAACGATAACAGGTTCTTCTTTCGAAAGAGATCCTCTGGACCTACACCATCAATCGCTAATTCCTCAACACCAAGAAATAGGAATGATCAGAGGTCTCAGATATAGGGTAGCATAGTTTAGGGGACCCATCGACATCCACCATATGGAAAGTGTGGTAGGAGCCACTTGGGTAAGTTTCATTCGGGTCGAGATGGATGTTATGGATACGGCCAATAGGACCACTTTTTGAGGGATTGTCCATCACAGCAAGGCAATAGGTTAACAGTGCTCAGTCTACCCCTTCAGCAGGCAAAGTCACCCAAAATGGCACTACTTTAGGGACAGGCAGAGGACAATATCATCTGTATGCTATGTCTAGTCGCTAGGATCAAAAAACTCCCTAGATATTGTCATTGGTATGTTAAAAGTCTTATCCATTGATGTGTATGTTTTACTTTATCCAGGTGCTACTTTATCTTTTGTTACTCCTTATGCAGCTATTAAGTCCAGGCTTTGCCCAGAACAACTCTTAGAGCTTTTCAATGTTTCTATTCTGATCGGCAATTCAGTCTTAGCTAAGAGAATTTACAAAAATTGTACCATTTCAGTCCATCATAATGCCACCATAGTTGACCTAGTAGAGCTAGACATGGTGGATTTTTATATCATTCTAGGCATGAATTGGTTATACTCTTGGTATGCCACAATGAATTATAGGACCCGAGTAGTAGAGTTTCAGTTTCTAGATGAGCCAGTCCTAGTTCGGGAAGGTAGTCACATTATGCCTAAGGGTCATTTCATTTCATACCTTAAGGCCAGAAAGTTAATCTCTAAGGGTAGTGTCTATCATTTAGTGAGAGTTAGAGACTTTAATGTTGAGACACCATCCCTTTAGTCAGTTTCAGTCGTGAATGAGTTTCCAGATGATCTTCTTGGAGTCCCTCCAGATAGAAAAATAGATATTGGGATAGATATTCTTTCTTACACTTAGCCTATCTTTATTCCACTATATAGAATGGCTACATCCGAATTAAAAGAGTTGAAAGAGTAGTTAAGAGATCTTCTTGATAAGGGTTTTATTCGCCTGAATGTTTCTCCTTGGGGTGCTCCATTCCTTTTCATGTGTAAGAAAGATGGTACTCTTAGTATGTGTATCGACTACCGTTAGTTGAATAAAGTCACCATCAAGAATAAGTATCCCCTTCCTAGAATTGATGACTTGTTTGACCAGCTTAAAGGTGCCACTTGTTTATCAAAGATAGACCTCAGATCAGTCTATCATCAATTGAAGGTAAGGGAAAGTGATATTCCTTAGACAACTTTCAGGATCCATTATGGTCATTTCGAGTTTGTTGTTATGTCCTTTGGTTTGACTAACATTCCTGCAGCATTCATGAACTACATTATTGAAGTAGCATTTGGACATATTCATTATTGTTTTCATTAATGATATCTTGGTTTACTCCAAAAGTGAGGAGGAACATGCTAGTTTTATCGGAATTGTCCTGCAGACACTTAAGGATCGTGAGCTATTCGCGAAGTTTTTCTAAGTGTGAATTTTGGTTGAAGTCAGTGGCATTCCTAGGACACATAATCTCCAGCAAGAGTATTTAGGTTGACTTTCAGAAGATTGAGGCAGTAAAAAATTGGCCCAAACCCATAACCCCTACTTACATCAGGAGTTTCATGAGTTTAGATGGTTACTATAGAAGGTTTGTAGAGGAATTCTTGACTATTGCTTCTCCATTGACTAAGTTGACTCAGAAGAAGGTTAAGTTTCAATGGTCTAAAGCCTATGAGAAAAGCTTTCAAGAATTAAAAACTCGTTTGTCTACTGCTCTTGTGTTGACCTTACCAGAGGGTACAGATGGTTTTATTATGTATTGTGATACGTCCAGAGTAGGCATTGGTTATGTATTGATGCAAAATGATAAGGTTATAGCTTATGTCTCCAAACAGCTTAAGGTTCATGAGAAGAATTATCTGACTTATGACCTCGTTGCATTAAAGATTTGGCGTCATTATCTCTATATAATGCGCATGTTGATGTGTTCACAAACCATAGGAGTTTACAATATGCGTTCAGCTAAAAGGAGTTGAATCTCAGACAGAAGAGATGTCTTGAGTTGCTCAAAGATTATGATATGAGTATTCTCTACCATCTGGGTAAGGCTAATGTATTTGTTGATGCTCTTAACAAGTTGTCTATGGGATGTATGACTCATGTATAGGAAGAGAAAAGAGAACTAGCTAAGAATGTGCATAGAATCGCTTGGGATGTTGTCTTTTAGACTTCGAAAAGGGTAGTGTGCTTGTCCAAAATGGGGCGGAGTTATCTTTAATAGTAGAAGTTAAGGGAAAAAATGTCAAAGATCCCCTCTTGCTTTAGTTAAAGGAAGATGTCCACAAGAAGAAGTGTTGGTTTTCGCACAAGGGGGAGATGGTTTCCTGAGGTATCAAGATAGATTATGTGTTCCCAGACATATATGGTCTCAGAGATAGAATCATGGCAGAATCACACAGCTCCAAGTATTTGATTCACCCAAGTTCCACAAAGATGTACCATGACTTGAAGGAAGTGTATTGGTGGAATGGTATGAAGATGTACATTGCGGACTTTGTTCCTAGGTGTTCGAATTGTCAACAAGTTAAGGTTGAACACTAACAACCATGTGGTGTGGCTCAGAATATAGCACTCCCCGAATGAAAATAGGAGATTATAAATATGGACTTTATCATCGGTCTACCGATATCACGCAGGCAGCATGACTCTATTTGGGTGATTGTATATCGAATGACCGAGTCGGCTCATTTCTTACTGGTAAAGACTACAGATTTAGCCGAGGATCTTGCCAAGTTGTACCTCAAGGAAGTGCTTAGACTCCATGGAGTTCCATTATCCATCATATCGGATAGGGGTGCACAGTTCACCACTCAATTTTGAAAGTCATTTCAAAAAGGGTTAGGTTCGAAGGTGAAACCTCAGTACAGCTTTTCACCAACAGATAGATGGTCAGGCAGAGCGGACTATTTAGACGCTGGAGGATATGCTAAGGGCTTGTGTTATTGATTTAAAAGGAAATTAGAATAACCATTTATCTCTTATAGAGTTTTCTTATAAGAACAGTTATCACTCCACTATTTAGATGGCTCCCTATGAGGCTCTTTATGGACGGAGGTGTAAATCTACAATTGGTTGGTTTGAAGTTGGTGAAGTAGAGTTGATAAGGCCAAACCTAGTGGAACAAGCCATGGAAGGTTAATATCATTCAAGAGAGGCTAAAGACTGCACAGTCGCCAAAAGTCTTATACAGATGTTAGGCATAGAGACATGGAGTTTGCGGTAAAGGATTGGTTTACCAGAATGTTTCCCTCATGAAGGGTGTTATGAGTCTTGCTAAGAAAGGGAATCTCAGTCCTCGCTATATTGGTCCATATCATATTTCAAAGAGAGTGGGCAAGATAGCTTATGAGTTCGAGCTACCAGCCGAACTAGCATCAGTCCATCAAGTTTTTCACATTTCCATGCTTAAGAAGTGCATGGGTGACCCATCACTCATTGTTCATACATAGAGTATTGAAGTGAAGAACAACCTATCATATGAAGAGATTCCAATTGAGATTCTAGATCGTCAGGTTCATAAATTGAGAAATAAAGAAGTCGCTTCTATGAAAGTGTTATGAAGAAATCAACTAGTCGAGGGAGCTAGAAAGCTAAAGCGGATATGATGGTCAAATACCCTGACCTATTCCCTCCTAGTTCAAAATTATCTTGAGGTAATAGTTTCCTCTAGTAGTACTCTTACTAGTCTCATGTCCCATTCAGCTGTCATTAAGAGCCTTAGTATGCTTGCATGTTCCACGTAATCGATTAAGTTCGGGTTAGTTACTCCTAGTTATATTAGCTATCAATCCAGTTTTAATCTTCATTTGAGGATGAGTGATCCCAAAGGGGAGATAATGTAATACCCCAAAATGTCCTAAGATCAGACCCTAGACTTGAAGTAGAAACCAGCAGAAAAAATTGATTTTCCAGCACAAAACGAGCCACCTAACTAGTCGTGGTGTGAGACCATGATTTGTGCAGTAACTCGTGATAAGCAACCAGAGTTTCCTATGTCCAGTTCCAAAGGCTCAAGCAATAAGTTGTTGGTGCACCTAATGACTCGTCATGTCCCTCGTTCTGAGCAAGGCAGCCAAGTCCTGAAACTTGACATTTTTCTTCCCAAGAACCATGAGTCAAACCACAAATTGTTACATCAAGTGACAACTCATTTTGTCTCATCGTGGTGTGAAGATCAGAGGATGTTTAATTTAGCTTCAGTAGTAACAAATGGAAGTCACGACCCGTGAGGGCAAAGGATGACTCATCCTATTTGTCCGTAATGGAGAGATCAGCAAGTGAACAAAAGGATTCAGTGGCTAGGAGAGGCCACCACGATTCGTGGTCAAACCTGGCGACTTGTGGTGATGACTCGTTGTCATTGGAAGGCAAATTTTGCGGACGGGATTCTATAACTTCTTATCTTTTTATCACCTAAACCAGAATATTTTTGAGATTTCTCAGGGGATATTTAGTTTTATTGGTCTAAACTCTCATTCCCTCTCATAACAACGTAAATTCAAGAATCATTAAGTTCTCAAGCTCTCAAGAAGGTTAGGGTTCTTCATCATCAACCTAGGGATTTTCAAGATAGAGACAAAGGTTCTTCATTCTAGGTATGTAAGGCTAACCTAAATGAGGAATTCTATTCCTCCTCATGTCCTACATCTAGTAAAAGGTTTTGCCCAATTTCTTGATTTGGTCTTCTTCCCTATGATTTGAATTATTCATTGACTGAATTCTTCATATTGAGTTGTATTTTGTATCTCTTGATTGTTGATGATAATTCTTACCCTCTTGGTTGATTGTTGATGTTGGTTCATATCTCTTATCCTATGAAATCAATTGTATGAAAGTTGTTATTTTTGAAAGCTTTATATTATAGATAAATGCATTATTTTCATGACTAAAGTTGGGCAGATTTTTTAAGAGTTTTCATAAAGAGGTTTTTAATAGAAAGTCCAGTTTATAGTATGATTTTCAAAAGCTAAAGTAAAGTCTTATTTTTTAAACTTAAAGATTTTGAGCATAGAGGCTCACAAGTTTTTACATAGATTTTTGAACCAAGGCTCAACAGAGATTTTAAAATATCTATTATAACTATAGCTAAAGATGTTTTCAACTACCTCAAATAGGCATATTTATATGAGCATAGCTTTGGGAGGATTATTTAGCACCAAGATGGGTGAAGGGTTCAGATAACCTGTAAGTTCTAGAACTACGTAGCTAGTGTAGGTTAGGATCATGCCATTGGTTTAGGCGACTCCTCAGATAGCCCCTGGTAAGGGCTAGTATGGATTCACAGTTTAGTTTGTCCTCTGCCCTAGCAAGGCTTTGGATGGCTCTCCCAACTTGGTCAAGAAGTTGGACATCAAACGATCATTCATGATGTATGTTAGTTATGAGAAACTCCCAACTAAAGATATACATTTATATACATTTATTTACGGAGCTTATTTTGATGCATTAGTTTTATTGCCTAATTATTTATACCTCTTTCATACCTGTGTTTTTATACATCATTCAGAGTTTCAAATTCAGACAGTTTATTTCCTCTCAATTCAGATATTCTTGTTTACCTGATTACATATCGTACATTCAATCGAACTAATGCCAGTTGGCGCTGCATCTTATTATGATGCAGATTCGGGTAGACAGGACTTGCAGCAGACACTTCACTAGGATCTCATCTTTTTCAACTTTAGTGAGGCCTCCTACTTCCGGAGAGTCTCAGTCTTATTTCAGGTTTTGTTATTTTATTAAAACTTGAGGTAGCCGAGGGAGCTTTGTCCAACACCTAACTTTCAGACATTAGAGGTTTCATACACTAGTTAGAAAGTTGAGTCGTAAATGTTGCTTTTTAACATTGTTTTCGGTTTTAGTTAATAAATCTTGCTTTTATTAAATTGAGCTCACTACAATTATTCCTTCTGTTATACTTTATTGTGAATCTCAACTAGTAGTAAGTCAGGCCAAGGGTTTGCTTGGATCACTAGGTGGTCTTAGTGTCGGCTACGCCCAGGGTATAGGCTTGGGGCCTGACAGAATCATAATTACATTAGTAGCTATAGTTTAAATATTTACCACTTGTAGCAACTGTTTGAGGTGTTGGTCCAAAAAAAATATTTTTTTAAAAACAAAAAAAAAAAAGATTAATCTTTTCTTAAGGCGCCAGGTGACTATGTTCGTTGTATTCATATGCGTATTTGGACTATATCGATAAATACATGTATATATCGACAAATACAAGTATATATAGATATAAACAGGTTGTATCGACAAACACGATAGATGTATACAAAAATACACACAACAAAAAAATTCAAAAAATTATATTCATTCCCTCTAATTTTACCTGTATTGATTTGTTCTAGTATTATTTGTATTCATTCACTCTCGTTTCATTGTATTTATTTGCTCTAATTTTACTTGTATTCATCACGCATTTAGGCTGTATTGACGAAAATTCGGGTACATCCAAAGATTTAAAAAACACACAAAAAAATTATATTCATTCGCTCTAATTTCATTTATATTCATTTGCTTTAATTTTTCTTATATTATTCGTACCTACTATATGGATTATCAAAAATCCAATTCAAAACCGTACTCAAAACAACCAAAAGATACAATAAAATAAAGGGGTCAAACTTTTACCACGCTGAACGGAGAATGGAAGAATGCTTACACGAAGCAGAGAGAGGAGTTGGAAACTTGAAGTGAGTGGCCTAGGTAATTGGGTTATTAGACCTGTGAAATAGTAAATTGGAAAGGCCTGTGAAGATAACGATTTGCAGGTGATGCTGAGACTGCAGAAGGAATACAGTCGAAATTTAAAAAAAAAAAAAAAAAAACCCAGAGAGAGTGGGGGAAGAAGAGAGGCGAGCCATAGAGGGAGAGCGGCAAATGAGATTAGGAGACATTTTTCTTAATTGACTATTAAAAATATAATGATAAATAATAATTATTTTTAAAATGTAGCTATAAATAGTAATTAGTTATGGCTTGAAACACAAGTTCATGCTACTGAACGTATGCTTGAAGCATGACTGTGTGAAATTATGTCTCAAGACCTAAATTGGCCAAAAACTTATGCCTTACAATTTTATTCTTTTTTTTGTTGTTGCTGTTAAAGGCATTTTTATCACTTTTTATCACTTAAAGTATTGCAGGACAAAAATTAAAGACCACAAAATAAAAGCATTTGCGAAATGACCCAAATAGGATTACATTTAAGACTTTTGACATGCAACTCCATATGACAAAGGAGAGAGAACCAATTAGGTTAAAAGGGATGGTGGGGTTTAGGGATTAGGAGAATGGAGTTTACCATATCAAAAGAAATATTTTTCGGGACACTATCATCCGGGCATACATGAGTTGCAATTCAACAAATCCTCAATTTCTTCATTTCAACATAAAGGAACCTTCAGTATCGAAAATAATAAGTATAAAGCTGAATATTCGATGAATAACAGCGGAGGCAAACCCCAAAAATACGAATTTTGAACTCATAATAGGCTCTGTTTGGGAGCTTCAGGATCATGATCAAACTAAACTAATCTAGTTTGGTTGATGCATTTTCAAATGGAGGCAATCCCCAATTGGCTGGGCTGAAATCAAGTAAAGAACTCAAAACCTGATCAGCAACTAGATGGTACGAACTATCCAACCTTGCATCTGGAATCATAACCACTGACCTGCATGCAGTAACATAAATAAAACCCAAGTCAGTAGATGATAGTGCAATCAGAGAGCTTTTGTACATTCTTATGACAACTGTATATCTTTCTCATAACAACGTTAATGCAACGAATGGGGATAAAACAGACCAATATGCAACCAAGTGATCTTCTATATAAATGAAAATCATAATGCAACTTCAGGACCCGCTTGACTACGTTGTTACATCTACCTGAAGAAACACTCATCCACGAACACAACTTTGGCGATTTTAGTAGCTACAGCATGTTATTAGTGTTTAAACATGCCTCATAGGACCCAAAAAAATGTTGCAATAATTGTAGTAAACAAAAAATGAGGAAGTTCAAAACTCATGAAAACAACTAATATTCCAGACTGAACACACCTGAAGAAACTAAATTAAGGAAAAAACATAGCTTCATATTGGTCAAAGCAGGAAAACTATTAGGAAAAAACAAGAAAGCAGAGCAAACACCAAAAAGGAATCATGTTACAAGCACTCTGATGATCACTACTAGAAAGAGATTTGCTGCATATGTAAGGACCAAACAAGGATTATCCTCTAATCCATCACAGGCAAAAACACTGGTGTTTGCATGGGTGTCATAAAAAATTCAGGGTCCTGGTAAAGTGGCAAACTGAGGCAGTTGAGGACAGAATAATAATATGCACCTTTTAGACTATCGGATGATCCTGAAGGACAAAAGAAGAATATAAATCAGATAGAAAGTTAGAACAACAGGAAGCACCTGCAATGTTGATAGGTTGAAAGAGATTCTTAAAAGTCAAGACAAAACCCCAAAATAGGAGGAAGAAAAAAGCAAGTTCCTCAAGGAGGAGAGCTCCGGGACCAAGTAAATTGACTTGTCAGACATCCAAATGAGGAAAATGGAAAAAAATTAGCAGCTGCACAAAACGAGTGTCATCAGTGCAACAGAAAGAAAAACTTGCCAGATGAGATCAGGATCAAACTGGAAAACCAAGTTTACAAACATATTGACATTAACTGACATACAAAGGGTTCTAAAAGTCCTTAAATATGAAGGCAACCTTGCTTTCCATAGTGAGCACATCGGTCAGACATGGAGAACCAGACCAAAATCATATTGTTTCCTATTAGATGTTATATTCAAGAGATTTACAACACCTAAGAGCAAATCAATTAAACATAGTCTTAGTGAAAAATTGTTGAGACATACATCTAGACGAAATATAAAAGGCAAACTATTTCATAGCAATAACTAAGACGAAAACCATGCAGTGAAAAGAAACAAAGTAAAAGATCTGCAGTTGTGCAAGCATTTACTGGAAAGTAGAATGAGATTTAGTATTAGTAAACTCCTTGAAACCATGGAAAATGAAGTGCTATGAAGTAAAATTTCACTCGACCAGAGAGGCACTTAGTTCAAAGGTAATCATGTAGTTATCTCGAGCTATTCTACTTGAAGAAAATCAAAAAAAGATCAGCAGACATTAAAATTTTGGGTGATAGACTTACATTCCAGCATTCTTGGCAGCAAGGACACCAGAGGGTGCATCTTCAAATACAAGAATCCTCTGTGGATCTACTGGTCCACCCTGTCCATATTAAATTTAAAGAATACAGCTCATAGGCATCCGCAGTATATCATACTTGACAACTTATACTAACCATGCTTCTCCTTTTCCATTATCTGAAGGACCTCCATTCTAGTTTTACAAATTACACCTATCTCAGTCTTGGTAACCAAAATAGTGTTAACTTACATTTTTTTTCCCCGGAGGCTTGTATATTCAGGAAAAATAGTCTCTTACTATACAATTTTGGGAACAGATTTTGCCTTTCTGTAATAAAACTCCCTAGAACTTTTAGATGTTATATACTCTCCGCTTCAAATTGAATGCCCACCTTCCAATTTTAGTTCATCCCAAAATAGTGTCCTTCTAAAAAGAAAACTTCTTAAGCATACTATACCATAGAAAAATCACATGAGACCCGCTTTTGCTCTTTTAAATACTCCGGGTATCCTAAAAAGTTTTCCATGTTGACTTTTCAACAATCAAAATACACTTTGTTGAAACATAACTTCAGATAAACTTTTATATACATAATAGAATCTTAAATCTTCTACATGATATGATCCACAGATAGTATATCATTTTTGTCATTTCATCAAAAATATTTCTAAAAAACTTAAGACCCTAAATTGGCTTGGACATGTCTCAGTTCTTGTAACTGAGAAACTAGGCATAGAAGAGAGAGACGGTCCTCCAATCCAGCATAGCGCAACCAACATCCAGATTTCCGTGCAATCTAACTAAATAGTGATTTTGGTTTTATCCTAGCTTTAGCGTTCAGTTAGGCTCAAGTCTAGAGTTTACAAGATTAATCAGCAAGCTAGCTGTTTGCTAGATCTCGTCTCTGAAGGCATTTGCCATCTGAATTTATTGTTTGAATAAACTTTATTGTGTCAAACAGAGGAGAAGAGAAGTTCAATTTGATACAAGTTGATTGGGCGGCTCGATCATACGAAATGTTCAATCTGCTCCATTGCAGTATGGAGCAAACAGTAGGCAGGTAACCATGATGCTGAAGTCCTCCAAATTAGGTTATTTCTCAATGTTTGGTTCCATCAAAAGTGGAAGCAGATAGAATATTAAGATAAGTAGCAGAAAAATGGGATATTCTTCCTGCCATTTGATTGATGAGCACTCAAACCATTTGTATAGGAAGGACAACAAAGAACCGTGAGTTGATGGTGAGCATAATCCGTGTTCCAGAACATTTATAGTGTAGGAAGCTCTTCCAACAGATCATAGATCTTTGTGGGGGGTTCATAAAGGTTGATGTAAGTCTACCAAGATGTGCCAAGAGTGGTGACAGTAATGAAGCATGATGACAGCATTCTGAAAGCAACCATATTCTGGAGATGTCGGTTTCATTTATTAAATATGGATCTTGCCAACTAACGGAAATGTATCGGTCCTTGAACCAAAATCATTTCAAGGCTCTAAGGGAAAGAAGGGAAAAAAGAAATAAAGGAACATACTACTGGAGCTAAAAGTAGGTGGAACAAGAGCAGACGGAAAATTGAAGACATAGTAGAGATGAAGGTCCGCAATAACTCAGGATATTACTTGAAGAAAATGAGCACTGTTGCAAATTCAATTTTTATTGGAAAAATTGAAAGTTAATGGATAGACTGAATTAAGGAAAGTACCATCATATGACAAGAAATTAGTAGCTCATTATCAGAATTACAGAATATTGCTCAGAAGGAGAAAGACCCAAATTAGGTGGTTTTAGTAAGCCCATACATAAATGAGACCAATCATCTCAGACCCAGACTGTAACGGCCCGTGCTTTCATGCTCAGGTCTGATCTGTTAGACCTATGTGATTTGACCTGACCCGGAAAATTTTTGGTGATTCTCAAGTGTTTGGAGGACCAATTCATACTTGGTGAAGTGTTATGTAAGTATGGAGGTGCTTAAAGATTGGAAAGATCGAGTTTGAAGGTGTTACGATAAGGTTGGCGTGAAATACTACCATAGATTAGATGTACAAGTCGTACCTTGAATTGTGGATGGTTACGGAATCGAAAAGCTACGGTTAGACAAGTGAGGTACGAAGATGGAAGGCAAGGCATGTATGGTGGAAGGTACGAAGTGTATATTGAGTTCTTATGCAACATCCAACGAGTGTATCTCACAATCTACGAGGAGTTAGAGGGTGTAATACCTATCAAATTTAAGTTCTTTGAGTCTAATTTCCAGCAAACCAAACTGTTCGTCAATTTGAGTTATGTGCAAAGAGTTATGTACGTTTTAGTAAAGTGTGACGCCCAAGCACTTAGAGGAATCAGAGAAGAAAATTCAACTCAGATCACCGTCTGGCGGTGCCAATAGCGCTGAATTCAAAATGTCACCAGGGGGAAAATGGTCCAGCACCAAGGTCACCGTCTGGCAGCACCTGTTGCCCTGAATTTGGGAAAGCTTATAAAAGGCTTATAACCCCACCAAACCTTCATTTTTCATTTTCATTTGACTCTTGCAGCACCAATGCCCCACTCATCTCATCCTAACTCAAGGTAGATGATGTCTAATGTTTTCCGTGTATATTTCATCGACGATTATGCAACTCTAACCCGAATTCGTTTTCTTCACCTGGGCTCAAGTGAAGTTTCTGGGGATTTTTCTTCTACAAGGTAAGACTCCCTCTCAACGTTGATCCGTCCATCTCGGGCAACACCTTAATGGAGTTTGTCCACTCTCCAACAAAGTTCAATTTCAATGGTATATTTTCATTTCTCCTCCATTTTCTTATTTTTTCTGGGTCTCTCTGTAAAACGAGTACAAAACCTTCAATGGTTATTGTCTCATTCTTCATTTTCAAAAATTCAAAGGTTTTTAACCGGATCTCAGAGGATCCGGACTTGAAACCCAAACTTTCAAGGGATTGAAACCCTAATTCTTTCAATCTATAAATGTGTTTCTACTTTCTTCAGTAAGGGGGGATTTTGGGGAACAAGGAAAAAGACTAATTCTTATTCGAAGTCTTTTGGAAATGAAATCAAGTTTTCCTTCTCTCAAAACTACATTCAGCATCCAAAGAAATCTCTTAACCTTCAACTCATTTATTTTCTATTCTAGGGATCTCTTCTTCTATCGGCTGAAAGACAAGACAGAAGAAAATCGCTTCAACTCCAGTGAAAAGGACAAGCTCCGACAACTCTCCAGCCCCTGTTCGCTGCTCCAAAAGAGGTAACTCTTTCTCCCTTTTTCTTTTTGTTTTCTTTCTCTCTTCTGTGAGACGTGTTACTAAAATATGTTTGGTTTGGTAGAACACATGAACTGTATACATCTGTTTATTTATGTTTCTTTTGGTTTTTGATATGTTTATTTTTCAATTCATGAAGCATTTAAGCATGAGAACCTGTTTCTGAGTGTTCATTTTTGAATCAAATTGTATGTTTTACCTTGTTTCGCTTCTTAAGTGACTGACTTGGGTATTACTTCCGATTTATTTGCTAAATGATCTAACTCTTGGTTTTCCTATAAATACTAATAGCTAATCAGTATGAATCCTTTGAGATATTCGTTAACAATGACTCATCCTTAATCTGGACTTCTAGATTCCGAATATAAGATAGAGGTTTTGATTTATGGGAAAACAAAAGGAGTTCAAGACTCTGTTTGGTTATTATCATGTTCAAAACCAGTTGGATTTTTTATCTGTTCTTCCATAATGTAGGTCTTTAATCTAATTATCCTTTAAAGTAGTTAGTTAAGAGTTTAAATTCAGTTTAAGTGTTAGCTTAAAAGATAAAAAGGCTACTATTTTCAACTTTACCATTTTCCAAAAAAAAAAAAATGGCTACTGTTTTCCTGGAATGATTCTGATTCCACCTTTGAATCTATCCTAGTTTTTGAAGTTAGAATGCAATTTTTCCTTTTCAAGACTACTTTGTTGATTCCCATTGAACTTGTTGAGACACGAGTAAATGATAGCCATGTTTGACAAAGATCAAATAAACAGGGTCATTTCTCCTCTCTTGTTTCAAATGAAATCCTTTTGCATGTAAAATAAGGTTAGCAATATGTGACTTCCTTTGTTTTGATTTCTATTTTATACATCCATGATGTGAGACGACAAACCTGGCCATTTGTTTCAAACTGATTTGATTATTTATTTTTAGAAGAACTCTGTTTCAACAATTAATTTAAGACAATAGAACTCACTTCAGCCTTAGTTCTTAATGTTGAGTTGAACATTAAGTCCTTTCCCGTTTCTTTTTTGGTTTAATGGTTTAAGTGATTAATTAGAGCAACGAATTATTTCTTTATGATAAGTTTGACATAGAAGAACCTGAATCACTTGTTTCCTTGGTGCATAAAAAAACATGTTTGAGCATGATGCTCTTTTTTATTATATCCCATGTGTAGAGTCGGTGTTTCTTTGAACTTACTTTGTTCTAGTGTCATATTTGAAGAACTATAAGGGTTTAAGCTACTGCTATGTTTAATTATCTGGCTAACAATGTGGTTAAAGACTATCCAGTTTTTCCTTTTCCAGAAACTCTCTTCCTAAATCATTTTTCAAAATACAAAGAAATTTTTATATCTTTTTTAGTCATGCCTATATGGTGAAGAACAATTGTTGCTCCATGATCCAGACTTAAACCACATTTGATTCAAGATAAAAATCTGAAACTTGGTCTTGTCTCAGTGCCGTGGGAAATTCTGTGTTAACATATTTATCAGTCCAAGTACGTGTTAGCTGATTATTTTTTATAACTGTGTTAGCTGATTATTTACGAATTACATAATAGCCCCATATGTTAAGTTTGTAGATTAATCCTAGTATTGATGCTACCTTAATCTGTTACTAATCTTTAATCTTTATTTTACTTCGCCATGGGTCATTTGGGCCTCAATGGCATATTCTGAGTTTGGCCTGGTTATGTTCCAGCCCCAACAGCACTAGGACTCTACCCGCAGCTGAAAATAGAAGTTGAGCCTGAAGGCCAACACCATTCGCACACTTGTCTTTGTTATTTTTCTTTTCAATTTGTATGTTAATCAAAACTGGACTGACTTTGTATGTGTTTTCTTTGGCTCAGATAAACAGCCCAAACAGAGACTAAACCTATTTTTGCCATTTACTTTATAATTTTCTGAGTTGTTAGCTTTACTTTGATTAAGTACATCTTTTAAGATAAACAAAATTAATAGAGCAGATTAGCATCATATGGCAGAATTGATTTACATCACTAGTTGAGTAAATTGATTCAAATCCTTTGAGTATGATCAATTAAGACTTTTAACATGTGAAGGCTGTAGATTTAAATTGGACTCCCAGTTTTATGATTGTTGACCAAAAAAAAGAAACTCTGTACCGGTCTTGCTTCTTTAAAAAATGGGAAATCAGAAACCTGTATTTCTTGGAAAATTCAGAGTAAAGGAACCTGATCTCAGAATTGGTCTTGATATTTCAAAATTCAGATTTAACAAACTTTCAAAAACAATTTTGGAAAAGGAGCAGATTTTTTGTTTGGGCCCACTTCACATTTGATTTGGGCCTAACATATCCAACTCTTATGAATACAACTTAAAGCCAAATTCATGTCTTTTAAACATCTTGAGCAGAGAAAACCCTGTTTTAGCCACATTATCAAGGTTAAGAACAGCCTCATAAGCTAAAAGCCAAGTAAAACATGCTATTTTATGAGGCACTCTAATCTTCCAAATATGCTTCCATGGGCAGTTGGTATTTTGTAGCTCAATCTGGTTTAAAATCTTATATTCATCCCCCACCTTGAACACACCTTTGCTATCTCCCTTCCGCCATAAGCAGTCCACTCCATTTCGTAATCCTTGAAATGCCTCCAAACACTTGTAAAACTTAATCAATCTTGGAACCTCCCAATCATTCAAACGTCTTCTGTGTATGAAATCCCAACCCTGATGATTCCACGTCTCAGCCACTATCTTTTTTTTTTTTGATAACTGGTAATTTGTATTCCTCAGCATTCAGGGTTTATGCTGGCAACCTCCAAAAAATTATTTACAAAGAGCTTATAAAACAGCAAAAGCTAATTTACAAAGATCCTAGAAAATCTACCAACTGAACAGCCTCCTCTGTGTTTTCTTCTTTGCACCACAGATGAAAATTTACTATACAGATTCCTTTGATTTTCTGTAAAGAGCTTAATCTATCCTCAAAACACCTCCCATTCCTCTCCTATACTGTCCACCATATACATGCAGGAATGGAACTCCACCATCTTTTTTGTGACCTACTGCCCCCTCTCCCTACCCAGCAGCTTAGAAGGTCTGTTGTATGTTCTGGCATAGTCCATTTTGTGTTTGTGAGGGTGAAGAACAGTGACCACAACTTGGCCATCACATTGCAATGCAAAAATAGGTGGTTGTTTGTCTCTGCACATTCATTGCATAAAAAACACCTTGAGGAAATATAAATTCCCCTCATTTGTAGAGTCTCATGAGTTAGACATGCTCTTCTTGTTACTAACCAAGTGAAACATTTGATTTTATTGGGAACAGGACAATTCTATACCTCTTTCCAAGGACCTATTCTGCCTCCAGGTTGCCCCATAACTTCCTTCTTGTAGCACCTCCTCACTGTGAATATCCCATCAGTGTTGTATCTCCACCTAATTGTATCTGGATCTGGAGAAAAACCTCTGAATTTGTCGATGTCTTTTAGCAGCCTCACCACCCTATCAATATCCCAATCATTTAGATGTCTCCTGAAGGTAATATTCCACCGCTGTGGTGTCCATGAATCTCCCGTGGTTGCTTCTGGGTTACAGCTAACATGGAATAGGTCTGGATATGACTTCATCAGAGATATGTGGTCTTGCCAAGCTTCCTTCCAGAACATGATCTAGTGCCACACCCACCTTATACATAGCCTGGTTCTTGAGCTTGTCCCACAGATTACTAATGGATCTCCAAACAGATACACTGTAGGTATTGGTCACTTCTTCAGTACACCGCTGGTTGGTTTATCCATATTTGTTTCTGATCACCTCCTTCCATAAGGCTTGGTCTTCATTCCCATACCTCCATAGCCACTTCTTCATCAAGCAAGTGTTTTGAATCTTCAGATTTCTAATACCAAGGCCTCCAGCATTTTTATCAAGCTGGACATCCCTCCACTTGACCAAGTGGAAATTGCTGTTTTCCCTGTTTCCACTCCATAGGAAATTCCTCCTGAGTTTGTCAAGCTTGTCTACTACCCCAGCAGGAAGAGGGAACATAGACATAACATAAGTGGGCAAAGAATCCAGAACTGCATTTATCAAAGTCACTCTGCCACCAAGAGATAGATATTGTGACCTCCACTTTGCTAGTTTCCTTTCACACTTCTCTATGATTCCATCCCATATGGAAGCTCCTTATGCTTGTTTCCCAAAGGCATGCCAAAGTATGTTGTAGGGAAATGATCAATCTTGCACCCCAAAATGCCAGCCAATGCCTCCATATTTGAGACTTCTTTAATAGGGAAAATACAACTCTTCCTCCAATTGACTTTTAGCCCAGAAATAGCCTCAAAGATAAGCAGAATCACCTTATATAACATAATTGCCCTGCTTCTGGATCACAGAATATTATTGTGTCATCTGCATAAAGGAGGTGACTGATTTCCACACTGCCTCCTTTTTGGTTTCCCAACTTTATACCTTTGAGCCATCTTTGTTGCACAGCTAATCTCATTATGCTGTTTAGGCCTTCCATAGCAATAATGAAAAGGAAAGGTGAGAAGGGATCACCTTGTCTGAGACCTCTTGCTGAGGGGAAAAAACCCACAGGTTCTCCATTTATTAGAGTGGAGAACCTGACAGTTTTGACACAGAATCTCATCCAATTCAACCATCTTCTATCAAATCCCATATGCTTTAGAATGTTCAAAAGATACTCCCAATTTACATGATCGTATGCTTTTTCAATATCTAGCTTGCACATGATGCCAGGTTTTGTATTCTCAGTCTAGAATCCCCACATTCACTAGCTATTAGAGCAGCATCCATGATTTGCTTCCCTTGATAAAGGCCATCTGATGCTTGTTTACCAGCTTGTGTACCACCCTCTTCATCCTTTCTGCTAATATTTTGGCAATAATCTTAAAAAAAAACCTAATGAAGCTTATAGGCCTAAAGTCTCTTAGATCTACAGCCCCTTTTTTCTTGGGAATAAGGCTATGTAGGTGGCATTGAGACTCTTCTCAAACTCCTGGTGTTGATGGAAGTGCTGCAAGGTGTTCAGGATGTCTATTTTGATCGTCTCCCAGAAAGCTTGGAATAAACTCATAGGGAATCCATCCGGGCCTGGGGCCTTATCACTGGCGCATAATTTGATACAATTGAGGACCTCCTCTTCTTCAAACTCCCTTTGCATCCACTCCTGTTCCTTAAAATCAATGCATTCACTGTCAATCAAGTTGAAAGCTGGTCTCCAATCCTCAGTTTCACTATACAAACTTTTATAGAAACTTTGAACTGCCCCTTTAATCTCCTCTGGATCAGTGATTGTGTTGTCTTCCACTACCAGAGAATCTATAGCATTGAACCTCTTGTGTGCTGTGGCCATTCTATGAAAAAAATTCGTATTTTTATCCCCATTTTTTAGCCATTGTATCCTAGACCTCTGTCTCGATGCTATCTCCTCATTCTTAGAAACTTCTTCAAACTCCATAGATAATTGAGCTTTTTGGAGCATTTCATCTTCAGCAAGTGGTCTTTGTTCCTGTATAGTATCCAGACAAGCAATCTGATTTAGGATTTCATTTCTTCTCTCCCTCCAATTATTTTTGTGTTCCCTCTTAATTCCTTTAGTTTCTCCTTCAGCAGTCTTAGTTTGGATGCCAATATAAATGAGGGTGTGCCAGCAACCTGAAACGACTGCCACCAGTCTTGTACCTTGTCCTTAAAACCCTCCACACCCAACCACCATTGCTCAAACTTGAAATATGATTTCTTGAACTTCTAGTCACCACAAGTAAGTAAGATTGGGCTGTGGTCTGATGCCAACTTGGGAAGAATTGATTGTCTAATTTGCAGGAATAGCTCCTCCCATTGATGTTCATAGAGGAACCTATCAATCCTGGAGGCACTTCTGTGGTTTTCTCCCCTTCTCCAAGTATAGGATCCTCCAAATAAAAGGGGATCCACCAGCTCCATATCGTTGATCCAGTCCGAGAAATCAGTCATGGCTCCTATAATTCTGCTGCCATTGGATCTTTCAGTGGGATATCTGGTGATATTAAAGTCACCACACACCACCCAGGGCCCTTCACATATGCTCGCTGCTAGTTCCCACCATAACTCCCTTCTTTCATTTCTGTCTCATTCAACATACACAGCAGTCAAGAACCACGTCAAATCCTGACTTAAGCCTTCGAACTTGCACGCAGACATTTGGCTGCCACTTTCAACTAGCTCACCTCTCCAGTGCCTTTTATCCCAAGGAAGCACAATGCCTCCACTCCTGCCTA
Organism: Datura wrightii; assembly: GCA_035772735.1. Taxonomy (NCBI): domain Eukaryota; kingdom Viridiplantae; phylum Streptophyta; class Magnoliopsida; order Solanales; family Solanaceae; genus Datura; species Datura wrightii. The sequence continues at coordinate 127,588,485 of JASDFA010000016.1, forward strand.
TGGCATCCATATGAATCTCCCCCATCTATCTGTTGTTCCACAATTGTTGAACTACATTTGTATCTTTGCTTCCCAATTTTCTTTCTACCAGCACATTAAAATCTGCCCCCCATTGATGGATTATTCCTCTGACTAGGGCCCCTTTATTTCCAAGTTTAATCACCTGACATTTCACGCCAAAATCTTTAGCTTCATAAGATCATTAGAGCTTTGCCTCTCCCCCGATGCCTTGATTCCCCATCCTTAAACTTCATATCAAAAGCGAGGTTCCTAATTTCTTTAGGGATCTTCACCTGGTCATTGACTTGATTGGACTTCTTGTTTATCTGGGAAGAGCCCCCCTTCTTTGATCGATCTTTAAGAACCTCTGATTAGCTATGTTCACGCAGCCATTGAATGCAGCACCAAATTTTGGCTCAATTTGATTACATGCGAGTGCACCCATAAACTAGCTTTGTTCTCTATTTCATAATCTGATACCCCTTCATGAATCTGCAATGCGGTCGGATCGTATGTATCCACTTGCATGTTATTTGTGCCCATCACGTCTCCCTCGTCGAGGTACATTCTTGCATACAGGCTGCTATCTCCCTTCTCTGTGCTTTCGCCTCCCTCATTCGCCTCTTGTGTCGCTGGTTCAATGGTGAGCATAGCAACTTCTACAGATGAATTAGAAATTTTCATCAGAGCTTCATCTTCCCGGCTATCGTATCTCTTCGTCTGTTGTTGACTGCCAAGTTCGTGTTAATGAAATTGGTGAAAGGTTCAGCTGGATTCCTTTTATGAGCCTCTCTTTTCTGATGGGCTGCATGAGAAGGCCCAACTGTTGAAGTCTTTGCTGGCCCAAACTTATTGTTTGAATTTGAGCCCACCTCCAAAGCCTTCGCTTGAGGACATTGAGTCACGTGACTTTGACTACAATCGGGACCCACTCCGTTCTTTGAGAATAGGTTAAAGTCCATCGGTCTCTCCCCTTCCCTTCTCCAACCTAAACTACATTCTGTCACCATCACCTTTTCTGCATCCAGAGTCTTATCACCTCCCCTTTTTATCGTACGATTGACAGCCTGGCTGACACATCTACCCAACCTCCACTTCTCAGACCCTCGCTGGAGCTTCCACCCATACTGGGCGAGAGAAAACCAGATCACCGTCTGAGATTTCCAATTCTCTGGGAATGTTCTCAATTGGGCCTTTCACCCTAAGGCGAGCCTATCAGAGATGGTTTTTTAGGGACGTTTCTTCCTCTGTTTCTATCTAGCCCCCACAAATATCTCCTAATTCTTTCATAATTTCCGGCAAACAGTGATGAAGTGGGAGACGTAATATCCACACCCAGAACCAGTTAAAGTTGTGTTGGACAGGGAAAGTGTCTGCCGTTGGAGACCACCACTTCAATTCCAACTGTACTCCCTGCCTCTTCCAGTTTCCTTGGAGTATGTGTTCTGCATCCTTTCTCGAGTGGAACTCAAAAAGAAATTGTGTTCCGTTCATATCGTAGACTTGGAAATTTGTTGCACCTTTCCACGCCTGTTGAGCCGATCTTCTTACATCGTTCCTTGTTGGGATCTCATCGCCCCCAGGGAAGCTTCCTGTTAGACACCGCTGGAGTAGATCCTTCATGTCATGCCTAGAGAAGACCCTCAAAATCATTTTGTCAGAGGATATTATAGGCACCTGTGAAGTCCATCTATTCTTTTGGAAAGCTTCCTTATAGCTCCCTTCGCCCCTCATAGACTGGTATTTCACAACACCTGCAGTTAGGCCTTTGTCTTGTTTTAAGTGTTACCTCTTCATGAAGCCTTCAATGCGATCAATAAGGCATAACCACCTTTCATTAGGTTCGTTTTCAGGAATAATAATGACTGCTCTGGAGAAACCGTTAATAATAATGACTGATAGGAACCTTCAGAACCTATTATACTTCAGAGAGCAATAAATGTTAATGGATACATCCCTAGCTTTCCATGTCTTGAAAGTCTTCCCCCCTATTTTTGATGCTTCCCTCATTCTTCTACAGAGTCACCAGAGAGCTCCACTGCTCAATTTTATTCTCCTAATATGAAATCTGGCCCTTTCCACCCATTCAAACCAAATTCCAGAGGACGACTGTGTCTCTACGATCTTATACGACCTTCCCCCCTGATTTGAAGTAGATGAGATTATCCATGGAGATTCAGAGGAGAGAAGAAAAGGTGATTATTCCGGTGAAGGAAGTCCACTAGAATTGGGATTCCAGAGACCAGAAGGGTCCCTAGTTAGCTGCCTAGGGGAATGTGCCTGGGAGCAATTTCAAATTTGTAGGACTTTTACATCTCAGCCACTATCCTGTTTTGTTATTAGGCCAGGATAAAGATATTAGGGAATAAAGCCTTTAGGCTAGTAGAACCCATCCACCTGTCTATCTAGAAAAGAGTTTTGTTACCATTGCATACCTTTAAAATTATCCAGAAAAGGCCAATAGGATATAATGGTTCTCTAGAGACTAACTCCATAAGGGGTGATAAGCTTTACTCTGATGCTTGAGGTTTTTAATACCTAACCCCCTCCCCCACCCCCTTGATTTTTCCTTCTAATAATATTTTTCCATTTAACTAAATGGAAACATTTTCTTCCTAATTATCTTGCCAAAGAAAACATCTTCTGATTACATCTAGCCTTTGTGTAATTGTCTGCGGTATATGAAATAGAGACATCATATATGTTGGTAGTGCATCAAACACGGGATTGGATTCCAAATTTCTGTGGACCTTAATTTTGCTCCCAAAGGCATGCCAGAGTATACTGAAGGCAGGTCATCGACTACACCTAGAATCTGTGTCAATTGCTCCATATTAGGTACCAAATTAATTGGATAAAGATGGCTCTTATTCCAATTAAAGTGAGCCTGGAAATGCCTCCAAACAATACAAAATTTAATCTCACAATCAACCTTTGTTCTTCTTTTGCATCTCATGAAATTAGAGTATCATCTTCTAAACTTCTTCCATTGTCTCTGGCCCCTTCAAAGCCCTGAATCAAGTCCATTTGCCTTAGCTATCTTAAGCATGTTATTGAGACCCTCCATTGCTATAATAAAAAGAAAAGGGCACATGGGATCTCCTTGTCTTATCCCTCTCTGTGTACTAAAAAACCCTTCCGATGCCCCATTAATGAGGATGGAAAACTTCACAATTCAGATATAAAATTTCACCCCCTTGATCCGTTTTCTCCCAAAATCCATCTGTCTTAGCATTCTGAGGATGAACTCTGAGTTGACAAGGTCATATGCTTTCTCAATATCAAGTTTGCAAAGGACACCAGGTTTGTTTTTTGAGATTCTGGAGTCCACTACTTCATTAGCTATTCACACAACATATGTTATCAACCTATCTCTGATGAAAGTCATTTTTTGAGAATCCACCAATTTATCCACCACTCTTTTCAGTCTCTCTGTCAGAACCTTAGAGATCAATTTATAAAAGCTTCCCATCAGGCCAATAGGTCTGAAATCTGTAAGTTCCTTTGCATATGTCTTTTCGGGAATCAAGGCAATATATGTTGCAGTGAAGCTTTTTTCAAATACATCCTGAGAGTGGAAATTATGAAAATACTCCATAATGTATTGTTTCAGCACATCCCAGCATTTCAAATAGAATTCCATTGTGTACCATTAGGATCGGGTGCTTTGTCTGTTGCACACTTCTTCAAACCTTCAAACACTTCATGTTCTTCAAATTTAGCTTGCAAGGCCTCATTCTACAGTTTTAGTATATAATTTTTTGTAGGAAGAAATAATTTCCCGTTTTTCTTCTGTCAGGCTCAATTACATTCTCCTCCTGTACACTATATGGTCAATATGGTTGTATCTCTCATTTGCATTGGCAGTTTGGTGGAAAAACTTGATGTTCTTATCCCTTCTTTGAGTCACAAGGCACTAGATCTTTGTCTCCAGGCCACTTCTTCATTCTTAAGACATTCTTCATATTCCATGAAAATAGTAGCTTTCTTTATCATTTCCTCCTTTGTCAAAGCTTTGCATTCTAGTGTGGCATCTAAAACAGTCGATTGATTTAGCAGTTTAGATTTTTGGAGCCATAAGTTCCCCTGTTCTATTCTTTAAGTCCACCCTTTAGAGCTTTAAGTTTGCAAGCCGGAATGTCATCTGGTTTCCCATGAAAAGTAAAAGAAAACCATTAAATCCTGATTCTATCAAAAAAAAAAATCTTCAGAGTTTAACCACCTATTCTCGAATTTAAAATAAGATTTCGTATGTTCTCAGTGGCCACAAATGAGAGCTACTAGAACATGATCTGAGGTCAATCTTTGGAGAGTGGACAGCTTCAAGTTGTTAAACAGGTCATTCCACTCTGCAGATATCAAAATTCTATCTATTCAGGAAGCTACAGCATGATTATCTCCTTTAAACCATGTATAAGAGCCACCCTCCATGTGAAGATCAATTAATTCTATGTCCTCTATAGAATCTGAGAACTCCACCATAGGTGATGATCTCTTGGTACAATTCCTTTTTCAGAAGGGTGTCTGTATATATTAAAATCACCATGAATAGCCCAAGGGCCCTCCATGAGTCCTCTAACTGCACCTAATTCTGCTCATATCGTTCTCCTTTCCACTTTACTGTTGGGAGCATATACTCCTGCAATATGGCAGCCAAAACTTTGTAATTGAGCCTCCATCCTACAAGATAAGGTGTATGCTCAACTTGATATCTTTGGTGTTTATTCGTAAATTAAAGAAGGTAATTAATCTTATACTCCCTCCATTTCCAAATAAGTGGTACTTTTTTCTTTTCATTTTCTTTCAAAATAAGTGGTGTTTTACATAATCAAGAAGCATTAATGATGTTCTTTTGACTTTGCCATCATAATTGAGCCCACATTTGAGTCTTTCTAGTTCAATTTTCTGCTTCTTTTCCCCCCTGCTCTAGGTTATAATTAGAGACTTCATGTCTTCGTCGATGTCTATAAAACCACCACTATATTCACAGATGAAACTGAAAGAGTCAGATTCCACACATGCAATGGAATACCGAGAGCTTTTATCTACGTCTGCTCATCTGTTTTGTACACTGGTGCCGTGCCACTTTCTGGCATCCACCATTTCCAAACCAAAACCAGTCACCAGCCTCGACTCTCACAGCTTCCTATTTCGATAGAAGTTCGAAAAGAAATTGCTCATGGGCTTAATGGGGTGATTTTAAGCCATGCGCCGACTTTCCGCCTATTAAGCAACCAGTTTTGGATCTCTTCAGGTTTAAAGCTGAGGTTGAATGGGTAATTGAAATAGCCAGTCAGGCATTTGGAAAAGAAGCTTTTGTCGATCCCTCCTTGGCTAGGGGCCTCAACATGATGTGAAGGCCATAGACATAGAACAAGTCCTTTGACATAGTAGAAGATACTCCAGCAAACTGGTTCAGAGGGATCGAAAGGAAGAAGAGTTTCATTACCAGCATCCATATCAGATGATACTTTCTCTTAAGGATCTGCCATGTGATGCGGATGACCTCAGAAGCAACTGGTGAGAATTGCAAAAATGGCGGAACCAGCACCAGTCTTACGAGTACTCCATTTATCAAAACTTCAACAACCAAGATAGATACATAAGGATAGTGACAGTCCAAGGAAGGGAGAAAACCAGATAATAGTCCCGGCGTTCAAGGATAACTATGGATGGGTTGACATAGCTGGAAAGATTCAGAGGTTTGCTGAAAAAGGAAGTATACAGACTCGTGAGGTAGTTCCCATCACCCAGAGATCATATGCAGAGGCTGTAAGACTCATATATGGTCTGATACAGAGATCTCTATTCAAGGCTGATAACGAAGATATGGTAATGAAAGAAGATGAGGAGTCTTTAATGCAACGTAAGAAATGCATGCTCACATGCTTAATAGCAAATGTAGAAGGGAAATCATAGATGAAGTAAACAAAGGTGACTACATCTTGGGCCAGAAAAAGCTGGGGTCTAGCATCAAGGCTTGGGGTTATTGACATGGTCAATAGAAGATTTCATTTGGAATTTCCAAGTAACATAGAAGTTGCCAGGGTTAAGATTCGTGAATGGAGATGAAAGGAATTGAAAATTAATCTTGTGAATTGGACTTCGCTTCGCTGACATCAATATCCGGAAAATACAAGTTCCGGCGTCTCCAGATGGGTTAGACTTAACAATTTTCCGACGCAACTCCGTGTGCCTTGACGCTAACGCTCACTTGATTAGGTTATATTGGGGAATGGAGCAGGGGAGGGGTATCACATATGTAAAAGTATATTTGTATATAGGACTTTTATACTTTTTTTGGCTGAAACCTTACAGTATTGTGCAGCACCTTGATTAGTTGAAGTTGAAGATAGCAAGACAACTGTAGAACATGCAGAGGAGCATTGGACTGATATGAGCTAGTCAGATTCATAAAATAACTTCTGAGATGACAAAACAATGCGACACCCTAACAAAAATTATTGACTTTACTCTTTTCAATTGGAAGCTAACAATTAAAGATGACTAATGTATTTGATCATTGCGTCGCCGTAAATAGATCATGGAGCAAAATTTATATTTCTAAGGAATAAGATTATTTTAAGTTTGCTATAAGAATTAAGCCAACAGAAACATGCATATTTGAAAAGTCTAGTAGGTAAATTATCAGTTAGACCATACTAAGGCAGGTTTATGTTATAGAAGATTGACCAAGAAAAGGATTAGCATCATAGCTGTAGGATCTCTCAGGATATGCCAATCTAGAGAAAAGGAAATCAGAGAATTACCTCAAATCTGTTTGCAGCTGCAAGGAATATATCAGGTGATGGCTTCCCTTGTTTAACTTCTGGATCATCACCACGAACGATGTGATGCATCAGCGAAAAAAGTTCACTGTGTCTTTGAGTTTTCAAATCAAAGTGTCGCCTGTGGGTACTGAAATGCATTTATATTAGTTCACTTGTTCCCTCTTCTTAAACGTTATTTTAGCTTATGTCAACTCTTACACGTCTACTTGGTATACTATAATACCACCGATTGTAAACTTTCTGGTGAACAAAACTAAAAGAAGATGACATACCCCGTAGCAACACAAATTGGTATCCCATTTTCATGAAGGTGATGAATCAGGCGGCTGGCCCCTATAACAGAACAAAAAGTTTAATAAGCAAAGAAATTCATGTATATTAATCCAATTTTGCATTAAATGAAATCAAAAGATTGAAGTGAACAATATGTAGAATGTGTATGCTAGTCTTCATACATAAAATCCACTCTACTTCAGCAACAACTGTTCTAAACTAACATTACTGAATGCAGAGAACTAGAAAACATAATTACCCAAGAGGTCTTTTTTTAATGAAATAAGTGGTATATTGATAAACAAAGCATCCAGCAGATTGACTATGATTGAAGTTGGAGCATGAAGCAAAGACATAAAATAAGTGGGAATACTTCATAAGGTGCTCCTGATAAGCACTTCCTTCCCGCCTTTGGACAAATATCTTTTCTGCCAACCTGCTAATCTCTTCTCAACCCTCTAAAGAATCGGATTCCACACCCTTTGATCCTTGTTTGCGGCTCCCAACAATAATCCCAGATATATAGTCGGAAGAGCCCCCACCATGCAATTCAAAACTTGAGCGAGCGCCAAAATGTTGTCCACCTCCCCAACTGGTATAATCTCAGACTTCCTCAAGTTGATTTTGAGACCTGAGACCACTTGGAACCACAAGAGCACTTGACGTAAATAATCCAGTTGGGATGCAACTGCATCACAAAAGACCAAGGTATCATCTGCAAACAACAAATGAGAGACAGAAATTGTCCCCCTACCCCCGGTTGCTGCATTAAAACCCTTTATGAAGCCTCCCTCGACAGCTCTATCCATTATCCTGCTCAAAGCTTCCATGACTAAAATTAACAAACTCGGAGAAAGTGAATCTCCTTGTCTCAAACCCCTCGAACTCCCAAATAAGCCATACGGATTACCATTTACTAACACTGAGAATTTCATTGAAGAGATGCAAAATCTAATCCATTTTCTCCATTTATCCCCAAATCTCATCTAAAGCATTATGAAATCTAGAAACTCCAATTCACATGGTCATAGCCCATGAAAGCATCTTTGATTCCTCTCTGCCCATAAGCACCATAAAATAGTAGTTGGAACCATAGACCAGATTCTTTTGATGGATTTCTCAATTAACCAGAAGTCCAGTTAAAAAAAATCTCTCAGATGCTAGAGGGCATAACCCACTGTAGGTCCAAAGAGGGATAGGTACATAGACCAGATGTCTGAAGCAACGGTGCAATGTAAGAATAAATGATTGACAGATTCTGAACTGTTAAGGCACATGTAGCATCCGTTAGCTAGGTGAAATTTCCTTCTTTTGAGATTATCTAGAGTCAGACAGGCATTTTTTAAGGTTAACCAACAAAAGGCACTGATCTTGGGAGGCTTTTTCACCTTCCATACAATCTCCCAAGGCCACTGATCATATTAGAGTTTTATAGGAGCTCATGAGTTGATAGTTGGCTTTGACTGAGTATAAGCCATCCAAATTGAAGGCGCTGATCTTGGGAGGCATTTTCACCTTCCATACAATCTTCCAAGGCCATTGATCAATTTGAGCTTTATTGGAGCTCATGAGTTGATAGTTGCTTTTGACTGACTATAAGCCATCCAAGTTGTTTCCCCATCTGAGCATGTCTTTCTTCTGAGGATCAATGACAATATGTAGTAAAATGCCAAAGAGGCCTGACAATTCTTCAAACTCCCAGTCAATTAGATTTCTCAAGCTTGGACCCAAGCATTTCCCACCCAATTCTGGAAAACAGTAGAGTCACGATTGGAAGCAAAGTAGAAAATTGTAGGGTAAGCTTTCTTCAGAGTCAATTGGCCTAACCATACATCTCTCCAGAAAAGAACACGATTCCCACACCCACGTGCAAAGATGAATTCATTCAGAATTCAAGCCACAAGTTCCTGATTCCTTTCTAAAGTCCTACAAACATGATGGAGTCTGTTGGTGTTGGAAACCTAATGATTATCGCTGCCATATTTGGCTTGAATCACCTCCTTCTAAAAGCTCATTCCTTCTTGATTGTATCTCCAATGCCATTTCATGAGCAAGATTTCGTTGTGAAGAGACAAGTCTTTCGCCCCTAACCCCCCAAGAGATTTGGGAAGAATAACCTTGTCCCATCTAAGTGGAATTTATGGTTCTTGTTGTTTCTTCCCATAGGAAAGAACATCTAAGTCTGTCAAGCTGCTGCAGGATTCTCTTGGGATAGGAATTTGGGGCACAAAATAAGTAGGGATGCTATCCAAAATACTGTTAATCAGTGTTATTCTTCCATCAAAAGAAAGATATTGTTGTTGCCAGGAAGCTAATCTCTTCTCCAGTTTCTCAACAACCCCACTCCACATCTCAGTTGATTTGTACCTAGCACCTAGAGGAAGTCCCAAAAGGCTGGTTGGGAAACAACATGTACACATAATCTCAGCCAGCTCATCCAACTTAGGGACCAAATTAACAGGATAATGACACTTTTAGACATGTTGATGTGAAGCCCGGGGAGTGCCCCAAAGATCATCAGAATAATGTTTAAGTGTTGGACCTGAGACCTCTCAGCATCATAGAAAATGAGAGTGTCATCAGCAAACAACAAGTGAGAAATAGAGATGCAAGGATTAGTCCCATTTCCAATACACAAAACCCTCCAGCCAGTTGAGTTGTTAAGCCTTGTCTCTCATCCTACAAAGACCCTCCATGGCTAGTACAAAAAGAAAGGGAGACAGAGGGTCTCCTTGCCTTATTCCTCTCTCGGGAGAGAAGACTCCTATTAACCAACACAATATTTAACTGTAGAGAATGTGAATTTAATCCATTTGTCTTCAAAGCCCATCTGACTCAAGATAGATAATAGATATTGCCAGTTCAATTTGTCAAAGGCCTTTTCTATGTCCAATTTAAAAGACCACCAATTCCTTTGATTGTGTCCTTTGACTATCTCAAGGAACATTAGAGGCCACCATCTCCCCCAATCTGCTTCTCCCTGCATCTTCACCGAAATCTGCAATTTTTGTGAGAACATCCTCCAATACCGTGATTTTATATCTCACAAAGCCCAGCTTCCTGTCTAAAACCCCTGAAAAGTTTAGATTTTTATTTTTAACGCAAACCCTAGCCCAATACATGTGTGTTCTCTTCTTTGTATCTTCATCAGTGTCTATGAAGCCCCCAAAGACATCTCCTATATGGTGAAAAATCTCAGCTGTCCAGCCATGTAATGGTATTTCAAAGGCTTTAATCCATCTTTCCCGCATTTTCATGGGTCGGGGTTGATCCACATTCCTGCTACCATCACTCGAGGGTTAATTGCCTTTCGTTCCAAAACTAGTCCCTAGCTTTGATCCGGATAGCTTTCTGCCTCGAAGGAAATTCAAAAAGGAACTAATTGTGAGTCGTGCGAGTAATTTGGAAACCTGTAATCAGTTTCCACCTTGTGATGAACCATTGTTGAATGACTTCCACCTTGGGACTCTGGTGAAAAGAATCATTGGTACATCCTACTAAGCACTTAGAGAGGAACTGAGATTCTCTTCAATTTGGTCTACATCGAGTTTGTCCAACTTTGAGGACCATTAAAGGATTCTCGGGCGCCGCTAGAAAAGACCTATTTTGTAGATTTGTAATCTTTTTGAACCTGTGATTAGAGGTCTTTCCCATGAACAGAAGGATTTTCCTAGTTATATTCCCCAATCCTTTGTTGCAATCAATTTTTAGCATTATAATAGCTGATTTTTTGTCTCCTAACCAGGTTTCAATTCTGATGAAGCTGCCATAAATATTGTAATTGTGGTACACCCTATAAAGATATCCTTGGATCCTTCTCCCCCATCTTCTGTATATGTTCAGCACCTTGAGATGCTTGAAGCATTTTCTCACATACCCATCTTATGTTTTCCCATAGATCTTGATTTTGCTTGTGAGTCTGCTTCCCTACTTGATCTAGAGAAACCATCTACCATTATCTTCGCTAACATCTATTAGTTCAAATAACTTGTCACCTAAGATGAAAAAGAATTTTTTTTCCCATGTTGAGAGAGCACAACTAGAGTTCTTCGGAGAAGAATTAGGAGGAGGGAGAAAATGCACATTTTTCAAGTCAGAGAAAAGTTAGAGAGAACATTTTTATTGCCATTATCCAAGAGGTTTTTGGACGGGATTTACAAGAAAGGAGAATAAGGAATTAGATTTATGATCATGTTGTAATTCTTGCAAGAGATTGGTCAAGCTGATAGGTTACCTCTCGGATAATTATGTTTCCAAGTTGTTTGCTTCCAGTAATATTAATTTAGAACAGTTGTTTCTAAAGTAGAGTGGATATTAAGTATGAAGACTAGCATATACACTCTACATATTGTTCATTTGAATCTTTATGCATAGGGACCCCTCAAATGGTGATCTTTTTGCAATGAGTTAAAAGATGCACAATACACATAATACAGTCAAACTAATCATTTACCAATGCGATGGTAGGAGCAAAAAGAAACCTCTAAAAATCATTTCTCATATGCGTAGCAAAAGGTGTTCCAACTCTAAAGAGTATACCACAAAAGGGTAATCAAGATGTTTTCCTTGATAATTAGGAAATCATATGTTCCAAGTCACTTAAAAATAAGATTTTCCTTTCTCAAGTTACAAGGTTTAAACTTTTTCTATAGCAACTCTATCGAGGCTAGCTTGCAGTTCACCTAGACTAAAATCCATCAGGTACCTGGTATCTCCCACTAGTACAGGTGTCGAATAACTTTACCCACCAAAACTTAGACAAATTGGAAGTTTCATCTAGGGTTGCCTCCGGTGAGACTCAAATATTAATTGATCAAGGTTGTTACTCTAGCTCTTAACAGATAGGCCATCCACGAGAACAGTTTCAAGGCTTTAATATGCAAAACAAAGCATAAATGTTATGGAGGAACCTTTTATTATGCATCTAGAGATTACATGTCCCTACTAATATTTGGGGTGAAGAAAGAAAACCTAGATATTTCCATCAAGTAAAGCATAGCCTCTCCAAAACTTTAAAAACAGTAAAAGTTATCTTCTATTCGCAGTTCTTCGTCAAATACCGTATAAGATAGGCCCTATTAGCTAGCAAAGATGGAGATAGAGTAAGGATTGAAACCCCATTAGCAACTTGTATGTTCACGCAATATGGGTCTCATCCTTAAGAACTAGTTACTTCCTCAGCAAAATTTGAAATGTTGAAAGATAAGATCTAGTTTCAACAGAGATTCATGAGAATGTGATGCACCACCATCACCACCTTTTTCTTTTTCAATAAGTTCCTAAATAGGAAGTTCAGAATCCAACTTAAAATATTGAAAGGATTACCAGATATAACAGAGATTTTCCACCTGTCCCTGCATTTCTATTTAACACTTTTCATAAATTAATTCGACATCTCCTGAATCAATTATACTTCACATTGCTTTTTGCACAAGTTATGGAGGTAAAAGTATATCTGGGAGTTGAATACTCTAATACGGAAAGAAATAGGTAAAAAGTAGTAAGATTTATTGCAGATTGTTCTGGACCTAAAATTCATCATACAACCAGCAAATCAATCTTGTTAAGAATTTGATGTCTTACTTCATGACTATGAGAAAACTATAGCCTGAAGGGTTCAGTCCAACTTGGATGCCTATATAGGAGGGAAAACACATAATATGTGTGATATATATTTAATCTACATATACTTTATAATATATATCTATGTATATAATATGCAAATCGGAACTCTCTTTTAAAGGGAAATCATATATAGTACAGTTAAGTCTTCAGTAAAGAAAGTTATTTAGAAAGCGAAAAAATTAATTTGAATATTTGATCAAGTTCTGCAAATTTATGTCAATTGAAGAGAAACAGTCAATTCCTTAAGTTTTACATCATGTGCAAATGTCTCTCACTCTTATGTACAGAATTGAGGAAAGGTTAGATAGCTGAAACTCAAGAAATGAATAAACAAAAACAATCTATCTCTTGTGCTTTTGAAAATTGTACCTGGCATGAGGTCACTTGTGGGAAACATTTTCTGCAACATTTCCTCTCTCTCTACAAGAAAATTTTCAGCTGTAAGTGAATCACTTATTCCTGTCTCTTCAACAAAGACCTTGGCCGCCTCTATTGCCTTTTTCCCCATCATCTTTGCCTTGAGTGACCAATCAAAAGTCTTATTATACCTAGCCAGTATAATCTCCTGGACCTCCGTATAGAATTTCTCAGTGTCTGATACACAAAAGAAAGCAACAAAGAAGCTAGTCAACTAAGATTTGTCTTCAAGTAGCATCTATTCGACCACACAAAGATTCACCTGTTTCTTCCCAATAGCATCTAACAAGTGGGAAAGGCCTGGTAAATATCAATCTTCCTTTTGATCCCCTATATTAACAATCTACCCTCAAGCCTTCTTCCCGTTACTTATTTGCATCCATCCTTAGAAGCTCTTTTCTTTTCCAACTAAAAACAGACTGGAGTGTCTTAATGTATCACGTGATGGATAAACCCATATCAAATAATAAGTCGTGCAATGTCTGTTATGGTCAAACCAGATATGTATACCCAAGGGGCATAACATATTTGGCTGTGTGAATTTGTTTTGTGGTTATTTAAGTTATATAACTTGGGTAACAATAGAAAATCCAAATAACAAAACACCTAGAATAAAAAACTGAATGACCTCACAAAAAATCAAATGTACCTGTTCATGCCTTTATCTAAACTTTAAGATTCCCTATAATAAATCAACATCAACCTTACTGTAGCTTTGAGAGCACAAGGAAACTAGATTTTTTATCTTTTTGGTTGATAAAGAGGGAACTAGATTTCTCTTGAATATTACAAATCTTAAAGGAGCACAACAAGCTGTTCTAGGTATAAGACTTGATTGTAGCATTGTACATCTCTAAAAAAGAATTTGTAAAAGATAAGACAATACACAGTAGGAGGAAATTTCTTCCGACTGTCCTATTACTAACTTTTCCAGTATAAAGTTTTTACAGAATAAAAATAATAACAGCGTACAGGCAGTGAGTATATAAGAATGCAATTCTCTTCTAGCTGACATGCTTTAGAACCACCAATCCTCTATAATTTATTAATTCTTTTTAATTAGGGGAATATATAATCAAAGAACTTGTATTGTTTACAGAAAGAATGCAACTCTCTGCTATGATGACATGCTTTCAGAACTACCAATCCTCCAAAATTTACTCTTGATTCCTATTAAATAGGGAAAAATACAATCAAAGAACTAAGAAATACCACTGTGTTTCCTTTGATAGGTGAGAAATGTCTTAGTTCTTGAGCAGCTTATGTGCCAGATATGTGATGTTACATCAGAAAGACATAGACATATAAACGTGTACACATGCTTGAGGAACAGACTTATCATAGCATCTCCACTGGAATTTGGAGTGGCTTAGTCTATGGATAAAAAGTAGTAACAGGATACAGAAAAAGACTCTTCCTCTCCATAAAAGATGGCCTAATGGTCACAAGGACTCACTTAAGGAGACTAGAAATTATGAAGTTGTTCACCTATCAATTATAATTGACAGCTTGTGGTATCACTAACAAAGGCAACTTCAAATTCCAAGTCAGATAATTCTCAAATTCCAAGTCTGATAATTCCTTCAAGAAGTGGCTGAGTGTTTTTTTGGCACACTGCACGCGCCCAACCATCTTCCAAGAATGCTATTTTACCCTTCAAAAGATTTTCTTAATTTTGAAAATGTCTTACATAATTACTTCTGCCCCCCTCGCCTTTTCCAATATATGAGCTTCCCCGCCCTATCTTTACAGATCCTGAATCTGCCACTGCTTTCAAGGTAGAACATCAAAAGTCACAGTACTCAACTCTTCATTTTCAATCAATACTCCACTAGCATAATCATTCATCTCCTCAGTAAAAGAAGGGTAGAACACGTCATATTCAAATTTTTAATTTCACTCCCCCAATGATCACAAATTCTACAACATCCAAAGAACATTCCAAGCAAACAATTGCATACCAAGATTACATCACTCCTTGAGAAACTACTTATAGGCAATTCCCACAAGCACATCGTCAGTTCATTCAGATTTGGGAAATGAGGTCACAAAAAAATTTTCATGTACAGGAAAGAGAGCGGGAGAGAAAAATCCAAGAGTGCATATTAAGAGAGATCTTATACAAATTGATACCTAGAAGAAGGCCGTCCATGTCAAAGATTACATGAGTGATTGAGCCTTTTATTGCAGATGAAGCATCATTGCCGCCTTGATTCACCATATTTGAACAACTTTTAGCTTCTCGTAGCGCACAACAAACTGCACTCACTTAAGATCCCGGGAGATCTGAAAGCTTATTTTTGTTAGCATCTGGGCTTAATTTGAAGGCGTGTCATTTTGCTTTTGTCATAAAATGCAGTACTGGTGGGTTAAAAATCGAGTTTTAACTTTTAAGCATTTTTGTTCCATTAATATCTATTGTAATTATGGACTTTTGACAAAGAGATCATTTTTACACCTGACATATTTTTTTTTTCATATAAAAGATGGATCTGAAAATATTATTTTTCATTTATTTTGTAAAAAGTCAAAAACTTTCATTTTCTACTGTAATACCAGAGCAAGAGAAATATAAAATACGAATTCTGTATAATCAAAAGAAATAAAAATTAGAAGGAAGTTGAACTGTATCAAACACATACTATCTATTTGACAAAAATTATAGTACTCAAGTCATACATGTACCAATCCCGTGAATTAATTACAGCATAGTCGAGAAGAATTTAACTTTTTAATAAGTATGAGTCGTTTTGAACGATCAAAGGGTATTTCTGCAAATAAATTAAAGTGTGACTCCTTTATTATTCATCACATATAGGACATAATGGTAAAAAACTTAATTTTTCTTGCTTTTCATGTGTTCATTAAAGACAGACCCACGTGCAACTGTGCTTCTGCAGTGTAAGTTTGTGAGAAATATTTAGATTTCCCTATTTTCTCTCCATCTTCTTCTTCCTCTTTTCTCTGGTGAGTTTTGTTTTTCACTATTGTATTTTTTGCTTACCTTGCTTTTTGCATTATGACCTGCCCTTTCTCCAAAAATTTGATGAAACAAAAGAGGATGAAAAAAAGTGTGATTTTTCTTCTTTTCCTTTCCTTTTTTTACTTTTACTTTGATTTCAGAAAAAATAATTATTGGGGCAAAAATGTGCAAAAGAAGCCTAAAATGCAAGAAACCAGTCAAAGTACAAGTCCCAGTACGAGACGAACCTTGATTGTACAAGTCGTACTGAGAACCGTGATTGCTTTTTGCATTACGACCTGCCCCTTCTCCAAAAATTTGATGAAACAAAAGAGGATGAAAAAAAGTGCAATTTTTCTTCTTCCCCTTTCTTTTGTTACTTTTACTTTGATTTCAGGAAAAATAAGTATTAGAGCAAAAATGTGCAAAAGAAGCCTAAAATGCAAAAGACCAGTCAAAGTACAAGTCTCAGTACGAGACGAACCTTGATTGTACAAGTCGTACTGAGAACCGTGATGAAATCAGATGGTTGAAGTAAGAGGAAGGCAACATACAACTCTCAATACAAGTCGTACCAATGTGGTATGAGCTGTAATTGGAGTCATAGAATTGTTCAGAGAAAATTACACAAAGGCAGTCTCTTGGTACGGATGGACTCACAGATCGTAGCATGAACATATGACCCGTACCATGAGCCGTGGTGAACTTCAGAAGATTCTTCAAGACTTGGCAAAATTTCAAACACAACTAACAGTATAAGTCGTAGAAAGAAGGTACGAGTCGTACCACAACACTCGTAGAAAATTTTAGAAGATGTCAGAATTCTTACGGCCAAATCATGGAAGCATTGTACGACTCGTAGGACTGTTGTACGAGTCGTACCAGTCGGCCAACACTTAGCCAAATCTACAGCATCCAAGGCCTTACGAGAAGCAGGTACGACCCGTATAATCCTGCTACAGGTTGTAGGTCCAATCATGACACAATCGGCATCAGATATGAAAAATTCTCTGTTAGCTTAGGAAAAAATTTCTAATGTCTGTATAAATAGCCTTTATGTTTTATTTTAGTAAAGAGAGGATAGAACCGAAGTAGTAAACATGTGAAGAATATTATTTGTGAATTTTTATCAAGTTTTGAGGAGCAATTCTTGGGATCAAATTCTTGAATTCCTGCATTATTCTTGAGATTGTTCTTTGACATTCAAATCTGATTTCCTTCCAATTGTTGTTGTAAGTATTTAATAATGTGTTTGTCTATGTATGAAAATTGTAATCTTACAACCATGAGAGGCTAAAAACTCCACAACTAGGGGTTGTGGGAATCATGATGGATTAACGAAATAGGATTACACAAAAGTGATTCGAAACCAATGTTAAACGCTTGTATTGTATTCTCTTCATTTTTAAACATTTCTTAATGGTGTACAACATTAGGACTTGCCTAAATTCTTTACTTGCTTGGACCTAGAGAGGTAGAGATTAGGAAAAGAGAATTATAAGAAAGCTTAACTTGAGTTGTAGCCACAAGATAGTTAAATTTGAAACATATTGATAATGATTAGTTTAAAATTGTTCATGAGACCTGACCCGGTGATTGAGTATAGTCATCCAATAGGGAAGAACTAGTCGTTTGGATGAACCCTAGTTATCTGTTCTACAAGTAAGTATTGGGATTGATCACATGTGTATACCGGAAGTAGTTATGAATCCATGGGGAACACTTACCCTAGTTTTTTGCAAATTACAATATAATCTTGTTTTAATATTGTTTTCCTTAAAACCCCCCAAGTTGGAGATAACTCACGAATAAGTTCAACTACTGGTATTAGTCTAGATCTTATCCTATTCTCTGTAGGTTCAACCCCAACCTCTTAGTTAGGTTCTTTATTGACAACGACCGCTTCATACTTTGTCAGGAAGTGTGAGTTTGAGCAATATCACTGTTCCTGCGAAAATCTGATGAAACAAAAGAGGGGGAAAAAAGGTACGATTTTTCTTTTTCCCCTGTTAACTGGGACACGCATTATTAGTTAGGACACGCGGGAGCTTTTAACTAGGACAACTTTTGCCTCTAATTTTTCTTTTTTATTAATTGGGAGACGTGTTATTGATTAGGACAGGCGGAGGCTTTTAACTGGGACACACGATATTAATTAGGACACGTCGGTGCTTTTAATCTTCCCGCCTATTCACCTTCTTGTGCAGATATGAAAAAAAAAAAGGTGTCTTTCACTTTGTCTTTCTCCTCATTTTCTTGTGCTCTTTGCTTGTTCTTCTTACTTTCTGCGCTTCTTCCAGGTGAGCTGCAACTGGATTTTACTCTTATGGTTTTTTTATATATGATTGTTATCTATTTTTTGCTGATTTATTGCACATCTAATCCGTGTTTTCTTATGGTGCTCTCTTGTCGATTTTTTGGCTTTTTGGGTCTTCGTGGATTTTATTGCTGTGTAAATGCCCTTTGTAATTCTTTGTTTTAACTTCACTTTTGGTTCTTATCTTCTTTGCTCTGCTCTTTGCTCATTCCTCTATTTTCCTTCTTTCTTTGTTACTATCTTCTGAGTGTGCTTCTTTTACATTTTAATGTTTTTTCTGCCTTTATGTGCTTTTCGGGAATATCTTTACTGGTTATCAATTTTTATGGATTTTACTTTTTCTTTCATTTAAGAACTTTTTAATTGTCATCTTGCTTTTCCATTCTTTACTATCAATTTTTTTCTTTATCTGGTACAATACTGTTTTTGAATGACATACTATACTTGATAATAACCTGCATGTTATCCCACTATATTTCTTTAGATAACAGCTTAATACAATAAGTTGTTGATATTTATGTTGCTACAATACAATTTTTGCATAGCTAAAAGCAACATAATGCAGTAGGAGGATTTGACAAACATTTAAAATTTAAGTTGCGGGAGACTAGCTATAAGTTATATTGTAGGAGGTCAGCAGATAACATAAAAAAGATTAACAAAAATAAATATATCTTGTTGGTTTAATAAAATTGAAGAGAGATAACTGATACTTCGGTTGCTTTTCATTTTTCCTCAACATAGTTCATCATTTTCTTGTTGTATTATTTTTTAACTGATGTGCTGATGAGTTGTGAGTTTACAGCACTTTTGATTTTTAAAACTGAGAAAATAGAATGGACTTAAGTATGTTTAAATGGATATGAGACACTTTTACGGGGGCTAGGTGCACTGGGTGCAGCGCCGTACTGCCAGCCCAGCGCACTGGCCAGCGCGTCGCGCCAGTCAGTGGCCGGCGTGCCATTCCCCCTGCTACCGCCTCAATTATATATAAGTCCCTTCATGATATGACTTAGTCATTTTATAAAATTTTCCTTTGGTAGAGAAGAGAGAGTAAGCGACAGTTTTATCTATTTTTCGTCAAATTACGCTGCTAAACTCCATCCAAATACAAATTTCTCTTGGATAATGAGTTCCAGGCTTACGAGGAATGTTCCTGCAAAGTATTTCTTGAAAATTCGCTCAGAGTACCAGAATCCCACAGAGTAAAAGTTGTAGAAATCACTTCTAATTGAGTCCTAAGCGGCTACAAGTGATAGGTAAGCATTTATACCTTCTAAACTCTCTGGAATTTGTGAGTTTCGGTCGAATTAATCGGAGTTGAGTTATAGTTAATATTATTGAAAGATATCATTATTTGCCGATTACTACTGTTGAACTAGCCTTATTCTCTCAGCGTAGAGGCTGCAATTGAGTGGAATTATCGGCTACAGGTTGGGACTGTTTGGGTGAACAAAAATCGGCATTCGAGGTATGTTAAAGCTAACCTCTTCATTAAGTTATTCCTATTGTATAATAATATGACCTACCTCCTTGTAAGTAGGTCGTAAGCATGTATATTATGATTAGCTTATATAGATAGTTTTGAGATTAAAGTTGATTATTTTGGTTGGGACTGACTCTGCCTATTATAGCCTTCTGTAGGGTTGCTAGCTGTGTCATCGCCTACGGGGCTATAGATTGCTCGGAGGAGCTACATAATGTCTATGGATGGATTGGACTTCTTTTTTCTACCATAACGGCATCACTGACCCTCCGTCGAGCCTTATGTACCCAGGGTGCAGTTACTAGAGCCCAGAGGGATCAGACACAGCTACAAGAGCCCAGCGGGCTCAATTGCAGACCCAGAGGTCAGGTAGGCTGGCTATAGTTACTCGTTGACTCATATGGACCATACTAGGTGTATATAGATTGAATTGTACTTGACAGGTGTTTGGTGCTTTTGGGTATATAGCTACACGCAAGTGCACGTGGTCGAACAAGTAGTAAAGTGGCTTAAGTAATCCAAGTATCGATCCCACAGGGACTGGGCTAGGGTAAAAATCTACTCAAGTGTTAGTATACTTTAACTCTAAAAATGCAGACAACAGTGTGAAGAAGAGTTTGATGTTTTGGTTTCTAATTTTATGCTAAATCTAAAATGAATATATAATTTGAGTCTGAACTATGAATATGAGCATGCTGAGGTTAAATGAACATGTAAAGAAATAAACTATCGATACAATTTGGTTAATCTTTCCTCCGGTTGCTAGTCAAGAATTATTGCCAATGGATTAAAACTCTCGTATTTAACCCAACTTAAGAATCATGAACCGTCCACCTACATTTCTGTGATAAAACGAAATTCATGTTCTAGCCATACAAAACCGATTCCTTAATAGACTAATATGACTTTCAGGTATATTTCTATCCTGAAGATAAATCAATTCTCAATTTTCCCAAACTAAGAAAAGATCATATCCTATCAATTCACAACTTTCCAATTTCTTGCTCTCTCGAGTGAAACCGGACTTTTTAGATATACATTAACATTGGCCACACATTAATGCAGTAAGAACAAGAATCAATAGAACAACCATGGAAGAAAAGATGAAAAACCAAATGATCAATAATTACATGCAATACAATTGTTCTTAACCTCAGCAAGAAGAGGATTTAGCCACTCATTTGTGGATTAAACATCGTTAAATGAGTGTTAATCATACAAGTAATTGAATTAAAAAAGAAGGAGATAGAGAAAAACCCTGAGATTTTCGTCCCCTCAACTGCTTGTAACCCACGTTCTTGCTCCACCAAGTCAGAATTATTAAAAATGAACCTAAGTGTTCTATTTATACTAGTGGAAATTTTTTCCGGAATAACAAGCAACGTGTCACGGAGCGCATCGCGGAGCACTGCCTCCGTGACACGCCACTAACGCAGACCCTTACTGGAATTTGGTTGTCCAGGTATTAAGGCCCAACGTGGCACGGCATGCAACGCGGGGCTAGGCCAACGTGCCACCGCCCCAACGCGCACCTTCACTGGAATTTGGCAAAAATTCCATATCCAGGAAGAAGGCATCCGCAATGGCAGCGTGACACGACTCCATCGCAGAACCCCTTTAATTTGTGCCTTCAAGTGCTTTTTTCCTTGCTAGCGTCCGAGTCCAACCCCGATCTCTCCCAACATGCATTTTAGCTTCCCAAAATTATATTTCACCTGCAAAACAACGCTAATCATGTTGGTTAGTATAAATTCACATTTTATTATAATCACATGAGAATGTATAAACATCGATAGATAAACAAGGCACAAATGACACATTCGAGTATCACTTGGGCATATAAATTTGCCCAAGATCAACAGGGCTTATGGGGTCCCATGTGGGTTATTCTGTGCCAGTTGTACCTTCTAGGCTTATGGAGGGCAGGTAAGGTTCTTGTTTGTATTACATACTTGTTAGCTATACTTCAGGGTTTGAGGCTATTCAGGTTATAACTCTTATCCTTCTTATTTATTTCTTTCAGTTCTTTTATCAGTTCTATTCAGTCATTTTCATTACTGCCTTACAGATTCGGTACATATTGTATTGACGCTCATCTATGGAGCGCTGCATACTTGCTGCAGGTGCGGATAAACGTGGTTCAGGACCTTCTTAGCCATCAGCCAAAGTTAGTAGTTCAGTCATCTCCTTTTCTCTGATAGTTAGAAAGGTTTGCTCTTTTTGTTGTACAACTTTTGGGTAGTGTCCCGACCACTATTCCACTCTTAGAGGCTTGCGAACTACAATTTTTCAGTTGTTGGCCATGTGGGGCCTATGTATGTTATATTTTGTGTGTTGGGCATGTGGGGCCTAGTTTAGCAAGTTTGTTACTAGCCTTGTCGGCTAAGTATGAATATGACTGCCTGTTTTCCTTCTGTTATGACTAGACAGCATGGTGGTCTTGTCAGCCCACATAGGATCCCTTTATGGTTATGTTGCTGGGTTAGCTATTTTTCTTTACAAGTTTGTTGCGTGGCCTTATTGGCCCGAGACTGTGTTTACAGCCGAGATATAGCAGTTTATTTTCTTGATTTTGAGTTGCTGGCATGCACCAGAGGTGCTTATACCCAATCAAGTCAGCTCAGGTCCCAGTGTGGTATTAGGTGTCAGTCATGCCTCCTAAGGTGGGACGTGACAAACTTGGTATCAAAGCAATATCGTATCCTAGGGAATCTGCAAGCCGTGTCTAGTAGCGTCTTGTCTATGGATGTGTTGTGCACCATATTCTATAGGTAGGAGGCTAAGAGGCATGATAGCGTGGTTACCCTCCTTTCTTCTCCAACCGTGTTATAGAGCTATGTCGTATAGGTTGAATCCCTAAGCTTACGTTATTCTTCTTATCTATAGAGAAAATGTCTGACAAACGACAGACTATGGCTGGTCGGGAATTGGATACCGTGGCAAGAGAGGGCACTAGTAGGGTGCCCTAGTCAGAGTTGGCCCGATCTGAGGGCGATAGAGAGACATCACCTTGGTCTCCCCAATATTCTCTGCCATGCTAGGAGCCCCCCAGGGTAGCAGATATGTCAGCACCTATACCTATTCCATCGGATCAGTAGGTTAGGAACGTTGTTTATATGCTGGCTCAGATGATGGTCGCTTAGCGCCAGCCAGTGGTACCAATTGTTGTTGAATCGACTGGAGGATCCAAAAGTTTGAGGGTCCGAGAATTTCTTGCCTTGAGTCCTCCACAATTCACGAGGACAAACCACAGAAAGGAGGACTTTCTGGACCAATTATAGAGAATATTTAGGGTAATGCATGCTACGCCCACAGAGTTAGTCTAGTTGGCAGTATTTTGGCTACGAGACATAGCGGTGTTATGGTACGAGAGTTGGGAAAGGTCTTGAGTCAAAGACGTACCCTCTCCGACTTGGTCCAATTTTCAGAGGCCTTCATAGATCACTATTTTCCGCGAGAAATCCGACAGGTCCGGGTGGATCAGTTCCTACACCTGGAATAGGGTATGGTGAAGGTTCGATAGTACACAATGAGGTTTAACTCTTTGGCCCGATATGCGCTAACATTTATGGATACCATGCCAGCCAGGGCGCATCGGTTCATCATGGGGCTACTTCTAGAGCATGTGGAAACCCGTGTTACAACTACCTTACGGGAGGATATGGATATTGCTCGCATTTAGGCTTTTGCTCAAAATATCGAAGGGATTAGGCAGCATCAGCATGGGGTAGAAAGAGCGAACCAGGAGCAACGCTGAAGGGCCATGCCTACTTAAATGTAGACAGAATTTTCGAGCGAACCCAGTCCACGAATATTAGGTAGGACACCCAGAACTTCACCCCAGCAGCAACCAAGTGGTAGATCAAATCGTCGCGGACAGTCAGGTCCCGGCAAGACTTGCGAGCGTTAGGTTTCCAACATCAGAGGGGATCATCAGAATAGGCCTACTATACCGTGTTGTAGAATTTGGTCGACGACATTTTGGGAGGTGCAAATACGACTATACTGCTTGTTATACTTGTAGGCAAGAGGGCCATATGATGAGGGACTTTCCGGCCAGAGATCAGGGTGATCAGGACCAGCAGAATAGGTCCTTAGCAGGATCATATGTTCCAGTACCTTCGACAGGGCGTAGACTCTCAACTCCAGCTGGTAGAGGTAGAGGTAGATCAGAGGCTTCCAGTTTTGGCAGTGGTCCAGATTGCACTTACGCCTTACTAGGGAGACAGGAATCAGAGTCATCACCAGATGTTGTGACAGGTATGCCGAATGTTTTTTTGCACTCAGTTTATGCTTTAATTGATCCAGGTTCTACTTTGTCTTATGTTACTCCATTAGTGGCATGAAAGTTTGGTATAACACCATAATTTCTTCAGCGACCATTCTCGGTGTCTACACCCGTCGGTGACTCTATTATTGCTAAGAGGATTTACCGGTGTTGTACAGTAGAGATTGTCGGTCGTCAAACCTTAGCCGATTTAGTGGAGCTGGAAATAATTAATTTTGATGTAATTATAGGTATAGATTGTCTAGCGCCATGTTATGCCAATGTGGAATGTTGGACCAGGACCGCCCGATTTCGCTTTCCAAGTAGGTAATGCGAGAATGGAAGGGCAATGCAGCTATGCCAAAAGGTAGGTTCATATCCTATCTTCAGGCGAGAAACTTGATAGCGAAAGACTGTATTTACCATATTGTTACAGTTTGGGATATGCAAGCAGAATCCCTGACTCTTCAGTCCATTCCTATGGTCAGTGAATTTCTGAATGTGTTTCCTGACGAGCTTCCTGGTATTCCCCAGAGCATGAGATCAATTTCTCTATCGACCTGCCACCAGGCACACAACCTATATCTATCCCTCCGTACCGAATGGCTCCTGCCGAGCTGAGGGAATTGAAAGAACAGTTGAAAGATTTTCTAGATAAGGGCTTTATCAGGCCGAGTGCCTCACCATGGGGTGCGCCAGTTCTATTTGTGAGGAAGAAAGGTGGCTCCCTATGAATGTGTATAGATTATCGACAGTTGAATAAAATTACTATTAAGAATAAATATCCACTTTCAAGGATAGATAATTTCTTTGACCAGCTGTAGGAGGTGAAATATTTCTCCAAGATCGACTTGAGGTCAGGACATCATCAAGTGCAGGTCCAGGAGAAAGATATCCCCAAGATAGCCTTTAGGACCAGGTATGGTCATTTTGAATTCTTGGTCACGTCCTTCGGATTGACGAATGCCCCAGCAGTGTTTATGGATCTGATGAACAACATCTTTAGGTCGTATTTAGATTTGTTTGTGATAGTATTTATTAATGATATTCTGGTATATTCCCACTCTGAAGCTGAACATAGAGATCATTTTTGAACGGTACTCCAAATCCTCAGAGACCGCCAGTTATATGTGAAGTTCTCAAAATGTGAGTTCTGGTTGAATTCTATAGCTTTCTTGTGCTATATTGTGTTAGATTTAGGTATCCAGGTTGACTCACATAAAATCGAGGCAGTAAAGACATGGCCTAGACTTACAACTCCAATCGAGGTTCGCAGTTTCCTGGTGTTGGCCGGGTATTACAGAAGGTTCGTGGAAGGATTCTCTACCTTATCAGCGCCATTGACCAGATTAACTTAGAAGGTAGCTAAATTTCACTGGATTGATGCTTGTAAGCAGAGTTTCTAGGAGTTGAAAAATAGATTGACATATGCGCCAGTACTAGCCTTACCCAAAGGTTCAGAGGTCTACATTGTAAACTGTGACGCTTCAGGCATTGGGTTAGGGTGTTTTCTGATGCGACATGACAAGGTAATTGCCTATTCTTCAAGGCATCTAAGGAAGCACAAAAAGAGATACCCCACCCATGATTTAGAGTTAGTTTCGGTGGTTCATTCTTTGAAAATATAGAGGCATTACTTGTTGGTGTGCATGTGGACATCTTTACTTATCATAAAAGTCTCCAGTATATCTTCACGTAGAAAGAGTTGAATTGCGGTAGCGTCGTTGGCTAGAGTTGCTGAAAGACTACAACGTGAACACCCTATATCACCCAGGGAAGGCTAATATTGTAGTCGATGCCCTTAGTCACAGATCCATGGGTAGTCTAGCATATTTGAGGCTAGAATAGCAGGAAATGGTTCAAGAACTGCACCAGTTAGCCAATCTAGCAATTCGGGTAGTGAATTTAGAGGATAATGGGGTTGTAATTCAGAATACAGCAGTATCATATCTAGTTGTAGAGGTAAAGGAGCAGCAGTACGAGGACCCTAGTCTAGTATAGCTCAGAGATAAGTTTTAGCAGAGCGAACTATCGGCCTTTGAGTTATCAAAAGACGGGGTCTCTAGATTCAGAGGTCGACTCTGTGTTCCAGATATAGCTGGGCTCCACCAGCAGATCATGGCAGAGGTACATTATTCTCGTTACTCTCTTCATCCAGGTTCAATGAAGATGTACCATTATATAAAGGAGATATACTGGTGGCCTGGAATGAAGAAGGGTGTGGCTGAGTTTGTAGCACAGTGTCCTAATTACCAACAGGTAAAAGCTGAACATCAGAAACCTGGTTGACTGACTCAGGAGATAACCATACCTATATGGAAATGGGAAGAAATTAATATGGACTTTGTGATATGGCTACCTCACACCAGGCGTAATTTTGACTCCATTTGGATCATTGTTGATAAATTAACGAAATCAGCCCATGTCTTACCAGTTAGTAATACATTTTCAGCCGAAGATTATGCTGAGTTGTATATTAAGGAAATAGTCCGACTGCATGGTGTCCCAACATCTATTATCTCTGACAAAAGGTCACAGTTCCTAGGTAGATTTTGGAAGTCGTTTCAGAAAGGTTTGGGGACACAGATTAACTTGAGTACAACTTTTCATCCCAAAAAGAAGATCAGGTAGAGCGCACCATTCAGATGCTCGAGGACATGCTACGGGCGTATGTGCTAGACTTTGGAGGGAGTTGGGACGAGCATCTACCCTTTGTTAAATTTGCATACAATAACAGTTATCATTCTGCTATTCAGATGGTGCCTTATGAGGCTTTATATGGGCAGAAATGTAGGTCCCTCATAGGATAGTTTGAAGTAGGGGAGGCAAGGTTGATCGGACCTGATATGATAAATAAATCAGAAAAAAAGGTGAAACTTATCAGAGAATGTTTGCTTACAGCCCAGAGTCGTCAGAAGTCCTATTTCGATGTTTAGCGTAGTGACTTGGAGTTTGATGTTGATGATTGGGTATTTCTCAAGGTTTCGCCTATGCAGGGCATGATAAGATTTGGTAGGAAGGGCAAGCTTATCCCTAGGTTAAAATTGGCCCGTATCGAATCCTTCACAGGATAGGCTGAGTGGTATATGAGTTAGAACTGTCTTCAGGGATAAAATCTGTTCATCCAGTTTCCACGTGTCAATGCTACAAAAGTGTATAGGAGACCCGTCACGGGTTGTTCCGATTGAGGATGTTCAAGTTATTGAAGAATTATCCTACGAAGAGACTCCAGTTTCTATACTAGATCGATAGGTTCATAGAGTGAGAACTAAAGATATAGCCTCTGTTAAAGTCTTATAGAGGAACAGAGATGTGGAGGAGATGACATTAGAAGCTGAGGATGACATGAGGTCTAGATATCCTCACTTATTTCAGACTTGACTCAGATTATGTAGTTGAGGTGAGATGGTTGTTTCGTTATTGTCATGTGCTTATATTATCAGTATTGTTTAGTTATTCGCTGTTATGATATAGAGCTATGTTGTATCATTGCTTGTAGCATCTTGTGAGGCGCCTATGATGGAATTTTTCTGCATTTCATTTTTTCGGATAATCCATATTACAAAGGAGACTTTGCCAAAAATTTTCTAGCAGTAGTTAAGAAAGTTGAGTCTCTTGAGTTTAAGATTACATTCGAGAACTAATGTTCCCAAGGGGGGGATGATCTTACACCCTGTAAGTTTCTATCTTAAATGACATGTACATACGTATGTTGAGTGTTTTGGAGTACGACGCATGTGAGGAAGGGATCAAGAGATGAGTATACGAGCACGACATAGAGCGGGCAGGAGGCAGGGGCCGGGGGCCAGGCACACTGTGTGCCGCACCGCGCTTCTAGCCCAGCGCACTGGACAACGCGCCTTTCCCCCTGCCACCACCTCAATTATATATAAGTCCCTTCATGATATGATTAAGTCATTTTCTAAAATTTCCCTTCAGCAGAGAAGAGAGAGTAAGCGACAATTTCATCTATTTTTCGTCAAACTACGCTGCTAAACTCTTTCCAAATGCAAATTCATCTTGAATAATGAGTTCCAGGCCTACGAGGAAAGTTCTTGCAAAGTATTTCTTGAAAATTTGCTCGGAGTACCAGAACCCTGCCAAGTAAAAGTTGTAGAAATCACTTCTAATTGAGTCCTAAGCTGCTACAAGTGATAGGTATAAAGTTATACCTTCTAAACTCTCAGGAATTTGTGAGTTTCGGCTGAATTAATCGAAGTTGAGTTATAGTTAATATTATTGAAAAATATAATTATTTGCTAATTACTACTGTTGAAATAGCCTTATTCTCTCAGTGTAGAGGCTGCAATTGAGTGGAATTATCAGCTACAGGTTGGGACTATTTGGGTGAACAAAAATTGGCATTCGAGGTATGTTAAGGCTAACCTCTTTGGCAAGTTATTCCTGTCATATAGTAATACAACCTACATCCTTGTAAGTAGGTCGTAAGCATGTATATTGAGATTAGCTGCTACAGATAGTTTTGAGATTAAAGTTGATTATTTCGATTGGGACTGACCCCACCTATTATAGCCTTCTATCGACCAACCTTAGGGTTGCTATCTGTGTCATCACCTACGAGGCTATAGATCGCTCGAAGGAGCTACATGATGTCTGGCAGGATTATATTCAGACCTACAAGGCCATATTACAATCCATCCATGAATGGACTTCTTTTTTATGCCATAACAACATCACTGACTCTCTGTTGAGCTTGTGAGCCCAGGGTGCAGTTACTAGAGCCTAGAGGGCTCAGACACAACTACAGGAGCCCAAAAGGCTTAGTTGCAGACCCAGAGGCCAGGTATGTTGGCTATAGTTACTCGTTGACTCATATTGACCATACTAGGGGTATATAGATTGAATTGTACTTGACATGGCTTATGGGGTCCCAGGTGGGTTATTCTGTGTCGATTGTACCTTCCAAGCTTATGGGGGCCAGGTAAGGTTCTTGTTTGTATTACTTACTTGTTATCTATACTTTAGGTTGTGAGGCTATTCAGGTTATAACTCTTATCCTTCTTATTTATTACTTTCAGTTCTTTTATCAGTTCTATTCAGTCATTTTCATTACTGCCTTACATATTCGGTACATATTGTATTATCGCCCATCTATGGGGCGCTGCATACTTGCCTGCAGGTGCGGATAGACGTGGTTCAGGACCTTCTTAGCTGTCAGCCTGAGTTAGCAGTTTAGTCAGCTCCTTTTCTCTGGGGTTGATAGTTAAAAAGGTTTTCTCTTTTTGTTGTACAGCTTTTGGGTAGGTCGGGGCCCTATCCCGACCATTATTCCACTCTTAGAGGCTTGTGGACTATAGTTTTTTAGTTGTTCGTTGTTGTTGGCCTAGTGGGGTCTATGTATGTTATATTTTATGTGCTGGCCATGTGGGGCCTAGTTTATCTAGTTAGTTAGCAGCCTTGTCGACTATAGTATGAACATGACTGCCTGTTTTCCTTCTTTTATGACTAGACAGCATGGTGGTCTTGTTGGCCCGTATAGGATCCCTTTATTGTTATGTTGCTGGGTTAGCTGTTTTCCTTTACAAGTTTGCTGCGTGACCTTGTTGGCCTGAGAATGTGTTTACAACCAAGATATAGCGGTTTATTTTCTTGATTTTGAGTTGCTGGCAAGCACCAAAGGTGCTTATACCCAATCAGGTCAGCTCAGGTCCTAGTGTGCCATTAGGTGTCAGTCATGCCTCCCAAGGTAGGGCGTGACACGATCCATACCATGAGCCGTGGTGAACTTCAGAAGATTCTTTAAGACTTGGAAAAATTTTAGACACAACTAACAGTACGAGTCATAGGAAGAAGGTACGAGTCATACCACAACACTCGTGGAAAATTTCAGAGGATGTCAAAATTCTCAAGGTCAAACCAAGGAAGCATTGTACAACTCGTAGGACTGTGGTACGAGTCGTACCAGTCGGCCAACACTTATCAAAATTTGCAGCATCTAAGGACTTACATGAAGCAGGTATGACCTATATAATTCTTCAACGGGTCGTATGTCCAGTCGTGCAATAGCCGGCATCAGATATGGAAAATTCCCTGCTAGCTTAGGAAAAGTTTTCTAATGTCTGTATAAATAGCCTTTATGTTTTATTTTAGTTAAGAGAGGATAGAATCGAAGTAGTAAATGTGTGAAGAATATTATTTGTAAATTTTTATCAAGTTTTGAGGAGCAATTCTTGGGATCAAATTCTTAAATTCCTACATTGTTCTTGGGATTGTTCTTTGACATTCAAATCTGATTTTTTTCCAATTATTGTTGTAAGTTTTTAATTATGTGTTTGTCTATTGTTATACCCCGAAAGCCCCAAAGTCAAACTCGGGAGTTGAAACGGAGAAAAGTGTAAAAACTGGCATCAGGCATAGAACGAGTCATGATGTGACTCATAGGGAGGCCAGTGAGGAAGTCTCGGAAGTTTGAGGAAAGGGATCCCCACGGGCGTGACAATGACTCGTGGTCAAACCCCATGAGTCGTTAGGTTAGTCATGGGGTGGGTAAGGAAAGAAAAGAGAAGAAGGGAGACAGTGCACTTGATAGAAGGACCCAATGAGTCGTAGTCAGTCCCCACGATTCATGGGGTGAGTCATGGTCCAAGCTGGGAAGGTTTTTGTTGAAGCTCAGGCAGTGTACCTCACGACCAGCTCCACGAATCGTGACCCTTGACCATGAGTCATTAGGTCCCTTGTTGGGACCACCTGACAGTTAATTTCTGCAAATTTAGTAAGGGATTTTCCATAATTTCTAACTTCCTAGGGCCTAAACTACAATGTTTTAAGTTATGAATAGTGACTTCTAAGGGGTTAAGTTCATTTTAGGCCTCATTCATGCATGCATGCAAGGTAGAAGACTTGAGAGGGTGATCAAGCTTAGCATTCATCAATTTCTTTTCAATTTTCTATTGGGCATTTAAAGAAGTGTTAGAATAAGCTACCAACAGGTATATAAGGTTATGAATGGGTGATTTCTTTTACACCCATGCCCAATCCCTCTCTAAAGTATGCAATTTTATGTCTAATCTATGGGGTTTTAATCCAAATGCATGATCTTCTATTTCTATACATGGATATGATTTGATTATGATTCTACTATTGAATTATGTAGCATGGGAAAATTTTATAATGTTTTCATATTAAAATCATGATTTTTGTCTTATGAATTAAAAACCCATAGATGAAATGTTCACGAAAGATGAGATCTGTGATGAGTATATGATCATGAAAAACAGGTTTTGAAGTTGTTCATGTTTACAATTGTGTTTTCGATAAGAATTGAAAAGAGTATTTCTAAATATAATATAGCTTTGGGCAACGCCCACATGTTAAATATGAATGATGATTTTCCCGAATTAAGCTTACCACATTATTTTGGGGCAAAGATTCCCAAATATATTTTCAGCTTGTGGTATGTTTTGAGTTGAAGTTTTCCTATGCATAGCTTACCACATGATTTTAGAGCGAAGGCTCCCAATTATATTTTCAGTTTGTGGTATATTTTTGAGCTAAAGCTTCTCATATGCATGATTTCATATTTGTGATGTATTGATTATGAGCTTCGTCAATGACGATGTTGAGCTTCATTATAAAATGATGTAGAGCATATGCATATTTTTGGGAGTAATATCTAGCACCGAGTGGACTAAGGATAAATCACCCTGTGCCTCAAAACTACGTGCCAATGTAGGTTTATACATTATGACTTTGGGACCTCCCTTGTGAGCTTCCCCTGCCTGAATGGGCCTTCAGCTTGATATCAATATCATGGTATCGTCCCTAGCCCTGGCAAGGCTTTGGACGGCTCTACCCACTTGAGTGTGATAGTTGGGATCATGTAAGCTCTATCGTGGTATATTAGTTAAAAGCCAAGTCTTCCATTGTTAGTCATGATTTCAGTTATGCAGGTTTATCATTCATAAGATTTCCATATCTATATATGTTCTAAAGAAGGTTTGACTCAATGTTCAGTTTTACTCATGACTATCGGATTTCAACTTTGAGTCAATCGATACAGTTATGATGTTATGATGGGATCATGATTTCAGAAAGAATCCATACAAGCCCTACTCTCAGACTCTTAATGTTTATGTTATATTATGCATTGTCTTAAAATTATTTTATTTACTTTAGCAGTTTTACTTACCCTGCATACTCGGTATATTCTATGTACTGAACGCATACTCTATGCTGTATCATTTCATGATATAGGACCCGACCTCAGGTTAGCCCCGCTCGTAGTCAGCTTGTCAGAGTTAGTATTCTTATTGTGGGTGAGTCCTCATTTCCTGAGGACTAGACTATTTAGGTTTCCTCTATGTATTTCGGTTTCAGTTTTATTGAGTTAGTTAGGGTCTTGTCCCATCAATTCGTCATGTTTAGAGGCTTTTAAAACATATGTATGTATTCAACTTCAGATTTCGTATTATGATGTTGTGTTCAAGTTAGACCTCCGCTATGAGTATCTTATTGATTATTCAGTTTCTTGATTGAGATTAGATATATGCTTATGCCATAGGTTGACTTGGGGTCTCTTGGGGCTCCTTGTCTCATGTTACGATTCAGACCTCCGTTCAGGTCGTGACAAACTTGGTATCAGAGCAATAGGTTTAAGATGTCCTAGGGTTTCTGAAAGCCGCTTTAAGTAGAGTCTTTTTCATGGGTGTGAAGCGCGCCACACTTATGATGAAGAGGCTACGAGACGTTTAGGAAATGTTTCCTTCTTTCATGATCTATGTCGTGCGATAAAAAGTCTTTCTATCCTTCTAATTCGTGCTGTTCGCTGATTGCAGAATCATGGCTCCTCGAAGAGTGAATGGTAGGAGAAATGGAAATGGTGAAGGCCAAGAGGATGGCAATGGTAATGGGCACCAACAAGCCCCACCAGTTCAGGAGCACCAGGCACCGGAGCCAGTCGCTCAAGCTGAGTTCCGGGCTGCTATTTAGATGCTTGCACAAGCCTTGACCGCTCAAGCCAATAAGCAGGCCATTACGCATGTTCCGCAAAATGGCAATGCAGCGGCGGCTCGAGTTAGAGACTTCTTGAGGTTGAACCCGTTGGAGTTCCTTAGGTCCATGGTAGATGAGGACCTGCATGAGTTCATAGATGAGATCGTCAAGATCATCCAAGTCATGGGGGTGAATGGGGTTGAGTTCGCAAAGTTCGACTCTTATCAGTTGAAAGGGGTCGCGCATATCTGGTTTTGCCAATGGAAAGATAGCAGGGTCACCGGAGCAAGTTCTTTCACTTGGGAAGAGTTCCATGTTGCCTTTTTAGACCGGTTCTTCCCTCATGAGATGAGGGAGCTGAAAGCAGTTGAGTTCGTGAATTTGAAGCAAGGAAGGATGACTATACAGAGTATGCCCTCGAGTTCAACCACCTATCGAAATATGCCCCAGAGTTGGTAGCCGATCAGAGGGCGCGGGTGAGTAGATTCGTCCATGGAGTAGGGGGCTATTTGGACAAAGATTATAGACCACTATGCTCCACCAGGACATGGATTTCCCTAGTGTTGTATGCCCAGTAGATAGAGGTGGCACATCTGAGAGAGAGGGAGGCCAATACAGGACCGATGACCACAGATTCTCACAGCCGAGGTCAGGTGGTGGGCACCGATAGCCGACACACCAGAGATCATCAGCCCCAACATCTTCAATATTGAGTGTGCAATCCAGGCCTAGACATGAGCGGAGAGTGCAAGCATTAGGCTCGAGGGGTCAGAGTAGTAGATCTATAGATTCTAGCATCCCAGCTTGTCGCAGATATGGTCAGGGGTACACAGGCCAATGCTTGGCAGGTTCAGGTGCTTGTTTCGGGTGTGGGAAGCCCAAACACATGCTTAGAGATTTCCCAACAGCGAGATAGGATCAAGTTGGGGGCCGAGCCCCAACTTCTAGTTCAACAGCCTCTTCCGCACATTTATCCCATCAGGGGGCATCTACTAGCATAGCTGGCGGTCAACGCCAGAATAAATTCTATGCCTTAGTATCCCATCAGGAGAAGGAGGTCTCCCTGGGCGTGGTCACTGGTATGTTGCTAGTTTTCTATATTGTTTTTTATGCTCTGTTAGACCCGAGGGCTACCTTGTCTTTTATGAAACCTTACGTGGCTAGTAGCTTTAGAGTCAATCCCAAAGTATTTTCAGAATCCTTCTCAGTTTCTACTCTAGTAGGTGACTCAGTTATAGCTAGATGGGTGTATAGATGTTGCCCAGTCTCAGTCCTTCAGAAGGTCACCTCAGCAAATTTGATAGAGTTAGCCATGACCGATTTTGATGTTATTCTTGGCATGGATTGGCTATTTGCATGCTATGCTTTAGTTAATTGTAGAACCCGGGCAGTAGAGTTCAGATTTTCGGGTGAGCCAGTCTTAGAATGGAAGGGTAGTTCAGTTGTGCCTGTAGGTCATTTATATTTCCTACCTTAAGGCCAGAAAGATGATTTTTAAGGGTTGTGTGTACCATCTAGTTAGGTTTAAGGATGGTGAGTCTGAGACCCTAACTATCTAGTAAGCTCCAATAGTACGTGAGTATCCAGAGGTCTTTCCTGATGATTTGCCAGGGGTTCCTCCTGAGCGGGAGAATTACTTTAGTATTGACCTGCTTTCTGACACGCAGCCTATGTAACACTCAAGTGGCTCCATACAGAATGGCTCCATCCGAGCTAAAAGATTTGAAAGAGAAGTTGAAGGACTTGTTAGATAGGAGTTTCATTAGGCCGAGCAAGTCTCCATGGGGTGCACTAGTCTTATTTGTCTGAAAGAAGGATGGTTCTCTTCGCATGTGCATTGATTATCAACAATTGAACAAAGTCACTGTGAAGAATAGATATCCTCTACCCAAGATTGATGATTTATTTGACCAGCTTCAGGGTGCCAAGTGTTTCTCAAAGATAGATCTTAGGTCCGGGTATCATTAGCTCAGAGTTCGGGAGAGTGACATCCCAAAGACAGCCTACAGGATGTGGTATGGTCATTATGAGTTTGTAGTTATGTCTTTTGGACTAACGAATGCTCCTGCAGCTTTTATGGATTTGATGAACAAGGTGTTAAAGCCATACCTAGACATGTTCATGATCCTGTTAATTAATGATCCTTATATGCACTTCGAGCAAGGAGGAGCATGCCGCTCATTTGAGAGTAGTGCTTCAGACCCTCAAGGATCGTCAATTATATGTCAAGTTCAGCAAGTGAAAGTTTTGGTTGAACTCTATAGCATCTTTGGGCCATGTGGTATCAAGTGGGGGCATAAAGGTAGATTCTCAAAAAATCGAGGCGGTGAAGAATTCGCCTAGATCGGTGAATCCTTCAGATATTCGAAGTTTCTTGGGTTTATCCAGCTACTATCGAAGATTTGTTGAGGGTTTCTCATCTATTGCATCACCTTTGACCAAATTTCCCTAGAAGAAGGTGAACTTTCAATGGTCGGAGGCTTGTGAGAAGAACTTCCAAGAGTTGAAGACCCGACTTACCTCAGCACTGGTGTTGACCTTGCCCAAGGGTACCGATGGATTCGTGGTATATTGAGATGCTTCAAGGATTGGACTTGGGTGTGTGTTAATGCAGCACGGGAAGGTGATAGCATATGCCTCTAGACAGTTGAAGGTCCATGAGAAGAATTACCCGACTCATGATTTTGAATTGGCCGCGGTGGTATTCGCCTTGAAGATATGGCGACATTATTTGTATGAGGTCCATGTGGATATGCTTATGGACCATAAGAGGTTACAATATGTGTTCACACAGAAAGATCTCAATCTTCGGCAAAGGAGGTGCTTGGAGCTACTCAAGGACCACGATATGAGTGTCCTTTACCATCTGGGTAAGGCTAATATGGTAGCGGATGCACTTAGTAGGCTCTCTATGGAGAGTGTTTCCCATTTGGATTAAGGAAAAAAGGAGTTGGTGAAGGATGTGCATCGACTCGCAAGGTTGGGAGTTAGGTTGGTTGACTCGACTGATGGCGGTGTTGTTGTCCAGAACGGATCAGAGTCATCCTTGGTGACTGATGTGAAAGCTAGACAAGATGAGGATCCGATTTTGGTAAAGTTTAAGGAAGTCGTTCAAAGTCAGAAGGTAAAGGTTTACTCCAAAGGGGTGGATGGTGTGCTTCGGTACCAGGTTCTCTTATGTGTTTCAAACATGGGCAATTTGAGGAGCCGGATGTTGCATGAGGCTCACGGATCCAGGTTCCACCAAGATGTACCGTGACTTACAAAAAATCTATTGGTGGAAAGGCATGAAGAAGGATATTGCGGAATTCGTAGCCAAGTGTCCAAACTGCCAGCAAGTAAAGGTTGACCATCAGCGGCCGGGAGGCGTACTTCAGGATATCTGCATTCCCACTTGGAAGTGGGAAGAAATTAATATGGATTTTATCACAGGTCTTCCTCGTACTCATCGACAATATGACTCCATTTGGGTTGTGGTAAACAGGTTAACCAAGGCTGCACATTTTCTACTAGTTAAAATCACGGACTCAACGGAGGATTATGCCAAACTATGTATCCGAGAGTTGGTCCGATTGCATGGAGTACCCTTACCCATCATTTCAGATTGAGGCACTCAATTTACCTCTCAATTTTGGAAGTCATTTCAAAAAGAATTGGGTACACAGATTAAGCTCAGCACAACATTTCACCCACAAATGGATGGCCAAGCGGAGCAGACAATCCAGACCATCGAGGACATATTGAGAGCATGCGTAATTGACTTCAGAGGTATCTAGGATGAGCATTTTCCACTGATCGAGTTTGCCTACAATAACAACTATCACCCTAGTATTCAAATGGCACCGTTCGAGGTTCTCTACGGGCGGAGATGTAGATCGCCCATCAGATGGTTTGAGGTTGATGAGGCGGAAATGATAGGGCTGAATTTGGTTCATGAAGCAAGGGAGAAGGTTCAATTGATAAAAGGCAGGTTGAAAACTGCCCAGAGTTGCCAAAAGTCTTATGTAGATGTGAGAAGAAGAGAGTTAGAATTTGAAGTCGATGACTGGGTGTTTCTGAGGGTTTCTCCCATGAAAGGAGTGATGTGATTTTGAAAGAAAGGGAAACTTAGTCCCCACTATGTCGGCCCGTATAAGATAGTGAAACGCGTTGGCAAGGTGGCTTATGAGTTGGAGTTGGCTTCAGAATTAGCTTCTGTGCATCCTGTGTTTCACGTATCGCTTTTGAAGAAGTGTTTGGGTGATCCAGCTATAGTTGTTCCAGTGGACAGTGTTGGTGTAAGAGACAGCCTTAGCTACCAGGATATTCCGGTGGAAATATTGGATCGTTAGGTTTGAAGGCTAAGGAACAAGAAAGTAGCTTCAGTTAAAGTGTTATGGAGGAATCAACATGTTGAAGAAACTACGTGGGAAGCCAGAGAAGATATGATGACCCACATTTATTCTCTACGGGTCCAGTTTTAGCTTGAGGTATCAGTTTTGCACTCAGACTTTATTTAATTTTCATGTTCAGTTCATGTGCACAAGTTTCTTTTATGTATATGGATGTGTGTATGATTCATGAAATCAGTTCAGTTATGTGATTTGAATCGAAGGTAGTCATTCCGTCAGTTTTTGATTTAAATGATCAGTATTTGAATATAATGATTGCATTTTCTCTACTTTTCTGCGTGTTTTCTAACATTCAAGGATGAATGTTCCCAAGGGGGAAATATTGTTATATCCCAAATGCCCAAGATCAGATCCGAGAGTTGAAACGGAGAAAAGTGTAAAAACTGGCATCAGGCACAGAACGAGTTGTGGGGTGACTCATTAGTGCAGCCCATGAGTCGTGATGTAACTCGTGGGGAGGCTAGTGAGGAAGTTTTGTAAGTTTAAGGAAAAGGATCCCCACGGGCGTGACAATGACTCGTGGTCAGACCTCACGAGTTGTTAGGTTAGTCGTGGGGTGGGTAAGGAAAGAAAAGAGAAGAAGGGAGGCAGTGCACTTGATGGAAGGACCCCATGAGTCATGGTCAGTCCCCATGATTTGTGGGGTGAGTCGTGGTCCAAGTAGGGAAGGCTTTTGTTGAAGCTCAAGCAATCTACCTCACGACTGGCTCTATGACTTGTGATCCTTGACCACGAGTCGTTAGGTTCCTCATTCGAACCACTTGACATTTAATTTCTGCGAATTTATTAAGGACTTTTCTATAATTCCGTGTAATATCCCGGTAGTGCCTTGGGGTAGACCCGGGAGTTAAATGTTGGAAACTGCTGAAACTGGGAAAATGTTGCAGAACGAGCGACCCTATGGATCGTTGGTCCAACAAATGACCCATTGGGATGAGTCGTGGAAAGCATCTGGTCTGGGGACAGTGGAAGCAACGACTGATGTGACGACTCATTGTGGGAAACAACGAGTCGTCATTTGTAGTCATGGTGGGAGATGGACTTTATCATCTGGGAAGCAACGGGTCATCCCATGACCCATCGTAAGTTACCACAGACCGAGGTTAGCAGTCGTCATTTGAATGGTGAAATTTCCAGAGGGTTCGACTGAATGAAACCACGACTCCTTTGTGGATGTAACGAGTCACGGTGAGGCTCATTGTAGGATGAGGTGCCAAGTCTGCAAGAGGAAACAACGGTCTACAGAACGACCCGTTGTATGGTATGACGACCCATCATTTGTAGTCGTGGGTTGAGCTGAGACCTAAGCCTGGAAAGTGTTCAGCATGGATCATCACCAGGGGTCGTGGTATCCTCCAACGACCCCTTGGAACGCCCGTTGGTTCATCCAGTGAAGAATTTTCTGCGTAATCATTAAGGGCATCTTCGTCATTCCTACGTCCTAAGGCCCTATACTATGTCGTTTAAGGCTCGTAATAGTGGGTTTTAGGAGGGGAAAACCTATTCTAAGTCATTCTTTCATGCATGCAAACTTAGAGAATTAAGGGAGGTGATCTAGAGCAAGTTTTCAAGGTTTTCATTCAAATTCTTCTTGGGCAATTAGAGAAGTGGTAGAATCAAGCCCTTTCAGGTATGTAGGGTTATCAATGGGTGGTTTCTTCCACAGCCATGCCCAATCCCTCTCTAAAAAGTATGAAATTCTATGATTGATCTATGGGGTTTTTACCCGAATGCATGAGTTATCTATTTCTACACATGGGTATGAATTACTTATGATTTTATTATAGAATTAGGAAGCATGAGCTAATTTTATAATGATTTCAATTAAAATTTTATTTCTAGCCTTATGAATGTTGAAGTCCATTGATGAGATGATCATAAAAAGTGAGATTTGTGAAGTATATGTGATAGTGATGAGATCTTATGATGAAAAGCATGATTTGAGGATACCCATATTTATAATTATGTTTTCGATGAGAATTGAGTATTTCTAAGTATGATAAAGCTTTGGGCAATGCCCACATGTTAAGCTTAAATGGTGATTTTCCCGAACTAAGCTTACCACATTGTTTTGGAGCGAAAACTCCCAAATTTATATTCTAGCTTGTGGTATGTTTTGAGTTAAGTCTTCCTATGCATAGCTTACCATATGGTTTTGGAGCAAAGGCTCCTAAGTATGTTTTCAGCTTGTGGTATGTTTTGAACTAAAGCTTCTCATATGCATGATTTCGTATTTGAGATATATTTGATCATTGAGCTTCATCAATAGATGATGTTGAACTTCGTTATATACGATGTAGAGCATATGCATGTTTTTGAGAGTATTGTCTAGCACTGAGTAGGCTATGGGTCAATCACCCTATGCCTTATAACTACACGCCAACGTAGGTTGATACTATTATATGATTTGGGACCTCCCTTGTGAGCTTCCCTTGCCTGAATGGGCCTTCAGTTTGATATCGATATCATGGTAGCGTCCTTAGCCCTGGAAAGGCTTTGGATGACTCTGCCCACTTGAGTGTAATAGTCAGGACCACGTAAGCTCTATTGTGGTATGTCAGTTAAAAGACGAGTCTCCCATTGTTCCTCATGATTTCAGATATGCATATTCATTACTTATGAGACTTATGTAAATGCATGATCTAAAGCAGGTTTGACTCAATATTCAACTTTTACTTATAAATGTCAGAATTTAGCTTTTGAGTCAATCGATTCAGTTATGATGTTATAAAGCATGTTATATCATGTTATGAAGAGGTTATGATTTCAGAAAGAATGCATGCAAGTCCTACTCTCAGTTTTCCAGTATTATGC
The DNA here is from genome assembly GCA_035772735.1 of Datura wrightii. Taxonomy (NCBI): domain Eukaryota; kingdom Viridiplantae; phylum Streptophyta; class Magnoliopsida; order Solanales; family Solanaceae; genus Datura; species Datura wrightii. The sequence continues at coordinate 127,628,780 of JASDFA010000016.1, forward strand.
TTTAAATAACGTATTGTCTTTAAATGATTTTACATACTGACCGCATACTTCTATGTTGTATCATTTCATGATACAGGACCTGGCTCTCAGCTTCAGCCCTACTCTTAGTCAGCTTATCGGAGTTAGCGTTGCTTCATTGGTGAGTCCTCATCTTTCGAGGACTAGAATATTTATCTTTTCTTTATGTATTTCAGTTTTAGCTTGTTGAGTTAGTTGGGGTCTTGTTCCATCAACTCATCATGATTAGAGGCTATTTAGACATATGTATGTATTCAACTTCGGATTATATATTCTGGTGTTATATTCAAGTTAGACTTACGCTATGATTGTATTGATGGTTATTCAGTTCTTGATTGAGTTAGATGTATGCTTATGCCATAGGTCGACTTAAGGTCTCTCGGGGCTCCTTGTCCCATGTTATAATCCGAGCCTCCGTTCGAATCGTGACATTCCTAAGTTCCTAGGGCCTAAACTATGATGTTTTGAGCTATGAATAGTGACTTTTAAAGGGGTTAAGTTCATTTTAGTACTCATTCTTTCATGCATGCAAGGTAAAAGACTTGAGAGGATAATCAAGCTTAGCATTCATCAATTTCTTTTCAATATCCTATTGAGCATTTAAAGAAGTGTTAGAATCAGCTACCAACAGGTATGTAAGGTTATGAAATGGGTGATTTCTTTCACACCCATACCCAATCCCTCTCTGAAGTATGAAATTCTATGTCTAATCTATGGGATTTTAACCCAAATGCATGAATCTTCTATTTCTAGACATGGGTATGATTTGATTATGATTCAACTATTGAATTATGAAGCATGGGCAAATTTTATAATGTTTTCAATTTAAAATCATGATTCTTGTCTTATGAATTAAAAGCCCATAGATGAAATGTTCATGAAAAATGAGATCTGTGATGAGTATATGATGATGAAAAACAGGTTTTGAAGCTGTTCATGTTTACAATTGTGTTTTCGATAAGAATTGAGTATTTCTGAATATAATATAGCTTTGGGCAACGCCCACATGTTAAATATGAATGATGATTTTCCCGAATTAAGCTTACCACATTGTTTTGGAGCAAAGACTCCCAAATATATCTTCAGCTTGTGGTATGTTTTGAGTTGAAGTTTTCCTATGCATAGCTTATCACATGGTTTTGGAGCGAACGCTCCAAATTATATTTTCAGCTTGTGGTATGTTTTTGAGCTAAAGCATCTCATATGCATGATTTTCATATTTTAGATGTGTTGATTATGAGACGATGTTGAGCTTCATTATAAAATGATGTAGAGCATATGCATGTTTTTTGGGAGTAATGTCTAGCACCGAGTGGCCTAAGGGTCGAGCACCCTGTGCCTCAGAACTACGCGCTAACGTAGGTTTATACATTATGACTTTGGACCTCCCTTGTGAGCTTCCCCTGCCCGAATTGGCCTTCAGCTTGATATCGATATCATTGTATCGTCCCTAGCCCTGGCAAGGCTTTGGACAACTCTACCCACTTGAGTGTGATAGTTGGGATCATGTAAGCTCTATCGTGGTATGTCGGTTAAAAGACGAGTCTCCCATTGTTCCTCATGATTTCAGTTATGCATGTTTATCATTCATGAGATTTCCATATCTATATATGTTCTAAAGCAGGTTTGACTCAATGTTCAGTTTTACTCATGACTATCAGATTTCAGCTTTGAGCCAGTCGATACAGTTATGATGGGATCGTGATTTCAGAAAGAATGCATACAAGCCCTACTCTCAGACTCTTAGTGTTTATGTTATATTATGCATTGTCTTAAAATGATTTTATTTACTTTAGCAATTTTACTTACCCTGCATACTCGATACCGTCACTACCCTAACAGGGGCCCGTATCGTAACACAGGACAAGGAACCCCGAGAGACCCCAAGTCGACCCATGGAATAAGCATACATCTAATCTCAATCAAGAAATTGAATAATCGATAACATAATTATAGTGGAAGTCTAACTTGAACATAACATCAGAATATGAAATCCGAAGCTGAATACATACGTATGTCTTAAAAGCCTTTAAACATGACGTATTGATGGGATAAGACCCCAACTAACTCAACAAAATTGAAACTGAAATACATAACGGAAATCCTAATAGTCTAGTCCTCGGGAAATGAGGACTCACCCACAAATAGAATGCTAACTCTGATAAGCTGACTACAAGCGGGGTTGAATCTGAGAGCTAGGTCCTGTATCACGAAACAATGCAGCATAGAGTATGTGGTCAGTATGTGTAATGTACCAAGTATGAAAGGTAAGTAAAACTGCTAAAGTAAATAAAATCATTTAAAGACAATGCATAATGTAAGCGTAAACATAAGAATCTGAGAGTAGGGCTTGCATGCATTCTGTCTGAAATCATGATCTCTTCATAACTAACATGTCAGAACTTCATAACATCATAACTGAATCGATTGACTCAAAGCTGAATTCTTGACATTTATATCTAAAGCTGAATATTGAGTCAAACCTGCTTTGGAACATGAGTTTATAGAAATCTTATAAGTAATGAATATGCATATCTGAAGTCATGAGGAACAATGGGAGACTCGTCTTTTAATCGATATACCACGATAGAGCTTACGTGATCCCAACTGTCATACTCAAGTGGGTAGAGCTATCTAAGCCTTTCCAGGGCTAGGGACGATACCATGATGCCGATATCAAGCTGAAGGCCCATCCGGGAAGGGGAAGCTCACAAGGGAGGTCCCAAAGTCATAATGTATAAACCTACGCTGGCGCGTATTTCTTAGGCATAGGGTGATTGACCCTTAGCCTACTCGGTGCTAGACATTACTCCCAAAATATGCATATGATCTACATCATTTTATAAAGAAGTTCAACATCGTCTATTGACGAAGCTCAGTGATCAAATACATCTCAAATATAAAATCATGCATAGGAGAAGCTTTAGCTCAAGACATACCACAAGCTGAAAACATAATTGGAGAGCCTTCTCTCCAAAACCATGTGGTAAGCTATGTATAGGGAACCTTTAACTCAAAACATACCACAAGCTGAAAATAAAATTGGGAGATTTCTCTCCAAAATAATGTGGTAAGCTTTATTAGGAAAAATCATCATTTATACTCAACAAGTGGGCATTGCCCAAAGCTTTATCATACTTGATGATACTTAATTAATATCAAAAACATCAATTATAAACATGGGTAGCTTTAAAACATGTTTTTCTTCACAATATCTCATCATCATCACGTATTCATCACAAATCTCACTTTTCATGAACAACATCTCATCAATGGGCTTTTAAATTCATAAGGCTAGAAGCATGATTTTTAAATAGAAAACATTATAAAAATTTTCCCATGCTTCATAATCCAGAAATAGAATAAAAATCAATTCATACTCATGTATAGAGATAGATAATTCATCCATTTGGGTAAAACACCATTGAGTAGACATTGAAATTTCATATTTTAGAGAGGGATTGGGCATGGGTGTGGAGGAAACCACCCATTTATAACCCTACGTACCTGCTGGAGACTGAATCTAACTCTCCTTTGAATGCCCAAAAGAAAATTGAAAGGAATAGAAGATCAGTAGCTTAAGCACCCTGTCAAATCTCTTCTACTTTGCATGCATGGATGAAAAATCAGTAATCTGAACTTAGCCCCATAAAAGGCCACTATTCATACCCCAAAACATCGTAGTTTATGATTTAGAAACTTAGGATTTATGAAAAAGCCCTTATTAATTTCATAGAAATTAACTGCCAGATGGCCCTAACGGGTGACCAAGATGACTCGTCTGTCCTGGGCACGACTCGTGGTCTCATCCGTTACATTCACTGCTTAGCAACCCTTCTGGGCTCGTCATAGGTCAACCAACGACTAGTTATGGGTGACCACGACTAATGGTCACCACTTGTGAAGTACACTACTTTACTTTTCTTTTCCTTTCTTATTTCCCTCCCTACGGCTGACCCGATGACTCGTTGGGCCTGACCATGAGTCGTAGTCTCACCCATGGGGTCTCATCTCTTCCACTTCTTTCTGTTGATCCCCAGGCCTTCCCCACGAGTCTCCCCACGACTCGTGGGCTGCCCTCACGAGTCTTCTCACAACTCGTTCTGAGTCTGCTGCGAAAATTTTCACTTTTTTGCCGTTCCAACTCCCAGGTATGATCTTTGGGCTTCTGAGGTATAATAATATCTCCCCTTGGGAACATTCGTCCTCGAATGTTGGAAAGCACATAGAAAAACAGAGATATGCAATTATCATATTCAAATACTAATCATTTAAATTGAAATCTGACGGAGAGACTACCTCCGATTCAAACTACACAATTGAAATGAATTCACGAATCATACAATCATCCACATACATAAAAGAAACTTGCGCACATGAACTGAACATGAAACTAATTAACGCAAATTCTGAAGGCAACTCCAACTCATATGCCACCTTGCTAACACGTCTCATTATTCGGTATGGGCCGATATAGCAGGGACTAAGTTTCCCTTTCCTTCCAAATCGCATAACTCCCTTCATGGGAGACACTCTCAGAAATACCTCGTCATCAACCTCAAATTCTAATTCTCTTCTTCTCACTTCCACATAAGACTTTTGGCAACTCTGTGCAGTTTTCAACCTGTCTCTTATCAATTGAACTTTCTCCGTTGCTTCATGAACCGAATCCGACCCTACCAGTGCTGCCTCACCAACATCAAATCATCCGATGAGTGATCTACATCTCCACCCGTAAAGAGCCTCAAACGGTGCCATCTGGATACTAGAGTGATAGTTGTTATTGTAGGCAAACTCGATCAGTGGAAAATGCTCATCCCAACTACATTTGAAGTCCATCATGCATGCTCTCAACATGTATTTGAGAGTCTGGAGTGTCTGCTTCGCTTGACCATCCATTTGCGGGTGAAATGCTATGTTGAGTTTAACCTGAGTCCCAAGCCCTTTTTGAGATGACCACCAAAATTTAGAGGTAAATTGAGTACCTCGACCTGATATGATGAAAAAGGGCACTCCATGAAATCGAACCAGCTCCCAGATATATAACTTGGCATGATCCCGTGCTAAATCCATGGTCTTAACCGGTAGAAAATGTGCAGCCTTGGTCAACATGTCTACCACAACCCAAATGGAATAATATTGTCGATGAGTATGAGACAGACCTGTGATAAAATCCATATTAATTTCTTCCCACTTCCAAGTAGGAATGCTGATATCCTGAAGTGGACCTCCCGTTCTCTGATGCTCAACCTTTATTTGTTGACAGTTCGGGTACTTGGCTACGGATTCTGCAATATCCTTCGTCATGCCATTCCACCAATAAATCTCCAGTAAGTCACGATACATCTTGGTGTCAATCCTTTCAGCAGAAGATAAGCCATCAGAGGACACCCTTTTCTCCATGGACATATACGAAGAACATGGGCATGACCATTACCAGATTTTAGAGGCTGAGGAAGAAATCAACAGCATTATCAATATTCCTTAAGTCCAGCTGAATGTTTATCCATCCAAATGGGATAAGCCAATTTAGGTCATTACATTCATGGATACTGGTGCAGCATCATCGCTGATGAATCTAACAGTCTTTCCTGATGATCAATGGATTTCCCATGTCAAGAACTTCAACATTGCATCAAATGGAATCCTAACGACCACGGTCATCACAAAACACCCGATAACAATTGAGTTCTTCCCAAAACTAAAATTCAGAACAAAGATGTTCGGATCAGATGTCCTAGGAAAGGATCTCATAATTGGTTTCGATATCTTTAGAAAACTCAAGGATTGACTCCATATAGGAGCCTATGGAATAGCATTCAAAAAGCAATTCAAGCCATACTTAGAAGTCTCACGTCTATTCCAGATCACTGAGGACGAGCAGATCAGAGAGATTGAGAACCAGTTGATGGAACATTCATGTGCTGAATCTCACAAGGGGTTTATGAAGAAATGCAGAAACCCATTCTAGCTGAATGAAGAATTTTTCATCAAACTCCCATTTAAGAAGAATGAAAACATCAACCCAACAAAGGCAAGCCACTCTGGCATGAAACCAGAGCACCTTCATCTTGCAAAGACGGAGTGTGCTGAACTCATAGAGTTTGGACTAATCAAGCCATTTGATTCTCAATGGGCATGCAAAGCTTTCTATGTCAACAAGAGAGTTGAGCAGACAACATGTAAACTCAGATTAGTCATAAACTACCAGTCACTCAACCTTTTCCCCTAAGATGATAAATTCCCTATACCAAATAGGCTTACCCTATTTTCACACTTAACCAAAGCTAGATATTTTTCCAAGTTTGATCTTAAATCTGGATTTTGGCAATTGGGGATACATCTTGAGGAAAGACCCAAAATAGGATATTGCATTCCTAGCTAACACTTCCAATGGAAGGTTATGCCATTTGGGCTGAAACCTGCACCCTCTCTATTCCAAAAAGCCATGATCAAAATCTTTCAGCCTATCCTCCACATTTCACTAGTATACATTGACGATATCCTATTGTTCAGTGATACTCTGGAGGAACACCTTGCCTTACTTCATCATTTTCATGATATAGTAAGAGCAAATGGAGTCATTCTCTCTGTGAAGAAAATGGTCCTTGTTCAAAATGAGATTGATTTCTTAGGGATGCATTTTAACAATGGAGCTTATAGTCTAGGTCCGCACATATGTTAGGAATTGCTCAGATTTCCAGACACCAACTTCACCACAAAGCAGCTTCAACAATTTTTAGGGATTATAAATTATGTTAGAGATTTTATTCCTAAAGTCTCTACATATATCTCTCCACTTACAAAGATGCTCAAAAAGAATGCCCAAGCACGGGGTAAGGAGCAGGATGAAGTTGTCCAAAAAATAAAGCAGATGTCCCAACAGGTGAAGACAATCCATATTCCTTCAAATGAAAAGAAGATACTGCATATTAATGCCAGTAATGAATACTGGAGTGCAGTTCTTCTAGAAGAAAAAGATGTCCATAGAAAGATATGCTGATATGCTAGAGGAAGATTCAAGGATTCAGAACAACACTATCGTTCCACCTTCAAGGACATTCTTGCTGTGAAGAATGGAATCAAAAAGTTCAACTTCTTCCTAATTCACACTAAATTCCTGATCGAGATGGATATGAAGGCATTCCCGAAGATGATCCAGATAAATCCGAAGATACTTCCACACTCGCAAATTCTCAGATGGGCACAATGGTTCTCACCCTGCAAATTCAATGTGAAACACCTGAAAGGGAAAGATAATTTCCTAGCAGACTTCCTATCCCGACTAGATGAATTTGCAAAAAAGGTTTTTTCCAGAGAAACCCAAGAAGATGAAAGGACCAGCTGGCCATGTATTCATGCTATGTCGACTAATAAAGTTAATCGACGGGAAAGTCCATGCCGAGCCAAAACTCTCTTTCTGTTGGCGATTTCCAGTCTCTATTTTGTCCTTGGAAGACGAATACTACGAAGCACAAAGGTTTAACTTCTAGCAAAATAACTGCATTCCAAAAGATATTTGGCCTAAAGAATGGGCGCCACGAAACCACACTGATAAACATCCTCACTGGGAAGAAGTCCGAAACGCAGTAAAGGAATATCAGGTACCCTATGAGATCACCAGAGATGAAATCATTCAGGCCATCACACAGATAAGGATGAATGTCCCATTAAATACTCCATCACAGAGCTCTCAAAATATGGAGCAAGCCATAGGGGGAATGTCAAGAAAAAGATGCTACTTTACAAGATTGTTAAAACGGAGCTTGCATGATACGAGCTTCTTCGACAGGAAACATGCCTTCTATGGAATTTAGGTGGAGGATACTCAAACCCACTATTGGAACCTCCAAACATTGTCCCACCGGATAATGGTTAATGACGTGTGCAGAATCTGGAACATCACCGCCTCAGATCACCCGCCAAAATTTACTATCCATATAAGGATAAAAGCGGGCCCCACTTCACATGCCATCACATGGGCTTCCTTGTACTTATTAGGCGAGCCGTTTTATTAGGCAGTTTGTTTTATTAGGCGTCGATTGTTATTAGTCTTTGTAGAAGAGTTTGTTTAAATAAGCGTGCCAGATTTATTCCTATTAGGCCATGTAAATAGGTGTGCCGTTTTTGTTTTGTTAGGCTATCTAGAAAGGTGTGCTGAGTCTATCTTGTATGGAGTCTTATCTTGTAGTCTCCTAACCCCTATTTAAAGGAGGCTAGGATTTCCATTGTAAATCAGAGTAGAGCGCAGCTACTTTAGTCTTCTAAAAATTTCCTATGTTCAATAATATGAGTCTTTTCTAAATTCTCTCTTGTTACCTTTCAAAAGGCATGGTATGGCTGATCCTTGAAGTAGTATAGGGCCTCAAAATGTCGGGTAATCAAGCTTGTTCCAAGTACAATAGTTTTCCAAAGTGTAAAAACAACTAAATTTATAAGTAGAGTAAAAGATTTCCCGAGTTGTGTAGCTTGGCAAACCGTCCGGGTAGATGCAGAAGCCAACCCTTTTTTTGCAGGGAAAATCTCTTATTTCTATGATGAAATTTACTGTTCGACTAACTTGGCAATCCGTCCTCCGGGATGTTGAAGCTGGGTTTCGTGGCAAGCCGTCTTTCGGGATGTTGAAGCCCAGTCCCCCTTTGTATGAAAACTATTGTGCCTGCAATCTCGCTGCCTTGCCCTCCGTTTCTTTGCCTTGTGCTCGAATTCTTTATGTCAGAGCCCTCTCGTTACCCCAATTGGTATTAGAGCCAGACCCATCCTTTTGGAGGGAGGAGCAGTTTGAATAGCTATGAGTGAGTCTACGTCCAGTCTTTGTAAATATTTTTCGTCGTCAAGTCTTTGTAAATCCGTCACCAAAGTACCTATGTCTCCGACACTTAGTAAAACTCTGTCTTGTAAATATGACTATATTTATGAAGTAGATATACTACCAGATGAAAATAAAGTGTCCGATACATACTTACCTCTCCTAAATCCTTGTTCTGCCTTTGCCAAAAAGACAACCAATCCATGGTTACAAATTCGTTCTTTAGTCCAACATAAATCGAAAGAGGTGAAGGAATATGTTGCTACTTCGAAACTCGATCAACATCCTATTCTTGCTACTCAAGAAGAACAATTTTTCACCCTACAGATTCCCAATGATTTTCCAAGGCAATGAAAAAATCACGGATTCACCCATATTCATTTTGGTGCTGTCCGAATCGCCTTATCATATCATTGAAGGAAAGGCCAACCTGTTGTTGCACACCTTTCACTCCTTGATACTCAATAGCAAGAGTACCAACATGCAAATTTGGGTACAACTAAGGTCACCTTGAACGCTGGGACAGTCTTTGTCACCTTATATCCAAATTTCAACATGTCCCCAAGTGACCCATATCTGACAAAAGCCTTAAAAATCCAAGTCTAAATACAGGGAGCTCCACAAGCTAGAGATGCTATCTAGGTAACTCTTCACTATCAAATAGCTTGGCGAGTTTAGAACCATGCCATGGATCTTTCATTTCTGGGTGGAGATGATGCTTTACTGCTACATGTAGATGCCACCAACGGAACTACCACATGCACCCAAATACCCAGAAAAATACCAAAGGAAGAACTTGTCGAAATTCTTCCTGACTCATGGGTTACAAACTATGAATGGATGAGAGAACCTCCTATTGAACCTCTTCGATCCATATAACCAATCTTTGTCAAAAAATAGGATAAAACTGTAGCCATCAGCTTTGACCACTCTCATCTCAAAAAACCAAATAGATAATATTTTCTCTTCAGATGTACCGACCTACATCCGAACCTTTGCCTGAAGAAGAAGAGGATCTATTCGATTGGAGCCTTCCAGCTGTCATTAGTGAACATGATTGGATCAAACAGTTCAATCATGAAGGTCATGACATACGGTGGTTCAAATGTCCCTTTACGTGGCACTGTCCTTGGGATATCGAATGTGACTGCCGAGAATTTTTGGAGGATGAAGTTGAATATGTAGAGAAGAAAGCCAAACCAAAAAAGAAGAAGGGGAGATGCTCAGAAAAGGAATTTTGTAAGCAATATGAAGATAGGGATCCATCTATTGGTTCCTGTAGCCGCCCAGGAAAATATGAATTCCTCGTCTCCTACAAATCTCAAGATTGGCTAACTTTACCTACTCCAGCCAAAAACCTCACAACCCTCAAATCTTCATGATGAGTTTATCCAGCTCTATTCATACTCCAGAATTCCCATCACAACAACCCTTTGAAAAAGATGGTGTAAGACATGCACCAAAAATACCAAAGAAGAATGTTGTGTTGCCCACTGTAGAAAAGCCACCAACCAGTGATATTGAGGCTACCATCAACTGGCAATCAGAATATGCTATCTGCCAGAACAAGGTGCTAACCAAGATCACCACTTCCCTAAAAACGTTGCTCACACACAGACCAAGTTGATGAGCAAGATGGAGAACATTGAGAAGAAAGTGGAACAAACATCTAATCAACATGCCGGTCTTATCCGGGCCCTGGAATTATGGCTGCAGAATATGCAGTATGAAATTTGTCCACCAGACACTTCACTTTTCCACTTCTTTTCACAGACAAAAGGAAATGGCTGACAGTAAAGAGCAAATCAAACAACTGCGACATGGACCTTTTGAGCCACAAAGAACCCAAAGACACTCTCCAAAGTCCTCCTTTTTCCCTATGTCGTCACAGACATATTCACTACCTAAATTGGCCCGTCCTGGTACTACCTCTCCTTTCAATCCACATGAACCCACATCACATCCTCAAAAATCAAAAGAGGAAACTGATTTTGACATTGAAAAATGGGTTTGGGAAAGGAAAGATGCCCTTGCAATAGAAAAGCAGGCCAAAAGAAGGAAAGAGGTTGGAGAAAGTTCCAAGGATCCAGCTCCAGAAAACTTGATGATCTTAGATCAAGTTGTTCCGGACCTTTATGTCTTGGAAGAAAATGATAGCACAGAATCCAGTACTGAAGAGACAACAGATAGCGATCCTACTAATGAAACTAAAGAAGCAGATACTGAGTCAATTGAGAATCTCTCACTAGACACCTCCGAGGAAGACAATCTACCGATATACATGAACGGACCAAGAGAACCAAAAATTTCTGAAGTCGATGATGATCAAGACGGGATGATAGAATACCCAATTCCAGAAAAAAGACCAGAACAACCAATGCCAAAATTGGTTGGAACTAGGTTCCACACTTTCACTCTCGATGATGTCAAGGTTTTGAAGTGGTTACAAAGGATCCAAGATTTCCTTACTTGGAAAGTAATGAAACATTTGGTAGAGCGAGAGAAGTATCTAATCCTGTCAGAGTTCACATCAAGGATCCCCGGCATCCTAAGAGATTGGTGGATTGCATTGGAGATATATGACAAGAATACTTTCCTCACGTCCCAAGACTTTGCTTTCAACATCAGAATCCTGCATGAAATCTTTTGTGGAGATACATGATAGAGGCAAGAAAAGCTATAAAGACAATTCTTCGAGATGAAATGTGTATCATTCGATAGAGATGTCATTGATATTCATTTCCAAAAGATGGAAAAAAAAATACTTTGAACATGGTGGAGATGCTAGTTTGAAGCAAGCCTTTGTTTCATCCTTGCCAAAGATGTTAGAAGGACGAACCATGATAATTATTGAGGAAAAGTTCCAGTCAATCACAATTCCCCAAGTCGGTTGTATAAGGCAAGCAATTTTCATGGCGCTAGAAGATATGTACACAAAGAGATCTGTTCTGAAGCAGATCAAGCAAAACAATCCAACCCTTGATAAAGCTTGCAGTAGAACTGACCTAATCACCGGGTCTAGTTGCTCTTGCCATGCCAGAAGGCAAAGCAGATTCAAGAAATACAAGAAGTTCAAATGGACAAAGCCTACTTGAGGAAGATCCAAATACACCTGGCGAACAAAATACTTCAGTAGAAAGCGTCCAAGCAGGTTCCAGAAGAATGATAGCTGCTTTTTCTGCCACAAGATCGGACACTTTGCAAAGAACTGTCCTCAAGCTAAGATATCTATCAGGCTTCTTACTGAGATAGAAAAGTATGCTGACATCAAGGACAATGATCTTGAATCAATCCTTTCAGCAGAAGATGAGCCATCAGAGGCCACCCTTTTCTCCATGGACATATACCTGGATCCATGAGCCTCATGCAACATCCGGCTCCTTAAATCGTCCACGTCCGGTACATACAAGTGACCTTGGTACCGAAGCACACTATCTCCCCCTTGGGAGAAGACCTCCACCTTCTGACTTTTAATGGCTTCCTTCAACTTTACCAAAATCGGGTCCTCATTTTGTCTAGCCTTCACATTAGTCACCAAGGACGATTCTGATCCGCTTTGAACAACAACACCACCATCGATAGAGTCCACCAACCTAACTCACAACCTTGAGAATCGATGTACATCCTTCACCAACTCCTTTTTTCCCTTATCCACATGAGCCACGCTCTCCATAGAGAGTCTACTAAGCACGTCTGCTACCACATTAGCCTTACCTGGATGATAAAGAACACTCATATCATAGTCCTTGAGTAGTTCCAACCACCTCCTTTGTCGAAGATTGAGATCCTTCTGCATGCACATATTGTAAACTCTTGTGGTCCGTAAACATGTCCACGTTGACCTCATACAAGTAATGTCGCCATATCTTCAATGTGAACACCACTGCAGCCAATTCAAGACCATGGGTTGGTAATTCTTTTCATGAACTTTCAACTGTCTAGAGGCATATGCCATCACTTTCCCATGCTGCATCAGCACACACCCAAGTACGATCCTGGAAGCATCTCAATACACCACGAATCCATCGGTACACTCGGGTAGGGTCAACATCGGTGCTGAGGTAAGTCGAGTCTTCAATTCTTGGAAACTCCTCTCACAAGCCTCTGACCATTGGAACTTTACCTTCTTCTAGGTTGGTTTGGTCAAAGGTATTGTGATAGATGAGAAACCCTCAACAAACCTCCGATAGTGGCCAGCCAAACCCAAGAAACTCTGAATATCTGAAGGATTCACCAGTTTAGGCAAATTCTTCACCACCTCAATTTTCTGAGAGTCCACCCTTATGCCCTCACTTGATACCACATGGCCTAAAAAGTCTACGAAGTTCAACTAGAACTCGCACTTGCTGAAATTGGCATATAATTGACGATCCCTGAGTGTTTCAAGAACTACTCTCAAATGAGCGGCATGCTCCTCCTTTCTCCGAGAGTATATAAGGATGTCGTCAATGAACACGATCACGAACAAATCCAGGTATGTCTTGAACACCCTATTTATCAGGTCCATAAAAGATGTAGGAGTTATTTTTAGTCCAAATGACATAACTACAAACTCATAATGACCATACCGTGTCCTGAAGACTATCTTCGAGATGTCACGCTCCCAAACCTTGAGCTGATGATACACGGAGCTGAGGTCTATCTTTGAGAAATACATGGCACCCTGAAGCTGGTAAAAAAAATCATCGATCCTGGGTAAGGGATACCTATTTTTGATGGTGACTTTGTTCAATTGTCGATAGTCAATGCACATTCGAAGAGAACCATCTTTCTTCCTGAAAAAAGAGAACCTGTGCACCCATGGGGAGTTGCTCGGTCTAATGAAACCCTTATAACAGGTCCTTCAACTGGTCCTTCAATTTCTTTAGCTCGGTTGGAGCCATCCTGTACAAAGGGATAGAGATAGGCTGCGTGTCGGATAGGAGGTCAATACCAAAATCAATTTCCCTCTCGGGAGGAACACCTAGTATCAGGAAAGACCTTTGGATACTCACATACTACTGGAACTGATTGGACAATCGAGGTCTCAGACTCAACGTCCTTAACCCTAACTAAATGGTACACACAACCCTTAGAAATCATCTTCCTAGCCTTAAGGTAAGAAATGAAATGACCTACAGGCACAACTGTACTACCCTTCCATTCTAAGACTGGCTCACCCGAAAATTTGAACTCATCTGCCCGGGTTCTATAATTAACTGAAGCATAGCATGCAAATAGCCAATTCATGCCGAGAATCACATCAAAATCGGTCATTGCTAACTCTATAAAATCCGTTGAGGTGACCTTTTAAAAAACTAAGACCGGGCAACATCTATACACCTGTCTAGCTATAACTGAGTTACCTACTGGAGTAGTAACTGAGAATGATTCTGACAAGACTTCGGGATTGACTCCGAAGATACTGGCCACGTAAGGTGTCACAAAAGACAAGGTAGCCCCCGAATCTAACAAAGCATAAACATCAATATGGAAAACTCGTAACATACTAGTGACCACATCCGGGGAGACCTCCTACTCCTGACGGGGTGCTAAAGCATAGAATCTGTTCTGGCGCTGACCGCTAGCTATGCTAGTAGATGCCCCCTGATAGGCTGAGCGTGCGGGAGGGGCTGCTGAACTAGAAGCTGGGCCTCGACACCCACTTGATCCTATATCGCTATTGGGAAATCTCTAAGCATGTGTCCGGGCTTCCCACACCTAAAACAAGAACCTAAACCTGCCAAGCACTGGCCTGTGTGTCCCCCGACTGATCTTGGGCAGATTTATATGCCCAAGTGATACTCAAACGTATCATTTTCGCCTTTTTTATCGTGCAATGTGTATACATTTTCATATAATTGGTAATAAAATGTGAATTTATACTAACCAACATGATTAACATTGTTTTGTAGGTAAAATGTGATTTTGAGGAGCTAAAATGCATGTTGGAACAATATCGGAGTTGGACTTGGATTCGAGCATGAAAAAGGCATTGGACTGCACCAATTAAAGGAGCTCCGCGATGGAGCCGTGTCACGCTACCATCGCGGAGGCATTCTGCCTCGAGGGTGAATAATTAGTCAAATTCCAGTGGAGCCTCGCGACAGCTCCGTGGCACGGTGGCAAGCCTCCGCGTTGCATGCCGTGCCACGTTGAAGCTTTATTCCCGGACCCCAAATTTCCAGTGAGGGTCCGCGTCCATGCCGTGTCACGGAGGCAGTGCTCCGCGATGCACTCCGTGACACGTTGCTTGTTATTCCGGGAAAAATTCCCATTAGTATAAATAGAACACTTAGGCTTATTTTTCATTATTCAGACTTGGTGGAGCAAGGACGTGGGTTACAGGCAGTTGAGGGACGAAAAGTTTAGGGTTTTTTCTCTCCTTCTTTCTTCTTTCACTCAATTGTTTGTATGATTAACACTTGTTTTAGGATGATTAATCCACAAATGAGTGGCTAATTCCCTTCCTTGCTGAGGTTATGAACATTTGTGATGAATTTTGATTATTAATTTATATGGTTTTTCATCTTCTTCTTCCATGTTGTTCTATTAATTCTTGTTTCTACTGCATTGGTGTGTGGCCGACATTAATGTACATCTAAAAAGTCCGATTTCACTTGAGAGAGCACGAAATTGGAAAGTTGTGAATTAATAGGGTATTGTTCTTAACTTGATTTGGGAAAATTGAGTTTTGATGTGCTTTCCTGATAGAAATATACTTGAAAGCCGTATTAGTCAATTTAGGAACCGGAATTGTATTGCTAGGTCATGAATTGCATTTGATCACAGAAATGTAGACGGATGGTTTATGATTCTTAAGTGAGATTAAATACGAGAGTTTTAATCTCTAGGCTAATGTTCTTGGCTAGCAACTGGAAGAGAAGATTAACCAATGTATGATTATAATCATGTTCATTACATGTTCTTAACCTTGGCATGCTCATATCCATAGTTTAAATTCAAAGTAGATAATTGTTAGTAGTTTTAGTACATAATTTATAAAACAAACTTTTCAATTGTTGGTTACATTGTTGTCAGCATATATAGAAGTGAGATAGAATATAGTATACTTAAGTAATTTTTACTTATCCAGAGTCTCCTTGGATCGATACTTGGCTTACTTAAGCCACTTACTACTTGTTTGACCACGTGCACTTGCGTGTCGGTTTTTAACCCCAACCAAAGCACCGAGCTACCACATCTGCGACAAGCTGGGATGCTGGAATTAGCGGGTCTACTGCTCTGAACCCTCGAGCCTGATGCTCACTCTCTCTGATCATTTCTAGGCCTAGATGGCACACTCAATGTCGAAGATGTTGGAGCGGATGATATTTGGTGAGTTTGTTGTCGTTGCCCACCACCTGACCTCGGTTAGGAGAATCGATGGTCATTGGTCCTGGCCCTCTTGGCCTCCCTCTCTCTCAGATGTGCCGCCTTCATCTACTGAGCATACAACACTATACGAGGAAAGTCCATATCCTGATTAAGCATGGCAGCACTATAATCTTTGTCCAAATATCCCGCCACGCCATGAATAAATTGGCTCACCTGCAGCCTCTGATCAACCACTAACTCTAGGGTATACTTTGACAAGAAAGTGAACTCAAGAGCATACTCTTGTATCGTTATCCTCCCTTGATTCAAATTTATGAACTCAACTGCCTCTAGCTCCCTCATCTCATGAGGGAAGAACCGGTATAAGAATGCAACATGGAACTCCTCCCAAGTGACAGGACCTGCTCTGGTGACCCTGCTATCCTTCCAATGGTGAAACTAGATATGCGTGACCCCTTTCAATTGGTAAGAGGCCAACTCTGCGCACTCAACTCCATTTACCCCCATCACTTGGGTGATCTTGAAAATCTCATCTATGAACTCATGCGGGTCCTCAACTACCTTGGACCCAAGGAACTCCGATGGGTTCATCCTCAAGAAGTCTCTAACTCGAGCTGCCACTGCATTGCCATTTTGCAGAACATGCGCAATGTCCTGCTGATTGACCTGTGCGGTCAAGTCCTGTGCAAGCATCTGAATAGGGGCCTAGAACTCAACATAAGAAACTGGCTTCGGTGCTTGGGGCTCCTGATCTGGTGGGGCTTGCTGATGCCCATGCCCATTTTCATCCTGGTGGCATTCACCATTTCCATTCCTCCTACCGTTCATTCTTCGAGAAGCCATGATTCTGCAATCGCGAATAACACGAATTAGAAGGATAGAAAGACTATTCATTGTACGACATAGATCATGAAAGAAGGGAACATTTTCCTAAACATCTCATAACCTCTTCATCATAAGTGTGGCGCGCTTCACACCCATGAAAAAGACTCTACTTAACGCTACTTTTAGACACCCTAGGACACTTCAAACCTATTGCTCTAATACCAAGTTTGTCACGACCCGAACAGGGGCCCGAATCGTAACATGGGACGAGGATCCCCGAGAGACCCCAAGTCGACCCATGGAATAAGCATACATCTAATCTCAATCAAGAAACTGAATAATCGATAAAATAATTATAGTGGAAGTCCAACTTGACCATAACATTAGAATAAAAAATCCAAAGCTGAATACATACATATGTCTGAAAAGCCTCTAAACATGATGAGTTGATGGGACAAGACCCTAACTAACTCAACAAAACTAAAAATAAAATACACAAAGGAAAGCTGAATAGTTGAGTCCCGGGAAATGAGGACTCACCCATAAATAGAGTGCTAACTCTAATAAGCTGACTACGAGCGGGGCTGAATCTGAGAGCTGGGTCCTGTATCATGAAACAATATAGCATACAGTATGCGGTTAGTACATGGAATATATCGAGTATGCAAGGTAAGTAAAATTGCTAAAGTAAATAAAATCATTTAAAGACAATGCATAATGTAAGCTTAAACATAAGAATCTGAGAGTAGGGCTTGCATGTATTCTGTCTGAAATCATGATCTCTTCATAACATAACATGTCATGACTTCATAACATCATAACTAAATCGATTGACTCAAAGCTAAATTCTGACATTTATAAGTAAAGTTGAACATTGAGTCAAACTTGCTTTGGAATATGCATTTACATAAATCTCAAAACTAATGAATATGCATATCTAAAGTCATGAGGAATAATGGGAGACTCATCTTTTAACGGACATACCACGATAGAGCTTACGTGGTCCCAACTATCATACTCAATAGGTAGTCTCGTCCAAGTCCTTGCAGGGCTAGGGACGATACCATGATATCGATAGCAAGCTGAAGGCCCATCCGCACAGGGGAAGCTCACAAGGGAGGTCCCAAAGTCATAATGTATAAACCTACATTGGCGCGTAGTTTTGAGGTATAGGGTGATCAACCCTTAGCCTACTCAGTGCTAGACATTACTCCCAAAACATGCATATGCTCTACATCATTTTATAATGAAGCTCAACATCGTCTATTGTCGAAGCTCAGTGATCAAATACATCTCAAATATGAAATCATGCATATGAGAAGCTTTAGCTCAAGACCTACCACAAGCTGAAAACATAATTGGGGAGTCTTCGCTCCAAAACCATGTGGTAAGCTATGCATAGGGAACCTTTAACTCAATACATACCACAAGATGAAAATAAAATTGGGAGGTTCGCTCCAAAACAATGTGGTAAGCTTTATTCGGAAAAATCATCATTTATTCTCAAAAAGTGGGCATTGCCCCAAGCTTTATCATACTTGATGATATTTAATTCATCTCAAAAACATCAATCATAAATATGGGTAGCTTTAAAATATGCTTTTCTTCACAATATCTCATCATCATCACGTATTCATCACAAATCTTAATTTTCATAAACAACATCTCATTAATGGGCTTTTAAATTCATAAGGCAAGAAACATGATTTTTAAATAGAAAACATTATATAAAATTTTCCATGCTTCATAATTCAGTAATAGAATCATAATTAATTCATATTCATGTGTAGAGATAGATAATTCATGCATTTGGGTAAAACTTCATTGAGTAGACATTGAAATTTCATACTTTAGATAGAGATTGGGAATGGGTGTGGAAGAAACCACCCATTCATAACTCTAAATACTTGCTGGAGACTGACTTTAACTCTCCCTTGAATGCCCAAAAGAAAATTAAAAGGAATAGAAGATCACTAGCTTGAGCACCCTCTCAAATCTCTTCTACTTTGCTTGCATGGATGGAAAATGAGTAATCTGAACTTAGCCCCATAAATAGACACTATTCATTCCCTAAAACATCGTAGTTTAGGCTTTACGAACTTATGATTTACGAAAAAGCCCTTACTAATTTCCCAAAAAATTAACTGCCAAGTGGCCCTAATGGGTGACCTGTGACTCGTCTCTCCTGGGAATGACTCGTGGTCTCATCCATTACATTCACTGCTTAGAAACCCTTCTTGGATCGTCACAGGTCAATAAACGACTCGTGGTCACCACCCGTGAAGTATACTGCTTTACTTTTCTTTTCCTTTCTTATTTCCCTCCCCACACCTGACCCAACGACTCGTGGGACCTGACCATGAGTCGTAGTCTCGCCCGTGGGGTGTCATCTTTTTTAGTTCTTCCACTGATCCCTTGGCCTTCCTCACGAGTTTCCCCATAACTCGTGGGCTGCCCTCATGAGTCTTCTCATGAATTACTCTGAGTCTGCTGCGAAAATGTTCACTTTTTCCCCGTTACAACTCCCAAGTCTGATCTTTGGGCTTCCGGGGTATAACAGGTACATTCCACTTACATTCCACCTACATTCCATTTCATGATACAGGACCCGACTCTCAGGTTCAGCCTCGCTCATAGTCAGCTTGTCAGAGTTTGCATTCTTATGTGGGTGAGTCCTCATTTCCCGATGAATAGACTATTCTGTTTTCCTTTATGTATTTCAGTTTTAGTTTTGTTGAGTTAGTTGGGGTCTTGTCCCATCAACTCATCATATTTATAGGATTTTCAGACATATGTATGTATTTAGCTTTGGATTTTGTATTCTGAAGTTGTGTTTAAGTTAGACTTCCGCTATGAGTATCTTATTGATTATTTAGTTTCTTGATTGAGATTAGATGTATGTTTATGCCATGGGTCGACTTGGGGTCTCTCATGGCTCCTTGTCCCGTGTTACGATCCGAGCCTTCGTTCGGGTCGTGACATCTATGAATGCAAATTATAATCTTACAACCATGTGAGGCTAAAACCTTCACAACTAGGGGTTGCGGGAACCATGATGGATTAACGAAATCGGGTTACACAAAAGTGATTCAAAATCAATGCTAAATGTTTGTATTGTATTCTCTTCATCTTTAAGCATTTATTAATGGTGTACACCGTTAGGACTTGCCCGAACTCTTTACTTGCTTGAACCACAGAGCTAAAGATTAGGAAAGGAGAATTACAACAAAGCCTTGGTCTTTATGATCATTGTATTAACTTGAGTTGTGGTCGCAAGATAGTTAAATTTGGAACATATTGGTGACGGTTAGTTTGGAATAGCTCATGATACCTGACCCAGTGATTGAGTATAGTCATCCAATAGGGATGAAACAGTAGTTTGTATAAACCCTAGTTATCTGTTCTACAAGTAAGCATTGAAATTGATCACGTGTGTATACCCGAAGTAGTTATGAACCCATGGGGAATACTTACCCTAGTTGTTTCCAAATCTTAATTTTTAAATCACAAATACAATCTTGTTTTAATATTGTTTTCTTTAAAACCCCCCAAGTTGGAGATAACTCACCAGCAAGTTCAATTACCGGCATTAGTCTAGATATTACCCTATTCCCTGTGGGTTCAACCCAACCTCTTAGTTGAGTTCTTTATTGACAACGACTGCTTCATATTTTTTCAGAAAGTGAGAGTTTGAGTATTATCAAAAAGTGGCACCGTTGTCGAGGAATATGGCTAAGATTTAATCAATTGCTTGTATTTGACTTTTGGTTATTATTTCCTGAATTACGTTTTCCTTTTTTGTTTTTGGATATCCACAGGTTGTTGCTTGGTGAATGCCAAGTACTCATCGGAGTGGAAACCACCTGATTCCATTAGATCTAGAACTTGAAAGAACACTGTAAAAGATGAAAAACCAAGAGCAGAGAGATGCCCGTATTGTTGAAGAAGCTAGACAAGCTGAGCTAGCTTGGCAAGCTGCACTTCAGGATGTGGAGGATGCTCGAGATGAGGTTGTTAATGCTGGTTGACATGGAAAGGGCAACAGAGGTAAAAGATATGCCCCTTAGTTCTTCGATGAAGATGACCCAGACATTGTTGATGTCGGGTCCACCGGAGCTATCGTAGCACCACCACTGCTTGCTGGAGCAAACTTTGATATCACTAGCACCATAATCCAGTTATTGAACATGAAAGGGGTGTTTAGTGGTCACGCAACTGATGATGCCAACCTGCACCTGATGAACTTTGTTGGAATATGCAAGGCATATAGGTTACCTAGAGTCAGCCAGGATGCTATACGGCTAAGACCATTCCCCTTTTATCTGTCTGGGGAAGCCACATTATGGTTATTGGAGTTTCCCAGTGAATCCATGACCAACTGGAGGGAGCTCGAGCAAGCTTTCCTAGAGAGATTCTTTCCACCCTCCAGAATGCTGCAGCTTAAAGACGAAATCTATAATTTCTGACAATTGAAGACTGAGGCACTTCATGAGACCTAGTTGAGGTCCAAGAAGAAGTTGACCAAGTGCCCGAACCACAAAATTCTTGATGACAGTCTATTGGAGATTTTCTATTCATTATTAAACAACAGTACAAAAGTAGTAGCAGACATAGTGGCAGGAGGAGCATTAATGAGTCACACCTGGGAGCAAGCTGCCACAATTCTAGACAGAGTAACTAAGACAAATAGAGCATGTCACATTCGGAAAGTAGAAACAAATCGTACATATGCTATTGGTTTGACTGCAGACCAACGAAGGAAAAAGGAAGAACATGACCAGGAATTGGCTCATATGTGTAAATCATTGGACTTGCTTGCTAATCACATCATGGGAGCTGGTCCAGAAAGGTTAATGCAGTGGGGACAGAGGGACATGAGCCAGGGCCGGATCACTCAGATTTCGAGAAGGAGGCAAACTTCTTGGACAACCACGTGGCGGGTTTCCGAGCCAACGCCCAAGGGTCTGGACAAGACACTTAGTTCCAAGGTTCTGGAAACCAAGGTCGGAACCAATACATAGACAATTACAACCAGAATGGGTACAAAGATAAAAGCTGAGGTCGTGAGCGCGAGTAAGATTAGAGAAGGAATGACAGTTACCGCAACAACCTAGCTAGATTCTACATGCCTCCTAATGCACGTGAGGGGGAGGCTAGATAGTCGAAGTTAGAGAGCATGATGGATGAGATGCTAAAGAAGGTGAGATCCACAAATGATCAGCTAAAAGATATCCATAGTGATATATCGAGCATGGATCAGAGAGTGGAGTCACATGCTATGACTATCAAGCAAATCGAGTAGTATCTAGGGAAACTGTCAGCATCCATGAACCCTAGGCAAAAGGTTACACTACCTAGAAACACAGTCCAGAATCCAAAAAAGGATGGTCACTACATGGCTATGATGACTAGGAGTATTAGGATCATGGTTGGCCCCTCTCTACCGGTTGTAGTTGAAAGGAAGAAAGAAAGTGTGATTGACGATGAAGAAGGTGGCGCTGAGAAGGAGCATAATGAGGATGCTGAGTTGATTGAGGCTCCAAATGCTGAAAACGGGCCTGAAGCTGAGCAAGGAGAAAAGCAAGGAGCTCCACAAATTTACAAGGCTATTCCACGACCATCGTCACGTTCCCTCAAAGAATGAAGAAGAAGGCGGAGAATGGTAAGTTTCAGAAATTCTTGTCAATGCTCAAATAACTATCTATAAATATACCATTGGTTGAGGCATTGAACAGATGCCGAGATATACCAAGTTTATGAAGGACCTTGTGACGAAGAAGAGGTCCGTGAGCTATGAGCCTGTGGATAATGTGCATCATTGAAGTGTTATAGCCTCATAGGTCCTTTCCCAAAAGAAAGAAGATCCAGGTGCCTTTACTATTCCATGCACAATTGGTGATGTTGAGTTCGCAAGGGCACTCTGTGATTTGGGAGAAAACATCAATTTGATGCTGTTGGATGTGTTTAAGCAACTGGGCTTGGGAGCCCCTACACCGACTACCATGCGGCTACTGATGGCCGACAAAATTGTGAAGAAGCCTGTGCGGATCCTGTTTGATGTGCTCGTTAAAGTTGATAATTTATATTCCCAACAGACTTCATGATCCTTGATTGTGAGGTTGATTTTGAGGTCCCCATCATTTTGGGGCGACCATTCCTTGACACTGGGAAAGCCTTAGTAGATGTGGAGGCTGGCTGGTTGAAGTTCAGACTCAACAAAGAAGAGGTCACCTAATGTCTGCTGGTGAATGAAGCAGCTGAAGGAATACAAAATTGTCTCAGTAATAGAGGATGAATCTGAGTTTCTTGACAAAGTCTTAGTATTCAAGAGACTTGCGTCATAAGTTAAATCAGGCTCTTCTTGGGAGGCAACCCAAGTGGTGGTTTGGTGAATTATGAATAACCAAACCACCTGCATCGTGTTGCGATGTTTAAATTAAGAGCTTCTTGGGAGGCAACCCAAGTTAATTAACTTATGTGTGTTTAGTGTGCAGGGGAGACAAAAACAGGTGGCAAAAAAATTGCTGAACAGGCAGGTGCTACGGTTCTCAGTACGACTCGTGAGAGGGTTGTACGAGCTGTAGCACGAGTCATGGTGAGAATCAGAGATATATTTCAGTGCATGAGTTTAGGGTGTGGTGGGTCCTACGACTCGTAACCTCATTGTATGGGTTGTAGTACTCACTGCGGATATGAACTATGCAAGGCATGGACCATAATAGAAGAAAGACGTACGAGTCATAGTACAAATTGTACCCTCATAGTATGAGTCGTAAGATATGATCGTAGGTCCACAAGTAAGTTTCTCAATCTCTCTGTTACGGTTCCAAGGTACGAGTTGTGACGGGTCAAAAGTTTTAAATTTACGCGACTCGGCCCAGATTTTTAAAAATCAGCCCTATAACCTATAAAAGCTCAAACGAATCGTAGCCTTCTCCCACGCTCTCAAAACCTAAACTCACGACTCCCTCACACCCGTAACTCAACATCAAGAATCAATTGAACAAGTTCTTGCTCAAATTACATCAAAAACCCCAAGTCATACTCGAGTTCTGATTGACAGTCGACATTATCAACATTCAAGTAAGTGTATCTCTTCAAATTTGATAAATATGACTTGTATGCTTGATACAAACCAGCTAAACCCTTGAGAGTCCTCTCAATGCTTCAAAAATTAAAAAAGGAAAATGACCAGGGATGTAAACAAGCTGTGTGCAACTGGGTAGGGGCTTGAACTTGCAAAAATTGTGAATTGAATTGTTAAAATTGAGGTTACGGATTGTGATTTAAAAAGGGGAGGAATGGGTAATGGTAAAACTTGGTAAATGCATGCCTGGAATTGGGGAATTCTGAGTACCTAACATTAAACTGAAACCCCCTGTGAACTGAACCTAAAATAAGGCAGGGACAAGCTTTACAAGCCTTCCTACGACTTGTGGTTTCTTACTACGACTCGTAGGATGGCTCGTTGGGACTTTCAAGCCAAATTTGAAATAATCACAAGGTAAAAATCCTAGTATGGCTCATGGTTTACTGCTACAAGTCATACCTGGCAGTTGTACCAAGAATCTTAAAAGGTTCAAGTCCACAAGTGACAGTACGATTCTTCCTACGACTTGTGAAAATGACTTATAGGTCGTACCATGAGTCATGAAAAAATACAAAACAACTGTTTTAAAGGGGTATCCTCATACGACTCGTGGTACGGACTGTACCTTCATGGTACAAGTCTTACCTCAGAGGCGTAACATTGACCTGAGATATTATGGATCTCAGTACGAATTGTACCTCCAAGGTACGACCCGTACTATTGACCTGTGATAAACTACATATGAAATTTTTCCTTGCTTTCTTTTTTCTCAGATTTGGAATTCTAACCCTTTTTCTCCACAGGTATAATGACAATGAAATGTAAAGCATCAAAGGCAACTACTCGGAGGACATTTCTTGATGAGACCTCCGAATCCGATCAAGCAGGTAACTCCCCTAGTGGTTCATTAGAGGAATACAGGGTCGATACAACAGATATTAACGGGTGAAGGCCTAAGCCTAGGCCGTGGTAGCCACTACCACATCTGTCGATGCTCCCCAATCTGAGGAGGGAAAGGAGAAAAGAGCTCGAGAGTCGGAAAGCGGCTATAATGAAGAAGAGGGGTCCAAAGAGACCCAATTCAAAGATGCAATCAGTGATGCTGGATCAGAGGCGGAGGCACCAAATGCCGAGCAGGAGCAGACTCCACCTAAAGAGAACCGCACCATCCGGTGGAGAGTACCAGGAGCCCAAGAGATATATGAACAGGGCATTGCCTCATCACCACGAACAAACCTAGGAGGAGCATTCAAGAAGAGCTGCAGATTCTCACAAATTCATTGAATGAGGTGGAGGATATGAATCGGATATTCAACTTCTACAGATTTGAGTGGATGGCTAAGGCCCTGGACCGATACACTCCAGAAATCATCCGGGAGTTCTATGCAAACTATTTGGCAACCATGGAGAAGAAAGCAAAAGAGGGGCAGAAGTTGAAAGATCAGCCCAATCTGAAGAGTGTCCTAGTTAGAGGCCAAGAAGTTGATATATATGAGTGTACCATTACTCGAATATTATATGGGCCGCAGTTCATACCACCATATGCTATTCCAGAATATGATTATCGGGTGGAGGCACTGACACAGATCAAGCAGCTTAGTTTTGATGAGAGGCAGAGGTAGATACAACAGTTGTCCAGTGTGATTATTGAGAAAAAAGAAGAGGCAGAATGGGTCACTAGTGGCAAGCAAGTCACAAAGAACTCTCTAAATTTCATAGCAAAGGCCTGCTGGACGTTAGTGCACCACCGATTGGCACTGACTGTTAATGATAACACCCTCAGCGCAAACAGAGCAACTTTGGTGGCTTGTATCATGTCCAGATACCCCATCAATATCCCGAGGGTCATTGTAGAGGAGATGTGAGATCGGCCTATGGGATTGAGCACAACAATCCCATTCTTAAGTCTCGTTTTTCAGATTGTGCACAGAGGCGGGCATCAAGGTGCATCATGGTAAAGAGCACCTGAATGGAGGAAAGAGGATCCCTGACATTGGCCTAATCTGTCATGGTGAGGAGCACCTAATTGGAGGACAACGGATCACTGACATTGGCCTAATTTGGGATGAGATGAAATTGGTAAGTTGGGTCCGACTTTCCACCATAGTTCCACTATCACGAGTAGTTGGGGACGCATAAGTGAATGCCCCCACTTCACAAGAGTAGGGCGAGACACCGGCTACAGATGTCGGTCATTCAGATATAGCTCCTAGCACCTCTACTGCACCACTTATGAGTCTCCCAAGCCAGACTCCAGCAGCGTACATTCTCCAAAAGCTGGCTAAGAGACTGACCCTAGCTGAGAAAAAGGTCCAGTCAATGATGAAGAATGTCAAGCCCTAGGTAAAGGCTGAGATAGAGACAACTGCAAAGGCCCTGTATGCTAGATTAGATGGGTTTGAGAGCAGATTCAACACCCGCATGGCCGAGCAGACTGACACGGGCAACCTCAGTGAGGAGTTGGGGGCTCTTCGGAGTCAAGTGGTCGAGCTGTCTTCAGGAAGCCGACAATCATAGCAGCTCCCACTCTTCCTGACCTTGATGCTATTATAAATGAGGATCTTGATCTGGAAGCCTATTGGGAGCCCACAAGAGCAAAGAAAGAAAAAGGGAAAAAGAGGGTCTCCGAGGATGTTGGAGACGAGACCTCTAAAAAGAAGAGGAAAAGAGAGAAAAGAGAACATAAGAAAGCAAGACTAGAGAGTTAGCAGACTCATGGCGTGCATCAATCGGAGCTTCTTGAGAGAGCCAGAAGAGCAGGTAGCTCCACCACAGCCTAGGCAGAGCTTTCGAGTGGAAGGGACCCTTCGGGCGAGCCACATTCAGCCCTGATGATTCCAGAGGCCGTAGAGACGGTCGATACTTCTGAAGGGGTAACCATTCCCCCTATTGATACACCATTGAGTGTGCTAATCACCGCTCTTGCCACGATTGCAGCGTAGGTACCTCCTCTGCAGGACGCCAGGAGCGTTTAGTGCACAACAGGTATGTTCCCTTTCCTCTATTTTTATATTCTATGCTTTGGGGATGAAGCGTACTTTTTAAAAGGGAGGGGGTGTACTTGTTATTTTTGGGTTTCTGATTCGTCCGAGGGTTTTTCTTGCTGTATTTCTTTTTCCTCAAGCATGCTATCTAGTATAACTGACATGTTTAGGATTTTATTTTTGTGATTTTTGTTTAATTAGAAAGTATCTTAGGAGTACTCAGCCAATAAATTGCACTAGTTTTAGATTTGTAAAAAATTGACCTTGTTTAAAACTTTTTGAGGATTAGTTGTGTACTTATGATTGCATGTATGATTTTTGTGGATCTTTTTATGTCATTTAGTATATTAACATGTATAATTTTTGTTAAGTCATGTACAAACCGGATAAGTAGAGTGAATGAAAGTCATGTACCATGAGTGAGTGAGGTCTAATACCTAGTTCAATACTGCGTAGAGGATCTAGAACTTGTCCGGTTGGTCTTCGCATAGGTTTTAGGATGGTTGGTTAGGAAAGGATCATAGGCCATTTTGTTTAGCCTATTTTTTGCTTAAATGACCCTACCAAAATGAAATGATTCCTTTGATCCCAATTTTGAACCATAGATAACCATTTTTCTTTGATTAACCAATTAATCGTACCTATTTTTTTTTATAATGAATCTGTTTTCACTCTGGCCCCTCCTTGGGCATTGTGAACCTCAACAAAGGAAAAATGCTTAAGTTGAGGGTGGCTAGAGTAGGGATGCATAAATAGTAGGAAGGTGAAAAAAGGAGAGAAAAGAAAAAAGGTGAAAAATGAGGTGTGGTGTGACAAAAGAAAAAGAAAAAGAAAAGAAAAAATTGAAAAACAATTCAAAAAAAGAATGATGCATGAAAATCTTGAAGAAGCACACCACACTCATACAAGTGCATAAAGGTTGAAAAGGAAAGAAAAAAAATTGAAAACAAGAAGCAAAAAGGGTGAAAAAGTGAAAAAAAAATGGAGCCACATGTATGTAGTACCAAGGAGGGGTTTAGTCACTTAAAAAGATCCCATATCTACCTTACCCAGTCCAAAAGCCTATATTACAAGCCAAAGCAATCTATAGTGATCCTAGCCTGACCATCTGACAAACCGAAGTAGAGAAAATGAGTGCATGCCTATGGTATCCGATATGCAGTATTTGAAACTTCTTTGTGAGACTAAGAGTCTTACTTGATAAGTCCCATGTTTCATATTTTACTATTTTTGTGAGTGGGGGACTTCATTTGCTATGAAGGTACATGGTTTGTGTTTAACTCTACTAGTGGTTTGTGTAAAAAACATTTCTGATGTCTTGATTATCTATTAATAGCTAGATGACATGTCTTGATCCCTGCTTATCATGTTTTATGTTGCTTGTAGTGCATGTGCTTATTTGGCTCAAGGGAAAAGGGTCAAAAGCTTTTTGAGTTTGTAGTGCAAGTTTTGTTTGATGTTGGCTGTAATATCCTAGGTTTATTTTCTAGTTAAGAGTCGTATTTAGTTTTTTATTTTCTTTGCCTGAGGACATGCAAAAGTCTTAAGTTGAGGGTGTTAATGTGTTGTGAGTTTACATCACTTTCAATGCTTAAAATTGAGAAAATAGCATGGACTTAGGTATGTTTATATGGATATAAGGCACTTTTACTTTGATTTCAGAGAAAATAAGTGTTGGAGCAAAAATGGGCAAAAGAAGCCTAAAATGCAGAAAACCAGCCAAAGTACAAGTCTTAGTACAAGCCGTACCTTGATTGTACGAGTCGTACTTAGAACCATGATGAAAGTTAGAAGGCTGAAGTAAGAGGAAGGCAACATACGACTCTCAGTACGAGCCGTACCAAGATGGTACGAGCCATAATTAGAGTCGTGGAATTGTTCAGACAAAATTGCACAAAGGAAGTCTCTTGGTACGGATGGACTCACAGATTGTAGCATGAACATACGACTTATACCATGAGATATGGTGAACTTTAGAAGATTCTTCAAGACTTGGTAGAATTTCAGACATAACTAACATTACAAGTGGTAGGAAGAAGGTATGAGTCGTACCACAACACTCATGGAAAATTTCTGAAGGTGTTCGAATTTTCAAGGCCAAATCACAGAAGCATTATATGACTCGTAGGACTGTGGTACAAGTTGTACCAGTCAGCCAACACTTATCCAAATCTGCAGCAGCCAAGGACTTATGAGAAGCAGGTACGACTCGTACAATCCTGCTACTAGCCATAGGTCCAGTCATGACACAATCGGTATCAAATATGAAAAATTCCCTATTAGCTTAGGAAAAGATTTTTAATGTCTGTATGAATAGTCTTTATGTTTTATTTTAGTAAAGAGAGGATAAAATCGAAGTAGTAAACGTGTGAAAAATATTATTTGTGAATGTTTATCAAGTTTTGAGGAGCAATTCTTGGAATCAAATTCTTGATTTCCTACATTGTTCTTGAGATTGTTCTTTGGCATTCAAATATGATTTTCTTCCAATTATTGCTGTAAGTTTTTAGTTATGTGTTTTTCTATAAATGCAAATTGTAATCTTACAACCATGAGAGGCTAAAACCTCCACAACTAGGGGTTGTGAGAACCATGATGGATTAACGAATTAGGGTTACACAAAAGTGACTCAAAACCGATGCTAAACACGTGTATTGTATTTTCTTCATCTTTAAACGTTTCTTAATGGTGTACAATTTTAGGACTTTCCCGAATTCTTTACTTTCTTGAACCTAGAGAAGTAGAGATTAGGAAAAGAGAATTACAACAATGCCTTGGTCTTTACGATCATTGTATTAACTTGAGATGTGGTCACATGATAGTTAAATTTGGAATATATTGATAACGGTTAGTTTGAAATTGCTCATGAGACCTGACCCAATGATTAAGTATAGTCATCCAATAGGAACGAACTGATCGTTTGGGTGAACCCTAGTTATTAGTTCTACAAGTAAGCATTGAGATTGATCACGTGTATACAGTCGATGTAGTTATGAACCCATGGGGAACACTTACCCTAGTTATTTGCAAATCTTGATTTAAATCACAAATATTATCTTGTTTCAATATTATTTTCTTTAAAACCCCCCAATTTGGAGATAACTCAATAATAAGTTCAATTACTGACATTAGTCTAGATCTTACCCTATTCCCCGTGGGTTCGAACTCAACCTCTTAGTTGGGTTCTTTATTGAAAACGACTGCTTCATACTTTGTCAAGAAGTATGAGTTTGAGTGTTATCATATGCTACTGCCCTAATCCAAAATCGAGACTTTCATTTCACCTTCACTCTTTTTTTATGACAGGATCTTGAAACTGTCTTTGCTCAAACAAAGAAAGCTGTAACATACCTTGTCTGATAAAGGTAAAATTTCAACTTTTTTTTATTCAATATGTTCAGTTATAACATTAAAAGATTGTGCCTCTATTATGATAAATTCGTGCATGTGATTTAAAAATAAATTAAAGACTACCATTCCGAAATATTCCAACTTTAACCAAAAAAACATTTTTAAAACACTCAACATCAGATGTATGACAACAAAATAAATATTTACACATCTCAAAATGATAAGAAAAGTAGACATTCATGTCTTTTCGTCGAAAATGACAAAAAAAATCTTAGACGCCGAATCGCTTACCGAGATATGCCAGCAGACGAAAAAAGATTATCTTCTAGAACGAAGTAGAGCAGAATATTCCGCAAGAAGGCACCATATGCTTCAAAATACTCCTGCTAACCATTCTGGATTGATTAATTCTTCTCCCGAGCTTCCACTAATCACTCCGTTGCAGCCTACTATGTTCTTCAGAGATAAACTTTTTGCTGCTTCATCAAACGAACAACTAACTCAATGTAACAATGTGTATGAGACAGGTTAATAACAATTCCTTTTCAGACGGATATTACATTACATATTTGATTATCATATACTAATACATACATACAGGATCAACATTAGGAACACATAATAAAAGTTTTGGCAGAGGTCTATTCTTGTTGCACTACAACATTACATTTGCCATCCTTTTACGTTCAACTCCTACTAAACTTTACTATCATCCTATAGGGCACAAATCAACACAGCTGAACTATTGGAATATCAACCCCCTATACTATACTCCTTTAGTTTTAAAGAAAGTTCCAAAATGTAAATATTGTGCGGCCAGGATATTTCAATTTGAACCTCCAAGCTTTTGCTGTAGTAATGGTTCAGTAAAATTAGTTTCCTATCAGTTACCTTCTGAGTTAAGAGAGCTTTACTTTGGTGGCAGTGATGATTCCAATCATTTTTGTACTTACATAAGAACATATGTTTACATTTATTTCACTAGGAGTGAAATACAATAAATAGTTGGCAAAGAAAACTCAAGGCATGTCTACATTTAGAGTTTAAGGACAAATGTACCATTTTATAAGCGACCTTGTTCCGGCTAATAATGAACCAAGAAACTTACAGGTTTATTTCTATGACAATGAGGATGACATGGTTACCAAAATGACCTTCTCCGAAAATCTTAACAGATCTGTTATTGCCAGGCTGCTAGATATTCTAGCTATTAATCCATACTCTATGTTTCTGAAATCTTGAACATACATTCTAAATCTATCTAATTTCTACATCACACTCAAATGTGATTCTACATTGGACCAACGTACATATAATTTACCTCGTGTCTCAGAAGTTGCTGCTATATGGGTTGACAACGAATCAAACAATGCTATCTCTACACCACATATACAAATTTACACCCATTGCAATAGTAACCAATTGGTACACTATTATTATGGTTGTTATGATCCATTACAATATCCATTGTTATTTTCCTACGGACAAAATGGCTGGCACTGTGGCATTCAAAAAATCGTACAAAAACCTTGCTTTTCTAGAAATCATTCTTCATATAATCATGACCAGCTTCCCCTTGTATCCAACTGGTCTTCAATTGATGGCCCTGGGGTGGCCATTTATGATACTATGCAGTTTGTGCGACCAGATGTCCATACAGTATGCATAGGTTTTCTAAACGTTGAGGACCAAATCTTGCAAAAAGAAAGACAAAAGAAAAACACAGTGTCATTCCATGAGTATTACTACAACAAACTTCAAATTAGAGATAACGAAGAAAATGCAACTTTACATTCTGGAAGATTATTTCAACAATATTCTGTAGATGAATTTATAAAAGTAGAAACACAACGATTAGAATTTTTGTTATTCAATCAAGATTTATTTAGAATTGAGGTGTTAGCAGGACTTATGGATCTTCTAAGACAAGGTAAAAGAGACACTTCAAATATTGGCATAAAAATATTTATAAAAAATATATAAAAATAGGTTATTCCTATGAGTAATGTTCCGAAATCATTTAGAAAATGTTTATATCAAAACAAAACTCCCAGGATAAAATAAATTCGAGTTTCTAAATGCTTTGAATCAATATTCATTGGAGGTTATCATGGTGTATACACTTGGTAGTGTCGTAAATAGTGTACATTCGAGAACGAATTTAGCGAGACTAATCTAATCTTATTCAACCTTAGATGGGAATTAGGGCGAAGCCTGGGGCGGTCTCTGCCTTCTTAACACGCGGCACACCAACTTGAAGTCTGATTTTCAAATCTAGATATGCAACGTCGATATATGGATGCCATTGCATTAGTACAACACTTTGAAAAACCTGATATCTTTCTGACAATGACATGTAATCCTTCATGGCCACAAATACAAGATTTCTTTGTACACACCGATGAAGTACAAAACAGACCAGATTTAATAAGTTGAATGTTTAAAAAAAAGTGGAAGAATTGAAATCAGATATAGTTAAAAAAAGGCATATTTGGAAAAGTGGCAGCTTTTATGTTCACCATAGAATTCTAAAAAAAGGTCTTCCTCACGCTCATTTCCTTATCATACTTGCTAATGAATACAAATTATTGACGCCTGAGGCTTATGATAAAGTTGTTTGTGTAGAAATATCGAACCCTAACGCAAATCATTATTTACATTCTTTAGTTATTAAACATATGATGCATGGTGTTTGTAGAATTTTAAATTATAAAAGTCCTTGCATGAAAAAATGGGACACTGTACATTTAAATACCCCAAAAGTTATGCTAATGAAACATCTAAAGGTAAAAATTCTTATCTAATTTACAACCGACGAGATACTGGGATATATTTTAAAGTTAGAACCCAATATCTTGACAATACATGGGTTGTTCCTTACAATTCATATTTATTAAGCAAATTTAATTATCACATGAATGTTGAAATTTGCTCGGATGTTAAAGTTGTCAAATATATCTACAAGTACATTTGTAAAAGGCATGATAAAATTGCTTTTCATGTGCATAGTGACAATTATGATATAGAAATAGATGAAATAAAAGACTATCGAACAACTAGATGGGTTTCACCATCGGAATCTATGTGGCGTTTGTTTGCCTTTCCTATTAGTGAAATGAAAACCGCAGTTTACCATCTTCAACTTCATCTTGAAGAAAAACAATTTGTCTCTTTGAAGATATCTGCAAATCTAAAGTCTGTCTTAAATAATCTTGCACTTAAAAGAACAATGTTAACAAAATTTTCTTCAATGAATAGAACAAATAAAGCTGCAATTGAACTTAACCTATTGTACAAAGAATTTCCTGAATACTTTGTTTGGCCAACAAGTGATAAAATGTCGACACGCAGAAAATAAGGCCATGTCATTGGTCATATTGTAACTTGTCATCCAACTGAAAGAGAAAGATTCTATCTTTGACTATTATTGATGAATATAAGAGGACAAAATCATACAAAGATCTTAGGACTATTGATGGAAGATGCTGCGGTACATTTTGAGAATCTGCTGTAAAAAAAAAAAGGCTTGCTAGCTTCCGATAATAATTTAATTGAATATATGTCAGAAGCTACTAATTATCATAGTCTAAGGCGTTTATTTGCGACACTATTAGTACATTGCAACCCTGCTGATATGAGAGAAATATGGGAAAGATTCAAATGTTCTATGTATGAAGATTTTACAGCTTTACTAAACATACAAAAAAGTAACATTCATTATTTAGTATTATGTCACGTCGCAGATATCTTACATTCAATGGGACGTAATATAAATGAATTTAAACTCATATCAGAAAATATCTCCCAGTCCGCATCTTATGCCATAATGCAAGAAGCTAGAGACATCCATTTGGAACGAAATATAATTGTGACTAATGAAGATTTGATGCTACACAAAAGATTGAATAAAGAACAACAGACAAGTTATAATGCCATCCTTGATAGGATATTATCAAATAAACCAGGAGCTTTTTTCGTTGATGGTCCTAGAGGAACTAGAAAAATCTTCTTGTATCATGCCTTACTAGCTACTGTACGATCTAAAGGATTTATAGCCACTTCCGGTGTCGCAGCGTCGGTTCTCCCTGGAGGATGAATTGCTCGCTCACGTTTTAAACTTCCTATTGACATAAATAAAAATCGTGGTTGTAATATTAGTAAACAAAATTCACTTGCAACTTTAATTCAAGATGCAAAACTAATAGTATGGGACGAAGTATTAATGGCAAAAAGAGGGCTTGTCAAAACTTTTGACTCACTCTTAAGAGATATTATGAACACTAATACACCCTTTGGTGGAAAAGTCATTATTTTTGGTGGTAACTTCAGACAAACTTTGCTAGTTGTACAAAGCGGAAAGAGGAAGAGTTTATTCATGAGAGTCTATTAAACACAAATATTTGGGATCATCTTGAAAAATATTGGCTGTTAAAAAATATGCGTGCAAGAAAAGATCCTACTTTCTGGAAATATTTATTGCGAATTGGAAATGGAGAAGAAAAATTAAACCAACATGATAAAATTGAAATTCCAAAATGTTTTCTCATTCCATTTACAAATGAGAGAGAATCACTGAATATTTTCTTCAAAACTATTTATCCTAATTTAAACACAGTCATTCATGATACATCTTCTATAACATCTAGAGTTATCCTAACAATAAAAAATGATTTTATGGTTGAAATTAATCAAATGTTCACAGATCAGTTTTCAAACATTGCTTCTATATTTGTGGGAATTGACGAAACTATTGAGCCAAAAGATCAAAGCCAGTATGAAAATTTTTTATATACTTTAAATCCTCCTGATTTACCTCCGTATAAATTAATTTTGAAACAAAATTGTCCAGTTATCTTGCTACATAATTTAAATCCTTCTGAAGGTTTATATAATGATACACGACTAATTTATTTAGATTTCAAAACTCACATTATTAGTGCCAAAATTATATGTGGTGACTTCAAAGGTAAACATGTGTTTATTCCTCGAATACCATTATTATTTTCGCAAGATGAGAAATTACTAATTCCATTTAAAAGAACACAATTTTTAATTCGGTTATGCTTTGTTATGACTATAAATAAAGCTCAAGATCAAACATTAGATTTTATTGGAATTTATTTACGTGAACCAGTATTTTGACATGGTCAACTTTACGTTGCTTTGTCATGAGCAAAAAGCTCTAATTGTGTGAAGATGCTAATTTGCCTAGCAACAACAGATGATCATGATGACCATTAACCTACAACATAGTATATAGTGAAATTATTAAAAATGCATTCTCTTAGATTGTTTAATTGACCATAAAGATATAATAATTTAACATCCTGTAAGTTATTATTTGCATTTTATATTTTCTCTTATCACAATATTTTGCCTACATCCTGCTAATTTGATACATTTTTTCTTTTGATATTTTGCAGCATCAACATAAATGGCAAAAAATCTTGGTATACATGCAATAACTCCAGAAATGCCAGATTGGACCTGTAAAATACAACTTGTGAATATGTGCGCATCGGGCTAGCTCTGGGTTCGAGTGGCATTTCACCCCTAACCACAACTCATCCGCTGATTCTTCAACATCAGTCGGTTCGGACCTCCACTTAAGAGAGCAAAGAGAAAAAAAAATAGATATCTCAACATGATCATTCAAGACGAACATGCAATCTTCTACTTTAGCACATAATTTATATCCTAAGCTAAATCCTCACATTTTAAACATGTGCATCTTCAATTATTTTTATACCAATTATTTGCTTGTAGGAAGATTAGGTGAAAGCAATCGTTTTATGGTGATGATATCCCAAATTATCAAAATATATTGAAACTTTTCCACACATACTTGATAATAGGTGCACACATACAATTACCAAATCTAAAATATGAAAGTCTGTTGCATGCATTTGAATGGATTCTTGATAAAAAGACCATAATTGACCCGATTGAAAAAGATGTCGTAGATGCGTTGCCGCCACCTACAAAACTTAATCTTAGATTGTTTCATGATATCAAGGATCAAACAGTTTAGCATTTTGGTGATCTAACCAAAAATAAATTCAGTAAAATTATTTTTCTATTTAAAATAGTATTCTAACAAGGTCTGTCAATTTACATTCCGAATATCTATTTACCAGCTTTACATCCTGCATCAATAGATATACTGACACTTGTTGTCAATTATTTTTCACCAAGATACGTTGCAAGCATCGATAAAAGACAGCAAGAGCTTATCGTTATTGATTCCCTGTAAATGCATTTATCCATACTTCAACTTTTTCCTACATTCTTCTATTATTTTTGTTTAAAACTATAAAAGTTACTATAAATGTTACCTATTTTTTCTCCAAGCAGTAAATAAACTTTCACCTTCACAATATGGGAAGAAACGATTATATAAAATGAATGTAAGAAGCTCCTGCAGCAATTCCAACAATATCCTATAGCTCTTGCAAGACATATCAGACCATCCAAATACAACAATAAGTTGTAATAAATAATACTCCTTATTAATTCTAATTTATTCCAATCCTATGCACTTGCTTTTATTTATATTGTATTTCAATATTTTCTATACATATCTTAACTTATGTTAAGCAAAAATTACTTAGAACTATGCTTTCACTTGCTCGTATTTATTATTCTGCTGATTTGACCATCCTTATATGTCATTTGTTATTCTATTTATTTTATATACGATATAGGAATATCATTGACAACAAAAATTAGCACAACAATACAGATTGATCCTCTTATCTGTAATGTCAACAACTAAAAGTATGGTATTACATTACTTTTTTTTTTATATATTATTGTTGATTTCTTATCAATATTAATATAAATAACAAACAATTTATTTTACACAGGACCGCAGAGAACAAAGAAATGCTCATCTCTTTCACTGCCAGGAGTACATCAAAATCTGAAACTTTTATCTCAGTTCCAGTTGTTGAAGAAGTGGTGCCAATTGCAAACATTGAATCTCAGCAGGATGTTAGTGCTTTTTTAGTCCACAATTTGATATTATATATCCTAATAATCATTTGTCTCATCTTCCTAATACAGGGACACACATTCTCCATTAAAATAGAAAATATCCTTTTCAAATAACCTCACGTCTTTTCATGTTTTAATGTGTCCAAACTGTGAACAAGAAGTACGCAGTTCAAATAGGAGAAGAATTCATTATATGAACTATAATCAATAATATATGCTGGTTCCTAGGTACTTTTTCATCTAGTTATACCCGCGCTTATACACTAAATAAAAGTAACAAGTGATAAAAATTTATACATAGTATTATAGGTATCGATTTGATGTTAATGTTGAGGATGTCTCTGCTCAACAGTTGCAATGATTATGGCCAAAGAAGGAGAAAAGCTCTTATCACTTACTGCGGAATAAAACTATGAAAGAGCTTCAACAAAGGTACAAATTTCAACTAAACAATTTAATACATAATTTTCATATAAATAAACTTGCAAAGAAAATAACTAACTATATTTTTTTCCTAAAGAATGAATATCCACCAATCCAGACTATTCAGAGAAATTTTAACCAGAAGTTATTCAGAATTCAAGTAAAGAAGATCTTCAAACGCACTTCCCATGCAATATCCGCAAAATTATATATCGTGTCATTTATTGAAAAGTAAAACATTATTCATTTCCCTCCTACCGCTAGCCACTCTCAATATCAGCAAAGGTAGTAAAGGGAAAAAAGAAAAATCTACTTCTCATGCAAAAGAAACAAAACCAGCAATCAAGCAAGATCTATCGCTCAAAATGAAACAGAAAATGGAGCCATCAACTCCAGCAAAAAAGAAATGAAGGTAGCAACATATTTCTCCTTCTAAATCTTTATATAAACATGTATTGCACCTTCTATTAATAACTGCCTTTCTTTTAGAGGGGGGGGGGGTTCCAATATATTATAGCAGCTTGTTGATCAATTTTGCAACCACTTTTTGCCTATCATGAAACAAAGGTAACTGTAAGTTTTACCATCTTTGTCTTTTGCTCTACACCATGTTTTCCTTGCTAAAGCTAAGACCAACTTTATCAGCTTAGGACAATGCGTTATGTTTCTATTGCATCTACACAATTTTTCCCTATTATTTGTTCTGTTCATCCATTTATAATGAGACAGTTAATAATCTATAGATATCGTAGTTACATCTGACTAAATACAGTGTATTCTTCTGGTCTGTGAATAATAAAGTCCCAACTTTTTAACTCTCCCTATTACGTTGGTTACTTTTCATTTTCTTAAGTTTTGTTTGGCTGTATATTAGTCTCAATACATATCAAATGTTTTTTACATTGCTGTCAAATTCCCATTTCTAAAGTGCCTCGCAAATATTATTCTGACTACACGTTCTTATATGCGAAAATTTCTTTCTAAATAAATTTGTTAAACTTTATTTATATCATTGTTTCTCTACTCACGGTAGATTGAATTAGAAATCTATCATATATTTATTTTATTTTTAGTTAGAAATCAATTTTTTTTGAGTAAATCCCCAATTGGAGTGGCAATAGGGCGGGACAAGTTTTGACCTATTTAGATTTTAATCCGCCCTGCCCTATCCTATTTAGCATTTTTCAAAAAAATTGCCTTTCCCCACCCCGCTCCGCTAAGCTCTGCCTCGTCCCGTTTATGTTATCTTTTTTAATTTTTTTTTCATTAGCAACATGAATTTTTTTTAACTTCTTTACCATCTATAAATGAAAGTTAATTGGATAAATACTTTATTCCGACGTCTCACTTTTCATCCTTCAATTTTACAAAAATAAATTATTCTAATTTGGTAAGTAAAATTTACTCTTTGTTATTATTTATTTGACTTGATTCGGAATACAAGGTTAAACTAACTAATGTTTGATGTGAATATAAACATACAATCTTCAGTTTGTAAAAAATAAAATTTACATATTTAGGAATTACATAAAAACTACTATAAGTCATACTAGTTTACCACTCAAAATATGTAGAAAATATTTGAAAAAATTATGATTAAAGAAAATATTCTTTTTATTATTTAAATAGTAACTAAGACAAATAAATTAAAATGAAATAATGAGTATAAATTTTAATGATAAAAGAACTTAAAATATATTTTAATAAGAAAATTCATTTCTCTCAAGACTTCGTCTAAAGATGATAGTCCTCCTATCTTTTAAAATATTGACATGATATTGCACGAGAAGGCCACATCCTTTAGGTATAAACTATTACCGGCAATTTCATTTTTTTTTAATTTGAGTCTTACCTTACCTTACCCTAACCCATTTAAAATTTTTAGGAATAATATTTTTCCCTGACCTGTCCTGCCCCGCCCTATTTAATTTTTTCTTGCCCTGCAGCGCCCTGCAAGGCCACATCCTTTAGGTATAAACTGTTACCGACAATTTTATTTTTTTTTAATTTGAGTCTTACCTTACCTTACCCTAACCCATTTAAAATTTTTAGGAATAATATTTTTTCCTACCCTGCCCCACCCTATTTAAATTTTTCCCTACCCTGCCTCATTAAGGACTTGCCCTACCCCACCTCGCCCGATTGCCACCTCTAATCCCAAATACTAAATGGTAATTAATATCCTTTACATATTTACCTTTTTGAAAAACTAAGACCTGAAAGTTAGTAGCCAACCACATGTTCATATCTGTTCAAACTCATCTAATGCAGTAGCTTTACCAGAATGACAGACTGTTCAACTTTGACCATAAGAACTTGCTCCCTGCTTTTAAATTGGACCTTTCCCAGGTATTACAAGTAAACTGCCTTTTCATTATAAAGAGGTCCTTTTGTCTATGTAACAAATAGTATCTTATGTAATAAGTTATACATCTAAGCTTCACTCATGAGTAGTTACGATCCAGACATGCATGCCTATTGATGTGAGATTACTGTAATGGAGTACTTATTTTCGCAATCTAGGTTTCGCGAAACCTAACAAACTACACAATTGCATAAAAGTACTGCTTTCATTGACAAATGATATGTACACCTTGTTGGAAACTATACCCGCCTCTTGTTCTTTCTTTCATGAGTTTCTACCAATTATATAATATATAAAATCCATGTTTAATAAAGCATCAAAGAAGAAGACAATTAATCCTCTCTCCACCAATTCTTTGTGCTTTGCCAAGCTTTAAAACAACATGTTGACTGTATTATATTGAATTTTGTTTTAAAACAACCTAAATTGAATTTGTGCAGGTACAGTAGCACCAATAACCAAGACATTTTCTCCTGAGTGTCATGACTTTGGTATAGCTTTTTGCTTGTCTATATAAACCACTTTTGTGGAATAACCTTTTGCTTGTTCTTACCACTTGGGTGAGGACCAAATTGAAGAAGCAATCACCTCATCAACAACAGGTTATACTTCTGTTTTGCTGTTAACTAAAAAAAATATTTGCATACTCTGACAATTTGAAAACAAAACATTCTTTCTCTAAATACTGTTTTGCTTCTTCTGTTTGTCTTATAACTGTGTTCTACGCTTTTTCCCTGCGAGAAATATTTTGCGATGAAATAAGAATCGCGCCGAAAAGATGTTGAATGTGCATTCAGAGGTTTGCAATCTCGTTTTGCAATTATCATAGGGCCGTCACGTTTTTGGAAAAAAGAAGTGTTATATGATATAATAACTACGTATATTATACTGCACAACATGATAGTCGATGATGAGTCTGATCTTAATGCACCAATTCAAGATTATTCATAAGGTCCAATTCCAACAGTAGAAATGGTAGTAGATGAAAATTATCGATTTGAACAAGTTATTAACTTGACATAGAAAAAATAAAGATAAAGATACTCATTTTGAAATTCGTAATGCACTAATAGAGCATTTATAGGAGCAACATAGTAATCTTAAAAGTTAAATATTTATTTAGAAATTAAAATAAATATTACCATGATATGATATTTATTTAATTGTATTTCATCAATGATTTTGCTTTTATTTGAATTTTTCATTAATATGTACAATATATTATTTACTTGCAATTTATATTATATAAAAATATAGGATAAAAAATAATTTTATATTAAATGATTATATAAGAAAAAAATATGAATTATATAGGATGATTATGTAGAAAAGAAGCAACAATTTATTTTATAAATTAAGAAAATCTAATAAATGAAATAAAAATAATAATATAATATTGAAGAGAGAGAAGAATAAAAGAAGCATATTCTTTTTTGGAGTAAAAAATAGAGTAGTGGGTCGGAGTTGATTTTTTTCAAATTTGAAGAACTGTTATGAAATAATAAAGAAAGAACAAGAATATTATAGAGAAAGAGAGAAGGAGAGAAGTTCTTATTTCTCTTGATGGAATGAAATACAATGAAGGAGAACTCATCTATTTATAGGGACAATTCCTCATAACTTTTCTCCAAAAGATAGACTTTCACTATAATATAAACACATGTATCCACTACAATACAAATTCCCTATATAGACATTCATTATAATACAAATATGTTTATAACATCCCCCTTGAATGTCTATTTGATAGATAATGTGCCTCGTTAAAACCTTACTAGAAAAAACCCAGTGAAAAAAAATCTAGTGAAGGAAAAAGAGTACACATATCTAATAATACGCATTTTGGCTGCCTCATTAAAAACCTTACAAGAAAAACCCAGTGGGTCAAAACCTCGTAAGAGAAAAAGAGTACAACACATATTAACTCCCCCTAATTAGAACATTCTTGAATCTTTGCATCCTAATCTTGTGCACCATCTTCTTGAAAGTTGCAGTTGGTAGAGATTTGGTGAATAAATTAGCCACATTATCACTTGAACGAATCTGTTGCACGTTAATATCACAATTCTTTTGGAGATCATGTGTGTAGAAGAACTTTGGCAAGATGTGCTTCTTCTATCTCCTTTTATGAATCTTCCTTTTAGTTGTGCTATGCATGCTGCATTATCTTCATATAAAATTGTGGGTAATTTGTCACATTTCAAACCACATTTTTTTCTAATGAGATGTATCATGGACCTCAACCACACACATTCTCTGTTTGCTTCATGAATAGCTATTAGCTCAACATGATTTGATGAAGTAGCTACGAGAGACTGCTTTGTAGATTTCCAAGATATGGCAGTACCTCCACATATGAACACGTAGCCAGTTTGAGACCGTGCTTTGTGTGGGTCAGATAAATACCCAACATCAACATAACCAACAAGATCGGAATTGCAATTGTTAGAATAATATAAGCTCATATCGGTAGTCCTTTTTAGATACCGCATTATGTGTTTGATCCCATTCCAATGTCTCCTAGTAGGAGCAGGCTATATCTTCAGGACCAAGAATTTTCTCGTTCTTTTAAATCCTTCAAGGATTTGCATATATCCTTCAGTATCTCTAGACATGAAAATAATTTCATTAAGCGCATATCAAGTTTTTCATATATTGCCAGACTTATGAGAAACCTCAAAATAATTGCATCCACCACAAGAGGACCTCTCCATATAATGTCATAATTTACAAAAAATCTTTATGCCACAAGAATCCATTTATATCCATTGGAATTATACATGAATTGCGTATTTTTAATTGGCCAATCATTTATCTGTCCATACTTTTTGACAGATTTGAATTCAAGATCCTCGTCAATACCTTAAAGACCCTGTTCCGACCTCAAAACGACGGGGTTTAGGGCCCAAAAGCATAGAAAAGTCGAAATTGCCCTTACTGAAATTTCCCTGAAAAACAGTTCTGGCCCCGATCACGAGTTGTGCCACGAGTCGTACCATCAAGTGACGACTCATGGTTACCTCTCATGGTCACTTCACCCTTTCTCCTAACTTTCTGAATTTGGCCACGACTGGTATACCACAAATCGCACCACCATGCTACGGGTTGTATTGTCAACCGTGGTACCATCCACCCAAACCAATACGACTTAACCATAACTCCTCACCACGACTCGCTGCTTCATCCTACGAGTCGTACCATGATCCATGACGACTCACTCTGGCACCACTGAGACATTCACCACGACTCCTAACCATAAGTCGTACCTTATCACCACGGTTCATAGGACTACCCGTGACACAACCTCAGGCTCCTGATTTCCTCACGACTCGAGTCACGAGTCATAGGTCTTCACCAAGACTCGCACCTCGAGTCGTACTGGTGCAAATTTCAGGTTTTCTGCAGTTTTTGACTTCAACTCCCGGGTTTATTCGTAGGCCCTTTTGGGGTGTTACTATATCTCCACCTTGGAAACATTTGTCCTCAAATGTAGGGAAACAAGAAACAAACGAAAACATACAATTACTATATATAGATGCTAATCATTCAAAACCCCCGAAAAGAACCACATAGCTGGTCAGAGTTCAGACGTCACTTACATACATCATATCATAAAACAAACTTACACGCATGAACAAAACATGAAAAAACACTGAATGGAAGTTTTAGGACAAAACTGATACCTTAAATTGAAACTGGGCCGATAGGGAACAAATAGGGATATTTGTCCATCATATCTGCTTTAGCTTCCCACGTAGCTCACTCAACATGCTGGTTTCTCCATAACACCTTTACTGAAGCTACTTCTTTGTTCCTCAACCTTCGAACCTGATGAAACAAGATTGCAATAGGGATCTCTTCATGGCTATCCTTCACGCCAACACTTTCTACTGGAACCACTAAGGCTGGATCTCCCATGCACTTCCTCAAGAGCGATACATGAAATACAGGGTGAACCAAAGCCAACTCTGAAGGTAACTCTAACTCATAGGCTATTTTACCCACTAGCCTCACAATTCGATATGGGCCAACATAATGGGGGATGAGTTTTCCTTTCTTTCCAAATCTCATCACTCCCTTCACGGGGGATACCTTCAGAAACACCCAATCATCAACCTCGAACTCAAGATCCCTTCTCCTCACATCTGCATAAGACTTTTGACGACTTTGAGCCGTTTTCATCCTTTCTCTTATTAACTAAACTTTTTTCGTAGCTTCATGGACTGAGTCGGGTCCCACTAACGAAGTCTCGCCAAATTCAAACCACCCAATGGGCGATCTACACCGTCACCCGTAAACAGCCTCGAACGGTGCCATTTGTATGCTGGAGTGGTAGCTGTTGTTGTAAGAGAACTCAACAAGAGGCAAATGCTCATCCCAACTACCCTTGAAGTCAAAGTACAAGCTCTCAACATGTCCTCTAGAGTCTGGATAGTCCGCTCCGCCAGACCATCTGTTTGCGGATGGAATGTCGTGCTAAGCTTGACCTAGGTGCCAAGTCCCTTTTGAAAAGATCTCCAGAACTGAGAGGTGAACTGGGTACCTCTGTCTGATATAATGGACAAGGGCACTCCATGTAATCTAACCAACTCTCGGATGTATAACTTAGCATAATCTTCTACTGGATCGGTGGTTTTGATCGGTAGGAAATGAGCAGCCTTGATCAACT
This sequence comes from Datura wrightii, assembly GCA_035772735.1. Lineage (NCBI taxonomy): Eukaryota > Viridiplantae > Streptophyta > Magnoliopsida > Solanales > Solanaceae > Datura > Datura wrightii. Next base: position 127,673,627 of record JASDFA010000016.1, read on the forward strand.
TGTCCACCACAACCCAAATGGAGTCATACCGTCTACGAGTGCGGGGTAAACCTATTAAAAAGTTCATGTTGATTTCTTCCCACTTCTAAGTAGGAATGCTGATGTCTTTAAGTACACTCCTCAGTCTCTGATGCTCGACTTTCACTTGTTGACAATTCAGGCTCTTGGCTACAAATTCTGCAATATCCCTCTTCATGCCATTCCGCCAGTAGATTTCCTGAAAGGCATGATACATTTTGGTGGCACCTGGATAGATAGAATATCTGGATCTGTGAGTCTCATGCAACATTCGACTCCTCAAATCCCCCATGTTCAGAACACATAAGCGACCCTGGTACCGAAGCACACCATCTCCCCCTTTGGAGATGACTTTTACTTTCTGACTTTGAATAGCTTCCTTCAACTTTAACAATGTTGGATCTTCATCTTGTTTAGCCTTCACCTCCGCTACCAATGACGACTCTGACTCATTCTAAACTAATACTCCACTATCGGTCGAGCCGACTAGTCTAACTCCCAATCGTGCAAGTCGATGTACCTCCTTTACTAGCTCCTTCCTGTCTTCACTCACGTGTGACACATTTCCCATAGAAAGTCTGCTAAGGGTGTCGGCTACCACGTTGGCCTTACCCGGGTGATAAAGGACACGACATAGTCCTTAAGTAGCTCCAACCATCTCCGTTGTTGAAGATTTAGTTCCTTCTATGTGAACACATATTGTAAACTCTTATGGTCTGTGAATACATCTACATGAACCCCATACAGGTAGTGTCTCCATATCTTCAAAGCAAATACCACCGCGGCCAACTCAAGATCATGGGTCGGGTAATTCTTCTCATGAGTTTTCAACTGTTTGGATGCATATGCTACGACTTTCCCGTGCTGCATCAAGACACATCCCAGTCCGACCCTCGAAGCATCACAATATACAACGAAGCCATCGGTACCCTCTGGTAAAGTCAACACCGGTGCTGAAGTGAGCCTGGCCTTCAATTCCTGGAATCTCCCCTCGCAAGCCTCCGACCACATTGGGGAACCCCATGGAGATTTACTCGGTCTAATGAAACCCTTATCCAGCAAATCTTTCAACTGCCCCTTTAACTCTTTTAGCTCGGCTGGGGTCATTCGGTAAGGAGGAATTGATATGGGTTGCGTGTCGGGTAAAAGGTCAATCTCAAAATCAATCTCCCTCTCGGGAGGGACACTTGGTAGGTTATATGGAAATACCTCGGGATATTCACCCACCACGGGGACTGACTGAATGGTCAGGGTTTCAGAAGTGACATCCTTAACCCTAACCAAGTGGTAAATACAACCCTTGGAGATCATTTTTCTTGCCTTGGTATAGGATATAAAGCGACCTACAGGTACCATTGAACCATCCCTCCATTCTAAAACCCGTTCATCTGGAAACCGAAACTTCATTGCCCGAGTTCTATAATTAACAGAAGCATAACATGCAAACAACCAATCCATGCCTAAGATGATGTCAAAATCAGTCATAGCTAATTCTACTAAGTCTGCCGAGGTAACCTTATGCAACACTGTAATAGGGCAACCTCTATATACCCGCTTCTCTACGACTGAATCACCAACTGGGGTAGAGACAGAAAATGGTTTGGACAAGATTTTAGGATTGATTCCAAAGTGACTAGCAATGTAAGGTGTCACAAAAGATAGTGTTGCTCCCGGATCTAATAAAGCATAAAATCAATGTAAAAAACTCGCAACATACCTGTAACCACATCGGGAGAAGTCTCTTGCTCCTGCCGAGATCCAAGTGCATAAAATCGGTTCTGGCATTGGTCGCCAGTTGAGCCAGTTGGAGCACCCTGCTGAGTCTGACGTGCTATTGGGACGGCTGAACTGGCTGTTGAAGTGCGGGCTCCACTACCCCCTGACCTAGCTGCAGGGCAATCCCTAAGTTTGTGTCCAGTTTTGCCACACCCAAAACAAGCGTCCGAGCCCACCAAACATTTCCCTGGGTGGTTCTTGCCACAAGTAGCACAATATGGGAGTGTGCGCTCTGTGCACTTGCTATTTTGACTCCTCGAACCTGAGGCCCTACTCCTCTGACCGTCTTGTGTCCTGGATGGAGTACTGGATAAAGATGGTGCTGGTGTAGTGGGCCTGTGCTGGGACTGCTGGTGAAATTCACCCCTTGGCTTAGGATGGGAGAACCTGTGGCTATCAGTTCTGGCACTCTTGGCCTCTCTCTGCCTCATGTGAGCTGCTTCCAACTTCTGGGCATAGAGGACCATCCATGGGTATCCATATCCTGATGTAGCATGGCTGTTCTGCAGTCCTTATCCAGATACTCAGCTACTCCCTGCACGAATCTGCTCACCCGCGCCCTCTGATCCATCAGTAACTCCGGGGCATATTTTGACAGGCGAGTGACCTCAAGTAAATATTCCATCACCGTCATCTTTCCTTGCTTAAGGTTAACAAACTCGGTTGCTTTCAATTCCCTCATCTCCCGAGGAAAGAACCCGTCGAGAAAGGCCATGTGGAACTCATCCCAACTAATAGGGCCGACTCTCGCTGCCCTGCTGTCCCTCAATTGCTTGAACTAAATGAAGGCGACCTCCTTCAACTGATATGAGGCCAAGTCCACGCATTCCTCATTTTTCACCCCTATGACCTGAGTGACCTTCAAGATTCCCTCAATGAACTCGTGTGGATCCTTGTCCACCTTTGCCCTTGTGAACTCGGGAGGGTTCATCCTCAAAATGTCTCTGATCCAGGCCGCTGCTGCATTATCGTTATGAGGAACATGCGCAACAGCTTGCTGGTTGACCTGAGTGGTCAAGGCATGCGCCAGCATTTGAATAATCGCCCGAAACTCGGGATGGGCAGTGGGATTGGGTGCCTAGGGCTCCTGAACAGGTGGGGCTTGCTGACGCCCATCATCATTGCCACCTCCGTGGCCTTCATCATTTATGTTCCTCCTTCTCATTATCCTTCTGGGAGCCATAAATTTTCTGCAGTCGTGAACAATACGAATTAGAAAGAGGGAGAGATTTTGACCGCACGACATAGATCATGAAAGAAGGGAATGTTCCTAAAATGTTCAGTAGCCTCTTCATCATAAGTGTGACGCTCTTCAAACCCATGAAAAAGACTCTACCTAACGTGGCTTTCAGACTTCCTAGGACACCTCTAAACCTATTGCTCTGATACCAAGTTTGTCACGACCCAAGAGTACACCTGGATCGTAAACACGGGACAAGGAGTCCCAAAAGACCCCAAGTCAACCCATGGTGTGAGCATAAAATTAATTTATTCATATACAACGGAAAACTTAACTTATCAATCATAACTAACTGAAAATCGCATTATGAACTGTAAGGAACGACAAACTGAACTACATTCATCAAGGACAAAATACTACACATAAGTCTGAAAGCCTCTATCATAAAAGATGGGTTGAAGGTACAAGACCCCAACTAACCCAAACATTTTGAAAACATAAGACAATTAAACAAGTCTGAACATGAAGCCCTCGGATCATGAGGACTCACCACTGGAGATTTAGCGAAACTGAGCACAAACTAGGGACGATGCTGAGCCTGCGAACCAGATCCTGAAATATATGGGTCAGTACTCAGAAAGTACTAAGTATGTAAGGTATGCAAAAGAATGCTTAAAAACATAAAAGTTATAAGAGTGGAGACATCATGATCATAAAACTGAAATCATAAGTATATCGTAAGGCTCAATATTTCCAAAAATATTCATAACCCAATCAAAGTCATAACATGCGGGGAAAACATTTTATAAATATAACTTGAGCCAAAAGAACAAACTCATGCATATTTCAAACCATGAGGAACAATGGGAGATTTCTATAACCGACATACTCCACATGAGCACACATGAAGTCCGACTTGTACACCTAGTTGGGAGGCCGTTCATACCTTGCCAAGGGTATGAACCATGAAAGGCGTAATATCACTCATGAAGGCCCCATAGGGCATAGGGGACAGTCACTGAGGAGGTCCCAAACATAATCCTACGGTGGCACGTAGTTCTAAGATTCGGGGCATAACCTGGGCCTCGAACCTACTCGGTGTTAAGTACTACTCCCAAAACATGCAATGTGCTCATAGAAATTCGTACTTAACATGCACGACTAGTTTCATCGTGAAAATCATACCATGCTTGAGAGTTCATAATACTAGCCATGGAATTTGGGCCCGTGAGTCGGCCAAAGACATAGTTCATAAATCATACACAATTTATGGGCATGGCCCAAAATCTTAATCATGCTTGAAATTCTTAATTTACGTGAAACATAACCATGTGAACATGAAAAATAGAAAACTTGAAGACATGCTTGAAATTCAAAAATTCGTATTAAGCTTGTGGAATCATCATGAACATGAATTTCACTAAAAATCCTTCATAACTGGGCATCCATGATTTAAAGAGTTTTAAATCATGAAATATAAAATATACAAGCAATATCAGCCCAAATACTTCAAAATCCGTAATTTAAACATACTACCACACTTTCATGTAAACTTATGAGAAATCATGCAATTGGGTTAAGACCCACAAGAATTTGGTAACTTAATCATAGGAAATGGGAAGAAATGGGCATGGGTAGGGATTAAACTACCCATTCAAATCCCACATACCTGAAAATTTTGTGATTTCCTACTCCCTTGAAGAACCCTAAGTGAAAACTTGAAGAATCTTGAAGAAAGTTGCTCGAAACCCTTCCTACTCCCTTCTCTAACACTTGTAATTGCTAAAATGAACTTAACAAGAGTTTTCATCCCTTAAAGACCCTGTTCTGACCTCAAAACGACGGTGTTTAGGGCCCAAAAGCGTAGAAAAGTCGAAATTGCCCTTACTAAAATTTCCCTAAAAAGTAGTTCTGGCCCCGACCATGACTCGTGGTTACCTCTCGTGGTCACTTCACCCTTTCTCCTAACTTTATGAATTTGTCCATGACTGGTATACCACGACTCGTACCATCATCCTACAGGTTGTATTGTCAACCATGGCACCATCCACCCTAACCAATACGACTTAACCATAACTCCTCACCACGACTCGCTGCTTCATCCTACGAGTCGTACCATGACCCGTGACGACTCACTATGGCACCACCAAGACATTCACCACGACTCCTAACAACAAGTCGTACCTTATCACCACGGTTCGTAGGACTACCCTTGACACAACCTCAGGCTCCCGATTTCCTCACAACTCGAGTCACGAGTCGTAGGTCCTCGCCACGACTCGTACCTCGAGTCGTACTGGTGCAAATTCCAGGTTTTCTGCAGTTTTTTACTTCAACTCGTGGGTCTATTCGTAGGCCCTTCCGGGGTGTTACAGTAATTGACCCTTAACCCGCTCGGTGCTAGACTCTTCTCCCAAAACATGCAATGTTCTACATCTTATATAACGAAGCTCAACATCGTCTATTTGACGAAGCTCAACATGAAATCTTGCATGACTCAACATCGTGTGAAACGAAGCTCAACATTGTCTATTGACAAAGCTCAATAATGACATCATGCATAGACTCGATATCATATGAAAATGAAGCTCAACATTTTCCTTCGACAAAGCTCAATAATTCTACACATCTCCATTATAAATTCATGCATATGAGAAGCTTTATTTCGAAACATACCACAAGCTCAATCATAGGTTGGAGCATCTACTCCAAATCATGTGGTAAGCTACATGTAGAAATATTTACTCAACATACCACAAGCTAAAATTCACAATAAAATTGAAAAATTTCACTTTAAACAATGCGGTAAGCTTATGTCGGGAAAATCATCACTTTAATCAACATATGGGCATCACCCAAAGCTCTATCATTCTAGAATCCAATCGATTCATTTAGGAAACAACATCAAAATCATGGGTAGTTTTAGAAACATGCTTTTCACCATCAACTTTATCATCTTCACACCTTTACCACAAATCACCTCTTTTATGGACTCTTTACCCATGGACATTTTAGATTCAAATTTTTGAAAATAATTTTATACGGGAAAACGAGTTAGAATCTGCCTAAGCTTCATAAATCATCAATAAAAATACAATCTAATCATACCCATGTATAGAGATTGAATAATCATATAATTGGGCAAAACCCCATACTTATTCATAGGCAATTAATCCACATTTTGATAGAGAATGGGCATTGGTATGGGAGGAATCACCCACTCATAGCCTTACATACCTGGGGTTGAAGTATTCTAACCCTTCCTAATTGTCCAACTGAGATTTCCCCTTGAAAACCTTGAGAATTCACCTTGATTCTTCTCCTCAAACTTCCAACCTTGCATGCATGAAAGTAGTGGCCTAAGATAGGTTTTTCCCTGCTAAAAAACCTCTAATACGAGCTTAAAACGACATAGTATAGGCCCTTAGAACTTAGGAATTATGGAAAACCCTTACCGAATTCGCTGAAAATAACTGTCAGGGGATCCTAACGGACAACCTGACGACTCGTCACCTGGGCTCACGATCCATTGGTTCACTCATCAAGTTCACTGGATAATTGATCTGTGGGGGCTCCTAACGAGCGACACGACGACTCGTCCCCCAGAGACCACGACTCGTGGTCACCTCCCGTCAAGTACACTGGATCAATTTCACAATCTCTCTCTAGAACCACCCACTACTGACATGACGACTCGTGGTGGTTGACCACAAGTCGTTACATCTCCCAAGGGACCTCAAATACCTCATTCTCCCAGGCCTTCCCACGAGTCACTTGACAACTCGTGGGGTCCCCTAACGAGTCGTCCAACGACTCGTCCTGCACTGCTATAATATTTTTCCTGTTTTTCTTCGTTCCAACTTTCGGGTCAGATTCTTGAATTCTTGGGGTATAACAATATCTCCCCCTTGGGTACATTCATCCTCGAATGTTAAAAACAAGAAGGAAACAGGATCATACAACTCATCACAGCCATAAACTAAATATTTTAACCAAAAATTTCAGGGAATGACCACCTCCGAATAGAACCATACAGCTGAACTGAATTCAGCCTTACATACACATTCATACACATAAAAGAAACTTGTACATATGAACTAAACATGAAAACTAGATAAAGTCTTAGGGAAAAACTGATACCTCAAGTCGGAACTGAGCCGGTAGAGAACAAATGTGGATATCTAGCCATCATGCCCGCTTTGGCCTCCCATGTAGCTCCCTCCACATGTTGGTTCCTCCATAAAACCTTAACTAAAGCTACCTCTTCATTCCTCAACCTCCGAACTTTTCAATCCAAAATTTCAACCGGAATTTCTTCATAATTGATGCTGTCTTTCACACCAACGCTGTCTACCGGAACCACCAAGGCTGGATCACCCAAGCACTTCCTCAAAAGCGATACATGGAACACGGGGTGAACTGAAGCCAATTCTGAAGGTAAGTCCAACTCATACGCCACCTTACCAACACTTCTTACAACTCGGTAGGGGCCAACATTGCGGGGACTGAGTTTACCCTTCTTTCCGAACCGCAGACTCCCTTCATGGGAGATACCTTTAGAAATACCCAGTCGTCCACATAGAACTCCAAAACTCTTCTCCTCACATCAGCATATGATTTCTGACGACTCTGAGCGGTTTTCAACCGATCCCTTATCAGATGAATCTTCATCATCGACTCATGAACCGAATCAGGTCCTATCATGGCCGCCTCACCAACCTCAAATCAACCAATGGGCGATCTACACCTTTGCCCGTATAGAGCCTCGAACTGTGCCATCTGGATGCTCGAGTGATAACTGTTATTATAGGTAAACTCAATCAAGGGCAGGTGATCATCCCAACTACCTTTGAAATCCATAACACATGCCTTAAACATGTCCTCGAGGGTCTGAATGGTTTGTTCTGCTTGGCTGTCTGTCTGAGGATGAAAAGCTATTCTTAGCTTAACCTGAGTCCCAAGCCCCTTTTGAAACGAACGCCATAATTGAGAAGTACACTGAGTACCTCGGTCCGAAATAATAGACAAGGGCACTCCATGAAGCCGAACCAACTCCCAAATGTACAGCTTAGCATAATCATCCGTTGAATCCGTGGTCTTAATCGGTAGGAAGTGTGCAGCCTTGGTCAACCTGTCTACCACCCCCAAATGGAGTCGTATTGCCGGCAAGTACAAGGTAGACCTGTAATAAAGTCCATGTTAATTTCTTCCCACTTCCAAGTGGGGATGCTGATATCCTAAAGTACACCTCCCAGCCTTTGATGCTCGACTTTCACTTGCTGTCAATTTGGACATTTTGCTACGAACTCCGCAATATCCTTCTTCATACCATCCCACGAATAAATTTCTCGCAAGTCCCGATACATTTTTGTGGATCCTGAATGAATAGAATATCTGGTACCATGTGCCACATGTAACATACAAACTCTCAAATTGTCGACATTCGAAACACATAGTCAACAGTGGTATCGTAGCACACCATCTCCACCTTGGGAGAAAACCTCCACCTTCTGACTCTGCACCCCCTCCTTCAGCTTCCTCAAATTTGGATCCTTATCTTTCTTGGATTTAACATCAACCACCAAGGACGATTCTGACCCGTTATGCACAACAACACCACCGTCGGTCGCGTCGATCAATTTAATTCCCAGCCTCGCAAGCCGATGAACATCTTTCACCAATTCCTTCTTCCCCTCATCCACATGGGACACACTCTCCATTGAGAGCCTACTGAGCGCATCCGCAGCCACATTAGCCTTGCTCGGGTGGTAAAGGACACTCATGTCATAATCCTCAAGTAACTCCAACCACCTCCTTTGTCGAAGATTTAGATCTTTCTGTGTGAACACATATTGCAAACTCTTGTGATCCGTAAATACATCCACGTGGACCCCATACAAGTAATGCCACCATATCTTCAATGTGAACACCACCGCGGCTAATTCAAGATCATGGGTCGGGTAATTCTTCTCATGCACCTTCAGCCGTCAGGAGGCATAAGCTATCACCCTCCCATGCTGCATCAACACACACCCAAGTCTAACTCTGGAAGCATCAAAATACACCACGAAACCATCATTACCCTCGGGTAGGGTCAACACGGGTGTCGAAGTAAGTCGAGCCTTCAACTCTTGGAAGCTTTTCTCACAAGCCTCCGACCACTAAAACTTCACCTTCTTCTGAGTCAAATTAGTCAAAGGAGCTCAATGGATAAGAAACCCTCAACAAACCTCTGATAGTAGCCAGCTAAGCCCAAGAAACTCCGAATATCCAAAGGATTCACCGGTCTGGGCCAATTCTTCACCGCCTCAATTTTCTGTGAGTCCACTTTTATGCCTTCGCTAGACACCACATGGCCCAAGAATGCCACGGAGTCCAAGCAAAACTCACAGTTGCTGAATTTTGCATCCAATTGGCGGTCCTTGAGGGTCTGAAGCACTACTCTCAAGTGAGCGGCATGATCCTCCTCGCTCCGAGAGTATATCAGGATGTCATCAATGAACACGATCACGAGCGTGTCAAAATATGGCTTGAACACCCTGTTCATCAGGTCCATAAAAGCTGTAGGAGCATTCGTTAGTCCAAAAGACATAACTACAAACTCGTAATGACCATACCGTGTTCTAAATGCCGTCTTCGGGATATCACTCTCCCAAACTCTGAGCTGATGATACCTAGATCTGAGATCTATCTTTGAGAAACACTTAGCACCTTGAAGTTGATCGAACAAATCATCGATCCTGGGTAAGGGATACTTGTTCTTGACAGTGACTTTGTTCAACTGTCGATAATCAATGCACATATGAAGGGACCCATCTTTCTTCCGAACAAATAATACTGGTGCGCCCCATGGATACTAGATCGGTCTAATGAAGCCCTTATCTAGTAAATCCTTTAATTGATCCTTCAACTCTTTTAGCTTGCTTGGAGCCATTCTGTAGGGTGGAACAGATATAGGCTGCGTATCGGGAAGGAGGTCAATACCGAAGTCAATCTCCCGCTCGGGAGGAATACCTAGAAAATCATCAGGGAAGACCTTTGGATACTCACGTACTACTGCTACAGACTGGATAGTCGGGGTTTCGGATTCCACATCCTTAACTCTAACTAGATGGTACAAACAACCCTTAGAAATCATCTTCCTGGGCTTAAGGTAGGAAATAAATTGACCTACAGGCACAACTGAACTACCCTCCCATTCTAAGACAGGCTCACCCGAAAATTTGAAATCTGACTGGGTCCTTCAGTTAACTGAAGCATAGCATGCAAATAGCCAATCCATGCCGAGAATAACATCAAAATCGGTCATGGCTAACGCTATCAATTCTGCTGAGGTGACCTTATGAAGAACTGATACCGGGTAATCTCTATACACCCGTCTAGCTATAACTGAGTCACCTACTAGAGTAGAAACTGAGAAGGGCTCTGATAAGACATCGAGATTGACTCCAAAGCTACTGGGTATATATGGTGTCACAAAAGATAGGGTAGCCCTCGGATCTAGCAATGCATATACATCAACATGAAAGACTCTAAACATACCGGTGACCACATTTGGTGAGGTCTCCTGCTCCTGACGAGTGGCTAAGGCATAGAATCTATTCTGGCGTTGCCCGCCAGATGTTCTAGTAGATGGCCCCTGATGTGCTATGCATGGGGGAGGGACTGCTGAACTAGAAGCTAGGCCTCGACCCCCAACCTGATCCCGTCTCGCAGCGGGACAATCTCTGAGCATATGTCCAGGCCGCCCATATCCAAAACAAGCTCCTGACCCTGCCAAACACTAGCCTGTGTGCCCTCGGCCACACCTACGACAAGCTGGAGTGTTAGAGTCTGTGGGCCTACTGCTCTGATCCCTCGATCCTGAAGTTCGCCCTCTCTGATCATGTCTGGGCCTAGATGGCACACTTAGTGCTGAAGATGCTGGGGCTGATGAGGTCTGGTGGGTCTACTGTTGATGCCCACTACTGGACCTCTATTGTGAGAACTCGTGGCCCTCGGTCTTGGCCCTTTTGGCCTCCCTCTCCATCGAATATGCTGCCTCCATATGCTAAGCGTACAACACTATGCGAGGAAAGTCCGTGTCTTGATGAAGCATAGCTGTTTTGCAGTCCTTATCCAAATAACCTGCTATACCATGCACAAATTTGCTCACCCGCGCCCTATGGTCAGCCACTAACTCAGGAGAATACTTTGATAGGCGGGTGAACTCAGGGGAATACTCTAGTACTGTCATCCTCCGTTGCTTCAGATTCACAAACTCTGTTGCTTTCAAATCCCTCATTTCTCGAGGGAAGAACCGATCGAGGAATGCAACTTTAAACTCCTTCCACGTGACCGGACCTACCCCAGCGACCCTGTTGTCCTTCCACTGGCGGAACAAAATATGCGCAACCCCTTTCAACTAGTAGGAGGATAACTCTGCGCACTCAACATTGCTCACCCCCATAACCTGGGTGATCTTGACAATCTCATCAATGAAATTATGCGGGTCCTCATCTACCTTGGACCCTAGAAACTCCGACGGGTTCATCCTCAAGAAGTCCCTGTCTTGAGCCGCCACCGCGTTGCCATTTTGTGGAACATGCGCAACGGCCTGCTGATTGACCTGAGCGGTCACGACCTGTGCAAGAATTTGAATGGAAGCTCGAAACTCAGCGCGAGCGGCGGACTCTGGTGCTTGAGGCTCCTAAACGATGGGGCTGGCTGGTACTCATGAGCGTTTCCATCATCATGGTCCCACCACCCCCATTACCCCTTCCATTCATCCTTCAAGGAGCCATGATTTTGCAATCGCGAATAGCATGAATTAGAAGGATAGAAAGGCTTTTCATCGCACGACATAGATCATGAAAGAAAGGGAACATTTCCTGAAACGTCTGGTAGCCTCTTCGTTATAAGTGTGGCGCGCTTCACACCGATGAAAAAGACTCTACCTAATGCGGCTTTTAGATTCCCTAGGACACATCAAACTATGGCTCTAATAAAGTTTTTCAAGACCCGAGCATAGACCTGGATCGTAGACACGGGACAAGGGACCCCGAGAGACCCCAAGTCAACCCATGGCATAAGAATTCACTAACTTATTCAATAAACATGAATAAATATAGTTAAAATCTCAGCGGAAGCCTAACTTAACATAACAACAGAATGAACACCTGAAGCTGAATACATGTCTAAGTCTGATAAGCCTCTAATCTAGACGAGCTGTTGGGACAATACCCCCCAACTAGCTCAACAATACTGAAATTGTAAATACAACCAAGATAACTGAAAGTCTAGTCCTCAAAAGATGAGGATTTATCAACCAAGCAGGTACTGAATCCGATAAGCAACTACAAACGGGGTTGAACCTGAGAACCGTATCCTGCATCATGAAATGATGCATCATAGAAAGTATGCGGTCAGTACGTGAAATGTACTGAGTATGCAAGGTAAGTAAAACCGCTTAAGTAAAATAAATCATTTTAAAGAAATTCATACACATCATAAGCTATTGGGTATAAGTAGAAGGCTACATGCACACACTCTGAAATCGTACTCTTATCATAGCATGACTATGGATAGCTTTAGAACATCATGATTGACTTGAATGACTCAAAGCCGAAACACAACATTTATATCAAAGCTGAATTATGAGTCAATCCTTGCTTTATGAACATACATGCATAAGTAATCAACATGAGTAATGAATATGCAAATCTGAATGATATAGACAGTGGGAGACTCTTCACTTAACCGACATACCATGATAGAGCTTACGTGGTACCAACTATCACACTCAAGTGGGTAGAGTCGTCCATAACCTTGCTAGGGCGATGGACGATACCATGATATCGATATCAAGCTGAAGGCTAATTGGTCCAGGGATAGCTCACAAGGGAGGTCCTGATAATATAATAGTATCAACCTATGTTGGTGTGTAGTTCTGGGGCATAGGGTAATCCTTAACCCACTCGGTGCTAGACTCTTCTCCCAAAACATGCAATGCTCTACATCCTATATAACGAAGCTCAATATCGTCTATTTGACGAAGCTCAACATGAAATCGTGCATGACTCAACATCATACGAAACGAAGCTCAACATTGTCTATTGACAAAGCTCAATAATGACATCATGCATAGACTCGACGTCATATGAAAATGAAGCTCAACATTGTCCTTCGACAAAGCACAATAATGCTATACATCTCCATTATAAATTCATGCATATGAGAAGCTTTATTTCGAAACATACCAAAAGCTCAATCATATGTGGGAGCATCTACTCCAAATCATGAGGTAAGCTACATGTAGAAATATTTACTCAATATAGCACAAGCTGGAATTCTTAATAAAATTGGGAAATTTCACTTTACACATGCGGTAAACTTATGTCGGGAAAATCATCACTTTAATCAACATGTGGGCATCACCCAAAGCTCTATCATTCTAGAATCCAATCGATTCATTTAGGAAACAACATCAAAATCATGGGTAGTTTTAGAAACATGATTTTCACATCAACTTCATCATCTTCACACATTTACCATAAATCACCTCTTTTACGGACTCTTCACCCATGGGGGTTTTAGATTCAAATTTTTGAAAACTATTTTATAAGGGAAAACGAGTTAGAATTCGTCCAAGATTCATAAATCATCAATAAAAATACAATCTAATCATACCCATGTATAGAGATTGAATAATCATACAATTAGGCAAAACCCCATACTTATTCATAGGATTAATCCATATTTTGATAGGGAATGGGCATGGGTGTGGAAGAAAGCACCCACTCATAGCCTTACATACCTGGTATTGAAGAATTCTAACCCTTCCTAATTTCCCAATTGAGATTTCCCCTTGAAAACCTTGAGAATTCACCTTGATTCTTCTCCTTAAACCTCCATCCTTGCATGCATGAAAGTAGTGGCATAAGATAGGTTTTTCCCCGCTAAAAACCCTCTAATACGAGCTTAAAATGACATAGTATATGCCCTTAGAACTTAGGAATTATGGAAAATCCCTTACTGAATTCACTGAAAATAACTGTCAGGGGATCCTAATGGACAACCTAACGACTCGTCACCTAGGCTCAAGATCCGTTGGTTCGCTCGTCAAGTTCATTGGATAATTGATACGCCGGGGCTCCTAACGAGTGACATGATGACTCGTCCCCCCTGAGACCACGACTCATGGTCACCTCCCGTCAAGTACACTGGATCAATTTCACAATCTCTCTCTAGAACCACCCTACTGTCTGACATGATGACTCGTGGTGGTTGACCACGAGTCGCTACATCTCCCGTAGGGACCTCGAGTCTCTCATTCTCCCAAGCCTTCCCACGAGTCACCTTAACGATTCGTGGGGTCCCTTGACGAGTCGTCCAACAACTCATCCTGCACTGCTGCAACATTTTTTTTTATTTTTCTCCATTTCAACTTTTGGGTCCAATTCTTGAATTCTCGGGGTATAACAGTGATGTAGCTTCATAGCATGCTATAAATTCAGCTTCCATTATGGATGTTGCAATAATGGTTTGCTTAGTCCTTTTCCAAGACACAACACCTCCAATAAAGAGGAAAATGTATTCATAAGTATATTTACCACTTTCTTTGCATCCACCCAAATCAGATTCTGAATATCCAATTACCTCCAATGAGTCAGAATATTTGTATGTGAGCTTAAGATCCGTGTTTCCTTGCAAATATCTCAAAACCCTTTTACTAGCTTTTCAGTGATCAAGACTAGGGTTACTTTGATATCTGCCAAGCATTCCTATCGCAAAGGCAATATCAAGTCTAGTGCAGACCTGTGCATAGGTATGAAAACTGGTTTGCATTTTTGCATTCTCTTATAAGACAGTAGCGTGTGAAAGTATTTCCCCTATTGGGGGATATACCAGTGGTGGTATGACGCATTTCAACACCTAGAAAGAAATTTAATGAACCTAAATCTCAAATGGAAAATTCAACTCCTAGCTTTGAGATCATATTGTCGAGAAATTTTTTTAGTGGTTTCCAATTAGTATAATATCATCAACATGGACGAGCAAATATCCATAGACATCTGCATCATCATACAAAAATAAGGAGGTGTTTGTTTTGAAGGTGAGAACCTGATATCAACAAGAAACTAATAGATTCCCATATACCATGCTTGAGGCACATGTTTGAGACCATAAATCGATTTGTCTAGTCAATAGACATGGTTAAGATATGAGGGATGAGAAAAACTAGCCAAATGAGACATAAAGACATTCTATTGAAGATAACCATGTAAAAAGGAACTTTGCACATCTAATTATGGCAAGAGACATCCCTTCGAGTCTTCGATTGTAAGCACAATCAAATTGTCACGACCTGAGCATGAACCGCGAACCGCGACACGAGATCTATAACCATGAACAACTCTAAGCTAACCTATAGTACATACATAGCATGACTAAGAGCATAAGACTAAGCGAAAGTAAAGCATAAACCATAACATGAGCGAAAGTCTAGAACCTCATAAAGCATAAATGGGATACAAGCCAAAATTGCTGAACATCTATACATAATGTCTGAAAAGTCTCAAGTCATAAATGAGTTTATAGGACAACACCCCCAACTAGCTATACCGAAATCTGAGACTGTAAGATATAAAGAAAGAATATATGTCAAAACTGACATCCGTAGATCATAAGGACTCACCCAAGCTGGGACTGAACTACACTGATGTGGGAGTGTAGCTAACGCCGGGGATGAAACTGATCACCCGAACCTATATCATGAGATGATATAGCATAGAAGTATGCGGTCAATATTTTAAGTATACTAAGTATGTAGGGTAAGTAAAACATGAGAGTATGGACAACATGCTAAAATCATAGTCGTGAGATAGTCATAAGAAAGAGATATTCATCATAAGGTGAAACATAATGACCCAAGGTTTTGAAATTAAAATCATATGGTTTAACATGTTTGAAATCATAAGTGAAAGCTCATAAATTGATCAATGGGTCAAGTGTAATTTAAAATAAAATATTATATTCATGAACATGAACATCTTTAAACTTGAGGAACAATGATAGACTCATCATAATCGACACCATATGAATGAGCACATGATGTCCAACTATCTTGCTCAAGTTGGAAGAGTCGTCCTAAGTCTTGTCAGAGCAAAGAATGATAAAGGCATGATGTCACTCGTGAGCCCTGTCGTACTGGGGGAAACACTCTCAGGCAAGGCCCCAAACATGAATATATACCTAAGGTGACACTTAGTTCCAAGACCTGGGTGTGCTGAACCCCGGCCTACTCGGTACTAGATACTACTCCCAAAACATGCATATTGCTCATAGTCATAATCTTGAAACATAATTGGTTTTGCATGGGATAGTTAATAAACATGAAAATCATAATCATACTTGTCATATGTGAACTATCAATGAAAATAATGCCTCTGATTTGACCATGATACATAAGCTTGAGATTCATGAAACCATACATAGTTGAGTAATCACCATATCTTGAAAATTATAGGTTCAAGAGAGATACTTGTAGAAAACATGCATTCATAATCATAAAACATGGTGAATCATAAGCTAATCAAATTCGTAGAAGATCATAAGAGATTTCATCAAAATTGGGTCTAAACCTAGAAATTCATAAAACATAATTGGAGACTTGAATTCATGGAATTTACTTGAAATTGGGCATGAGGGTGGAAGAAATTCTCCATTCATGACCCAACATATCTGGGCTTGATGAATCCTTAACTTGGTTTGAAGATCCAAGAGAATTGAGAAGAAGATGATGAAGAACCCTAGCTTCGTCTTGAGAGGATGAATCTTCGATCTACGGTGTTGAAAGGAATGAGGGTTTAGGCTTAGATTAACCCTTAAATACCCCCCTTAAGAAATCTAAAATGACCTCATTTAGGAGTTAAAAACATAAAAAGTTATGAAAATACCCCTGAAAGATTGCACTTAAAATTCTGTTGCCAGTGACCATGACTCACACCATGAGTCATCGGCTCTCACCATGACTCGTAGTATGCATCCGTCACTTGTCGGGCCTAAAAATCACTTCTTTGATATTTTTACAATGGGCACTCATCTCGACTAGTCATTTTCTATAATGAGTCGTTACATGACTCGTGGTCAGGGAACCTATCTTATACCCCTTTCTGAATGTAATGCCTCAAACCTAAAAATGGCTTCTCATAACAAAGGAACCGCTGGTTTCAAATCTGGTGCAGGAGGTGACAGAGGAAATTTATGGCCCATCAGGTGAGCAAAGGACTATCGCCTGTGGTGTCGTGGCTCCGATGTCGAGATTGAGGATCGCTAGTTTACCGATGGACTATCACTTATCCGGTCACGATCAGGCCTCGGTGTTCCCGAAGTGATGGAAGGTCGACAGACCATCAAGGTAGTGATGGCCCATCACTCATACCATCTGTGAGGGAAAAGTCAAGACCCCTTCTGGTTAAAGGTGATAGTGAGGATGACGGACCATCGGATGAGTGACAGGACATCACTTCCACCGTTGAGACGTTCAGTAATTCAATCTAACCTGATTTTTCAGGGTTAGTGTTGTAATTTTCTAAGCTTCTAATCTCTTAGTGATGTTATTTTGGGGATCCTTAAGGGTGTATTTGAGGGTTTTACTTAGCTTATTACTCACTCCTCTCATACACCAAGATTGGGAAAGATCAGCTCTCAAGGAAGAAAGGATTCCTCAATTTCTTCTTCTCCAATTTCTCTTGGGCATCAAAACCTAACAAGAATCTCATCAAGCTCAAGTATGTAGGGTGATAAATGGGGGAATTCCTTCTACCCTCATGCCCTTTTTAAGTTCAATTCCATGATCTCTATTTCTCAAGTTCTAAATTGTGAAATTCCAGGGTTAGACCCAATTCAATGAAATTTTTTCATGATCTCTCTATGGGTTCAATATTTTCATGTTTCAATTGATGAATTGTGGTGATTAGGGAAGATTTGAAGATCAAATGCCTCATGAATTGATGATTTAAATTTTATGGTGATTTTCCCTATTATGCATGATTTATGAATTTCAAGTTTATGAACCCATGATTTCAGGTATGTTGAATTATCAAAGTATGCATGAATGTTTATGAATTCTTGAACTTATGATTTTGTGATTTCAAATCATGAAGCCCTATTCAAGTATGATGGATTTCATGAAAAATCAAGTTTATGCATCATGGCCAATTGTGGTACTATTTTTATGGCTAGTTCACGTATGTTAAGTATGATTATGATTTCATGGTTTTAAACTAGCTCATGCAAGATCAATTATGTTTTCATGATGTTGATTATGAGCCATGTTCATATTTTTGAGAGTAGTGTATAGCACCGAGTAGGCTAGGGCCTCTCACTTGACGGGTCATCATGAGGTATAATGACTTGTCACATGGGTCGTAACAATTGGGGCCTGAAAATTCATTGCCGCTTACCACGAGTCTGATCACGACTTATGGTACCAAGTAACGAGTCATACCATGACCCTTTCTAAGGCATATTACAGATTTTTCTGCTGGTTTCTTCTCCAAGTCTAGGGTCTGATCTTAGGGACTTTTGGGGTGTCATATTATCTCTCAATTAAGAACACACGCTCTTAACATATCCTCAAGAGTCTGAATGGTCATCTCGGCCTGACCATCTATCTGTAAGTGAAAAGATGTGATAAGCTTCACTTGAGTACCGAGGCCCTTCTGAAATAATCTCTAAAACTGAGAGGTGAACTGAGTATCCCTATATAAAATGATGGACAACGGAACTCCATGTAAATAAACTAACTCCTAAATATAAAGTCTAGCATAGTCCTCAGCTGAATTTGTAGTCTTAACTAGTAAGAAATGTGCTGACTTGTTCTCCGATCTACAATCACCCATATAGAATCATGTTGTTGGTGTGTACGAGGCACCCTTGGAATAAAGTCCATATTGATCTCTTCCGATTTCCAAGTAGGAATACTGATATCCTGTAGTATACCTCCAGGTCTTTGATGCTCGAATTCAAACACTTAGCCACAAATATTGCAATATCCTTCTTCATGGCATTCCATCAATAGACTTTTCATAGATCACAGTACATCTTGGTGGCACCTAGGTGGATAGAATATCGAGAGCTATGAGCCTCTCTCAATATTCACTCTCTCAAGTCATTCACATCCAAAACACATAATCGGCCTTGATATCGGAGTATACCATCTCCCTTTGGGAGAAAACCTCCACTTTCTGATTCCAGATAGCTTCCTTCAAATTCACCAAAATAGGATCCTCATCTTTCCTTAACCTTCGTCACCAATGAAGATTATAACCCATTTTGAATAATAACACCACCAACTACTGAATCGGTAAGGCGAACCCTAAACAAGCAAGCCTATGGACAGTTTTCACCAATTCCTTCCTTCCATGCTCTACATAGGACACACTCTCCATGGAAAACCTACTAAGAGAATCCGCCACTATATTGGCCTTGCCTCGATGGTAAAGGAAACTCATGTCATAATCCTTAAGAAGCTCAAGTCATCTCCTGTGCTGCAAATTCAGATCCTTCTGAGTAAATACATAATGAAGGCTCTTGTGGTCTGTGAACACATCTGCACGCACCCCATACAAATAGTGCCTCCAAATCTTCAAGCCAAATACCACTGCTACTAACTCAAGGTCATGTGTCGGGTAATTCTTCTTATGAGTGTTAAGCTATATCAAGGAATAAGCAATGACCTTACCATGTTGCATCAAAACACATCCAAGGCCAATCCGAGAAGCATCTCAATACATGACAAAGCCATTTGTTCCCTTTGGTAGGGTCAAAATTGAAGCCAAAGTGAGTCGAGCCTTTAACTCTTGGAAACTCTTCTCACAAGAATCGGACTACTGAAATTTGACCTTCTTCTGGGTCAACTTAGTCAAAGGTGCTCCGATAGATGAAAATCCCTCTAGAACCTCCTGTAGTAGCCAGTTAAGCCCAAAAAGCTTCTAATATCAGTAGGGCTACTAGGTCTAGGCCAATTTTTCACCGCCTCAATCTTCTAAGAATCTGCTTGAACACCCTAAATAGACACCACATGGCCGAAAAAGGTTACTAACTTCAACCAAAACTCACACTTGCTAAATTTTGCAAACAACTGACAGTCCTTGAGAGTCTTCAACACAATCCTCAAATGAGCGCATGCTCCTCCTCACTTCGAGAGTATATGAGGATATCATCTACAAAGACAATGATGAACATATCCAAATACTACTTGAAAATCCTGTTGATTAAATCCATAAAAGCTGCAGGGGAATTCGTTAGTCCAAAAGACATAGCTATAAACTCATAGTGACTATACTGAGTCCTGAAGGTTGTCTTCGGAATGCCACTCTCTAACCTTGAGGTGGTGATAGCCAGATATAAGGTCTATCTTTGAGAAGTACTTGGCACCCTGAAGACGGTCAAACAAGTCATCAATTCTAGGGAGGGTATACTTATTCTTGATTGCGACCTTGTTCAAATGATGGTAATCAATACACATTTTGAGAGAGCCATCTTTCTTCCGAATAAAGAGGACTGGGTCACCTCACAGGGACTTACTAGGCCTGATGAAACCCTTATCTAAGAGATTTTTCAACTTCTCTTTCAACTCCTTAAGCTCAACTAGATCCATTCTATAAGGAGGAATCGATATGAGCTACGTATTTGGGAGAAGGTCAACTGTACCACCCCACTAGCAAATATATTAAATTTGCCACATTTCCCCCCCTTGAAGGACGTGTCGAGCCCGAATAGTCAGACTGATAAGTTGCCAATGTTGAGCACCAAAGACAAGGAAATACAACACCTTGGGATAGCCAGCACGCATGCCTGCACGCCTGACACGGCATGCCTGACACTATCTGCTTGCATGCCTAACACAACATGCCTGACCTGCCTGGCACAACAAGCATTCCTGCCTTCCACAACCAGCCTGCCATAGCCATATTGACATAGCCACATGGCACATAGTGTAGGGACTTGTATGTACTATAAATAGGCCTCAAGGGGCAGCACTTGTAATCATCCCCACATTCAGATTTTCTCATACTTAGTGGAATCAAAAGGGCTCTTTGCCTCTAATACTTGTCTTCTTTAATTTTCTTTTCTTTCTTTCCTTCTTTCTTCGTTTGCAATCCGATCCTTAGCACATTTTGTGCCTTGTGAGAAGTAAGAGGACTGAAGCTTGGGTGGAAGTTTAGGCCATCTCAGCTGTCCCACAACCTTAGAAAAGACAAGCCCGCGACAAGACCAAAGTTAATCTTCTGCTCGGGAGGGACCTCTAATAAATCATCTCAGAACACCTCAGGATAATCACATACAACAGGAACTGATTGAAGAGTTAGGGTTTCAGACTTAGAATTCTTAACCCAAACTAGATAGTATATACAACCTTTGGAGATCATTTTCTTAGCCTTAAGGTAGGAGAAAAAGAGACCTACAGGCACAACTGAACTACCCTTTTATTCAAGGACTGGCTCCATCGGAAATCAAAATTGAAGCATAGCAAGCATACAACTAATCCATACCGAAGATAACATCAAAATCGGTCATATCTAACTCTACTAATTCTGCTGAGGCAACCTTCTGAAGAATTGTGATAGGGAAATTTTTGTATGCCCGTTGAGTTATAACTGACTCACCAACAAAAGTAGAGATTGAGAAGGGTTTTTGAGAGGATTTCGGGACTAACACCAAGATTGATAACAACATAAGAATTTATGAAGGATAATGTGGCCCCTGGGTCTACTAATGCTTATACATCAAGATGGAAGACTCGTAAGATACCCGTGACTATATCGGTGAACTCTCCTACTCTTGGCGAGATGATAATGCAAAAAACCTGTTCTGGCACTGTCCACCACATGCACTAAAAGATGCACCCTACTGAAGTGGGTGAACTGCTGGAGCGACTAAAGTGGTGGCTGGGGAACGACCTTTACCATCACCCTGTTTGGCTAAAGGACAACTCATGTGCATGTGTCTAGGCTTTCCACACCTGAAGCAAACATTTGAGCTGACCAAGCACTCCCTTGGGTAGTTCTTACCACACTTACTGTAAGCTTAGAAAGTGCACTCCCCTGACATGCTCCTCTAACCCCTGGAACATAACGCTCTACCTCTCTAATCACCTCTATGCCTGGATAGGACACTGGCTAATGATAGAGTTGGGGATAATGACCTCTGCTGGAACTGTTAGCGATGTCCACCACCGGACCACTACTAAGAATAGCCAAAGCTCCCTGTCCTAGACCTCTAGACCTCTCTCTCCATTTCCTTTATCTGTTCCTTCTCTATCTATTGAGAATAAATTATCAATTGAAAGATGTCCATGTCACTGATAAGCATAGTGGTTCTACACTCCTTGATCAGCGAATTTGAGACATCATTCACGAACTTGCTCGTACGAACCCTTGGCTCTACAACCATCTCTGGAGCATACTTGGATAGTTGTGTGAATTTCAGGGCATACTCCTGAAAAGTCATGTCTTTCTACCTCAAATTGATGAACGCTGCTACCTTGGCTTCCCTCAACTCTCAAGGAAAGAAATTGTCCAAGAAAGTCGTAACAAACTCATCCCAAGCGATAGGAGCTGCACCTACTCCACGACCCTCCTTTCACCGTCGAAACCAAATGAGCTACCCTCTTTAGCTAATAAGAGGCAAAATCTGCACTCTCCTCTCCTTAAACACCCATAATCTAGATAATCTTTTGGATCTCCTTAATGAACTTCTGTGGGTCCTTTTCCAATTTAGAACAATGAAACTCTAGGGGGTTCATCCTGGTAAAGTCTCGCATCCTAGCTGCCGCAGCATTTCCATTGATGTTCACATGAGCCAGAGCCTACTGATTGACCTGGGCTGTTATAGCTTGTGTTAACATCTAGAAAGAATCCTTGAACTCGGCATGAGTCACCTGCTCATGCAAAGGATCAGTTGGAGCTGGTGGGGCTGGCTGATGCCCATCTCCATTTTTTCATTCCCATGGCCATTTTCGTTGCCATTTCTCCTTCCATTGACTCGGTGAGGAGGCATATTTCTAAAAACACGTATAGCACGAGTTAGAGAAATAAAGAGAGTTGAACTCATCGCACGACATAGATCATGAAAGAAGGGAAGTTTCCTAAAATGTCTAGTAGCCTATTCCCCATAAGTGTAGTGCGCTTCACACCCATGAAAACACTCTACTTATCATGGCTTTAAGACACCCTAGGACATACCTAAACCTGATGCTCTGATATCAAATTTGTCATAACCCGAATATGGACCCCGAGCCGTAACACGGGACCTAAAATCATGAATGGCTCCAAGCTAATCCATGACACATACATAGCATGATTAAGAGCTTAAGAATAAGCAGAAGTAATGCATATAACAAGAGTGTAAGTCTAGAATCACATAAATCATAAATGGGCTACAAGCCAAAATCGCTGAACATAGCCTCTTGTCATAGATGAGATGATGGGACAACACCCTCAACTAGATCTACCAAAATATGAGACTGTAAGATATAAAAGAAAGAACATATGTCAAAATTGATGTCCTCGGATCATGAGGAATCACCCAAGTTGGGGCTGGACTGGACTGATGTGGAAGCGTAGCTAACATCGGGGTTGAGACTGATCACCCAAACCTACATCATGAGATGATAAACACAGAAGTATGAGGCTAATACTGTGAATGTACTGAGTATGTAGGGCAAGTAAAACATGAAAGTAAGGACAACATGCCAAAATCATAATCGTGAGATAGTCATAAGCTGAAACATAATGACCCAAGGTTTTGTAAGTAAATTATATGATTTAACATGTTTGAAATCATAAGTGAAAGATCACCAAACTGATAAATGGGTCAAGCATACTTTAAAACATGATATCATATATCCTAAACATGAACATCTTAAAACATGAGGAACAATGGGAGATTCATCATAACCAACACCATCATGAATGAGCACATGATGTCCAACTATCTCGCTCAATTTGGTAGCCCCGTCCTAAGCCTTTCTAGGGAAAAGAACAATAAAGGTGTGATATCACTCGTGAGCCCTATTGGGTTGGGGGAAATACTCTCTCTAGCAAGTACTCAATTATTATGGATAAAGCATCAACTGCTTGATTATGATTTAAATTACGAATGTGTTCTTATTCTTTGTGATAATACTAGTGCCATAATTCTTTCAAAATATACTGTGCATTATTCTAGGGTTTAGTATTCGAAAGGTGATCAGACTAACAAATAAACATGAAATCAAGTAAGAATAAACAATCTTGAAAAGAAGAATTAAACATCTAGCATAAATGAATAGTTAAACTACAACTATCAAGATATGGCCAAAAACCTAGAATAGGGAATTTAGCTCCAAATATAAATATATACCTATGGTGGCACGTAGTTTCGAGACCTGAGTGCGCTGAATTCCGGCCTACTCAGTGCTAGATACTACTCCTGAAATATACATATTGCTTATAGTCATAATCATGAACTATACTTAGTTTTGCATGGGCTAGTTAAGAAACATGAAAATCATAATTATACTTTTCATACGTGAACTATACTTGAAAACAATGCCGCTGATTCGACCATAATACATAAGCTTGAGATTCATGAAATCATACATAATTGAGTAAAATCATCATATCTTGAAAATTTATAGGTTCGTGAGAGATACTTGTAGAAAACATGCATTCATAATCATAAAATATGGATTGAATAATAAGATTATCAAATTCAGAGAAGATCATAAGAGATTTCATCAAAATTAGGTCTAACCCTAGAAATTCATAAAACATGATTAAAGACTTGAATTCATGGAATTGACTTGAAATTGGGCATGAGGGTGGAAGAAATCCCCCATTCATGACCCTACATACCTGGCTTGATAAATCCTTAACTTGGTTTGATGACCCAAGAGAATTGAGAAGAAGAAGATAAAGAACCTTAGCTTTATCTTGATAGGATGAATCTTCAATCCACAATGTTGAAGGGAATGAGGGTTTAGGCTTAGACTAACCCTTGAATACTCCCCTTAAGAAACCCAAAAAGACCTCATTTAGGAGTTAAAAACATAAAAAGTTATGAAAATACCTCTGAAAGATCGCACTTTAATATCTATCTGCCAGTGACCATGACTCACACCATGAGTCATTGGATCTCACCACGACTCATGGCATTCATCTATCACTTTGTCGGGCCCAAAATCACTTCTTTGATCATCTCATAATGGGCACTCATCATGACACGTCATTTCCTACAACGAGTCATTACATGACTCATGGTCAGGGAATCCATCTTATACCCCTTTCTGATCTTCATTCCACAACTCCTCATCACGACCCGTTATAGGATCTCATGATTCATCACTTGACTCATTGGTTCTGAATGACCTAACACATTCCTGGATTGCTGGCTCATCACAACTCACATGGTAGGTTATTTTCAGGTACAACCACTCATCATATGGGTCATAACATCTGGGGACTGAAAATTCGTTGCAGGCTCACCATGAGTCTGACTACGACTCATGGTACCAAGTAATGAGTTGTACCATGACCATTTTGAGGCATATTGCAAATTTTTCTGCTAGTTTCTTCTCCAAGTCTAGGGTTTGATCTTAGGGACTTTTAGGGTATCACATGAATGGTGAATGGTTTTACAAAAACTATCTAGCTGAATATTTCATAATTGTTATGGCCTTTGAGTTGATGAAATCCTTTGATAACTAGATGTGCCTTATATCATTCACTATTAACAGAAAAGTTTCATTTAATTCAGAATACCTACTTTCTTATAAAAACATTCATAGAAGGCTTGAAAGGGACTAGAGACCAAGTCCTATAGCATAAAAGGGCATTTATCTCATAGGTTATTGCATCACGCCAAATTTTATGTTTATTAGCATTGGTGAAAATTGTTGGTTTGATGGGATATTCAGTTTGGATAGAAGTGGATGTAATAATGGATAGGTGTGATAAAAGAGGCATACAAAGAAGAATCATGTTAAGGGTATGTTGAGGAGAAGCTGGGAGGCTAACAAGGGATGTAAGAGACTGGGAAGAAGTCGGGTGTGTTTGAGGAGCAGGTGAGTAGTCCGGAGTCCATAATGAGAGGAATGGCAACTGAGATGATGCTTCTTAGGACGGATTGGATTGGAACATTGGAGTTGGATACTTTGTAGGAGGCAAGGTAGTAGGAGAAGCTAAATTAGCATCGGACAAGGATGGAGGAACTATTTGTAAAGTTAATGGAATAGGTGAGGGGTTAATGATTTTTCTAGTAGTAGATTGTGAATATGACAACCTTGGAGAATGAGAAATTGGAGAGGAAGCCCGTGGTTATGCCAAGGGTAATGTAGAGGTATGATGACCTAAAATAGAGGGGCGAGCAAACTGAAATTCGGATTCATCAAAGCATACATGAAGAGCAATATAAATACGACCTAACACCTTTTTTAGCATTGATACCCAAGTTGCATAGAGATGTACTCTAGAAAGATGCATGGGATGCTTCAAAAATCAAATTTATATTTGTTGTATGGTTGAATATGTGGGACATAGAGGAAACCAAATACTTAAAAGAAAGAGAGAGTCTAAAAAGTGATTGACTAGTATTCGAGAAGGATGTTAGAAGATTGATAAGATAAATAGCTAATTTAAATGTGTATTTCCAACAGTGAGACGACATGGAACTATCAGCGAAGAGGCTTAGCCCAGTTTCAACTATGTGACAATATTTTTGCTTAACCTTGCCTTGTTGTTCGCGAGTGAATGGAATATAAATACGATGAGCAATTTTCACAATCCGAGCGTGGACCCTAAACCGCAACACGGGACATAGAATCACAAATGGCTCCAAGCTAACCCATGACATGCATAGCATGAATAAGAGCATAACTAAAGTGGAAATGAATCATAAACATGGATAAGTGGAAGTGTAAAAGATATAAAGCATGAACAAGAATGACAAGTTATAATGCTGAACCATATCTGAAAGCCTCTAGTCATAAGATGAGCTGATGGGACAACACCCCCAACTAGCTTGCTAAGTCTGTAACTAAAAGACAAGAACATAACACCATAAGCTAATAAACATCCTCGAAAGATGAGGACTCACCAAAATAGGGTCTGAGCTGAACTGAGGCGGGAGGGGCTAACAACGAGGCTGAGATTTGTCTCTTGAACCTATATAATGAAACGATATAGCATAGAATATGCGGTCAGTAGTTTGAATGTATTGAGTATGTAGAGTAAGTAAAACATGCTAGTAAAATAGTATAAGAGAG
Source organism: Datura wrightii (assembly GCA_035772735.1). NCBI lineage: Eukaryota > Viridiplantae > Streptophyta > Magnoliopsida > Solanales > Solanaceae > Datura > Datura wrightii. The sequence goes on from JASDFA010000016.1 coordinate 127,700,893, forward strand.
GTCATGAATGTAAAATCATATAAAACATGAGATTCGGATTAGTGAGAGAGGTCATGAGTGTAAAATCATATAAAACATGAGATTTGGATCATAAACTGAACATGAGAACGCAAGGCTTTCAAACTGTAATATAAAGCTGAACATGACTGGATTCATAAGTAAAACCTTGTAAAACATAATTTGAGCCAAAATAACATAAGTGGTAAAATCATAAAACTTGAACATGAATGTGTATATATAAATAAACTAAGGAACAATGGGAGATTCTTATAACCGACATACCCCACGTGAGCATATATGAAGCCCGACTTGTAAAACCTTGATCAGGAGGGTGTTCATACCTTGCCAGGGGTAAAACCATGAAAAGGTGTGATATCACTCATGGTTGGCCCATTTGGGCATTGGAGACACTCTCATGGAGGACCCCATCGTGGTTACGTTGGCACGTAATTCTAAGAACTGGGTGCGGGGGGACCTCGGTCTACTCGATGCTAAATGCTACACCTAAAACATATATAGTGCTCATATCATAGTCATGAAACATGGGTTTATATGGCTATCTTAAATCATGAAATTCATAACATGTTAACATACGCGAGCTATCCATGAAAATAGTGCTAAAGATTGGCCCTGATACATAAACTTGATTTCCATGAAATTCATACATTCTTGAATAAAACTTCATAACTCGAAATCATAAAATCATAAGCTTAATATTTTTAAACATTCATGCAAACTTTGAAAATTTATCATAGCTTGAAATCATAGGCTCATACACATGGAAATCATAAGATCATGCATAATTGGATAAAATCATCATAAACTTGAAATCATGAATTCATAAGGAGTTTGAGGGTCAAATCTGCCATTTTAACCATAATTCATCAATTGAAACATGAGGGAATTGAATCCATAGAAAGATCATAGAAGACTTCATTTAATTAGGTCTAACCCTAGAATTTTCATAAAACTTGATTGGAGACTTGAATTCATGCGATAGAGAAGAAGTTGGGCATGAGAGTGGAAGAAATCTCCGATTCATGGCCCTATATACCTGGGTAAATGATTCACTAACTTGTCTTGAAGATCCAAGAGGAATTAATAAGTTGGAGGTGATGAACTCTAGCTTCTTCATGGAGAAAATCCAATGTACGGATGTTTGAAGAGAGTGAGGATTTAGGCTAGGTTAAGCCATTTAGTCTGACCTTAAGGAAGCCCAAAATGACGTTATTTAGGAGTTAAAAGTATATGTTTACCAAAATACCCCCAAACTACGATAAAAGGCCTGAAACTGGAAGAACCAACAACCAAAGGGACGGGTCGTTGGTTGATAGGACGACCCATATTGAGGTTCGTCCAATGCCTGGTGCTGCTTCACTAAACTAGTCATAACATTTTACTTCGAACTCTGATTGATGCAAGGTTGGATATGTTTGAAAGAAGACTCAAAATGCTTCAATTTGATTGTTTAATCACCCAAAAATACTCTGTAAAATACTTTGAAGTTGACCCTTTTAAGAACTAATATTAAAATTCAATCTGTAAGAAGGCTCTCAACTCAACTTTGTACTAGAGGTTTCTTATGAAATCAATTTGTACCCAATGAACTTCTCATACTTAAGAATTAATATTAACACCTTGTTTTAATAAAATTCATTGGGTTCAGGTCTATCCATATACCTATAACGGTTCAAAACTTAGTTTAAAAGTTTGAGGCGTTACAATATCTCATCTTACAAACAGATGGTATGAACCGTACCATGATCCTATGATCCGTTACATGCTTCTCGTACCTCCCAAGCCATATAGGTCATTCTATGATCTTCATTACACAAGTGGATACTACGGCTTGTGCCACCTCACTACGAGTCGTATTGAGACTCGTGGTCTCTGAAACAAATTTTGAAAACTTATCTGAATTTGTTTCAGTGACTCCAAATAGTAACCCGTATTCAAACAACGATCAACAAAAATCCCCTCGTCGATTTTGGGCCAATTTTTAATAGCTCACTAGAACTCAACAACGAGTATAACCAACGACCTGTTGGTTCCTACAACGAATCGTACTGAGGTTCGTTGTTTGTTCTAGTGTTGTTTTCCTGTTGTTTATTGTTGTAAGTCTTAGGTCTGATCTAAGGGACCTTTTAGGGTATTAAAACAGTCTATCTCCCCCTTGGGAATATTCATCCTCGAATGTGGGCTAACTATGCTGAAAGGCTAGGGAAAGAGCTACAATCCCAAAATTGAATAGCTATATGGAAATCTGATGGAGTGACTGACTTCGAACATGAAACACATGACTGAACTTGAAACATACATGCATAATAAGACATGAAAGGATTTGAGAGACATGAACTTGACATGAAACTGAATAAAGTGCTAAGGAGGAACTAGTAGCTCAAGATGGGCGGATCTGGAAGGGAAAAGATGCAGGATCTAGCCATTATGTCTGCTTTGGCTTCCCACACAGCTCCCACGAGTAGTTGATTCCTCCATAGAACCTTCACTAAAGCTACCTCCTTGTTCCTCAACTTTCGAACTTGATGATCAAGGATCTCAACCGGTACCTCCTCATAGGTAAGGCTAGCCCTTTACACCAATGTTCTCTACTGAACCAGTAGAGTTGGATCACCGATGGACTTCTTTAATCAAGAACACATGGAAAATAGGATGCACTGAAGCTACTCTATTGGTAATTCCAACTCATAGGATACATTGCCAACACGCCCCAAAATCCTAAAAAGACCAACATATCGGGGACTAAGCTTCACCTTCTTGCCAGACCTTATAACTCCCTCTATAGGAGACACCTTTGAAAACACTCAATCATCAACAACAAACTCAACCTCTCTCCTCCTAACATCTGCATAAGATTTATGTCGGCTTTGTGCTATTTTCATCCTGTCCCTAATAAGCTAAACTTTCTCCATAGCCTCATGAATTGAACCTGGCCATATCATATAGCCTCACTTTCCTTGAACCGTCCGATAGGTGAACCTATACCTCTGTCCATAAAGAGCCTCAAATGGAGCCACCTGAATGCTGAAATGGGAACTATTATTGTAAGCTAACTCGATGAGAGGAAAGTGACCGTCCGAACTACCTTTAAAATCAATTACACGAGCTCTCGACATATCCTTCAAGATTTGAATGGCCCGCTCAGCCTGACCATATGTCAGTGGGTGGAATGCTGTGCTAAGCTTCACCTGAGTACCAAGACCCTTCTCAATTGATCTTCAAAACTAAGAGGTGAACTGAGTACCCCTATCCAGGGTTATGGAAAAAGGAACTCCATGTAATCGAACTAACTCCTGAATATAAAATATAGCATAATCCTTGTGCTAATTTAGTTATCCGGTCCACTATTACCCATATAGAATCAGGCTATCGGCGTGTGTGAGGTGATCCTGTGATGCAACCCATATTTATCTCTTTCCTCTTCCAAACAAGAATACTGATACCCTATTGCATACCTCCCAGTCCCTAATGATCCACCTCCTCAGCCTATACTTCTCTCTAAGCTCCTATCTATAATAAAGTTTGAGTCCACAATATACTTTCCTTCAGTTTCAATCCTAACTCGGCTATAGCTCTTGCAATCTAAAGTTATCACCCTACGAATACACTTCTATTTGTCGTGACAATGGCTTGACCTTATGTTCTAATCCATAAGTCACTGGTCATACAACACAATAGTTCACCAATACACCTGCTCGGGGCTTGTACTGCTCGGGTTGGTATTAAATATTATCAACCGACACGCAAGTGCACGTGGTCAAACAAGTAATAAAGTGGCTAAGTAGCCAAGTATCGATCCAAGGAGGCTGCTCTAGATATGTAAAACTGCCTAGTTTACTATATTTCTATTCTATCCCTAACTATGTTAACAACAATCCAACCAAGAGTTGAGTGAGTTTTTGTTTCTAAACTATTTATATACTACAATTAATAACAACTATTTACTTTAGAATTTAGACAATGGATACGCACATGCCAAGGTTAAGAACGAGTAATGAACTTGATAATCATGATAATTTAGTCATCCTCTTCTTCATGTTGCTAGCCAAGAACGTTGCCTAGAAATTAAAACTTTCGTATTTAAATTCACTTTAGAATCATAAACCATCCGTCTACATTTCTGTGATCAAATGCAATTTATGACCTAGCACTACAATCCCGGTTCCTAAATTGACTAATACGGCTTTCAAGTATATTTCTATCAGGAAAGCACATCAAAACCCAATTTTCCCAAATCAAGTTAAGAACAATACCCTATTAATTCACAACTTTCCAATTTCGTGCTCTCTCGAGTGAAATTGGACTTTTTAGATATACATTAATGGTGGCCAATCAATAATGTAGTAAACACAAGAATTAATAGAACAACATGCAAGAAGAAGAAGAAACCATATCAATTATCACGAAAATTCATTACACAAGTTCAAAACCTCAGCAAAGAAGGGAATTAGCCACTCATTCTTGGATTAAAAATCATCCTAAAATGAGTGTAAATCATGCATACAAGTGAAGGAAAGAAGAAAGGAAGAGAAGAAAACTCTTAGCTTTTCTATTCTTCAACTGCCACAAACCCACGTTCCTTCTCTCCACTTCTGAACTCAGTCTAAAAACTAAAAACTTATTAAAAATAAACCTAAGTGTGCTATTTATACTAGTGGGAAATTTTTTCCGAAATAACAAGCAACGTGTCACGGAGGCCAACGCGGAGCACTACCTCCGTGACACGGCGTGGACGCGGACCCTCTCTGGAAATTGCAGGGTCTGGATAATTGGCCTCAACGTGGCACAGAGGCCATCGCGGAGTCCTGTCTCCGTGCCACGGAGCTGTCGCGAGGCCTCACTGGAATCTGCCAATTAATTTCCTCTCCAGGCAGTGTGCTACCGCGATGGCAGTGTGGCACGACTCCATCGCGGAGCCAGTGTAAAATGTGCCATCCAAGGTCTTTTCCACGCTCGCATCCCAGTCCAACTCCGACATAGTTTCAACACGCATTTTAGCTCTTAAAAATCACCTTATCCTGCAAAACAAATGCTAATCATGTTGGTTAGTATAAATTCGCATTTTATTAACAAATACATGATATTATATACACATTGCACAACAAACAAGGTAAAAATGATACGTTTGAGTATCACTTGGGCATATAAATCTGCCCAAGATCACTTACCCCACACTTAAATCCTTGTTCGTCCTCGAACAACACATACACAAATCATGCACATCACATCTCAACCTTTGTCACTATGGTGCAACCATTTTACGCTACGGTCATACCGATTATTCAATTCTTGCAAATCATCAAGAAAACATGCTTGGTCGTACAAGACAATGACCTTAATACATCGAGGCTTCCTAAACTTTTAAGAATTGATTCTTGATATCGGCAAACTCATGCAAATCAACTAATCAAGAAATCCGACACGAAAATCAATCTTTCATCAAGCATGTACCCTCACAACTCGAGAGAAACTTCCCCTTTTATGTTCGTGCAACACACAAACATGCAAGTAGGGGCATAAAAATTAATTTCACTCTCTCTCCCAAAAGAATTCACATGCATCATGTCATGACCCATAGGCTTGCCCTTAGTGTATTACTCCACTAATATAAAGAAATGCAATGTAGGATCAAATAGGACTTTTAATGGGTTGTAACTGGGCTATGGATCTAGTATATATATATTGGATTAGCCAATAATAGTCGCTAGCATCCTTAAGCGCCTTTTCAACTCATTCCCATCGACTCATGGACATTGTTCCTCTCTTTTCTCTTTTTCTCCCATTCATGCTGGTTTACTTTCATACAGCCCATTTCATCAGGCACACTTGACACAAAACAGAGGGTTTTCATGTACCCTCACTATCATTTAATTACAACTAGTGCCTCTTCAACATCATCTTTTCTTTCCTCACCTTGCTTTTCTTTTCTTTTCACTCTTTTCACTCTTTAACACTTTGGGAAACATTTTCTGTTCTTTGTAAGCGCTTAAGAGCTTCTTATAGACTTTAAGGCTAATGAAAAGAAGGAATAAAGCTTAGTTCATATAAATCTGGAAAAAAGAAAGAAATCGGCTAAAGGCTCAACGGGCTGACTAGGGTATACAACATATGAAAAGGTAGAATTTGACAAGAAAAAAATGGAAACTAAAGGTTAAAACAAAGAAATGCCTACATCCTTTCCGACACTGCACCTCCTTCATTTCGTTTTGTATACGCACCAGGCAAGTTCTAGACAATTCACAATGACATGGAATAGCAAAACCTCACTCACACTTCATGCACATGCTCGAATCAAGATGCATTCACAGACTCTTTAATTAGTCAATTACATGAATTCAAGGTTAAGCCTCAATCATAATGAACCAAATTCTATAGCCTAGGTAACTCAACATATTTACAAAATTGCATGCTTTCAAACGAATCATTTTCACATTTTGAACATCAATTACAACACGCAACGAAATTTTAGCAACCATAAGCAACTACAGTTTATTGATGCAATCCACCAAAGAAACTAAAAACAAAACATCTACTCCTATCGACAACATTTCCCTTAAGACGGTCGTCATCCATCCATCATAGGGAACGGTCACTAACTATGACCTCGGTTCAATGGGACTATTCTCGGTAAAAGAACCGAAAACAAACTCCGAGAAACCCAAAAATAAAACTTCAAAATTTTTGCAACACATCGATCATTTCGATAGAAAATATTTACAAAATATTTTGATAAGTGCAAAATCTTTTCGCAAAAATTTTGAAAAATATCGATCATATCGATAAAGAAAAAAAAATATTTACAAAATTTACAAAATATTTACAAAGGCAACCATAACTTTCAAAAACACACATCATTAGCCACAAACGGATATATACACATAAATCACAAATCAGTTCACAACAACAGGGAAAGCACAAACATACATAAACGTCAAGGAAAAATTATACAACAAATTTAGAGCCTATGTCCCAGCACCTAACTACTCCCCACCCCACACTTAAATCGAACACTGTCCCCAGTGTTCACAACAATACAAAGCACTAAATTTTGGGTGGTGAAACTCCCTGCTCAGTCGAAATATTCGACTTCCTCATCCGGTGCTGCGGCCTCGTCGCCCATATCTGAATCGGCTCCATCGCCGTCATCGGACTCCACATCAGAGTCCTCACGACGTGTCTCCTCATCAGTAGGGACGTCGTCATCAGTCGGCTCCACAAAGGCTGGCCCCACCTTGCATAAAGCTCTGGCGTTCTCGCCAAAGGGGTAGTCCAGCTCCAGCTGCCATAATTCATCCTCGGTGGCTGGTCTCCCACCTATCCGTAGCTGCAGCATCTGCATGCCGAACATACGGGCCATATACTGGTCGTCACGAGCATGTCGCTCGCCCAGAGTCAGCACCGGTCCGTGTGTAGTGTCGGGGGCCTTGGTCTTTGTCATATCAAGGGCCCTCCGCTCCAACTGCAGAATGTAATCCAAGGCTTCTTCCTCAACGTCGAGGCCTCGGAGGAAGGTGGTGATGAGTCCGCCAAACCCGTATCTGTGGCCCTGGTGTAGTCTGGCTCTCTTTATGGCGGATATTATGACCGCCCCCACATTAATCTCAAGCCCTTTCATAAGGGCATACACCAGGTAGACACGGTCCCGGGTCACGTCTGTCATATGCACTCCCGGGATCAGACACGAACATACAATTTTTAGCCAGATTCTGGCCTCCCTGTTCATCTGCGAATAAGGCAGAGTCTGGTGGTAACCCCTCTCTTTGTTGTCTACTCCATCGGGCTGTGGATCGAGCCCCACACAACATACGTCTGATGTCGGCGTACGGTGGGGTGATGTTTAACTGGCGGAGGACGTGGGCGTCTGTGTCCCGCGCTCCCACGATGGCATTAAACTGCTGGGGTTCCAGAGTGACAATCTGCCCTCTGATTTTAATAGTATGGCTCCTGATGGCCGGGTTCCAGTTGGCGTAGAATTCCCGGACCAAGTGAAGGTTGCACTCTTTGGGCTCCTGAAAGATAAAGCTGAGCCCAGCTGCCTCAATCCTCTGTACGATGCGAGGGAACTCCTGTGCAAGTGGTTCCCTTGCAATATATTCCTCCGGGAAGTACTTGTTCTCCTTATGCTTTGTGTACCACTTCTTTCCTTCCTCGGTAACCCATCGTGTTCCGTATCGGCGGTGTTGACTGCGTGGAACAGCAGGTGCAGCTGGGACAGCAGTGCCCAGTTTCATTCTCTTTCTGCCGGTGCCTGAGGTTGAAGCACCCTTGCCTTTATCTTGTCGGCTGGCCATTGTACCAGTCAATTTACACAAACAAGCACAATGTTAAGCTAAAAACTTGTTAGCTTCGGCTAAGGTAGGGTTAAACAAAATTTACCCCACACTTAGTCTTTAACAATATTTACAACATTTTAGCAAGGATAGCTCTATTTACACCCCAAACACAATCAACTATAACATATTGCTTAGTGCGTTCACAAAAATTCGACAGCATAACGGCTAGCGAACTACTCAAACTTCATACAGCTAACCCAATCCTACTATCGACAGCTATTCACCCATAGCACTTAGCAACAATAACAACAACAAAATAGAAACAACAATACAAACATTTTATATACAACTAATCTAAGCAATTCAACCAATTCACATATTACGCAATTTCCCACAAAAATTTGAGAATTAGTCGTCTTTCCACAATTATACAATATTTACCACGACTTATCTCAAATAATAAACACACCCCCGCATCAATTTCGTCAAACTATCAAGTTACCCAAGTTAAAATTCAACAACCCCAAGCCCTAGAATGCAATTCGACAATCAAAATTGAACTATTCAATCAATCGATAAGTTCAAACGTCAACTACAACAATACGAACATAATCAATCACAAAATAATTCATGTCATGTGTAATTTCTACCTAGGGTGATATATCTCACCTCACATGCTCAAAATCGACAAAAATCGCCAAAAATTTGAGATAGATGATGAAAACATACCTTGGAATTGAAGAATCGACGAAAACTTGACGTTTTCCTTGCCTATTAACGTGGCACGGAGCTTGGGGGTAGGGTAATGGGTGTTTGGTCGCGGAGGGTAGAGGGAATGGTGAAAAATGGGCGAAAATCGGGGGTTTATTTAAAGGAAACACGTGGGTCACCCGGAAACCCGGTGTGCCCCGGCACTGGGATAAGGGCAACGTGTCACGGAGGGTAACGCGGAGACCCTCCTCCGTGACACGGAGCCAACGCGTTGGCTTACTGGAATTTTTAAAAAATTTCCAGATTTGCCTTCAACGTGTCACGGAGGCCAACGCGGAGCATTGCCTCCGTGACACGGCGCCAACGCGCCAGTGCTCTGTTTCACCATCAAATTTTATTTTTCATACCTCGCCTCGTTTCCTCGATTCCAAGTATTTTTCCTCCGGTATACCTGAAAATCACCTCACTAAACAAAAATTGGTTAAATGAATAGATTCCTTACTAAAAATAAAAATTTGCTAAATTACTAAATAAAAAAAAAATTACTAAATAAAATGCAAATCTAAGCCTAATCAAGAAAAAGAAAAGAAAATAAAATAAAAGAAAAACTTTACACTAAAGAAAGAAAGAAAAAACATTTTTCACGGGTTGCCTCCCGTGCAGCGCCTGGTTTAACGTCGCGGCTCGACAGCCTTTATGCTCAAGTGTCTACTAGGGAGATGGATGATTTGACCCGATCATGGTCATCTCCCCAGTAGTTCTCAACCTTGTCTGGTGGCCTACCTAGTAACTCTCAGGGATCACTCAATCCATTCACATTCCCATGATCAATCACGTTGATCACCGAGAGTTCCTTATAGACAGTCGGGAGCTTCGGTGCCTTGTACACGTCGAACACCTCAACCTTGTCGTGTGCTCGCATTGTGAGTTGACCCGCAGCTACATCGATCAATGCCTTTCCGGTTGCCAAAAAGGGTCGTCCCAAAATAAATGGGACTTCCGCATCTGGTTCAAAATCCAGAACAATGAAATCTACCAGAAAAATGAGGGAGCCTACCTTCACTAGCACATCCTCAACAATGCCATCCGGCTTAGCTAAAGGCCTGTCTGCTAGCTGCAAGATCACTGTTGTAGGTCTAGGGCTCCCTAGTCCTAACTTTCTGAATACCGAAGATGGCATCAGATTTATACTTGCCCCCAAGTCGCATAACCCACGAGCTCGGATACTTTGCCCAATCGTCAGCTGGATAGTAAAACTTCTAGGATCCTTCAGTTTAGTGGGCAACCTGTTCTGAATACGGGATGTGCATTCCTCCGTTAAATCCACCGTGGCATACTCAGTCAAGCGACTTTTGTTGGCCACGATGTCTTTGATATACTTCGCATATTTTGGCACACCCTGCAAGACATCAACAAGAGGTAAGTTAACATGTACCTGTTTAAGTACCTCCATGAATTTCTGGAAACACGCCTCCTCCTTGTGTTTCTTAAGTCGTTGAGGGAACGGGGGTGGAGGCCTTGCTGGTTCAGCTTCTTTGGTCTTCCCCGTATCTGAGGTTTGTTCTCCCTCAACATCTGCTGCTCCTAACTTCTGAGGCGGTCTTTCCGGTTCCACCTCCTTTAATTGTAAACCACTCCTCGTGGTCACTGCATTCACCTGCTTAGGATTGGGATTCGTGTCGCTAGGTAGTCCTCCCCTTGGTCTAGTATTTTGGGCACTAGCAAATTGCCCAAACTGATATTCAAGAGCCTTGGTTGCCAATTGATTGTTCTTTACTTCGGCTGCCAATTTGACATAGTCAGCCTGCAATTATGCCTGGTTGGCAATCATGGTCTTGAACATTTCCTCAATAGTCGGTGATGGTGGTGGAGGAGGGGCATTGTGATTTCTGAACTAATTTTGATAGCCTTGTTGCCCTCCTTGGTTTCTGTGCATACCCTGCCCTGAACCTTGACCTTGTTGATTGTTGCTACCCCACGAAAAATTTGGATGATTCCTCCAATTCGAGTTGTAGCCACCGCCAAACTGCTGTTGATTCCTCTGTGCATTGCCCACAAAGTTGACAAAATCAGGATTTGCACCACAGCATTCAGCTGAATGCTCACTACTACCACACACTTCACACCATATCTGTTGGACTGCATTGACTGAGGCTGACTGCTGGTTCAAATTCATATTGCTGAAGTGAGTGTTTAACTGATTTTGCAAAGCAGCTATCTGTGCAGCGATAGCTATGAATCCATCCACTTCAAGCACTCCCACTGCTTTCCTTGCTCCACCTCTTGAAGAATCTGCATTCCATTCCGGATTGCCTTGTGAAATTCGGTTGAGCAAAGTGTACAGCTCCTCATAAGTCTTCTCCAGCGCTTGCCCTCCAGCTGCTGAGTCTAACAAAATTTTAGTGTGGGGTTCCAAACCCTCAATAAAAGTGTGGACCAACACCTCATTTGACTGATGATGATGAGGACAATCCCGCAACATGGACTTGAATCTTTCCCAGGCTTGATAAAGATTTTCTCCTTCCCTCTGTTTAAAACTTAGAATCTGACTTCTAAGTTTAGCTGTTTTACCTGAAGGGAAAAATCTGATCAAAAACTTCCTTGCAAGATCATCCCACGTTGATATAGAGTTGGGTGGTTCAGCTTTTAACCACCTCTTGGCTTCACCCAGTAAGGAAAATGGAAATAAGGTGAGCCGAACATAATCAGGTGACACTCCAGCGGGTATGTAAGTGTCACTTATCTCCAAAAAGTTCTGGAGATGTTGTTGCGGATCTTCGTGAGGGAGACCGGTAAACTGCCCACTAGTGTGCAAAAGTTGCACCATATTTTGCTTTAACTCAAATCTCCCTCCAGGCTCTGGTTTGCGGATGCTGGAATGTACATTATTAGCGTGTGGGATTGCCACCTCGCGAACCGGCCTGGCTGCTACTTCCTCGGGCACTAACACTGCCCGCACAACTGGTGGATTTGGTTGCTCCATCATAGACTGTTTAAGCAACTGCAGCTTCTTCCGAAGAGCTTCTCTACGTTGACTGTGCAATTCACGTTCTGGCTCTAAGTAAGATTCCACCAGCTCCTTGTCCCTTGCCAGTGTTCACAGAAATAAAAATATGCAAAATACAGGCTAAGACCAAGTTGTTAACACTTAAGAAAATAAAAAAACAAATACAGCAAATTTACACTAAACACAATTTTACAAATCGCCTAGCCTCCCCGGCAACGGCGCCAAAAACTAGCTCGGGGCTTGTACTGCTCGGGTTGGTATTAAACATTATCAACCGACACGCAAGTGCACGTGGTCAAACAAGTAATAAAGTGGCTAAGTAGCCAAGTATCGATCCAAGGAGGCTGCTCTAGATATGTAAAACTACCTAGTTTACTATATTTCTATTCTATCCCTAACTATGTTAACAACAATCCAACCAAGAGTTGAGTGAGTTTTTGTTTCTAAACTATTTATATACTACAATTAATAACAACTATTTACTTTAGAATTTAGACAATGGATACGCACATGCCAAGGTTAAGAACGAGTAATGAACTTGATAATCATGATAATTTAGTCATCCTCTTCTTCATGTTGCTAGCCAAGAACGTTGCCTAGAAATTAAAACTTTCGTATTTAATTTCACTTTAGAATCATAAACCATCCATCTACATTTCTGTGATCAAATGCAATTTATGACCTAGCACTACAATTCCGGTTCCTAAATTGAGTAATACGGCTTTCAAGTATATTTCTATCAAGAAAGCACATCAAAACCCAATTTTCCCAAATCAAGTTAAGAACAATACCCTATTAATTCACAACTTTCCAATTTCGTGCTCTCTCGAGTGAAATTGGACTTTTTAGATATACATTAATGGTGGCCAATCAATAATGTAGTAAGAACAAGAATTAATAGAACAACATGCAAGAAGAAGAAGAAACCATATCAATTATCACCAAAATTCATTACACAAGTTCAAAACCTCAGCAAAGAAGGGAATTAGCCACTCATTCTGGGATTAATCATCCTAAAATGAGTGTAAATCATGCATACAAGTGAAGGAAAGAAGAAAGGAAGAGAAGAAAACTCTTAGCTTTTCTATTCTTCAACTGCCACAAACCCACGTTCCTGCTCTCCACTTCTGAACTCAGTCTAAAAACTAAAAACTTATTAAAAATAAACCTAAGTGTGCTATTTATACTAGTGGGAAATTTTTCCCGGAATAACAAGCAACGTGTCACGGAGGCCAACGCGGAGCACTGCCTCCGTGACACGGCGTGGACGCAGACCCTCTCTGGAAATTGCAGGGTCCGGATAATTGGCCTCAACGTGGCACGGAGGCCATCGCGGAGTCCTGTCTCCGTGCCACGGAGCTGTCGCGAGGCCTTACTGGAATCTGCCAATTAATTTCCTCTCCAGGCAGTGTGCTACCGCGATGGCATCGTGGCACGGCTCCATCACGGAGCCAGTGTAAAATGTGCCATCCAAGGTCTTTTCCACGCTCGCATCCCAGTCCAACTCCGACATAGTTCCAACACGCATTTTAGCTCTTAAAAATCACCTTATCCTGCAAAACAAATGCTAATCATGTTGGTTAGTATAAATTCGCATTTTATTAACAAATACATGATATTATATACACATTGCACAACAAACAAGGTAAAAATGATACGTTTGAGTATCACTTGGGCATATAAATCTGCCCAAGATCAACACCCTCACCTCATCCAAGCCTATCACTATAATCATCTTGAGGTTCCTCTGAAGCTTATACTACCCAGAACCTTCCTACATCCCTGGCCTGGCTAGTAACATGTACTCCATGAACTCTCACCTACAGGGCATCTAAGGCATGAACAAGAAGTCATCCGAAATGCATATGACATTATCACCATTTCTATCACGGGTGAGCATACATAAGGTTTTAGAGTATGGGAATTGTGAGCATAAATCGTACGAGAAATTTAAACAGGGCATATACTAGATTTAGCATGATATTATGTGCTATTAAGGCAAATCTTAAGGACTGAGTTCATAGAGTTGAGCATACTGCAAGACATGAGTTCCCATACATAACGAGTGTCATGATATGAAACTGAGGTTTATGGAATCATGGAGGAAGACTGGGGTCGCCGTCTGAAGTAGTTAATTCTCATTCTACCAATATGAGTATGGTACACGTAAGGAGTACTTGGAACTTAGACATGGGCATAACGTGTTCACATATGGCAATGAGTATCATATTGCCTAAAGTACGAGAAGATACTAGAATAAGCATGGATCGATCTTCCATAGTTACTGATCCTGGACTTTCGCACTTGGAACTCAATACTTGACTCGATCCCTCACTTTATCATCTCCCCCTTAGCTTAAAGTCATCATTCTAAGGGTCTGGACCATCCTATAATTCTAGATAAAAGATCACTAACTCTTTATTACTCATATGGGCCTAAGGCCACCTCTAAAGGTATCATACTTCTTCTATCACATCCCTCTGTTCATCCAATTCTCTAACCATTCAACACAATACACTAAATGAAACTCATACTAAGACACTTAAAGGAATCACATACCTTATATTGTAGTTCTTAGGCCTAGTAGCACTCAACATGAAAAGATCGTAACATACCTATGACTACCTCTAGTGAGCTCTCCCAATCTTGGTGCTGCCCCCTCCCTGCACCAGCTGACACGCCCTGCTAAAATGGGAGAGCTATCAGAGCTACTGAAGAGATGGCTGGGGCTCTACCTTTACCCCTTTTGGCTACTGGGCAATCTCTAGGTTTATGACTGGGCTTGCCATGCTAGAAGCAAGCATCTGAACCCATCAAGCACTTTCGTAAGTGGTTCTTCCCATATCTCTTGCAAGCTGGATATGTAATGTCCCTTACACAGGACCTTCTCTCCTAAATCTTAGGGTCGAACTATCTGTCCCTTTGCTCCTTTTTGGATCCGAGTAGTGGGTTACTAACTGATGAAGGTTCTGGAGCCAATGATCTCTACTGGAGCTGTGGGTGATTCCAACCACAAGGGGAAACTCAAAATTGCCAATTCTGTCCCTCTTGTACTCCCTTGTCCTTTCCTTAAACATTTTTCCCCCCTTCGAACCATGAATCTCAAACGGACTCTTCTTAGTGAAGTCTAAAACTGTACTAACTGCAATACCTCTAATAGAATTTGCAGGTGCGACGGTCTACTGGTAATATTAAGTGCCCATGGCCTTTATTAACACTCTAAAGGCAGTCTCGAGCTCCACATCTATTATTGCCCACTAAGGGGACGTACTAGAGTTGGTGGGGCTGGTGGATTTCCATTGCTGTTTCCTCTTCCGTTATATCTTCTAGTAGGCATTCTCTGCGATCACGTATAACATGACTTGGAGGAGAATAGAGAGTTAAACTTCATAGCACGAGATAGGATCATGAAAGAAGGTAAGTTTCCTAAAACATCTTCTAGCCTCTTCCTCATAAGTGTGGCGCGCTTCACACCCATGAAAAAGACTTTACCTAACGCGACTTTCAGAAACCCTAGGACACACCTAAAGCTAATGCTCTGATATCAAGTTTGTCACGATTCGAGCGTGGACTCTAGACCGCGATACGAGACCTAGAACCACGAACGGCTCAAATTTAACCAATGACACTTACACAACATAAATATTTCATGACCCGAACGGAGGCCCGGATCGCAACATGGGACGAGGAGCCCCGAGAGACCCTAAGTCGACCCATGGCATAAGCATACATCTAATTCGATCAATAAAACTAAATAAAACAACAAGATAATCATAGCAGAAGTCTAGATTTAACTTAACATCAGAAAACACAATCTAAAGTTGAATACATCCATAAGTCTGAAAAGCCTCTAAACATGACGAGTTGATGGGACAAGACCCCAACTAACTCAACAAGATGAAACTCAAAATACATGAAGAACATCTAAATAGTAAAGTCCTTTGGAGATGAGGATTCACCCACAACATACAATGATATCTCAGAAGGCTAACTATGAACGGGGCTGAGCCAGAGAGCCGAGTCCTGTATCATGAAACGATATAGCATAGAGTATGCAGTCAGTACGTGGAGTGTACCGAGTATGCAAGGTAAGTGAAATCGCTCAATTAAGTAAAATCATTTAAAGACAATGCATAATGTAAACATAAACACTAAGAATTTGAGAATAGGGCTCGCATGCATTCTTTATGAAATCATGATCTTATCATAACATAACGTACATCATAACTAAATCTATCGACTCAAAGCTAAAATATGATATTGATAAGTGAAACTGAATATTGAGTCAAACCTGCTTTAGAACATGTATCAATGTATAAATCATAAGAAAGATGAACATGTATAACTGAAATCATGAGGAACAATGGGAGACTCGCCTTTTAACCGACTTACCACGATAGAGTTTATGTGGTTCCAACTATCACACTCAAGTGGGTAAAGCCGTCTAAAGCCTTGCCAGGGCTAGGTACGATACCATGATATCGATATTAAGCTCGTGGGCCAATAGGGTCGGGGATAGCTCACAAGGGAGGTATCGAAGTAATATATATAATAGTATAAACCTATATTGGTGCGTAGTTCTGAGGAATAGGGTGATCGATCCTTAGCCTACTCGGTGCTAGACACTAATCCCAAAAACATGCATATGCTCTACATCGTTATTCAATGAAGCTCAACATCATCTATTGACGAAGCTCAATAATCAAATACATCTCAACTATGAAATCATGCATATGAGAAGCTTTAAATCAAATCATACCACAAGCAGAAAGATAATTGGGAGTCTTCGCTCCAAAACCATGTGGTAAGCTCAATTCGGGAAATCATGAATCATACTTTGAACATGTGGGCATTGCCCAAAGCTTTATCATACTTGAAAAGTACTCAATTCATGTGGAAAACATGATTATAAACATGGGTAGCTTGAAAACATGCTTTTCATCATGACATCTCATCATCATCATACATTCATCATGAATCTCATCTTTCATGAACTTTTCATCAATGAGCTTTTAAATTCACAAAACTAGAAACATGATTTTTAATTGAAAGCATCATAAAACTTGCCCATTCTTCATAATTCAATAGTAGAAACATATTTAAATCATACCCATGTAACAATAAGAAAATTGATGCATTGGGTTAAGACCCCATAGTTTATACATAGAACATTCATGATTTAGAGAGAGATTGGGCATGGGTGTAAAAGGAATCACCTATTCATAACCCTACATACCTGTTGGTAGCTGATTCTTACACTTCTTTGGTAGCCCAAGAAGAAATTGAAGAACACTAAGCTTGATCACCCACTCTCACCTTCTACCTTGCATGCATGAATGAATATGGCCTAAAATGAACTTAACCCCTTTAAAAGACATTATTCATAACTCAAAACGACATAGTTTAGGCCTTAGAATCTTAGGAATTGTAGAAAAGCCCTTACTAAATTTGCAAAAAATAACTGCCAGATGGTCCCAATGAGGGACCTAATGACTTGTCATCAAGGGCCACGACTCGTGGAGTTGTCCGTGAGGTACACTACTCATCTGATCATCTGGGCTAATCACGGGTAACAACACTATCCGTTACGGGTGGCCACGACTCATGGTCACCACCTGTCATGTACATTGCCTCAATACCGATAAATTCTTCAACTAGCTAACCACGACCCTCCCCACAAATTGCGGTGACTGAGCACGTCTTGTGGGGCCCTCCCGTCTAGTACGCTGTCTCTCTTCCTTCTCTTTTCTTACTCGCCCACCCCACGACTGACCTAATGAGTCGTGGTGCCTGACCACGACTCGTGGTCACTTACGTGGGATCCCATTTTTCTAAAATATCAAACTCATCCCCTGACCTCCGCATGAGTCACATCACGACTCGTGGGCTGCTCTCACCGGTCACCCTCACGACCCGTCCTGATGCCTGGTGCTAGATTTTATGTTTTTCTCCATTTCAACTCCCGAGTATGATCTTTGGCTTCTAGGGCACGATATCTACCCCTTAGGACATTCATCCTTGAATGTTGGAAAACATACAGAAAAGAGGAGAGATGCAATTATCATAATCAAACACTGATCATTTAAGCCAAAAACTGACGGAATGACTACCTCCGATTCAAACTACATAGCTGATCGAAATTCACGAATTACACATACATCCATGTACATAAAAGAAACTTGGGCACATAAACTGAACATGAAAACTAAATAGGATTTTAGGACAAAACTGATACCTCAAGATGGAACTGAGCCGGTAGAGAATAAATGTGAGTATCTAGCCATCATATCTGTTTCGGCTTCCCATATAGCTCCCTCAACATGCTGATTCCTCCTTAACACTTTAATTGAAGCTACTTCCTTGTTCCTTAGCCTTCAAACTTTACGATCCAGTATTTCTACTGAAACCTCCTCATAACTGAGATTGTCTTTCACACCAACGCTGTCCACTGGGATAACCAGAGCTGGATCACCTAAACACTTCTTTAAGAGCGATACATGGAATGCATGATGCACAGAAGCTAATTTTGAGGGTAACTCCAATTCATATGCCACCTTGCCAACATGTCTCACTATGTACGGGCCAACATAGAGGGGACTAAGTTTCCACTTCTTTCCGAACCTCATCACTCCATTCATGGGAGACACCTTCAGAAATACCCAGTCATCAACTTCAAATTCTAATTCTCTCCTTATCACATCGGCATAGGACTTTTGACGAATCTAAGTGGTTTTCAACCTGTCCCTTATTAACTGAACCTTCTCCATAGCCTAATGAATAGAATATTTCCTTAGCACCACTGCTTCACCAACCTCAAATCAACCAATAGGTGATCTACATCTCCGCCCATTGAGAGCCTCGAACGGTGCCATCTGGACACTGGAATGATAATTGTTATTGTATGCAAACTTGATAAGAGGCAAATGATCATCCCAGATACTTTTAAAGTCAATCATGCATGCCCTCAACATGTCTTTTAGAGTCTGAATTGTCCGCTCTACTCGGACATTCGTTTGCGGGTGGAATGTTGTGCTGAGCTTAATCTAAGTACCAAGTCCTTTTTGAAACGACTTCCAAAACTGAGAGGTAAATTGAGTACCTCTGTATGAAATGATGGACAAGGGCACTCCATGAAATCGAACTAGCTCCCAGATATTTAGTTTGGCATAGTCCTCCGCCGAATCAGTGGTTTTGGCTGGTAGAAAATGAGCAGCCTTGGTCAACCTGTCCACCACAACCCAAATGGAGTCATATTGTTGACAGGTATGAGGTAAACCTATGATGAAGTCCATATTAATTTCTTCCCACTTCTAAGTAGGAAATATCCTGAAGTATGTCTCCCGACCTATGGTGCTCGACCTTTACATGTTGACAGTTTGGGCACTTAGCTACAAATTCTTCTATGTCCTTCTTCATTCCATTCCACCAATAGATTTCCTGTAAGTCACGATATATCTTGGTGGCACCTGGATGAATAGAATACCTGGATCCATGAGCCTCGTGCAACATCCGCATCTCAAATCATCAACATCCGAAACACATAGACGACCCTGGTACAGAAGCACACCATCTCCCCTTTGGAGAAGATCTCTACCTTCTAACTGTGAATGGATTCCTTTAACTTTATCAAAATCGGGTCCTCATCATTGTCTAGTTTTTTACATTAGTCATCAAGGACGATTCTGATACATTCTGAACAACAATGCTGCTATCGATTGAGTCAACCAACCTAACTCCCAACCTTGCGAGTTGATGCACATCCTTCACCAGCTCCTTCTTCTCCTCATCCACATGGGTCACACTCTCCATAGAGAGTCTACCTAAGTGCGTCTGCTACTATATTAGCCTTACTCGAATGGTAAAAGACACTCATATCATAGTTCTTGAGTAGCTCCAACCACCTCCTTTGCCGAAGATTGTGTTCCTTCTGGGTAAATACATATTGCAAACTCTTATGGTCTGCAAACACATCCATATGGATCCCGTACAAATAATGTCACCATATCTTCAAGGTGAATACCGCTGCAGCCAATTGAAGATTATGGGTCGGCTAATTCTTCTCATGAACCTTTAGCTGTCTAGAGGCATATGCTATAACCTTTCCGTTGCATCAACACACACCGAAGTTCAATCCTCGAAACATCAAAATACACCACAAATCCATCAATACCCTCTGGTAGAGTTAATATCGGTGCTGAAGTAAGTGGAGTCTTCAAATCTTGGAAGCTCTTCTCATAAGCCTTCGACCATTGGAATTTCACCTTCTTCTGGGTCAATTTGGTCAAAGGTGTTGCAATCGATGAGAAACCTTCAACAAATCTCTAATAATATCCAGCTAAACCCAAGAAGCTCCAGATATCCGAAGGATTCACCGATCTAGGCCAATTCTTCACCGCCTCTATTTTATGAGAATCCACCTTTATGCCCTCACTTGATACCACATGGCCTAAAATGCTACAGAGTTCAATCAAAACTCACACTTGCTGATTTTAGCATATAATCGACAATCCTTGAGAGTCTGTAGCAACATTCTCAAGTGAGCGACATGCTCCTCCTCTCTCCGAGAGTATATCAGGATGTTATCCATAAACACAATCACGAACATATCCAAGTATGGCTTGAACACCCTATTCATCAAGTCCATAAAAGCTGTAGGAGCATTTGTTAGTCCAAAACACGTTAACTACAAACTCTTAATGACCATACCGCGTCCTGAAGGCTATCTTCGGGGTGTCACTCTCCCGAACTCTGAGCTGATGATACCCGAACCTGAGATCTATTTTTGAGAAGCACTTGGAAACCTAAAGCTAGTCGAATAAATCATCAATCCTGGGTAGAGGATACCTGTTCTTGATGGTGACTTTGTTCAATTGCTGATAATCAATACACATGTGAAGAGAACCATCTTTCTTTCGAACGAATAGAACTGGTGCACCCCATGAAGACTTGCTTGGTTTAATGAAACCCTTATCTAACAAGTTCTTCAACTATTC
This sequence comes from Datura wrightii, assembly GCA_035772735.1. NCBI lineage: Eukaryota > Viridiplantae > Streptophyta > Magnoliopsida > Solanales > Solanaceae > Datura > Datura wrightii. The sequence goes on from JASDFA010000016.1 coordinate 127,721,895, forward strand.
TTTCAATTCCTTTAGCTCGGGTGGAACCATTATATAGGGAGGAATAGATATAGATTGCGTGTTGAGAAGAAGGTCAATACCAAAATCAATCTCCCGCTCGGGAAGGATTCCCGGTAAATCATCTAGAAAGACCTTGGGATACTCGCATGCTATTGGGACAGACTGGATAGTCGGGGTCTCGGACGTTGCATCCTTAACCCTAACTAAATGGTACACACAACATTTAGAAGTCATCTTCCTAGCCTTAAGGTAGGAAATGAAACGACCTACAGGTACAAATGAACTACCCTTCTATTCTAAGACAGGCTCACTCAGAAATCTGGACTTTACTGCTCGGGTTCTACAATTAACTGAAGCATAACATGCAAATATCAAATCCATGCCAAGGATAACATCAAAATCAGTCATGGCTAACTCTATCAAATCTGCTGAGGTGACTTTCTGAAGGACTGAGACAAGGAAACCTCTATACATTCGTCTAGCTACAACTGAATCACCTACTGGAGTAGAAACTAAGGGTTCTGAAAAGACTTTGAGACTGACTCTAAAGCTACTGGCCACATAAGGTGTCACAAAAGACAACGTAGCACCCGAATCTAACAAAGCATATACATCACGATGGAAAACTCGTAACATACTAGTGACCGCATGCGGGGAGACCTCCTGCTCCTGGGGGGATGCTATATCATCAATTATGTTTTGGCGCTGATCGCCACTTGTGCTGGTAGATGCCCCCTAATGTGTTGAGCGTACGACTGGGGCTGTTGAACTAGAAGCTGGGCCTTGGCCCCCATCATGATCTTGCCTCATTGCTGAGCAATCTTTGAGCATGTGTTTGGGCTTCCCACACCCGAAACAAAAACCTGTACCTTCTAAACACTGACCCGTGTGACCCCGACCACACCTGCGGCAAGATGGCACAATAGAATCTGCGGGTCTGCTGCTCTGACCCCTAGAGCTTGATGCTCGCCCCCTCTGATCGTGCCTTGGTCTAGATGGCACACTCAATGCTAAAGATACTGGGGTTGATGATCTCTAGTGGGTCTGCTGTCGGTGCCCATCCCCTGACCTCGGCTGTGAGAATCTATGGTCATCGGTCCTGGCCCTCTTGGCCTCCCCCTCTCTCAGATATGCTGCCTCAATCTACTGGGCATACAAAACTATCTGAGGGAAATCCATGTCTTGGTGGAGCATATCTTGCCATTCCATGAATGAACCTGCTCACTCACTCCCTCTGATCATCCACCAACTCTGGGGCATACTTTGATAGGCGGGTGAACTCAAGGGCATACTCCTGCACCGTCATCCTCCCTTGATTCAGATTCACAAACTTAGCTGCCTTCAGCTCTCTCATCTCACGACGGAAGAACCGATCTAAGAAAGCAACATGGAACTCCTCCCAAGTGACCAGGCCTGCTCCGACGGCCTTGCTATCTTTCTATTAGCGAAACCAAATGTGCGTGACCCCTTTCAACTGGTACGAGGCCAACTCCGCGCACTCAACTCAATTTATCCCGATGACTTGGGTGATCTTCACAATCTCATCTATGAATTCATGCAGGTCCTACACTCACTTTTAACTTGAGGAGCTCTGGTGGGTTCATTCTCAAGAAATCCCTGACTCAAGTCGTCGCTGCATTGCCATTTTGCAGAACATGCGCAATGGCCTGCTGATTGACCTGAGTGGTCAAGGCCTGCACGAGCATCTGAATAGCTGCCCAAAACTCAGCATGGGCAACCAGCTCCGGTGCCTGGTGCTCCTGAACTGCTGGGGCCTACTGGTGCCCATTTCCATTGCCATCCTCTTGGTTGTCTCCATTCCCATTCCTTCTACCATTTACTCTTCGGGGATCCATGATTCTGCAATTGCGAATAACATGAATTAGAAGGATAAAAAAGGAATTTCATCGCACGACATAGATCATGAAAGAAGGGAAGATTTCCTAAACGTTTTGTAGTCTCTTTGTCATAAGTGTGGCATGCTTCACACCTATGAAAAAGACTCTACTTAATGCAACTTTTAGACACCCTAGGACACTTCAAACCTATTTCTCTGATACCAAGTTTGTCACGACCCGAACGGAGGCTCGGATTGCAACAAGGGATGAGAAGCCCCAAGAGACCCCAAGTAGACCCATGGCATAAGCATACATCTAACTCAATCAATAAAACTGAATAAACCAACAAGATAATCATAGTGGAAGTCTAGATTTAACTTAACATCAAAAAACACAATCTGAAGCTGAATACATCCATAAGTCTGAAAAGCCTCTAAACGTGATGAGTTTATGGGAAAAGACCCCAACTAACTCAATAAGATGAAACTGAAAATACATGAAGAACATCTGAGTAGTCAAGTCCCAGATAGATGAGGACTTACCCACAACATACGATGCTAACTCAGAAGGCTGACTATGAATAGGGCTGATCTTGAGAGCCGGGTCCTGTATCATGAAACGATACAACATAGAGTATGCGGTCAGTACATGAAATGTACCGAGTATGCAAGGTAAGTAAAACCACTCAAGTAAGTAAAATCATTTAAAGACAATGCATAATGTAAACATAAACATTAAGAATTTGAGAGTAGAGCTTGCATGCATTCTTTATGAAATCATGATCTTATCATAACATAACGTACATCATAACTGAATCGATCAACTCAAAGCTAAAATCTGATATTTCTAAGTAAACTGAACATTGAGTCAAACTTGCTTTATAACATGTATCAATGTATAAATCTCAAGAATGATGAACATGCATGGGAGACTCGTCTTTTAACTGACATACCACGATAGAGCTTACGTGGTCCCAACTATCACACTCATGTGGGTAGAGCCATCTAAAGCCTTGCCAGAGCTAGGGACGATACCATGATATCAATATCAAGCTCATGGGCCAATAGGGCCGGGAATAACTCACAAGGGACGTCCCGAAGTAATATATATAATAGTATATGTTGGCGTGTAGTTCTGAGGCATAGGGTGATCAACCCTTAATCTACTCGGTTCTAGATCTACTCCCAAAAACATGCATATGCTCTGCATCATTATTCAACGAAGCTCAACATCGTCTATTGACGAAGGTCAATAATCAAATACATCTCAAATATGAAATCACGACTATGAGAGGCTTTAACTCAAACCATACCACAAGCTGAAAGATAATTGGGAGTCTTCGCTCCAAAACCATGTGGTAAGCTCAATTCGAGAAATCATTACTTTGAACATGTAGGCGTTGCCCAAAGATTTATCATACTTGAAAATATTCAATTCACATTGAAAACATGATTATAAATATAGGTATCTTGAAAACATTCTTTTCATCATAACATCTCATCATCATCATACATTCATCACAAATCTCATCGTTCATGAACTTTTCATCAATGAGCTTTTGAATTCATAAAACTAGAAACATGATTTTTAATTGAAAACATTATAAAACTTACCCATGCTTCATAATTTGATGGTAGAAATATATTTAAATCATACCCATATAAAGAATTAGAAAATTCATGTATTGGGTTAAGACTCGATAATCTAGACATAGAACATTCATGAGTTAGAGAGGGATTGGGCATGAGTGTGAAAGGAATAACCCATTCATAACCCTATATACCTGTTGGAGATGATTCTTACTCTTCTTTGATAGACCAAGAAGATATTGAAGAACACTAAGTTTGATCACCCTCTCTCACCTTCTATCTGGCATGCATGAATGGATATGGCCTAAAATGACTTAACCCCTTTAAAAGTCATCATTCATAACTCAAAATGACATAATTTAGGCCTTAGAATCTTAGGAATTACGGAAAATCCCTTACTAAATTCATAGAAAACTGCCAGATGGTCCCAACAAGGGACCTAACTACTCGTCATCAAGGGCCATGATTTGTGGAGTCGTCCGTGTGGTACTCTACTCATCTGATCATATGGACTCATCATGATTAACAACATGATCCTTTACGGGTGACCATGACTCGTGGTCACTACCCGTCATGTATACTGCCTCAATACCAATTAATTCTTCAACTAGCTGCCCATGACCCTCCCCACGAATCGTGGTGACTGACCACTACTCATGGGGTCCTCTCATCAAGTACACTATTTCTCTTCCTTCTCTTTCTTACTCATCCAACCCACGACTGACCTAACGAGTCATGGTGCCTGACCACTACTCATTTTCACATCCGTAGGATCCCACTTTTCTCAAATTTCAAACTCATCCCTTGGCCTCCCAACGAGTCACATCACGACTCGTGGGCTGCTCTCACAGGTCACCTCACGACCTGTCCTGATGCCTGGTGCTAGATTTTAGATTTTTCTCTGTTTCAACTCCTGGGTTTGATCTTAGGCTTCGAGGGTATAACAAAATAAGAGCATATATATAGTGAAAATGAATCATAAAAATGAATAGGAAGAATTCTAAATGATATAAAGCATGAACAAGAATGACAAGTCACAATGCTAAACCATATAGTACATAACTGTCTGAAAGCCTCTAGTCATAAGATGAGCTGATGGGACAACACCCCCAACTAGCTTGCTAAGTCTGTAACTAAAAGACAAGAACATAACACCATAAGATAATAAACATCCTCAAAACATGAGAACTCACCCAAATGGGGACTGAGCTCAACTGAGGCGGGAGCTGGGCTAACGACGATGCTGAGATTGGTCGCCCGAACCTATATCATGAAATAATATAACATAGAGTATGCGATCAGTACTTGAATGTACTGACTATGTAGAGTAATAAAACATGCTAGTAAAATAGTATAAGAGAGGTCATGAGTGTAAAATCGTATCAAACATGAGATTCATATCATAAATTGAACATGAGAGCTCAAGGCTTTCAAACTGTAATATAAAGTTGAACATGACTGAATTCATAAGTGAAACCTTGTAAAACATAATTTGAGCCAAATACCATAAGTCATAAAATCATGAAACTTGAACATGAATGTGTGTGTATATATATATATAAAAGCTAAGGAACAGACATACCCCATGTGAGCACGCATTGAGCTCAACCTGTAATACCTTAATCGGGAGGGTGTTCGTACCTTGCCAGGGTAGAACAATGAAAGGGCATGATATCACTCATGGTTGGCCCATTCGGACATGGGAAACACTCTCGTGGAGGACCCCATCGTGGGTATATTGGTATGTAATTTTGAGACCTGGGTGCAGGGGGACCTCGATCTACTCGTGCTAAATACTACTCCCAAAATATATAGAGTGCTCATATCATAGTCATGAAACATGAATTTGTATGTGTAGTTTAAATCATGAAATTCATCACATGTTAACATACGTGAGCTAGCCATGAAAATTGTGCCGAAGACGGGCCATGATACATAAACTTGATTTTCATGAAATTGATACATTCTTGAATAAAACTTCATAACTTGAAATCATAAAATCATAATCTTAAGATTTGTAAAGATTCATGCATACTTTGATAATTTATCATAGCTTGAAATCATAGGATCATAAACTTAGAAATTGTAAGATCATGCATAATTGGATAAAATCATCATAAACTTGAAATCATGAATTCATAAGGAATTTGAGGGTCAAATCTTCCATAATAACCATAATTCTCAATTGAAATATGAGGGAATTGAACCCATAGAAAGATCATAGAAGATTTCACTGAATTGGTTCTAACCCTATAATTTTCATAAAACTTGATTGGAGACTTGACTTCATGAGTTATAGAAGAAATTAGGTATGAGGGTTGAAGAAATCCCCGATTCATGGCCCTACATACCTGGGTAAATGATTTACTAACTTGTCTTGAAGATCCAAGAGGAATTGAGAAGTTGGAGGTGATGAACCCTAGCTTCTTCTTGAGAGAAAATCCAATCTACGGATGTTTGAAGAGAGTGAGGATTTAGGCTAGGTTAAACCTTTTAGTCTGACCTTAAGAAAGCCCAAAACAATGTTATGTAGGAGTTAAAAGTATAGGAGTTTACCAAAATACACCCAAACTACCAAAAAGGCCTGAAACTAGCAGAACCAATGACCAAAGGAATAGGTCGGTGGTTGATAGGAAGACCCATATTGAGGTTCGTCTAATGCTTGGTGCTGCTTTACTAAATTGGTCATAACGTTTTGCTTCGAACTTCGATTGATGCAAGGTTGGATGCACTAAAAAGAAGTCTTAAAGGGCTTCAATTTATGTATTTAATAATGCAAAAACACTTTGTAAAATTGGAGATATGGTCGTTTGAAGTTGATCATTGTAAGAACTTATATGAAAACTCAATTGGTAATAAGGCTCTCAACTCAACTTTGTACTAGAGGTTCCTTATGAGCTTAATTTGTACCTAATGCACTTCTCACACTTAAGAATTGATCTTAATACCTTGTTTTCATAAAATTCATTGGGTTCGGATCTATCCACATACCTAGAATGATTTCAAACTTAGCCAAAAAAATCCTAGGCGTTACAATATCTCATCTTACAGAGAGATGGTACGAACCATACCATGATCCTACGATCTGTTACTTTCTTCTCATACCTCCGAAGACATATAGGTCATTCTCTGATCTTCATTCCATGGACGGATACTTTGGCTCGTGCCACCACAGTACGAGTCGTACTGACACTCGTGGTCTCTTAAACAAATCCTGAACATTTCTCTAAATCTGATACTATGGCTCCTACAAACAACCCGTATAATCAAACAACAATCCGTACAAATCCCCCCCATCAATTTTGGGCCAATTTTTAATAGCTCACTAGAACTCAACAATGGGCACAACCAATGACCCGTTGGTTCCTACAATGAATCGTACTGAAGTTCGTTGTTTTTTCTGGTGTTGTTTTCCTACTGTTTTCTACTGTAAGTCTCGGGTCTAATCAAAGGGACTTTTCGGGGTATTACAGCAATTCCAAAGGACACAAGTATAGTTGAAAGTGAATGAAAATTCTTTACAAAGGACACAAGTATTGGTGAAACTGAATGAAAATTCTTCACCCAAATTTGATGAATGGATTTTATTATTGTGTTAAATTATTTTTCAATGAGATGTTTAAATTGACAAAAGATGGGGACTACATCGGATTTTAGTTTCACAGAAAATACTTAGGTGTAGTTTTTATAATCATCAATAATTACAAGAAAGTATTTGTGACCTATAGAAAATAGGGTGGGAGCAGGGTCCCAAACATCCACAAAAGGTAATTGAAAGATAGAAGTAGTTTTATTTATTAAATCGGGAAGATGTAACTTATATGACTTGTCAAGTTGGCACGCACTACAAATATAACTAAAGTTGAAACTGAAGGATGATAAACTATGCTTCCTAATGACTTGATATAACATACGTTAGTCAGAGTTTCCAAAATGAAGATGCCAGGATATAGAGGATGTTTTTGAAAAATGAAAAATGAAAGATGACCTTGAAGAATTGCGCCGAGAGAATAACTTGGGAGGAAGAGAATAAAGGTATCCATTTTTCCAACCTAAAAGAAGTAGCCTTTTGAACGCTCAATCCTTGACATAAAAATAAGAGGGTGGAATTCAAAAAAGGCTTTTGTCACTCGCAAATTTTTGAACTGAGAGTAAGAGTTTTGTAATTGTAGAACCATAGAGAATATTTTTAAGAGCAAGAGATTTTAAGAGGAAGGAGAGTTAAATTACCAGTTTGATGAATTGGAAGCCCTTGGCCATTACTAATGTGAACTTGATTAGCATCTCGATGGTCTTTCATTTGTTATAGCTTAGCAAGATCATGGGTAATATGATGTGTGACGCCAGAGTAGAGAAACCATTGTGAATTGCTAGTGACTGGAGAGGCATGGCATGACTTGTATGATTGAAGCACTAATGATATATTGGGTCTAGATAATTGAAACCCTAACATAATTGGAAATGTTGGTGCAAATCAACTCACTATTTTCCCACATTCGGACCCCCTATAGGAATTATTTCTACCACTATGGTAACCAACTCTGTCATGACTGTATTGGAGGCCTGTTCCATGATTTTCATTGGGGTTACAATCATATTGTGATGCTCGCTGGCTTGGATTTGCATCTGGGTTGGATGCGAGTTTTGATGGCGATAAATTTGTGATTGATAGAGAGAAGAAGTCTATCCATGAATAAATTTATAGTTAATAAGAAGACTATATAATTAACTGAATGAGACTTGTTCGAGTCGACTAGATAAGGTAGTAAAAGTATCTTTAAATTCATTTCGAAGGCTTTTAATTATGTAGATGTTCTGATATAAGAGGGACAATGGACAACCTATAGCATTTAGTTCATCATATATAAGTTTGGCTTTATAGCTTTTTCATCATACCTTTATATTACAAAAGGCATACACATATATCTACATCAACTTTTCAAAAGTTACTGGAAGACCATACCTATCCAACCACTATTGTACTTTCTTACAAGACATATTTTATAACTATTGTACCGTTCCTTCACAAACTGAACAAAATATTTTAAAAATAACTATTAAACTAAAGACTATCTAGAAAAATATTATTTTCTAACACTCCTCCTTGAGATTTTTCTTGGATACTCCCAGCTTAGTGATGTTGCGCATATTCTTATGCATATTTACCATGTTTTTACCCATATTTGACCTTGTTTTGAGAGCATAATCCTGATAAAATGCATGGAGTCATGTTTATGTGTGTCTTTTGAACTAACAAATGTTTTTAATGTTTTGAGTAGGAAACCAAAAAAAAGGACTAAAAAATGATCAATGTGTGAAGGAAAATAATGTTCGCAAAAATTAGCCTGGTGAGATAGCTGGAATGGTGCGCTAGACCCCCCAACTTCAGAGAAAATTGTTCTCAAGTTGGTGTGTTGGGTGGTGTGGAGCCCCAGGACCTTAACTTCAGAGAAATTTTTTCTCAACACCTTGGCAAAATGAGTGGAGTGGTGTGCCAGAAACATTCTAGACTTAGAAAAATTTTCCAACACTTTGGTGCATTGGATGGAGTGGCGCGCTAGACTTAAAACTTCAAAAAATTTGACTAACACCTTAGTGTGTTGGCTGGTGCGGTGTGCCAGAGGGAAAATTCAGAAGAATTTCAAATAAAAAATTCTGGTGCAGTAAATGGTGCGGTGCGCCAGGTGCTATTCGGGATGGATTTTCAAGTTTAAAAGCTGCACTTCTCAAGGGAAAAAGAACTATTGGATCCCATGCTTATAAATATAACATCTAGGTCATTTGTTAAAAAATAATTCATCATATTGATCACTTTGTACGCAATTCTTTGAGAAAGAGACAAGTTCATTTTCTAGGACTCTTCTTAAACTTATGTTTTTGATTCGAATATTGAATTCTTTAGTTTTCCGCTTGAACATGAGTGGCTAAACTCTTGTTCTAGGGTTTTGGCCATAACAGATGGTTGAAGTTTGAAAGTTTGTATATGCTAGTTCTTAATTTTTTGTTAAAGGTTGGTTATACTTGCTTATTTTCATTGCTTATTCATTAGCTTGATCACCTCACAAATATAATTTGTTGGCTTTTGGTTGAACTCGAGAGAGAGAACCAAAAGGGTTAAAAGTAAGTGTAGAACAGATTTTAGTGACTCTTATATAATGGGTTCAAAATAGATTTCATTTTCGAGGATAGGAATATACCCTTCAACACTATTCAGTTGAATACAAGTAGCCACAAACATCGTCTCATGCTTCTCCTGCGACAATAGGGATATAGGCATTTCGGTTCATAGGATAGTTCTTAGATGTTTGGGAGAATGGCAAGAAATGGGATAGTAACTTTCAACTAGCAACCTTAGGAAGAATTAGTCTAGTATTCAAATCTTAAAACCCAACCTGAAACAAAAACGACAAGACCTTAGATTTTATCATCATTTGAATTACAACATTTGTGAATTCACGTTCAATTTATTAGTTAATTTACTTTTCAAGTTAGTAGTATAATTTCTAAACCATTTCCCAGTTTTACCTAATTTATTAGAATAGTGAAATAAAATATTAACCTTGAGCAATTAATCTGACAAATCTCTGAGGAATCGATAATCTGGACTTCACCAGCCTATATTACTTGATGACCATGTTTGCTTGTGTGTGCTTGGGTGAAATCAAGTTTTTGGTGCCACTGGCGGAGACTTGAATAGTGTTTAATTATTTGTAGGTTAGAATTTTTATTTTGCTATTCTGAATTTTACATTTGTTTGTTGGTTATTGAAGTTTGCAGGTGTTGTGTTCAATGTATGCTAGCTATGAGAAGTTAGGGACCAACCTTGGCTCATTTTAATCTTGATATTGAGAGGACTTTTCATAGGTTAGTGTTCGGTGGTTTGTTGGGTATATAACTACACGTAAGTGCACGTGGTCGAACAAGTAGTAAAGTGGCTTAAGTAAGCCAAGTATCGATCCCATAGGGACTGGGATGAAGTGCAATCTGCTCAAGTGTACTATATTTTAATTCTAAAAATGCAGACAACAGCGTAACCAAAAGTTGATATTTTGATTTATAATTTTTATGCTAAATCTAAAACAACTATCTAATGTGAGTCTGAACTATGAATGAGAGCATGCTGAGGTTAAACAAACATATAATGAAATTAATTATCGACATAATTTGGTTAGTCTTTTCCTCCGGTTGCTAGTCAAGAACTATTGCCAAGAGATTAAAACTCTCGTATTTAACCTCACTTAAGAATCATGAACCATCCACCTACATTTCTGTGATTAAATGCAATTCATGTTCTATCCATACAAAACCGGTTCCTAAATTAACTAATACGACTTTCAGGTATATTTCTATCCTAAAAGTAAATCAATTCTCAATTTTCCCAAAGTAAGAAAAGATCATATCCTATTAATTCACAACTTTCCAATTTCTTGCTCTCTCGAGTGAAACCGGACTTTTTAGATGTACATTAACGTAGGCCACACATTAATGTAGTAAGAACAAGAATTAATAGAACAACCATGGAAGAAAAGATGAAAAACCAATATGATCAACAATCACATTTCACTACAATTGTTCATAACCTCAGCAAGAAGAGGAATTAGCCACTCATTTGTGGATTAAACATCGTTCAATGAGTATTAAACATACAAGCAATTGAATACCAAGAGAAGGAAAGAGAGAAGAACCCTGATAATTTCATCCCCTCAACTGCCTGTAACCCACGTTCTTGCTCCACCAAGTCAGAATATTGAAAAATGAACCTAAGTGTTCTATTTATACTGGTGGGAATTTTTCCCGAAATAACAAGCAACGTGTCACGGAGTGCATCGCGGAGCACTGCCTCCATGACACGCTACCGACGCGGACCTTCACTAGAACTGGGGGTCCAGGAAATAAGGTCCAACGTGGCACAGCGTGCAACGCGGAGCCATGCTACCGTGCCACGAACCTATCGCGTACCCTCTTTGGAAATTGGGCGAAAATTCCCTATCCAGGCAGAAGGCCTCCGTGATGGCAGCGTGACACGGCTCCATCGCAGATCCCCTTTATTTTATGCTTTCCAATGCCTTGTCCCTTGCTCGCATCTGAGTCCAACCCTGATATCTTCCAACATGCATTTTAGCTTCCCGAAATTACATTTTACCTGCAAAACAATGCTAATCATGTTGGTTAGTATAAATTCACATTTTATTACCAATTACATGAGAATGTATACACATTGATAGATAAACAAGGCTAAAATGACACATTTGAGTATCACTTGGGCATATAAATTTGCCCGAGATCACTTACCCCACATATAAATCCTTGTTCGTCCTCGAACAACAATCTTACACCTCATGCAATTTACATCCCACCCTTGCTACTTTGGTTCGACAATTTAGGTTACGGTCATACCGATTATTCAATACAACAAATCATCAAGAAAACATGCATGGTCCTATCAATGCAATGACATTCAATACATCAAGACCTCCTAGACTTAAGAGTCGACTCTCGATATTGGCAAACTCGTGCAAATCAACTGATCAAGATATCCGACACGAAAATTAATCTCTCATCAAGCATGTGCCCTCACAACACAAGAGAGTCTTCCCCTTTTTGCTCATATGAACTCATAAAATTTCAAGCAGGGGCATGTAAACACAATTTCGCTCTCTCTCCCAAAAGAATTCACATGCATCATGTCATGACCCATAAGCTTGCCCTTAGTGTATTACTCCACTAATATAAAGAAGTGTGATGTAAGATCACGTAGGACTTTAACAGGTTGTAATGGAAGCTACGGAACTAGTAAATATTGGGTTAACCAATAATAGCCACTAGCATCCTTAAGCGCTTTTTCAACACATCCCATCAACTCATGGACATTGTTTCTTTTTTCTTTTTCATCCTCCCATTCTTGACATTTTTCTTTAGTTTGGCCCATCTTATTAAGCACACTTGACACAACAACAAAGATTATTCATGCACCTTCATTATAGTTTATTTATAACAAGTGCACCTTCAACCTTTTCTTTTCCTCCATCACTCGACTTTTCTTTTCTTTTCACCATTCTCACTTTTTTGACACTTTGGGAAAATGATTTTCTCTTCTTAAGCACTTAAGAGTTTTGTATAGACTTTACGGCTAATGAAAAAAAGGATTAAGCTCGGTTTACACTTTTTGACAAAAGAAAAAATAATAGGCTAAAGGCTCAACGGGCTGACTAGGGTATACAATCAAGGTGGGTACGACAATGAAAAATAGAAACTTTCAGTTAAACAAAGAAATGCCTACATCCTCTCCTACAATACACCTCCTTCATTTCGTTTTGTACACACACCAGGCAAGTTCTAGACACTTCACAATAGCATGGAATAACAAAACCTCACTTCACACTTATTGCACATGCTCAATTCAAGATGTATTCATAGACTCTTCAATCAGCTAATTACAAGAATTCAAACATTAAGCCTCAATCATACTGAATCGAACTCTATGGCCTAGGTATCTCAACGTATTTACAAAGTTGCATGCTTTCATATGAATCACCTTTGCATTTTAAATATCATGTACAACACGCAACCAGAATTTCGCAACCATAAAGTAACTACAGGTTTTGGGATGCAACCCACTAAAGAAAAACAACTGAAAAATAATTGAAAAACCTACTCCTAACGACTACATTTCCCTTAAGACGGTTGTCATCCATCCATCATAGGGAATGATCACTAACTATGACTTCGGTTCAATGGGACCATCCTCGGTAAAAGAACCGAAAACAAACGCCGAGAAACCCAAGAATTGAATTTTTTTTAAAAAATATCGATCATTTCGAATAACAAAAATATGTACAAAATCAGCTAGCAACATTCATCAAACACACAACAGGTTCACATATATTTGCAATACAGAACAACAACTTACAATCACAAATCACAGGGTCAGAAAAGTTTGTTCACAGGCACAACAACAGATTAGGACATACATACATAACAGCACACCCAGCACCTAACTACTCCCACCCCACACCTAGCTCGAACACTGTCCCCAGTGTTCACAAAAGTTAAAATAGCACAAAAATTAGGTGGTGGAACTCCCTGATCAATCAAAGTACTCCACTTCTTCGTCAGGTGCTGCTTCTTCATCTCCCATGTGAATCACCCCCGTCGTCATCATCGGACTCCACATCGGAGTCCTCCCGACGTGTCTCCTCATCTGTGGGGACATCATCATCCGTGGGCTCTACAAATGCTGGCCCCACTCGGCATAGAGCCCTGGCCTTTTCATCGAAAGGGTAGTCTAGCTCGAGCTGCCATAGCTCCTCCTCTGTTGCTGGCCTCCCACCTATCCTCAGATGGAGCATCTGCATCCCATACATGCGAGCCATGTACTGATCATCACGAGCATGTCGCTCGCCAAGTGTAAGCACTGGCTCGTGGGTGGTGTCGGGTGCCTTAGTTTTAGTGACATCTAAGGCCCGCCACTCCATCTGCGGGATATAATCAAGGGCCTCTTCCTCGACATCTAGGCCCCTCAGGAAGGTGGTGAGTAGTCCACCAAAGCCGTACTTGTGCCCTTGATGCAACCGGGCTCTCTTCATGGCGGAGATAATCACCGCCCCCACGTTGATCTCCAGCCCTTTCATCAGGGCGTACACCAGGCATACAGGATCCCAGGTTACATCTGTCATATGTACCCCCAAGATTAGGCAGGAACAGACGATCTTTAGCCATATTTTGTCTTCCCTGTTCATCTGTGAATAGGGAAAAGTCTGATGGTAGCCCCTCTCTTTGTGTCTGCTCCATCTAGATGTCGATCGGGTCCCACATAAGGTGCGTCTGATGTCCACATACGATGGGGTAATGTTCAGCTGTCGAAGCACGTGAGCGTCTGTGTCCCGCGCCCCTATGATAGCATTGAGGTGGTGGGGCTCAAATGTGACTATTTGCCCTCTGATTTTTATGGTGTGACTTCTTAGGGTCGGGTTCCAGTTGGCATAGAATTCCCGAGTCAGGTGCAGGTTGCATTCCTTGTGCTCTTCAAAGATGAAGTTGAGCCCAGCTGCCTCGATCCGGTGGACAATCCTAGGGAACTCCTGTGCCAATGGTTCTCGTGTGATATGTTCCTCGGGGAAGTACTTGTTTTCTTTGTGCTCTGTGTACCACTTCTTCCCCTCATCTGTCACCCATCTGGTTCCGTATTGGCGGCGTTGGCCGCATGGAACCACTGGTGCTGTTGGGACTGCTGTGCCCAGTCTGATTCGCTTTCTTCCTGCGCCAGATGTTGATGCGCCTTTCACTTTTTCTTGCCTGCTTGCCATTTTACCTGTCAACCCAAGTAAACAAGATCAATGTTAAGCCAATGAATATTAACTTCGATGAAGGTCGGGTTAAGCTAGGCTACCCCACACTTAGTCCTTAGCTATAGTTACAACATACCGGCAAGGTCATGCTTATTTGCACAAACAAACAACCAACTATACAAACATGCTTAGTGCATATGAATAATTCAATGGTATATACTATGTACTACTCAGACTTCTTACAGCTAACCACAATCATTACCATCGACAATCTTTTAATCCATCGCACTTAGCAAGAAAAAAAAACAAAGAAACGAAAACAACAAGAATTTATCTACATGAACCTATACAACCAACCCAATTCTTGCAACTTTCAATATTCCCCTAACCCGAGAATCCGTCGGTCTTTTAACATGATAACAACTAGCACATCGACTCATCTCACTCAACATGTACATCCCGGCATGAATTTCACAAGTTCACTACATTTTTCCACTTCAAATTCAAAAACAAGCCCTAAAAATGATGATATCAAGAAAATTCGATTAAATTATGTAATTAACGAGTTCAAGAAATCATAATGATATTCCGAACATTCATCAACAATAATTCAATTGAATTCATGATTAATTTCTACTTAGGGCAAACTTAGCTCACCTCAGATGCTCAATATCGAAGAAAATCGGCAAGAAATGAGATGGAATCGAAGAACATACCTTGAAGTTGAAGAATTGAAGAAAACTCAATGATTTTCTTGGCCTATTCCGTGTCACGTTGAAGGGGGATGGGTTTTAGGGAGTTTGGTCGTGGAGTGAGTGAAAAATAAGGAAACGTGAGGGGGTTTCGGGGTTTAAAAGTGGGAAAATTGATCGGGTCACCCGGCGACCCGGTGTGAGCCGTCGCGATATGCACGGCAACGTGTCACGGAGTGCATCGCGGTGCACTGCCTCCGTGACACGGAGCTGTCGTGAGCCTGTTCTGGAATTTTTTAAAAATTTCGGATTTATACCTCAACGTGTCACGGAGGGTAACGCGGAGGTCCTCCTCTGTGACACAGAGCTATCGCCCTAGCTCACTGTTTTGCCACTTTTTATTAATTTTCATACCTCGAATTTTCCTTTGTGATTCCATGCATATTTTCCTCTATTTGACCTGAAATTCATCTCACTACACGAAATTGGTTAGAATTATAGGTTTCACTCTAAATAAAAATAAAAACAAAAACTAAAACTAAAAAATTTTGTAGTTAATCAAGAAAAAGAAAAAGAAAAATCTATTCACACTTTACAAAGAGAAAAATTTTTCACGGGTTGCCTCCCGTGCAGCGCCTGGTTTACCGTCGCGGCTCGACGTCGTTAAGCTCAGTTGTCCTCTAGGGTAATGGACGATTTCTCTCGATCACCGTCCTCCCCCCAGTAGTGCTTACACCGTTCCGGTGGTTTTCCCAATAACTCTCGTGAATCCTTCCTATGCTCATCATTGCCTTGATCAATCACATTGATCACCGAGAGTTCTTCATGCACCATCGGGAGCTTGGGTGCCTTGTACACATCGAACACCTCCACCTTATCGTGTGCTCGCATTGTTAGCTGCCACGCAGCTACGTCAATCAGTGCTTTCCCGGTTGCCAAGAAGGGACATCCCAAAATAAATGGGACTTCTGCGTCTGGTTCAAAATCCAGCACGACAAAATCTACCGGGAAAATCAGGGAGCCAACTTGCACCAGAACGTCCTCCACAATGCCATCAGGTCTGGCTAAGGACCGATTCGCCAATTGCAAGATCACTGTTGTGGGTCTAGGACTCCCTAGACCCAGCTTTTTGAATACCGATGACGACATCAAATTTATACTCGCTCCCAAATCACACAATCCACAAGCTCAGATACTCTGCCCAATAGTAATCTGTATAGTAAAGCTCCCAGGGTCTTTGAGCTTTGTGGGCAGTTGGTTTTGAATCCGGGAAGTGCACTCCTCCGTTAGAGCCACTGTAGCATACTCAGTCAACCGACTTTTGTTTGCCACGATGTCCTTTATATACTTGGCATATTTCGGCACTCCCTGCAAAACA
Organism: Datura wrightii; assembly: GCA_035772735.1. Lineage (NCBI taxonomy): Eukaryota > Viridiplantae > Streptophyta > Magnoliopsida > Solanales > Solanaceae > Datura > Datura wrightii. The sequence goes on from JASDFA010000016.1 coordinate 127,738,680, forward strand.
TCAACAAGAGGTAAGTTAATATGTACCTTTTTCAGCACCTCCATGAATTTCTTGAAACACGCCTCCTCCTTGTGTTTCTTTAATCGTTGAGGGAACGGGGGTGGTGGTCTTTCTGATTCAGCTTCCTTAGTCTTCCCCCTCTCAGTACTTTGCTCCCTCTCGACTTCTGCTGCTCCCGATTGTTGAGGTGGTCTTTCTGGTTCCACCTCTTTCAACTGCAAACCACTCCTTGTGGTCACTGCATTCAGCTGCTTGGGATTGGGATCTGTGTCGCTCGGAAGTCCTCCCCTAGGTCTGGTGTTTTGGGCTCCAGCAAATTGCCCAAATTGATATTCAAGTGCCTTGATAGCTAACTGGTTGTTTTTCACTTCGGCTGCCAATTTCACATAGTCAGCCTGCAATTGAGCTTGGTTAGGTATCATAGTCTTGAACATCTCCTCAATGCTGGGTGATGGTGGTGGAGGAGGTGCATTGTTGTTTCTGAATTGTGCTTGATAATTCTGCTGCCCTCCTTGGTTCCTTTGCACACCCTGACTCGAACTTTGCCCCTGATGGTTGTTGCTACCCTAGGAGAAATTCGGGTGATTCCTCCAATTGGAATTGTAGCTATTACCATACTGTTGGTGGTTGTTCCTTTGCACATTTCCCACAAAGTTTACCGAGTCAGGATTTGCTCCACAACACTCAGCTGAGTGCTCACTGCTTCTGCACACTTCACACCACATCTGCTGCACTGCATTCACTGGGGCTTAGGGCTGGTTCATTGTCATGTTGCTGAAGTGGGTGTTAAGTTGATTTTGTAATGCAGCTATCTGTGCAGCAATAGCTGTAAACCCATCCACTTCTAGCACTCCTGCTGCTTTCCTTGTCCCGCCTCTTGACAAATCAACATTCCATTCCGGATTGCTCTGCGAAATACGGTTCAACAAGGTATACAGCTCCTCATAAGTTTTCTCCAGCACTTGTCCTCCAGCTGCTGAGTCTAGCAATATTTTTGTACGGGGTTCCAAACCCTCTATAAAAGTATGCACCAGCACATCATTGGACTGATGATGATGAGGACAATCCCGCAACATGGACTTGAATCTCTCCCAAGCCTGATATAAATTCTCTCCCTCCCTCTGTTTGAAACTTAGAATTTGACTTCTAAGTCTGGCTGTTTTACAGGAGGGAAAAAACCGTATCAAGAATTTCCTCGCAAGATCATCCCACATACAAATAGAATTCGGTGGCTCAGCTTTCAACCACCTCTTGGCTTCTCCCAATAGTGAAAATGGGAACAATGTAAGCCGGACATAATCTGATGACACTCCAGCGGGGATGTAAGTGTCACTTATCTCCAAAACATTTTGGAGATACTACTGCGGATCTTCGTGAGGGAGACCTGTAAACTGCCCGCTAGTGTGCAACAAGTGCACCATATTCTGCTTAAGTCCGAACCTCCCTCCTGGCTCAGGTTTGCGGATGCTAGATGTGACATTATTAGCATGTGGGATTGCCACCTCGCGAACCGGACGAGATGCTACTTCTTCGGGCACTAACACTGCCCTTACTACCGGTAGATTCTGTTGTTGCTCCATGATTGTCTGTCTGAGCAACTGCAGCTTTCTTTCTAGAGCTTCTCTCCGCTTACTATGAAATATTCTTTCTGGCTCTATATACGAGTCCACCAGCTCCTTGTCTCTTGCCAGTGTTCAACAGAGATTAAATCTGCAAAATACAAGCTAAGACCAAGTTGTCAACACTAAGAAAATAAAAATATAGTAAATTAACACTTAAAACAAATTCACCAATTGCCAGTCCCCGGCAACGGCGCCAAAAACTTGTTCGGTGGATTGTTGGGTATATAACTACACGCAAGTGCACGTGGTCGAACAAGTAGTAAAGTGGATTAAGTAAGCCAAGTATCGATCCCACAGGGACTGGGATGAAGTGCAATCTGCTCAAGTGTACTATATTTTAATTCTAAAAATGCAGACAACAGCGTAACCAAAAGTTGATATTTTGATTTATAATTTTTATGCTAAATCTAAAACAACTATCTAATGTGAGTCTGAACTATGAATGAGAGCATGTTGAGGTTAAACAAACATATAATGAAATTAATTATCGACATAATTTGGTTAGTCTTTTCCTCCGGTTGCTAGTCAAGAACTATTGCCAAGAGATTAAAACTCTCGTATTTAACCCCACTTAAGAATCATGAACCATCCACCTACATTTCTATCATTAAATGCAATTCATGTTCTAGCCATACAAACCCGGTTCCTAAATTGACTAATACGACTTTCAGGTATATTTCTATCCTAAAAGTAAATCAATTCTCAATTTTCCCAAACTAAGAAAAGATCATATCCTATTAATTCACAACTGTCTAATTTCTTTCTCTCTCGAGTGAAACCGGACTTTTTAGATGTACATTAACGTAGGCCACACATTAATGCAGTAAGAAAAAGAATAATTAGAACAACCATGGAAGAAAAGATGAAAAACCAATATGATCAACAATCACATTTCACTACAATTGTTCATAACCTCAGCAAGAAGAGGAATTAACGACTCATTTGTGGATTAAACATCGTTAAATGAGTGTTAAACATACAAGCAATTGAATACCAAGAGAAGGAAAGAGAGAAAAACCCTGATAATTTCGTCCCCTCAACTTCCTGTAACCCATGTTCTTGCTCCACCAAGTCAGAATATTGAAAAATGAACCTCAGTGTTCTATTTATACTGGTGGGAATATTTCCCGAAATAACAAGCAACATGTCACGGAGTGCATTGCGGAGCACTGCCTCCGTGACACGCTACCGACGCGGACCTTCACTGGAACTGGGGGTCCAGGAAATAAGGTCCAACGTGGCACGGCGTGCAACGCGGAGCCATGCTACCGTGCCACGGACCTATCGCGTACCCTCTTTGGAAATTGGGCGAAAATTCCCTATCCAGGCAGAAGGCCTCCGCGATGGCAGTGTGACACAGCTCCATCGCGGAGCCCCTTTATTTTATGCTTTCCAATGCCTTGTCCCTTGCTCGCATCCGAGTCCAACCCCGATATATTCCAACATGCATTTTAGCTTCCCGAAATTACATTTTACCTGCAAAACAATGCTAATCATGTTGGTTAGTATAAATTCACATTTTATTACCAATTACATGAGAATGTATACACATTGATAGATAAACAAGGCTAAAATGACACATTTGAGTATCACTTGGGGCATATAAATTTGCCCAAGATCAGTTAACAATGGTAGAAATTCATGAGTAGGCGCAGAGAAACAACCAGGATAGATTCCAGTGCTTAACTTTGCTTGACTAAACTTGGAGAACACTTCTAAAGAGATCATCAAGCCCACAATCACTAGAAATTTTAAGTTGAAGGTGGGAACTGTGTAGTTGGTTCAGAATACTTGTCAATATCAGGGAAAGCCGCTCGAAGATCCCCACAGACATTTGATGATTTTTGTGGAGTGGATTGAGAACTTTCACTAGCAGAATGTATTAGATGAGTATGTTAAGCTCATGTTGTTCCCTTTCTTGTGATTGGTGAAGCTAAGGAGTGGCTTTAAAATGAGCTAGAAATTTCCATCACTACGTGGGAGGCTCTTTCCAATGAATTCATCAGTAGGTTCTTCTTTTCAAGGAGGACAAAGGAGTTGAGAGGAAAGATCTCATGTTTTGTGCAGAAAGATGGTGAGACCTTAGCTCAGGAATAGGAATGATACAAGGGTTATTTGAGAGATTTCCTACACTATATGATGCCAAAGGAGATAATTGGGAACTACTTCATAGAGAGGCTGAAGCCAGAGTTCAAAGTTTTGCTTGCCGCTATAGAACAGGGATAAATCTTATCCAAGAGCTATGATGAGATAGAAGCTCTATTAAATCTTATGTCAGCTCAGAGTCAAGATTATCAGGATTCAGGTAGAGGTTCCACATTATCCAAAGTGCCAAGGAAGCTTGAAGTTGATGGTGTATCAATAATTCGACTAAATATCAGCCAATTGGTAAATGTGATTAGCAAGTTAGTGACCACACTAGCTATAAGCCAAGCGATAGGTTTAGCAAGTTTAGACTCCACCACCATCATGTGAGGTGTGTGGAGAAGGCCATGCTTATTTAGGTTGCCCTCTAAACCCAGAATCTATTTATTTTGTGGGTCAACAAGGTCATGGTGGAGGTTGTACAGGAAATGGGTACAACTAGAAGTACAGGAACGCAGCTAATCCCTCATGGGGAGGGAACCAGAATTTCCAAAGACCGCAAGGCTAGAAGCAGGGCAGTTCTTCAGAGGACACGATGAAGCAGTGGATAGTTCAGCAGTCTTAGGTGATTAATGAGATGCAAAAGTCCATCCACGAGTTGAAAAGGCAGATGTGGCAATTGTCACTTCAGCAGACTAACAGTTTGCAAGGGGAACTTCTAAGTAACATCGAGAAGAACCCCAAGTAGAGTGTGAAAGCAATCACTTTGCGCATTAGAAAAGAGCTGGGTGAGTGATACCCAAGAATGATAAAGTAGATGAAGATAAAGTTGTGAGCTCCAAGTATGAGGTTGGTGAGTAAAGCACTTCAAATCCAAAAGTAGTGGAAGCCAGACCACCTCTTCCATTCCCATAAATGTTCAAGAAGTAGAAGGAGGACATAACTTGTATGAAATTTCTTGATGTTTTGAAATAAGTACATGTGAATCTACCATTGGTGGAGCTTTTGCAGGAGGTTCTGAAATATTCTGGATATCCAAAGGATATCGTGACAAACAAATAAGGCACACGGAGTTTGAGATTATAGCTCTTATGGAAGAGTGCAGTTCTTGAGTGCAGAATAAGATTCCAAAGAAACTAAAAGATCCTGAGAGCTTCACTATTCCTGTGGTTATTAGGAGTAGAGAAGTAGGTTTCACACTATGTGACTTGGGTGAAAGAAATAATTTGATGCTTTCATCCTTGTTCAGAACATTGGGATTCAATGAATCACACCCCACCACAGTGACATTGCAGTTAGCCGACAGGTCCCTTTGTTATCCTGATTGTGTGATTGAAGATATGTTGATTAAAGTGGGACCGTTCATCTTGCCAGTCGACTTTATAATCTTAGACTATGAAGCTGATAAAGCATGTCCCATAATTTTGGAAAGAGGATTCGTAGCCACTGCAGATGCAGTGATCAAGGTGAAGTCGAGCAAGATATCAATGAATGTGGATGGCCAAGAGACAGTCTTTGATGTGTTCAGGGTGGAAAGATTGCCACCCCATTATGAAGACTTTGCAATGAGATCAATGATGGAGCCTGAAGGGTATAAGCAGGAGGTTGAATAACATGTGTTTCATGGGAATTTAGCAAGTCAGGATACGAACCATCTCACTCGAGTGAAGGAGTGAGAAGACTTGCATAGTGTCGTGATGTTAAATCAGGTGCTGAACGGGAGGAAACCTGTGAATGTTAGGCCATGACTATAACTAAGGTACTTGAGTGGGAGGTATCTCATCTTTCTAATACTTTTTGCTTTTATAAAGACAAATAGGGCATTTGAGGTGAAAGAGCAGAGGAAATAAGCTGGAAAAAATTCTAAGTCTGGGGCAAAATACCTGGCGTGGGGGCATCAGGTGTTAAACTCCAAAATAAAAAATTTAAGTTGGTGATGGGAGGCACGCCGTTCTAGACTCAGATCTCAAAGAATTTTTGTTTTTAGTGTTGGCCGAGGTGGATGGCGTGCCGTGTCAGGTATGTTTTGGATGAAATTTTTTTTCGTGGGTCAATAATGGACCCAAGGACCTTAAAATTACAAAAAAACCACGCCCCACACCTTTATTAAAAATCCTCATTCATCCTCTCTCATTAAAAGGTGAAAATTAAAAAGCAATAAGATTCTCTCTCCTCCTTCACCAAAGTCATAACTCCCACCCCTCTTCCCTTCCATTATTGTCTTCTCCTAGGAGCTTAGTAAAGCTAATCTCTTCAAATCTAGTAAGTATTTTCTTCTTTGTTAGTTAATGTTAGAAGAATTCTCCCATATCCTTCTTCCCCAAGATGAAAGTCCCGAAAATCACCATTGTTGGTGAGATTTTTGAATTTCACAATGTGGGTTTCTATAGCTTTAATCTCTTAAATTCTTCCATAATAATGTTATATACTTATTTGGGTTTATTGATGTTGGTTGAATTTAATGATTCCAAGTTGTGGGTGTGAAGGGGGTGATGATTTGAATTCTTAAAGTTGGTGGGTTGAAGCATTGATTGCAGCGAGAGAAAGTGTTTAGTTCTTGAAATTCTTGAATGTGAAAATTCTTGGGTTATTGAAATATTCATGTAATTCATTATGGAATGTAGTAAATATCATGTTGATTGTTGATTAAAGTTATTGTGACTATTTTCATATGTGGGTTGTGTTATATTCCAAAATCTCAAAGATCAGACTCGGGAGTTGAAACGGAGAAAATAGAATTATCAGCACTAGGTCAAAGAACGAGTCGTCATATGACCTGTCAGGATGAACACGAGTTTTTAAGTGACTTGTAGTAAGGAGTATGCCTTGAGTTGGAATTTCTAGTTTTGGGTCACCACGGACATGACCACGAGTCGTGGTCAGCCCCATGACTCATTGAGTTAGTCGTGGTCAGGAATGAGGTGAAGGTAGGAGGATTTTGGCAGTGCACCTAATGAGTGGGTTACCACGACTCGTTGGGTGCACCCAAGTCGTGGTGTGACCCGTGGTGAGCCTTAGGTGATTTTCGGTAGTGAAGGCAACGAGAGGTGACCACGAGTCATGGTCACCTATGACGAATCATTAGATCCCTCGTGGGAACCCATTTGAGGAAAACGGAAGTGTACTTAATGTCTCCGACCATGAGTCGTGGTCCATGGAAATGACTCATCCAGTCTCTCGTTGGGACACACAGTCTGTCTTTATCTGTGAATTTAGTAAGGGCTTTTTCATAATTTATATGATCCTAAGGAATAAATTACGTCGTTTTAAGCTATGAATAATGAGTTTTAAGAGGGGTAAGTTCATTCTAAGTTATTGCTATTCATTCATGCAAGCTTAGAGGGCTAGAGAGGTCATCAAGCTTAATTCCTTCTAAATTCTTCTCAATTCTTCCATGGGCAATCAGAGAAGTTGTAAAATCAGATTCTCTCAGGTATGTAAAGCTATGAATGGGTGAATTTGTTCACACCCATTCCCAATCCCTCTCTAATTCATGAATATCTATATGTTGATTCTATGGGGTTTTCACGCAAATGCATGAATTTCCTAAGTTCTACCATGGGTATGATCTAAGCATGTTTTTATTATTGAATTATGATTCATGGGAAAGTTTTACAATGTTTTCAAATATAAATCATGTTTTCAAGTTTTATAAATTATGATGCCCATTAATGAGAAGTTCATGAAAGTTGAGATCTATGATGTATGTTCAAGCATGATAAGATATTTATGATGAAAAACATGTTTTCAAGTTATCCATGTCTATGATCATGTCTTCAAGTGAATTAAGTATTTTCAAGCATGTTTAAGTATTGGGCAAGCCAATATTTTCATGTATGATTTATGATTTCATGTCAATTAGCTTACCACATTATTTTGGAGTCAAGACTCCCAATTATGTTCAGCTTGTGGTATGGCTTGAACCAAGGCTCCTCATGTATGATTTAAAATTTTATATGTACATGATTATTTAGCATCATCACTAGACGATGGTCAGCTTCATTGAAAAATGATGGAGAGCATATACATGTTTTTGCAAGTAGTGTCTAATATCGAGTAGGCTAAGGGTCAGTCAACCCTATGCCTCAAAACTACGCGCCAACATAGGTATGATCAGATTATTTGGGGACCTCCTTTGTAAGCTTTCTCCTGCCCCAAGGGGCCTTCAGCTTGATATCGATATCATGGTAGCATCCTTAGCCCTGACAAGTCTTTAGACGGCTTTGCACAGAGTGTGATTGCCGGGACCACGTAAGCTCTATCGTGGTTATGTCAGTTATAAGACGATTCTCCCATTGTTCCTCATGATTTCAATTATGCATGTTATCATTCATGATATATATGTTCTAAAGCGGTTTGACCCAATGTTTAGTTTTACTTATGATTATCAGATTTCAGCTTTGGGTCATTCGATTTAGTTATGATGTTCAGATCATGATTTCAGAAAGTAGCATGCAAGCCCTACTCCCAGATTCTTATCTTGATTATGTTTTATATTATGCATGTGTTAATGATTTTACTTATTTAAGTGGTTTTCCTTACCTTGCATACTCGGTAAATTCTATGTACTGACCGCATACTCTATGCTGTATCATTTCATGATACAGGATCCGACCATCAGACTCAGCCCCGTCACTAGCCAGCTTTTGGAGTTAGCATCCAATCTCAATTGGTGAGTCCTCATCTCCCAAAGAGCCTCCCTTATCAGTTGTTTCTTTATATTCTAGTTTCAGACTTAGAGAGTTAGTTGGGGTCTTGTCCCATCAACTCATCAGGCGTAGAGGCTTTTGAAACATAGACTATATCTAACTTCAGATTTTCGTTGTATGTTCTAATGTTATGTTATGTTTAGACTTCCGCTATGATTATTATGATTGGTATTCCGCTTTTATTGATTGAGTTAGAAGTTATGTTCATGCCATGGGTTGACTTGGAGTCTCTTGGGGTTCCTTATCTCGTGTCTTAATTCGAGCCCATGTTCGGGTCGTGACAAACTTGGTATCAGAGCCATAGGGTTTTGAAGTTTCCTAGGGTGTCTGAAAGCCGCTTTAAGTAGAGTCTTTTTCATGGGTGTGAAGTGCATCACTCTTATGACGGAGAGGCTACGAGATGTTTAGGAAATGTTCTCTTATGTCGTGCGGTGAAATATCTCTCTATCCTTCTAACTCGTGCTATTCGTTATTATAGAATCATGCCTCCCGCAGAGTTAACGGTAGAAGAAATGGAAATGGAAATGTCCACGAGAATGGCAATGGAGACGGGCCCAATAGGCCCCACCAACCCATGAGCACCATGCACCAGAGCTGATTGCCCATACTGAATTTAGGGCAGCCGTTCAGATGCTAGCACAGGCCTTGACTTCCTAGGTCAATCAGTAGGTGGTAGCGCATGTCCCTCGGAATGGAAATGTGGCGGTAGAAAGAGTTAGAGATTTCTTGAGGATGAACCCTCCAGAGTTCCTTGGGTCAAAGGTGGACGAGGATGCACATGAGTTTATTGATGAGATTCTAAAGATCACCCAGGCCATGGGGGTGAATGGAGAGGAGTGTGCCGACTTAGCCTCTTATCAGCCAAAAGGGGTTGCACATATCTTGTTCAAGCAGTGGAAGGATAGTAGGGAAGTTATAGTAGGCCCTATTAGTTGAGATGAGTTTCACGTCGCTTTTCTTGATCAGTTCTTCCCTCGTGAGATGAGGGAGATGAAAGTGGCTGAGTTTATGAATCTAAAGCAGGGAAAGATGACAGTGTAGGAATATACCCTAGAGTTCACTCGCCTATCCAAGTACGCCCCAGAGTTAGTGGTTGACCAGAGGGCTCGAGTGAGCAGGTTTGTTCATGGAGTGACGGACTACTTGGACAAAGATTACAGGACTGCCACGCTCCATCAGGATATGGATTTTCCTTAGATAGTTTTGTATGCCTAACAGATAGAGGCGGTGCATCTGAGGGAGAGAGAGGCCAAGAATGCCAGGAATGATAGCTATAGGTTCTCTCAGCCGAGACCAAGTGGTGGGCTCCGATAGCAGTCCCACCAAAGATCTTCAGCCCCAACATCTTTAGCTATGAGTGTGCCATCCAGGCTTAGGCATGACCATAGGGGACAAGCATCAAGCTCTAGGGGTCCGAGCAGTAGGCCCATAGATTATAGTATTCTAGTTTGCGACAGGTGTGGCCGAAGACATATGGGTTAGTGTTTAGCGGGTACATTTTCTTGCTTTAGGTGTGGAAATCCCGTACATATGCTCAAAGATTGCCCAATATCTAGACAAGGCCATGATAGGTGCCGAGGCCCAGCTTCCAGTTCAGTAGCTCCACCAGCACGCCCATCTCAAAAGGGCACATCTACTAGTGCGGGTGGCGAACAGCGCTAGAACAGATTCTATGCCTTAGCTCGCCAGGAGCAGGAGGTCTCCCCAGACATAGTCACTAGTATGTTATGAGTTTTCCACCTTAATGTATATGCTTTGTTAGATCCAGGGGCTACGTTGTCTTTTCTGATGCCCTATGTTGCTAGTAGTCTCGGATTCCGTCCTGAAATCCTATCAGAACCCTTTTAAGTCTCTACTCCAGTGGGTGATTCAGTTGTAGCTAGATGGGTGTATAGAGATTTCTCGATCACAGTTCTGTAGATAATCACCCAGCAGATGTAGTAAAGTTAGCCATGACTGATTTTGATGTTATCTTCGGCATCGATTGGCTATTTGCATGTTATGCCTCAGTGAATTGTAGAACCCGGGAAATAGAGTTTAGATTTTCGGGTGAGCTAGTCTTAGAGTGGAAGGGTAGTTCAACTGTGCCTATAGGTCGTTTTATTTCCTACCTTAATGCCAGAAAGATGATCTCTAAGGATTGCGTGTACCATCTAGTTAGGGTTAAGGATGCTACGTCCGAGACCCCGACTATCCAGTCAGTTCCAATAGTGTGTGAATATCCAGAAGTTTTCCTAGATGATCTACTGGGAATCCCTCCCGAGAGAGAAATTGAATTTGTTATTCACCTTCCTCTCGATACGCAACCTATATCTATTCCTCCTTATAGAATGGCTCCAGCCAAGTTAAAGGAGTTGAAAGAGAAGTTGAATGACCTTTTAGATAAGGGGTTCATCAGACCGAGCAAATTCCCGTGGGGTGCACCAATTCTATTTGTCCACAAGGAAGATGGTTCTCTTCGTAAGTGTATTGATTATTCGTAATTGAATAAGGTCACCATCAAGAATAGTTATCCATTCCCCAAAATTGATGATTTTTTTGACCAGCTTCAGGGTGCTAAGTGCTTTTCAAAGATAGACCTCAGATCAGGATACCATCAGCTCAGGGTTTGGGAGAGTGACATCACGAAGATAGCCTTCAGGATGCGGTACGGTCATTATGAGTTTGTAGTTATATCTTTTGGATTAATGAATGCTCCTGCAGCTTTTATGGATTTGAGGAATAGGGTGTTCAATCCATATTTAGATATGTTCGTGATCGTGTTTATCGATGACATCCTGATATACTCTCAGAGCGAGGAGAAGTATGCCACTCATTTGAGGGTGGTGCTACACACTCTCAAGGATCGCCAATTATATACTAAATTTAGTAAATGCGAGCTTTGGTTGAACTCAGTGGCATTTTTAGGTCATGTGGTGTCGAGTGAGGGTATAAAGGTGGACTCTCAGAAGATAGAAGCGGTGAAGAATTGGCCCAAACCGGTAAATCCTTTAGATATCAGGAGCTTCTTGGGCTTAGCGGGCTATTATCGAAGATTTTTTGAGAGGTTTTCATCTATTGCAGCGTCATTGACCACATTGACCCAAAAGAAAGTGAAATTCCAATGGTCGGATGCTTGCGAGAAGAGTTTCCAAGAGTTGAAGTCCCGACTCACCTCAGCATCGGTGTTAACCCTACCTGAGGGTACCAATGGGTTTATGGTGTATTGTGATGCTTCGAGGATCATCCTTGGTTGTGTGTTAATGCAGCATAGCAAGGTTATATCATATGCTTCCAGACAATTGAAGGTTCATGAGAAGAATTACCCGACCCATGATCTTGAATTGGCGGCGATAGTATTCGCCTTGAAGATTTGGAGACAGTACTTATATGGGGTCCATGTAGATGTGTTTATGGACCACAAAAGCCTACAATATGTGTTTACTCAAAAGGACCTAAATCTACGCCAAAGGAGGTGGTTGGAGCTACTCAAGGATTATGATATGAGCGTCCTATAGCATCCAGGTAAGACTAATGTAGTAGCAGACACACTTAGTAGACTCTCTATGGAGAGTGTGAAACATGTAGATGAAGGGAGGAAAGAGCTGCTGAAGGATGTGCATCAACTTGCACGGTTGGGAGTTCATTTGGTCGACTCGATCGATGGTGGTGTTATAGTTCAGAACGGGTCAAAATCATCCTTGGTGACTTATGTAAAAGTTAGACAAGATGAGGATCATATTTTGGTAAAGTTAAAGGAAGTCGTTCAGAATCAGAAGGTAGAGGTCTTCTCAAAAGGGGAGATAGTGTGCTTCGATATTAGGGTGGCTTATGTATTTCAGATGTTGCTAATTTGAGAAATCACATGTTGCACGAGGCTCATGGTTCCAGATATTCGATTCATCCAGGTGCCACCAATATGTACCAGACCTACAGGATGTTTATTGGTGGAATGGTATGAAGAAAGATATAGCAGAATTTGTGGCTAAGTGTCTGAACTGTCAACATGAGAAAGTGGAGCATCAAAGACAGGGAGGTGTACTTCAGGATATTAGTATTCCTACATGGAAGTGGTAAGAGATCAATATGAACTTCATTCACAGGGTTAGCTCGCACTCGTCGATAGTATGACTCAATTTGGGTGGTCGTGGATAGGTTAACCAAAGCAACTCTTTTTCTACCTGTTAAAACTACTGATTCAGTGGAGGATTATGCCAAACTATACATCCGAGAGCTAGCTCGATTGCATGGAGTGCCCTTGTCCATCATATCGGATAGAGATACTCAACTTACCTACCAATTTTGGAGATCGTTTCAAAAGGGACTTGGTACTCATGTCAAGCTCAGTACAACACTTCAGCTGCAAATCGATGGTCAAGCGGACAGACTATTCAGACTCTCAAGGACATGTTGAGAGCTTGTGTGGTTGACATCAAGGTTAGTTGGGATGATCATTTACCTCTTATCGAGTTTGTGTATAACAACAACTATCATTCCAGCATTCAAATGGCTCCGTTTGAGGATCTCTATAGGCGGAGGTGTAGATTGCCTTTTAGTTGGTTTGAAGTAGGTGAAGCTGCGATGATAGGACTGGATTCAGTCTATGCGATGATAGGACTGGATTCAGTCTATGAGGCCATGGAGAAGATCCAACTTATACTGGACAGGTTAAAAATAGATCAAAGTTGCCAAAAGTCTTATGTGGATGTGAGAAGGAGAGAACTTGAATTCAAAGTTGATGATTGGGTGTTTCTGAAGGTGTCATGAAGGGAGTGATGAGATTCGAAAAGAAAGGAAAACTCATTCCTCGTTATATTAGCCCGTATCGGATTGTGAAACAGTTTGGCAAGGTGTCATATGAGTTGGAGTGGCCCTCAGAATTAGCTTATATTCAGCTAGTTTTTCATGTATCACTCCTAAAGAAGTGTTTGGGTGATCTAGCTCTAGTTGTTCTAGTGGAGAGTGTAGGTGTGAAGGACAACCTCAGTTATGAAGAGGTTTTGGTAGAAATATTAGATTGTCAGGTTCGAAGGAAAAGGAACAAAGAATTAGCTTCAGTTAAGGTTTTATGGAGGAATCAACATGTTGAGGGAGCTACGTGGGAAGCCGAAGCAGATATGATGGCTAAATATCCACATCTATTCCCTACCGGCTCAGTTTCAGCTTGGGTATCAATTTCCTCCTTAGTACTCTATTCTGTTTCATGTTTAGTTTACGTGCTCCAGTTTCTTTCATAGCTATGAATGTATGTATGATTCACGAATTCAGTTCAACCATGTAGTTCATTTCGGAGGTAGTCAATCTGTCAATTTTCATCTTATATGATCAATATTTGAGTATGATGATTGCATTTCTCTGCTTTTTTGTATGATTTTCAACATTTGAGGATGAATATTCTCAAGGGGGAGATATTATTAAACCCCAGAAGCCCAAATATCAGACCCGGGAGTTGAAATGGAGAAAACAGGATTTTCTGCACCATGTCACAAAACGAGTCATCCTGTGACCCGTTAGGATGACCACCAGTCGTTAGGTAACTCGTGGTGAGGAGTATGACTTGAGTTTGAATTTCTGGTTTTGGGTCACCATGGACATGAGCATGAGTCGTGGTTAGCCCCATGACTCATTGAGTCAGTCGTGGTCAGGAATGAGGTTAAGGTAGGAGCATTTGGGTAGTGCACCTAACGGGTGGGTTATCACGACTCATTGGGTGTACCATGAGTTGTGGTGTGCCCCGTGGTGAGCCCCAGGTGAATTTCGGTAGTGAAGGCAATGAGAGGTGACCAAGACTATGATGAATCATTAGGTCCCTTGTAGGGACACTTTTAAGGAAAACAGGCAGTGTACATAATGACTCTGACCACGAGTCATGGCAATGACTCGTCCTGTCCCTCGTTGGGACTGGCAGTCTATCTTTCTCTATGAATTTAGTAAGGGATTTTTCATAATTTCTATGATCCTAAGGCCTAAACTACGTCGTTTTAAGCTATGAATAATGAGTTTTAAGAGGGGTAAGTTCATTCTAAGCTATTCCTATTCATGCATGCAAGCTTAGAGGGCTAGAGAGGTGATCAAGCTTAATTCCTTCCAAATTCTTCTCAATTCTTCCTTGGGCAATATGAGAAGTTGTAAAATCAGATTCTCTCAGGTATGTAAGGTTGTGAATGGGTAAATCTGTTCACACCCATGCCCAGTCCCTCTCTAATTCATGAAAATCTATTCGTTGATTCTGTGGGGTTTTCACGCAAATGCATGAATTTCCTAAGTTCTACCATGGGTATGATCTAAGCATGTTTCTATTATTGAATTATGATTCATGGGCAAGTTTTACAATGTTTTCAATTATAAATCATATTTTCAAGTTTTATAAATTATTATGCCCATCCATGAGAAGTTCATGAAAGTTGAGATCTATGATGTATGTTCAAGCATGATGAGATATTTATGATGAAAAACATGTTTTCAAGTTACCCATGTCTATTACCATGTTTTCAAGTGAATCAAGTATTTTCAAGCATTTTTAAGTATTGGTAAAGCCTATATTTTCACGTATGATTTATGATTTCATGTAAATTAGCTTACCACATGATTTTGGAGTCAAGACTCCCAATTATGTTCAGCTTGTGGTATGGTTTGAGCCAAGGCTCCTCATGTATGATTTCAGATTTTATATGTACATGAGTATTCAGCTTCGTCACTAGACGATGGTCAGCTTTACTGAAAAACCATGGAGAGCATATGCATGTGTTTGGGAGTAGTATCTAGCACCAAATAATCTAAGGGTCAGTCAACCCTATGCCTCAGAACTACACGCCAACGTAGGTATGATCAGATTATTTGGGACCTGCTTTGTGAGCTTTCCCCTACACCAAGGGGCCTTCAGCTTAATATTGATATCATGGTAGCGTCCTTAGACTTGGAAAGGCTTTGGACGGCTCTGCCCACTTGAGTGTGATAGCCGGGACCATGTAAGCTCTATCGTGGTAATGTCGATTATAAGACGAGTCTCCCGTTGTTCCTCATGATTTCAGTTATGCATGTTATCATTCATGATATATATGTTCTAAAGCAGGTTTGATCCAATATTCAATTTTACTTATGATTATCAGTTATGTTAAGATCATGTTTTCAGAAAATAGCATGCAAGCCCTACTCTAAGATTCTTATCTTGATTATGTTTTATATTATGCATGTGTTAACGATTTTTTTAGTTAAGAAGTTTTACTTACCTTGCATACTCGGTACATTCCACGTACTGACCATATACTCTATGCTGTATCGTTTCATGATACATGATCTGACCTTCAAACATAGCCCCGTCACTAGCCAGCTTCCGGAATTAGCATCCAGTCTTAGTTGGTGAGTCCTCATCTCCCCAGGACCCTCCCTTATCAATTGTTGCTTTACATTCTAGTTTCAGACTTAGAGAGTTAGTTGGGGTCTTGTCCCATCAAGTCATCAGACGTAGAGGCTTTTCAGACATAGACTATATTCAGCTTCAGATTTGCGTTGTATTTTGTGATGTTATGTTGTGTTTAGACTTTCGCTATGATTATTAAGATTGATCTTCCGCTTTTATTGATTGAGTTATATGTTATGTTCATGCCATGGGTTGACTTGGAGTCTCTCAGGGTTCCTTGTCCCATGTCTCGATCCGAGCCCATGTTCGGTTCGTGATAGGTTGTTTGAATTGTGACTTAAAAGTGGAAAAATGAAGGGAATGGCCAAAGTGAGGCATTCTTGAAAAGAAAAAAAATATAGGAGAGATGTGAAAAAATCCATAAACATGCTTTTAGTGTAAAGTTAGTGAATAATTTGGGTTGATGAGATTTGATATGACAATGGGGGAAGTCTGAGTACCCCATTCGACAAATTGTCACAACTATGCTAGCAAATTTAGTGTGGGGACATCTTGCAACTCTTAAACCTACTTAGCTACTTATAATTCGTGAACCACTGTTGCAAAGTTCTTGTTATTTGTTTTTTTGGTAGATACCATGGCATCACGAGCTAATAAAGGAAAATAAGTGGTAGTCACTGACAAAGATCTTAAGCGTCTCAGGAAGGGAACAAAAAGGTCAAATTCATTGGCCGCAAAAGCACCCCATGCTAGGAGGTTCAAAGCCAAAGCAGTAGAGGAGTATGGGCTGAAATGGTTTAATGCACAAAAGGAGGCCAAGTGTGCTCCGAAAAACTGGATTGATGACGGACGCCTTGCACTTGAGTACCCTACTATCCATGCCACTATCTGTGAGTTGGGATTGGGATACGTGGTTGTAGAGCCTGAAGAATGCAAACCTCTCTTTGGTGAGATAATTCTATGCCAACTGGGATACTTCCTTCGGAGAGAGCACCAAAGTCAAGATACGGGGTCAAGTGGTTCCCTTTAGTGCTAGGTCATTCAATGCTTTCGTTTTCATGCCTGTGGTGGACTCAATGATTTATGCCATATTGGTAGAGAAGCCCACATATCATGACATTTGCCATACACTATGTGGTGAGCATTCATCTACCCATTACGCAAGGGACCATAATGGCATCCATTCTACACTCTCGTTCTCTTACTTGATAAGGAGGCGAGAGTCTGGGCCAAGTTGTCTGTGCCGTACTTTTGCCTGGGACACTGATGTCTCCCAAGAGAACATAAGTGCATGTGTTCATCAAGTAATATAGGAATGGAAGCCCCAATTATCGTACCTACAGAGACTTTTCAGTTCAATCGTTATAAGGTTATCACTTTAATTTAACTATTCCAAAAAATAGTTAAAATGAAGATTGGTTTGAGAAATTAAAGTATCAAAGCTTTAAATATAAAATTAACTAAAAAATATTATGAGCTTGATTGTATTTCGATGATGATGAGAGTCTAGAGCAATGACACTTGGTTCCAAGTTGAGTTTTCAGGACATAATTACACTACTACGATTCTTTCTATGGTTGTTAGTTGTAACTTACTATCCCATTTCTTGCCACTATCCCTACCATCCAAGGACTATTTCATGAACCCTAATGCCTATATCCCTATTGTCACAGAAGAATAATGAAAAAAAGATTATGCCTACTTGTATTTTAACTAAATGGGGTTGAAGGGTATATCCCTATCCTCAACAACAACTTCTTTTCTATCACCAATAGGTTCAAGGGTATTTGTATTCCCATACTGTATTTATTTTTAATCCTTTCAATTCCCTTTCCCAAGTCCAATCGAAAGCCAACAGATTACTTACAAGGTGATCAATCTCATAAATAATAACACAAATAAATTATTATACCTCGTGAGTTTTCATCATCTAATCAATGTGTGTGTATGTGCATGTCAAGAGTTCTAAGAGTACGTCACATGTTGTAGAAGGTTTGAAGGAGGAATGGGTTGAGTGTGTCGTTGAGAAAGTGGGTAGAAGGAGACCAGAGGCGGGCCACAATAGGCACCGCTTGCGGACCCCCTCCTAAGCACAGAGCGGCGCACTGACCCCTATTCCTGCGCGATGGGAGGCGCTCCACATACCCCTACCACCGCTTCCCATATATATATATATATTTAAGTTGTGAGATGTTCAATTCATTTTAAATCTTTCCCAACAGAGAGTGTCAACTAGGGCGATTTTCGTCCTTAGTTTTTTGACAAGTGAAGGCAAATTACGCTATCAAATCTCGTCTAATTGCAAATTGTTCTTGGGTAATGAATTTCGGGCCTACGAAGAACATATCTACAGAGTTGAATCTTTGAAATTGGCCCAGTTTGATGGAGCCCTAGTGGGTAAAAGTCGTAGAAATCATCTCTAGCTAAATCTAGTATGTCTACAAGTGATAGTAAGTATTTCTTCCCTTCTAATCTATAAGAATTCGTAAGATTTCACCGAATTGAACTCGTTGTGACTTGTTTCCATTGTGTTTTGCATGATAATGTTGCTAGCATACTTCTTGAAATAGAATAGCCCTACTATCTTGATATATAAACTAAGGTACGGAGGGATTACGAGCTCTCAATCAAAGTAGGATTGGTGGGGAAGAGTTCAACAATTGAGGTATATTAAGGCTAACCTTTTTCTATAAGTTATTCTCATCGTATAGTTGATATGACTTGTGCTTTCATAATAGTTCATAATTGTGGTTAGCTGCAATGAGTTGAATTGATGTTGTAGTATAGTATCCAATGTGGAGATTATCCTTATTCCAGATTTGCCTCTAGTTAGAAGCGGCCTAGAAATTACTGATTCATATAATTGCCACCTAGATTAGCTAGTGATGTTTTGCCACCTTACCGAGGCCATAGAGGCTTTGTGGTTACTTTTGAGCATTCCTTGTTAAGTTGGGCAGCATAGGGCGTAGCTTGGTGGTATAACTTTCTATTTTGACACCTATATATATAGTGAAGCTCGCCTATAGGCTGTTGGCATACCTTGACGCTTATGGGGCTAGAATCTTGGTAATACAATCTTACCTCCAAGTTAGTGGCACCAGGATTGCCTAATAAACTTGGTGGTAGGTTGTTAGATGAAGTACCTATTGAGGTGATCGTATACCTTATTATGACTTACAACTTGTCGTATAGGTCACTCTGAAAACCACCCTAGCTATTAGCAAATTGATGGACTATGAGTTACCCTATATAATTGATCTTATCAACTGTTAGTCGTGGGGCCAACACCTCTAGCTACTCATACAAATGCCTAGGTACATGTTGCCTAGAAGCGTTAAGTTCAAGTATACCTGCCTATGGAACTACCGGTTGCTCACAGGAGCTATATGATATTTGGAAGGAACAAATTGAGTCCTGCAGAGCCATATTGAAGTTTATTCACTTATGGACTTCCTTTATGGTGTAGTGGCATCACTTAACCTCAGTAGAGTCTTGTGTGCTCAAGGTGCAGTTGTAGGAGCCCAGAAGGCTCAGATACAGTTACAGGAGCCCAGAAGGCTCAGATATAGTTACAGGAGCCTAAAAGGCTCAGAAACGGTTACAGGAGCCCAAAAGGCTCAGAAACAGTCACAGGAGCCTAGAAGGCTAGTACACAATCTCAGAAGATGAGTATGTTTAGTTACAACTTGCCTCTGGGGCTACAATTGTACAGTTAGAAGTATGTAGATTGCTTTGCACTTGTCGGGGTTATGGGGCCCTAGGTAGGTTTTTCTATATTGTTTGTACCGTACAGGCTTATGGGGGCTAGGTTAGCTTCTTGTTTTAATATTACCTTTTAGTTATGGTTCTTGATTGTAAGGTCGTATAGGTTAACTTCTGACCCTTATTGCTGATTATTTTCAGTTCCTCTATCAGCTTCTATTCAGTTTATTACTTCCTTACTTATTTGATACATATTGTATTGACACCCACAAATGGTGCATACTAGCCTGTAGTTTCAGATAGAAAGATTTTGAGACCTCCATAGTAGCCATTAAAATTTAGCAAATTGGACAGGTCCTTTACTTCGGAGTTTCCATATGATTAGAGGTTTGCCTATCTTTTGATGTATAGTTTTTGGGTAGGCCGGGGCCTTGTCTTGACCAATATCTTACTCTTTAGAGGCTTGCAGACTATAGGTTGTTAGATACGCATTGTTGGCCGTGTGGGGCCTAAATGTATTATTAGTTGGTAGCCTTGTTGGCTTGTATATATGTATATGTACGCCTATCTCCCTTTTGATATGATTTTGACAGCACTGGTCTTGTCAGCCCGCATAGGATGACATTATTATTGCAACTGTTGGGTCAACTGTTTTTGCGCAGGTGTATGTTGCGGCCTTGTCGGCCTAAGGCTATGTTTTGAGCCGAGATATAGCTGATCATTTTCTTGAATATGTGTTGCTGGTTGGTCCAGCGTGGCATTAGGTGCCAGTTACGCCTCCCAAGCTGGGGCGTGCCAAACTTGGTATCAGAGTAACGTTGTATCCTAGGGAGTCTGCAAGCTGTGTCTACTAGAGTCTTGTTTATAAATGTGTTGTGTATCATATTTTATAAGAAGGAGGCTACGAGGCATGATAATATGGTTACCCCTCTTTCTTCTCAAATCGTGTTATTGAGCTGAGTTGTATAGGGTTGAGTCCCTATGCTTACATTGTTATGTCTGTTTATAGAGATGTATGATACAAGACAAACTACTGCTAGTTGAGAGCTAGATACAACAGCAGGAGAGGGTACCAGTAGGGTGCCACTATTGGAGACAGCCTAAACATGAGGGCAAAAAGGAGAAATCTTCTCGATCTCCCCAACATTCTCCACGACACCAGGAACCTTCTAGGGAAACAGAAGCACCAATACCACCTCCAGTTCTTCCTACACCCTCAGACTAGGATGTTAGGGGTGCAGTATATATGCTCAGATGATGGCTACTTAACGCCAGCCAGCAATACCAGTTATTGCTGAGCTTACTAAGGGACCCGAAAGTTCCGAGGGTTTATGAGTTTCTTGCCTTAAGTCCTCCACAGTTTATGAGGACAGACCATAGAGAGGACCCTCAAAACTTCATTGATCAGCTATACAGGATATTCAAGGTCATGCATGCTTCATCCACAGAGTCAGTTGAGCTAGTAGTGTTCCGACTATGAGATATAGCAATTCTGTGGTATGAGGTTGGGAAAGGTCCAGAGGCAGAGACGCACCTTAACCCACATGGCCCAGTTTCTCTAAAACTTTCATCGATCATTACTTGCCTAGAGAGATTCAACAGGCCAGAATAAAGCAATTCTTACACTTGGAACAGGGCAGGATGAGCGTCAGAGAGTACACATTGAGGTTGGATTTCTTGTCTAGGTATACACTAGCCTTTGTTGATACTATGCCAGCTAGGGTATATTAGTTTATAGTAGGGCTTGAACCAGAGTATGTGGAGTCCTGTATTATATCTACATTGTTAGAGGATATGGATATCTTGCGAATTCAGGCCTTTATTCAGAATATAGAAGAAATCAGACAACATTAGTATGGGGCCGAAAGGGCAGATCCGGAGTAGTGTCGAAGCGTTAGACCTGCCGATTTTCAAGAAGAATTTTAGGGTGGGCCCAGGCCTCACTTGTCAAGTAGGCCACCTAGGCTCTCACCTTAGCAGCAATAGGGCAGCATATCAAATTGTCGTGGATAGTCAGGTCCCAGCGAGAGTTCACGAGCGTCAGGCTCACAGCAGCAGAGAGGCCCAAATAAGATAAGGCTAGCTGTACCACGTTGTAGAACTTGCAGTAGGTGACATTTTTGGAGACGCAGATATGTCTCCACTGCTTGTTATTCTCGTTGGCAGGAGGTTGACATGATGAGAGATTGTCCGACTAGAGATCAGAGTGACCGGGACTAGCAGAGTAGGTCCTCAGTAGGGTTACATGCTCTAGTACATTCTTTAGGGCACAGGCCCTCAACTCTAGCAAGTAGAGGCAGAGGTAGATCAGGAGAATCTACTTCTGGAAGTAGTCAGGATCGTACTTATGTATTAGCAGGATGGAAGGATTCTGAGGCGTCCCCAAATGTTGTGACAGTTACATTGAATATGTGCTCCCACTTAGTTTATGCTTTGATAGACCCAGGTTTTACCTTTTCTTATGTTACTCTGCTAGTGACACGAAAGATTTCTATAGTACCAGAGTTACTCCAGTGACCATTTTCTATATCTACACTTGTTGGTGAATTTATTGTCACCAGGAGAATGTATCGAGGTTGTACAGTGGAGATTGTTGGCTGCCAAACCTCTGAAACCTAGTAAAGCTAGAAATGATTGACTTTGATGTGATTATGAGCATGGATTGGCTAGCGGCATGTTATGCCAATGTTGAGTGCTAGAAAAATACTGTCCAAATCCACTTCCCAGGAGAGATAGTATGGGAATGGAAAGGCAATGCAACTACGCCAAAAGGTGGGCTCATATCCTATCTCCAGGCAAGGAAGCTGATTGCGAAGGGCTGTACCTATCATAATGTTAGGGCTCGGGATGTGCAGGCAGAATCCCCGACTATACAGTCTATTCCGGTGGTTAGTGAGTTTCCAGATGTATTTCCATATGAGCTACCTAGTATTCCCCTAGAACGAGAAATTGACTTCTCCATTGATATGCTACCAGATATACAACTCATATCTATTCCTCCATACAAAATGGCTCCTGCCGAGTAAAAGAATTGAAGGGTCAGCTGAAAGACTTGTTAGATAAAAGCTTCATTAGCCCTAGTGCTTCACTATGGGGTGCGCTAGTCTTATTCGTGAAAAAGAAAGATGGCTCACTATGAATGTGTATAGATTGTCGATAGTTGAATAAAGTTACTATTAAGAATAGATATCCCCTTCCAAGAATAGATGATTTGTTTGATAAGCTGCAGGGGCGAAATACTTCTCAAAGATTGACTTAATGTCAGGATACCACCAGGTGTGAGTTAGAGAGAAGGATATTCTGAAAATAGCCTTCAGAACCAGATATAGACATTTTGAGTTCCTAGTTAGGTCTTTCGGGTTGACAAATGCCCCAATGGTGTTTAAGGACCTGATGAATAGCATATTCAGGACATTTCTAGATTTGTTCATGATAGTGTTTATTGATGATATCCTGGTATACTCACGTTCAGAAGCTAAGCATAGAGATCATTTTTGAGCAATATTCATGTGCTTAGAGATCATGAGCTATATGACGAGTTTTCTAAATGTGAGTTATAGTTGAATTTTGTATCTTTCTTGGGCCATATTGTGTTAGACGCAAGCATCTAGGTAGACTCACAAAAAATAGAGGTCATAAAGACTTGGCCTAGACCCACAACTCCAACTGAAGTTCGCAGATTTCTGGGGCTAGCTGGATATTATAAAAGGTTTGTGGAAGGATTCTCTGACCTATCAGTAGCATTGACGAAGATGACTTAGAAAGTGACTAAGTTCCAGTGGACGGAGCTTGTGAGTAGAGTTTCCAAGAATTAAAAGATAGGTTGACGACTACACCAGTATTAGACTTACCAGAGGGCTATGTTATTTATTGTGATGCTTCAGGCGTTAGGTTAGGGTGTGTTATGATGCAGCACGGTAAGGTGATTGCTTACGCTTTGAGACAATTGAGGATACATGAAAAAAGTTATCAAACCCATGATTTAGAATTGGCTGCGTTGTACATGCATTGATGATCTGGAGACATTATTTATATGGTGTTCATTTTGACATCTTTACTGATCACAATAGCCTCCAGTATATTTTTAAGTAGAAAGAGTTGAACTTACGGTAACATCGCTGGCTTGAGTTGCTGAAAGACTACGACATAAATATCTTGTATCACCTAGGGAAGGCTAACATTGTAGTTGATTCCCGTAGTCATAGATCTATGAGCAACTTATCATACTTGAGGCTAGAAAAGAGGGAATTGGCTCGAGAGCTGCACCGGCTGACCAGTTTAGGAGTTCGACTGATGCACAGATGATGGTGGTGTTGTGATCCAGAGTACAACAGTGTCATCTCTAGTTGTGGAGGTGAAGGAGCGATACTATGAATACCCTAGCCTAGTACAGCTCAGAGGCAAGGCTCAGCAAGAAGGGCTTTTGACCTTTGAGGTAACAGGAGATGGAGTCTTGAGGTTTAGAGGTTGACTCTGTATTCCGGATGTGGCAGGGCTTCGCTAGTAGATTATGGCAGAGGTACATTATTCTCAATATTCTCTTCACCTGGGTTCGACAAAAATGTACCATGATATAAAATAGATCTATTGGTGGCATGAGATGAAGAAAAATATTGCTGAGTTTGTAGCCAGTGTCCCAATTACCAGCAGGTAAATGCCGAACGTCAGAAACTGGGTGGGCTGACTCAGGAGATAGTTATGCCTATGTGGAAGTGGGAAGTAATCAATATGAATTTTAATACAGGTTTACCTCGTACCAGGCGTAAATTTAACTCTATTTGGGTCATTGTTGAAATGCTGACGAAATCAACCCATTTCTTGCCAGTCAGGACTACATTTTTGGTTGAAGATTATGTTGAATTGTATATTAAGAGATAGTCCAACTCTATGTTGTTCCAGAGTCTATCATCTATGACAGAGGAAAAATTTACAGCAAAATTTTGGAAATCGTTTGAGAAAGGTTTAGGGACGCGGGTTAACTTGAGTACAGATTTTCATCCCTAGGCAAATGGCCAGGCTGAGTGCATGATTTTAGATTCTTGAGGATATGTTACGAGTGTGTGTGCTAGACTTCAGAGGAAGTTGGGATGATCACCTACCTAATATCGAGTTTGCATATAATAACAACTATCATTCTACCATTAAGATGGCGCCTTACGAGGCTTTGTATGGGCAGAAATGCAGGTTCCCCATAGGATGGTTTGAAGTAGGTGAGCCACAGTTGCTTGGCCTGACATGATACATTAGTCAGAAGAGAAAGTTAAGCTCATTAGAGAGCATTTTTTGACAACCCAGAGTCATTAGAAGTCCTATTCCGATAAGTAGCATAGCGACTTAGAGTTTTGTGTTGATGACTAGGTATTTCTAAAAGTCTCACCTATGAAGGGAGTTCTGAGATTTGGAAAGAAGGGAAAGCTTAGCCCTAGATTCATTAGGCCATACCGGATCCTCCAGAAGATAGGCTAAATGGCTTATGAGTTAGAATTGCCTTTGTGGATAGAATCTGTTCATCCAGTCTTACATGTATCAATTCTACAAAAGTGCATAGGAGACCCTTCTCAGGTTGTCCCAGTCGAGGATGTTCAGGTCACAGAGGAGTTTTCCTACGAGGAGGCTCCAATAGCTACACTAGATCGATAGGTTCGCAGATTGAGGACCAAAGATGTAGCTTCCATTAAAGTATTGTGGAGGAACAAAAATATGGAGGAAATGATTTGGGAAGCTAAGGATGACATGAGGTCTAGATACCCTCATTTGTTTTAGAATCTATGATAATAGCACACCAATTCAGAAAGTTACAATTGAGGTAAGATAGTTCTTAGGTGTTGTATTATTGTTTTTATTAACGTTGTTTCTAGTTGCTTGCCTTTTGTCGTGGACCTATGTTTTATAGTTGGTTGTAGCATCCTGTGAGATGCTTATGTTGGCCTTTTTTACTTTTAAGGTTTCCCGATAGTCCATATTACAGAGGAAACTCTGCCAAAATTTTCTGGCAATACCTAAGAACTAAGTCTCTTAAGATTGAGTTACATTCGAGGACGAATGTCCCTAAGGGGGGGGGAATGATGTTACACCCTGTAAGTTTTCATCATCTAATCAATGTAAACTTGTGCATGTCAAGAGTTCTTAGAGTATGGCACATGCGGGAGAAGGGCCGAAGGACGAACGAGTGAGCGTGTTGTTGAGCGAGCGGGTGGAAGGAGACCGGAGGCGGGTCGCAATGGGTGCTGCGTCTGGGACCCCCTCCCACGCACGAAGCAGCGTGTCGTGCCCCTGTTCCTACACGATGGGAGGCATGCCACTGGCGCCTGCCACCACCTCCCATATATATACTTAAGTTATGAGATGTTCAATTCATTTTAAATATTTCCCAACAGAGAGATTCGACTAGGGTGATTTTCCTGCTTAATGTTTCAAGAAGTGAAGGCAAATTACGCTATAAAATCTCGTCTAATTGAAAATTCTTCTTGGGTAATAAATCCTGGGCCTACGAAGAACACATCTATGGAGTTGAATCTTTGAAATTGGCCCACTTTAATGGAGACCTAATGGATAGAATTTGTAGAAATCATATCTAAATAAGTCTAGTACATGCACAAGTGATAGTAAGTAATTCTACCCTTGTAATCTATAAGAATCCATAAGATTTCGCGGAATTGAACTTGTTATGACTTGTTGCTGTTGTTTTGCGTGATAATGTCTCTGGCCTACTTATTGAAATAGAATAGCCCTATTCCCTTGATGTATGAACTAATATATGGAGGGATTACGAGTTCTTAATCAAAGAAGGATTAGTAGGGTGGAGTTCGGCAATTGAGGTATGTTAAGGCTAACCTCCTTATGCAAGTTATTCTCATCATATAGTTGATACGACTTATGCTTTCATAATAGTTCATGTTTATGTGTGTTGTGGTTAGATGCTACGAGTTGAATTGATGTTGTAGTATAGTATCCCTCGTCGGGATTAGCCTTATCCAGCTTTGCCTCTTGTTAAAAGCGACCCAATGATTACTGATTTGTATTATTGCCGCCTAGATTGGCTAGTGATGTTCTGCTTCCTTATCGAGGCCATAGAGGCTTGTGGTTAGCTATTGAACATTCCTTGTGAAGTTGGGTAACACTGGGCATAGGTTGACGATATAACTTTTTGTTTTGACGCCTATATATTTAGTAAAGCTCGCCTACAGGCCATTAGTGTACCTTGATGCCCACGGGGCTAGAATCTTGGTAATACAGTCTTACCTTCGAGTTAGTAGCAGCAGGATTGCCTAATAAACTGGGTGGTAGGTTGTTAGATAAACTACCTATTGTCGGTGACCGTATAGCTTCATGTGACTTACATCTTGTCGCATTGGTCACTCTGAAAACCATCCTAGCTATTAGCAAACTGATAGACTATCAACTACCCTATATAATTGATCTTATCATCTGTTAGACGTGGGGCCAATGCCTCTTTCTACTCATACAAATGCCCACGTACATGTTTCCTAGAAGGGCTAAGTTCAAGTATACCTGCCTACGGGGGCTACAGATTACTCACAGGAGCTATATGATATCTGGAAAGACTAGATTGAGGCTTGTAGAACCATGTTGATGTCTATTCACTTATGGACTTCCCTTATGTTGTGGAATCACTGACCCTTAGTAGAGTCTTATGTGCTCAAGGTGCAGTTATAGGATCCCAAAAGGCTCAGATATAGTTATAGGAGCCCAAAAGGCTCAGATACAGTTACAGGATCCCAGAAGGCTCAAATACAGTTATAGGAGCCCATAAGGCTCATATACAGTTATAGGAGCCTAGAAGGCTCAGACACAGTCACAGGAGCCCAGAAGGCTCAGATACAATCTCAAAAGACAAGTAGTCTAGTTACAGCTTGCCTGCAAGGATATAGTGGTACAGTTAGAAGTACGTAGATTGCTTTGCACTTGTCGAGGCTTCTGGGGGCCTTGGTAGGTTTTTCTGTGTTGTTTGTACCTTCTAGGTGTATAGGGGTCAGGTTAGGTTCTTGTTTGAATATTACTTGTTAGTTATAGTTCATGTTTGTGAGATCGTACAAGTTAACTTCTGACCCTTATTGCTGATTAGTTTCAGTTTATCTATTAGCTTCTATTAAGTTTATTATTACTGCCTTACATATTCGGTACATATTGTACTGACTGCATACTTTCCTATAGGTTTAGATAGACAGGTTTTGAGATCTCTATAGTAGCTGTTCAGATTCAGTAGATTGGCCAGCTCCTTTTCTCTGGAGTTTCCATATGATTAAAGGTTTGTCTGCCTTTTGATGTATAGTTTTTGGGTAGGCCGGGGCCCTATCCCGACCAATATCTTACTCTTTAGAGCTTGTAGACTATAAGTTATTAGACACACATTATTGGCTGTGTGGGGCCTAAATGTATTATCAGTTGGTAGCCTTGTTGGCTTGTATTTATGTATATTTTCACTTGTCTTCCTTTTGATATGATTTAGACAGCATGATGATCTTGTCGGCTTACATAGGTGACGTTATTATTGCAATTGTTGGGTCAGTTGTTTTTGGGTCGGTGTATGTTCCGACCTTGTCGGCTTAAGGCTATGTTTTGAGCCGAGATATAGCTGATCGTTTTCTTGAATATGTGTTGTTAGTGTACACCAGAAGTGTATATGTCCATCTAGGCTAGCTCAGGGTCCAGTATGGCATTAGGTACCAGTTACGCCTCCTTGGGGCGTGACATAAATACAAATAACCATAATTGAAGAATCAAAACTATATTAAATTAGTTTTTCAAACATTCAACCATCCACCATGGCCCAACCCTAGAATATAAGTTTATCTATGCATAGACAAGTAGAAAACTGAATACTTAGACATCATTATGCGAAAATACATGTAAAGAAAAGAAAAACATAGTGTAGAACTTTGTCTTCCTTCCAAACGGCTTACAAGCCTCCACAAATGAACTACAAAATGTAAAAAATGATTAAATATTGATAAAAGATGCTTAACAAATGACCTAAGGCTTTATAGTTGAGACTTCAAATGACGCTTCTGCACTCCAAAACTTAGCTTTAATATCAGCATTTTCTGCCCCGAAATGACCCTGACGCGCCGCCCCCTCTATCTTGCCAAGGTGTTTGTCAAATTTCTCTAAGTCTGGACACTTGTGGCGCGGGGAGCCACTCATCTCACAAAGTTTTTGAAGTGTAATTCTCTGAAGTTCAAGGGCTAGTGCAGCGCGTCAGCCATAGCACCAACCTAAAGTTTTGTTCTCTGAAGTTTGGGACTTGGTGCAGGGCGCCAACCATAGAACCAGGCCCTTCAGCTCCTCAAATCTTCACTCCTTGGATAATTTTGAGTCCATTTTGCTTAGTTTCCTGCTCAAATCAACACGAATCATTTGTTAGCACATAAAACATACACACACACACACATGAATTTAACCATAAATTAAGGATTATGAACTCAGAACATGATTAAATATGGGTAAAACATGGAAAATGGGCATAGAAATATGCCCAACATTACCACCCCACACTTGAACCATTGTTCGTCCTCGAACAATCCTTAAAACACACCTAAACTCATGTTTCATCATCACACTTGACACCTATGTCAACTCATACTCAACCAACTATCATGGAGCATATATAAAGTGGTTTATCATAAGCAACGCAATTTCATCAAGCACATATGAAAGCTTCACAATCAAGAGCACACAACCTCTATAAATGACTCATCTTTTCAACAAAAAGGGCCAACATGATTAAGTGACACATCCAACATGTAGTACACCAAATTAGACCTCTTGTGCCCCTCACTTTTAGTGATGTTCCTCTCTCAAATTCATTAAGAACACAATAAGTAAGGCACACTCACACTTACAAATGATGTGATGCACATATGTAACATACCATAGACTTTCCTTTCATGCACGTTAAATCTACCTAATTGCTTCAAGAGAGTAAGATCACTAGGACTTTTCTTGGTTGTAATGTCAGCTAAGGGGCAAGTACGAATGGTATTTCTTTTATAGTGACTACCACCCTAAGCACTTTTTTGACATATTTCATTTTTTTTGTCCACCATCTCTTTATTTGTTTGTTCACATTTAATCTACTCACCCTTGTCTTTTCTTTTCATGCCCCATTTTTCACTACTTGACTGCTAGTTTTCTAATCATAGAATCACTAAAGATTTTTACAATTAAAGATATCTCTTTCAATTTCCTAGCAGCAAGTACACAACACAATTTATGGGCACCCCTTCTTCTCACTTTTCTTTTCTTACCAGAAAATTTTCGTTTTCCCTGAACATTATATTTCGGTGGATCTTTACTTTCAAGTGTCAAAGTGTGTAAGACTACTTTGGATAAATAAGTCTGAGGTCTCACAAAAAGAATGGATTAAGCTATTTTCATGGCTAAGAAAGAACAAGGCCTTAGGCTCAAAGGGGTTAACTAGGGAGAATGTACAGGAAGGTAAAACAAATGTAGAAAGAAAGAAAAAACATGGCTTATACAAAGAAATGCCATGATGATCTCTCAACTCCCTACAACTAGTTATCATACATACACTAAGGCTGCAAGTTCTAGATGCTACAATATATAGACGAAAAACAAAATATTTCACCTCTCATGGAAACAAGAATCTAATCAGTTTCTATAGCTACACCTTCACACAATCACATTGAATGGCAAGTTTAATTCATTATTAAGACCTAAGGATATGTTGAGTCAAATTAAAGAGATATGTATGTCTCTCATGGATCCTCACTCATGCAGTCAAGATGACCACTCTATTTACTCCAGCATAGCAATTAAGTAGAATATCAACAAGCATACAAGCGGATGACCTACGACTCAATCCTAAAAAAATTATGGTGAATCTTATCTTAAGACGGTCATCATCCATCTATTATAGGGAAACATCATTACTCTATGACTACAATGACTCAAATAAAACAAAAAAATTGACTCTAAAATAAAGAAACCAAAAATAACATAGTTAAGACGAACAACAAGTCACAATATTTCAAGCATCCAAGTCAACATCACCATACTAGCTATTACAACCCATGACCTATGAATTATCAAGGTACTACTACAAGGAATAACATAATAATGCTATGACCTACTATAGATATAGCAATCAAAGAACAACATAAATCTATCTTTCCTCCAATCCACACCTAAAAAGATGCACTGTCCTCAGTGCACACACAATCATATCATAAAGGGAGAGAAAAAAACTACCAGGGTTGCTAAGCATCATCCTAGGGATTGTACACCTCATCCTCTTCAGCATCATCATCTTCGCCATCAACCTACATGGAGCCCGTAGCATCATCATCCTCCTCATCCATATCTCGGTCATCAATACCATCAGTAAGGAATGTGGCCTTATCATCATCAAGCGGCTCTTCAAAGGCTAGGCCCACTTGACACATCAACATAGCACTTTCCATGAGCGGGTATCGTGCCTCTAAAGCTATCATCTTTTCTGTAGTGGTGGGTCGATGTCCTAGCCTCATCTATAGATCTAGCATTCCAAATCGAGCCTGATGATTAGCTATAGTAAGAAGGTCTATGGAAGGGATAGTCTCCTTCACCTTTATAATGTCCATCATCTTTCCAACCAGGTGTTCTACTAGAGGTAAGATAAGGTCTGCATCCTCCTCTTCAATACCTGCCTCCTGCAAGAACATGATCAAGAGACTGCCGTGACAATATTTCCATCTACAATTGTCCTGTGATCTTCTCATGTTGTCACGAAGCACAACACCAAAATTGATTGGTACCCCTTCATCAACATGTACACCAATACAATCTGCTCTAGATTCACCTCTATCATATGTGTACTAGGGAGAAAGACAACACATACCAACTTCACCCATATCTTTGCCTCCTTATTCAGATAAGCAAACGCAAGTGTGAAATGAGTGCCATTTTGATCCCTCACCCAACGGGCGGATGAGTGCTTACCACATAGAGTGTGACAGATGTCCTTGTATGGAGGCTTCTTCAGCAAGATGAAATACTCCAAAGGGTCTACAACAGGTGTCTCTAAGAAGGCATTGAACCTTTTAGCTGTGAATTACACCTTCTGTCCTCTGATCTTTACCTTGGTGCTCTCTCTCCAAATGAGGTATCCCAATTTGCATAGAACTCCCTCACCAATGTGAGGTTGCACCTCTTCGGCTTATTAAAGATGTAAGTAACTCCCAATTCATGTATGTTATCCCAAATAGCCGGGAACTCAAGTGCCAAGCGAACCTCATCTATCCAATTCTCAGGTGCTTACTTGGCTTCTTTTTTGAGTGTTGAACCAAGTAAGCCTATGAGGTTCTATCTCTTTTGCTCCAAATCTCCTTACGGGGATTGCTCTGAAAGCCGAAGAACTAGCCCCCTTTTTTTCCCTTTCTAGTCCTCTTGAGACTTGGATCTGCAATAACCACCTCCTTTTCTTTTGATGCCATGGTACCTAACAAGAAAAAATCAAGAACCTCACAAAATTAGTTTGTGAACAAAATGGCTAACTAGTTAAGTCTTGGAGGAGAAAAATCCACCCCACTTAACTTGCTAGCATACTTGTGAGAATTCGTCAAATTGGGTACTCAAGACTACCCCTATCAACATCTGATCTCAACAATTCGCAAAAATTCACTAACTCCAACTACAACAAAGTTCATGGATTAGTTTTCTTCTTTTCTACTCTCCTCTAACTTCAACTTTTTCAAGGTTGCCT
Source organism: Datura wrightii (assembly GCA_035772735.1). Classification (NCBI taxonomy): domain Eukaryota; kingdom Viridiplantae; phylum Streptophyta; class Magnoliopsida; order Solanales; family Solanaceae; genus Datura; species Datura wrightii. The sequence continues at coordinate 127,770,861 of JASDFA010000016.1, forward strand.
CAACTAGGTCATCTCTCTCACTTTCCTCCTCCAATTCATATTTCATGTCATTCATGTATGGAAGTAGCAATTTTAAATTTAATCAACAAGAAATTTACTACCATCATGAATTAATCAAGAATTTAAACAACTTAAGCATTATTCACATTCAAGTATTTAAGACTCGTGTATTTTCTCTCCTAAAATTAATGCTTTTACCCACCACTATTCAAGATTTCAATTCACCAACCCCATAATCCCCACAATTTCAAATCACCATATTCAACCAAGAATTAAGCTATCTAACCATGATACATGCTATCATGGAAGAATTTTGTCACGACCCGAACATGGGCCCAGATCGAAACATGGGACAAGAAACCCCGAGAGACTCCAAGTCATTCCATGGCATGAAAATAACTTCTAACTCAATCAAATAAAGTGGAAGATCAGCATACTAATCATAGAGGAAGTCTAAACATAACATAAAATCTAAACATACAACATTAGTTTGATGTTGAATACAATCTATGTCCGGAAAGCCTCTATGTCTGATGAGTTAATGGGACAAGACCCCAACTAACTCTCTAAGTCTAAAACTGAAAATATGTAAACATAATTGAATAAAAAGGGTCCCTCGATAGATGAGGACTCACCTATAGAGATTGGATGCTAACTCCGAAATTGGCTAGTGATGGGGCTAAGTTTGAAGATCGGAGCCTATATCATAAAACGATACAACATAGAGTATGCGGTCGGTACGTGGAATGTACCGAGTATGCAAGGTAAGTAAAATCGCTGAAGTAAGTAAAATCATTAAAACATGCATAATATAAAACATAATCAAGATAAGAATCTGAGAGTAGGACTTGCATGCTCTTTTCTGAAATAATGATCTGAACATAAATGAACATCATAACTAAATAGAATGACCCAAAGCTGAAATCTAATAATCATAAGTAAAACTGAACATTGGGTCAAACCTGATTCAGATCATATATATATATATATATATATATATATATATTATATATCATGAGATAAACATGCATAACTAAAATCATGAGGAACAATGGGATACTCGTCATATAACTGACATTACCACGATAGAGCTTACATGGTCCCGATTATCACACTCAAGTGGGTAGAGCCATCCAAAGCCTTGCCAGGGCTATGGACGATACCATGATATCGATATCAAGCTCAAGGCCCCTTGGAGCAGGGGAAAGATCCAAAAGAGGTCCCAAAGTATATAAGTAAACCTATGTTGTTGTGTAGTTCTGAGGTATCGGGTTGACTGACCCTTAGCCTTACTTGGTTCTAGACACTACTCCCAAAAATATGCATATGCTCTCCATCATTTTCAATGAAGCTAACCATCGTCTAGTGACGAAGCTGAATAATAACATACATGCATAGTCGGAAATCATAACATGAGGAGCCTTGGCTCAAATGATACAACAAACTGAATAAAATTAGTAGCCTAGACTCCAAAAATCATGTGGTAAGCTAATTAACATGAAATCATAAATCATACTTGAACATATGGGCTTTCCCAATACTTTAACATGCTTGAAAATAATTGATTCTCTTGAAAACATGATCAAAGGCATGGGTAACATGAAAACATGTTTTTCTCATAAATATCTCAACATACTTGAACATATATTATAGATCTCAACTTTCATGAACTTTACATGGATGGGCATCATAATTTATAAAACTTGAAAACATGATTTATAATTGAAAATATTGTAGAATTTGCCCATGAATCATAATTCAACGATAGAAACATGCTTAGATCATATCCATGGTAGGAACTTAGGGAAATCATGCATTGGGTAAAACCCCATGGGATCAACATATAGATTTTCATGAATTAGAATGGGATTTGGCATGGGTGTGAATAATTTATCCCATTCATAACCCGACATACCTTAGAGAATCTGATTTTACAGCTTCTCTGATTGCCCAAGGAAGAATTGAGAAGAACTTTGAAGAAATTAAGCTTGATCACCTCTGTAGACCTCTAAGCTTGCATGTATTAATTAGGATTGGTTTAGAATGAACTTACCCTTCTTAAAACTCACTATTCATATCTTAAAACGATGTAGTTTAGGCCTTAGCATCATAGGAATTACGGAAAAGCCCTTAATAAACTCACAAGGAAAAACTGACTGCCAGTCCCAACGAGGAACTGGACGAGTTGTTACGCATGACCATGACTCGTGGTCTCCTATCGTGACTTTCACTACCCAAAAACATTAAATCCTTAACATACTGCTGACCATGACTCACCTAATGAATCGTCGCATTGGCCATGACTCGTGGTGTCCAGTCATGAGTACATCGCTGGCCCTTCCTTCATCCTTCAACTGCCCTTGACCACGGGTGACCTAACGGCTCGTGGTGCTTACCACAACTCGTGGTCACCCCAACTTGAAAATTTCCAAACAAGTGAAAACTCCTCACCACGAGTCACTTAACGACTTTTGGTCATCCAGATGGGTCACAGGACGACTCATTCTTTGACCTAGTGTAGAAAATGCTATTTTCTCCGTTTCAACTCTCGGGTCTGCTCTTAGGGTTTCCAGGGCATTACAATATCTCCCCCTTGGGAACATTGATCCTCGAATGTTGGAAAACATACAAAAAAATAGAGAAATGCAATCATCATGTTCAAATACTGATCATATAAGCTGAAAATTGACGGATTGACTACCTCCGAACTGAACTACATGGCTGAACTAGATTTATGAATCATAGATATATACTTTGACATGAAAGAAACTAGGGCACATGAACTGAACATGAAACTGATAGAGTTTTAGGGCAAAACTAATACCTTAAGCTGGAACTAAGCCGAAAGGGAATAAATATGGGTATCTAGCCATCATATCTGCTTTGGCTTCCTACGTAGCTCCCTCAACATGTTGATTCCTCCATAAAACTTTAACTGAAGCTACTTCTTTGTTTCTTAGCCTTCGAACCTGATGATCCAGTATTTCCACCAGAACCTCTTCATAACTAAGACTGTCCATTACACCTATACTCTCCATCGGAACAACCAGAGCTGGATCACCTAAACACTTCTTCAAGAGCAATACATGAAAAATAGGATGAACGGAAGCTAATTCTGAGGGAAACTCCAATTCATATGCTACCTTTCCCACCCGTTTTACAATCCGGTAGGAGCCAACATAACGGGGACTGAGTTTCCCTTTCTTTCCAAACCTCATCACTCCCTTCATGGGAGACACCATCAGAAATACCCAATCATCAACTTTGAAATCAAGTTCTCTCCTCCTCACATCCCCATAGGACTTTTGGCAACTTTGAGCTATTTTCAACCTATCCCATATGAGATAAACTTTCTCCATGGCCTCATGGACTGAATCTGGTCCTATTATCGCAGCTTCACCGACTTCAAACCAACCAATAGGCAATCTACATCTCCGCCTACAGAGAGCCTCAAACGGAGCCATCTGAATGCTGGAATGATAGCTGTTATTATATGCAAACTCAATAAGAGGCAAATGATCATCCCAGCTATCCTTCAAGTCAATTACACATGCTCTCAACATGTCCTTGAGATTTTGAATAGTCCGCTCTACCTGACCATCGATTTGCAGGTGAAATGTTGTACTGAGCTTGACCTGAGTACCAGGTCCCTTTTGAAATGATCTCGAAAATTGAGAGGTAAACTGTGTACCTCTATATGATATGATGGACAAGGGCCCTCCATGCAACCAAACTAACTCCTAAATGTACAACTTAGCGTAATCCTCTGGTGAACCGGTAGTTTTAATCGATAGGAAATGAGCCGATTTAGTCAATTTGTCTCCAACAACCCAAATGGTATCATATTGCTGACGAGTGCGAGGAAAACCTATAATGAAGTCTGTATTAATATCCTCCCACTTACAAGTAGGAATATTGATGTCTTGAAGCACACCTCCCGGTCTTTGATGCTCCACTTTCACCTGTTGATAATTCGGATACTTAGCCACAAATTCTGCAATGTCCTTCTTCATGCCATTCCAAAAATAGACTTCCCGTAGTTCACGGTACATCTTAGTGGCACCTGGATGTATGGAATACCTGGAACCATGAGCCTCGTGCAACATCTAATTTCTCAAATCATCAAAATCCAAAACACACAAACGACCTTGATATCGAAGCACACCATCTCCCCCTTTGGAGAAGACCTCTACCTTATGATTTTGAACAACTTCCTTTAACTTTAACAAAATAGGGTCTTCATCTTGTATAGCTTTTACATCAGTTACCAAGGACGATTCTGATCCGTTCTGAACAATAACACCACCATCAATCGACTCAACCAAATGAACTCCCAATTGTGCAAGTCGATGCACTTTTGACCAACTCCTTTCTCTCCTCATCTACATGAGACACACACTCCATAGAAAGCCTACTAAGAGCGTCTGCCACCACATTAGCCTTGCTCGAATGGTAAAGGACACTCATATCATAATCCTTAAGTAACTCCAACCACCTCCTTTGACGTAGATTTAGATCCTTCTGAGTAAACACATATTGTAGGCTCTTGTGGTCAATAAATACATCTACATGGACCCCATACAAGTAGTGTATCCAAATCTTCAAGGAGAATACTACCGCTGCCAATTCAAGATCATGAGTTGGGTAATTCTTTTCATGGAACTTCAGCTACCTGGAAGCATATGATATAACCTTACCATGCTGCATCAATACACAACCAAGACCAATTCTCAAAGCATCACAATATACCACAAACCTATCGATACCCTCGGGTAGGGTTAACACTGATGCTGAGGTGAGTCGAGCCTTCAATTATTGGAAGCTCTTCTCATAAGCCTCTAATCATTGGAACTTCACTTTCTTCTGGGTCAATTTGGTCAATGGCGCTGCAATAGATGAAAAACCCTCAACAAATCTCTAATAGTACCCAGCTAAACCCAAGAAACTCCTGATGTCCGAAGGATTCACCTATCTAGCCAATTCTTCACCGCCTCTATTTTGTGAGTCTACCTGTACACCCTCACTTGACACCACATGACCTAAAAAAGCCATTGAGTTTAACCAAAACTAGCATTTTCTGAATTTATCATACAATTGGCGATCCTTAAGAGTCTATAGCACCATCCTTAAATGAGCGGCATGCTCCTTCTCGCTCTGAGAGTATATCAAAATGTTATCTCTGAACATGATTGAGAACAAATTCAAGTATGGATTGAACATCCTGTTCACCAAATCCATGAAAGCTGCAGGAGCATTCTTTAGTCCAAAAGACATAACTACAAACTCGTAATGACCATACCGCATCCTGAAAGCTGTCTTTGGGATATCACTCTCCCGAACATCTAAGCTGATGGTATTCGGATCTAAGATCCATCTTCGAAAAGCACTTGGCACCCTGAAGTTGGTCAAACAAATTAATAATCTTGGAAAGATGATACCTGTTCTTGATGGTGACTTTGTTCAATTACCGATAATCAATACACATACGAAGAGAACCATCTTTCTTTCAGACAAAGAGAACTGGTGCACTCCATGGGGATTTGCTCGGTCTGATGAATCCCTTATATGAAAGGTATTTAAACTTCTCCTTTAACTCCTTTAGAAAGATTAGAGCCATTCTGTAAGAAGGAATAGGTATAGGCTGCGTATCGGGAAGAAGGTAAATACCAAAATCAATCTCCCACTTAGGAGGGATTCCCGGTAAATCATCTGGGAAGACTTCTGGGTACTCACATGCTACTGGAACTGATTGGATAGTCGGAGTCTTAGACGTAGCATCCTTAACCCTAACTAGATAGTACACACAACCATTAGAGATCATCTTTCTAGCCTTAAGGTATGATATGAAGCGACCTACAAGCACAGCTGAACTACCCTTCCACTCTAAGACTGACTCACCCGAAAATATGAACTCTACTGCCCGGGTTCTACAATTCACTGGGGCATAAAATGCAAATAGCCAATCCATACGGAGGATAACATCAAAGTCAGTCATGGCTAACTCTACTAAATCTACTAAGGTGATTTTCTAAAGGATTGTGATAGGGCAATCTCTATACACCCGTCTAGCTATAACTGAAGCACCAACTGGAGTAGAGACTGAGAAGGGTTCTGATAGGATTTTAGGACTGACTCTGAAACTACTAGCAACATAGGGCGTCACAAAATACAAAGTATCCCCTAGATCTAACAAAGAATATACATAAAGGTGTAAAACTCGTAACATACTAGTGACTACATCCGGGGAGATGTCCTTCTCCTGGCAGGATGCTAGGGCATAGAATCAGTTTTGCCGCTGATCGCCACCTGTGCTAGTAGATGCCCCCTACTAGGTTGGGCGTGTTGCTGGAGCTACTGAACTAGAAGCTGGGCCTCTGCCCCTATCGTGGCCCTATCTATCTACTGGGAAATCTATTAGCATATGTCCAGGATTTCCACAATTGAAGAAAGCACCTGTACCCCTCAAAAACTGACCTGTATGTCTCCGGCCACATCTGCGGCACTCTGGAGGGCTAGTCTCGGTGGGTCTGCTACCCTAACCTCTCGATCTTGATGCTCGTCCTCTCTTGTCATGCCTAGATCTAGATGGCACACTCATAGCCGACGATCTCAGGGATGACGATCTCTGGTCGGACTATTGACGATGTCCACCACCTGGCCTCTATTGAGAGAACCCATAATTGTCCTGGCCATCTTGGCCTCTCTTTCTCTCATATGCACCGCCTCCATCTACTGGGCATACAAAACTATCTGAGGAAAATCCATATCCTGATAAAGCATCGCGATCTGGCAATCCTTGTCTAAGTAATCCGCCACTCCATGAACAAACCAGCTCACTTGAGCTCTCTAATCAACCACTAACTCTGGTGCATACTTGGATAGACAAGGGAACTCTAAGGCATACTCCTGCACTATTATCTTCCCTTGTATCAGATTCACAAACTCGACCGCTTTCAGCTCCCTCATCTCACGAGGGAAGAACTAATCTAGAAAGGCGGCATGGAACTCATCCCAACTGATAGGGCCTGCTCCCACTGCCCTACTATCCCTCCGCTGCTTAAACCAGATGTGCGCAACCCCCTTCAACTAATATGAGGCTAAGTTGGCGCACTCCTCTTCGATCACCCCCATGACCTGGGTGATCTTTAGAATCTCGTCGATGAACTCATGTGGATCCTCGTCCACTTTTGAGCCAAGAAACTCTGGAGGGTTCTTCCTTAGAAAATCTCTGACTCGTGCTGCCGCCATATTTTCATTCTGAGGGACATGCTCTACCACCTGTGGGTTAACCTGGGCAGTCAAGGCCTATGCTAACATCTGAATGGCTGCCCTAAATTTAGCGTGGGCAACCGGCTCCGATGCATGGTTCTCATGGGCTAGTGGGACCTATAGATGCCCATCTCCATTGCCATCTTCATGGCCACTTCCATTTCCATTGCTCCTTCCATTAACTTTGCAGGGAGGCATGATTCTGCAAACGCGTGTAGTATGAGTTATAAGGATAGAGAGACATTTAACTGCACGACATAGATCATGAAAAAAGAGAACATTTTCTAAATGTCTTGTAGCCTCTTCTTCAAAAGTGTGGCACACTTCTCACCCATGAAAAGACTCTACTTAACGTGGCTTTTAGACACCCTAGGACACTTCAAAACCTAATGCGCTGCTAACAAGTTTGTCAAGGCCCGGACATGGGGTCGAATCGAGACACAGGACAAGGAACCCCGAGAGACTCCAAGTCGACCCATGGCATGAACATAACTTCTAACTCAATAAAATAAAGCGGAAATCAGCATAATAATTATAGCGGAAGTCTAAACATAATATAAAATTTGAACATACAACATGAGTCTGATGCTGAATACAATATGTCTCTAAAAAGCCTCTACGTCTGATAACTTGATAGGACAAGATCCTAACTAACTCTCTAGGTCTGAAACTAAAAATATGTAAACATAACTGAATAGAAAGAGGCCCTCGACAGATAAGGACTCACCAACAGAAACTGGATGCTAACTCTGGAATTGGCTAGTGATGGGGTTGAGTCTGAAGATCGGAGCTTGTATCATAAAATGATACAACATAGAGTATGCGGTCAGTACGTGGAATGTACCGAGTATGCAAGGTAAGTAAAAACGCTTAAGTAAGTAAAATAATTAAAACATGCATAATATAAAACATAATAAAGATGAGAATATGAGAGTAGGGCTTGCATGCTATTTTCTAAAATAATGATCTGAACATAACTAAACATCATAACTGAATCGAATGACCCAAAGATGAAATCTGATAATCATAAGTAAAACTGAACATTGGGTCAAACCTTCTTTAGATCATATATATATATATATATATACATATATATAGATTATATATCATGAATGATAAACATGCATAACTGAAATCATGAGGAACAATGGGAGACTCGTCATATAATCGACATTACCACGATACACCTTACATGGTCCTGACTATCACACTCAAGTGGGTAGAGCCATCCAAAGCCTTGCTAAGGCTAAGGACGATACTATGATATCGATATCAAGTTCAAGGCCCCTTGGGGTAGGGTAAAGCTCCAAAGGAGGTCCCAAAGTATATAAGTAAACCTAGTTTGCGCATAGTTATGAGGTATCGGGTTGACTGACCCTTAGCCTACTCGGTGCTAGACACTACTCCCAAAAACAAGTATATGCTCTCCATCATTTTCAATGAAGATGGCCATCTTCTAGTGATGAATCTGAATAATAACATACATGCATAGTCGAAAATCATAACATGAGGAGCTTTGGCTCAAATCATACCATAAGCTGAATAAAATTGGAAGTCTAGACTCTAAAACCATGTAGTAAGCTAGTTGACATGAAATCATAAATCATACTTGAACATATGGGTTTGCCCAATACTTAAACATGCTTGAAAATACTCGATTCTCTTGAAAACATGATCAAAGGCATGGGTAACTTGAAAATATGCTTTTCTCATAAATATCTCAACATACATGAACATACATCATAGATCTCAACTTTCATGAACTTTACATGGATGGGCATCATAATTTATAAAACTTGAAAACATGATTTATTATTGAAAATATTGTACAACTTGTCCATGAATCATAATTCAACGATAGAAACATGCTTAGATCATACCCATGGTAGAAACTTAGGGAATTCATGCATTGGGTAAAACCCCATAGAATAAACATATAGATTTTTATGAATTAGAGAGGGATTATGCATGGGTGTGAACAATTTCACCCATTCATAACCCTACATACCTGAGAGAATCTGATTCTACAACTTCTCTGATTGCCCAAGGAAGGATTGGGAAGAACTTGAAACAAATCAAGCTTGATCACCTCTCTAGACCTCTAAGCTTGCATGCATGAATTAGGATAGGTTTATAATTAACTTACCCTTCTTAGAACTCACTATTCATAGCTTAAAATGACATAGTTTAGGCCTAAGGATCATAGGAATTATGGAAAAGCCCTTAATAAACTCGCAGGGAAAAACTGACTGCCAGTCCCAACGAGGGATTGGATGAGTCGTTACCCATGACCATGACTCGTGGTTGATCTTGGGCAAATTTATATGCCCAAGATACTCAAATATGTCAATTTTGCCTTGTTTATCTATCGATGTTTATACATTCTCATGTGATTTGTAATAAAATGTGAATTTATACTAACCAACATGATTAGCTTTGTTTTGCAGAAAAAAATATAAAGTTATGGAGCTAAGACGCATGTTGGGAAAGATCGGGATTGGACTCGGACGCTAGCAAAGGAAAAAGCACTTGAAGGAACAAATTAAAGGGGCTCCACGATGGAGCCGTGTCACACTGCCATCGCAGATGCATTCTGCCTGGATGGTGAAATTATGCCTATTTCCAGTGGAGGTGCGCGTTGGGGCTGTGGCACGTTGGCCTAGCCCCGCGTTGCACGCCGTGCCACGTTGGGCCTAAGTACCTGGACGACTAAATTCCAGTAAGGGTCCGCGTCGTTGGCTTGTCACGGAGGTAGTGCTCCGCGATGCACTCCGTGACACGTTGCTTGTTATTTCGGGAAAAATTCCCACAAGTATAAATAGAACACTTAGGTTCATTTTTAATTATTCTGACTTGGTGGAGCAAGAACATGGGTTACAGGCAGTTGAGGGGACGAAAATCTCAGGGTTTTTCTCTATCTCTTTCTTCTTTAATTCAATTGCTTGTATGATTAACACTCATTTAACGATGTTTAATCCACAAATGAGTGGCTAAATCCTCTTCTTGCTGAGGTTAAGAATAATTGTATTGAAATGTAATTATTGATCAATTGGTTTTTCATCTTTTCTTTCATGGTTGTTCTATTGACTCTTGTTCTTACTGCATTAATGTGTGTCCAATGTTAATGTATATCTAAAAAGTCCGGTTTCACTCGAGAGAGCAAGAAATTGGAAAGTTGTGAATTGATAGGATATGATCTTTTCTTAGTTTGGGAAAATTGAGAATTGATTTACCTTCAGGATAGAAATATACCTGAAAGTCGTATTAGTCAATTAAGGAATCTATTTTGTAAGGCTAGAACATGAATTTTGTTTTATCACAGAAATGTAGGTGGACGGTTCATGTTTCTTAAGTTGGGTTAAATACGAGAGTTTTAGTCCATTGGTAATAATTCTTGACTAGCAACCGGAGGAAAGATTAACCAAATTGTATTGATGATTCGTTTCTCTACTTGTTCGTTTAACCTCAGCATGCTCATACTTATAGTTCAGACTCAAATTGTATATTCGTTTTATAATTAGTATAAAATTAGAAACCAAAATACCAAACTTTTCTTAACACTGTTGTCTGCATTTTTAGAGTTAAGGTTTATTGACACTTGAGTAGATTGTTACCCTAGACAAGTCCCCGTGGGATCGATACTTGGCTTACTTGAGCCACTTTACTACTTGTTCAACCACTGCACTTGCGTGTAGCTATATACCCATCACGTACAGCCCGAATAAGTTTTTGGCGCTGTTGCCGGGGACTGGAAATTGGTAAATTTTTCTTAAGTGTTAGTTTATTATTTCTTCTTAGTGTTGACAACTTGGTCTTAGCCTGTATTTTGCAGATACTAATTTTTGTGAACACTGGCAAGAGACAAGGAGCTGGTGGACTCATATTTAGAGCCTGAAAGACAATTTCATCGTCAAAGGAGAGAAGCTCTAGAGAAAAAGCTGCAGTTGCTCAGACGAACAATCATGGAGCAACAACAGAATCCACCAGTTGTAAGGGCAATGTTAGTGCCCGAGGAAATGGCAGCTAGGCCGGTTCGCGAGGTGGCAATCCCACATGCTAACAATGTCACATCTAGCATCCGTAAACCTGAGTCAGGAGGGAGGTTCGAGCTCAAACAAAACATGGTGCAATTGCTGCACACCAGCGGGCAGTTCACAGGTCTCCCTCATGAGGTTCCACAGCAACATCTCCAAAATTTTTTGGAGATAAGTGACACTTACATCCCCGCTGGAGTGTCATCAGATTATGTCAGGCTTACATTGTTCCCATTTTCACTTTTGGGAGAAGCCAAGAGGTGGTTGAAAGCTGAGCCACCTAATTCTATTACTACGTGGGATGATCTTGCAAGGAAATTCTTGATACGATTTTTTCCATCCACTAAAACAATAAGACTTAGAAGTCAAATTCTAAGTTTTAAACAGAGAGAGGGAGAGAATCTGTATTAGGCTTGGGAGAGATTCAAGTCTATATTGCGGGATTTTCCTCATCATCACCAATCCAATGATGTGCTGGTGCACACATTTATAGAGGGTTTGGAACCCCACACAAAAATCTTGCTAGACTCAGCAGCTGGGGAACAAGCATTGGAGAAAACTTATGAGGAGCTGTATACCTTGTTAAATCATATTTCGCAGGGAAATCCGGAGTGGAAAGCTGATTCGTCAAGAGGAGGAACAAGGAAAGCAGCAGGAGTCCTAGAAGTGGATGGTTTTACAGCTATTGCTGCACAGATAGCTGCTTTACAGAATCAACTCAACACCCACTTCAGTAACATGACCATGAACCAGACTCAAGCCCTAGTGAATGTAGTGCAGCAAATTTAGTGTGAAGTGTGCGGGAGTAGTGAGCACTCAGTTGAGTGTTGTGCAGTAAATCTTGATTCGGTGAAATTTGTGGGAGATGTACAGAGGAACAACCACCTACAGTATGGCAACAGCTACAATTCCAACTGGAGGAATCACCCGAATTTCTCTTGGGGTAGCAACAACCATCAAGGGCAGAGTTTGAGTCAGGGGGCGCAGAGGAAATAAGGAGGGCAGCAGAACTATCAGGAACAATATAGAAGCAACAATGCACCTCCTCCACCACCATCACCCAGCATTGAGGAGATGTTCAAGACAATGATAGCTAACCAAGCTCAATTACAGGCTGACTATGTGAAATTGGCAGCTGAGGTAAAGAACAACTAGTTAGCTACTAAGGCACTGGAGTATCAATTTGGGCAATTTGCTGGAGCCCAAAACACCAGGCCTAGAGGAGGACTCCCGAGCGACACGGATCCCAACCCCAAGCAAGTGAATGCATTGACCACAAGGAGTGGTTTGCAGCTTAAAGAGGTGGAACCAGAAAGACCACCTCAACAATCGGGAGCAGCAGAAGTTGAGAGGGAGCAAAGTGATGAAAGGGGGAAGAAAAAGGAGGCTGAACCAGAAAGACCACCACCCCCGTTCCCTCAAAGATTAAAGAGAACACAAGGAGGAGGCGTGTTTCAAGAAATTCATGGAGGTGCTGAAACTGGTACATATTAACTTACCTCTTGTTGATGCTTTGCAGGGAGTGCCAAAGTATGCAAAGTATATTAAGGACATCGTGGCGAACAAAAGTCGATTGAGTGAGTATGCTACGGTGGCTCTCAAGGAGGATTGCACTTCCTGGATACAAAACCGGTTGCCCACAAAGCTCAAGCACCCTGGGAGCTTTACTATACAAATTACAATTGGGCAGAGTATCCGAGCTCGCGGATTATGTGATTTGGGAGCGAGCATTAATTTGATGTCGTCATCGGTATTCAAGAAGTTGGGTCTAGGGAGTCCTAGACCAACAACAGTGATATTGCAACTAGCGGATCGTTCCTTAGCCAGACCTGATGGCATTGTGGAGGACGTGCTGGTGCAAGTTGGCTCCCTTATCTTCCCGGTAGATTTCGTCGTGCTGGATTTTGAGCCAGACGCGGAAGTCCCATTTATTTTGGGATGCCCTTTCTTGGCGACCGGGAAAGCACTGATTGATGTAGCTGCAGGGAAGCTAACTATGCGAGCACACGACAAAGTGGAAGTGTTTGATGTATACAAGGCCACCAAGCTCCCAATTGTGTACGAGGAACTCTCGGTGATCAACGTGATTGATCGAGTTGATGTTGCCCAGATAGTTGAGTCATGAGAGTTATTGGGAAAACCAACGGGCAAAGATGTAAGCACTACTGGGGTGAGGACGGTGGTAGAGAGAAAATGTCCGTCCCCCTAGAAGATGACTGAGCTTAAGGACGTCGAGCCGCGACGGTAAACCAGGCGCTGCACGGGAGGCAACCCGTGAAATTTCTGTGTAATATTTTATTAGATTTCGTAGAATAAGGAAAATAAAGAAAAAATAATAAAATAATTAAAAACAAAATTTTTGATTTTAATTGAAACCTATAATTCTAACCAATTTCTTGTTGTGAGATGAATTTCAGGTTGAACAGAGGATAAATATGCAAAGGATTGCAAAGGAAAAACTGAGGTATGAAAAATAATAAAAAGTGGCAAAACAGTGAGCCCACGCGATGGCTCCGTGTCACGGAGGAGGGCCTTCGCATTACCCTCCGTGACACGTTGAAGGTAATCCTGGAATTTTTACAAATTCCAGAACACCTGCTGATGGCTCCGTGTCACGGAGGGCATGGTCCGCGTTACCCTCCATGACACTTTGAGGTGTATTTCGCGACGGGTCACACTGGGTCGCCGGGTGACCCGCACGAAAAACCCCCCTTTTAACCCCGATTTTCCCTCATTTTTTCCCATTCCTCACCTCTTCCGCGACAAACAACCTGAAATCCCCCCCTTCCCCAAAGTGACACGGCCTAGGAGTTCAAGTTTATCAACTTTTCTACGATATCATCGAATTTAAGGTATGTTTGTTAACTTTATCTCATTTCTTACCTTATTTTTCCTGATTTTTAGCTTAGGAAGTGAGGAAAACTTGCCCCAAGTAGAAATTAAGCTTAAATTCAATTGAATTATTGTTGATTGAAGTTCAGAGTATCATTGTGATTGCCTGAACTCGATAATTACATAGCTTAATTGAATTTTTGTAAAATCATAGCTAGAGCTTGAATTTGAGTTTAAAAAGGGAAAATTTAGTTGAACGTTGAATTTCTCGCTGGGTTGTGTATGTCGAGTGAGATGAGTTGGTTGTGCTAACTGTTAATATGGTAAAAGACCGACGGATTTTCGGGGTAACTAAATTGTGAGATGCAAGAAATGGGTGAATTGTATAGGTTCATGTAGTTAAATTTTTCTTTTGTTTCTCCGTGCTAAGTGCTATGTGATGAAATGTAATCGGTGGTCATTATTGTGACTAGCTGTACGAAGTCTGAGTAGTACATAGAACGTATACCATCGAATTCTCTGAATGCACTAAGCATAATTGTTATGTTTTGTTGTTTGTTTGTGGAAATAAGAATGATCTTGCCGTAATGTGTGATTTTGGCTAAAGACTAAGTGTGGGGTAGCCTAGCTTAACCCAACCTTAGTCGAAGCTAATTTTAATTGGAATGACATGGGGACTGTCTGTTTGGTTTGACAGGAACAATGGCAAGCAGGCAAGACAAGGGAAAAGGCGCATCAACATCAGGCGCCGGAAGAAAAAGAATCAGACTGGGAACAGCAGTCCCAGCAGCACCAGCAGTTCCACGCGGCCAACACCGTCAATATGGAACCAGATGGGTGATAGAGGAGGGGAAGAAATGGTACGCGAAGCATAAGGAAAGCAAATACTCCCCCGAAGAACACATTGACAGGTAACCATTGGCATAGGAGTTCCCCAGGATTGTCCACAGGATCGAGGCAGCCGGGATGAACTTCATCTTTGAAGAGCCCAAGGAATGCAACCTGCACCTGATTCGGGAATTCTATGCCAACTGGAACCCGACACTCAGAAGTCACACCATCAAGATAAGGGGGCAAATAGTCACTTTTGAGCCCCACCACCTGAATGCTATCTTAGGGGCGCGGGACATAGATGTCCATGTGCTTCGACATCTGAATATCACTCCACCATATGCGGACATCAGATGCACTTTGTGTGGAACCCGGTCTACAGCACGTTGGAGCAGGCATAAGGAGAAGGGCTACCATCAGACCTTGCCCTACTCACAGATGAACAGGGAAGCTAGGATATGGCTGAAGATTGTTTGTTCCTGCCTAATCTCGGGGGTGCATATGACAGATGTAACCCGGGATTGTGTATGCTTGGTATACGCCCTGATGAAAGGGCTGGAGATCAATGTGGGAGCGGTGATTATCTCCGCCATGAAGAGAGCCCGTTTGCATCAAGGGCACAGGTACGGGTTTGGTGGATTACTTACCACGTTCCTGAGGGGTCTTGATATCGAGGAAGAGGCCCTTGACTACATCCCACAGATGGAGCGGTGGGCCTTAGATGTCACCAAAACTAAGGCACCCGACACCACTCACGGGCCAGTTCTTACACTAGCCGAGCGACATGCTCGGGATGATCAGTACATGGCTCGTATGTACGGGATGAAGATGCTCCAACTGCGAATAGGCGGGAGGCCGGCAACAGAAGAGGAGCTGTGGCAGCTCGAGCTAGACTACTCTTTTGGCGAAAATGCCAGGGCTCTATGCCGAGTGGGGCCCGCTTTTATGGAGCCCACAGATGATGATGTCCCCACAGATGAGGAGACACATCGTGACAACTCCGATGTGGAGTCAGATGATGACGATGGGGGTGATTCAGACATGGGAGACGCGAAAGCAGCAGCTGATGAAGAAGTGGAATACTTTGATTGATCAGGGAGTTTCACCACCCACTCTTGTGCTATGCTAATTTTTGTGAACACTGGGGACAGTGTTCGATTTAAGTGTGGGATGGGAGTAGTTAGGTGTTGGTTGTTGTTTTTTTAATGTATGTTTATGTTCTGTTGTCGTGCCTGTGAAAAAAAGAGTGACCCTGTGATTATGATGTTTATGTTTTGTATTGTAATTAATGTGAAGTTGTTGTGTGCTGTTGAATGTTGTTAGCCGGTCTTGTACATATTTTTGTTTTATCGAAATGATCGATATTAAAAAAAAAAATTTATATGAATTTTTAAATTTTTGGGCTTCTCGGCGTTTGTTTTCGGTTCTTTTACCGAGAATAGTCCCCTTGAACCGAAGTCGTAGTTAGTGACCATTCCCTATGATGGATGGATGACGACTGTCTTAAGGGAAATGTAGTCGTTAGGAGTAGATTTCTTTTGTTCATTTTATCTTTTAGTTTTGTGTTTTTCTTTTGTTGATTGTATCCTAAACCTGTCGTTACTTTATGGTTGCGAAATTTGGGTTGCGTGTTGTACATGATATTTGAAATGCAAAGGTGATTCGTATGAAAGAATGCAACTTTGTAAATATGTTGAGATACCTAGGCCATAGAGTCGATTCAGTGTGATTGAGGCTTAATGTTTGAATTCTTGTAATTAGCTGATTGAAGAGTCTGTGAATATGTGTTGAGTTGAGCATGTGAAATGAGCGTATGGTGAGGTTTCGTTTCTTCCATGCTACTGTGAAGTGTCTAGAACTTGCCTGGTGTGTGTACGAAATGAAATGAAGGACGTGTATTGTAGGAAACGATGTAGGAATTTCTTTGTTTTAACCGAAAGTTTCTTTTTTTCATTATCGTACCCACCTTGAATGTACACCCTAGTTAGCCCATTGAGCCTTTAGACTATTATTTTTTTCTTTTGTCAAAAAGGTGTAAATCGAGCTTAACCCCTTCTTTTCATTATCCGTGAATTTGATCCAAAACTCTTAAGCGCTTAAGAAAAGAAAATAATTTTCCCACAGTGTCAAAGAGTGAGAATGGTGAAAAGAAAAGAAAAGCAGAGTGATGAAAGGAAAGAAAAGGTCGAAGGTGCACTTGTTATAAATTAAATATAATGAAGATGTATAAATAATCTTTGTTATTGAGTCAAGTGTGCTTAAAGATATGGGTCAAAGAAAAGACAGACTTCAAGAATGGGAGGATGAAGGAAGAAACAATGCCCATGAAGTTGATGGGATGTATTGAAAAAGCGTTTAAGGATGCTAGTGGCTATTATTGGTTAGCCCAATATTTACTAGTTCTGTAGCTTACATTACAACCTGTTATGTCCTACGTGATCCTACATCACATTTCCTTATATTTGTGGAGTAATACACTAAAGGCAAGCCTATGGTTCATGACATGATGCATGTGAATTCTTTTGGGAGAGAGAGCAAAATTGTGTTTATATGCCCATGCATGTAATCTTTTGAGTTCATGTGATTAAAAAGGGGAAAATTCTCTTGTGTTGTGAGGGCACATGCTTGACGAGAGATTAAATTTCATGTCGGATATCTTGATCAGCTGATTTGCATGAGTTTGCCAATATCGAGAGTCGATTCTTGAGTCTAGGAGGTCTTAATGTGTTGAAGGTCATTGTATTGATAGGACCATGCATGTTTTCTTGATAATTTGCTATATTAAATAATCGGTATGACCATAGCTTGAATTTTCGAACCAAAGTAGCCAGGATGGAATGTAAATTGCATGAGGTGTAAGATCGTTGTTCGGGGACGAACAAGGATTTAAGTGTGGGGTAAGTGATCTTGGGCGAATTTATATGCCCAAGTGATACTCAAATGTGTCAATTTTGCCTTGTTTATCTATCGATGTTTATACATTCTCATGTGATTTGTAATAAAATGTGAATTTATACTAACCAACATGATTAGCTTTGTTTTGTAGAAAAAAATATAAAGTTATGGAGCTAAGATGCATGTTGGGAAAGATCGGGATTGGACTCGGACGCTAGCAAAGGAAAAAGCACTTGATGGCACAAATTAAGGGGGCTCCGCGATGGAGCAGTGTCACACTGCCATCGCGGATGCATTCTGCCTGGATGGTGAAATTATGCCTATTTCCAGTGGAGGTGCGCGTTGGGGCCGTGGCACGTTGGCCTAGCCCCGCGTTGCACGCTGTGCCACGTTGGGCCTAAGTACCTGGATGACTAAATTCCAGTAAGGGTCCGCGTCGGTGGCGTGTCATGGAGGCAGTGCTCCGCTATGCACTCCGTGACACGTTGCTTGTTATTCTGGGAAAAATTCCCACTAGTATAAATAGAACACTTAGGTTCATTTTTAATTATTCTGATTTGGTGGAGCAAGAACGTGGGTTACAGGCAGTTGAGGGGACGAAAATCTCAGGGTTTTTCTCTATCTCTTTCTTCTTTAATTCAATTGCTTGTATGATTAACACTCATTTAACGATGTTTAATCCACAAATGAGTGGCTAAATCCTCTTCTTGCTGAGGTTAAGAATAATTGTATTGAAATGTAATTATTGATCAATTGGTTTTTCATCTTTGCTTTCATGGTTGTTCTATTGATTCTTGTTCTTACTGCATTAATGTGTGTCCAATGTTAATGTATATCTAAAAAGTTCGGTTTCACTCGAGAGAGCAAGAAATTGGAAAGTTGTGAATTGATAGGATATGATCTTTTCTTTGTTTGGGAAAATTGAGAATTGATTTACCTTCAGGATAGAAATATACTTGAAAGTCGTATTAGTCAATTAAGGAATCAGTTTTGTAAGGCTAGAACATGAATTTCGTTTTATCACAGAAATGTAGGTGGATGGTTCATGCTTCTTAAGTTGGGTTAAATACGAGAGTTTTAATCCATTGGCAATAATTCTTGACTAGCAACCGGAGGAAAGATTAACCAAATTGTATTGATGATTCGTTTCTCTACATGATCGTTTAACCTCAGCATGCTCATACTTATAGTTCAGACTCAAATTGTATATTCGTTTTATAATTAGTATAAAATTAGAAACCAAAATACCAAACTTTTCTTAACACTGTTGTCTGCATTTTTAGAGTTAAGGTTTATTGACACTTGAGTAGATTGTTACCCTAGCCCAGTCCCTGTGGGATCGATACTTGGCTTACTTGAGCCACTTTACTACTTGTTTAACCACGTGCACTTGCGTGTAGCTATATACCCATCACGTACAACCCGAACAGTGGTCTCCTATTGTGACTTTCACTGGCCAAAAACATTAAATCCTTAACCAACTGCTGACCACGACTCACCTAACAAATCGTGGTATTGAGCACGACTCATGGTGTGCAGTTGTGAGGTACACTGCTGGCCCTTCCTTCATACTTCAACTTCCCTTGACCGCGGGTGACCTAACGACTCATGGGACTGGCCATGAGATCATGGTTACACCCGTGGTCACCCTAACTTGAAAATTTCCAAACAAGTCAAAACTCCTCACCACGTGTCACTTAAGGACTCATGGTCATCCTAACAGGTCACAGGACAACTCGTTATGTGACCTAGTGCGGAAAATCCTATTTTCTCCATTTCAACTCCCGGTTCTGGTCTTAAGGTTTTCGGGGCATTACAAATTTAAGACATTAAGTTCATAAAACCCAAAACATGAAATTCAAGATTTTTCACCAACAATGGTTGTTTATGTTCTAAATGTTGGGGGAGAAGGGTGTGGGAGCATGCTTTCATCATTGTATAACTAAGAGAGAAGAAATATATTTACTTGTGATGAAGATGAGAGCTTCACCAAAGCTTTGGAGAAGACAACAAAGAAGGAGAGAGGAGAAGAGGAAGTTATGGCTTAAGAGAGTGAGAGAGAGAGAGGAACTTTTTGCTTTTGTTTTTCAACTTTTTGAGGGAAAAGGATGAATGGGACTTAAATAAAGAGGTGGAGAATGGTTTTTATGCAATTTTAAGGTCTTTTGAGTTAATATTGCCTCAATTTGATCAACAATTTTCATCCAAATAGCCCCTAGCGTGCCGCCCGCTCTGTCTCATCACAGACTTAGAATTTTTTTTTTCTCTGGATATAGGAGGCTGGTGCGATGCACCACACATAGCCTCACCTGGCAATTTTTTTCTTCTAGGATTTAACTCCTGGCGCCCCATGCCAGACATCTCACCCCAGACTTATACTTTTTAGCTCAATGTCCCAGCTCGTTCTTGCCTCTTATGCCATGTTCATCTCTACAAGATAAAGAAAAATAAACAAAATGTTAGAAGAATGGGTTGCCTCCAATCAAGCGCCTTAGTTATAGTCGTGGCACAACATTCATGGGTTGCCTCCTATGCAACATCTGATTTAACATCGCGGCATGACTATGGTCCCCATCATTCCTTCATGTGAATGGACTTGTGACCATACTAAGGATTTGCTAAATTCTCATGCAGCACATGCTGCTCAACAACCTGATTACAACCTCTAGATTCTCCCGCTGGCTTCACTATGTAGTCTTCATAATAAGGTGGCATTTGTGCTTCTTTGAACACTTCAAACACAGCCTCTTGACCATCTACCCTCATAGACATCTTTCCCCACTTAACTTGTATCACAACATCGACAATGGCTAAAAATCCTCTCCCCAAATGAGGGAAACTGTTGCATCTGCCTCATAGTCTGAGATTATAAAGTCTACCGGTAGGATGAAAGGTCCCACCTTTATCAAGAAATCTTCAATTATTCCTTCAAGATAGGCGAAATATCAGTCCGCCAGCTGCAATATCACTGTGGTAGGATATGGTTCTCTAAGTCCAAGAGTTCTTAATAGGGATGCGGGCATTAGATTGGTTCTCGCTCCCAAATCACATAAGGCTAAACTAACTTCCTTGCTCCCAATAACAATAGGGAATGTGAAGATCTTGGGGTCCTTTAGTTTCTAGGAATTTTGTTCTTGATCCAGGAACTGCACCTTCCGCAAGAGCCACAGTTTCAAACTCTGTATGCCTCCTCTTATTATCCCCAATATCCCTGAGATACTAGGCGTAGTTCAGAACTTCCTGCAAAAGATCCACCAATGGAATATTCACATGAACCTGTTTTAACAACTCAAGAAATTTACTACAAGTTATGTCCTTGCCTTTTTCTACAACCTTTGAGGAAATAGGGGAAGTGGCCTAGATATTACAACCTTTGGTTGTGGGTTTCTAGACTCACCCTCCTCAGTCTTGGAACTCACGACCTATTCCTTATCAGCTTTTTCTTTTTTGAGAATCAACTTGCCCATCTCCTTACCACTGTGAAAGAAAATTGCGCTCATATTTTCCTCAGGGTTCTTCTTGGTGTTATCTGGGAGTGCCCCCTATGGTCTATTATTCTGCTGTAGGGACAATTTCCCCATCTGCCTCTCAAGATCGTGGATGGAATTTTGTATCTCATTAACCACCTAAGTCTGCTACACCATCCATTACTTTGTTGTCTCCTCATGAGAACTGTTCTGCTTCTAGCCCTGTGGCCTTTGATAAGTGTTCTGGGGCCTTTGGAAATTTTGATTCCCTCCCCATGAGGGATCTGATCCATTCTGGTACCCCTGATTATATCCATTACTTGCAAAACCTACACCACGACCTTGTTGACCCACAAAGTATGTAGATTCAGGATTGAGAGGACAACCTGAATAGGCGTGGCTTTCTCCACATGCCTCAGATGATGGTGGTGGGGTTTGCACCTGATGTACCTATTGTATTTGGACTCCTGTTAGTGTACCAACTTACCGATCACATTCACTAGCTAGCGAATGTCTGCTTGATTGCTGCAATATCATCTACCTCAAGCTTTCCCAGCACCTTTGCTACTGAAAATCCTCTACCTGAGTCTTGATAATCCGGACTCCCTGTAGACATGAGGCTGAAGAGAGCATCAATTTCAGCATAACTTTTGGACAGAATCTGTCCCTATTCAGTAGCGTCAAGAAGTATCTTAGACTCGGGCTTCATACCCTCTCTGAAGTTTTTCCCGATTATCTCCTTAGGTTGTATGTGGTGTGGACAATCCCTCAAGTAATCCTTGTAATGTTCCCATTCTTGAGCTAGCATCTCCCATTTTCTGTAAAATCCGGAGATCTTGCCCCTCAGTTGCTTAGTTCTTGTCGAAGAAAAGAACTTTTTGATGAACTTATTGGGGAGGATATCATAAGTAGTGATGGAACCTTCAGGCTCATTTTGAAGCTACTCCTTGGCTTCCCCAATTAGTGAGAAGGGAAAAATTGTCAGCTTGACATATTCATTTGACACATTCTGGTAATGGAAATTTTCACTCAGCTCCACGAATGATATCAGATGCCTATTGGGATCCTCGTGTGGCTTGCCCTGATATTGGCAAGTGTTTTGGACCAACCCCACGGTCCCTTCCTTCAGCTCGAAGTTCCTAGTGATGTCGATTTGACTATCGCTATAGAAGCGTTCTCCAAATTAGGCCTAGCAAAATGCATCACTGGAACTCTCTCATTATCTTCACCTGCTACCTGCCTGTTGTTTTCCATATTTAACATTTGAAAGGCTCTCTCTATTTCAAGATCAAGATAAGCCAAAACTGGTCCCTGACTTCTCATAATTGGCATGTACTGAGGCAAACAACCCTGTGAACTTCAACAAAAACAAGAAACAAATATAAAATACAGACTAGTGAAACAAAATTCTAACCTACAAACAATTAAAAAATATTCAAGTCCCCATCAATGACATCGAAAACTTGATGTCTCCCAAGCACGCAAGTGCAAGGTAATATAGGAAGTCCAAATAGATTTTGAAACGCATAAAAACTTCTTCAAAACCTTTCCAAAACGAGCTCCAAAGCAGCCCCTAACATACTTGGCAAGGTAATATCAACTTATCTTGTGATTTTCTTGAACTTTGCTTGATGTTCCTCCTTGATTTTCTTTGTCCTAGCTGATGGAATTGAGAGAGAAATGGAATCCTTAGTAAGCTGGTCGATTTATATTTAGCTGAAAATGTTTTCTACAAGTGAAAAAGTAGATTTTAAGTAAATAGGGCGGTGGAGGCGCTAGGGCGTCATGCCCGCGTCACCGCTCGTGATGCTTCGGTAAAATACCCATAACTTCATAGTACGAACTCCGATTGACAAGACGTTTGATGTTCTGAAAATTAGACTCAAATACCTTTAATTTTATAGGTTGTGATGCTTCTAATTCATTATATATTGGGAGATATGATCATTTAAAGTTGACCCTTACTTATGAACTTCACATACTCTTTGATTTTTTTTTGATTGTACACATTTCCCTTGTCATCTACGACCAATATACAACCCGTACTTTCCTTAACCTAGCATAAAAACATCAAATAATCACAAAAATTATTTGAGGTGTTATATTCTCCCCCCCCCTAATAACATTCGTCCCCGAATGGAAATTAATTTCACTTAATATGCATCAAAATAGATACTCAGTAACTTAAGTATAAAACACATACCTTAACATCACGTCGACATTGTAAATAGGTGAGGATATTTATTCTTCATTTCCTCCTAAGCCTCCCAAGTCACTTCCTCGATGTTATTACTTCTCCATAATACTTTAACTGAGGCGACTTCTTTGGTTCGAAGTTTCCTGACTTGCCAGTCAAAAATAGCAACTGGAACCTTGGTGTAGGTCATCTCCTCAGATATTCGAACATCATCGATAGGCATAACATGGGTTGGGTCTCCTATACACTTCCGCAACATTGATACATGAAATACTGGGTGGAATGCCGCTAACTCTGGTGGCAACTCCAACTCATTTGCCACTTTTCCTATCCTGCGGACAACTCTGTAGGGCTCAACATATCTAGGACCCAACTTACCTTTTCGGCAAAATCGCATAACGCCTTTCATAGGTGACACTTTCAGGAAGACCCAATCATTAACAACAAACTCCAACGCTCGACGGTGTACATCTGCATAAGACTTCTGCCTGCTCTGGGCTGTTTGAAGTCGATCTCTAATAGGTTTCACCTTGTCAATAGCTTGCTGCACTAAGTTTGGCCCCAATAACTCTGCCTCACTGAGTTCAAACCATCCCACTTGTGACTTGCATTTTCTCCCATATAAATCTTCATATGGAGCCATCTCAATACTTGCCTGGTGGCTGTTATTATAGGTGAACTAAATCAAGGAAACATGATCATCCCATCTTCTACCAAAATCTAAAACACATGCCCGCAACATATCTTCAAGCGTTTGAATGGTGCGTTCAGCCTGTCCATCTGACTGAGAATGAAATGTGGTACTGAGGCTTACCTGAGTGCCCAGGCCTTTCTGGAAAGACTTCCAAAAGTTTGATATGAATTGAACACCTCTGTAAAAAATAATGGACAAGGGGACGCCATGTAGACGAACTATCACTCGTATATAAAGCCTAGCATAATCCTCTGCAGCATATGTGGTCTTAACTGGCAAAGAAGTGAGCTAATTTAGTTAATCTATCAACTATTACCTAGATAGAATCATGCTTCCTGCTCGTTCTAGGCAATCCTGTAATAAAATCCATATTAATCACCTCCCACTTCCAGGATGGAATTTCTATATCCTCCACCAAACCTCCAGGCCTCTGGTGCTCAACCTTCACTTGTTGGCAATTGGGACACAAGAGTCACAAGACTGATGATGTCTTTTTTCTTGCCATTCCACCAATATAGCTACCTCAGGTCACGATAAATCTTTTTGGCACCTAGGTGTACTGAATATCGAGAATAATGAGCTTCATTCATAATTTTTTCCCGTAGTTCACCCACATTAGGTACACATAGACGACCCTGGTATCTAAGAACTCCATCCGGTCCACAATCAAATAGGCTCTGCTTCTGTTGTGGTATACTGTCTCTCAGTAAGACTAACTCTGCTTCATCATATTGTCGTTGCTTAACTTCCGCTACCAAGGACGATTTTGCTGTGTTATTGACAATAACACCCCCATCTTCGGCATCCAATAATCGAATCTATAAGTAAGCCAACTGCCATAGATCCTTCATCATTTCAATCCTGTCAACTTGAATATGACTCAAGTTATCCATAGACTTGCTACTTAGCGCATCAGCTACAACATTTGCCTTGCCCGGATGATATAGAATGCTGACATCATAATCTTTCAGCAATTCTTACCACCTTCTCTAGCGTAAATTCAACTCCTTCTGCTTAAACAAATATTGGAGGCTCTTATGATCTGTGAAGATATCAACACGTACCCCGTATAAGTAGTGGCGCCAAATCTTCAATGCAAATACCACTGCAGCCAACACAAGATCATGGGTAAGATAATTTTTCTCGTGCTTCCTCAACTGTCTAGAGGCATAAGCAATGACCTTGCCGTGTTGCATCAGAACACAACCTAGCCCAACTCTCGAAGCATCACAATAGACCACATAACCCTCGACACCCTCTGGAAGAGTCAGGACAGGTGTTGAAGTCAGCCTATCCTTCAATTCCTAAAAACTTCGGTCACATGTCTCTGTCCACTGAAACTTAGCTGCTTTATGAGTCAACTTTGTCAGTGGTGTAGCGATAGTAGAGAAACCTTCCACAAATCGGCGATAATAACCTACTAACCCTAGAAAGCTGCGAAACTCTGTAGGATTCAAGGGTCTAGGCCAAGTCTTTACTGCCTCTATCTTCATACTATCCACTCTTATACCTTCAGCTATAATTACATGACCAAGGAAAGCCAAGATGTTAACCAAAACTCACATTTAGAAAATTTAGCATATAACTTGTGCTCCTGTAGAGTCTGTAATACTGCTATTAAATGACCTGCATGCTCGGCCTCGGATCGCGAGTAAATCAGAATATCATCGATGAAGACGATCACAAAAATATCAAGAAAAGGCCTAAACACCCAATTCATCAGGTCCATAAATGTTGTTGGGGCATTTGTAAGCCCAAATGACATCACTAAGAACACATAATGGCCATATCTAGTCCTGAAAGCAGTCTTGGGAATATCAACTTCCCTAACCCGTAACTGATGGTACCCGGATCTCAAATCAATCTTTGAGAAGCATCTAGCACCCTGTAACTGATCAAACAGGTCGTCAATCCTGGGAAGTGGGTACTTATTCTTAATCATAACCTTATTTAGCTGCCTATAGTCGATACAAATTCTTAACGACCCGTCTTTTTTTGGCACAAAGAGCACTAGTGCACCCCAAGGCAATACACTAGGTCGAATGAATCCCTTCTTGAGCAGATCTCTCAACTTATCCTTTAATTCCCTTAGCTTTGCTGGAGCCATTCTGTAAGGAGGGATCGATATAGGCTGAGTACATGGAAGTAGATCAATAGCAAAATCAATCTCCCTTTCAGGAGGAATTCCAGGCAAATCCTCTAGAAAGACCTCAGGGAAATCATTTACATTAGGAATTGACTGGAGAGTCATAGCCTCACATTCCAAGTTTCTTACCCAAACAAAGTGAGAAATACAACCTTTGGATATCAACTTCTGAGCCTTAAGGTATGAAATAAACTTACCTTTAGGCAAAGCGGCATCACCTTGCCATTCCCGGATAGGCTCGCTGGGAAAAAATTGAATCTAACAACCTTAGCTCTACAATCAACATTAGCATAACATGCCCCCAACCAATCCATACCAAAAATGACATCAAAATCAACAATTTCAAGCTCAACTAGATCAGCTAATGTTGATCTATCACATACCAATACTATGCAGTTTTGGTAAACTCGTTTAGCCTACACAGATTCGCCAATTGGCATAGAAACAGCAAATGGTATAGATAATAACTCAGGGACTGTCTCAAACTGACTCGAAACCAATGGTGTGACATAAGAGAGTGTAGAACCAGGATCAAGTAAGACATATACTGCACGAGAATAAATAATCAAAGTACCTGTAACAACATCAGGTGAGGCCTCGTAGTCCTGTCAACCGCCTAAAGCATAAAATCATTTCTGGATTGCCCCAGAACTAGAAGACTCTCTCCCTCTACCTCTTCCACGGCCTATTGTTAGCTGAGGATCAGGTCTGGGAGGTTGAACGGAGGATGATGAAGCAACTGCTGATCGCGCCTAATCCGCCTCGACCCTATCTGAACAATCCCTCATAAAGTTCCCTGGCTGCCCACAACGATAACATACATTCTGCCCCTGAAGACATTAACCTGAATGAGATTTCCCACACTGGGGACAAGGCGGCACTGGTGGTCGCCTCTGCCCCGCCCGCTCCTGTCGTCGAGAACTAGATAGAGCTGGGCCTTGGTCCCTACTCCATCCCTGAAACTGAGGTGGGGCACTCCCTATTGGCCTAACTGACTGACTGGATGACTGAGCCCCTGGGTCACCCTGCGGCCCCCTATAAGGACCCACAGTCGTAGCTCTCTTTCGTTGCTCCTGCTATCTCCGAGTATCCCATAATTGATGAACCAAATCCTCTGCCCTATGGGCGAAAGCCTGAATTTGTGAAATGTCCATGTGCTCTTAAGGAGATATCCTCAAGCAATCTTAAGTTATATGAAGCCCCAACCCTAACACGAACCGATGAACTCTATCCTCCATCGTCTGAACCATGTGAGGAGCATACCTGGCAAGAGAATAAAAATGAAGACAATATTCACACACACTCATACTTCCTTGCTCTAGGTGCAAAAACTGCTCAGCTCGAGCCTGTTGAAGCTCCTGGGGTAGATAGTGGTGCATAAAGGCCTCAGAGAACTCTTCCCACTACGCTGGTGGTGCATTGGCTCCTCTGGATCGAGCCCAAGCCTCATACCACAATATGGCCACATCATGTAGTCTGAAGGTTGCCAACTCTACTTCCTTAGTCATTGTAGCTCGCATCACCTTTAACACCCTATAAGTCTGATCAATAAAGTCCTAAGGATCCTCGCTTGGGTCTGATCCTGCAACTCTCAGTTGTCTGGCCTGTATGTCTCTCTATCGCCTCCAATCGTCGCCTTTGACCTGCGGCTATACGAGCCATCAACTGAACAGCTCCCTCAAGACCCTGTACTTCTAGAACAATTGGAGGTACCACAGGCGTGGGAGGGTCTTCCACTCTACTAACCTCAAACACTGCTGGTGCAGGAGGAGCTCAAGGTCTACCTGCCATTGCTCTAGCCAGTGCGGGAGGAACTGAAATACTTGGGGTAGGAGATCACTCTGAGCCTCTGACCTGTCTCTCTGATCCATTGGAGGGAGACTAGTACCCTCCCCAACAGTTGTTCCAATCAACCTTGTAGTCATCTTCCTTGTCACAAGCATACTCTGAAAAAATAACATGATTTAGATATCACAGTACTTATAAGCTCGACCTATAGCACGAAATATTAGTAAAAGAAGTGAAATAATTCCTAAATGTCCTGTAGCCTCCTGATTATAAGTATGGTGCACAACATACCCATAAGCAAGACTCTGCTAGACACGACTTTGTGGACTCGCTAGGACACGACTTCGCACTGATACCAAGTCTGTCATGCCCCCGAACTAGGGTAGGGCACAACTGGCACTCGATTCATGGTCGATTGAGAAGCCGGCTATAAAGCATCTATAAATGTAACACTAAGGCTGACCAAGCCACCTGTCACAACCAACCAAGATAAATACTGGGCAAATAATGCCTTGACAATTATAAATATGAAACCTGGAAAGCTGACAAGGCTACAATATAGCTAAGAAGAGAAAAGAGAAACTAATATGACTACACAACCCACACTACTATACAAACTAGTCCACATCAGCCTCTGCAGAGTAAACAACCTGAAATGCACGGGACAGGGACCTGGCCTACCCATGCTGTACACAAAACTGAAAATAGTCCAAACTAGGACATGTCTCCTGGAAGAGAGGAGCATACCACTATTCTGCTGAAATCTGGCTCCTACTACATCCGATGATCTGAGCCTCAGCCTGTACCTGCAACACGATTGCAGGAAGGGTCCTAAGATGAAGGGACATCAGTAAGAATATAATGTACTGGTATGTAAGGCTGAAAACTGTAAACATGTAAGATAAAAATGATAACTAGGCCAGAAATAAGGAGTCGTCACACCCTGGAATCCTGAAAAAAGAAACCTGACAATAACTCATTATTGAAGTGTAAATGCAACCATCTAATGCACAACAAAGACTATAACTGAAATGCCAGCAGACAGTCGACCATAAAATCTATATACAATTCGTCCAGCCAGTGTACCACACCAAGTTAAAAATAAAAATGCCTCCAGCCGGTGTACCATACCGGGGTAAAATTCGTCCAGCCGGTGTACCACACTGGGGTAAAATAACAAAACCTCCATCCGGTGTACCACACCAGGGTAAAATCAATAAATCTTAGAAAAAATCATAAATGGAGCCAATATGGCTTATACTGTACCAGCTCAATACGTACAACATAGAAATAGCAAATACTAAACATGTGGCCTGCATAGGCCTCCTTCGTAATGCATAACTAGAACTGAGTACATATAACATGTAAAGCTAGAAAATAGAAATTAAATGCATGTATTAAAAACTTGTCTAAATCATAAGGAACTACAGATGACCTAAGAGTTTCAACAAAATTTATAGATCGTGTTCAAGGGACATTAGAGCTCAGAAACTCGCTAGCTTGTCGTTCGACTTCAGAGAAAGGGATTATGACATCTCCCCTTGGCCTGACATATTTCATAACATACACATAATATAAAGGACAACCATAACTAGGTAATCCTAATTCGATAAGCTCGTTTACCCTCAATAGCTTGCGACGTCTTTACGTGGCTTAAAATTGTTTAGACGTCCTAATCTTGGCTCTTTCACCAATTTCAGTTAGCAACCAGACCTTTAAACAAATTTAACATAACATATATATACACATGACATAATGTAAGGACCAGCTAATAATGTCCACGCTTAGGGGTCTCCAACTGAATGTACAACTACGACAACAATCAACACAATATCACACATTAGATGTCTTACTTCGGCTAGGCATAATCTTAACCCTCAATAAAACATGGAACTTTAAAGCTTAAATGAAGATTAGCATACTGCCTCAAGACTTTTAAATTGTTTGTTGCCTCATTCGATTCACAACACACGAATCGTGCTTAAAAGAATGATAGACGGGGCGCTTTACATACCTTTCTCTGATGAACTTTTCTCTAGCCGATTTCCTATCTCAATGATCAGCCTTCAACCTCATTAACACAGTGGTTTTATAGGCCAATGACAAGCCTAATCTACAGCCAAAAATGCAGCCAAAATAACTAACCAGAGGCAGTCACAATAGCAACAACAACACACGACAACATCAACAACATTTAGCCATTTTCTCAACTAGTTTTCACTAACTTTTGAGGGAGAAACAAGAGGGAAATTTTACCTTAGTTTTTCTGTAATTCTACCCGTCAATATAAGTATAATTACAGCAAAAGAAACAGCCAAAAATCCTAAGGAAAACAAGAAAAACTCAACTAACAAACAGTCTATCGGCAGCTCACATAGCTGTCAATTTTCAGATTTTCGCTTTGCAATTTGAGAGGTTTAAAAGGGGCGAAATCTCTACCTTTTCTCCTGATTTAAACACCTAACCAAATATGGATGTATATTCAGTCCAAATAGATTCTGAAACGCAGAAAAAATTCTTCAAAACCTTTCCAAAACGAGCTCCAAAACAGCCCCTAACATACTTGGCAAGGTAATCTCAACTTATCTTGTGATTTTCTTGAACTTTGCTTGGTGTTCCTCCTTGATTTTCTTTGTCCTAGCTGATGGAATTGAGAGAGAAATGAAATCCTTAGTAAGCTGGTCGATTTAGATTTAGCTGAAAATGTTTTCTACAAGTGCAAAACTAGATTTTAAGTAAATAGGGCGGTGGAGGCGCTAGGGCGTCATGCCCTCGTCACCGCTCGTGATGCTTCGGTAAAATGCTCATAAATTCTTACTCCGAACTCCGATTGACAAGCGGTTTGATGTTCTGAAAACTAGACTCAAAGACCTTTAATGGATAGGTCGTGGGGCTTCTAATTCATTATATACTGGGAGATATGTTCGTTTAAAGTTAACCCTTACTTATGAACTTCACATACTCTTTGGTTTTTCTTTTGATCGTACACATTTCCCTTGTCATCTACGACCAATATACAACCCGTACTTTCCTTAACCTTGCATAAAAACATCAAATAATCACAAAATTTTTTTGGGGTGTTATATTCTTTCCCCCTTAGGAACATTCATCCCCGAATGGAAATTAATTTCACTTAATATGCATCAAAATAGATACTCAGTAACTTAAGTATCAAACACATACCTTAACATCACGTCGACATCATAAATAGGTGAGGATATTTATTCTTCATTTCCTCCTCAGCCTCCCAAGTCACTTTCTCGATGTTATTACTTCGCCGTAATACTTTAACTGAGGCAACTTCTTTGGTTCGAAGTTTCCTGACTTGCCGGTCAAGAATAACAACTGGAACCTCAATGTAGGTCATCTCCTTAGAAATTCAGGCATCATCAATAGGCATAACACGGGTTGGGTCTCCTATACACTTCCGCAACATTGATACATGAAATACTTGGTGGAATGCCACTAACTCTGGTGGCAACTCCAACTCATAGGCCACTTTTCCTATCCTACGGAAAACTCTATAGGGCCCAACATATCTAGGACTCAGCTTGCCTTTTCGGCCAAATCGCATAACGCCTTTCATAGGTGACACTTTCAGGGAGACCCATTCATCAACAACAAATTCCAACGCTCGACGGTGTACATCTCTCTAGGCTGTTTGAAGTCGATCTCTAATAAGTTTCACCTTGTCAATAGCTTGCTGCACTAAGTCTGGCCCCAGTAACTCTACCTCACTGAGTTCAAACTAGCCCACTGGTGACCTGCATTTTCGCACATATAAAGCTTCATATGGATCCATCTAAATACTTTCCTGGTAGCTATTATTATAGGTGAACTCAATCAAGGAAACATGATCATCCCAGCTCCCGCCAAAATCTAAAACACATGCACGCAACATATCTTCAAGCGTTTGAATGGTACGTTCAGCCTGTCCATCTATCTGAGGATGAAATGCGGTATTGAGGCTTACCTGAGTGCCCAGGCCTTTCTAGAAAGACTTGTAGAAGTTTGCTATGAACTGAACACCTTTGTTAGAAATAATGGACAAGGGGACGCCATGTAGGGGAACTATCTCTCATATGTAAAGCCTAGCATAATCCTCTGTAGCATATATGGTCTTAATTGGCAAGAAGTGAGCTGATTTAGTTAATCTAGCAACTATTACCTAGATAGAATCATGCTTCCTGCTCGTTTTAGGAAATCCTGTAATAAAATCCATATTAATCACCTCCCACTTCCAGGATGGAATTTCTATATCCTGCACCAAACCTCCAGGCCTCTGGTGCTCAACCTTCAACTGTTGGCAATTGAGACACTGAGTCACAAGACCGGTGATGTCCTTTTTCATGCCATTCCACCAATATAGCTTCCTTAGGTCACGATAAATCTTTGTGGCACCTGGGTGTACTGAATATCGAGAATAATGAGCTTAATTCATAATTTTTCCCGTAGTTCACCCACATTAGGTACACATAGACGGCCCTGGTATCTAAGAACTCCATAGCGTCCACAATCAAATAGGCTCTGCGTCTGTTGTCATATACTGTCTCTCAGTAAGACTAACTCTGGATCATCATATTGTCGTTGCTTAACCTCCGCTACCAAGGACGATTCTGTTGTGTCTTTGACAATAACACCCCCATCTTCGGCATCCAATAACCGAATCTATAAGTCAGCCAACTTCCGTAGAGCCTTCACGATTTCAATCCTGTCAACCTGGATATGACTCAAGCTACACATAGACTTGCGACTTAGCGCATCAGCTACAACATTTGCCTTGCCCAAATGATACAGAATGCTAATATCATAATCTTTCAGCAATTCTAACCACCTTCTCTGGCCTAAATTCAATTCCTTTTGCTTAAACAAATATTGGAGGCTCTTATGATCTGTGAAATATCAACATGTACCCCGTATAAGTAGTGGCACCAAATTTTCAATGCAAATACCACGGCGGCCAACTCAAGATCATGGGTAGGATAATTTTGCTTGTGCTTCCTCAACTGTCTAGAGGAATAAGCAATGACCTTTCTGTGTTGCATCAGAACACAACCTAGCCCAACTATTGAAGCATCACAATAAACCACATGAACCTCGACACCCTCAGGAAGAGTCACGACAGGTGCTGAAGTCAGCCTATCCTTCAATTCCTTAAAACTTCATTCACATGTCTCTGTCCACTGAAACTTAGCTGCTTTATGAGTTAACTTTGTCAATGGTGCAACGATAGTAGAGAAACCTTCCACAAATCGGCAATAATAACCTACTAACCCCAGAAAGCTGCGAACCTCTGTAGGATTCAAGGGTCTGGGCCAAGTCTTTACTACCTCTATCTTCAGACTATCCACTCTTATACCTTCAGCTATAATTAGATGACGAAGGAAAGCCACAGATGTTAGCCAAAACTCACATTTAGAAAATTTAGCATATAACTTGTGCTCCTATAGAGTCTGTAATATTGCTATTAAATAACCTGCATACTCAGCCTCAGATCGCGAGTAAATCAGAATATCATCAATGTAGACGATCACAAATACATCAAGAAAAGGCCTAAACACCCGATTCATCAGGTCCACAAAAGTTGTTGGGGCATTTGTAAGCCCAAATGACATCACTAAGAACACATAATGGCCATATCTAGTCCTGAAGGCAGTCTTGGGGATATCAACTTCCCAAACCCGTAACTGATAGTACCCGGATCTCAAGTCAATCTTTGAGAAGCATCTAGCACCCTATAACTAATCAAAAGGTTCATCAATCCTCGGAAGTGGGTACTTATTCTTAATTGTAACCTTATTTAGCTGCCTATAGTCGATACAAATTCTTAACGACCCATCTTTCTTTCGCACAAAGAGCACTGGTACACCCCAAGGCGATACACTAGGTCGAATGGATGCCTTCTCGAGCAGATCTCTCAACTGCTCATTTAATTTCCTTAGCTCTGATGGAGCCATTTTGTAAGGAGGGATCGATATAGGCTGAGTACCTGATAGTAGATCAATAGCAAAATCTATCTCCCTTTCAGGAGGAATTCCAGGCAAATCCTCTAGAAAGACCTCAGGGAACTCATTTACAATAGGAATTGACTGGAGAGTCGTAGCCTCACATTCCAAATTTCTTACCCAAACCAAGTGAGAAATACAACCTTTGGATATCAACTTCTGAGCCATAAGGTATGAAATAAACTTACCTTTAGGCATAGCGGCATCACCTTGCCATTCCCGGACTGGCTCGCCGGGAAAATTGAATCTAACAACCTTAGCTCTGCAATCAATATTAGCATAACATGCCGCCAACCAATACATACCCAAAATGACATCAAAATCAACCATTTCAAGCTCAACTAGATCAGCTAAGGTTTATCTTTCACATATCAATACTATGCAGTTTTGGTAAACTCATTCAGCTAACACAGATTCGCCAATTGCATAGAAACAACAAATGGTATAGATAATAACTCAGGGACAGTCTCAAACTGACTCGAAACCAATGGTGTGACATAAGAGAGTGTAGAACCAAGATCAATTAAGACATATACTACATGAGAATAAACAATCAAAGTACTTGTAACAACATCAGGTGAGGCCTCTTGGTCCTGTCGACCGCCCAAAGCATAAAATCGATTCTGGGTTTCCCTAGAATTAGAAGCCTCTCTCCCTCTACCTCTTCCATGGCCTATTGCTAGCTAAGGATCAGGTTTGGGAGGTCGAACAGAAGATGATGAAGCAACTGCTGATCGCGCCTGATCCGCCTCGACCCCATCTGAACAATCCCTCATAAAGTGCCCTGGCTGCCCACAATGATAACATACATTCTGCCCCTAACGACACTAACCTGAATGAGATTTCCGATACTGGGGACAAGGCGACAATGGTGGTCGCCTATGCCCCGCCCGCTCCTGTCGTCGAGAGCTAGATGGAGCTGGGCCTTGGTCCCATCTCCATCCCTGAAACTGAGGTGGGGCACTCCCTATTGGCCTAACTGACTGACTGGATGACTGAGCCCCTGGGTCACGTTGCGGCCCCCTATAAGGACCCACAGTCCTAGGTCTCTTCCATTGCTCCTACTATCTCCGAGTATCCCGTAATTGATAGACCAAATCCTCTACCCTCTGGGCGAAAGCCTTAATTCGTTAAATGTCCATGTGCTCCTGAGTATATACCCCTAAGAAATCTCGAGCTATATGAAGCCCCAACCCTAACACGAATCGATGAACTCTATCCTCCATCATCTAAACCATGTGACGAGCATACCTGGCAAGAGAATTAAACCGAAGACAATACTCACGCAAACTCATACTTCCTTGCTCTAGGTGCAAAAACTGCACAGCTCGAGCCTATCGAGGCTCCCGTGGTAGATAGTGGTGCATAAAGGCCTCGGAGAACTCTTCCCACTCAGCTGGTGGTGCATCGGCTCCTCTGGATCGAGCCCAAGCCTCAAACCACCATATGGCCACATCACGTAGTCTGAAGGCTGCCAACTCTACTTCCTTAGTCGTTGTAGCTCGCATCACCTTTAACACCCTATAAGTTAGATCGATAAAGTCCTGAGAATCCTCGATTGGGTCTGATCTGGTGAATATAGGAGGGCTCAAACTCAAGAACTTGCAGGCCCTGGAACTCTCAGTTGTCTGGCCTCTATGTCTATCCATCGCCTCTAGTCTTCGCTCTTGTCCTGCGGCTATATGAGCTATCAGCTGAACAACTCTCTCAAGACCCTGTCATACTAGAACAAATGGAGGTACCATAAGCAGGGGAGGGTCTGCCACTCTACTACCCTCAAGTACTGCTGGTGCGGGAGGAGCTCGAGGTTTACCTGCCATTGCTCTAGCCGGTGCGTGAGGAACTGAAATACTTGGGGCAGGAGATCCACTCTGAGCCTCTGACCTATCTCTCTGATCCACTGGAGGGAGACTAGTACCCTCCCCAATAGTTGTGCCAATCAACCTTGTAGTCATCTTCCTTGTCACAGGCATACTCTGAAACAATAACACGATTTAGATATCACAGTACTTATGAGCTTGACCTATAGCACGAACTTTTAGTAAAAGAAGTGAAACAGTTCCTAAATGTCCTGTAGCCTCCTGATTATAAGTATGGTGCACAACATACACCATAAGCAAGACTCTACTAGACACGGCTTTGTGGACTCCGTAGGACACAACTTCTCTTTGATACCAAGTCTGTCACGCCCCCGAACTAGGGTAGGGCGCAACTAGGACTCGATTCATTGTCGATCGAGAAGCCAGCTATATAGCATCTATAAATGTAACACTAAGGCTGACCAAGCTACCTGTCATAACCAACCAAGATAAATACCGGGCTAATAATGCCTTGACAATTATAAATATGCAACCTGGAAAGCTGATAAGGCTACAATAGAGCTAAGCAAAGCAATTAAAAACCAATACGACTACACAACCCACACTACTATACAAACTAGTCCACATTAGCCTCTACAGAGTAAACAACCTGAAATGCACGGGACAGGGCCCCGGCCTACTCATGCTATATACAAAACTGAAAATAGTCCAAACTAGGACATGGCTCTTGGAAGAGAGGAGCATACCACTATTCTGCTGAAATTTGGCTCCTACTACGTCCGATGATCTAAGCCTCGGCTTGTACCTGCAACATGATTGCAGGAAGGATCCCAAGATGAAGGGACATCAGTATGAATAAAATGTACTGGTATGTAAGGCTGAAAACTGTAAACATGTAAGAGAAAAATGATAACTAGGCCAGAAATATGGAGTAGTAACAACCCGGAATCCTGAAAACAGAAACATGACAATAACTCATTATTGAAGTGTAAATTCAACCATCTAATGCAACAACAAAGACTACAACTGAAATGCCAGCAGACAGCCGACCATAAAATACAATTCATCCAGCCAGTGTATTGTTCGGTGCGTTGTTGGGGTTATAAAATCGACACGCAAGTGCACGTGGTCAAACAAGTAATAAAGTGGCTAAGTAAGCCAAGTATCGATCCAAGGAGGCTCAGGGTATGTAAAAATTGCCTAAGTATACTATATTCTTATTTTACTTCTAACTATGCTAACAACAACGTAACCAACAGTTAAATAAGTTTTTGTTTATAAAATATATATATATAAAACTATTAACAATTATTTACTATGAATTTAAACTATGGATA
Source organism: Datura wrightii (assembly GCA_035772735.1). Taxonomy (NCBI): domain Eukaryota; kingdom Viridiplantae; phylum Streptophyta; class Magnoliopsida; order Solanales; family Solanaceae; genus Datura; species Datura wrightii. Next base: position 127,808,176 of record JASDFA010000016.1, read on the forward strand.
TGAGCATGCCAAGGTTAAGAACAAGTAATGAATTCGATTGTAATAATAATTCGGTTAATCTCTTCTTCATGTTGCTAGCCAAGAACATTAGCCTAGAAATTAAAACTCTCGTATTTAATTTCACTTAAGAATCATAAACCATTCGTCTACATTTCTGTGATCAAATGCAATTTACGACCTAGCAATACAATTCCGGTTCCTCAATTGACTAATACGGCTTTCAAGTATATTTCTATCAGGAAAGCACATCAAAACCCAATTTTCCCAAATCCAGTTAAGAACAATACCCTATTAATTCAGAACTTTCCAATTTCTTGCTCTCTCGAGTGAAATTGGACTTTTTAGATGTGCATTAATGTTGGCCAAGCACTAATGCAGTAAGAACAAGAATTAATAGAACAACATGAAAGAAGAAAAAGAAAACCATATCATTTACAGTCAAACTTCACTACACATGTTCAAAACCTTAGCAAGGAAGAGAATTAGCCACTCATTTGTGGATTGATCATCCTAAAACAAGTGTAAATCATACATACAATTGATTGAAAGAAGAAAGGAAGAGAAGAAATCTCTTAGCTTTTTCGTCCCTCAACTGCTGCTAACCCACGTCCTAGCTCCACCAAGTCTGAACTAAAACTCCCTGATTAAAATAAACCTAAGTGTGCTATTTATACTAGAGGGAAATTTTTCCCGGAATAACAAGCAACGTGTCACGGAGGTCAACGCGGAGCACTGCCTCCATGACACGGCGTGGACGCGGACCTTCACTGGAAATCCAGGGTCCGGTAAATTAGCCTCAACGTGGCACGGAGGCCAACGCGGAGGCCTATCTCCGTGCGACGGAGCTGTCGCGAGGCCTCACTGGAATTTGCCATTTAATTCCCTCTCCAGGCAGTGTGCCTCCGCGATGGTAGCGTGGCACGGCTCCATCCGGAGCCCCTATAATTTGTGCATTCCAATGTCTTTTCCACGCTCGTATCCAAGTCCAACTCCGATATAGTTCCAACATGCATTTTAGCTCCTAAAAATCATATTTACCTGCAAAACAAATGCTAATCATGTTGGTTAGTATAAATTCACATTTTATTACCAATTACATGAGAATATATACACATTGCACACAAACAAGGCGAAAATAATACGTTTGAGTATCACTTGGGCATATAAATCTGCCCAAGATCACTTACCCCACACTTAAATCCTTGTTCGTCCTCGAACAACACATACACAACTCATGCAAATTACATCCCAACCTTCGTCACTATGGTGCGACCATTTACGCTACGGTCATACCGATTATTCAATTTTTGCAAATCATCACGAAAATATGCTTGGTCTTACAATACAATGACCTTTAATACATCAAGACTTCCTAGACTTTAAGAATTGATTCTTGATATCGGCAAACTCATGCAAATCAGCTAATCAAGAAATCCGACACGAAAATCAATCTTTCATCAAGCATGTGCCCTCACAACTCAAGAGAATCTTCCCCTTTTTGTTCATGCAACACACAAACATTCAAGTAGGGGCATATAAAAATTAATTTCACTCACTCTCCCAAAAGAATTCACATGCATCATGTCATGACCCATAGGCTTGCCCTTAGTGTATTACTCCACTAATATAAAGACATGCAATGTAAGATCACGTAGGACTTTAATGGGTTGTAACGGGGCTATGGATCTAGTATATATATTGGATTAGCCAATAATAGTCGCTAGCATCCTTAAGCGCCTTTTCGACACATTCCCATCGACTCATGGACATTGTTCCTCTCTTTTCTCTTTTTCTCCCATTCATGCTGGTTTACTTTCGTACTGCCCATTTCATCAAACACACTTGACACAAAACAAAGGGTTTTCATGTACCCTCAATATCATTTAATTACAACAAGTGCCTCTTCAACATCATCTTTTCTTTCTTCACTCTGCTTTTCTTTTTCTTTTCACTCTTTTCACTCTTTAACACTTTGGGAAACGTTTTCTTTTCTTTGTAAGCGCTTAAGAGCTTCGTATAGACTTTAAGGCTAATGAAAAGAAGGAATAAAGCTTAGTTTATACAATTTTGGACAAAAGAAAGAAATCGGCTAAAGGCTAACGGGCTAACTAGGGTATACAACATATAGAAAGGTAGAATTCGACAAGAAAAAAAATGGAAACTCTCGGTTAAAACAAAGAAATGCCTACATCCTTTCCAACACTACACTTCCTTCATTTCGTTTTGTATACACACCAGGCAAGTTCTAGACAATTCACAATGGCATGGAATACCAAAACCTCACTTCACACTTCATGCACATGCTCGAATCAAGATGTATTCACAGACTCTCTAATTAGCCAACCACATGAATTCAAAATTAAGCCTCAATCATACTGAATCAAATTCTATAGCCTAGGTAACTCAACATATTTACCAAATTGCATGCTCTCAAACGAATCATTTTCACATTTTGAACATCAGTTACACACGCAACGAAATTTTTGCAACCATAAAGCAACTACAGTTCATTGATGCAATCCACCAAAGAAAAATTAAAAACAAACTAAAATCCTACTCCTACCGACTACATTTCCCTTAAGACGGTCGTCATCCATCCATCATAGGGAACGGTCACTAACTATGACATTCGGTTCAATGGGACTATTCTCGGTAAAAGAACCGAAAACAAACTCCGAGAAACCCAAAAAAAAATAAAAACCGAAAATTTTTGCAACACATCGATCATATCGATAGAAAGAAAATATTTACAAAATATTTACACTGGCAACCATAACTTTTCATACCACACATCATTAAACACACAAACAAATATATACACATACACCACAAATCAGTTCATAACAGGGAAAGCACAAACATACATACAAACCAAAGAAAAACATACAGCAAATTAGATCCCAAGTCCCAGCACCTAGCTACTCCCCACCCCACACTTAAATCGAACACTGTCCCCAGTGTTCACAAAAATTACAAAACACAATTTCGGGTGGTGGAACTCCCTGTTCAGTCGAAATATTCGACTTCTTCATCTGGTGCTGCTGCCTCGTCGCCCATATCTGAGTCAGCTCCATCGTCGTCATCGGACTCCACATCGGAGTCCTCACGACGTGTCTCCTCATCAGTAGGGACATCGTCATCCGTCAGCTCCACAAAGGCTGGTCCCACTCGGCATAAGGCTCTGGCATTCTCTCCAAATGGGTAATCCAGCTCCAGCTGCCATAATTCTTCCTCGGTGGCTGGTCTCCCACCAATCCGTAGCTGCAGCATCTGCATGCCGAACATACGTGCCATGTACTGATCGTCACGAGCATGTCGCTCGCCCAAAGTCAGCACTGGCCCATGTGTGGTGTCGGGAGCCTTAGGTTTTGTCACATCGAGGGCCCTCTGCTCCAACTGCAGAATATAGTCCAAAGCCTCTTCCTCAATGTCGAGGCCTCGGAGGAAGGTGGTGATGAGTCCGCCAAACCCGTATCTGTGGCCCTGGTGCAGTCTGGCTCTCTTCATGGCGGATATAATGACCGCCCCAACATTAATCTCAAGCCCTTTCATAAGGGCATACACCAAGCAGACACGGTCCCGGGTCACATCCGTCATGTGAACTCCCGGGATCAAGCATGAACACACAATCTTCAGCCATATTCTGGCCTCCCTGTTCATCTGCGAATAAGGCAGAGTATGGTGGTAACCCCTCTCCTTATGTCTACTCCATCAGGCTGTGGATCGAGCCCCACATAACATACGTCTGATGTCGGCGTACGGCGGGGTGATGTTTAGCTGGCGGAGAACGTGGGCGTCTGTGTCCCGCGCTCCAACGATGGCATTAAATTGGTGGGGTTCCAGAGTGACAATCTGCCCTCTGATTTTTATTGTGTGGCTTCTGATGGCCGGGTTCGAGTTTGCATAGAATTCCCGGACCAAATGTAGGTTGCACTCCTTGGGCTCCTGAAAGATAAAGCTGAGCCCAGCTGCCTCGATTCTCTGCACAATACGTGGGAACTCCTGTGCAAGTGGTTCCCGTGCAATATGTTCCTCGGGGAAGTACTTGTTTTCTTTATGTTTCGCGTACCACTTCTTCCCTTCATCGGTTACCCATCTTGTTCCGTATTGGCGGCGTTGGCCATGCGGAACAGCTGGTGCAGCTGGGACTGCAGTGCCCAACCTCAATCTTTTCCGTCCGGTGCCTGAGGTAGAAGCACCCTTGCCCTTGTCCTGTCGACTTGCCATTGTACCTGTCAATATACATAAACAAACACAAAGTTAAGCTAAATACAAGTTAACTTAGGCTAAGGTCGGGTTAAACTAAGTTTACCCCACACTTAGTCCCTAACTATATTTACAATACTTCGGCAAGGATTACTCTATTTACAACCTCAAACACAAGCAACTATAAGGTATATTGCTTAGTGCGTTCACGAAAAATTTCGACAGCATAACGGTTAGCGTACTACTAAGACTTCATACAGCTACTCCCAATCCTACTATCGATAGCAATCCAATCATCGCACTTAGAAACACAACAAAAAAAACAAAAACAACAACGAAAATTCTATGTACATACAAATCTAAATAATCAAACCAATTTACAAAATTTTCGCATTTTCCCCAACAATTCGAGAATTCGTCTTCTCTTAACATTCATACAATATTTACATCGACTTATCTCAATTTACAACCACACCCCGGGATCTAATTCATCAAACTATCAAGTTCCCCAATTCAATTTCAATAACTCAAGCCCTAGAATGCAATATTTCAATCAAATTCGAATTATTCACATAATTGACACGTTCAAATGCTAATTACAACAATCCGAACATAATCAATCACAAAATAATTCAACATCATGTTTAATTGCTACTTGGGGTGATATATTTCACCTCACATGCTCAAATTCGACTAAAATCGCCAAAAACTTGAGAGAAACGATGAAAACATACCTTTTAGTTGAAAAACCGAAGAAATTTGACGTTTTCCTTGCTTATTAGCGTGGCACGTTGGTTGGGGAGGGGGAATTTGGTGTTTTGGTCGCGGAGGAGGAGAGAAATGGGGAGAAAAGAGGCAAAATCGGGTTTAATTTAAAGAAAAACACGCGGGTCACCCGGCAACCCGGTGTGACCCGGCACTGAATAAAGGGACGACCCAAAATAAATGGGACTTCAGCATCTGGTTCAAAGTCCAGAACAATAAAATCGACCAGAAAAATGAGGGAGCCCACTTGCACTAACACATCCTCAACAATACCATCCGGTTTAGCTAAGGACCTGTCCGCTAGCTGCAAGATTACTGTGGTAGGTATAGGACTCCCTAGACCTAACTCTCTGAACACCGAAGATGGCATCAAATTTATACTTGCCCCCAAGTCGCATAATCCACGAGCTCGGATACTTTACCCAATAGTCAGCTGGATAGTAAAACTTCCAGGGTCTTTCAGTTTCGTGGGCAGTCTATTCTGAATCCGGGAAGTGCATTCCTCCGTTAAAGCCACCGTGGCATACTCAGTCAAGCGACTTTTGTTAGCCACGATGTCTTTAATATATTTTGCATACTTTGGCACTCCCTGCAAGACATCAACAAGAGGTAAATTAACATGTACCTGTTTAAGCACCTCCATAAATTTCTTGAAACACGCCTCCTCCTTGTGTTTCTTAAGTCGTTGAGGGAACGGGGGTGGAGGCCTTTCTGATTCTGTTTCTTTAGTCTTCCCCCTATCAGAACTTTGTTCCTCCTCAACATCTGCTGCTCCTAACTTTTGAGGCGGTCTTTCCGGTTCCACCTCCTTCAACTGTAAGCCACTCCTCGTGGTCACTGCATTAACCTGCTTCGGATTAGGATCCGTGTCGCTAGGTAGTCCTCCTCTGGGTCTTGTATTTTGGGCACTAGCAAATTGCCCAAACTGATATTCAAGGGCCTTGGTCGCCAATTGATTGTTCTTCACTTCGGCTGCCAATTTAACATAGTCAGCCTGCAATTGTGCCTGATTAGTGATCATGGTTTTGAACATCTCCTCAATAGTCGGTGATGGTGGTGGAGGAGGGGCATTGTGATTTCTGAATTGAGCTTGATAGTTTTGTTGCCCTCCTTGATTTCTCTGCATACCCTGACCAGAACTTTGGCCTTGTTGGTTGTTGCTACCCCACGAAAAATTCGGATGGTTCCTCCAATTTGAGTTGTAGCCACTACCAAACTGCTGCTGATTTCTCTGTGCATTGCCCACAAAGTTAACAGAATCAGGATTTGCACCACAGCATTCAGCTGAATGCTCACTACTATCACACACTTCACACCACATCTGCTGGACTGCATTGACCGAAGCTGAAGGTTGGTTCAAGTTCATATTGCTGAAGTGATTATTTAACTGATTTTGCAAGGCAGCTATCTGTGCAGCGATAGCTGTAAATCCATCCACTTCAAGCACTCCCGCTGCTTTCCTTGCTCCACCTCGAGATGAATCTGCATTCCATTCTGGATAGCCTTGTGAAATTCGGTTGAGCAAAGTGTACATCTCCTCGTAAGTCTTTTCCAGTGCTTGCCCTCCAGCTGCTGAATCTAACAGAATTTTAGTGTGGGGTTCCAAACCCTCAATAAATGTGTGTACCAACACCTCATTGGACTGATGATGATGAGGACAGTCCCGCAACATGGATTTAAATCTTTCCCAGGCTTGATATAGATTTTCTCCCTCCCTCTGTTTAAAACTTAGAATTTGACTTCTAAGTCTGGCTGTTTTACCAGAAGGGAAAAATCTAATCAAAAACTTCCGTGCAAGATCATCCCACGTTGATATAGAATTGGGTGGTTCAGCTTTTAACCACCTCTTAGCTTCACCAAGTAAGGAAAACGGAAATAAGGTGAGCCAAACATAATCAGGTGACACTCCAGCGGGTATATAAGTGTCACTTATCTCCAAAAAGTTTTGGAGATGTTGTTGTGGATCTTCATGAGGGAGACCGGTAAATTGCCCGCTTGTGTGCAAAAGTTGCACCATATTCTGCTTTAATTCAAATCTCCCTCCAGGCTCTGGTTTGCGGATGCTAGAATGTACATTGTTAGCGTGTGGGATTGCCACCTCGCGAACCGGCCTTGCTGCTGCTTCATCGGGCACTAACACTGCCCTCACAAATGGTGGATTTTGTTGCTCCATAATAGATTGTCGGAACAACTGCAGCTTCTTTTGTAGAGCTTCTCTACGTTGACTATGAAATTCACGTTCAGGCTCTAAGTAAGATTCCACCAGCTCCTTGTCCCTTGCCAGTGTTCACAGAAACAAAATCTGCAAAATACCGGCCAAGACCAAGTTGTTAACACTAAAGAAAATAAAAATAAAAATACAGTAAATTTACACTAAACACAATTTCACAAATTTGCCTAGCCTCCCCGGCAATGGCGCCAAAAACTTGTTCGGTGCGTTGTTGGGGTTATAAAACCGACACGCAAGTGCACGTGGTCAAACAACTAATAAAGTGGCTAAGTAAGCCAAGTATTGATCCAAGGAGGCTCAGGGTATGTAAAAATTGCCTAAGTATACTATATTCTTATTTTACTTCTAACTATGCTAACAACAACGTAACCAACAGTTAAATAAGTTTTTGTTTATAAAATATATATATAAAACTATTAACAATTATTTACTATGAATTTAAACTATGGATATGAGCATGCCAAGGTTAAGAACAAGTAATGAATTCGATTGTAATAATAATTCGGTTAATCTCTTCTTCATGTTGCTAGCCAAGAACATTAGCCTAGAAATTAAAACTCTCGTATTTAATTTCACTTAAGAATCATAAACCATTTGTCTACATTTCTGTGATCAAATGCAATTTACGACCTAGCAATACAATTCCGGTTCCTCAATTGACTAATACGGCTTTCAAGTATATTTCTATCAGGAAAGCACATCAAAACCCAATTTTCCCAAATCAAGTTAAGAACAATACCCTATTAATTCACAACTTTCCAATTTCTTGCTCTCTCGAGTGAAATTGGACTTTTTAGATGTGCATTAATGTTGGCCAAGCACTAATGCAGTAAGAACAAGAATTAATAGAACAACATGAAAGAAGAAGAAGAAAACCATATCATTTACAGTCAAACTTCACTACACATGTTCAAAACCTTAGCAAGGAAGAGAATTAGCCACTCATTTGTGGATTGATCATCCTAAAACAAGTGTAAATCATACATACAATTGATTGAAAGAAGAAAGGAAGAGAAGAAATCTCTTAGCTTTTTCGTCCCTCAACTGCTGCTAACCCACGTCCTAGCTCCACCAAGTCTGAACTAAAACTCCCTAATTAAAATAAACCTAAGTGTGCTATTTATACTAGAGGGAAATTTTTCCCGGAATAACAAGCAACGTGTCACGGAGGTCAACGCGGAGCACTGCCTCCATGACACGGCGTGGACGCGGACCTTCACTGGAAATCCAGGGTCCGGTAAATTAGCCTCAACGTGGCACGGAGGCCAACGCAGAGGCCTATCTCCATGCCACGGAGCTGTCACGAGGCCTCACTGGAATTTGCCATTTAATTCCCTCTCCAGGCAGTGTGCCTCCGCGATGGTAGCGTGGCACGGCTCCATCGCGGAGCCCCTATAATTTGTGCATTCCAATGTCTTTTCCACGCTCGTATCCAAGTCCAACTCCGATATAGTTCCAACATGCATTTTAGCTCCTAAAAATCATATTTACCTGCAAAACAAATGCTAATCATGTTGGTTAGTATAAATTCATATTTTATTACCAATTACATGAGAATATATACACATTGCACACAAACAAGGCAAAAATAATACGTTTGAGTATCACTTGGGCATATAAATCTGCCCAAGATCATGTACCACACCGGGGTAAAAAAATAAAAATTCCTCCAGCCGGTATACCATACCGGGGTAAAATTTGTCCAGCCTGTGTACCACACTGGGGTAAAATAACAAGACCTCCAGCTGGTGTACCACACCGGAGTAAAATCAATAAATCTTAGACAAAATCATAAATGGGTCCGATATAGCTTATACTGGACCAGCTCAATACGTACAACATAGAAATGACGAATACTAAACATGTGGCCTGCATAGGCCTCCTTCGTAATGCATAACTGGAACTGAGTACATATAACATGTAAAGCTATAAAATAGAACTTAAATGCATGTATTAAAAACTTGTATAAATCATAAGGAACTACGCATGACCAAATAGTTTCAACTAAATTAATTAATCGTGTTCAAGGGACATTAGAGCTCATATTGTTCGGCTTAAGGGAAAGAGATTATGAAATCTCCCCTTGGCATGACATATTTCATAACATACACATAAGATAAAGGACAACCAAAACCAGGTAATCCTAATTCGATAAGCTCGTTTACCCTCAATAGCTTGCGACGTCTTTACGTGGCTTAAAATTGTTTACACGTCCTCATCTTGGCTCTTTCACCAATTTCAGTTAGCAACCAGACCTTTAAACACATTTAATATAACATATATATACACATTACATACAGTAAGTACCAGCTAACAATGCCCACGCTGAGGGGTCTCCAACTCAATGTACAACTACGACAACAATCAACACAACATCACACTTTAGATGTCTCACTTCGGCTAGTCATAATCTTAACCCTCAATAAATTATGGAACTTTAAGGTTCAACACTGTGTGACTTGGGTGCAAGCATTAATCTAATGCTTGCATCCTTGTTTAGAACATTGGGTTTAGGTGAACCACTAGTTACCACAGTGACATTGCAGCTTGTCGATCAATCTCTCGCTTATCCTAATGAATTATAGAGGACGTCTTGATCAAGGTGGGACCTTTCACCTTATCGGTGGACTTCATAATCCAGGATTACGAAGCAAATGCAATAGTTCTCCTCATTTTTGGAGAGAGGATTCTTAGCCACCGCTGATGCAGTTATAAAGGTGAAGTCGGGTACGATGCCAATGACTGTGGATAATCAGGAGGCAGTCTTTGATATGTTTAAAGCGGCAAGGTTTCCATCTCATTATGAGGACTTTACAATGATGTAATACCCAAAAAGCCATAAGATTAGACCTAAAGGTTGAAATAGAGAAAATAAGATTTTTTGCACCAAGTCACAGGAGGAGTCGTCCAGTGACCTGTGAGGTGCACCACGAGTCGTTAAGTGACTCATGGGAAAGAGGGGAGAATTGATTGAATTTTGGGATTTGGGGGTGACAACGCATGTGACCAAGAGTCGTGGTTAGCACCACGATTCGTCGTGTTGGCCATGGTCAAGAGTTGATTAAAGGTTGAAGAGTTTGGGCAGTGTACCTGCGTCCGTGCCACGCTAGGCACTACTACGCATTGCAAGCCATGTCACGCTGGCATTCACGCAGGACCAGTGTCGTGCCACGCCGGCTGTCGCGCCCTGCCTCGGCCAAGCAAGTTTCAAGTGCACTTTCCAGTAAGCTGCCGCGTTACCTCCGCGTCACGGAGGCAAATTGGGGCGTTCACCTCCGTGCCACGGAGCCATTCCATGACAGGCCAAAAACTGCAAATTGCCTATTTACTATAAATTAAACCCTTAGCTCCTAAAATCATTTGTGACGAAATATTGTCTGAAAACCGTAGAGGAGCAAAGGGAGAAGTGAAGAACTCACCTAGGGTTCACTAATTTTACATTCTCTTTTACCTATTCTTGTAAGTACTCTACTTTAATGATATTTTTAAGTTATTGTACGAACATGAGTGGCTAAAACCCTTCCTCTAGGGTTGAGGCCACGTGATATGATTGTAATGCATGAATTTGTTTTGGTTTGAGTTGTTAATTGTTGTTTTGTCTACATTCTTTATTATGGTTGTTTTTATGCTTGATCACCATGAAAACATACATGTTAAGCTAGGTAAAAGCTTGAGAAAGTAACCCTAGGCTAGAACAAGAGAATAAAGGGAGCAAGTTCTTATCTTACGATAGGATTCGCGGTTAGGATAGAAATTATACCTAATTTTCCTTGCTTTTTTGATAAAACGGGATGATAGAAAGACACCGGCTTAGAATTGTCACTCCACCACTCGTATAAGTAGTTGTGAAGCTAAGTTAGGTTAAATGATTAGAGGTACGAAAGTCCCTAATCAAGAGCACAAACACCGTAAACCACATCCATGTAGTTGAATTGCCCACGAACTAGGATGTCACATCCCCGCTCAACGATGTAGTTGTGAAGCTATTTTATCGTGTTTAGAGGCTCGAGAGACCATGAACATCGCATTTTCCAACTATGTGAGACAACAATTGATAATTTCATACGTGAACCATTACAAAGTGTAGCATTGCATGATTATCCGGCCTTAGCTCTAGTTGCTTCTCATAATATTTCCATATCGTTTTGTGACCACCCCAAAACTTAATTATAATTCACCGAAAACTTTTATACTCAACATTTGTGAAGGTTAATCTTACATTTGAACTTCATAATTTGCTGAATTTGTCTAGTCCCTGTGGGTTCGACATCCGGCTCTTAGAAAGGGCCACTGTAATACTTGTACGACCGCGTACGCTTGCGTGTGCGCTGGAGCGCAACAAGTTTTTGGCACCATTGCCGGGAAATGGCGAAGTTTAGTAAATTTTTCTATTTTTGTGTGATTTTTAATTTCCTTAAGTGTTGATAAACTTGGTCTTAGACTTATATATTGCAGGTGATAGGTTGTCCTTGCAGAGCTGGCAAGGAATAAAGAGCTAGTGGAACCGTTGCTTGAACCTGAACGTCAACTTCATTTACTTAGGAGGGAAGCTCTAGAGCGAAAGCTAAAGAGACACCAGGAGAGGTGACAACAACACCCACCAGTAGGGCAAGCGAATTTGTTACCCAAGACCATGGCAGCCTGACCAGTTCGCGAAGTGGCGATCCCACTAGCGACAAATGAGACCTCTAGTATCCGCAAAGCGGAACTTAGAGGGAACTTTGAATTGAAACAGAATATGGTGTAGCTATTACATTCTAGTGGCTAGTTCACTGGGATGACTCATGAGGACCCACAACAGCACTTACAGAACTTCCTTGAGATTAGTGACACGTTCGTCCCCACCGGAGTGTCCACAGATTATGTCCGACTTACCCTCTTCCCATTCTTATTGTTTGGAGAGGCAAAGAGGTGGTTGAAATATGAGCCACCAAATTCCATAACTTCTTGGGACGATTTAGCAAAGAAGTTTCTCATCAGATTCTTCCCTTCAGGCAAGACTGCTAAACTCAGGAGTGAAATATTAATCTTCAAGCAGAGGCCGGAGGAGAACTTGTATTTTGCTTGGGAGAGATTCAAGGCATTATTGAGAGACTTCCCCCATCATCAGCAGTCCAATGAAGTGCTAGCCCATACATTTTTTGAAAGTCTAGACCCACACACAAAATTTTTACTAGACTCTACATCGGGTGGGCAAGCATTAGAGAAGTCTTATGATGAGCTGTACACTTTGTTGAACAAGATTGCTCAGGGAAATCTAGAGTGGCACAGTGAGTCATCGAGAGGGGCAGGAAAGAGAACAGCAGGGCTGATAGAGGTGGATGGTGTAAATGCCTTGGCTGCACAGCTAGCATCATTTCAGCATCAGATGATGACTCAGTTCAATAAACTAAGTATGAACCAACAGCAGGGACAGGTAAATGCAGTTCAACAAGTTCCTAGTTAGTGTGAAATCTACGGGAATAATGGACAAAATGTAGAATCCTGCGGGGCCAATACTGAATCGGTCAATTTTGTTGGGAATGTTCAGAGAAACAATCAGAATTTTGGGAACAATTACAACAAGAATTGGCAGAGCCACCCGAATTTTTCTTGGGGTGGAAATCAAAGTCAAAGCTACCAACAACCTCAGCAGCGGCAGTATCAGCAGTAGAACAGGCAGAATGGTGGCCAGTTGAGCAACAACATTGAGGAGACGTTGTAGAAGATTATGGAGACACAGACCCAATTAGCATAGAATCGGCGAGGATGGCATTAGATTTGAAAAATCAGTAGTTGGCCACCCGCAATCTAGAGAAGCAGATGGGTCAAATAGCAGCTTCTCACCATACTAGACCGCAGGGAGGATTACCCAGTGACACAGACACAAACCCCCGATAGGTCAACGCCATCAGTTTGAGGAGTGGAAGGCAATTGGTTGATGTACCACTGAAAGAGAGGAGAAATAAGGTGCAGCCGGAGTTGGTTAGAAGGAACCATCCACTGACAAGGGAGAGAATCAGAGTGTTGTGCAACAAAATGCACAATCATCATTGCAGCCAGCACGGAGACCACCACCACCATTTTCGCAAAGACTCAAAAAGAGCAAGGAGGAGGAGTGCTTTAGAATGTTCTTTGTTATTTTCAAAGAACTTCACATAAATTTGCCTTTGCTTGATGTGTTGCAGGGAATGCCCAAGTATGCTAAGTACTAGAAAGATGTCGTGGCCAACAAAGTCAGATTGGTGGATGTTCAGACAGTAGTGCTGACTGAGGAGTGCAGCCACAGGGTAATGAGCAAGATACCTAAAAAGCTCAAAGACCCAGGGAGCTTTACCCTCCCCATACAAACTGGTAAAGCTAAGGTGATAAGAGCTTTATGTGATTTAGGGGCAGTAGTTAATCTAATGCCCCTATCTTCGTTTAACACCTTAGTGTTAGGTCAACCGAGACCAACACGATTGATGTTGCAGCTGGCAGAAAAGTTGCGAGTGACACCAGATGGAATAATCGAGGACCTTCTCATCAAAGTGGGTAAGTTCATTATACCCACTGATTTCGTTATATTGGATTTGAAAGTTGATGACAAGGGACCCCTGATCTTGGGATGGCCATCCTTGGCCACTGGAGGAGCGATTATTAATGTAAGAGCAGGGACCTTGAAAATGAGGGTCGATGATGAAGAATAACTCTTCCGGGTCTATCAAGAGATTAACCCACCCACACATTACAGAGACCTTTGTAAGGTCAGTGTGTTATCAGAGGCTAAGGGTGGGGTGCCAGATTCCATAGGTCCACGGCCAAAGGAGATGATTACTTTTCAGCCTGAATCTGCTGGAGGGCTTCCGTTAGAGAAGGAGTTGGAGGAAGAGAGGGATAGAGTGGCGGTTGTTCCCTCGAAAAACAAAAAGAGAAGAAGATGGTTCTCACACGGGTATGAGGATGTCCTGAAAAGGATAGTCCACGTCATGTCGCGATGTAAAATTAGGCGCTGCTTGGGAGGCAACCCAAGGGTAGCACAGGTACAATTTTATTTTTTTTTCATTTGTGTTGATTTTGTATATTTTCATCTTATTGTTGTTTTTGGTGGAGAATTAAGCACAGATGGAGGGGAAGTCCGGGTACCCTTGGAGGAGGAAGCTAAGAAGCATGAAAAAGGAAAAGTGTGGGGTCGAATACCCACTTGTTCAAAATGAAGAAAAACATGTTGTTAGCTAGGCCTAGAGGCCCCAAGGAGTATTTCTCACCCTTTTTGAATTTTAATTGGATGTTGTGGGGACATAGCAGGATTCAAGTGTGGGGTGAGGGAAATTTCAAAAATTTGTGCTTAATGATTTCGAGTGAATTTAGTGCTTGATAGGTATTGGTTGAGGAAAATTTTTGAGTTGAGCATGATTCCCCAACTGTTGGTTTTTCTTTTCGGTTCTTTTCGGATGGGGGGCACTTTGAACTGAAGAATAAAAATTTTCTTTGTTTGTACATAGTTGTTTTTAGTCATAGTTAGGGACTATTCCTGACGATGGATGGATGACGACCGTCTTGAGGGAAAAATAGTCAATAGGTTTTGGTTTTTGAACCCGTAGCTAATTGATGGCTTGATGTTCTTGTTATGTGCCATACATGATTGTGAGATGCAGGTATGGTTAGTGTTGAAGCATGTAAGTTGTATAACCCTATTTGAGACACCTAGGCTCTTGAATGTGACTCTATGTGCGTAAAGCTTAATTTTGAATTCTTCTGATTAGCTGAGTTAAGAGTCTGCTGAATTTGTCTTAAATTGAGCATGTGCACTGAGTGTAAGGTTTTTGAATATTCCATGCTATTGTGTAGTGTCTAGAACTTTCATGGTGTGTATACAAAACAAAATGAAGGATGTAGATTGTAGGAGATGATTTAGGCATTTCTTTGAATGAGCCTAATTTTTATCCCTCGCTTTACCTACCTTGAATGTCTAATCCTAGTTAGCCCCATTGAGCTTCAAGCCTATTCTTTGATAGATGCAACATAAGCTTAATCCTTTTCTTTCAGTAGCCTTGAAGTTGCTCCAAAACTCCTAAGCGCTTAAGGGAAAAATCCAAAAGAGTAAAGGAGTGAGAATCGTGAACAAGAAGGAAAAACAACGGTTGTGGGAGTTGAGGAAAAGATTAGAGGTGCACTTGTTTGAAAATGCTTGAGTATTGGTAGGAGTAAGAAAATAAATGAATGAAAAAGTTGCTTAAGTACTCCTTACTAATAAGCTCAGTGTGCTTAAAGAAATGGGAAACAAAAGAGGAAATTTAAGATTGAAAAGAATGAAGATGAAGTAAGAGAAGAGATGTCCGTAATGAATGTGTGATGTATTAAAAGCGCTTGGGGAAGATAGCCACTATTACTGGACAAACTAGTACCTACCCGCCCTTAGCTTACATTACGACCTGATAAGTCCTACTTGATCTTATGGTTAAACATTCTTAAATTAGTGGAGTAAAACACTAAGGGCAAGCTTATGGGTCAATACGTGTGGCATGTGAATTCTTTGTGAGAGTGAGCTCAATTCTTATCCATATACCAATACACGGTTTGATTTGAAAATTTGTGAGTAAAAATGGGTAATTCTCTTGTTGTGAGGGCACATGTTTAATGAAGGATAATATTCATGTCGGATTTCTTGATTAGTTGATTTGCATGAGTTTGTTGAGATTGAGAGTCGATTATTGAGGTGAGGAAGTCTCTACATAGTATATTTGCTTTTGATGGTTACACCATGCAGGCAATATTTTTAACATGCTATCTAAAAACAATCGTTGTAGTTGTAGCTTGAATTGTCTTGCTCAATTAGCTATGTGGGAGTCTTCATGTGCATGAGATGTAAAAGAGTTGTTCAAGGACGAACAAGGATTTAAGTGTAGGGTAGTGATCATGGCATAATTTCTTGCCCAAGTGCTATTTTATAGCTTAATTTAGTCATGTTTGTCTAATTATACAATTACATTCTTATGCGATTCTGTGTAAATTTGGGTATGCACTAACCAACATGAATAGTCCTTGTTTTGTAGGTGTAAGGTGCATATGAGGGACTAAATAATGATGGGTGAAGTGAAGGAATGGAGTAGGAAGTGAATTTCAAACGATGGCAAGGAAACATGCCATGGCAAGGATGGCCGCGCCAGGCAACGTGCCACGCTGTGCGTGTGTCGCGCCCAGCGCCGTGCCACACCAAGGCCATGCATGCAAAATGCTGCCTTCCAAGGCGCCTGCGTCCCTGCGTTCGTTCCACGCTAGGCATTGCTGCGCGCCGCAGGCCGTGTCACGCTGGCCATCGCGCAGGACCAGCGTCGTGCCACGCCGGCTGTCGCGCCATGCCTCGGCCAAGCAAGTTTCAAGTGCACTTTCCAGTAAACTGTCACGTTACCTCTGTGTCACGGAGGCAAATTGGCCCCGTTCACTTCCGTGCCACAGAGCCATTCCATGACGGGCCAAAAATTGCAAATTTCCTATTTACTATAAATTAAACCCTTAGCTCCGAAAATCATTTGTCACGAAATATTGTCTGAAAATCGTAGAGGAGCGAAGGGAGAAGTGAAGAGCTCACCTAGGATTCACTAATTTTACATTCTCTTTTACCTATTCTTGTATGTACTCTACTTTAACGATATTTTGAAGTTATTGTACGAACATGAGTGGCTAAAACCCTTACTCTAGGATTGAGGCCACGTGATATGATTGTAATGCATGAATTCGTTTTGGTTTGAGTTGTTAATTGTTGTTTTGTCTTACATTCTTTATTATGGTTGTTTTTATGCTTGATCACCATGAAAACATACATGTTAAGCTAGGTAAAAGCTTGAGAAAGTAACCCTAGGCTAGAACAAGAGAATGTAGGGAGCAAGTTCTTATCTTACGATAGGATTCGCGGTTAGGATAGAAATTATACCTAATTTTCCAAGCTTGGTTGATGAAACGGGAGGATAGCAAGACACCGACTTAGAATTGTCACTCCACAACTCGTAGAAGTAGTTGTGAAGCTAAGTTAGGTTAAATGATTAGAGGTACGAAAGTCCCTAATCAAGAGCACAAACACCGTAAACCACGTCCATGTAGTTGAATTGCCCATGAATTCAGAAGTCACATCCCCGCTCAACGATGTAGTTGTGAAGCTAGTTTGTAATGTTTAGAGGCTCGAGAGACCACGAACATCGCCTTTTCCAACTATGTGAGACAACAACTGATAATTTCATACGTGAACCATTACAAAGTGTAGCATTGCATGATTATCCAGCCTTAGCTCTAGTTGCATCTTATAATGTTTCCAGATTGTTTTGTGACCACCCCAAAACTTAATTATAATTTACCAAAAACTTCTATACTCAACACTTGTGAAGGTTAATCTTACACTTGAACTTCATAATTTGTTGAATTGGTCCAATCCCTGTGGGTTCGACATCTGGCTCTTAAAAACGGTCACCGTATTACTGGTACAACCGCATACGCTTGTGTGTGCGCTAGAGCGCAACACTCACGTGGTTACATGTCAGCTATAGACTCTCCCACTAGTCAGTTTAGTCTAGTCTCAGTCTAGTTCAGCTCAGAACAATATCCCAGACTTAGAACATGCTTGACCATCAGAGAGGGTCTATCAGACCACCTCAATTATTCAGTTATTCAGTTCAAAAGTTTTATTTGGTCATCGCATGCCTTTTCCGTTCAGCATTCTCTTTTATTTATTCTATTTTGTTATGTTCCTCTCACTTACTCAGTACATTCAAATTGTTGATACATACTTTTATGTTGTATCATTTTATGATACAGCTGCAGGATCATAGTCTCATCCTCGTTAGCCCACCGTTTACCGAAGAACTCAACTATCTAGTTGGTAAGTCCTCATCCTTCGAGGATGGAACTTATTTTCTTTAGTTATGCTTTCATTCTTTTTATTTATCTTTGGAGTTTGTTGGGGGTTTGTCCCAGCAGCTCATCAGTCTTAGTGGCTTTCAGACATAGAGTTTTTTCAGACTCAGATTGATTCTATTAACTATGTAACCTTGTTCAAGTATTTATATTTTTGCTTTAAATTTCCATTGTATGTATTTTTATGTTACTCAGAATGTTAGTGTATGATAGACTAGGGATTGACTTGGGGTCACTTGTGGCTTCAAGTACAGTGTCCCTTCCAGGGTGTAATCTTGGGGCATGACAAACTTGGCATCAAAGCCCGGTTCAGAGTATCCCCGAATGTCTGAAAGCCGCATCGAGTAGAGTCCTCTTCATGGGTGTGAAGCGTGCCACACTTATGATAGGAGGCTACGAGATGTCATTAGAAAATTTCCTTTTATTTCATACTCCTTGTCGTGCGATGAATTTCAATTCCAAAATAATTCTCCTAACTCATGCTCTGCTTCATTTCAATAAATCATGCCTCCATAACGCGGTAATGGAAGAAGGGCTGCAAATGCCCAGCGGATTGCCCCACCATCCCCGGTAGCCCCTCAGGATGACTCAGTATCTACCACAGAATTTAGGGCATCCATCCAGTTTCTCTCCCAAACCTTGACCAACCAGGCGAACCGGCAGGTGGTGCTGGTTAACACAATTGGGTCCGCAGTAGCTTCTATGGTGTGGGACTTCACCTAAATGATCCCTCCATCCTTTTAGGGATCCAAGGTGGGGGAGGACCCCCAAGAGTTCATGGACGAGATTAAAAAGATTACCTGTATAATTGGTGTCAGCTCCTATAAGAGTGCTGACCTGGCTGCTTACTAGCTAAAAGGGGTAGCCTAGGTCTGGTATGAACTGTGGAAAGAGGGGCGACCAGCGGGAGCAGGACTGGTGGAGTGGGAGGAGTTCAACACATCCTTACTAGATAGATTTTTCCTTCGAGTGCTCAGGGAGGCCAAGGTAGTGGAGTTCATGAACCTGAGGTAGGGAAACAGAACTATAGAAGAGTATGCTCTGGAATTCACCAGGTTGTCCAAATACACTCTAGAGATGGTGGCCGAGCCAAGGGCTCTCATGATGAAATTCATAAATGGGGTGTCAAACCTGGTCCTCAAAGAGTGCAGAACAGCGATGTTGATCAAAGATATTGACCTCTCCGGTCTGATTGTCTATGCCCAACAGATTGAGGCCAAAAAACTGAGGGACATGGAGAGAAAGAATAAGCGGGCAAGGACTGGCCAGTCAGATCATGGCCATTAGAGGTCTGGCGGTAGCAATCGCCCATAGCAACAGTAGAGGGCCCCAACACCCAGCTCAGCCAGCGCCCCTACCTTTCGGTCCTGCCAGGACCATAGGGGTGGAGTATCTACATTTCAGTCTCAGAACTACAATGCCGGGAACTGGTATCCATCTTGCCCAAGTGCGGCAAGAACCACCCAGGAGAGTGTCTTCAGGGTCGAGAGGGTTGTTTTAGTTGTGGACAGTTTGGGCATCAGCTTAAGGAATGCCCGTTAGCAGGATGGGGGAGATTACAATCCACCACCTCAGCTGCTCTAGCAGGCCGACCAGCTCAACAGGCTAACAGGTACAGAGGGTGGTCAACGCCAAAACTGTTTTTATGCATTATCACCTCATCAGGATCAGGAGAACTCACCAAATGTGGTCACGGGAATGTTACGTCTTTTCCATCTAGATGTATATGCCCTGCTTGATTCGGGGGCCATGCTATCATTCATGACTCCCTACATAGCAGTTTCGTTTAATATCAGTCTAGAAGTTCTATCAGAACCCTTCTCAGTCTACACGCTAGTTGGCGAGTCAGTTAGAGCCAGCGGGTTGTATAGAAACAGTCCAATCTCAGTCTACAATAAAGTCATTACAGTTGATCTTGTAGAGCTGGACATGGTCGACTTCGACCTCATTCTTGGCATGGATTGGTTACACTCTAGTTATGCCTCAGTCGACTGGATAACTAGGGTCATCAGGTTTCAGTTCCCTAATAAGCCAGCTCTAGAATGGTTGGGCAGTAGTTCAGCGTCGAAGGGTAGGTTTATTTCCTACCTTAAGGCCAAGGAGCTTATTTTTAAGGGATATATTTATCATCTAGTTTGGGCCAAGGATGCTAATTCTGAGACCCCAACTATCCAGTCAGTCCCTGTTGTCAACGAATTTCTAGATGTATTCCCCGAAGATCTTCTCGCAGAATGGGAAATTGACTTCGACATGGACCTTATTCCAGATACTCAGCCCATTTCTATCCCTCCCTATAGAATGGCTCAGGCTGAACTTAAGGAGTTGAAGAAGCAGCTAAAGGATCTTCTTAATAAGGGTTTTATTAGACCCAACATCTCTCCCTGGAGTACTCCAGTGCTATTCGTGCAAAAGAAAGATGGTTCCCTCAAAATGTGCATCGATTACCGTCAGTTGAATAAGGCCATAGTTAAGAATGGGTATCCCCTACCCAGACTTGATGACCTGTTCGACCAACTTTAGGGAGCCAGTTGTTTCTCCAAAATAGATCTCAGGTCGAGGTATCATCAGCTAAGAGTCAGAGACTGTGACATACCAAAAACAACTTTCAAGACTCATTATGGTCGCTTTAAGTTTGTGGTATATGTCCTTCGGACTAACAAATGCCCCATAGCCTTTATGGACCTGATGAACAAAGTCTTCAAGCAGTATCTGGATATGTTCGTTATTATATTTATCGACGACATTCTATTATACTCCAGGAATGAGGAAGAGAATGCTAATCACTTGAAGATAGTGCTTCAAACACTTAGAGACCGTCAGCTATTCACCAAGTTAAGCAAGTGTGAATTCTGTGACTTTTTTGGGTCATGTGGTATCGGGTGAGGGTATTCAGGTTGATCCTCAGAAGATAGCAGGAGTGAAAGACTAGCCCAGACCCAACTCCCCAACCAAAATCAGAAGTTTCTTAGGTTTGGCGGGTTATTACCGATGTTTTGTAGAAGGCTTTTATTCTATAGCATCTCCATTGACTAGGCTGACTCAGAAGAAGGTGAAGTTCTAGTGGTCAGATGCGTGCGAGAAGAGTTTCTAGGAGTTAAAAACTCAACTCACTACTGCTTCAATATTGACTCTACCAGAAGGATCAGATGGATTTGTGGTATATTGCGACGCCTCCAGAGTTGGACTCGGTTGCATTCTAATGGAGTAGGGCAAAGTGATATCCTATGCCTCCAGACAGCTCAAGGTTCATGAGAAAAATTATCCAATTCAAGATATGGAGAGATTATCTATATGAGGCTCACATTGATGTTTTCACTGATCACAAGAGCCTTCAGTATGTATTCAGTCAGAAGGACCTGAATCTCCATCAGAGAAGGTGGTTAGAGCTCCTTAAGGATTATGACATGAGCGTGCTGTATCACCCAAGAAAAGCCAATGTGGTGGCTGACACCCTAAGTAGAGTGTCCATGTGTAGCGTGGCTCATGTGGAGGAAGGAAAAAAAGAGTTGGTGAAGGACATTCACAGACTAGCTCGGTTAGGGGTGCAGTTGGTTGACTCAACTGAGGATGGAGTGGTGATGCAAAGTGGGTCAGACTTCTCTTTGATTGTTGAAGTTAAGTCCAAATAGGATGAAGATCCCATTCTACTTAAACTCAAGAAGAGGTTCTCAGAAAGGAGGTTGAGGCTTTCTCTAAAGGGGGAGATGGTGTGCTCCGTTATCAGGGCAGATTATGCGTACCACATATCGGTGACTTCAGACAGCAGATATTGGCTGAAGCACATAGCTCGAGATACTCCATCCACCCTGGTGCTACCAAAATGTACCACGATTTGCGAGATATTTATTGGTGGAATGGCATGAAGAGAGACATCGTTGAATTCGTAGCCAAGTGCTCAAACTGTCAGCCAGTCAAAGTAGAGCATCAAAGACCGGTAGGTATGACACAAGATATTAACATGCCCAAATGGAAGTGGGAAGAAATAAATATATACTTTATTATGGGTCTACCTCATACTCTTCGGCAACATGAATCCATCTGAATAGTAGTAGACCGGATGACTAAGTCAGCACATTTCCTCCCAGTTAAAACTATAGATTCAGTTGAGGACTATTCTAGACTTTATATTCGAGAGTAGGTTAGACTTCATGGGGTGCCATTATCCATCATATCAGATAGAGGTACCAAGTTCACCTCACATTTCTAGAAGTCTTTTCAGAAGGGACTTGGCACCCAGGTCAAGCTCAGCACAGCTTTTCACCTGCAGACAGATGGACAAGCTGAGTAGACTATTTAGACCCTATAAGATATGTTGAGAGCGTGCATGATTGATTTCAAGAGCAGTTGGGATGACCACTTTCCTCTTATCGAGTTTGCGTACAACAATAGTTATCACTCCAGCATCCAGATCGCCCCATTTGAGGCATTGTATGGTAGAAGGTGCAGGTCTTCTATTGGATGGTTTGAGGTTGGTGAAGCTACAATAATCGGGACAGACTCGGTTCATAAAGCTATGCAGAAGGTACAACTCATCAGAGAAAGATTGAAAATAGCTAAGAGTCATCAGAAATCTTATGCTGATGTGAGGAGAACAGAGTTGGAGTTTGCTGTGAATGACTTGGTCTATTTGAAAATTTCACCCATGAGAGGGTTGATGAGGTTTGGAAAGAAGGGAAAGCTTAATCAGAGATATGTTGTACCCTACAGAATTATAAGGCGAATTGTCAAAGCAGCCTATGAGTTGGAATTACCTTTAGAGTTGGCTTCTGTGCACCCAGTATTCCATGTGTCACTATTGAAGAAATGCATTGGTGATCCAACTTCAATTGTGCCATTGGCTAGTGTAGAAATAAAGGACAGTCTCTCATACGAGGAGGTCTCAGTCCAGATCCTTGACTGTAAGGTTCGTAAGCTGATGAACAAGGAGGTAGCTTTAGTCAAGTTCTTACGGAGAAATCAGCAGGTGGAGGGAGCTACGTGGGAGGCTAAAGCAGATATGATGGCCAGATACCACACTTATTCTCTACCGGCTCTATTATAGCTTGAGATATTAGTCTTGCCCTAGAACTCAATTTAGTTTTCATGTTCAATTCATCTGTTCAAGATTCTTTTATGTTTATGAATGTATGTATGAAAAGTGAAAGCAGTTCAGCTATGTAGCTTGAATCTAAGGTAGTCAATCCATCAGTTTTTGGTCTAATGATTAGTATTTGAAATTATAATTATATCTCTCTACTTTCTGTATGTTTTCCAACATTCGAGGATGAATGTTCACAAGGGGGAGATATTTTTATACCCAGAAGCCCAAAGATCAGACCCGAGAGTTGAAATGGAGAAAAGTTTTAAAACTAGCACCAGGCACAAAATGAATCGTGAGATGACCCGTTGGTGCAGCCCACTAGTCGTGATGTGACTCGTGGGGTGGGAGGGGGGGCAGGTGAGAATTGAGGAAAAGGGTCCCCACGGGCATCACAATGACTCATGGTCAGGCCCCACGAGTCGTTAGATCAGTCTTGGGTGGGTGAATAAGAAATGAAAAAGGGAGGGAGGCAGTGTACTTAACGGCAGACACCACGTGTCGTGGTCAGTTACCATGATTTGTGGGGAGGGTCGTGACCTAACAGGGAAAAATATATCTGAGGTTAAGACAATATGCATCACAGATGGTGACCATGAGTCATGGTCACCTGGAACGAGTTGTAACGTCATCCATGATGAGCCCAGGATACTTGAGAGGCAGTGGCACTTCACGGATCAAACCACGAGTCGTGGCCCAGGGTAATGAGTCATTAGGACCACCTGGTAGTTATTTCCTGCGATTTTTCTAAGGGTATTTTGGTAATTTTCTAACCTCCTAGATCCTAATCTAAGCGTTTTGGGTTATTTTAAAGGGAACTTAGAGGGGCTAAATGGTTTTCCCCATATTCCCACCCAGATTTTCAGAAAAGTTACGCAAGTTCTCACTCAAGAGCTCTCAAACTAAGTCTAGAGTTCCTTATCCATTGAAGAAAATTCAAGATTTCTTCTCTAGGGAATTTTAGTTAGGTATGTGGGAATTCAACAAGGGGATAGTTCTTCCTTTGTGTCCCCCAAAACCCTTCTCTAAGTTCTCTGTGAATCCTAGACATAAGCTTTCGAATGCAAAGAAATTATATGTGAATCTTCACTGAATTTGCATAGAATGATATCCATGATTATTCTAGACATGATTTCCATTAATTCATGAGTAAATTGATATTATTCCCATAAAAGTGAATTCTAGCCCTACAGATTTTCGAATGTTAAGAAATTCTTGATAATGTCTTGTTTAATCCATGTGGAATCATGATGTATAATAATTATGGGTATTTTCCACCAGCTAATGATAGAATTGATGCTTATCCCTGTGCATTAACTCTATCCCAAGTTCCAAAGGGTAGAACAGACTAGAATTTTTGCTGAATTGATAAATCCTAAAATTTTCTTGACTATATCAATGTAATGAATTCCAATATTATTTTGTATGCTAAATTCTCAATCAGATATATGGTTGTCTAACTTTAGTCAAAGTATGAAAATACTCAGTGTCAGTCAGAAATGCCAGCTGTTCAGTTTTACTACTTGATATCGATCAATTTGCAAATCTAGAAATTCATTTTGGCCAATTGAACCTACAGAATTTCCTGAGGCGTCAGTATTACCTCCCGGTTATCAGAATCAGATTTAGAATTCAGTTATTGGTCTATTAGGCATTCATGACGCTTTAGACATATAGCTCTTACTAGCCTTAGGACCCCAGTTCAGAATTCAGTTTTTCATAGACGGTTACGATGCTTCTAGATAAGCAGCTCTGACCAGTCTATAACCTAGTTTTAGAATCTGATTCGATAAGACTCTTAGGGCACTTTCAATTATATATCCCTGACTATTCTTGGGCCCCAATTTTGAGCTATCAACTTAGTATTCAGTTTAGGACTATCTAGTGGGAGTAGGACTTAACACCGAGTGGACCGGGGTTCCAGCGTACGCAGGTTCCCAAAACAACATTGTCGGTGTAGGTTTTAGTATTTATTGGACTGATTGGCCCTACACTTTTTTGATCATCAAGTTCATGCCTTTATACCCTAGCAAGGTATATTGGGTCCTACAGGTGGGGTGTATTGATCTTGGGTAGATTTATATGCCCAAGTGATACTCAAACGTATCATTTTCGTCTTGTTTATTGTGCAATGTGTATACATTTTCATGTAATTGGTAATAAAATGTGAATTTATACTAACCAACATGATTAGCATTGTTTTGTAGGTAAAACATGATTTTGAGGAGCTAAAATGCATGTTGGAACAATATCGGAGTTGGACTTGGATGCGACCACGAAAAAGACATTGGACTGCACAATGTAAAATGGCTCCGCGATGGAGCCGTGCCACGCTACCATCGTGGAGGCACACTGCCTGGAGGGTGATTTAATTTTCAATTTCCAGTGGAGCCTCGCGACAACTCTGTGGCACGGAGGCAAGCCTCCGCGTTGCATGTCGTGCGACGTTGAGGCTTTATTCCCGGACCCCAGATTTCCAGTGAGGGTCCGCGTCCACGCCGTGTCACGGAGGCAGTGCTCCGCGTTGGCCTCCGTGACACGTTGCTTGTTATTTCGGGAAAAATTCCCAATAGTATAAATAGAACACTTAGGCTTATTTTTAATGAATTCAGACTTTGTGGAGCAAGGACGTGGGTTACAGGCAGTTGAGGGACGAAAAAGATCAGGGTTTTTCTCTCTTTCCTTCGTCTTTCAATCAATTGTTTGTATGATTAACACTTGTTTTAGGATGATTAATCCACAAATGAGTGGCTAATTCTCTTCCTTGCTGAGGTTATGAACAATGGTGATGAATTTTGATTAGTGAATTATATGGTTTTGCATCTTCTTCTTCCAGGTTGTTCTATTAATTCTTGTTTCTACTGCGTTGGTGTGTGGCCGACATTAATGTACATCTAAAAAGTCCGATTTCACTCGAGACAGCACGAAATTGGAAAGTTGTGAATTAATAGGGTATTGTTCTTAACTTGATTTGGGAAAATTGGGTTTTGATGTGCTTTCCTGATAGAAATATACTTGAAAGTTGTATTAGTCAATTTAGGAACCGGAATTGTATTGCTAGGTCATAAATTGCATTTGATCACAGAAATGTAGACGGATGGTTTATGATTCTTAAGTGAGATTAAATACGAGAGTTTTAATCTCTAGGCTAATGTTCTTGGCTAGCAACAGGAAGAGAAGAATAACCAAATTATGATTATAATCAAGTTCATTACTTGTTCTTAACCTTGGCATGCTCATATCCATAGTTTCAATTCAAAGTAGATATTTGTTAATAGTTTTAGTATATAAGTTATAAACAAAAATTATTTAACTTTTGGTTACGTTATTGTCAGCATATTTAGAAGTAAGATAGAATATAGTATACTTGAGCAATTTCACTTATCCAGAGTCTCCTTGGTTCGATACTTGGCTTACTTAGCCACTTTATTACTTGTTTGACCACGTGCACTTGCGTGTAGGTTTTTAACCTATACCGAACTAGCCGGACAGGTTTTTGGCGCCGTTGCCGGGGCGACTAGGCAATTGGTGAAATTGTGTTAAGTGTAAATTTACTGTATTTTTATTTTATTTTCTTAAGTGTTGACAACTTGGTCTTAGCCTGTATTTTGCAGACTTGATTTCTGTAAACACTGGCAAGAGACAAAGAGCTGGTGGAATCTTATATAGAGCCTGAACGTGAATTTCATAGTAAACGCAGAGAAGCTCTACAAAAGAAGCTGCAGTTGCTCAGACAGTCTATTATGGAGCAACAAAATCCACCGGTTGTGAGGGCAGTGTTAGTGCCCGACAAAGCAGCAGCAAGGCCAGTTCGCGAGGTGGCAATCCCACATGCCAACAATGTACATTCAAGTATCCGCAAATCAGAGCCTGGAGGGAGATTTGAACTTAAACAGAACATGGTGCAACTATTGCACACAAGCGGGCAATTTACTGGTCTCCCTCATGAAGACCCACAACAACATCTCCAGAATTTTTTGGAGATAAGTGACACTTATATACCCGCTGGAGTGTCACCTGATTATGTTCGGCTCACACTATTTCCGTTTTCCTTACTTGGTGAAGCCAAGAGGTGGTTAAAAGCTGAACCACCAAATTCCATATCAACGTGGGATGATCTTGCATGGAAGTTCTTGATAAGATTTTTTCCCTCTGGTAAAACAGCCAGACTTAGAAGTCAAATTCTAAGTTTCAAACAGAGGGAGGGAGAAAATTTATATCAAGCCTGGGAAAGATTTAAATCCATGTTGCGGGACTGTCCTCATCATCATCAGTCCAATGAGGTGTTGGTACACACATTTATTGAGGGTTTGGAACCCCATATCAAAATTTTGCTAGATTCAGCAGCCGGAGGGCAAGCGCTAGAAAAGACTTATGAGGAGCTGTACACTTTGCTCAACCGGATTTCACAGGGCAATCCAGAGTGGAATGCTGATTCATCACGAGGTGGAGCAAGGAAAGCAGCAGGAGTGCTTGAAGTGGATGGATTTACAGCTATCGCTGCACAGATAGCTGCCTTGAAGAATCAGTTGAACAACCACTTCAGCAACATGAACTTGAACCAGCCTTCAACTTCAGTCAATGCGGTCCAGCAAATGTGGTGTGAAGTGTGTGGAAGCAGTGAGCACTCAGCTGAGTGTTGTGGAGCAAATCCTGATTCTGTTAACTTTGTGGGCAATGCACAAAGAAATCAGCAGCAGTTTGGTAGTGGCTACAACTCAAATTGGAGGAACCATCCAAATTTTTCGTGGGGTAGCAACAACCAACAAGGCCAAAGTTCGGGTCAGGGTATGCACAGGAATCAAGGAGGGAAACAGAACTACCAATCTCAATTCAAAAATCACAATGCCCCTCCTCCACCACCATCACCTACCATTAAGGAAATGTTCAAGACCATGATCGCTAATCAGGCGCAATTGCAGGCTGACTATGTTAAATTGGCAGCCGAAGTGAAAAACAATCAATTAGCGACCAAGGCTCTTGAGTATCAATTTGGGAAATTTGCTAGTGCCCAAAACACAAGGCCCAGAGGAGGACTGCCTAGCGACACGGATCCTAATCCGAAGCAGGTAAATGCGGTGACCCCACGGAGTGGTTTGCAGCTAAAGGAGGTGGAACCGGAGAGACCACCTCAAAAGTCAGGAGCAGCAGATGTTGAGGAAGAACAAAGTTCGGATAGGGGGAAGACCAAAGAAGCAGAATCAGAAAGGCCTCCACCCCCGTTCCCTCAACGACTATAGAAACACAAGGAGGAGGCGTGTTTCAAGAAATTTATGGAGGTGCTTAAACAGGTACATGTTAATTTACCTCTTGTTGATGTCTTGCCGGGAGTGCCAAAATATGCCAAATATATTAAAGACATCGTGGCCAACAAAAGTCGTCTGACGGAGTATGCCACGGTGGCTTTGACGGAGGAATGCACTTCTCGGATCCAAAATAGACTGCCTACGAAGCTAAAAGACCCTGGAAGTTTTACTATCCAGCTTACTATTGGGCAGAGTATCCGAGCTCGTGGATTGTGTGACTTGGGGGCGAGCATAATCTGATGCCATCTTCGGTATTCAGAAAGTTAGGTCTAGGGAGTCCTAGACCTACAACCGTAATCTTGCAGTTAGCAGACAGATCCTTAGCTAGGCCGGATGGCATTGTTGAGGATGTGCTTGTGCAAGTGGGATCCCTCATTTTTCCGGTTGATTTTATTGTTCTGGATTTTGAACCAGACGCTGAAGTCCCATTTAATTTGGGACGACCCTTCTTGGCAACCGAGAAAGCATTAATTGACATGGCTGCGGGTCAACTTACAATGCGAGCACATGACAAGGTAGAGGTGTTCGATGTGTACAAAGCACCCAAGCTCCCGATGGTAAATGAAGAACTCTCGGTGATCAATGTAATTGATCATGGGAATGCTAAACACATGAATGATTCCCGAGAGTTGATGGGAAGACCACCAGATAAGGGTGAGCACTACTGGGGGGAGGACAAGGATCGTGAGAAATCGTCCATCACCCTAGTGG
The DNA here is from genome assembly GCA_035772735.1 of Datura wrightii. Taxonomy (NCBI): domain Eukaryota; kingdom Viridiplantae; phylum Streptophyta; class Magnoliopsida; order Solanales; family Solanaceae; genus Datura; species Datura wrightii. The sequence goes on from JASDFA010000016.1 coordinate 127,837,337, forward strand.
ATAATTAGCATAAAGGACGTCGAGCCGCGACGGTAAACCAGGCGCTGCACGGGAGGCAACCCGTGAAAAATATTTTTTTCTTTTGTTTTGTAAATTGTAAATAGATTTTATTTTATTTTTTTCTTTTTCTTGATTTGGTACAAATTTTTCATTTTAGTTAGTATTTTTCATTTTAGTTAGGGAAATCTATTAATCTAACCAATTTTGTTTAGTAAGGTGATTTTCAGGTCAAACGGAGAAAAATGTGCATGGAATCGGGAAGGAAAAGGCAAGGTATGAAAAAATTGAATAAAATGAAGAGACAGTGAGCTGGAGTGATGGCTCCGTGTCACGGAGGAGGACCTCTGCGTTACCCTCCGTGACATGTTGAAGGTTAATCTGGATTTTTTTAAAATTCCAGAGGACCATCGCAATGGCTCCGTGTCACGGAGGCAGGGCTCCGCGCTACCCTCCGTGACACGTTGCCCTATATTTTGTGATGGGTCACACCGGGTTGCCGGGTGACCCGCATATTTTTCTTCATTTTAAACCCCGAAAAACCCCTTTTTCCCTCATTTTCTTACTTCTCCGCGACCAAACACCCAAATTTCCCTCTCCCATCAACGTGCCACGGTATTAAGCAAAGAAATTACCGAGTTTCTTCGATATTCAACTTAAAGGTATGTTTTTCTCTTCTCTTTCAAGTTTTTGTCGATTTTAGTCGAAAATGAGCATGGGAGGTGAGATATATCACCCTAAGTCGAAATTTAGCATGAAATTGAGTTATTCTTTGATTGATAAATGTTCGGAATGTTGTAATACGCGTTTGAACTTGTCGATTGCATGAATGAGTCGAATTTGATTGTGAAATTCGATTCTAGGGCTTGGGTTGTTGAAATTGAAATGGGTAACTTGGTAAATGTGTGAATTATATGCCGAGGTGTGCTTGTAAATTGAGATAAGTCATTGTAAATATTGTTTGAATGTAATAGACGATGAATTCTCGGGTTTCTGGGAAAAATGTGAAAATTATTCGAATTGGTTGGTTACATAGGTTCATATGTATATAGAAATTTTGTTGTTGTTTTTGTTTGTTGTTTTCGTTGCTAAGTCCGATGGTTGAATTGCTGGCGATGGTAAGATTGGGATTAGCTGTATGAAGTCTGAGTAGTACGTTGAAGTTATACTGTCGAAATTTTCTTTGCGAACGCACTAAGCATAAATTGTATAGTGTTTGTTTTTGGTGTAAATAAAGTGATCCTTGCCGTAGTATCGTAACCGCAGCTAAGGACTAAGTGTGGGGTAAACTTAGCTTAACCCGACCTTAGACGAAGCAAATATGCATTTAGCGTGACATTGTGCTTGTTTATTTTTATTGCAGGTACAATGGCAAGTAGGCAGGATAAGGGTAAAGGTGCATCTACTTCAGGCACCGGCAGAAAATGACTTAGACTGGGCACAGCAGTCCCAGCTGCACCAGCAGTTCCACGCGGCCAATGCCGCCAATACGGAACGAGGTGGGTAACCGATGAAGGAAAGAAGTGGTACGCTAAACACAAGGAAAATAAATACTTCCCTGAGGAGCATATTGCGCGGGAACCACTAGCACAGGAGTTCCCCCGTATTGTGCAAAGGATCGAGGCAGCTGGGCTCAGCTTCATATTTCAGGAGCCCAAGGAGTGCAACTTACATCTAGTCCGGGAGTTCTATGCAAATTGGAACCCGGCCATCAGAAGCCACACAATAAAGATCAGAGGGAAGATTTTCACTCTGGAACCCCAGCAATTAAATGCCATCATTGGAGCGCGGGACACAAACGCCCATGTTCTCCTCCAGCTGAACATCACCCCACCATATGCCGATATTAGACGCACTTTGTGTGGGGCTCGATCCACAGCCAGATGGAGCAGACATAAGGAGAGGGGTTAGCACCAGACTCTGCCGTATTCTCAAATGAACAGGGAGGCCAGAATATGGCTGAAGATAGTTTGTTCGTGCTTAATCCCGGGGGTGCACATGACTAATGTGACCCAGGACTGTGTCTGCCTGGTGTATGCCCTGATGAAAGGGCTAGAGATTAATGTTGGGGCGGTTATCATATCCGCCATGAAGAGAGCTCGACTACACCAGGGCCACAGGTATGGGTTCGGTGGACTTCTCACCATCTTTCTCCGGGGCCTCGATGTCGAGGAAGAGGCTTTGGACTACATCCCGCAGTTGGAGCGGAGGGCCCTTGATGTGACCAAAGCTAAGGCCCCCGACACCACACACGGGCCAGTGCTGACACTGGGCGAGCGACATGCTCGCGACGACCAGTACATGGCACGGATGTTTGGTATGCAAATGCTTCAGCTTCGAATTGGTGGGAGACCAGCCACGGAGGAGGAGCTATGGCAGCTGGAGCTGGATTACCCATTTGGCGAAAACGCCAGGGCTTTATGCTGAGTGGGGCCAGCCTTTGTAGAGCCCACTGATGATGATGTCCCCACGGATGAGGAGACACGTCGGGAGGACTCCGATGTGGAGTCCGATGATGACGACGGAGGTGACTCGGACATGGGCGGTGAGGCAGCAGCACCGGATGAAGAAGTCGAATATTTCGACTAATCAGGGAGTGCCACCACCCAATTTTGTGATTCTTAATTTTTGTGAACACTGGGGACAGTGTTCGATTTAAGTGTGGGGTGGGGAGTAGTTAGGTGCTGGGGCTGGGCTGGTTTGCTTGTATGTTCTTTCCTCTGTTTTGTATGTATGCGTATGTTTCCTTGTGCTTGTGAAATGCAAACTGGTCTGTATTTGTATATAATTGTGGTAATTGATGATGTGTGTTGTGAAAGTGAAAGTGGTTTGCCAGCTAAGTCTGAAAAAAAAATTTGTAAATATTTTCTTATGTTTTTTCTCTCTATCGAAATGATCGATATTTTTAAAATTTTGCGAAAATATTTTGTACATATTAAAATATTTTGTAAATATTTTTCCATCAAAATGATCGATGTTTTGCAAAAAATTTTTGATTTTTATTTTTGGGTTTCTCGGAGTTTATTTTCAGTTCTTTTACCGAGAATAGTCCCATTGAACCGATGTCATAGTTAGTGACCATTCCCTATGATGGATGGACGGCAACCGTCTTAAGGGAAATGTAGTCGCTAGGAGTAGTGATTTTAATTTGTTTTCAGTTTTTTTCTTTGGTGGATTGCATCACGGAACCTGTAGTGACTATATGGTTGTGAAATTTTGGTTGCGTGTTGTAACTGATATTCAAAATGCAAAAGTGATCATATGAAAGCATGCAATTTTGTAAATATGTTGAGTACCTTGGCTGTAGAATTCGATTCGGTGTGATTGAGGCTTAATTTTTGAATTCATGTAATTGGTTAATTAAAGAGTCTGTGAATGCATCTTGAATCGAGCATGTGCATAAAGTGTGAAGTGAGGTATTGTTATTCCATGCTATTGTGAAGTGTCTAGAACTTGCCTGGTGTGTGTACAAAACGAAATGAAGGAGGTGTAGTGTTGGAAAGGATGTAGGCATTTCTTTGTCTTAACCGAGAGTTTCTATTTTTTCTTGTCATACTCTACCTTTTTATTAGATTGTATACCCTAGTCAGCCCGTTGAGCCTTTAGCCGATTATTTCTTTCTTTTGTCCAAAAATGTATAAACTGAGCTTAATTCTTTCTTTTCATTAGCCGTAAAGTCTATACAAAACTCTTAAGCGCTTAAGAAGAACAGAAAAAATTTTCCCAAAGTGTCAAAGAGTGAGAAGGGTGAAAAGAAAAAGAAAAGCAGAGTGAGGAAAGAAAAGAAAAGGTTGAAGAGGCACTTGTTATAATGAAATGATAATGAAGGTGCATGAAAAACCTTTGTGTCATGTCAAATGTGTTTGATGAAATGGGTCATACGAAAGTAAACCAGCATGAATGGGATGATGAAAAAAGAAAAGAGAGAAACAATGTCATGAGTTGAGGGGAATGTGTTGAAAAGGCGCTTAATGATGCTAGTGGCTATTATTGGCTAATCCAATATGTACTAGTTCCATAGCTTCCATTACAACCCATTAAAGTCCTACGTGATCTTACATTGCATTTCTTTATATTAGTGGAGTAATACACTAAGGGCAAGCCTATGGGTCATGACATGATGCATGTGAATTCTTTTGGGAGAGAGAGTGAAATTAATTTTTACATGCCCCTACTTGAATGTTTGTGTGTTGCATGAACATAAAAGGGGAAGATTCTCTTGAGTTGTGAGGGCACATGCTTGATGAAAGATTGATTTTCGTGTCGGATATCTTGATTAGCTGATTTGCATGAGTTTGCCGATATCGAGAGTCGATTCTTAAAGTCTAGGAAGTCTTGATGTATTAAAGGTCATTGCATTGTTAAGACCATGCATGTTTTCTTGATGATTTACAATATTGAATGATCGGTATGACCGTAGCGTAAATTGTCGCACCATAGTGGCGAAGGTTGGGATGTAATTTGCATGAATTGTGTATTTGTTGTTCGAGGACGAACAAGGATTTAAGTGTGGGGTAAGTGATCTTGGGCAGATTTATATGCCCAAGTGATACTCAAACGTATCATTTTCGTCTTGTTTATTGTGCAATGTGTATACATTTTCATGTAATTGGTAATAAAATGTGAATTTATACTAACCAACATGATTAGCATTGTTTTGTAGGTAAAACATGATTTTGAGGAGCTAAAATGTATGTTGGAACAATATCGGAGTTGGACTTGGATGCGAGCACGAAAAAGACATTGGACTGCACAATGCAAAGGGGATCCGCGATGGAGCCGTGCCATGCTACCATCGCGGAGGCACACTGCCTGGAGGGTGATTTAATTGTCAATTTCCAGTGGAGCCTCGCGACAGCTCCGTGGCACGGAGGCAAGCCTCCGCGTTGCATGTCGTGCGACGTTGAGGCTTTATTCCCGGACCCCAGATTTCCAGTGAGGGTCCGCGTCCACGCCGTGTCACGGAGGCAGTGCTCCGCGTTGGCCTCCGTGACACGTTGCTTGTTATTCCGGGAAAAATTCCCAATAGTATAAATAGAACACTTAGGCTTATTTTTAATGAATTCAGACTTGGTGGAGCAAGGACGTGGGTTACAGGCAGTTGAGGGACGAAAAAGATCAGGGTTTTTCTCTCTTTCCTTCGTCTTTCAATCAATTGTTTGTATGATTAACACTTGTTTTAGGATGATTAATCCACAAATGAGTGGCTAATTCTCTTCCTTGCTGAGGTTATGAACAATGGTGATGAATTTTGATTAGTGAATTATATGGTTTTGCATCTTCTTCTTCCAGGTTGTTCTATTAATTCTTGTTTCTACTGCGTTGGTGTGTGGCCGACATTAATGTACATCTAAAAAGTCCGATTTCACTCGAGAGAGCACGAAATTGGAAAGTTGTGAATTAATAGGGTATTGTTCTTAACTTGATTTGGGAAAATTGGGTTTTGATGTGCTTTCCTGATAGAAATATACTTGAAAGATGTATTAGTCAATTTAGGAACCGGAATTGTATTGCTAGGTCATAAATTGCATTTGATCACAGAAATGTAGACGGATGGTTTATGATTCTTAAGTGGGATTAAATACGAGAGTTTTAATCTCTAGGCTAAAGTTCTTGGCTAGCAACAGGAAGAGAAGAATAACCAAATTATGATTATAATCAAGTTCATTACTTGTTCTTAACCTTGGCATGCTCATATCCATAGTTTCAATTCAAAGTAGATATTTGTTAACAGTTTTAGTATATAAGTTATAAAAAAAATTATTTAACTTTTGGTTACGTTATTGTCAGCATATTTAGAAGTTAGATAGAATATAGTATACTTGAGCAATTTTACTTATCCAGAGTCTCATTGGTTCGATACTTGGCTTACTTAGCCACTTTATTACTTGTTTGACCACGTGCACTTGCGTGTCGGTTTTTAACCTATACCGAACTAGCCGGATATGTATACATCAGACTCCAAATATAGCTTACGTGGCTATATGTCGGTTATAGACTCTTCCACTAGTCAGATCAGTCTAGTCTCAGTCTAGTTCATCTCAGAACAGTATCCTAGACTTAGAACATGCTTGACCATCAAACAAGGTCTATCAGCCACCTCAGTTATTTTAGTTATTCAGCATTGAAGTTTTATTTGGTCATCGCATGTCTTTTCCGTTCATCATTCTCTTTTATTTATTCTATTGTGTTATGTTCCTCTCACTTACTCAGTACATTCAAAGTACTGATACATGCTTTTATGTTGTATTGTTTTATGATACAACTGCAGGATCGTAGTCTCAGCCTCGTTAGCCAACCATTTACCGAAGAACTCAACTATCTAGTTGGTGAGTCCTCATCCTTCAAGGGCGGAGCTTATTTTCTTTAGTTATTCTTTCATTCTTTTTATTTTTCATTGGAGTTAGCTGGGGGTTTGTCCCAGCAGCTCATCAGTCTTGGTGGCTTTTAGACGTAGAGTTGTTTCAGACTCAGATTGATTCTATTAACTATGTAACCTTGTTCAAGTATTTATATTTTTGCTTTAAATTTCCACTATATGTATTTTTATGTTACTCAGAATGCCAGTTTATGATAGACCAGGGGTTTACTTGGGGTCACCTGTGGCTTCAAGTACCATGTCCCGTCCAGGGTGTAAACTCGGGGCGTGACAAGTCAGTCCCAATTGTATGCGAGTATCCGGAAGTCTACCCAGATGATCTGCTGGGCATCCCTCCCGAGCGGGAGATTGATTTTTGTATTGACCTCCTTCCCGATATGAAACCTATATCTATTCCTCCTTACAGAATGACCTAGTTGAGTTAAAAGAATTGAAGGAGAAATTGAAGGACCTTTTAGATAAGGGTTTCATTAGACTGAGCAAATCCTCATGGGGTGCACCAATTCTCCTTGTCCAAAAGAAATATGGTTCTCTTCGTATATGTATTGATTATCGGTAATTGAACAAGGTCACCATCAAGAACAGGTATCTTCTACCCAGGATTGATGATTTGTTTGACCAGCTTCAGGGTGCCAAGTGCTTTTGAAGATAGACCTCAGGTTCGGATACCATCAGCTCAGGGTTCGGGAGAGTGACATCTCGAAGACAGCCTTCAGGATGCGGTATGGATATTATAAGTTTGTAGTTATGTCTTTTGGACTAACGAATGCTCGTGCAACTTTTATGGATTTGATGAACAAGGTGTTCAATCCATACTTGGATATGTTCGTGATCGTGTTCATTGATGACATCCTGATATACTCACCGAGCGAGGGGAGCATGTCGCTCATTTGAGGGATGTGTTATAGACTCTCAAGGATCGTCAACTATATGCTAAGTTTAGCAAGGACAAGTTTTGGTTAAACTCAGTGGCATTTTTGGGTAATGTGGTGTCAAGTTAGGGCATAAAGGTGGACTCTCAGAAAATAGAGGCTGTGAAGAATTAGCCTAGAACGGTGAATCCTTCAGACATCAGGAGTTTCTTAGGCTTAGCTGGTTATTAGAGAAGATTTTTTGAGGGATTTTCATCTATTGCAACGCCATAGACTAAATTAACCCGAAAGAAAGTGAAATTCCAATGGTCGGATGCTTGTGAGAGGATCTTCCAGGAGTTGAAGACTCAACTCACCTCAGCACCGATGTTAACTCTACCAGAGGGTACCTATGGTTTTGTGGTGTATTTCGATGCTTCTAGAATCGGCCTTGGTTGTGTATTGATGCAACATGGTAAGGTCATAGCATATGTTTCCAGGCAGCTGAAGGTTCATGAAAGGAATTACCCGACCCATGATCTTAAATTGGTGGCAGTGGTATTTTCCTTAAAGATATGGAGACCCTATTTGTACAGGGTCCATGTAGATGTGTTTACGGACCATAAAAGCCTGCAATATGTATTTACACAGAAGGATCTAAATCTACGCCAAAGGAGGTGGTTGGAGTTACTCAAGGATTATGACATGAGTGTCCTTTACTATCCGAGTGAAGTTTATGTAGTATCAGAGGCACTTAGACTCTCTATGAGAGTGTGTTCCATGTGGAGGAGGCGAGGAAGGAGCTGGTGAAGGATGTGCATCGACTTGCAAGGTTGGTAGTTCATTTGGTTGACTCGACCGATGGCAGTGTTATTATTCAGAACGGATCAAAATCATCCTTGGTGACTGATGTGAAAGCCAGAAAAGACGAGGACCCCATTTTGGTAAAGCTAAAGGAAGCCATTTAGAATCAGAAGTTAGAGGTCTTCTCCAAAAGGGGAGATGGTGTGCTTCGATATCATGGACGCTTGTGTGTCACAGACGTTGATAATTTTAGAAATTGGATGTTGCATTAGGCTCACGGTTCTAGATATTCGATATATCCAGGTTCCACCAACATGTACCTTGACCTACGGGAAGTCTATTGGACATCGCAGAATTTGTAGCTAAGTGTCCAAACTATCAACAAGTGAAGGTTGAGTACCAAAGACTGGGAGGTATGCTTCAAGATATCAGTATCCACATAGAAGTGGGAAGAAATCAACATGGACTTCATCATAGGATTGCCTCGCACTCGTCAGCAGTATGACCCCATTTGGGTGGTCGTGGATAGGTTGACCAAAGCCGCTCATTTTCTACCGGCTAAGACCATTGATTTAGGGAGGATTATGCCAAACTATACATCCGAGAGCTAGTTCGGTTGCATGGAGTGCCCTTGTCCATCATATCAGATAGAGGTACCCAGTTTACCTCTCAATTTTGGAGGTCGTTTCAAAAAGGACTTGGTACTCAGGTTAAGCTCAGTATAGCATTTCACCCGCAAATGGATGGTCAAGCGGAGCGGACAATTCAGACTCTCGAGGACATGTTGAGAGCATGTGTTATTGACTTCAAAGGTAGTTGGGATGACCATTTACCTCTTATTGAGTTTGCATACAATAACAGCTACCATCAACATTCAGATAGCTCCGTTTGAGGCTCTCTATGGGCGGAGATGTAGATCGCCTATTGGTTGGTTTGAAGTCGGTGAAGCTATGATGATAGGACTAGATTTAGTCCATGAGGTAAGGGAGAAAGTTTAGCTTATACGAGACAGGTTGAAAAGAGCTCAAAGTCTCCAAAAGTCCTATGCCGATGTAAGGAGGAGGGAACTTGAGTTCGAAGTTGATGATTGGGTGTTTCTAAAGGTATCTCCTATGAAGGTTGTGATAAGGTTCTGAAAGAATGGAAAACTCAGTCCCCGTTATGTTGGCCCTTATCGGATTGTGAAACGGGTTGGCAAGGTGACATAAGAATTGGAGTTGCCCTTAGAATGCTTCCATTCATCCTGTTTTTCATGTATCGCTCTCAAGAAGTGTTTTGGGGATCCCGCCCTAGTTGTACCGGTGGAGAGTGTAGGTGTGAAGGACAACTTTAGTTATAAGGAGGTTCCGATGGAAATACTAGATCGGCAGGTTTAGCTTCAGTTAAAGTTTTATGGAGGAATCAGCATGTTGAGGGAGCTACGTGGGAAGCCGAAGCGGATAAGATGGTTAGATACCCAGTTCTATTCCCTAGTGGCTCAATTCCAGCTTGAGGTATCGATTTTTGCCCTAAAACTCTATTCAGATTCATGTTCAGCTCATGTACCCCAATTTCTTTTATGTCAAAGTATGTATGTATGATTCATGAATTCAATTCAGTCGTATAGTCCAATTCAGAGTTAGTCACTCCGTCAGTTTTAAGCATGTATGTTTAGTGTTGAGTATGATTATTGCATTTCTCTACTTATCTGTATGTTTTCCAACATTCAAGGATGAATGTTCCCAGGGGAGAAATATTGTAATACCCCGAAAGTGCCTAAGAATATAACCTAGAGGTGGAAAGGAAATCTGCAGGAAAATCTGGAATTTCCCCTCAGAACAAAACATGGTACGAGTCATTAGGATAAAGAACGGGCCATTAGAAGTGCCCGTGGTGAAAGGTTGTAGATTTGGACTGGGAAATAACGGGCCTCAGAACGAACCATTGGTTGTTGCAATGAGTCATTGGATTAGAGTCGTGGTGAGGTTGGTCTTGATCAGGGAGGAAGTGACAAGTCTTGGAACAACCCGTTGTTGGTAATAATGGGTCATTGTATGTGCTCGTTGGGAGGATTTATAGGATAGTGGCATTTGTGGCGACGGCTGATAGCCATGAGTGTTGGTGGTTGGAATGACTCGTCCTATCCGATCGCGGTGGGGGATCTTAGACCTGAATTCAGGGTGTAGCAACGAGTGGTAGTGATAGACCGTGGGAGCTAGCAATGGACCGCTCTGACATCCGTTGTCACTGGCAGATCAGTTTTTTCAGAAAATTTATTAAGGGTATTTTCGTCATTTCAAATCCTTAGGGTCCTAAACTACGTCGTTTTAATCTCGAAATAGGGAGTTTTAAGAGGGTTAAGTTCATTCTAGGCTCATTCACATTCATGCATGCAAGTGTAGAAGTTTAGAGGGGTGATCTAGCTCAAATTCTTTCAAGTTTTCATAAATTCTTCATTGGGCAATCAAGGGAGTAACAAAATCTGTTTCTCCCAGGTATGTAGGGTCATGAATGGGTGAATTTGTTCACACCCATGCCCAATCCCTCTCTAATTCATGAAAAACCTATATGTTGATCCTATGTGGTTTTAACCCAATGCATGAATTTCCTAATTTTCTAGCATGGGTATGATCTAAGCATGTTTCTATTATTGAATTATGATTTATGTGCAAGTTTTACATTGTTTTCAATTATAATTATGTTTTTAAGCTTTATAAATGGAAATGTCCATCCATGAGAAGTTCATGAAAGTTGAGATTTATGATGAATGTTCAAGTATGATGACATATTATTGATGAAAAGCATGTTTTCAAGTTACCCGTGTCTATGATCATGTTTTCAAGTGAATTATGTATTTTCAAGAATGTTTATGTATTGGGAAAGCCCATATGTTCAGGTGTGACTTATGATTTCACGAATTAGCTTACCACATGGTTTTGGAGTCAAGACTCCCAATTATGTTCAGCTTATGGTATGGTTTGAGCCAAGGCTCCTCATGTATGATTTCAGCTTCGTCAATAGACGATGGTCAGTTTTTTTGAAAAATGATGGATAACATATGCATACTTTTGGGAGTAGTGTCTAGCACTGAGGAGGCTAAGGGTCAGTCAACCCTATGCCTCAGAACTACGCGCCGATGTAGGTATGATCAGATTATTTTGGGACCTCCTATGTGACATTTCCCCTGCCCCAAGGGTCCTTGAGCTGGATATCGGTATCATGGTTTCATCCTTAGACCTGGCAAGGCTTTGATGGCTCTACTCACTTGAGTGTGATAGTTAGGATCATGTAAGCTCTATCGTGGTAATGTTGGTTATATGATGAGTCTCCCATTATTCCTCATAATTTTAGTTATACATGTTTATCGTTCATGATATATATATATATATATATGTGTGTGTGTGTGTGTGTGTGTGTGTGTTCTAAAGCAGGTTTGACCCAATGTACAGTTTTACTTATGATTATCAGATTCCAGCTTTGGTCATTCGATTCAGTTATGACGTTCAGTTATGTGCAGATCATGATTTTGGAAAATAGCATGCAAGCCCCACTCTCAGATTCTTATATTGATTATGTTTTATTTTATGCATGTTTTAAATGATTTTACTTATTCTAAGCGGTTTTACTTACCTTGCATACTCGGTACATTCCATGTACTGACTGCATACTCTATGTTGTATTATTTTATGATATAGGCTTTGATCTTTAGTCTCATACCCGTCACTAGCCAGCTTTCGCAGTTAGCATCCAGTCTCTATTGGTGAGTCCTCATCCCCAGAGGACCATTTGTCATTAGATATCTTTGTAGTTTCAGTTTTTAGGCTTGCCGGGTTAGTTGGGAGTGTTGTCCCATGAACCCATTAGATATGTTAGAGGCTTTCAGACTGTATGTAGTAATAGCTTGTTATGTATTATATGAATTTCGATTTGAGGTTATGTTATGATTAGACTTTCGTCATGTTTATTATGTTAAGTCTTCCTCTTTATTTGATTGAGTTAGATGTATATTCATGCCATGGGTCAACTTGGAGTTTCTCAGGGATCCCTATCCCGTGTCTCGATCCGGGTCTATGTTCGGGTCGTGACATTCTAACTTCTCAGTATTTCCCATCCTAACTTTAGTTCTAATTGACTTGTCAAGTGTGTAAAACAGGAGCTCATTGTTAGACATTTGACTTTTACATCCACTATTTATGAACCATGTGGATTTATTGGTTGTGTTTTCCTCGTGAGAAGCCATAAAAAGTTTTTTTCTTCCTTTTCAGACTCTTCAATACAATTTTCCTACTGCAAATGGTGTTGTTGTTGTTGATTCTGATTGACCCTGTAATTCTTCATAATATGACCCATTTTTCTATAAAATATGTAATGAATCGATCTCTTTCCTTTGAACCAGCAGTCGCTTTCTTGATGATTAGTTCTTTTAAATGACTGCAAGGTGGAAACTTCCCTTTCTTTGAAGATTCCTTCCATGTTTTTTCCTTTGTTGCTTTATCTCTTTCTATCTTTTTATTGTCCTTCACTGGTTTCTTTCCTTTATGCTTTACTTGAAATGTCACTTTTGCTATTTCTTCATCTCTTATACTTGAACGTTGTTCTTGGTCTTGCAACTTGCTGATCAATTCTGCTACGAATAAAGTCTTCAAATCACTAGATTCCTCTACTGCTGAAATCTTGGACTCGAACCTTTCTAGTAAGCTTATCATAATCTTTTCCACCACTTTTGAATTTGGAAAGCTTTCACCAAACAATCTTATTTTGTTTACAATCTCCAAAAATTTGGTAGAGTACTCTTTCACGGTACCTCCTTCTTTCATCCTTAACATCTCAAATTCTCTTTTGAGAGTTAAGACTTTGACAGTCTTCACTCTATCACTTCTGTCAAACTCCTCTTTTAGCTTCTCCCATGATTCTTTTGGTGTTTCAGAAGACATTATTCTAGTGAAAATCACCTCTGAAAGTGTGGAATGAAGACATGTCAGAGCCTTTGTTTTTTTGACTTTGCATCTTCATATATCCTCATTTGTGCATGAATTGGATTTGGTCCAAGTGGAGGAGGATCAGCTTTACATTCAATTGTTTCCCATAGATTAAGAGATTTTAGATAAGTCTTCATCTTTATCACCCATATGTGATAATTCTTTGTTGTAAACATAGGAGGGCCTGCTCCCAAGAAGCTCTTGGAAGCCATGTTACTGCTGCTCAACCCTCTCACCTTAGAAGAACTGAAGAAAACCTTATCCTTTTAATTTTTGCCTTCATAGATCCCTCAAGAAGAAGGGCTCTAATAGCACTATTAGTATTTGGAACTTCAGAGAAAAAAGATAAGGTTCAGCGGAAGCTTTTTCATCATACATTTTATATTACAAAAGGCGTACATATATATCTATATCAACTTTTGAAAAGTTAGTAGAAGACCATACATATCCAATCACTATTGTACTGTCTTACAAGACATATTCCATAAAACAAGGACTACCATTCCTTTACAAACTAAATAAAATGTTTTAAAAGAACTATTAAACTAAAAACTATCTAGAAAAATCTCATTTTCTAATAGAGGGATAGAGTCAAATTACTCAGTTGATGAATTGGAAGCCTTTGGCCATTGTGGATGCGAACATGATCAGTACCTTCATAGTCGTCCATTTGTTGTAGGTTAGCAAGATCGGGGGTAATATAATATGTGACGCTAGAGTAAAGAAACCATTGTGAATTGCTAGTAACTAGAGAGGCGTGGCACGAAAAATAAGTCATCGGATTGATTGTATGATTGAAGCACTGATAACACATTGGTGCTAGTAATTGAAACCCTTACATGTTTGGCAATTTTGGTGCAAATCAACCCACTATTTTTCCCACATTTGGACCCTCTGTAGGAATTGTTTCTACCACCACAGTATCCTTCTCTGTCATGACCATTTTGGGACCTCTTCCATGAATTTCATTGGGGTGACAATCATATTGTGAAGCTCGTTGGCTAAGATTTGCATCTAGGTTGGATGCAGTTCCGATGGCGACAAATTTGTGATTGATAGAGAGAAGAAGCTCTACCCGTGAATAAATTCATAGTTAAGCAGAACACTATGTAATTAACTTAATGAGACTTGTTCGAGTCGTGTACATAAGGTAGTAACAATATTCTTAAATTCACTTCAAATGCTTGCGAATATATAGATGTTCTGATCAAAGAGGGACAACAGACAACCTATAGCATCTAGTTCATCACATATAAGTTTGGCTCTACAAAGGAACTAAGGGATAGGTAGATCATTTTGTCACATATTTTGAAGTTGCATATGAATATTGAGTATTATCATATTGGATGGCAAGGAAAGAGCCACCTTCAATGCATCCAAACTTCTATAGCCCTTGAAAGATCGATTAAAATTGGAATAATTTTTTCATAAAGCAATGAGATAAATAGGCTAAGGATCACTTGGTCCTATTGAATCCAATGAGAATAGGCTGCATTAGTAATAACCTTTTTTACTTTCTTTTCTCGACACTTGAGATGGAGATAATGGGCGATTGACATCGACATAACCTAAGAGATCATGACTAAGGTAAAAGGAAAAAATTTGTGTACGCCAAAAGATATAGTTGGAGAAATTCAACTTAATTGAGATAAAATGGTGAGCATGATTGAGTGTTTCATTGAATGAACTGCAAGAATAAACAAAAATATAAAATACCTAGAAATACTTCAAAACTAGGATTCCTAGCTACATGTAAGTTGATTATGTGTGTCGATAGGACTTAGACTCACACAAGGAGTGCGTCACTGTCTAATAGATGATAAATGGTATTCTTCAAGGTGGTGAACCCTCATTCTCCTCTAAATTCCAAAGGCAATTCACTACCATTGCGACATAAGAGAAGTATTCTTGTGGAATTCACCCGCTCTATATTGCTTCAACTGAATAGCAACCTAATCTAGCCTATCCCCTCTCCTCAAAACCCTAGAAAATTCTACTTTTTTATACAAAAATAATGGAGTTATCTTGAATATGACTTTCGAATTGCATTTGAACGTCTAAAACTTCATCTAGAACGAGGTGAAATAGTTAGCCACTATATTTTTATGGTCTCACAGTCACACCGTCCTTTATTAAAGATTTAATTTCCTTTTTCCCTCTCTATTATATTATCCTTTACTTTTATTCACATTCTTGTAATATCCCGAAAGCACTAAGATCAGACCCAAAGGTTAAAATGGAGAAAACTAGAATTTGCTGCACTAGGTCACAGGACGAGTCATTCAATGACCCATGAGGTACTTCAAGAGTCCTTAAGTGACTCGTGAAGTGGAATGGAAGTTGGAAAGAATTTTGGTTTGGGGGTTGACCACAAGAGAAGCCACGACTCGTGGTTAGGGCAACCAGTCGTGGAGTTAGTCGCGGTCAGAAGCCAGCATGGAGGTTAACTTTTTTTTGCAGTTTTCATCATGAATTTTTCACCATGAGTCATTGGGTACACCACAACTCATGGTGTCCCTCGTGGTGACCAACAGAGGTATGCTTGCTCCTGGTGACGATGAGTGCTAGTAACGAGTCATCTCCCCAGGTAAGAGTCGTCTAGTCCCTCATTGGGACTGGCAGTGTGATTTTTCCTACAAATTTATTAAGGGATTTTCAATAGTTCCAAAGTTCCTAAGACCTAAACTACGTCATTTTAAGATCAGATATGTGTATTTTAAGAGGGTTTAACTCATTCTAAACCTATCCCTCTCCATACATGCAACACTAGAAGTTCGTAAGGGTGATCAAGCCTAGAAATCCATCACGTTCTTCCCCAATTCGTTTGGGAATTCAAGAAGGGTGTGAAATCAGAAATACCCAGGTATATAGGGTTATGAATAGGAGCATTCCTTCATTCCCATGCCCAAATCCTTTTCTAAAATTCATGGAATTCTTATTTGATGGATCTAAGGGGTTTTAACCCAACTTGTGAATTCTCTAAGTATCTATCATAGGTATACTCTATTCATGTTTCTAATGTTGAATTAATATTCATGGGCATGTTTTATAATGTTTTCAATTGCAATTCATATTTTCAAAGTCTTACAATTATAATTCCCAATTATGAAAGTTCATAAAAGGTTGAGATTATGATCTATATCTTCAAGTATGACGCGAAGTATATGATGAAAGTATGATTTCAAATTACCCATGTTTATATCCATGATTTTGACTATTTAAAGTACGTTTAAATTGGGAAAACCCATATGATCAAGTATGTTCATGATTTACTTTAATTTCATATTATTAGCTTAGTACATGATTTTTTGGAGTCTAGCCTCCTACTTTTCAGCTTGTGGTATGGTTTAATCCAAGGATCCTCATGTTATGTTTTCAACTTATGCATGTATAATATGATTCAGCTTCATTGCGAGACCATGGCTCAACTTCATTGAAAAATGATGGAGAACATATGTATGTTTTGGGAGTATTGTCTAGCACCAAGTAGGATAAGGATTCAGTCAACCCTGTGCCTCAGAACTATGTTCCAATGTAGGTATGTTAAGATTATTTGAGACCTTCCTTGTGAGCTTTCCCTACCCCCAAGGGGCCTTCAGCTTGATATCGATATCATAGTAACACCCTTAGACCTGGCAAGGCTTTGGATTGCTCTACCCACTTGAATGTAATAGTCGAGACCACATAAGCTCTATCGTGGTAATGTCGACTATATGACGAGTTTCCTATTGTTCCTCATGATTTCAGTTATCCATGTTCATCAGTCATGATATTATGTTTTTAGCAGGTTCGACCCAATGTTCAGTTTTACTTTTGAATAATCATTTTCAGCTTTGGGTCCTTGGATTCAGTTATGATATGTAGTTATGTTTAAGACATGTTTTCAAATACTAGCATGCAAGCCCCACTCTTAGAATCTTATGATGAAATGTTTTATGATATGCATGATTTCTGATTTTTACTTACTTAGCGATTTTACTTACCTTGCGTACTCAGTACATTCCACGTATTGACCGCATACTCTATGTTGTATCATTTCATGATATAGGCTCAAACATTCTGGTTCAGTCCTACTAGTTGGAGTTACCATAGTTTGTTGGTAAGTCCTCATCTTTTTAGGACCTTTTCATTATCCCATACTCAGTATTTTTAGTTTCTATCTTTAGTGAGTTAGTTGGGGTCTTGTCCCATCAACTCGTCAGTATGTAGAGACTTATTAGACATAGCATGTATTTAACTTCAGAATTTTGTTATGTATTCAGATGTTTAGATGTTGTTATATTCTCAGACTTTCTCTATCTTATATGTTAAACTTTCACATTATTATGTTGAGCTTTAGATGTCATGTTCATGCCATGGATTGACTTGGAGCCTCTCGGGGTTATTTGTTTCGTGTCTCGATCTAGGCCTATGTTCGAGTCATGACAAACTTGGTATGAGTGCATTAGATTTTGAAGTGTCCTAGGGTGTTTGAAAGTCGTGTTAAGTAGAGTCTTTTTCATGGATGTGAAGCGTGCCACACTTGTGAAGAAAAGGCTACAAAACGTTTTAGGGAAACTTCGCTTCTATCATGATCTATGTCATGCGATGAAATATATCTCTATCCTTCCAACTCGTGCTATACGCATTTTTAGAATCATGCCTCCTCGACGAGTTAACGAAAGTGTAATACCTCGGAAGTGCCCATGACCAGACCCAGGAATTTCAAAATGAAAGTTGGCAGAAATCTGGAAAATTATCACAGGACGGGTCATGTAACGGATCATTGGTTCCACCAACGATCCATAGGAGGTGTTCGTGGTGAGGTACAATAGCGTCAAAGTTGGGAGTAATGGGTCAAGGAACAACTCATGGTTTGATGTCATATTTGTTGTTTGTGGTCATGGTGAGACTGGTCCTTAGTTTAGAAGGAAGTAATGGGTTGAAGAACGAATCGTCATGAGTACCAATGGATCGTGGTAAGTAGCCATGGGAAGGAGTAGGAAAATCTGTAGTCGAGGTGACAGATGGAAACCACGACTTGTTGGAAGGAGGCATGAGTCGTGGTGTGGCTCGGGGGAAGGCCCAAGTATAGGTCATCAGGGGGAAGTAATGGGATGATCCAATGGATCGTCATATGATGTAACGACTCGTCCTGTCGAGTCGTAGGATTAGAATTTGAGAAGTTGAGAATTGGCAGGTGATGAAACTGACAGACACCACGAGTAGTGGTATTAGGGCACGACCCGTAGGTTCAGTCGTTGTTACTGCCAATGCAGAATTTTCAGGAAATTCATTAAGGGTATTTTCATCATTCCTAAGTCCTAGGGTCCTAAACTATGTCGTAAGGCTCGAAATGCAATGTTTTATGAGGGGAAAATCTATCGTAGACTCATTCATATCCATGCACACATATTGAAGAGGTTTAGGAGGTGATCAAGCTAGATTTCTTCAAGCTTTACTTCAATCTTTCTTTGGGCAATAGAGGAGTGGTAAAATCAGATCTTCTCCAGGTATGTATGTTTATGAATGGGTGAATCCATTTACACCCATGCTCAATCTCTCTCTAAATCATAGAAATTCCTATGTTGATTCTATTGGGTTTTAACCTAATGCACAAAATTCCTAAATTCTCTACATAAGTATGATCTAAATGAGATTTTATTATCAAATTATGAATCATGGGAAAGTTTTACGTTGTTTTTCGTTAAAACCATGTTTCAAGCTTTATAAATTTAAATGCCCATTTATGAGAAGTTCATGAAAGTTGAGATTTATGATGAATGTTCATGTATGATGAGATATTAAGGATGACAAACATGTTTTCAAGCTACCCATGTTTATAATCATGTGAAATGGCTCGATCGTAATAAGATTTGTGACTATCATTCAGGGATGAGAGGACACACCACAGAAGAGTGTCGAGCTTTGAAAGATAGGATTCAAGAAATGATCGATGCCAAGGCGATACACCCGAAATAAAAAAATGATGCCCGTTGAAGTCAGCGGCTACTTTCAGTTTGATCTGTTCCTTTATTTGAAAGCTTTTCACTACTTGTATACTGAACTACGTTACCTAATTCCCATTTAAGAGGGCTACTTAGGCGCCCTTATGGGATTCGGTCTATATCTTAATAAAATTTCCTTTCTCCTTTCTGGGTACCAACTGGGGCAGAATTTTTGAAAGTATCTCAAAAATTCCATGGATCGAGCTTTTCTACAGAACTAGGGCAGATTTTTGAGGGGACCTCAAAAATCACAATGTCACATCATTTGAAAGAAAGTCTACGTCATGTTCTATACTGGGGCAGAAATTTTCAGAAGGATCTCAAAATTTCATCAAGACTAAGTCAAGCCAAGGAATTGATTCCCCAAAAGGACGTCTATGGAAAGACATGACATCCAATATGATCATCAAGATCATGAGATCGGGATACCAACGGACGAATAGAGACACAAATTAACCTTTCCCCTTTTAAACTTATGATTTTTCTTTGAGCATAAGTACTAATTTATATCATCAGGATTCACAAGGGTATTCGTTACCAATGATAAAGTTAACTACTTAAAGTTCGTCCATGAACGGGGTTAAGCGCTACCCTATAAGTAAGTTACTCAAAGATGAACAGTGTTTATCTAAAGCTAAGTATTAATACTTTGATTTCTGAATGGGTTAAGCACTACTCTCCAAAATTTTTAAGGGCTAAGCACTACCCTAAATTTTAAGGGATAAGCGCTGCCCTATGGGTTAAGAACTACTCTTAATTTTTAAGGGCTAAGCACTGCCCGTGGGTTAAGCAGCCCTCAATTTTTAAGGGCTAAACACTACCCTATGGGTTAAGCACTACCCTCAATTTTTAAGGGCTAAGTACTACCCTCAATTTTAAGGGCTAAACTGCCATATGGGTTAAGCACTACCCTTAATTTTTAAGGGCTAAGAACCGCCCTATGTGTTAAGAACTACCCTCAATTTTAAGGGCTAAGCACTGCCCTATGGGTTAAGCACTACCCTAAATTTTAAGGGCTAAGCATTGTGCTATGGGTTATGCACTACCCTAAATTTTAAGGGATAAGCACTGCCCTATAAGTTAAGCACTACCCTCCAATTTTTAAGGCTAAGTATTGCCTTCTAAATTTTGATCGAGTTAAGCACTACTCTCTTAAAATTTATTCGAGCTAATCATTATATTTGCAAAATAATACCTTATGCTTATTGACTAATCATTTTTATCCAGTATTTTAAGGTTTGCAGGCCACTATTGTGTTATTTCAAGTTACTCCCGTGACATTAAATCAAGCTACTACTATGCTACTTTCAAGCTTTCAAGCTACTTTCAAGCTCCTATCGCATTTTTAAAGCCACTGTTTTACTTCTGAGCTACTATTATTGTGCTACGTTCTTTTGATTTCTGGATGAGTTAAGCTTCACCCTCCCAAATTTTAAGGGATAAGAATGATCCTACTGTTTTGACGTTGTTCGAGTTAGGCATTACCCTCTTAAAAGTTCTCCAAGCTACCCCTTTATTTTCGCAAAAATTATTCCTATTGGTCTCTTCTCATCGTCATTTATTTATCTATCTAGTTATCTTCAAGCTCTCTCACTTTTCAAGGCACTTAGAGGCACTTCTCCTTTTCATTTCAATTCAACATTTCACTTTTCAAATTAACCCTCATTCTAATATTAACGTATTAACAATTTCATCTATCTCTCTATTCTCATCATTTCATACTCTTTTTGTTCCTTATTCAAATCTTGTATTATCAGGTTGCTTTAAGAATCTCGCTCGTTCCTAAATCTAGAGCTACACGTGACCTGATTATCGTAAACCCGAGATATGTAGGTGACTTGATACCGAAGTCTTGGTCACAATTTTCCACAACTCCTAGGCCGTTTTCTTTTAGCTCCATCGAGATCATTCCTCGGTCGGACAAAATTGGCCACTAGGTCAATATTCTTTGCTCACCAATTCATCCTTCATGCCCGAGCAAAGAAGGGGCAGTTGTTGACACCCAATTTTGACCTCCCTAGGCCCCGCATAAGCTTCTTATATATGTATATTTTATTTACCTTTTTTATGCAATTGTTGCGTTCATATTTTTCAAATAATTCATTATCATAATTCTTGCAAAAATTATTTTAATTTACGTATATATATATATATATATATATATATATATATATATATATGTGTGTGTGTGTGTGTGTGTGTGTGTGTGTGTATAATTTGCATTAATTTTAATTTATTAATTTTCTGATATTAAGTAATTGTGTCATATATAGTATATTTCGTGTTAATATATGTACCTTTAATAAAACAAGCTTTTATTTTAAAATATATATTTTGCTCAAATTTTTGTAAATTATTTACATGATAATATTTAACTAAGTTTTATAAATTATTTACATAATAATATTTTCATGATTTTAATTAAATTTTATAAATTATTTATATTGATAATAATGTTTGTGTGAATTTTTCATAAATTAAACTATTATATTATCTATTTATTAAATTATTTATAAATATAGTATTTTTATTTAACTACATGGTAGCTAATTTCAATTTCAACTAATTTATTTAAAAACTAGCCATTTGTGCCTAAATCATGCCAATTTTAGCCTACTTTTATCAAATTTGGCCACATTTTTAAATACAATTCTATTTCGATTAATTCATACCCACTACCCATCTGGACCCGTGGATGTACCCACAACCCGACCCATCTTTATAAGTTTTTGGTCCTAGCCATTCATCTAATCTGATTTAATGAACGAGATTAAACCCCTAACCTACTTCTTTATTTACCACAACACCTCAAAACCCTTCTCATTCTAACCCTAGTGCTGCATAGAACTCCTCTGGCCCTCCCTCTTCTCTCCTCACTTCACCAGCCAACGCCTCAACCTCCATTGACGGCGACCAGCCACCAAAACACCACCACACACCTTCCCCTCTCACCCTTCTCTTACTCTCCTACCTATCTCCTCTTCTCAGACGAATAACCAGTCGAAGCTGCTCACTGCCTCGACCGGAAACCGCCATCTCCCACCTCTTCACTTTCCTCCTGCATTCTTCTTCACCGGACCTCACACCCACCACAGTCGCACCTACCCCTCTCCCACTCTTCCTCTCTCCGGCTGCAACCCTTTTTCCCCTCAATCACGAACCACGGCCGCCAGACCTCCCTCCATTTGTCTCCTCTCTCCAGCCGTGCACAACAACTCCAGCAGTCTCATTTTTTTCTTCCATTAGCTCGGGTCACTGTTGGCCGAAAAACCACCAGACCCGTCAGACCGCCACACAAACCATCTGTATCTACTTTTCTCACCTTCTTTCGCCATTAACACTAGATTCACCAGAAAACCACCAGTCGCGCATCTCTTCCACCCAACCGGAACACCACCTCACCCCTCCACCAAACTCGTTTTATCCTGCTCTCAACCAAAGTTCTCATTATTATAGTTTTATTTTAAGAACACAATTCTCTTTAACTTGACAATGAAGAGTTCTTCATGACTTATGTGATTTTTGTACTCATTTTATTCTCTGTGATACAACAAATCATGCAGTGAGGACTAGTTATTGATAGATTTGTTACAGATCTGATAGTGACAAGGTCCTCTAATTTTTGGAAGCCTCAGTCTTCTCCTTTTTATTTATTCTTGCTTTTCTAGATTTAAAATTAATTGTTGCTTTCATGAAAATTCTCATATTGTTATTCATAGGAACCTCTAATTGTTATGTCGTACTTTAGTTTCTACCATGCGGATCTGACTTAATTTATTCTATTCTTAGGTATATGTCACCATTCTCGTTGTATACTCTTTGAGAATTCGTTTGTTGTTTGTTCTGTATTTTTTTATGAACATGTATGCATACTTATTGATTTATTAGTTTTCTCTCTGTTAATCTTCTGATGTTTCCCTTTCCATTCATGGTTAGTGGTAAACTCATTGAAAGTTATCGAACATATTCTTGCCTCTGCCCATTTGGTCTCTTGGGAGAATTGAGTAAAATTTAAATGCCACTATAAACTGTTGATAATTAACTCGTGATTAAGATGTGATACATATTACTATATCAAGATTCTTTGATTAAATGAAATCCCATTGATTTAGTTGATAATCCTTATTTGTTTGTCTCGATAATTTTATTTATTAAAAAAATAATTTGCATGCTAAATATGGTATTGTAGAATCAATTTGTGCATCACAAAATATTTTGTGATTAAAAAAATTGGCAGATCTTCTGACTTAATTTATTTTCCTTATTTGTTTAAAAAGATTTATTCTCAAATATTATGCTAGCAATATGTATTTATTTATTCATTTATTTTGTTATTTATTTATCTATTACGCTTTATTCACTTTTATTTCATTTCTATTACAACCTGCTTAACAATTTTTGGTTTAACTTGTCTTATTTAAAGGAGATTTTAATAATTGAATCTTTGCTTGTTATTTGAATTTATTAATTATGGTAAATAAAAATTTACTAAAGGACCTTAGTTTCCTATTTTATTAGATAAAGAAAATATGTTGTTACAGTCTGTCTTATGCTCCTTTAATTGATTTAATTTGATTTTATTAGACTCTTGGCTAATTATGACAAATCATTTGTGATTTATAATGAATATTTTATATGATTTCCAGATTTGTTAATTAAGGAAAAATCCTCATAAATAATTGTTTTTCTTATTTCTATATTACCTTATGTAATTTTGCTGAATATTTTCTTCTTTTTCCTTAAATTATTACGTGTAATTATAGTCAGATTCCTAATTTGTTTATGAATGAGTAAAATTAGGTCAATTCACTTGTATAGTAAAATATTTGATTTAATGGCAATTATTTCTTTTCTTTATTTAATGTTTGAATATTCCCCTTCCTTAAACCCTCCTTCTTATTGAACTATAAAAGGACACTCTCATCTCTTTTAGATTCATTCGTAAAACTTGACAGTCATAACTGAAAATTACTTTAGGTCTAAAATTCTTTTATTCCTTCAGTCCTCTTTCTCTCTTCAACACAAGCACTGCTCGAAATCCACGAGATTCTTCTGATTGACGTGTTGAGGTTTGGGTTTAATCTGTTGAGAATCTCCTTCAAACTGGTGTTGATTGCTCTTTGTTTTTGGAACTGTGATATTATACTCTCCATTAATAGGTCAGTTTTATTTATCTACGTTACTTTCGATAACAATGTGTGAATTTGCCTCTTGCATCATGTCATTATGACAATGAATTACTTGAGATATTCTGATATATTTCTTTATAGTAGTAATTTGCTTACATTATTTAGTTCGTACTTTTGTAAGATTATTAATTAAACTAGTTGGGATTGTTAATTAAACTAGTTGCTACGTGTATTTGTGGTGTTACTTGTCTAACAGGTCCTCTCTTATAATGACCCGAAGATGTCGCTGGGAAAAGATGGGGTTTTAGACCTGATCAAATTCTCTTTTATTTTGTTTTTAATTTATTTATTTACTTTCTTTTCACAAAGTTTTAAGTTTTAATAAAAGCTGATAAATAGTGAAAAGGGGGTCTATTGTGTGGGGATTATAGTTCTTTTTGTTTTTCTTAAAGTCACCTAGAAAGCATACCTATAGGACTAATGTATGCATCGTTTATTAGATATCATGCCTATAGGATATCTACACCTAGAAATCAAGCCTATAAGACTGATAATTTGACATAACTCGAAACCAAGTTTATAATGCATATCATCATCTCTATTAAATCGTTGCCTTAGGAATTAGAGGAATCGAAATTCACTGTCGTAGTAAGATCGGCGTAAACCATAATGTCTCATCATTTGTCACTAATTTATTAAATCCGTTTATTTTGATAACATGTTGTGCAATAACGCTATGCTCTAGTCCATAATTAGTGTATTAATTACATAGAGAAGCATGTGGATTTGATCTTGTCATTATAGAAAATATGCCTATAGAGATATCATAAGATTTTGCACTATAAAACTGTTGGTCTTTAACTAAATCGCCTATTGACGATATTGATGTGCATGTCAGGATGTGTTAAAATAATATAAGTGCGATTGTTTGAATTTTAAATTATACACGTTGTTCTTCCACTGCTAAAATTCATATAGAAATCCTTTCCATAGAGACCGCATTATTCAATACATATATAAGAACCGCAAAATCCCTGCCTAAGGAATATAATACCTGACTCATACAGTTCTGTCAAGGTGCTGCATTTTTCCTGACGTCTTTAAATTAGAAATCCCACTCTCATGGATTGTCCATGCATTTATAGATCCTGTCTAATAGGTTTTACATTGGAAATCATGTAAGTAGGTATTATTCATATATTTACAAATCATGCTTTTAAACTTTGAGGCTATGTGAAACCGTCATGTGTTTGTTGATTATTTTATTTTGACATTTAATCACTATTTATTAGACCTAGATTTCTAGACCCAAAATTCAAATTAGTTGTCCAATGTCTCTTGGACATTAGGCTTGGGACAGGTAGGCAAATACTAGGACAGTTTTTTTCGCCTAGAAGCACTTTAGGATTAACAATTAATTAATTAGGTTGGTAGACAGGATATGATAGTCTATGCTCGCTGAATAATATGAGAAATCTAAATGATTTTGAAGTATTATTTAAGTTTCACAGGGTGATCCCATTAGGTTTACGTTCGACCTGATTTCCTTTCGGGATACATAGGCACCTCTTTGAGGTTTGGTCCAATCCTTAAAATTTTCATCTATTTGTTTTGTTATTGTTTCTTTTCATTTAGTGTTTATTTGTTATTTTCCTTTGCTTTTCAATCATTGTTTGAATAAATTATATTCCTTGCATTATATCTTTCTCGCTTCATTTGATTTCGTTTATTTTAATTACAATGCTATTTGAGCACTTTATTTTTTATCAGATAGTTCATTTTAACTTGTTTTACATAAAAATAAGTTAAAATTAACCTTATTTGTTTGCTTAGTATCTCCCCACAAAATTAATGAATCTGGAAGGGACCCACACATATGGACCTCGAAAGGTGCCTAACACCTTCCTTTCGAGGTAACTTGAACTCTTACCCGACTCTGGTGACCTAGGCTTGTTTAAACAGATTTTTTTAATATAGAACGGTGCCCTAACGCACCTTAATTCGTTAGGTGGTCTTCACTAATTAATCCAAGAGAGTTGTCACGTGTTGAGTTCCGCTTTTCACGAGAAAAATGGGGCACGACACTTGTCACTTGGGGAGGAGTTTCATGTTGCTATCTTAGATCGATTCTTCCTTTGTGAGATGAGGGAGTTGAAGGCATCCGATTTCGTGAATCTTAAGTAGGGGAAGATGACGGTATAGGAGTATGCACTTGAGTTCACTCGCTTATCAAAGTATGCCCCAGAGTTAGTGGTCGATCAGAGGGCGTGAGTGAGCAAGTTTGTTCATGGGGTGGCGAATTATTTGGAGAAAGATTGCAGGACCGCTATGCTCCACCAGGATATGGATTTCCCTCGGATAGTCTTATATGCCTAGCAGATGGAGGCGGCACATATAAGGGAGAGAGAGCCCAAAAGGGCCTGGACAAACAGCTATGGGGTCACTCAGTAGAGATCTGACAGTGGTCACTACCCTTAGATTCAGCAAAGGTCACTAGCCCTAGCACCATCATCTGCCAGTGTTCCATCCAGACTCAAGGGTGATCAGAGGGGCAGGGCTTTAAGTTCAAGGGACTAGAGAGGCATGCAGGCAGAGCACACATTTTTGGCCTGCGGGAAGTGTGGAAAGAGTCATGCCAGGGAGTGTTTGCTCGGCTCAGATATCTGTTATGGGTGCCGTAGATCCGACCACATGCGTCGAGCATGTCCATTGGCTAGAAAGGGTGATGATAGAGGCCATGCACAAACTACCATATCAGCAGCAGCTCTAGCACGCTCATCTCCACAAGGGGCATCCACTAGTGGGGGTGGCATGCAGCGCCAAAACAAATTCTATGCCCTCGCCTCGCATCAGGAGCAAGAGACTTCACCGGATGTGGTTACTGGTATGGTACGAGTGTTTCACCTTGATTTTTATGCTTTGTTAGATCCAGGGGATACCTTGTCCTTTGTGACACCTTATATTGCTAGTATCTTTGGAGTCAGTCCTGAAATTCTGTCAGAACTATTCTCAGTCTCTACTCCCGTTGGTGATTCAATTGTAGCTAGGCAGGTATATAGAAGTTGCACGGTCACAGTATTATAGAAAGTCACCTTCACAGACCTAGTAGAGTTAGCCATGACCAACTTTGATATTATTCTCGACATGGATTGGTTGTATGCATGTTATGTTTTCGTAAACTGTAGAACCCGTGTGGTAGAGTTCCGCTTTCCGGGTGAGTCAGTTTTAGAGTGGAAGGGTAGTTCAGCTGTGCCTGTAGGTTGTTTTATTTCCTATCTTAAGGCGAATAAGATGATTTCTAAGGGTTGTGTATACCATCTAGTTAGGGTTAAGGATGTTGAGTCCAAGACCCTGACTATCCAGTCAGTCCCGATAGTAAGTGAGTTCTCGGGGTCTTTCCAGATGACTTGCTAGGTGTTCCACCCGAGCGGGAGATTGATTTTGGTATTGACCTTCTTCCAGATGCGCAGCCTATATCTATTCCTCCCTATAGTATGGCTCCATCTCAGCTAAAAAAGTTGAAGGAACAATTGAAGGATCTTTTGGATAAGGGTTTCATTAGATCGAGAAAATCCCCATGGGGTGCACCAGTTCTCTTTGTCCGAAAAAAAGATGGTTCTCTTCGTATGTGTATTGATTATCAATAATTGAACAAGGTCACCATCAAGAACAGGTATCCTCTTTCAAGAATTGATGATTTGTTTGACCAACTTCAGGGTGCCAAGTGCTTTTTGAAGATAGATCTCAGATTCGAGTACCATCAGCTCAAAATTCGGGAGAGCAACACCCCGAAGACAGCCTTCAGGATGCGGTATGGTCATTATGAGTTTGTAGTTATGTCTTTTGGACTAACGAATGCTTCTGCAGCTTTTATGAACTTGATGAACAGGGTGTTCAAGCCATATTTGGATATGTTCATGATTGTGTTTATTGATGACATCCTGATATACTCTCGGAGCGAGGAGGAACATGTCGCTCATTTTAGGGCGGTCCTACAGACTCTCAAAGATCGCCAGCTATATGCTATATTTAGGAAGTGCGATTTCTGGTTGAAATCAGTGGAATTTTTGGGCCATGTGGTGTCAAGTGAGGGAATAAAGGTAGGTAGACTCACAAAAGATAGAGGTGGTGAAGAATTGGCCCAGACCGGTGAATCCTTTAGATATCAGAAGTTTCTTAGGTTTAGCTAGCTACTATCAGAGATTTTTGTTGAGGGTTTTTCATCTATTGCAGAACCATTTACCAAATTGACCCAAAAAGAAGGTGAAATTCCAATGGTCGGAGGCTTGTGAGAGAAGCTTTCAGGAGTTGAAGACTCTCCTTACCTCGACACAACAAATCTTCTTTTTCTACAACATTACTTCTATGATCAAAAAGGTTCTCGAGATTCTCCATCGCTTTTTTATGGTTTTAACTCTACCGGAGGGTACTGATGGGTTTGTGGTGTATTTCGATGCTTCAAGGATTGGCCTTGGTTGTGTTTCGATGCAACATGACAAGGTTATAACATATGCCTCCAGACAGCTAAAAATTCATGAGAAGAACTACTTGGCCCACGATATTGAGTTGGTGGCGGTGGTATTCACCTTGATGAAATGGATACATTATTTATACAGGGTCTATGTAGATGTGTTCACAGATCATAAGAGTCTACAATATGTGTTTATCCAGAAGGATCTAAATCTACAGCAAAGGAGGTGGTTGGAGCTACTTAAATACTATGACATGAGTGTCTTTTACCACCCGGACAAGGCTAATGTGGTAGCAGTCACCCTGAGTAAACTCTCTATGGAGAGTGTGTCCCATGTGGATGAGGGGAGAAAGAAGCTAGTGAGGGATGTGCATCGACTTGCAAGGTTGGGAGTTCGATTGGTGGACTCTACTGATGGCGGTGTTATTGTTCAGAACGAATCAGAATCATCCTTGGTGACTGATTTAAAAGCTAGACAAAACAAGGACTTTATTTTGGTAAAGTTAAAAGAAGCCATTCAAAATTAGAAGGAAGAGGACTTCTCCAAAGGGGGAGATAGTGTGCTTCAATACCAGGGTTGCTTATGTGTTCCAGATGTTGATGATTTGGGGAACTGAATGTTGCACCAGGCTCATGGATCCAGGTATTCAATCCATCCAGGTTTCGTCAAAATGCACTGTGACTTACAGAAAGTCTATTGGTGGAATGTTATGAAGAAAGACATCGTAGAATTTGTAGCTAAGTGCCCAAACTATCAACAAGTGAAGGTTGAGCATCAGAGACCCAGAGGTGTGCTCCAAGATATTAGCATTCCTACTTGGAAGTGGGAAGAGATCAATATGGACTTCATAACAGGGTTTCCTCGCACTCGTCGGCAATATGACTCCATTTGGGTTGTTGTAGATAGGTTGACCAAAGTCGCTCATTACCATTCAAAACCATTAATTCTACAGAGGATTATGCCAAACTATACATTCGAGAGCTAGTTCAGTTGCATGAAGTGCCCTTGTCCATCATATCAGACAAAGGTACCCAATTTACCTCTCAGTTTTGGAGGTCGTTTCAAAAAAGACTTGGTACTCAGGTTAAGCACAACAGAACATTTCACCCGCAAACGGATGGTCAAGCGGAGAAGACAATTCAGACTCTCGAAGACATGTTGAGAGCATGTGTGATTGACTTCAAAGGTAGTTGGGATGATCATTTCTCTCTTATCGAGTTTGCATACAATAACAGCTACCATTCCAGTATTCAGATGGCTCTATTTGAGGCTCTCTGTTGCTGGAGATGAAGATCGCCTATTGGCTGGTTTGAAGTTGGTGAAGCAGCAATGATAGGACTAGATTCAGTCCATAAAGCTATGGAGAAGGTTTAACTTATTCGGGACAGGTTGAAGATAGCTCAAAGTCACCAAAAGTCCTATACCTATGTGAGAAGGAGAGAACTCGAGTTCAAAGTGGATGATTGGGTGTTTCTGAAGGTGTCTCCCATGAATGGAGTGGTGCGGTTTGGAAAGAAAGGAAAATTCATTCGTCGTTATGTTGGCCCCTAGCAAGTAGTGAAATGGGTTGGCAAGGTGGCATATGAATTGGAGTTGCCCTCAGAATTAGCTTCCGTGTATCCTGTTTTCCATGTACCACTCCTAAAGAAGTGTTTGGGTGATCCAGCTCTAGTTGTTCTAGTGGACAGTGTTGGTGTGAAAGACAGCCTTAGTTATGAGGAGGTTCCAGTGAAAATACTGGATCGTTAGGTTCGAAGGCTGAGAAACAAGGAAGTAGTTTCAGTCAAATTTTTATGGAGGAATCAGCAGGTTGAGGGAGCTACATGGGAAGCCAAAGCAGACATGATGGCTAGATATCCACATTTATTCTCTACCGGCTCAATTCCATCTTGAGGCATCAATTTTTACCCTAGTACTCTATTTAGTTTTCATGTTCAGTTCATGTGCCCCAGTTTCTTTCATATACGTGGATGTGTATATGATTCATGAATTCAGTTCAGCTATGTAGTTTGAATCAGAGTTAGTCATTCCATCAGTTTCAGCTTAAATGATCAGTATTTGAGTATGATGATTGCATTCTCTGTTTTCTGTATGCTTTCCCATATTCGAGGATGAAATAGAGAAAGTTAGAATTTGTTGCACCAGGTCATAGGATGAGCCGTTCAATGACCCGTGAGGTACTTCACGAGTCTTTAAGTGACTCATGAAGTGGAAGGGGGAGTAGGCAAGAATTTTGGTTTGGGGGTTGACCGCAAGAGAAGCCACAACTCGTGGTCAGGGCAACCAGTCGTGGAATTGGTCCCGGTCAGGAGCCGACATGGAGGTTAAATTTTTTTAGCAGTGTTCATCACGACTTTGTCACCATGAGTCATTGGGTACACCACAAGTCGTGGTGTCCCTCGTGGCGACCAATAGAGGTATGCTTGTTCGTGCTGATAACGAGTGCTAGTAATGAGTCGTCTCCCCAGGTAACGAGTCATCCAGTCCCTCGGTGGGATTGGCAGTGTGATTTTTCCTGCAAATTTATTAAGGGCTTTTCCATAATTCATAACTTCCTAAAACCTAAACTACATCGTTTAAGACCAGATAGGTGTGTTTTAAGATGTTTAACTCATTCTAAACCTATCCCTCTCCATACATGCAAGACTAGAAGTTCATAAGGGTGTCAAGCCTAGAAATTTATCAAGTTCTTCCCCAATTCCATTGGGCATTCAAGAACGGTGTGAAATCAGAAGTACCCAGGTATATAGGGTTATGACTAGGAGCATTCCTTCACTCCCATGCCCAAATCCTTTTCTAAAATTCATGGAATTCTTAGTTGATGAATCTAAGGGGTTTTAACCCATATGTGAATTCTCTATGTATCTTTCATGGGTATACTCTATTCATGTTTCTAATGTTGAATTAAGATTCATGGGCATGTTTTATAATGTTTTCAATTACAATTCATGTTTTCAAATTCTTACAATTATAATGCCCAATATGAAAGTTCATGAAAGGTTGAGATTATGATATGTCTTCAAGTATGATGAGAAGTATATGATGAAAGTATGATTTTGAATTACCCATGTTTATATCCATGATGTTGACAATCTAAAGTATTTTTATGTTTGGGCAAGCCCATATGATGAAGTATGTTCATGATTTACTTCAATTTCATATTATTAGCTTACTACATGGTTTTTTGGAGTTCAGACTCCCACTTTTCAGCTTGTGGTATGGTTTGAGCCAAGGATCCTCATGTTATGTTTTTAGCTTATGCATGTATTATTATGATTCAACTTCGTTGCAAGATGATGGTTCAGCTTTGTTGAAAAATAATGGAGAACATATGCATGTTTTTGGAGTAGTGTCTAGCACCGAGTAGGATAAGGGTTCAGTCAACCATGTGCCTCAGAACTATGTGCTAACGTAGGTATGTTCAAATTATTTGGGACCTCCCTTGTGAGCTTTCCCTACCCCCAAGGTGCCTTCAACTTGATATCAATATTATAGTAACGCCCTTAGCCCTGACAAGGCTTTGGACGTCTCTACCCAGTTGAATGTAATAGTCGGGATCATGTAAGCTCTATCGTGGTAATGTCGGTTATATGACGAGTCTCCCGTTGTTCCTCATTATTTCAGTTATGCATGTTCATCAGTCATGATATTATGTTTTCAGCAGGTTTGACCCAATGTTAAGTTTTACTTATGAATAATCAATTTCAGCTTTGGGTCCTTCGATTCATTTATGATATGTAGTTATGTTTAAGACATCTTTTCAGATACTAGCATGTAAGCCCCACCCTCAGAATCTTATGATAAAATATTTTATGATATGCATGATTTCTGATCTTTACTTACTTAGTGGTTTTACTTACCTTGCATGCTTGGTACTCTCCACGTACTGACCGTATACTTATTTGTATCTTTTCATGATATAGGCTCGGACATTCAAGTTCAATCCCATCATTAGCTAGATCCTCGGAATTAGCATTCTCATTCTGTTGGTAAGTCCTCATCTTTCGAGGACCTTTTTATCAGCCTATATTCAGTATTTTTAGTTTCATTCTTTAATGAGTTAGTTGGGGTCTTGTCCCATCAACTCGTCAGTACGTAGAGGCTTATTAGACATAGCATGTATTTAGCTTCAGAATTGTGTTATGTATTCAGATGTTTAGATGTTATTATATTCTCAAACTTCCGCTATCTTATATGTTAAACTTCCGCATTATAATGTTGAGATTTAGATGTCATGTTCATGCCATGGGTCGACTTCGAGCCTCTTGGGGTTCTTTGTTTCGTGTCTCAATCTGAGCCTATGTTCGGGTCATGACAAACTAGGTATTAGAGCATTAGAATTTGAAGTGTCCTAGGGTGTCTGAAAGTCGTGTTAAGTAGAGTCTTTTTCGTGGGTGAGAAGCATTCCGCACTTATGACGAAGAGGCTATGAAACGTTTTAGGAAAACTTCCCTTCTTTCATGATCTATGTCATGTAATGAAATGTCTCTCTATCCTTCTAACTCGTGCTATATGCATTTTTAGAATCATGCCTCATCGATGAGTTAAAGGAAGTGTAATACCTCAAAAGTGCCTATGACTAAACCCAGGAATTTAAAAATGGAAGTTGGCAGAAATCCGAAAAATTATCATAAAACGGGTCATGTAAAAATCGTTGGTTCCACCAACGATCTGTAGGAGGTGTTCATGGTGCAATAGGGTCGAAGTTGGTAGTAACGGGTCAAGGAACGACTCATGGTTTGATGTCACGAAACATTATTTGTGGTCGTGCTAAGACTGGTCCTTAGTATAGGAGGAAGTAATGGGTTGAAGGACAACTCATTGTGAGTACTAAAGGATCATGGTAAGTAAAAGTGGGATGGAGTAGGAAAATCTCTAGTCGAGGTGACGGATGGAAATCACAACTCGTTGGAAGGAGGCACGAGTCGTGGTATGGCTTGTGGGAAGGCCCAAGTGCAAGTCGTCAGGGGGAAGTTACGGCATCCAACGGATCATTGTATGATGTAATGACTTGTCCTTTCGAGTCATGGGATTAGAATCTGAGAAGTTGAAAATTGGCAGGTGATGTAACGGACAGACACCACGAGTCGTGGTATCAGGGCACGACCCCTAGGATCGGTCGTTGTCACTGCCAGTGCAGAATTTTCAGGAAATTCATTAAGGGTATTTTCATCATTCCTAAGTCCTAGGGTCCTAAACTAAGTCGTTTAAGGCTCGAAATACAGTGTTTTATGAGGGGAAAATCTATCCTAGACGCATTCACATCCATGTATGCATATTGAAGGGGTTTAGGAGGTGATCAAGTTAGATTTCTTCAAGCTTTCCTTCAATCTTTCTTTGGGCAATCAAGGAGTGGTAAAATTAGATCTCTCCCAGGTATGTAGGGTTATGAATGGGTGAATCCGTTCACACCCATGCCCAATCTCTCTCTAAATCATGGTAATTCCTATGTTGATTCTATGGGGTTTTAACCCAATACATGAAATTCCTAAATTCTCTACAGGGGTATGATCTAAATGAGTTTTTATTATCGATATTTATGAATCATGGGCAAGTTTTACATTGTTTTCCATTAAAACCATGTTTCAAGCTGTATAAATTTAAATTCCCAATTATGAAAAGTTCATGAAAGTTGAGATTTTTGATGAATGTTCATGTATGATGAGATATTAAGGATGAAAATCATGTTTTCAAGTTACCATGTTTATAATCATATTTTCAAGTGAATTGAGTATTTTCAAGCTTTTTAAAGTATTGGGCAATGCCCATATGTTAAAGTATGATTTATGATTTATGATTTATGATATGGATTTTATGATTGATCAATTTATGACGTTGGCCGATTCATGGGCCCTTGAGTCATGGCTAAACATGTATGTAAATGGGGATCAATGATGTTAATGTTTATTTGGCAATGAATCTCATGAATGATGTTTATGATTTACATAAGAGCCTAATGTGCACGTTTTTTGGAGCAGTGTCTAGCACCGCATAGCCCGGCGTTCAAAGGACTATGCTTGTGTCTCATAACTACATGCTATCGTAGGTTCATATTGATGCATTACAATGTTAATGGATCCCCTCTTTTTGTGATATCACATACTGCACGTCCTTTGCCTGGCAAGCCTGGAGCGACTCTGCCCACTCGAGTGAGATAGTTAGGGCATCATGTAAGGCCCTACCATGATGGTGTCAGTTATAACGAGTCCTCCCATTGTCCTCATGATTTATGCATGGTTATGTTCATATTATTTTAAGCTCAAGTCACATTTAATGAAGCTTTTCTCCTACTATTATGATTACGATTGACTTACAAATGTTTTGAAAATCTTGAGCCTTATGTTGCATTATGATATTTATGTTATGAGTATGTTGTCCTACTCTTGTGAACTTTTATGAATTTAAAATGTTCATTTTACTTATCTTGCATACTCAGTACATTCCACATACTGACCGCATACTCTATGTTGTATCATTTCATGATATAGGCTCCGATCTTCATACCCAGCATCATCATTAGCTCGTTCCCAGAGTTAGCATCCAGTTCATTGGTGAGTCCTCATCTCCCGAGGACCAGTTGATATTAGTTATCCTTTATGTTTAGTTTTCTAGACTTTTCGGGTTAGTTGGGGGTGTTTTTCTTTCAACCCATCAGATATGTTAGAGGCTTTAAGACTATATGTAGTATCCAGCTGTCATGTATGAAGTGCGTTTCGCTTGCTATGTTATGTAATGATTATGCTTCCGCCATGTTATTATGTTAGGTATTCCGCTTTATTTGATTGAGTTAGAGGTGTGTTCATTCCATGGGTCGACTTGGAGTATCTCGGGGCTCCTTGTCCTGTGTTGCGATCCGGTCTACATTCAGGTCGTGATAGGATGAAGAATTGGAAATGGAAATGGCCCTGAGAATGGCAATTGAGATGGGCACCAGCAGGCCCCACCATCCCCCAAGGATCATGTGCTCGAGTAGGTGACCCATGCAGAGTGTGGGACTGCCATCCAGATGTTGGCACATGCATTAATCGCCTAAGTCAATTAACAGGAGATACGCATATTCCCCAGAATGGGAATGCGGCAGCGGCAGGAGTCAGGGACTTCCTTAGGATGAACCCTCTAGAGTTTCTCGGATTGAAGGCAGAAGAGGACCCACATGAGTTTATTGATGAGATTCAAAAAATCACCCAGATCATGGGGGTGATAGAAGAGGAGTGTGCGGACTTAGCCTCTTATCAGCTGAAAGGGGTTGCACATAACTGGTTCAGACAGTGAAAGCATGGTAGAGTAGTCGGAGAGGGTCCCATTGGCTGGGATGAGTTCTATACTGTATTTTTGGATCGGTTATTTCCCTGGGAGATGAGGGACATCAAGGCAGCTGAATAACTTGAGGCAAAAAACATGACGGTCCGGGAGTATGCTTTAGAGTTCACCCGCCTGTCTAATTATGCACCAGAGATGGTGGCTAATCAGAGGGCTCGAGTGAGTCGGTTCGTGCATGGGATAACAGACTATTTGGTCAAAGATTACCGGACCGCGATGCTTCACCAGAATATCAATTTATCTCGGTTGGTTCTGTACGCCCAACAGATAGAGGCGGTACATTAGAGGGAGAGAGAGGCCAAGAGGGTCAGGACTGATTGCTTTGGATTCTCCCGCAGAGGCGTGGTGGTGGGCACCGTCAGCAGTCCCACCAAAGATTATCAGCCCCAGTGCCGTTAGCAACGAGTGTGCCATCCAGATCTAGGCACGACCAGAGGGGACGAGCATCAAGCTCTTGAGGTCAGGGGAGATGATCTGTGGAGCCCAGTATTCCAGCTTGTGACATGCGTGGCAAGAGAGACACTAGTAAGTACTTAAAAGGTACAAGTTCTTATTTCGGGTGTGCGAAGCCCGGACATATGCTCAGAGACCGTCCAACAGCTAGACAGGGCCAACTGAGACCCAGCCACTAGTTCAGCAGCCTCACCAGCATGCTCAGCTCAGCAGGGTGCATCCACTAGTGCAGATGGTGGTCAGCGTCAGAACAGATTTTATGCCCTCGCATCTCGTTAGGAGCAGGAGGCCTCTCCAGATGAAGTCACTGGTATGTTACGAGTATTCCACCTTAATGTATATGCATTGCTTGATCCAGGGGCTACTTTATCTTTTGTGACACCCTATGTTTCTAGTAGTTTCAGAGTTAGTCCTAAAATCTTATCAGAACCCTTCTCAGTCTGTACTCTAGTCGGTGACTCAGTTATAGCTCGATGGGTATACATAAATTGCCTGTTGCAGTCATTTAGAAAGTCACCTCAGCAGATTTAGTAGAGCTAACCATGACATATTTTGATGTTATCTTTGGCATGGATTGGCTACATGAATTTTATGACTTAGTAAATTGTAGGACCCATGCGGTAGAGTTCCAATTTTTGGATGAGCCAGTACTAGAGTGGAGGGGTAGTTCAACTGTTCCTGTAGGTCGCTTCATTTCCTAACTTAAGGCCAGAAAGATGATTTCTAAGGGTTGCATGTACCATCTAGTTAGGGTTAAGGATGCTACATCTGAAACCCCGACTATCCAGTCAGTTCCCGTAGTGTGTGAATATCCATATGATTTACCCGGAATTCCTCCCGAGTGGGAGATAAATTTTGGATCGACATTCTTCTCGATATGCAGCCTATATCTATTCCTCCTTACAGAATGGCTTCAGCTAAGCTAAAAGAGTTGAAGGAGCAGTTGAAAGACCTTATAGACAAGGGTTTCATCAGACCTAGCAAATGCCCATGGGGTGCACCAGTTCCCTTTGTCCGAAAGAAGGATGGATCCCTCCCGACGTGCATTGATTATCGACAATTGAACAAGGTCACAGTCAAGAATAGGTATCCTCTCCCCAAAATTGATGATTTGTTCAACCATGTTCAAGGTGCCAAGTGTTTTTCAAAGATAGACCTCAGATCCGGATATCATCAGCTCAAAGTTAGAGAGAGTGACATCTCGAGGATAGCCTTCAGGACTCGGTATGGTCACTATGAGTTTATAGTTATGTCTTTTGGACTAATGAATGCTCCTACAGCTTTTACGGATTTGATGAACTTGGTGTTCAAGCCGTATTTGGACATGTTCGTGATTATGTTCATAAATGACATTCTTATATAATCTCAGAGCGAAGAGGAGCATGCCGCTCATTTGATGGTGGTGCTATAGACTCTTAAGGATCGCCAGTTGTAAGCTAAATTCAGCAATTATGAGTTTTGGTTAAACTTAGTAGCATTTTTGGGTCATGTATTGTCAAGTGAGTGTGTATAGGTGGACTCTCAAAAGATAGAAGCGCTGAAGAATTGGCATAGACCAGTGATTCCTTTGGATATTAGAAGTTTCTTGGGCTTAGCTAGTTACTACAGGAGGTTTGTGGAAGTATTTTCATCCATTGTAGCACCCTTGACTAAGTTGACCCAGAACAAAGTGAAGTTTCAACAGTCGAAGGCCTATGAGAAGAGCTTCTAAGAGTTGAAGGCTCGACTCACCTCCGTACCAGTGTTGACTTTACCTGAGGGTACCAATGGATTTGTGGTATATTGTGACACCTCAAGGATCATCCTTGATTGTGTACTAATGCATGTTATACCTCGAGAATTCAAGAATCGGACCCGGAAGTGAATTAGGAGAAAAATTGGAAAATGTTGCGGCAGTTACAGAAAAGGGTCACTTGATGACTCGTGAGGAGGCATAACGAGTCATCAGGTGGCTCTTGGGGAAGGCCTGAGACGTTGGAGGACTCGAGGTCCTCATGATGGAGTAATGACTCGTGTTCAGTCACCAGAGTCGTCAAATCAGTTGTTGGTTGGTCCTTGGGAAAGTTAGCAAGGTTTTTCCAGTGTAGCTGACGGGTGGCATGCAGCGATTCGTTGTCAGTCCTAATGACCCTTTTAGCTGTTACCAAGTCAGTAGAAATTTCTTGAATGATGAGGCAGTGTACTTGACGGGTGATAAAACAGATCGTGAGCCCTAGTGACGAATCGTCAGGTCGTCCGTTAGGACCCCCTAACAGTTATTTTTAGCGATTTTAGTGAGGGCTTTTCTGTAATTCCTAAGTTCTAAGGGCCTATACTACGTCGCTTTGAGCTCGTAATAGAGATTTTTAAGATAATAAAGACCCATCTAGGCATTTTCTTCATGCATCCAAAGGTAAGAGCTTGAAAGGGAGAAAATGAGGAGAAGTTCAAGGATTTCAAGGGAAATCTCAGATGAGTAATTAGGAAGAGATAACATTCTTCAATCCCAAGTATGTAAGGCTATGAGTGGGTGCTTTCTTCCACACTCATGCCCATTCCCTATTAATCTGTGACTTATTTGTGATGATCAAGTATGGGTTTTCACTCAACTGCATGATTCCTACCTTTCTACTCATGGGTATGATTAATTGAGTTGATATTGATGATTTATTGAGCTTGGGCAGATTCTATCTTAATTTATTTTACAAAATTGTTTCCTAAAAATTTAATCTAAAAAGCCCATGTGTGGGGAGTTCCTATGATAATGTGATGATGAGGGAATAGATGATGAAAAGTATGTTTTCAATCTTACCCATGATTTTGATGATGTTTTCAAAGAAGGTTAAATAGACCCATGTAGGGTGAAGCTTTAGGTAGTGCCCAATGTTGAGGATGAATGTCGAGTTTATTGAATTGATTATATTATTTCATTTTGGAGTGAAAACTCCCAAATTAAAATGTTTTCAAATGATTTGAATGGGTTCAAGCATGATAAAGTTTTGGGCAAGGTCCCTATGTTGATGACAGTGAAGTGATATTTCTGAAGTAGCCTTACCACATGATTTTGGAGTTAAGCCTTCCACTAATCTTGAGCTTATGGTATGTGACATAATAAAGCTTCTCATATTTATGAATTTCATAATTGAGATTTGTGTTGTCATTAAGCTTCATTTCACATGATATTGAGTCTAAGCATGATTCTACTCTAAGCTTTGTTGAGCTTCATATTTATATGATGTCTAATACATGCATGACTTTATAATGAGCTTTGTCAAGAGAAAATGTTGAGCTTCGTTTCATACGATGTTGAATTTATGCATGACTTCATGTTGAGCTTCATCACTAGACAATGTTGAGCTTCGTATTTATATGATGTAGAGCATTGTATGTTTTGGGAGAAGAGTCTAGCACCGAGCGGGCTAAGGGTCGACTACCCTATGCCCCAAAACTACGCGCCAACACAGGATTGATTCTATTATATTATTGGGACCTCCCTTGTGAGCTATCCCCGGCCTGATTGGCCCTTTGAGCTTGATATCAATATTGGTATCGTCTATCGCCCTGGAAAGGTTATGGACGACTCTACCCACTTGAGTGTGATTGTTGGGACCACGTAAGCTCTATCGTGGTATGTCGGTTAAGTGACGAGTCTCCCATTGTCTATATCATTTGAATTTGCATATCCATTACTCATGGTGATTATCTTATGCATGCATATTCAGAAAGTAAGGTTTGACTCATTGTTCAGCTTTTGATATAAATGTTATGATCTAGCTTTGAGTCATTCGAGTCATCCATGATGTTCTAAAGCCATACATGAGCACGTTATGATAAAGTTCAATTTCAGAATTAATGCATGTGTTCTTCTACTTACTCAAAGTTTATTATATATATGGATGACTGGATTCAGTTGATATTATTATTAAAGCGGTTTTACTTACCTTGCATACGCGGTACATTCCACGTATTGACCGCATACCTTCGATGTTGCACCATTTCATGATGCAAGATCGGGTTCTCAGGTTCAGCCCCGTTCGTAGCTACCTATCAAAGTTAGCATTTGATTTCTTGGTGATTCCTCATCCTCCGAGGACTCGACTTTCAGTTATTTTGAGTGTACCTTCAGTTTCAGTATTTCTAAGCTAGTTGGGGGTGTTGTCCCGTCGGCTCGTCCAGATTAGAGGCTATTCAGACTTAGACATGTATTCAGCTTAGATGTTTATTCTTTTGTTATGCTAAATTAGACTTTCACTAAGTTATATTTATGTTTCCTTCATGTTTATTGAATGAGATGGTGAATGCATATGCCATGGGTTTACTTGGGGTCTCTCGGGGTCTCTTGTCCCGTGTCTATGATCCGGGTCCCCTCTCGGGTTGTGAAAAACTTGGTATCAGAGCCATAGGTTTGAAGTGTCCTAGGGAGTCTAAAAGCCGCATTAAGTAGAGTCTTTTTCATGGGTGTGAAGTGCACCACACTTATGACGAAGAGGCTATGAAACATTTTACGAAATGTTCCCATATTTCATGATCTATATCGTGCGATGAAGAGTCTTTCTATCCCTCTAATTCGTGTTATTCGTGATTGCAGATTCATGTCTCCTCGAAGGATGAATGGAAGGAGAAATAGAGATGGTAAAGGCCATGAGGATGGCATAGGTCATGGGCATCAGCCAGTCCTACCAGTTCAGGAGCCTCAAGCACCAGAGCCAGCCGCTGACGTTGAGTTCCAGGTCGCTATCCAGATGCTTGCATAGGCCTTGACCGCTCAAGTCAATTAGCAGGCTATTGCGCATGTATCACAGAATGGTAATGCAGCAGTGGTTCGAGTTAAGGACTTCTTGAGGATGAATCCGCCAGAGTACTTGGGGTCCAAGGTAGTTGAGGACCCATATGACTTCATTGATGAGATCGTCAAGATCACCCAAGTTATAGGGGTGAGCTGAGTGCGCAGAGTTGGCCTCCTACCAGTTGAATGGGATTACGCATATATGGTTCCATCAATGGAAGGATAGCAGGGTCGTTGGAGCAGGTCCGGTCACTTGGGAGGGGTTTCAGGTTGCATTCCTTAATTGGTTCTTCCCTCGGGAGATGAGGAGCTAAAGGCAGCTGAGTTTGTAAATCTGAA
Source organism: Datura wrightii (assembly GCA_035772735.1). Lineage (NCBI taxonomy): Eukaryota > Viridiplantae > Streptophyta > Magnoliopsida > Solanales > Solanaceae > Datura > Datura wrightii. The sequence continues at coordinate 127,878,791 of JASDFA010000016.1, forward strand.
GCAAGGGAGGATGACGGTACTAGAGATTCCCTTGAGTTCACTCGCCTATCGAAGTATACTCCTGAGTTAGTGGCTGACCAGAGGTCGCGAGTGAGTAGGTTTGTGCATGGGATAGCAGGTTACTTGGATAAGGAATGCAGGATAGCTATGCTCCATCAGGATATGGACTTCCCTCAGATGGTTTTGTATGTTCAGCAGATGGAGGCAGCACATTCGAGAGAGAGAGAGGCCAAGAGGGCCAGGATTGAGGACCACAGATTTTCCCATCAGAAGTCCGGCGGTGGGCACTATCAGCAGACGCACCAGAGATCATCCGTCCCAGCTTCATCAGCCTTGAGTGTGCCATCTCTTCCTAGGCATGATCAGAGAGGATGAGCATCAGGATCGAGGGTTCAAAGCAGCAGGCCCACAGATTCAGGTGTTCCAGCTTGTCGCAGATGTGGCCAAGGGTATACAGGCCAGTGCTTGGCAGGTCCGGGTGTGTGTTTCAGGTGCAGGCAACCCGGACACATGCTTAGAGATTGTCCAGCAGCGAGACAGGATCAGGTTGGGGGTCGTGGCCCAGCTTCTGGCTCAGTAACCCCACCCCCTCGCTCAGCTCATCAAGGGGCATCTACCAGTGCAGCTGGCGGTCAGCGCCAGAACAGAATCTATGCCCTAGCATCCCGTCGGGAGAAGGAGGTCTCCCCGGACGTGGTCACTGGTATGTTACGAGTCTTCCATGTGGATGTTTATGCATTGTTAGATCCAAGGGCCACCTTGGCCTTTGTGACACCTTATGTAGCCAGTAGCTTCGGAGTTAGTGCTGATGTCTTGTCAGAATCCTTCTCAATTTCTACTCCAGTAGGTGACTCAGTTATAGCTAGATGGGTGTATAGGGATTGCTCGGTCTTGGTTCTCCATAAGGTCACCTCAATAGAACTGATAGAGTTAGCCATGACCAATTTCGATGTCATTCTCCGCATGGATTGGTTGTATGCTTGTTATGCTTCCATTAATTGCAGGACCCGGTCAGTAGAGTTTAGATTCCCGGGTGAGCTAGTCTTAGAATGGAAGGGTAGTTCAGTTGTGCCTATAGGTCGCTTCCTTTCCTACCTCAAGGCCAGGAAGATGATTTCTAAGGGTTGCATGCATCACCTAGTTAGGGTTAAGGATGTGGATTCCAAAAACCTGACTATTCATTTAGTTTCGGTAGTACGTGAGTATCCAGAGGTCTTTCTTGATGATTTTCCACGTATCCCTCCCCAGCGGGAGATTGATTTCGGTATTGACATCCTTCCCGATACGCAGCCTATATCTATTCCACCCTATAGGATGGCTCCAGCTGAGCTAAAAGAGTTGAGGGATCAGTTAAAGGATCTTCTAGATAAGGGTTTCATTAGACCGAGCCAGTCCCCATGGGGGGCGCTAGTATTGTTTGTTCAGAAGAAAGATGGTTTCCTTCGTATGTGCATTGATTATCGAAAGTTGAACAAAGTCGCTGTCAAGAACAGGTATCCCTTACCCAGAATTGATGATTTGTTCGATCAGCTTCAGGATGCGAAGTGTTTCTCGAAGATAGATCTTAGATCTGTGTATCATCAGCTCAGAGTTCGGGAGAGTGATATCCCAAAGACGACATTTAAAACATGGTATGGTCATTACGAGTTTGTAGTTATGTCTTTTAGACTAACGAATGCTCCTACAACTTTTATGGACTTAATGAACAGGGTGTTCAAGCCATATTTGGATATGTTTGTGATCGTGTTCATTAATGAAATTTTTGTATACTCTCGGAGCAAGGAGGAGCATGCCGCTCACTTGAGAGTAGTGCTTCAGACCCTAAAGGACCACCAATTGTATGCAAAATTCAGCAAGTTTGAGTTTTGGTTGGACTCCGTGGCATTCTTGGGCCATGTGGTCTATAGCGAAGGCATAAAAGTAGACTCGCAGAGAATCGAGGTGGTGAAAAATTGGCCCAGACCAGTGAATCCTTTGGATATTCGGAGTTTCTTGGGCTTAGCTGGCTACTATCAGAGGTTTTTTGAGGGTTCCTCAACCATAGCAGCGCCTTTGAATAAGTTGACTTAGAAGAAGGTGAAGTTCCAGTGGCCGTAGGCGTATGAGATAAGTTTCCAAGAGTTGAAGGCTTGACTTACCTCAGCACCAGTATTGACCTTACCCGAGGGTAACGATGGTTTCGTGGTGTATTGTGATGCTTCCATTGTTGGACTTGGGTGTGTATTGATGCAGTAGGGAAGGGTGATAGCTTATGCCTCTTGACATCTGAAGATGCATAAAAAGAATTACCCAACCCACGATCTTGAATTGGCCGCAGTGGTGTTTGCATTGAAGATATGTCGGCATTACTTGTATGGGGTCCACGTGGATGTATTTATGGACCACAAGAGCTTGCAATGTGTGTTCACACAGAAGGATCTAAATTCAGCAAAGGAGGTGGTCAGAGTTACTTAAGGATTATGACATGAGTGTCCTTTACCACCCGGGCAAAGCTAATGTGGTTGCAGATGCTCTTAGTAGGCTCTCAATGGAGAGTGTGTCCCATGTGGATGGGGGAAAGAAAGAGCTGGTGAAGGATGTTCACTGGCTTGCAAGGCTGGGAATTAGACTGATCGATTTGACCGATGGCGGTGTTGCTGTGCATAACAGGTTGGAATCGTCCTTGGTAGTTGATGTTAAATCCAGGAAAGATGAGGATCCAATATTGAGGAAGCTGAAGGAGACGGTGCAGAATCAAAAAGTGGAGGTTTTCTCCCAAGGGGGGAGATGGTGTGCTACAATACCAGGGTTGACTATGTTTCTCGCACATTGATAATTTGAGAGTTTGGGTATTGCATGATCCACATGGTACCAGATTTTCTATTCATCCAGGATCCACGAAAATGTATCGTGATTTTCAAGAAATCTATTGGTGGGATGATATGAAAAGGGATATTGTAGAGTTCGTAGCAAAGTGTCCAAACTGTCTGCAAATAAAAGTCAAGCATCAAAGACCTGGAGGTGTACTTTAGGATATTGCCATCCCCACTTGGAAGTGGGAAGAAATCAATATGGACTTCATTACAGGTCTACCTCGTACTCGCTAGTAATACGACTCCATTTGGGTTGTGGTGGACAAGTTGACCAAGGTTGCACACTTCCTACCGGTCAAGACCACAGATTCAGCAGACGATTATGTTGTGTTGTATATCCGGGAGTTGGTTCAGCTTCATGGAGTGCCCTTGTCTATTATTTCGGATCAAGGTACTCAGTTTACTTCTTAATTCTGGCGTTCGTTTCAAAAACGGCTCGGGACTCAGGTTAAGCTAAGCACAACTTTTCACCCTCAGATGGACAACCAAGCAGAACGAACCATTCAGATTCTTGAGGATATGTTGACGGCATGTGTGATGGATTTCAAAGGTAGTTGGGATGATCATTTGCCCTTGATAGAGTTTGCTTATAATAATAATTAACACTCTAGTATACAGATGGCATCATTCGAGGCCCTTTCCGGAAGAAGGTGTAGATCTCCCATCGGATGGTTCGAGGTTGGTGAGGCAACCATGATAGGTACATACTCTGTTCATGAGGCGATGGTGAAGGTTCAGTTTATAAGGGACCGGCTGAAAACCGCTCAGAGTCGCCATAAATCGTATGTCGATTTGAGGAGAAGAGATTTGGAGTTTGATGTAGATGATTGGATGTTTCTAAAGGTATCTCCCATGAAGGGAGTCATGCGGTTCGGAAAGAAAGGTAAACTCAATCCCCGCTATGTTGGTCCGTACTGGGTTGTGAGAAGAGTTGTACTTGCCTTCAGAATTGGCTTTAGTTCATTCCGTGTTCCATATATCGATGTTGGAAAAGTGTTTGGGTGATCCAGCCTTGGTAGTTCCGATAGACAACATTGGTGTGAAAGACAGCCTCAGTTATGAAGAAATTCCAATTGAAATTTTGGATCGACAAGTTCATAGGCTGAGAAACAAAGAGGTAGCTTTAGTTAAGGTTTTATGGAGGAATCAGCATGTTGAAGGAGCTATGTGGGAGGCCAAAGAGAATATGATGGCTAAATACCCCCATTTGTTCCCTACCAACTCAATTTCAATTTGAGGTATAAAATTTTTGCCCTAAACCTCTAGTCAGTTTTTCATGTTCTATTCATGCGAATAAGTTTGTTTTATAATATGATATATATATACATATATATGTGATGTCTGGACTTTGACCAGCTATGTGGTTCTCTTCGGGGGTAGTCATTCGTCAGTTTTCAGTTTGAAAGTCAATGATTTGCATCTATATATATGTAGTGATTGTTTTTTCTGGGTTTTCTTCTTGTTTATAACATTCGAGGACGAAGGTTCTCAAGGGGGAGATATTGTTATACCCCGAGAATTCAAGAATCGGACCCGGAAGTGAATCAGGAAAAAACTAGAAAATGTTGCAGCAGTTGTAGAACGGGTCACTTGACAACTCGTGAGGAGGCATAACGAGTCGTCAGGTGGCTCATGGGGAAGGCTTGAGATGTTGGAGGAATCAAGGTCCTCACGGGGGATGTAACGACTCGTGGTCAGTCACCACGAGTCGTCAAGTCAGTCGTTGATTGGCCCCAGGGAAAGTTAACAAGGCTTATCCATTGTACCTGACGGGTGGCACCCGATGAGTCGTCATCAGTCCTAACAACCCGCTAGGCTAGCCGTTACCAAGCCAGTGGAAGTTACTTCAATAATGAGGCAATGTACTTGACAGGTGATCAAACGGATGGTGAGCCCTAATAATGAGTCGTCAGGTCATCCGTTAGGACCCCTTGACAATTATTTTCAGCGATTTGTGTAAGGGCTTTTCCATAATTTCTAAGTTCTAAGGGCCTATACTACGTCATTTTGAGCTCATAATAGAGGGTTTTAAGCTAAGATAAACTCATCTAGGCCATTTTCTTCATGCATGCAAGGGTGAGAGCTTGAAGGGGAGAAAGTGAGGACAAATTCAAGAATTTCAAGGGAAATCTCAGCTTAGTAATTAGGAAGAGATAATATTCTTCAATCCCAGGTATGTAAGGCTATGAGCGCGTGCTTTCTTCCACACCCATGCCTATTCCCTATTTAATTTGTGACTTATTTGTGATGATCAAGTATGGGTTTTCACTCAACTGCGTGATTCCTACCTTTCTACTCATGGGTATGATTAATTGAGTTGATATTGATGATTTATTGAGCTTGGGCGGATTCTATCTTAATTTATTTTACAAAATTGTTTTCTAAAAATTGAATCTAAAACACCCATGTGTGTGGAGTTCCTATGATAATGTGATGATGAGGGAATAAATAATGAAAAGTATGTTTTCAATCTTACTCATGATTTGATGATGTTTTCAAAGAAGGTTAAATAGACCCATGTAGGGTGAAGCTTTGGGTAGTGCCTAATGTTGAGTATGAATCTCAATTTTATTGAATTGATTGTATTATTTTGTTTTGGAGTGAAACCTCCCAAATTAAAATGTTTTCAAATGATTTGATCGGGTTCAAGCATGATAATGTTTTGGGAAAGGTCCCTATGTTGATGATAGTGAAGTGATATTTCTGCAGTAGCCTTACCACATGATTTTGGAGCTAAGCCTTCCACTAATATTGAGCTTGTGGTATGTGTCATAATAAAGATTCTCATATGTATGAATTTCATAATTGAGATGTATGTTGTCATTAAGCTTCTCATATATATGAATTTCATAATTGAGTCTAAGAATGATTCTATTCTAAGCTTGTCGAGATGACATTGTTGAGCTTCATATTTATATGATTTCTAATGCATGCATGACTTCATAATGAACTTTGTCAATAGACAATGTTGAGCTTCGTTTCATATGATGTTTAGTTTATGCATGACTCGTGTTGAGCTTCGTCACTAGACGATGTTGAGCTTTGTATTTATACGATGTAGAGCATTGCATGTTTTGGGAGAAGAGTCTAGCACCGAGAGGGCTAAGGGTCAACTACCCTATGCCCCAAAACTACGCGCCAATGTAGGATTGATTCTATTATATTATTGGGACCTCCCTTGTGAGCTATCCCCGGCCTGATTTGCCCTTTGAGCTTGATATCAATATCATGGTATCGTCCATCGCCCTGGCAAGGTTATGGATGGCTCTACCCACTTGAGTGTGATAGTTGGGACCACGTAAGCTCTATCGTGGTATGTCTGTTAAGTTACGCGTCTCCCATTATCTATATCATTTGAATTTGCATATCCATTACTCACGATGATTATCTTATGCATGCATGTCGGGAAAGCAAGGTTTGACTCATTGTTCAACTTTTGATATAAATGTTATGATCTAGCTTTGATTCATTCGAGTCATCCATCAATTTCTAAAGCCATACATGAGCACGTTATGATAAAGTTCGATTTCAGAATTAATGCATGTGTTCTTCTACTTACTCTCAAAGTTTATTATATATATGGATGATTGTATTTAGCTGATATTATTATTAAAGCGATTTTACTTACCTTGCATACTAGGTACATTCCACGTACTGACCACATACCTTCTATGTTGCATCGTTTCATGATGCAGGATCGGGTTCTCAGGTTCAGCCCTGTTCGTAGCTGCCTATCAGAGTTAGCATATGCTTGCTTGGTGATTCCTCATCCTCTGAGGACTAGACTTTTAGTTATTTTGAGCTTACCTTCAGTTTGAATATTTCTGAGCTAGTTAGGGGTGTTGTCCCATCAGCTCGTCCAGATTAGAGGCTATTCAGACTTAGACATGTATTCAGCTCAGATGTTTATTCTATTATTATGCTAAATAAGACTTCCGTTGAGTTATATTTATTTTTCCTTCATGTTTATTGAATAAGATAGTGAATGCTTATGTGATGGGTTGACTTGGGGTCTCTCGGGGTCCCTTGTCCCGTGTCTACGATCTGAGTCCCCTATTGGGTCGTGACAATGCAGTATGGTAAGGTTATAGCTTACGCTGCTAGGCAGTTGAAAGTCCATGAAAAGAACTGTGCGAATTATGACTTTGAGTTAGCGGTGATAGTATTTGCCTTGAATATTTGGAGACATTATCTGTACGGGGTCCATGTGGATGTGTTTATGGACCACAAAAGCCTACAGTACGTGTTTACCTGAAAGGATCTAAATCTACGTCAGAGAAGGTGGTTGGAGCTTATTAAAGATTATGATATGAGTGTCCTTTATCATTTGGGAAAGGCTAATGTGGTGGCAGGTTCTTTTAGCAGGATTTCTATAGAGAGTGTGACCCATGTAGATGGGGAGAGGAAATAGTTAGTAAAGGATGTGCATCGGCTTGCGTGGTTAGGAGTTTATCTTGTTGACTCGACAGATGGTGGTGTTATTATTCAGAATGGGTCAGAATCTTCCTTGGTAACCAAAGTCAAGGCTAGGCAAGATGAGGATCCTATGGATAAAGTTGAAGGAAGCTGTTCAGAATCCGAAGGTGGAGATTTTCTTCCAAGAGGGAGATGGTATACTATGATATCAGGGTCATTTGCGTGTACTGGGTGTTGATGACTTAAGGGAGCGGATGTTGCATGAGGCTCATGGTTCCAGATATTCCATACATCCAGGTGCCACCAAGATTTACTGTGACCTACGGGAAGTCTTTGGTGGAATGACATGAAGAAGGACATAGCAGAGTTTGTGGAAAAGTGTCTGAATTGTCAACAGGTGAAAGTTAAGCATCAAAGACCCAGAGGTATGCTTCAAGACATTAGTATCCCTACTTGGAAGTGGGAAGAAATCAATATGGACTTCATTACAGGGTTGCCTCATACTTGTTGATAATATGACTCTATTTGGGTTGTTGTAGACAGGTTGACTAAAGCAGCTCATTCTGTAATGATCAAAACTACTGATTCAGTGGAGGATTATGCTAAATTGTATATTCGGGAGTTAGTTCGGTTGCATTGACTGCCCGTGTCCATCATATCAGATAAAGGTAGTCAGTTTACCTCCCAATTTTGGAGATTGTTTCATAAGGGACTTGGTACTCAGGTCAAGCATAGCACAGCTTTTTCACCCCAAATAGATGGTAAGGCTAAATGGACCATTCAGACTCTTAAGGATATGTTGAGAGCGTGTCAGATTGATTTCAAGGGTAGTTGGGATGATCATTTTCCTCTCATTGAGTTTGCATATAATAACAATTATCATTCCACTATTCAGATGGCTTCGTTTGAGGCTCTTTATTGGCGGAGGTGTAGATAGCCTATTGGTTGGTTCAAAGTCGGTGAAGCTACGTTGATAGGACTAGATTCAGTTCATGAGACTATGGAGAAGGTTCAGCTTATAAGGGAAAGGTTGAAAACAACTCAGAGTCGCCAAAAGTCCTATGCGGATGTGAGGAGGAGAGAGCTTGAGTTCGAAGTTGATGATTGGGTGTTTTTGAAGGTGTCTCCCATGAAGGGAGTGATGAGATTCAAAAAGAAGGTGAAACTTAATCCCCGTTATGTTAGCTAGTACTGTATTATGAGACGTGTTGGCAAGGTAGCCAATGAGTTAGAGTTGCCCTCAGAATTGGCTTCAGTACATCCAGTTTTCCGTGTGCCGCTTTTAAAGAAGTGCATGGGTGATCTGGCTTTAGTTATCCCGGTGGAGAGTGTAGGTGTGAAGGATAGCCTCAGCTACGAAGAGGTTCCGATTGAATACTTCATCATTAGGTTCAGAAGCTAAGAAATAAAGAAGTAGCTTTATTAAAGGTTTTGTGGCGGAACCAGTATGTTAAGGGAGATACATAGGAAGCCGAGGAAAATATGATGGCTAAATACCCACATTTATTCCCTTCTTGCTCAGTATCAACTTGAGGTATCAGTTTCCTCCCTAGTACTCTATTCAGTTTCATGTTTGATTCATGAGCCCCAATTTCTTTCTTGTCAATGGATGTATGTGTGATCCATGAATTCAGTCCGGAGTCGGTCACACCGTCAGTTTTCAGCTTTAGATGTTCAGTATTTGGTATCACAGTTGCATTTCTCAGCTTTTTAGTATGTTTACCCATATTCGAAGATGAATGTTCCTAATGGGGAGATATTGTAATACCCCAAAAGCCCTAAGATCATATCCAAGGATTGAAACAGAGAAAATTGGAATTTACTACATCAGGTCATAGAACAAGTCATCCAATGATCCATGAGGTACTTCACGAGTTGTTAAGTGACTCGTGAAGCTGAAGGGGGAGTCGGAAAGAATTTTGGTTTGGGGTTTGACCACGAGAGAAGCCACGACTCATGGTCAGGGCAACGAGTCGTGGAGTTGGTCGTGCTCAGGAGTCAGCATGGAGGTTAAATATTTTGGCAGTGTTCATCACGACTTGGTCACCACGAGTCATTGGGTACACCATGAGTCGTGGTGTCCCTCGTGGTGACCAGCAGAGGTATGTTTGCCAGTGCTGACGACGGATGCTTGTAACAAGTCGTCCCCCAGGTAACGAATCGTCCAGTCCCTCATTGGTACTAGCAATGTGATTTTTCCTACGAATTTATTAAGGGCTTTTCCATAATTACTAAGTATCTAAGACCTAAACAACATCGTTTTAAGCTCAGATAGGTGTGTTTTAAGAAGGTATAACTCATTCTAAACCTATCCCTCTCCATGCATGCAAGACTAGAAGTTCTTAAGGGTAATAAAGCCTAGAAATTCATCAATTTTTCCCCAATTCCTTTGAGCATTCAAGAAGGGTGTGAAATCAGAAGTACCCAGGTATTTAGAGTTATGAATGGGAGCATTCCTTCACTCCCATGCCTAAAACCTTTTCTAAAATTCAAGGAATTCTTAGTTGATGAATTTATGAGGTTTTAGCCCAACTTGTGAATTCTCTAAGTATCTATCATGGGTATACTCTATTCATGTTTCTAATGTTGAATTAAGATTCATGGGAATGTTTTATAATATTTTCAATTACAATTTATGCTTTCAAAGTCTTACAATAATAATGCCCAATTATGAAAGTTCATGAAAGGTTGAGATTATGATCTACATCTTCAAGTATGATGAGAAGTATATGATGAAAGTATGGTTTCGAATTACCCATGTTTATATTCATGATTTTGATTATCTAAAGTATGTTTAAGTTTGGGCAAGCCCATATGATCAAGTATGTTCATGATTTACTTCAATTTCATGTTATTAGCTTACCACATGATTTTTGGAGTCTAGACTTGCACTTTTCAGCTTGTGGTATGATCCAAGTCTCCTCATGTTATGTTTTCAGCTTATGCATGTATTATTATGATTCAGCTTCGTCGCAAGATGATGGTTCAGCTTCATTGAAAAATGATGGAGAGCATATGCATGTTTTGGGAGTAATGTCTAGCACCTAGTAGGATAAGGGTTTAGTCAACCCTGTGCCTCAGAACTATGTGCCAACGTAGGTATGTTCAAATTATTCAAGACCTCCCTTGTGAGCTTTCCCTGCCCCCAAGTGGCCTTCAACTTGATATCGATATCATGGTAGCACCCTTAGCCCTGGTAAGGCTTTGGACGGCTCTGCCCACTTGAGTGTAATAGTTGGGACCATGTAAGCTCTGTCGTGGTAATGTTGGTTATATGACGAGTCTCTCATTGTTCCTCATAATTCTAGTTATGCATCTTCATCAGTCATGATATTATGTTTTCAACAGGTTTGACCCAATGTTAAGTTTTACTTATGAATAATTAGTTTCAGCTTTGGGTCCTTTGATTCAATTATGATATGCAGTTATGTTTAAGCCATGTTTTAATATACTAGCATGTAAGCCCCACTCTCAGAATCTTATGATAAAATATTTTATGATATGCATGATTTCTAATTTTTACTTACTTAGCAATTTTATTTACCTTGCATACTCGGTATATTCCACATACTGACCGCATACTCTATGTTGTATAGCTTCATGATACAGGCTCGGACATTCAGGTTCAGTCCCGCCATTAGCAAGATCTCGGAGTTAGCATTCTTAGTCTGTTGGTAAGTCCTTATCCTTTGAGGTCCTTTTTATCAGCCTGTATTCAGTATTTTTAGTTTCTGTCTTTAGTGAGTTAGTTGGGGTCTTGTCCCATCAACTCGTCAATATATAGAGACTTATCAGACATAGTATGTATTCAGCTTTAGAATTGTGTTATGTATTCAAATGTTCATATGTTATTATATTCTCAGACTTTCGCTATTTTATATATTAAACTTCCGCATTATTATGTTGAGCTTTATATTTCATATTCATGACATGGGTCGACTTGGAGCCTCTTAGGATTCTTTATTCCATGTCCCGATCTGAGTCTATGTTTGGGTCGTGACAATTCTATAAACCTTCTAAATTAATTTTTTAAAATAAGTTGAAAGCTAATTACATTTGACCATTCATATAAGCAAGCAGGGTCAAGAAAATCTAAGTATGTAAGAGTATTGAAAAACAACATCAATATTTTGTCCAGTTTGAAAATGGCAAAGCCTTATGCTAATGAGACTCACAACTTATGTTTAAAGGGAAGGTCGAATCCACAAACTCACATACTTTACAAGTCTTTTTTTGAAGCCATCATCACTAGTGGCCTAGAAACTAATGTTTTATTTTTAAGGATTTAGTGGCTAGTGATAATATATACCATGAAATATATATGACCTTGGCTAAAGAGTAAAACAAGAGAGAAAAGGTTTAATAGATATGGTTATATTTCGTTTGATATAAATATCGATAGCATGCATAAAATAAACAAGAATTAAAAATTTGGGGATATTGATGCATCATGTCTACTGGTCAATGCGCACCCACACTCCACGACTAGGGACACCGCGGTGAACCACAAATAGTAAATAGTAGCCTGGTGGAGCAATTTTGCCTGAGGGTGGTGCCACCAGAGTGACCTCTTGGTTTGTCACAGATTTAAGCTGCAAAATGAGCAACCTCTGTCCTTGAGAGTAGCCATGTGTGGTAAAAGGTGGTGCATACATGGTGACCTTGATGTCAGTCTCATCCACAGCTTCATCCAACTTGATATTGACCCTGAAATCCTGACCGTATTTCATCTCATTGTTTGCTCCATTCTCGAGAATTTGGGGTCTGTGTTGTTCCAACTCAGGTGCCAAGTAGGGAGGTGAGAATTTCTCCACTCGCAAATCAGTTGGATACTTGGCCTGGAAGTCATATGTAGCATGGGTATTGCTACCTGCCACCAAAATCTTGCCATCTGGTAAAACAGCAGAAACAGAATGGTACATTCTAGGAATCTGTGAAGGGGTTAATTCCTTGAACCTCTGTCCTTTTGGTTTGTTTGGGCTATATAGAAGTGGGACAAGATTAGGTTCCTCAGCAGCATCCCATGCAGAAGTTCCTGTCTTTGCTCCATTGATGATTAAGATATCTCCAGTTGGTAGAAGCAACATGTCTCCCATGACTCTTGGTGAGGACATTTCTTCGATATCCCATTGAGATCCTTGTTTGTTAACAAATATCCTTCCACAATCTTTTAATGCAGGGAAAAAGTTTCTTGGCGGAAACTCAGAATATTTAAAGGCATCCTTGGTATTGCCACCACAAACGATGACCTCAACTTCAACATCCTTAGGATTAGGAGTATTGAGATTGATTGGCAAAAGTGCAGACATTCCTGATGCTGGATAGTTTCTTGAACCTCCAGCAAGTACAGGAAGTTCGCGAATGGTTTTTCCACTATAAGGATCAATGATTATTGATCTATCGTTGGCAAAAATAAATACATTCCCATTGGGGAGAAGATTGACGAATGGGTAGAGATTGTTCTCTTTCTCATCTTCGGTCTCAACAAGAAAATTTAATCCAAATTGTTGCACCTGGAATTGCAATTTTCCTGGTGGAATGATTTCATAGTTGTGTGCACCACGACCTCCAACAAGAATGAAACTACCATTCTCAAGCATATGCTGAGTAGCGTACCTATTATTTCATTCAGAAACATAAAACTTCTCCATCATTTTGAAAATTGATTTATCTTATAAGAAAGAGCGCATATAAGTTGAACTCTTTTTGAAAAGTTAGATTAGAATGATATATTTGTACCATCTTATAGCAGCAAGACCATTTGCATTTTCCTGAAATTCACAGTTATCGCATGGATTCATGAGTCTGATACTACGGATTCCTTCTCGATAACCTCCTGTGCTTACTAGTTCACCGTTAGAGGACAAACCTCCCGATGAGCACCATGTATCAGTCATTAACTGAATATCAATTTTTTAATGAAAAAAGAAAACAAAAGAAAATATATCAATTATTATAAAAGAGAAGGAAAAGAGACCTATGGAGCATTCAATTTGTTTCCTGGACAATTATGTCAAGGGTCAATAATGTTAATTTTTAATTTCGATGGTTTTCTAGGACATCTCTTCGATGTTTCTTTCGGAGAGATCTCAAGAAACCAAAAGTTCTCTTATCAAAGAGTTTTTTATCCTTAAAAGTGCATGTGATGTTTATGCCAAGCAAGAAAAATGACAAACCTCTTAATTATCTTAAGGTAAATAAAGTTTTTTTCGTGAGAAAATGGGAAAAGGTTACGAAAATATATAAAAACAAAATAAATCTAGGTTTAAGTTAATCTAATTCAATATTATGTCCATAATATTTTGCATAGGTTAGTGAAATGAATGAAATATAGAAATTAGGAGGTAGAAAACCTTCAATGTCCTGACTTGACCACTCTCAATGTCATATTGAATACCATGAGCCCAACAATCAGTCTCGCCAGGCTTATCTGGAATTGGCTTGCAAAATGGAGGGTTGTTTTTAATTGCAGATGGTCCAAGATTTGTGGTATCAAACCAAACAGCTTTGTTATTTGGCATCAACTGTATATGCATGGCTGCAACACCAGCATTTGGTGAATGTATTGCCCAAGCACCACGATTTTCTGTCTCGAAATCCGGCTTGGGATTGCATTTTTTCACCCCTGCAGCGGCAGGGTCTAATGGTGTTGTTGCTTCTTCTTTTTCTTCTTGTTTTACTTGCTCTCCATTAAAGGGAAAGGGAAATTCTGGAAATATTAATTTATTTTTTTTGTTTTTGTTTTTCTTTTTCTGCTTCTTCTTCTTCTTGTCGTCGAGGAATTCTTCCAAAAATGTCTTTGGGGAAGGATCAACATTGATGCCAACGGAAGAGTCGTCAGCATTGTCAAAGCCTAGGTCAATATGTTTGTTTCTAGCATAGGATGAAACAAAAAGTAAAGGAAGAAGAACAAAGGCTTTGATGTAGATAGCCATTGAAGAAGCTTTCTCTATGGCTTTTCTGACAGATTCTTGATTGCTGCCTCTTATTCTCCCTATTTATAACCATCAAGAATAGGGTTTTTTTCATTTACCAAGAACACCACACATTTGTTGAAAACTATCAACCGTACCTTCTTACCTAATTTTCGCCAATCAATGCAAACGCTAGAGCTTCCAAGTGTGTGGATCAATCTAAGATGCTAATTAATAGGAACAAAAATCATCTCCCTAAAAGTCTTTTTCTTTTGCACTTTATATAAAACCAACATTATCTATGTTTGTGCACTTTGAACAATAATTCCATCTAAAGTATTCACAAAAAATCAAAAAATCATATTATATCAAAGAAAAAAAAGGACGCTATCTTGATATATATGATTTGATTTTGATTTTTAATTTTTAAAAATAAAAAAAGTTAGATTGGTTTTAAGAAAAAAATAACTGAAAAAAGTGAATCAAAGCAACTATATAAATACCTATTTAAAAATTATAATTGTGCATATATATATATATATATATATATATATATATATATATATATATATATATATGTGTGTGTGTGTGTGTATGTATCTCTCTCTCTATATATATATATAACTGAAAAAAGTGAATCAAATCAACTATATAAATACCTATTTAAAATTTATAATTACAAAAATACACACATACACACACACAAATATATATAAATTTTTGAAAATACAGTATATATTAATCTTTTGCACACATGATTTTTGTAATTTAGGTGTTTGTATTTATACTAATTCAATTTTGTCTTTTATTTCTAGTTTGATTTATAGTTTTTATTTTAATAATTTCATAAATCTATTTCATGTTTAAAATAATGTATTTTTAAGGTCCCTTAATTATTCATCATGATTTAGTTCAATTACGGTCAAGATATCTTGATAAATCACTAACTTATTAATTTGATGCATTAAAAAATCAATTATAAAACTTTTTAAATTAAGTTTCTTGTAATGATTAAATTCTTTTATAATGCATACGATTTAATAAGCTACAATTTTTTTTATCAAAAGCCATTCACCCAAGCTATACTTATAATCTGTGGTGATGCGTGATTTGGTTGGAACCTATCTGTTAATATATTAACCCAAATAAATACAAGGAGAAGAACATATATAGGAAAAGTGAGGACTCCTCTCTTTTATTACATTTGATTGATAATGTAAAAAAGCAAAGACTAAACAGAAGCTAGCACATCTATGATATATCTCAGCCATAATTAAAAAATAAATTAACCTTTAGTTGTACTAGTAATTCTAAAATGCAGTTATTTTTTTTTGGTCATTCTTCATAAAAGCTTTAACCTTACTAGATAGTGAAAAAGCTTGAATGAAGTAGTTTTCATGTTTATCCTGCACTCTAATATGAGCAAGACAGTCTGCTATAAAATTAGCTTCCACGTAACAGTGCATTAGTTGAATTCTTCCCTGAGCCATCAATTAGAGGCGTACGTTGTTCAGGTTATACATGATTTTTTACGTATCAAATTAAATTAATTGTATCGGGTTTTAAAATTTAAATTAAATTAAATCAATAAAAGTCAGATTTTTAAACTTTTTTCCTGATAACATTAACGAAAAAAATTAAGTTACGTTTTTTTATTGTGTAAACTAATCAATGTAAAATTAAAAAAATACATATCTAACATTACTTTCATTTCTGGTATTGAAATTATTTTTTTTAGCATTAGAATTTATTTGATTTTAGCTTAGGTTGTATTTGAATTAACAACATGCATCCATGAGTTATAAAATTTTATTAGGTCATCCAAAATTCTAAGCCCAAACTTGAAATAATATGTTAAAAGATAAAAACTATAAAAAAGTTTAAGAAATACTTATACATTATATAAAATATTTATAAAAATTATATACATGTAATATCAGATTGGTTTGGTTTGATTTGGTTTCTTTTAGTTAAAACCAAACCAAATAAAAAAAATTCGAGTTTTTCAACTTCACGCTTTTTGATTTTTTTCTAATAAAATCTTCATATAAAATGTGTAATTTGTACTTGAAATATTTCTTTAATCCTAGTAACATACAACTATATAAGATGTTTCTTAATTTTTTTTAAAAAAACACAAAATATGAGATGAGTGATGACATGACATTGTACTAAAATATTTAATAAAAAAATAATTAAATCGCATAAAGTAAATAATCAGGAGGTTCGAAGAATAGGAATGGAATATGAACTTAGTAGAAAGTAAACTTAGGAAGCAAGTGGTAGAGGTTAGGAGGGTCAACAATAGGATGCTGATGATTAAGTTAGTCTTTGAAGGGTCTGATTTGAATTTTATTAGTGCGTATGTAGCACAAGTGGGCTTGAATGAGGAGGACAAGAAGAGCTTATAGGAGATACTGGATGAGGTGGTGAGAGGTATATGACACATTGAGAAGTTGTTCATATGAGGAGATTTCAATGGTCACATCAGGTCACCCCTTAGATTTCAATGGTCACATCGGGTCAACCCCTAGGGGGTACGACGATGTGCATGGAGGCTTTGTTTTTGGGGGAGGTGGAGTCTCACTCTTCAATTTTACAAGAGCTTTCGGTTTGGTCGTAGCCAAGTCAATTTTTTTGTAAAAGGAGGAGCACTTGGTTACCGCCTAAGTACAATGACTAAAACTCAAACAGACTATCTACTCCTTAGAAAGGGTGATAGAAGATTATGTAAAGATTGTAAAGTTATCCTGAGTGAGAATCTTATGATCTAATATAAACTTCTAATAATGGATTTGGAGATCATGAGTGGAAGGAGGAAGAGGGTGATGGATATTCGGCCACAGATCAAATTGGATAGCTTAACTATGACCAGTTCTTTGGAGATGGGGTCGAAGTTGATAAATATGGAGGCCTTGAAGAGTACTGGGGAGGTGAACAATATGTTATATAGGACTGCTAGTTGTATCAAGGAAGCAGTAAGAGAGGTGTTGGGGGTCTCTAGAGTCCATTTGGGTGGGCATTAAGGGGACTGGTGATGGACTGAAATATAACATAAGGTGAAGGCAAAGAAGGTGGTGTACATAAATTTGGCAGAGTAAGGATGAAGAGAAAGGACGAATAGGGAAAGATATAAGACGGTGCGGAAGGAGGTGAATTTAGCGTTTACGATAGTGAAAACGACAACCTTTGAGCACTTGTATGTCGAATTAGAGGCAAGGGAGAGGATAAGAAGTTGTACAAGCTAGCTAAAGTGAGAGAATTAGGGCTCATGATCTGGACTAAGTGAAGTGTATCAAGGGTGAGGATGGTAAGGTGCTAGTGTTAGAGGTATTTATTAGACATAGATGATAGGTATACTTTCATAAAATCTTAAATGGAGGAGGGGACAAAGACATTGTGCTGGGGGAGCTGGAGTACTCAGAGAGGAGACAAGATTATGGGTATTGTAGGCGTATAAGGATTGAGGAAGTTAAGGGTGTTATTTTTAAGATGTGCAGGAGTAGAGCGACCAGACCTGATGAGATCCAAGTGAAATTCGGAAGAGCAGGCACGGTAGGTAATCCGTCCCCACAGGAGACATTATAAATAGTTAAATGTTTGTGAAGTGACTAACCAAGTTGGTTGATGTCATTTTTAAGACGACGAAGTTGCTCGATAAATGAAGGTGGAGTATAATGATTCTGTTGTACAAAAATAAGGGTGACATTTAAAATTGCAACAACTATAGGGGTATCAATTTGCTAAGCCACACTTTAGGAGAGGATGGTGGAGATTAGAGTGAGGAGGGCATGGCAATTTTTGAAAATTAGTTCGGATTCATGTCGGGACGCTCGAATATAGAAGCCATTCATCTTGAAGAGATTGGTGAAGTAGTATAGGGAGAGGAAGAAGGATATATACATGACATTTATCGATCTAGAAAAGGCTTATGATAAGGTCCCTGTCATGACTCGAGCTGGGATCCTGGGCCGAGACATAGGACCTAGAACCACTAATAACTTCAAGCTACTCCATGGTAAATATGTAGCATAATTTAAGAGCATAATCAAGTGGAAATGAACATAAGCATGGATAAGAGGAAGTCCAAATATCATAAAGAATAAACAAAAGTGATAAGATCACAATGCTGAGTCACAAAGCTAAACATGCTAAGTCTATGTATGGAATCCTCTACTATTTGATGAGATGTTGGGACAATCCCCCAGCTAACTCCAAGTCTAAAACTAAAATAAAACATGCAAGCATAAACTGATATATGTCCTCAGATGATGAGAACTCACCCAAAGCGGGATAAAGCTGAACTGAGTGAGTGCAAGCTAGCGACGAGACTGGGAGGGATCACTTGAACCTATATCATGAGATTATATAACATAAAGTATGCAGTCAGTACTTTAAATGTATCGAGTATGAAAGGTAAGTAAAATATGCTAGTAAAACCTTAGATGAAATCATGAATATATATATATATATATATATATATAAGGAGAAAGAACTCAAGTAATTATCCTTCGTTCTCTTAATTGAATTACAATTAAACTCGGCCCAATCATTTACTAAAAGGATTGAGCCGACTACAACAAAGATTCTATTGCATATATTTTGACTAAGTATATACTTACCTAGATATACAAGATTTGAAATACAAAAAAAAAATCTAGAAAATTAAATCAAAATCTAAGACTCAAATCTTTCTATTGTTGTCTTGGATCCACGATTAATCCTACGGATCCTTAGGATTGGTATATTCTTTTCCATCCTATAGTTTGTAGTTTCCGTGTAAAAAAATGTTAATGTAAGGTAAGATTTTCATTCTTATTCTTTTTTTTTTCATCTGATTGATAAAATCCAAAGAATGAGGAGGGTTTCGTATCTATCAATTCGATCAAATAGACCGAGCAGTTGTCACCGTTTATAGATACTGAAATGAACGCCTTCCCATTATTGATTAACTCCTATCAACCCCATTCTATGGGACTGATGCAGCATAAATCGAAAGAAAAGAAGGGGGTGTCCTAGTCTTTTTTATTTTTACGAAATGCGAGTTGTCTAGGCACAAATCCAAACAAGTCCAGTTTAAGTCAAGTTTTTGCTTCTTTTTTTATTTTTGATATTTTAGCCTAACTCATTGATTAAGAATTAAGAGACTTAGTGAATTTTATTAGTACCAAAAACCCCCTCTTGGCGAAAAGTCAAGAAATCCACAAAAAATAAAATTGAATCTAATTAGGCTAATTTATAAGTAAAACATGCTAGTAAAACCTTAGCTGAAATCATGGATATATACATACATACATATATATATATATATATATATATATATATATATATATATATATATATATCAAAATAGATCATCAGAGTAAGGATCACATGCTAAAGGACATATATATGAGATATGCATAATCATAAGCTATTCATCATAAGCTGAATATAATAATCCAAGGTTTAGAAATAGAAATCATATAACTTGTCAAGCTTGAAATCGTAAGTGAAAACTCATAAATTAATAAATAGGTCAAATATGCAATAAAACAGAATATCATAAGTCATGAACTGAGTAATTGAAATCATAAGGAACATTGGCAGACTCTCCATAACTGACAACTACCATGTATGAGCTCATGAAGATCCCATGTCTTGCTCATGTAAAGGAGAGCCATCCTAAATCTTGCTATGGTAAAAAACGAATAAGGTGTGATATCACGAGTATGCCCTCAAGCGGGGGAAGCACTCTCTTGAGAGGTCCCACTAAGAATATATCCTACATTGGCATGTAGTTTAGAGACTGGGGTCCTCGAAATTCCTGTTCTACTCGGTGCTAGAAACTACTCCCAAGACATGCATATTGTTCATACTATCATATTCTCAAACTATAGCTTAAAATATGATTATTGGGAGTCTTGACTCCGAAATATTTCATAAACTGATCTTGAAAGCCTTGGCTAAAATCATGATAAGAATACCTAACTTTGCATAGGCTTGCTGATAATGCTCAAATCACACCCCTGAAAAATTATGACGTGGACGTTGTTAATAAAGAACCCAACAAATGTTGGGGTCGATCCCACAGGGAATATAGTTAGGATATAGAATAATGCTAGTATTTAGACTTTCAGTTTGATTATCTCCAAATGGGGGGTTTTGAAGAAGTAAACACTTATCAATATTGAAAATTTAAGTTGTTATCAAGTTGATGCAATTTACTAGGGAGGTGTTCCTCGTAGATTTATAACTACTTAAAATTTTACACTTGTGATCTATCTTAATACTTAGCTTATAGAACAGATAACTTAGGTTCATCCAAATGACTGGTTCATCTCTATTGGCTAATTATACTCAATTACCGAATTAGGTCTCTTGAGTGATTTTACTTTTACCATTATTAATTTGTTCCAAATTAACTATCCTACGACCA
Organism: Datura wrightii; assembly: GCA_035772735.1. Classification (NCBI taxonomy): domain Eukaryota; kingdom Viridiplantae; phylum Streptophyta; class Magnoliopsida; order Solanales; family Solanaceae; genus Datura; species Datura wrightii. The sequence continues at coordinate 127,899,391 of JASDFA010000016.1, forward strand.
TAGCTCAAGTTATAGAATGAATCATAGAATCCAAGGCTTTGTTGTTCTTTTTTTTTTTTTTTCTAATCTCTACTTCTCTAGGTTCAAGCAAATAGTAAATTTGGACATGTCCTAACATTGCGCATCGTTAAGAACAATTTAAGATTGAAGAGAAGACAATACAAGAATTCATATTGGTTTATAATCAATTTGCAAACCCTAGTTTGTGAATTCTCCATGGTTTCCATAAGCCTAGTTGTGAAGCTTCTAGCCTCTCATGATTGTAACAAAGAATTAACATTCATTGAAGCAAAAATATTTAAAGAACATACAATGAAGATTGAAATAAAACCCACTTTGTTATTGTACAATTCAACTTTGATCTATTCAAGAATAATGAAGTAAAACCCAAGAATATTGAAAAACTCAAGAAGAATCTCCCAAACTTTGAATTCTCCTTCAAAGTAGTCGTCCTCTAAAATCTACTAACAAAAATAACCTAGAAAAGTATCTATACAAATAATTAGAAACCTTTCCTAAATTAACAGGGAAAAATAATTAACTACCACTGCTTTCTCCTATGACTCGAAACTTGATCATACGAGTCATTGCTTAACTTGTACAATGCCTGACAACTCTTAATTTGGCTAAGTGTTGGGAGCTAGTACAACTTGTACAATGCTCATACAAGTCATACAATTCTGTCATGATCTGGATCTGAGATATTGGGCATCCTCTGAATATTTCCACGAGTGTGTTGGTACGTCTCGTACCTTTCTCCTACTACTCGTGGTTGCCTTTCGTGCCATGGGATCTGCTATTCAACTTCGTTCTAAACTTCACCATGGCTCTTTGGTATGGGTTGTAGGTAGTCATCACGACTCGTGGTTTCCATCCGTAGTAGGAGACTAATCAAAGTGCATTCTTCTAATATTTTCCACAACTCACAGTATGGCTCATACCAAGAGTCGTAACTGGTCAGTACCTTGTGCATATCTTTCTAAAATTTACCACGACTTACAGTATGACTATTACCACTAAGGTATGGCTCGTACTGAAGTTTGTACTTGGCTCAATTTTTACACTCTTTTTCCATCTTTCACCTCTTTCAACTACAACACCTTATTTCCCTGAAAACAAAGCAAAAGTGCATCATATCCGTATAAACACACCTAAGATTATGCATATTTTTTCAGTTTTATGCGTCGAAAGCGATATAGACCCACAACACATCAACACCCTCAATTTAAGACTTTTGCATGTCCTCAAACAAATAAAACAAAAGTATAAATGACGCTTAACTTGAAAGCAAAATAGAAGACTTACAGCCAATACAACAAAATTTGCACACAAGACCATTTTCAAATATTGACCCCTTTTTCATTTAAACCAAGTCAGCTATGCATACATGCAACTACAATTCATGACATACAGGGATCTAAATATGGCATCTAACTATTAGTAGAGAATTAAGCTATCACTAATACTATTTACACAGATAACTGGCAGAATACAATACAAATCATGTACCCTCACTGCAAAGGAAGTCCCAAAAACTCACACACACACACACATACATATATCTAAAAATTGGGACTAGTCAAAAAGGACTCTCACACTCACAATAGTGTTTCAAAAACTGCACATCGGATACCATAGGCTTGCCCTTATTTTCTCTACTTTGATTTCTTAGACGGTCAGGCTAGGATCACTATAAGACTTTTCTCAACTTTAACATAGGCTTCGGATTAGGTATATTTAATATGGATATTAGTGACTAACCCTCCTTGGCAATACACAACTTGGCTTCACTTTTTAATTTTTTACCCCTCTTCATCTTTTTCAGCTTTCCTCCATTTTTCTCCTTTCAATTGTCACGTGCGGATGTGGTGTATTTTTTTTTTCAAAATTTTCAATTCTTTTCAGTTTTGACATTTAAGCTCTTTTCTCTCTTTTTTTTTTCTCTTTTTACATTTCACATCACACCCTATTTTTATTTGACTATTTTCTTTCTTTTTCACCCCAACTGGTCTATGCACCCCTACTTTAGCCACCCTCAACTTAGGCATTTTTTTTGAGTTGAGGTTCACAATGTCCAAGGAGGGTGTTACACCCCGTAAGTTCTTGACACTTAGTTGGCCTATTCGCATGTTGGTTAAGAGTTTTAGAATGCCATACGTGCGAGAAAAGGGCCCAGGGAGAGACCGGACAAGCGCCAAGTCGGAGCGTCGCAAGGCAAATGGGACTTATAAATCACATTCGACAAATGCGACTTAAAGGCCCCAAGTATCTAAGGCTCCCACTATGTTTTAAATAATTTTCCCTTCATATAATTTCCAGTAAACGAACAGAAACAGAGGGGAACGAAGAATTTGATTAAATTTCCTTCCGTTTACACCGTCAAACGCAGTCCAAACTCGAATTAACTTTGGGTAGCGAAGTATAAAGCTGCCTGCTCCCTGCGAAGTTAGTTTCGCGAAATTCGGCCGGTGAATCGTCGTCACGCCGAGCTAAGGTAAGTGGAATTGCTCCAAACTAGTGTTAATATACTCCCAGCATTAAAGTGAGTATTTCTCCCTTCCAGACCCTCGAGAAATAGCGAGTTTTCGACCGTTCTTTGATAAGTCAAAGAATAGGCAGTAGGTATAGCCATAATATGGTTTCTTTCTGAAATAATAGTAGAATTAATTCTATTCTTTCGTGAATATGAATACAGTTGGGAGAAATAGTTGAATACTAGCCGAGCTACCCCAGTTAATCAGAAAGTCGGCAGTTGAGGTATGTAAAGCCAGTTTCTTTCGGCAAGCTAGTAATTCTAGTATAGCAAAATAGTACGAATTTCAGTAGAGTGATTCAGAAGTCGTATATTATGTTCAGTATGATATTTAGTAAGCATGTTAGAAATATAATACAGTGTTCAACATGAAATTCAGTAAAACAGTATAAGTCCCAGCAGAATATTCTAGAAATATTATTATAGATTCAGTATATTTCAGTATCAGATTCAGTACATTTCAATATGAGATTCAGAACAGAATACCAGAACATAAATATTATTATCAGATCCAGTATATATATTACATGTGCCTATTGTTATCTGTGGAGACATGATTGCTCTGTGTTGGGCACCCTTAGAGCTTCCTTGACCGCCCCAAGGTTAATAGCTGTGTCGACTCGCCCGCTAGAGGGCGAGGATACGTCGCTCTACGGAGTGGCATGTCGTCCGCCAACGGACGAAGATGGAATGCAGATTCCCCATAGCAGGCTGATCAGCACTATACCACACCCCCTGTCAAGCGCTTGCGCCCAGGGTGCAGATTTCAGATTTCAAATTACATATTATAGATTTTAGATTTCAGGAGTCCTCTGAAATAAGATACAACTATTTTCAGGGGCCCAGCGAGCCCAAGTTGCATACCCAGGGGGCCGGCAGGATGCTCATAGTTACTAGGTGGATGGTATGACCTGGGTAGGGGTATATAGATTGTGTGCTGGTTGGTACCTTATGGCTTATGGGGGCTGGTAAGGTTCTTGTGCTATGTTGTGTTAGTTATTAATAGATAGAAAGTATACCGCCATGTTATCAGGTATGACTCTTACTCTCTTTAGTAAAGTCACGCTTTTTTCAGTCAGTCTTAGCCCGTCTCCTATTACTTCAGTATCTATCAGTATTATTATTTGCTTTCAGTTATTTTTAGTTATTGCTTGCATACTCAGTACCAGTGGTACTGACGCCTGTTTTGGGGCACTGCATTACTTACTTGCAGGTACTCATAGACGAGGAGCAGATCCTTCGTAGTTCCAGCCAGCGTACAGAGTCTTCAGCTTCTGTCATCCGGAGCTTGACAGCTAAAGGTTTACTTTCCTTTTTGTTTGTACAGTATGGGTAGGCCGGGGCCTATCCCGACCATCTTATTATTCTTAGAGGCTTGCGGATTGTATATTCCCTATGGTTAGTTGTACCGATTGTGTGGGGCCATATGTATGTTTCAGTTTGCATGTGATGGTCGTGTGGGGCCTTGTTCAGTTGTCAGTTGGTGACCTTGTCGGTCACAGATCAGTTCAGCACTTGATTATACTTTTCAGTGATAACTAGTCAGCATGGTGGCCTTGTCGGTCCGCATAGGTTCCCTTATGCTCAGTTTTTCTGGTTAGCTGTTATATTCCTACAGGTGGCTATAGGCCTAGTCGGCCAGAGGCTATATTTACAACCGTTATATAGCCCGTTGTTTTCATAAATCCAGAATTAGAGCCAGCCTGGCACCAGAAGTGCTTAGGCTCAGTAGTCCAGCACGGGTCCTAGTAGGGAACCAGGTGCCAGTCATGCCTCCCAAGGCGAGGCGTGGCAGAGGAATTAGGGCCAAACAGGTTCATTACAAACATGGGAAGGTGAATGGATGATCAAAGAAAATGGTCAACTTAAGGCTCAAACAAGGGATCAAGGGATTAATTTTTCATTTAGTAGGGCAATATAGGCTAAAAGTGGACTAAAACAAAAATGGTCTTTGATCCTTTCCTATTCAACTATTCTACAACCTATGTAAAGACTAACCAGGCAAGTTCTAGATCCTCTACGCAGTATTGATCTAGGTAAAAATCCTCACTTACTCACGGTACAAGTTTGCATTTATTCTACCTATCTGGTTTATGCACAGTTAAGCCACAATTACATGCTAATATACTAAATGACATAAAAAGATCCATAGAAGTCATGCTTTCTAGTCAACATACACAACTAACACAAAATATTTTTTAAAAGGGTCATTTTTCAACAACTTCAAAACAAGTGCATTTATTGGCTGTAAAGTACTCCTAAGCTACTCCTAGTTAAACAAAACACACAATCCTAAATATGCCAGATCTACTAGATAGCATGTCCAAGGGAAAAGAAATATGACAACAAAAACCCTCGGACGAAGTCAAAAATCACAAAAACAAGTACACCCCATTTTTTAGAACATACTTTGTCCCCAAAGAAAATAAAAATGTAAGAACTAGAAGAGGGACATACCTGTGGCGCTCTAGGTACTCCTATCATCCTATTGTCATGACCCAAACAGAGGCCCATATCGTAGACATGGGACAAAGGACCCCAAGAGACCCCAAGTCGATCCATGGCATAAGCATTCAACTAACACATTTAATAAGCATGAAGAAAACATAATTATAACTCAGCGGAAGTCTCATACAACAGCATATCAGAATAATATTCCAAGTTATAAATACATAAGTCCGAAAGCCTCTAGTCTAGATGAGTTGATGGGACAAGACCCCAACTAACTGCACAGAGCATAAAACTGAAATACGACATGAAACTAAGAGTCTAGTCCTCGAGAGATGAGGATTCACCACTCACACAGGTGCTAACTCTGATAAGCGATTACGAACAGGGCTGAACTTGGGAAACGGATCCTGCATCATGAAATGATGCAGCATAGAAAGTATGCAGTCAATACGTGGAATGTATCGAGTATGCAAGGTAAGTAAGACCGCTCAAGTAAAATAAATCATTTAAGACATTTCATAACATATCATAAGCTTTTAAGTGTAAGTAGAAGGCTATATGCATTCATTCTGAAATCGTACTATTATCATAACATGACCATGCATAGGTTTAGAACATCATGACTAACTCGAATGACTCAAGCTGAAACATAACATTTATATCAAAATCTAAACAATGAGTCAAACCTTGCTTTTTGAACATGCATGCATAAGTAATCATCATGAGTAATGAATATGCAAATCTGAATGATATAGACAGTGGGAGACCCGTCACTTAACCGACATACCACGATAGAGCTTACGTAGTACCAACTATCACACTCAAGTGGGTATAGCTGTCCATAACCTTGCCAGGGCGATGGATAATACCATGATATCGATATCAAGTTGAAGGGACAATCGAGCCAAGGATAGAACACAAGGGAGGTCCCAATAATATAATAGTATCAACCTACATTGGCGCGTAGTTCTAGGGCATAGGGTAATCGACCCTTAACCCGCTCGATGCTAGATTCTTCTCTCAAAAACATGCAATGCTCTACAGCATATATAACGAAGCTCAACATCGTCTATTAACGAAGCTCAACATTGTCTATTGACAAAGCTCAAAATCATCCCTTGAGGAAGCTCAAGATGAAATCATGCATAACTCAACATCATATGAAACAAAGCTCAACATTGTCTATTGACAAAGCTCATAATGAAATCATGCATAGACTAGACATCATATGGATATGAAGATCAACATTGTCTATTGACAAGGCTCAACATTGACATACATCTCAATTATGAATTCATGCATATAGGAGGCTTTATTCCGAAACATACCACAAACTCAATCATAGGTGGGAGCATCTACTCCAAGTCATGTGGTAAGCTACATGTAGAAATATTTACTCAACTTACCACAAGCTAGAATTTATAATAATAATTGGGAAATTTCACTTCAAACAATGTGGTAAGCTTATGTCGGAAAAATCATCACTTTAAATCAACATGTGGGCATCACCCAAAGATTTATGATACTTGGATCTAATCAATTCATTTTGAAAACAAAAACATAAACATGGGTAGTTTTAGAAACATGCTTTTCATCATCAGCCTCATCATCATCACACATTTGTCATAAATCACTTCTTTTATGAACTCATCATCCATGGGCGTTTTAGATTCAAAATTTGGAAAACAATTTTTATAAGGAAAAACAACTTAGAATCTGCTCAAGCTTCATAATCCATCAAAATAAATACAATCTAATCATACCCATGTATAGAGATTGAGAATCATGCAATTGGGTAAAAACCCATACTTGATCATAGACAATTTATCACGTTTTGATAGGAATTGGGCATGGGTGTGGAAGAAGACACCCACTCATAGCCTTACATACCTTCGAGGGATGATTTTGACACTTCTCTAATTGCCCAAGATGAGAATCCAACGGAAACCTTCAAAACTTGCTCTAAATCCTCCCTTCAAGCTCTCAAGTTTGCATGCATGGAATGAACTAGCTTAGAATAGGTTTTCCCCTCTAAAAACCCTATAAAACGAGCCTAAAATGACATAGTATAGGTCTTAGGAACTTAGGAATTACGAAAAGACCCTTACTGAATTTGCAGGAAAACACTGTCAGGTGTTCCTAACGGACGACTTGACGGATCGTCACTGGCCCAAACAACTCATATTGTCGCTTGTTGGGTGCACTGGATAACTTATCCATTAGGGCTCGCAATAGGTGACTTAATGACCCGTTGCCACTGGTCATGACTCATTGCCACCTCCCATTATGTACACTGCCTTAGAATCAAATGGAGCTCACCTTGCTTGATCACGACTCACCTTATGAGCCATTGGGACAAACCACGACTCGTGGGGTCCCTTCCGTTGGGTACACTGGTTCCTTCTTTTTCTCTTCCTCCTCCCTCACCCCACGACTGACCTAACGACTTGTGGGGTCTGACCATGAGTCATTGCCATGTCCTTGGGGACCCTATCCTCTAGGCTTCCCAACTCTACACTGGCCTTCCCCACGAGTCACCTGACGACCCGTGGGCTGTCTTCACGACTCGTCCTGTGCCTGCAACATCAATTTCACAATTTTCCCGTTTCAACTCCTGGGTCCAATCATTGAGCTCCCGGGGTATAAAAATATCTCTCCCTTGGGGACATTCATCCTCAAATGTTAGAAACACACAGAAAACTTAGAAACAAGCAATCCTCATATGCAAACACTGATTATTAAACCTGAAAACTGATGGAATGACTACCTTCGGAAAGAACTACATGGCTGAACTGAATTCAGGCATCACTTACATTAATCATAACATGATTCAAACTTGCGCACATGAACTGAACATGGAAACTGATTAGATAATTAGGGAAAAAACTAATACCTCAAACTAAAACTGAGCCGGTAGGGAACAGGTGGGGGTATTTAGCCATCATAGCCACTTCGGCTTCCCACGTAGCTCCCTCAACATGCTGGTTTCTCCAAAACACCTTCACTGAAGCTACTTCTTTGCTCCTCAGCCTTCGAACCTGGCGATCCAAGATTGCAACTGGAATTTCCTCATACTTGAGGCTATCTCCCACACCAACACTCTCCACCGGGACAACTAAAGAGGGATCACCCAAACACTTTTTCAAGAGCGATACATGAAAGACGGGATGAACTGAAGATAACTCTGATGGCAAGTCCAACTCATACACTTGTTCGGGTGGTTTTGGGTTATAAAACCGATACGCAAGTGCACGTGGTCGAACAAGTAGTAAGTGGCTTTAGTAAGCCAAGTATCGATCCCACAGAGACTTGGATTAGTTGCAATTTGCTCAAGTATACTATATTTTACTTCTAAATATGCCGACAACAACATAACCAAAAAGTTAATAGTTTGTTTTATAAATTTTTATACTAAAACTAAGAACAATTATCTACTTTGAATCTGAACTATGAATGAAAGCATGCTGAGGTTAAACGAACATGTAATGAAACTGATTATCATCATAAATTGGTTAATCTTTTCTTCTTGTTGCTAGCCAAGAACAATTGCCAAGAGATTAAAACTCTCGTATTTAACCTCACTTAAGAATCATGAACCATCCGTCTACATTTCTGTGATCGCATGCAATTCATGTCCTAGCCATACGATTCCGGTTCCTAAATTGACTAATACGACTTTCAGGTATATTTCTATCCTAAAAGCAAATCAAGACCCAATTTTCCCAAATCGAGTAAAGAACATATCCTATTAATTCACAACTTTCCAATTTCGTGCTCTCTCGAGTGAAACTGGACTTTTTAGATGTACATTAATGTAGGCCACACACCAATGCAGTAAGAACAAGAATTAATAGAACAACATGGAAGAAAAGATGAAAAACCAGATAATCAATAATTAAATTTCATCACAATTGTTCATAACCTCAGCAAGGAGAGGAATTAGCCACTCATTTGTGGATTAATCATCATAAAACGAGTGTTAATCATACAAGCAATTGAATTAAAGAAGAAAGAAAGAGAGAAAAAACCCTGAACTTTTCGTCCCTCAACTGTCTGTAACCCACGTCCTTGCTCCACCAAGTCTGAATTATGAAAAATGAACTTAAGTGTTCTATTTATACTGCTGGGAATTTTTCCCGGAATAATGAGCAACGTGTCACGGAGTGCATCGCGGAGCACTGCCTCCGTGACACGCCATGAACGCGGACCCTCATTAGAACTGGGGGTCCGTGAATTCAGGCTCAACGTGGCACGGTGTGCATCGCGGAGCACTGGCTCCGTGCCACGGAGCAAACGCGGACCTCCACTGGAATTTGGGTGAATTTTCCCCATCCAGGCAGAATGCCTCCGCGATGGCAGCGTGACACGGCTCCATCGCGGAGCCCCTTTATTTCATGTTGTCCAATGCCTTTTCCCTTGCTCGCATCCAAGTCCAACTCCGATATCATCCAACATGCATTTTAGCTTCCTGAAATCACATTTTACCTGCAAAATAATGCTAATCATGTTGGTTAGTATAAATTCACATTTTATTGCCTATTACATGAAAATGTATACACATTGATAGATAAACAAGGCGGAAATGATACTATTGAGTATCACTTGGGCATATAAATTTGCCCAAGATCACTTACCCCACACTTAAATCCTTGTTCATCCTCGAACAACAAACATACAATTCATGCAATTTACATCCCAACCTCGCTACTATGGTTCGACAATTTAGCTACGGTCATACCGATTATTCAATACAACAAATCATCAAGAAAACATGCATGGTCTTATCAATGCAATGACCTTCAATACATCAAGACTTCCTAGCCTTTAAGAATCGACTCTCGATATCGGCAAACTTATGCAAATCAGCTAATCAAGATATCTGACACGAAAATCAATCTTTCATCAAGCATGTGCCCTCACAACTCAAGAGAATCTTCCCCTTTTTGCTCATGTGACACACAAACATTCAAACAGGGGCATGTACACACAATTTCACTCTCTCTCCCAAAAGAATTCACATGCATCATGTCATGACCCATAAGCTTGCCCTTAGTGTATTACTCCACTAATATAAAGAAATGCAATGTAAGATCACGTAGGACTTTAATGGGTTGTAATGGAAGCTATGGAACTAGTAAATATTGGATTAGCCAATAATAGCCACTAGCATCCTTAAGCGCCTTTTCAACACATCCCATCAACTCATGGACATTGTTTCTCTTTTTTTTTCATCATCCCATTCTTGATGGTTTACTTTAGTATGGCCCATTTCATTAAGCACACTTAAAACAACAACAAAGATTATTCATGCACCTTCATTATCGTTTATTTATAACAAGTGCACCTTCAACCTTTTCTTTTCTTCCCTTACTCTGCTTTTCTTTTTCTTTTCACCTTTCTCACTCTTTGAAACTTTGGGAAAATGATTTTCTCTTCTTAAGCACTTAAGAGTTTTGTATAGACTTTACAGCTAATGAAAAGAAGGAATTAAGCTCGGTTTACACTTTTTGGACAAAAGAAAGAAATAATCGGCTAAAGGCTCAAAGGGCTGACTAGGGTATACAATCACAGGAAGGGGGGTATGACAAGGAAAAAATAGAAAGAAACTCTCGGTTATACAAAGAAATGCCTACATCCTTTCCTACAATACACCTCCTTCATTTCATTTTGTACACACACCAGGCAAGTTCTAGACACTTCACAATAGCATGGAATGTCAACACCTCACTTCACACTTTATGCACATGCTCGATTCAAGATGTATTCACAGACTCTTCAATCAGCTAATTACATGAATTCAAACATTAAGCCTCAATCACACTGAATCGAATTCTACAGCCTAGGTATCTCAACATATTTACAAAATTGCATGCTTTCATACGAATCACCTTTGCATTTTGATTATCATGTAAACACGCAACCAAAATTTCGCAATCATAGAGTAACTACAGGTTTCGGGATGCAATCAACCAAAGAAAAAAACTGAAAAATAATTGGAAAAAAAAATCTACTCCTAACGACCACATTTCCCTTAAGACGGTCGTCATCCATCCATCATAGGGAACGATCACTACTTAAGATGTCGGTTCAATGGGACCATTCTCGGTAAAAGAATCGAAAACAAACGCCGAGAAATCCAAAATTAAAAATGTAGAAAATATCGATCATTTCGATAGAAAAATTATTTAGAAAATATTTTAAAAATTTTAAAAAAAATTGATCATTTCGATAACAAAATAACAAAAATATGTACAGAATCAGAATCAGTTAGCAACCATTCAACAACACACATCAATTTCACAAATATCTATAAATACAGAATAATTTGAAAATTCACAAACACAGGGACACACAACATACATGCTAACAGAAGAGAGCATACAACAAAACAGAGCCCAGCCCAACACCTAACTACTCCCACCCCACACTTAGTCCGAACACTGTCCCCAGTGTTCACAAAAAGTCAAAATAGCACAAATTCGGGTGGTGGAACTCCCTGATCAGTCAAAGTATTCCACTTCTTCGTCGGGTGCTTCTGCTTCATCTCCCATATCTGAGTCGCCTCCGTCGTCATCATCAGACTCCACATCGGAGTCCTCCCGACGCGTCTCCTCGTCCGTGGGGATGTCATCATCTGTGGGCTTTACAAATGCTGGCCCCACTCGGCATAGAGCCCTGGCGTTTTCGCCAAAAGGTTAGTCTAGCTCGAGCTTCCATAGCTCCTCCTCTGTCACTGGCCTCCCACCTATCCTCAGTTGGAGCATCTGCATCCCATACATCTGTGCCATGTACTGGTCATCACGAGCGTGTCGCTCGCCAAGTGTAAGCACTGGCCCGTGGGTGGTGTCGGGAGCCTTAGTTTTGGTAACATCTAAGGCCCGCCACTCTAACTGCGGGATATAATCGAGGGCCTCCTCCTCAACATCGAGGCCCTTGAGAAAGGTGGTCAGTAGTCCACCAAAACCATACATGTGCCCCTGGTGCAACCGGGCTCTCTTCATGGTGGATATAATAACCGCCCCTACATTAATCTCCAGCCCTTTCATCAGGGCGTACACCAGGCATACACGATCCCGGGTTACATCAGTCATATGTACCCCCGGGATGAGGCATGAGCAGACTATCTTCAGCCAGATTCGGGCTTCCCTGTTCATCTGTGAATAAGGCAACGTCTGATGGTAGCCCCTCTCTTTGTGTCTGCTCCATCTAGCTGTTGATCGGGTCCCACACAATGTGCGTCTGATGTCCGCATACGGTGGGGTAATGTTCAGCTGTCGGAGGACATGGGCGTCTGTGTCCCGCGCTCCTATGATGGCATTGAGATGGTGGGGCTCCAGAGTGACTATTTGCCCTCTGATCTTGATGGTGTGACTCTTGATTGTCGGGTTCCAGTTGGCATAGAACTCCCAAACCAAGTGCAGGTTGCATTCCTTGGGCTCTTCAAAGATGAACTTGAGCCCTGCTGCCTCGATCCGGTGAACCATTCTGGGGAACTCCTGTGCCAAAGGTTCCCGTGCTATGTGATCCTCGGGGAAATATTTGCTTTCTTTGTGCTTGGCGTACCATTTTTTCCCCTTGTCGGTCACCCATCTTATTCCATATTGGCGGCGTTGGCCGTGTGGAACTGCTGGTGCAGCTGGGACTGCTGTGCCCGGTCTGATTCGTTTCCTTCCGGTGCCTGAAGTTGACGCGCCTTTTCCTTTATCTTACCGGCTTGCCATTTCACTTGTCAACCCAAGTAAACAAGATCAATGTTACGCTCACAGATATTAACTTCGGCTAAGGTCGGGTTACGCTAGGTTACCCCACACTTAGTCCTTAGCTACAGTTACAACAATACGGCAAGAATATCTTTATTTACACAAAACAACCAACTATACAATCATGCTTAGTGCGTTCGAAAAATTCGACGGTATAAGTTCTGCGTACTACTCAGACTTCGTACAGCTAATCACAATCACTACCATTGCTAGCATTTTAACCATCACACTTAGCAAAGAAAAACAAAGAAACAAAAACAATAACAAAAATTTATACACATGAACCTATCCAACCAACCAAATTCGAACAAATTTCAACATTTCCCCCAAACCCGAGAATCCGTCGTCTATTAACATCCTAACAATTTGTACATCGACTCATCTCATTCAACACGTACAACCCAGCATAGAATTCACGATTTCAATCCATTTCCAACTTCAAATTCAACAACAAGCCCTAGAATTGATTTTATCAATCAAATTCGAATAATTTATGCAATCGACAAGTTCAAATAATCATAACGACATTCCAAACATTTATCAATCAAACAATAACTCGAATTCATGCTTAATTACTACATAGGGCGATTTAGCTCACCTCCCATGCTAAAAATCGAAGAAAATCGACAAGAATTTGAGAGGGAATCGGAAAACATACCTTGAAGTTGAAGAATCGAAGAAAACTCGGTGAATTTGTTGCCTTACTCCGTGGCACGTTGATGGGGGATGGTTTTTGGGGGGTTTGGTCGCGGAGGGAGTAGAAAACGTGTCGCGGAGTGCATCGCGGTGCACTGCCTCCGTGACACGGAGCCATCGCGAGGCTGTTCTGGAAATTTTAAAATTTCCGGGTTATACCTCAACGTGTCACGGAGGGTAACGCGGAGGTCCTCCTCCGTGACACGAAGCTATCGCCCCAGCTCACTGTTTTCCACTTTTTATTAATTTTTCATACCTCGACTTTTCCTTCTCGATTCCGTGCACATTTTCCTCCGTTTGACCTGAAAATCATCTCACTATACAAAATTGGTTAGAATTATAGGTTTCATCTAACTAAAAATAAAAATAATAACTAAAACGAAAAATTTTGTAGTAAATCAAGAAAAAGAAAAAAATGAAAGGTCTATTTACACTTTACAAAATAAAAGAAAGAAATTTTTTTTTCCTCACGGGTTGCCTCCCGTGCAGCGCCTGGTTTACCGTCGCGGCTCGACGTCATTTAAGCTCAATTGTCCGCTAGGGTGATGGACGATTTCTCTCGATCACCGTCCTCCCCCCAGTAGGGCTTACACCTCTGGCCATTTACCAAGAACGTGGCACTCCGATCTTCTTGCCACAATTCTACCGCCCCGTGCGGGGTCATTCTTACCACTTCAAATGATCCCGACCATTTAGACCTCAGCTTTCCTGGAAACAACTTCAACCTTGAATTGAAGAGCAAAACTTTCTGTCCCAGCTCGAAAATGCGATGAACCACATGCTTATCATGCCATCTTTTAGTTCTTTCCTTGTAGTACTTGGCACTCTCATAGGCATGTCAGCGGAACTCGTCAAGTTCACTGAGCTGCATTAGTCTCTTTTTGCCCGCCAGCTCTAAGTCCATATTTAGCTTCCTGACAGCCCAGAAAGCTCGGTGCTCTAATTCCACCGGAAGATGACATGCTTTTCCATAGACCAGTCGGTATGGTGAGGTTCCAATCGGTGTCTTGTAAGCAGTTCTGTACGCCCACAACGCATCATCAAGTTTGCTTGACCAATCATTTCGTTGTGTATTTACCGTTTTCTGGAGAATTTGCTTCACTTCTCTATTTGACACCTCTACTTGCCCACTAGTTTGGGGGTGGTATGCTGTCGCCACTTTATGGCACACCCCATACTTGGCTAGTAATTTCTTGAAACTTGCATTGGAAAAATGAGCCCCTCCATCGCTGATAATGGCTCGGGGTGTCCCGAACCTGGTGAGGATGTGTTTTTCCACAAACTTCGTTACTACCTTGTTGTCCTTCCTGGGGCAAGCTATTGCTTCCACGCATTTTGATACATAATCTACAGCCACCAAGATGTAACGATTACCAAATGACAGTGGGAATGGACCCATGAAATCAATGCCCCATACATCAAAGGGCTCAACTTCCAGTATATTCTGCAGTGGCATCTCTTGTCTTCTGCCAATTGATCCTGTACGCTGACATCTATCACACATTTTGACATACGCCATAGAGTCTCTGAACAATGTCGGCCAAAAGAAACCTGACTATAGAACCTTGTGTGTTGTTCTCTCGCCTCCGTGATGACCCCCATATAATGAAGAATGACAGCCCCTCAATACCTCTGCAATTTGACTCTCCGAGATGCATCTTCTCATTACCTGGTCTGGTCCTTGTTTGAATAAGTATGGTTCATCCCAAACAAAGTGCCGGCAATCATGCCTCAATTTCCTTCTTTGCTGGTCTGTTGCCTCAGGTGGGTAGACTCCGCTCACTAGCAAGTTGACTATGTATGCATACCAGGGAACTTCAGCTTCCCCAACTGCCAAGAGTTGCTCATCTGGGAACTCTTCACTTATGTTATCACTTTCCATCACATGTGACCGGCTTTCCAATCGTGATAGGTGATCAGCTACCTGATTCTCGCTCCCCTTTTTGTGTTTGATCTCAAGGTCGAACTCCTGCAACAACAAGATCCATCTGATCAACCTAGGCTTAGCATCCTTCTTGTTGAATAGGTACTGAATCGTTGCATGGTCTGTGTACACCACCACTTTCGAACCCACCAAATAGGACCTAAATTTGTCAAATGCAAACACCAAGGCTAGCAATTCCTTCTCTGTGACTGTGTAATTGCTTTGGGCCGTATTCAGCGTTTTGCTTGCATAATGGATAGAATGAAAGATTCTATTTTTTCTTTGCCCCAATACGGCTCCCACAGCCACATCACTGGCATCACACATCAGCTCAAATGGTTGTTCCCAGTCTAGAGAAGTGAGGATAGGTGCTTCTATCAATTTCTGCTTCAACTCTTCGAATGCTTTAACACACTCATCATTCAACTCAAACTTCACCTCTTTTTCCAGCAATCTGCATAGTGGTCTAGAAATTTTGGAAAAGTTTTTTATGAATCGTCTGTAGAATCCAGCATGCCCAAGAAAACTGCGCACACCTTTCACTGACACAGGTGGTGGCAACTTTTCAATAACCTTGATCTTAGCACGATCGACTTCCAACCCCTCTTGAGATACTTTGTGGCCAAGGAAAATACCTTCCTTCACTAAGAAGTGGCATTTCTCCCAGTTTAATACAAGGTTGGATTCCTCACAGCGAGCCAGCACCCTGTCAAGATTCTGCAAAGAAGTAGCAAACGAATTACCGAAAACAGAAAAATCATCCATAAATACCTCAGCAAAATCCTCCACCATGTCATGGAAAATAGCCATCATGCATCTCTGGAATGTGGCGGGTGCATTGCATAACCCAAACGACATTCGCCTGAAAGCATATGTCCCATAAGGACAGGTAAAGGTAGTCTTCTCTTGATCCTCCGAAGCTATGGCTATTTGGTTATAACCAGAGTACCCGTCAAGGAAGCAATAATATTCCTGTCCTGCCAACCTATCCAACATTTGATCAATAAATGGTATGGGGTAGTGATCTTTCCTCGTCGCTTCATTCAGCTTCCTGTAATCCATGCAAATCCGCCAGCCTGTGACGGTTCGGGTAGGGATCAACTCATTTTTCTCGTTGGTGACTACAGTCATCCCCCCTTTCTTTGGAACACACTGAACGGGGCTGACCCATTCACTGCCTGAAATTGGGTAGACCACACCTGCATCAAGCCACTTGATTATTTCTTTCCTCACCACATCCTTCATTGCTGGATTAAGTCTCCGTTGCGGCTGAACGGTTGGTTTGGCTCCTGTCTCCATGAATATACTGTGTGTGCAGAAAGCTGGATTGATACCCTGAATGTTTGACATTTGCCAACCCATTGCTTTCTTCCTCTTCCTGAGGACACCCAATGCTGCCTTCTCCTGTGCCTCCGTCAATTCTGCAGAGATGATAACTGGTAACGTCTCACCCTCCCCCAAAAAGATATATTTTAAATGGGGAGGCAATTCTTTCAACTCCAGCTTCGGTGCCTCCTCAACGGATGGTTTCGGCAAAGGCTCTAGAGATCTCATTAATGATTGAAATTCCTGTCCCCTAGGATGATTCTGTGCTCCATTCAACATTTGGACCATTCCACACGCCTCTCTGTCTCCAAAATGATCGGAGTGCATCAACGCTCTTTCCAATGGGTCTTGAGATTCAACAATCTAACGACTTTCTTCATGTTCAACAACATTGATTGCTGAAAGCTCCTCATGTATAGCTGGCAGCTTCATGGCTTTTAACACATCAAATACCTCTATTTTGTCATGTGCTTGCATTGTGAGTTGCCCCGCAGCTACGTCGATTAGTGCTTTCCCGGTTGCCAAGAAGGGACGTCCCAAAATAAATGGGACTTCCGCGTCTGGTTCAAAGTCCAGCACGACAAAATCTACCGGGAAAATTAGGGAGCCAACTTGCACCAGAACGTCCTCAACAATGCCATCCGGCCTAGCTAAGGATCGATCCGCCAACTGCAAGATTACCGTTGTGGGTCTAGGACTCCCTAGACCCAACTTTCTGAATACTGATGAAGGCATCAAATTTATGCTCTCTCCCAAGTCACACAATCCACGAGCTCGGATGCTCTGCCCAATAGTAAGCTGGATAGTAAAACTCCCAGGGTCTTTTAGCTTTGTGGGAAGTCTATTTTGGATCCGGGAAGTGCACTCCTCCGTTAGAGCCACTGTAGCATACTCGGTCAACCGACTTTTGTTGGCCACGATGTCCTTTATGTACTTGGCATATTTAGGCACTCCCTGCAAGACATCAACAAGAGGTAAGTTAACATGTACCTGTTTAAGCACCTCCATGAATTTCTTGAAACACGCCTCCTCCTTGTGTTTCTTGAGTCGTTGAGGGAATGGGGGTGGAGGTCTTTCTGATTCAGCTTCTTTGGTTTTCCCCCTTTCCGAACTTCGCTCCCTCTCAACTTCTGCTGCTCCCGAATGTTGAGGTGGTCTTTCTGGTTCCACCTCTTTCAGCTGCAAACCACTCCTTGTGGTCACTGCATTTACCTGCTTGGGATTGGGATCCGTGTCGCTTGGCAGTCCTCCTCTAGGCCTTGTATTTTGGGCACTAGCAAATTGCCCAAATTGATATTCAAGTGCCTTGGTAGCTAACTGATTATTTTTCACTTCGGCTGCCAATTTCACATAGTCAGCCTGCAATTGAGCTTGGTTAGCTATCATGGTCTTGAACATCTCCTCAATGCTGGGTGATGGTGGTGGAGGAGGTGCATTGTTGTTTCTGAATTGAGCTTGGTAGTTCTGTTGCTGATTCCTTTGCACACCCTGACCCGAACTTTGGCCTTGATGGTTGTTGCTACCCTATGAGAAATTAGGGTGATTCCTCCAATTGGAGTTGTAGCTACTACCATACTGCTGGTGGTTCCTTTGTGCATTACCAACAAAGTTTACCAAGTCAGGATTGGCTCCACAGCACTCAGCTGAGTGCTCACTGCTTCCACACACTTCACACCACAATTGCTGGACTGCATTAACTGGGGCTTGAGGCTGGTTCAAAGTCATGTTGCTGAAGTGATTGTTCAATTGATTTTGCAATGTAGCTATCTGTGCAGCGATAGCTGTGAACCCATCCACTTCAAGCACTCCTGCTGCTTTCCTTGTCCCACCTCTTGATGAATCAGCATTCCATTCTGGATTGCCCTGTGAAATCCGGTTCAACAAGGTATACAGCTCCTCATAAGTCTTTTCCAACGCTTGCCCTCCAGCTGCTGAATCTAGCAATATTTTGGTGTGGGGTTTCAAACCCTCAATAAATGTGTGCACCAACACATCATTGGACTGATGATGATGAGGACAGTCCCGCAACATGGATTTAAATCTCTCCCAGGCTTGATATAAATTTTCTCCCTCTCTCTATTTGAAACTTAGAATCTGACTTCTAAGTCTTGCTGTTTTACCAGAGGGAAAAAACCTTATCAAGAACTTCCGTGCAAGATCATCCCACGTAGCAATAAAATTTGGTGGCTCAGCTTTCAACCACCTCTTGGCTTCTCCTAGTAATGAGAATGGAAATAATGTAAGCCGGACATAGTCTAGTGACACTCCAACGGGTATGTAAGTGTCACTTATCTCCAAAAAATTTTGGAGATGCTGCTGTGGATCTTGAAGAGGGAGATCAGTAAATTGCCCGCTTGTGTGCAACAACTGCACCATATTTTGTTTAAGTTCAAATCTCCCTCTAGGCTCTGGTTTGCGATACTTGATGTAACATTATTGGCATGTGGGATTGCCACCTCGCGAACCGGCCGTGCTGCTGCTTCTTCGGGCACTAACACTGTCCGTACTACAGGTGGATTATGTTGTTGCTCCATGATCGTCTGTCTGAGAAACTGCAGCTTTCTTTGTAGAGCTTCTCTTCTCTTACTGTGAAATATTCTTTCAGGCTCTAAATAAGATTCCACCAGCTCTTTGTCTCTTGCCAGTGTTCACAACAATTAAGTCTGCAAAATACAGGCTAAGACCAAGTTGTCAACACTAAGAAAATGAAAATACAGTAAATTAACACTTAAAACAAATTCACCAATTGCCAAGTCCCCGGCAACGGGGCCAAAAACTTGTTCGGGTGGTTTTGGGTTATAAAACCGACACGCAAGTGCACATGGTCGAACAAGTAGTAAGTGGCTTTAGTAAGCCAAGTATCGATCCCATAGAGACTTGGATTAGTTGCAATTTGCTCAAGTATACTATATTTTACTTCTAAATATGCCGACAACAACGTAACCAATAAGTTAATAGTTTGTTTTATAAATTTTTATACTAAAACTAAGAACAATTATCTACTTTGAATCTGAACTATGAATGAAAGCATGCTGAGGTTAAACAAACATGTAATGAAACTGATTATCATCATAAATTGGTTAATCTTTTCTTCCTGTTGCTAGCCAAGAATAATTGCCAAGAGATTAAAACTCTCGTATTTAACCTCACTTAAGAATCATGAACCATCCGTCTACATTTCTGTGATCGCATGCAAATCATGTCCTAGCCATACGATTCCGGTTCGTAAATTGACTAATACGACTTTCAGGTATATTTCTATCCTGAAAGCAAATCAAGACCCAATTTTCCCAAATCGAGTAGAGAACATATCCTATTAATTCACAACTTTCCAATTTCGTGCTCTCTCGAGTGAAACCGGACTTTTTAGATGTACATTAATGTAGGCCACACACCAATGCAGTAAGAACAAGAATTAATAGAACAAAATGGAAGAAAAGATGAAAAACCAGATAATCAATAATCAAATTTCATCACAATTGTTCATAACCTCAGCAAGGAGAGGAATTAGCCACTCATTTGTGGATTAATCATCATAAAACGAGTGTTAATCATACAAGCAATTGAATTAAAGAAGAAAGAAAGAGAGAAAAAACCCTGAACTTTTCATCCCTCAACTGCCTGTAACCCACGTCCTTGCTCCACCAAGTCTGAATTATGAAAAATGAACTTAAGTGTTCTATTTATACTGCTGGGAATTTTTCCCGGAATAATGAGCAACGTGTCACGGAGTGCATCGCGGAGCACTGCCTCCGTGACACGCCATGAACGCGGACCCTCACTGGAACTGGGGGTCCGGGAATTCAGGCTCAACGTGGCACGGCGTGCATCGCGGAGCACTGGCTCCATGCCACGGAGCAAACGCGGACCTCCACTGGAATTTGGGTGAATTTTCCCCATCCAGGCAGAATGCCTCTGTGATGGCAGCGTGACACGGCTCCATCACGGAGCCCCTTTATTTCATGCTGTCCAATGCCTTTTCCCTTGCTCGCATCCAAGTCCAACTCCGATATCATCCAACATGTATTTTCTCACATCCGCATGTGACTTTTGACGACTCTGAGCAGTTTTCAGCCTGTCCCTTATCAACTGAATCGTTACCATGGCCTCATGAACTTAATCAAGCCCTATCATGGATGCCTCACCAACTTTAAACCATCTGATGGGCGATCTACACCTCCACCTGTAAAGAGCATCAAACTGTGCCATTTGGATATTGAAATGATAGCTGTTATTGTAAGCAAACTCGATTAAGCGCAAGCGGTCATCCCGACTACCTTTGAAATCCATCACAGAGGCTCTCAATATGTCCTCAAGAGTCTGGATTGTCCATTCCACCTGACCATCCATTTGCGGATGAAATGCGGTGCTGAGCTTAACCTGAGTCCCATGCCCTTTTTGGTAAGACCGCCAAAACTGAGAGGTAAACTGAGTACCTCGGTCTAAAATAATAGAAAAGGGCACTCCATAAAGTCGAACCACCTCCCAAATATACAATCTAGCATAATCATCCGCTGAATCTGTGGTTTTGATCGGTAGAAAGTGTGCAGCCTTGGTCAACCTATCGACCACCACCCAAATGGAATCATAGTGTCGACGAGTATGAGGTAGGCCTGTAATGAAATCCATATTAATCTCTTCCCACTTCCAAGTGGGAATGCTGATATCCTGAAGTATGCCTCCCGGCCGTTGGTGCTCAACTTTCACTTGCTGACAATTCGGGCACTTAGCTACAAATTCTACAATATCCTTCTTCATGCCTTTCCACCAATATATTTCCCGCAAGTCATGATAGATCTTGGTGGAACCCAGATGAATAGAATACCTGGATCCATTTGCCTCATGCAATATCTAGTTCCTCAAAACATCAACATCTGGAACACATAGACGGCCCTGGTATCGCAGCACCCCATCTCTCCTTTGGGAGAAGACCTCCACCTTCTGACTTCCGACGGCTTCCTTCACCTTTACTAGAATTGGATCCTCACCTTGCCTGGCCTTCACATTCATCACCAAGGATGATTCTGATCCATTTTGCACAACAACACCGCCATCGGTCGAGTTAACCAATTTAACTCCCAACCTCGCAAGTCAATGGACATCCTTCACCAACTCTTTCTTTCCCTCATCCACGTGGGACACACTCTCCATAGAGAGTCTACTAAGTGCGTACACTACCACATTAGCCTTACGCGGTGGTAAAGGACACTCATGTCGTAGTCCTTTAGTAACTTCAACCACCTCCTTTGCCGAAGATTGAGATCTTTCTGTGTGAAAACATATTGCAAGCTCTTGTGATCCATGAATACATATACGTGGACCCCATAAAAGTAATGCTGCCATATCTTCAATACAAACACCACTACGACAAATTCAAAGTCATGGGTCGGGTAGTTTTTTTTATGAACTTTCAACTGTCTTGAGGCATATTCTATCACCTTCCTATGTTGCATCAACACACACCTGAGTCCAACTCGCGAAGCATCGCATTACACTACAAAGCCATCCGTACCCTCGAGTAGAGTCAACACTGGTGCTGAAGTGAGTCGGGTCTTCAACTCTTGAAAGCTTCTCTCACAAGAATCCGACCATTGAAACTTCACCTTCTTCTGAGTTAACTTAGTCAATGGTACGACAATAGATGAAAAACCCTCCACAAATCTCTGATAGTAACCCGCTAAGCCCAAAAAGCTCCTGATATCTGATGGGTTCACCGGTCTCGGCCAATTCTTTACCGCCTCGATCTTCTGAGAGTCTACTTTTATGCCCTCGCCTGATACCACATGGCCTAGAAATGCCACCGAGTCCAACCAAAGCTCACATTTGCTGAACTTTGCATACAACTGACGATCCTTGAGGGTCTGAAGCACTATTCTCATGTGAGCGGCATGCTCCTCCTCACTCCAAGAGTATATAAGGATGTCATCAATGAACACCATCACGACATGTCCAAATATGCCTTAAACATCTTGTTTATTAGATCCATAAAAGCTGCAGGGGCGTTGGTTAGTCCAAAAGACCTAACAACAAATTCGTAGTGACCATGTCAAGTCCTGAAAGCAGTTTTTGAGATGTCACTCTCCCGAACCCTGAGCTGGTGATACCCGGATCTGAGATCAATCTGGGAGAAACACTTAGCACCCTGAAGCTAGTCAAACAAATCATCGATCCTAGGTAAAAGATACCTGTTTTTGATAGTGACCTTGTTCAACTGCCGATAATCAATGCACATCTGAAGTGAACCATCCTTCTTCCGGACAAATAACATTGGTGCACCCCATGGAGACTTACTCGACCTAATAAGCCCTTATCTAACAGGTCCTTCAACTGATTCTTCAACTCTTTTAGCTCGACTGGAGCCATTCTGTAAGGCAGAATAGATATAGGCTACATGTTGGGAAAAAGATCTATACCGAAATTAACTCCCGCTCCGGAGGGACACCTAGAAAATCATGAGGAAAGACCTCTGGATACTCACATACTACTGGTACGGACTGGATAATCGGGGTCTCGTACTCCACATCCTTAACCCTAACTAGATGGTACAAGAAACCCTTAGAAATCATCTTTCTGGCCTTAAGGTAGGAAATAAATCGACCTACAGGCACAACTAAACTACCCTCCCATTCTAAGATAGGCTCACCCAAAAATCTAAACTCTACTAACCGGGTCCTACAATTGACTAAAGAATAGCATGCAAATAACCAATCCATGCTAAAAATAACATCAAAATCGGTCATGGATAACTCTATCAAGTCTGCTTCGGTGGCTTATGAAGAACTGAGACCAGACAATATCTATACACCCGTCTAGCTATAAATGAGTCACCTACTGGAGTAGAAACTGAGAAGGGCTCTAATAAGATATCGAGACCGACTCCGAAGCTACTGGCTATATATGGTGTCACAAAAGATAAGGTAGCCTCCGGTTCTAACAAGGCATATACATCAACATGAAAGACTCTCAATATACCGGTGACTACATCTGGTGAGGCCTCCTGCTCCTGACGAGTGTCTAAGGCATAGAATCTATTTTGCCACTGTCCACCAGCTGTGCTAGTAGATGCCCCCCGATGTTCTGGCGCTGTCTACCAGCTGTGCCTCTAATATCCTCGGCCGCACTTGTGACAAGCTGGAATGCTGGAGTCTGCGGGCCTACTGCCATGACCCCTCAAGCCTGATGCTCGCCCTCTCTGATCATGTCTGGGCCTAGATGGCACACTCAGCATTGAAGATGCTGGGGCTGATGATCTGTGGTGGGTCTGCTGTCAGTGTCCACCATAGACCTCTGTTGAGAGAATCTGTGGTCCTCAATCCTATCCCTCTTGGTCTCCCTCTCCCTCGAATGTGCCGCCTCCATTTGAGGAGCATATAGCACCATACGAGGGAATTCCATGTCCTGATGGAGCATAGTTGTCCTGCAGTTCTTATCCAAATATCCTGCTATACCATGCATAAATCTTCTCACCCATGCCCGCTGGTCGTCCACTAACTCCGGGGCATACTTAGATAGGCGGGTGAACTCAAGGGCGTAAACCTGAACAGTCATCTTTCCTTTCCTTAAATTCACGAACTCGGCTGCTTTCAACTCCCTTATTTCTCGAGGGAAGAACTGATCTAGGAATGAAACTTGAAACCCCTCCCATGTGATCATACCTACTCCTACAACCCTACTATCCTTCCATTAGTGGAACCAAATATGCACAACCCCCTTCAACTGGTAGGAGGCCAACTTTGTGCACTAAACACTACTCACCCTCGTAACCTAAGTGATCTTGACAATCTCATCAATGAAATCATGCGGGTCCTCATCTACCTTGGACCCCAGAAACTCCAGCAGGTTCATCTTCAAGAAGTCCCTAACTCAAGTCATCATCGCAATGACCTTTTTGCGGAACATGCGCAATGGACTGCTAATTGACTTGAGCGGTCAAGGCCTGTGCAAGCATCTAAATGGCATCTCGGAACTCAGCATGATCAGCTGGATCCGGTGCTTGAGGTTCCTAAACTGGTGGGGCTGGCTGATGCTCATGATTGTTTCCATCCTCGTGGCCCACAACACCTCCATTCCTCCTTCCATTCACTCTTGGAGGTGCCATGATTCTGTAATCGCGAATAGCATAAATTATAAGGATAGAAAGGCTATTCATCAAATGACATAGATCATGAAAGAAGGGGACATTTCCTAAAATGTCTAGTAGCCTCTTCTTCATAAATGTGGCGTGCTTTACACCCATGAAAAAGATGCTACCTAACGCGTTTTTCAGACTCCCTAGGACACATCAAACCTATTACTCTGATACCAAGTTTTTAACGATCCGAACAGAGGCCCATATCGTAGACACGGGATAAGGGACCTTGAAAGACCCCAAGTTGACCTATGGCATAAGCATTCAACTAGCTCATTCAATAAGCATGAAGAAAACATAATTATAACTCAGCGTAAGTCTCATACAACAGCACATTAGAATAATATCTAAAGCTATACATACATAAGTCAAAAAGCCTCTAGTCTAGATGAGTTGATGGGATAAGACCCCAACTAACTCCACAAAGCATAAAACTGAAAGACGACATGAAACTAAAAGTCTAGTCCTCGAAAGATGAGGATTCACCACTCATACGGGTGCTAACTCTGATAAGCGATTACGAACGGGGCTGAACTTGGGAAATGGATCCTGCATCATGAAACGATGCAACATAGAAAGTATGCGGTCAGTACGTATAATGTACCGAGTGTGAAAGGTAAGTAAGACTGCTTAAGTAAAATAAATCATTTAAAACATTTCATAACATATCATAAGCTTTTAAGTGTAAGTAGAAGGCTACACGCATTCATTCTAAAATTGTACTTTTATTATAACATGACCATGCATAGGTTTAGAACATCATGATTGACTTGAATGACTCAAGCTGAAACATAACATTTATATCAAAAGATGAACAATGAGTAAAACCTTGCTTTTTGAACATGCACGCATAAGTAATCATCATTAGTAATGAATATGAAAATTTGAATGATATAGACAGTGGGAGACCCGTCACTTAACTGACATACCACGATAGAGCTTATGTGGTCCCAACTATCACACTCAAGTGGGTAAAGCCATCCATAACCTTGCCAGGGCAATGGACGATACCATGATATATATCAAGCTGAAAGGGCAAATTGGGCTGGGGATTGCACACAAGGGAGGTCCCAATTATATAATAGTATCAACTATGTTGGCGCATAGTTCTGGGGCATAGGATAATCGACCCTTAACCCACTCGGTGCTAGATTCTTCTCCAAAAACATGCAATGCTCTACATCATATATAACGAAGTTGAACATCATCTATTGACGAAGCTCAACATTGTCTATTCACAAACCTCAACATTGTCCCTTGACGAAGCTCAAGATGAAATCATGCATAACTCAACATCATATGAAACGAAGCTCAACATTTTCTATTGAAAAAGATCATAACGAAATCATGCATATACTAGACATCATATGGATATGAAGCTCAACATTGTCTATTGACAAGGCTCAACATTGACATACATCTCAATTATGAATTCATGCATATAGGAGGCTTTATTCCGAAATACCGTAAGCTCAATCATCGGTGGGAGCATCTACTCCAAGTCATGTGGTAAGATACATGTAGAAATATTTACTTAACTTACCACAAGCTATAATTTATAATAAAAAATGGGAAATTTCACTTGACAATGTGGTAAACTTATGTTTGGAAAATCATCACTTTAAATCAACATGTGAGCATCACCCAAAGATTTATCATACTTGGATCTAATCAATTCATTTTGAAAACAACAACACAATCATGAGTAGTTTTAGAAACATGCTTTTCATCATCAACCTCATCATCATCACACATTTGTCATAAATCACTTCTTTTATGAACTCATAATCCATGGGCGTTTTAGATTCAAAATTTGGAAAATAATTTTTATAAAGAAAATAACTTAGAATCTGCCCAAGCTTCATAATCCATCAATATAAATACAATCTAATCATACCCATGTAAAGAGATTGAAGAATCATGCAATTGGGTAAAACCCCATACTTGATCATAGACAATTTATCACGTTTTGATAGGAATTGGGCATGGGTGTGGAAGAACACACCCACTCATAGCCTTACATACCTGGGATGGATGATTTTAACACTTCTCTAATTGCCCAAGATGAGATTCCAATGGAAACCGTCAAAACTTGCTCTAAATCCTCCCTTCAAGCTCTCAAGTTTGCATGCATGGAATGAACTAGCTTAGAATAGGTTTTCCCCTCTTAAAACCCTATAAAAAGAGCCTTAAACGACGTAGTATAGGTCTTAGGAACTTAGAAATTATGAAAAGACCCTTACTGAATTCGTAGGAAAACACTGCCAGGTGGTCCTAACGGACGACCTGACGGATCGTCACTGGCCCAAATGACTCATTATGTCGCTCGTCTGGTGCACTGGTTAAATGATCCTTTAGGGCTCGCAATAGGTGACTTAACGACCCGTTGCCACTGGTCACGACTCATTGCCACCTCCCATCATGTACACTGCCTTAGCATCAAATGGAACTCACCTTGCTTGATCAAGACTCACCTCATGAGTCATTGGGACAGACCATGACTCGTGCCGTCCCTTCCGTTAATTACACTGGTTCCTTCTTTTTCTCTTACTCCTCCCTCACCTCATGGATGACCTAAAACCTCATGGGGTCTGACCACGACTTGTTGCCACGCCCGTGGGGACCCTATCCTCTAGGCTTCCCAACTCTACATTGGCCTTCCCCATGAGTCACCTGAAGACTCGTGGGCTGTCCTCACGTCGTCCCACGACTCATCCTGTGGATGCAATATCAATTTCACAATTTTTCCGTTTTAACTCCTGGGTCTGATCTTTGAGCTCCCGGGGTATAACACCTATGGAGGTGGGTGTGCAAACACACTCCTTTCTGCTGCAGTCATGGCACTGGCTGTAGACAGTGCACTCAAAGGTGTGGAAACTGGGGCAATGGTCACCCCCTCAATAGTCATGACTGCCTCTGTGTCATCAACAACTTTGGTTGACTGTGGCTCACCCAAAGAGTCTTTGCCACCCACAAGCTCTCCAGGGGCAGTGGTGGAGCTCCCGGCTCCTCTAACTCGCTCCTAAATCTCAGACATGTGCTCATCATGAGACTGAATGCTAGTTGTTGCTGCTCGTTTGCGCTCGTTCTTCTCTCTTTTCTTCCTTTTTCTGGAGGTCTCCATATCAACTACCTTCAAGGCCTTTTTCTTCCCCTTATCCCCACCAGATGCTGTCGGAGCCCAGAATTCCTTGTGGTCGAGCTCCTCATCAAGCTCTTCATCAAACTCAAGGATGGTGGGGGCCGCTAATACAACCGTCTATCTAGATGACAACTCAGCGACTTGACTTTGAAGATCCCCCAACTCATCTCTCAAGCTACTCATGTCTGGATGCTCAGTTAAGTTCTCATTCAAATGGAGCTCAAAGTTGTCCAACCGGTTATGTAATTCTCTAGAAGCTTCCTCTATCTCAGCCTTCACTGAAGGCTTGACATTCTCCATCACCAGGTTGGCCTTTTTCATAGTCAACATCAATCTCTTGGCCATATTCTGGAGAAACTCCTGAGGAACCAAGACGCAGCCTGTTGGGACCTAGCTAGGAATGTCCATGGGAGGTATAGTAGAAGTACTTGAAGCTGCCTCTAAATGGAAGGCCTACGTAGCCAGCATCTCACTCTGCTCTGCTAAGGTGGGGGAATCTATATACTCTCCCCTATTAAATGTGGTGGTGGGACTGCAATGGGTAATCTAACCCAGCTGACCAGGTTCATGTCATTTTTAATCAGACCAATATCCACAGTCCTGTGTCCTTCAACCTCAACATCAGTCTCCCTCAACACCCTCACCCCGACATCTCTGCAAAGTTTATGGATAAGACTTGAAAATGGAATAGTGGTGCTCAAACCCATTGCACGGTCCTGAATCTCCTCCCTTATCACTCGCAGGATGTTGATGGCGTCTCTAGACATGATACACGTCAACGATGCTACTCTACCTACATTGTGGGTGTCATCATTCACTATCGGTGCCAACCTGTGGCGAACCAGTGTCTAGCAGGCCTTTGCTTTAAAGTTTAGCAAGGCTTTGGTGAGCTACCGACCACTAGTCATTCACTCTACCTTCTCCTTGTCCTCGGCTACTACCCTCGCTAGCCATCTCACCTAACTCTGTCTCTCCTCATGGCCCAGCTGCTTTACCCTTTTCAGGGCATCTACTCTACAGGCAAACTCAGTTGTGGCATCTAGAGCTCTGAACTGAGGCCCATAAAGCATCCTGGCAATGGTCCTCTCAGAGATGTCAACTTCTTGTCCTTGGACCACCACACTATCAAGCTTAGGTTGCTCTTTCATTCTCTGCCTGACCTTTTTTTTTGATCCATTGTTGCCAAGTAATTGGCGTAGAACTCCCTGACTAATTTAGCACTGCAGCTATCAGGAGTTCTAGCCATCCAATCAAATACATAGAAACTAAAGATCTGTTTTATCTCCTCAACCTCATTTAGTGCACTAGTCAAGATCCATGGTTCCTCTTGAATGCTCCACCTGGGGTGCTACTTGGAGGTGAGAGTTGGACCCTGCTCATAGATTTCCTATGCATCGGGCACCTGCCACATCATGGTCCGACTCTTTGGAGGTAGGGTATGATCATCTTCATCATCTTAGGCC
This sequence comes from Datura wrightii, assembly GCA_035772735.1. Taxonomy (NCBI): domain Eukaryota; kingdom Viridiplantae; phylum Streptophyta; class Magnoliopsida; order Solanales; family Solanaceae; genus Datura; species Datura wrightii. The sequence goes on from JASDFA010000016.1 coordinate 127,928,814, forward strand.
TCTTCCTCTAACCCGACCTCATCTGCTTCATCTCCAGATTAGGCCTCATCAGTCCCTTCATTAGCATTGGAGCCACTGCCGGACTCCTAAGGCTGCTCCTCAGCTCCCTCCTTAGACTGGGGTGCTTCGGCAGGTATGGCTGAAACAGCTTTGGCCTGAGCCTTGGCCTATGCCTTAGTGGTCTGTGGATCATCAATATCATCTATATTTACTTGGTATTCCTCCGCTGAACCACTAGGCGATCCCTTCTTCTGCTCAGATACGGAGGCCTCATCCCTCAAACCTCTCTGAGCAGCAATCTTAGCTCCGGCCTCCTTGTCCTCGGCCTTCTTGGTTGCTCTCCTCTTATTGTACCTGTGGAGAAAAAGGTTAGTATGTGTGATCTTAGAAAAAGGAAACAAGAACATCATATTGAGTATCTTATCATGAGTCATTTGTACAAGTCGTACCTAAGTGGTACGATCCGTACTAAGACTCATAGTATCTCATAGCATTGTCCCAACTTGTGGTACGAGTCATACCATGTTGGTCCGGTTCGTATCACTATTCATAGGAGATGTTCCAGGACATTTTGTTTCTCTGTATTTTTGTATGACTCATGTTATGGACCATAGTTGGATTCCATGAGTCGTACTAAGGGTCATACTATTTCTTTTGAACTTGAACCTTCTTGATTCATGGTACGACCACTAGGTATGACTCATAGTGAGATACCACAAGTTGTACTAGGGTTCGTACCATGAATTTCCAGTTAAACCGTCTTGGTACAGTCCCAACGAATCCTCCTACGAGTCATAATGAAAGACCATGAGTCATAGGAAGCCTCATGAAGCCTGTCCTCACCTTAAGCATGCTCAGTTCGTGCTAGTAAATCGCATTTTTGAGATGGGTACTCAGAATTCCCCACCCGATTGACTCACATGAACCATTTTTAACTACCCACTCAATTCTCATCATGAATTTTACCCATTAACTCACACCTCGAACATTTATTTAAGTCCTTGAGCATTTTTAACTCCTAAATCCATCGATAGAAATTATGCGTAGCCTCTGATCACATTCCTCCTCCTCATGTTTATGAGTGGAGGAATCACAGTACAATTTGGCTAACAATGATAGCAAGAAATTAACATTGAGAGTTTAGCACTTTCTATGATCAAATTCTTTGAACAATTCTTCTTTCCTTCGGGTTAGGGCTAGCAGTGCGACTAGAATGTGCAATTTAATTGCATGAATTAAAGCTCAAATGGGATTTGCGTGAGTTATGGATGGTTGAGGATTGAGGGGAGATGCTCATGGGTTGTGTTTGTGACTGAGTGGCAAATTTAGGTCAAACATTTGATCTTAAATAAGTTTGGGGTGGATTAAAACAATTTGGGTCGAGGCGGGTCATGGGGGTTATTTTATTTAAAATGCCCATCACAAATCATTGACCTAAGACTCGTCCATTCGACTCGTAGCAATAGACTATAGGAACATACCTGGGTACCCACGATTTTGTTGTACGAGTCGTACCAATGTACCACGACTTGTAGGTTGGAGCTTTTACACTTTCACACCTAGAATAGTTCATCATTATAGTGGGTACTATGACTCGTACCGTGGAGGTATGGTTCGTAATGACCAATCATAATGTGAATTCATGCACTAGACCAAGTCTCTGTTTTATACCACAGATAGTACTACGAGGCGTACAATCATCATATGGTTCGTACTGAGGCTCTTAATATAGTCCTGTTCTACCATTTTTTCATCCACTAGTTTTCATTTCACCTGCACATTGAACACACATAAGTCAAGATACTTGGGTTTCCTCCCAAGAAGTGCCTGCTTTAACATCGCATCACGATGCATATGGTTTAGTTACTCACAATTCACCAAACCAGCTCATGGGTTGCCTCCTAAGAAGTGCGTGATTTAACTTCACAACACGATGTAAGTCTCTTGACTACCCAGACTTCATCAAGGAACTTAGACTCATCCTCAATTGCTGACACTACTCTAAACTCATTGGGCTGTTTCATTGACCGACAGACATTAAAGGTAACCTCCTTCTGGTCAGTCTGAATTTCAACTGGACAGCTTCAACGTCCACCAAAGCACTCCCAGTAGCATGGAATGGTCACCCCAAAATGATGGGGACCTCAAAATCAACCTTGCAATCTAAGATCACTAAGTTAGCTGGGAATATAAACCAATCCACTTTAACTAGTACACCAAATAGGATCCCCACGGGCTTTTTAACTGTGCGATACACCATCAATAACTACATCGTAGTCGGTATGGGGGCTTCCAAGCCCCACTATCTACATACCTCTAATGACATCATAATGATGCTAGCACCTAAGTCACAAAGTGCCTTCTCAAACTCAAAATCACCAATTTTGCACGAAATGGTGAATGCACCTGGATCCTCCTTCTTTTGGCGAGGACCCATGAGGCTATGGCACTACAATGATGCAAGTTACCAACTAGCTCATAACTCATGGACCTCTTCCTAGTCACAAGGTCCTTCATGAACTTAGTATATCCGGGCATCTGCTCCAATGTCTCAACCAATGGGATGTTCACAAACAACTGTTTCAGTATTGATAAAAAATTTTGGAACTTCCCATTTTCCACCTTCTTCTTCATCCTCTGAGGGAATGGTGGCGGTGGTCAAGGATTGGTCTTTAAATATGAGTTTTCCCCTCTTTCTTTCCCTTCATCAGCCTTAGACCCCTTTACAATACCTAGAGCTTCTTTTGTCTTTCCATCTCCACTACAACCAGTAGGGGAGGGTCAACTATGGTCTTTTCCCTCGTAGTCATCACAACCACACAGTGACTATCATTTTTTGAATTTTAGAATGTGTTTCTAGGAAGTGTTCCTTTCTTCCTCTGATTTAGGGGTGCAGACATTTGACCAAGCTGCTGCTTAATCTCAACTTTTTGTCCCATGATAGATGTATCACCTCTAATATCCTTCACCAGGTCATCAGTTGATTTAGCCCTTTTGAGCAGCTTAGCCATCATGTTCTCCAATTTCGAGGGTCCAGCATCATCCTCACGAGCATTTGGAGGAACATAATAACCTGCACAGTTGTTATGGTAGCCTTCATTCGTTCTCCACTCTCCTTTCTTACGACCTCTGCTCCTATCCCTATATCCATTCCTGTTGTAGTTGTCTCTATACTATTTTCGACCTTGGTTTTTGGAACCTTGGCGTCAAGTGCCTAGTCTAGATCCTTGCGCGTTGGCCTAAAAACCCGCTACCTGATTGTCCAAAAAGTTTGCCTTCTCCTCAGAATCTGATTTCTCAAATCCCTGTTCCTGACCCTGAGCTCCAACTGCATTCACCTTCTAAGCTCCAGAGCCCATAATATGCTTTGTGAGTAGGTCTAAAGATGTCCTCATGTGAGCCAACTCCTGATCAAATTCCTCCTTTTTCCGCATTGGTCTACGTTCATCCCTATGACATATGTACTTGCAGTTGTCTCAGCTTCCGTGGTGTGCCAGGCCCTGTTCGTCTTAGTCACTCAAACAAGTATGAAAGTTGCTTGCTCCCACGAGTGACTCATCAATGCTCCTCCTGCCACCATATTTTCTACAGCCTTTGTGCTGTTGTTCAAAGACCTGTAAAAAATTTCCAACAAACTGTCATTGGGAATTTTATGATTCAAGCACTTAGTCAGATTCTTCTTAAATCTAAGCCAAGTCTCATGTAGTTCCTCAATCTTCAACTGCCAAAAATTATAGAATCATCCTTTAGCTGCAACATCCTAGAAGGTGGAAAGAACCTTTCTAAGAAGGCTTGCTTTAGCTCTCTCAGTTGGTAATGGAGTCACTGGACAACTCCGATAACCATAACATGGCCTCTCCAGACAAAGAGAATGGAAGAGTCTAAATTGTATGGCATCCTGGCTTATACCTAAAAACCTGTACGCCTTGCATATACCAACGAAGTTCATCAGGTGCAGATTAGCATCATCAGCTACGTGACCGCTAATTACCCCTTTCATGTTAAGCAACTAGATCACGATGCTAGTGATATCAAACTTTGCCCCAGCAGGCAAAGGTGGAGGTATAATGGCTCTTTCTGATAGGGCCTTATCAACATTCGGGTGATCATTATCATAAAACCGAGGAGCATATCTTTGTCCACTGTTACCCCTTCCATAGCGGCCAACATTTACTATCTCATCGCAAGCATCCTCGGCTTCCTGAAGCACTGTCTGCTGAGCTAACTCAGCTTGGCGAGCTTCTTCTACCAATCGTGCCTCTCTTTGATCAGCTTTTTCTATTTTTTGCATTGTTCACTCTAGCTCAAGATTAAATGGAATCAGAGGATTTTCACTTCGTCGAGTACTTGAAATTCACCAATTGGCAACCTATGAGTGTCACAAAAAAAAGAAAACATAAATGAGGAAATAACGACTAAAAGTTAAACACAATAATTACTCTAATCCTAAGTCGTATTTCCCTGTGACGGCGCTACTTTTGATAACACTTAATCACACCTTTGGAAAATTATGATGCGGACATTGTCAATAAAGAACCCAATAAAGATTGGGGTTGATCCCATGGGGAATATGGTCAGGATGTAGAATAATGCTAGTATTTAGACATTCAGTTTGATTATCTCTAAATTGGGGGTTTTGAAGAAGTGAACACTTAACAGTATTGAAAATTTAAGTTGTTAACAAGTTGATGCAATTTACTAGGGAGGTGTTTCCCATGGCTTCATAACTACTTCAGATTTTACACTAGTGATCTATCCCAATACTTAGATTGTGGAACTGATAACTTAGGTTCATCCAAACGACTGGTTCATCCCTATTGGATGACTATACTAAATACCGGATTAGGTCTCTTAAGTAATTTCACTTTTACCGTTATCAATTTTTTCCAAATTTACTATCCTGCAACCACAACTCAAGTTATACAATGAATCATATAATTCAAGGCTTTGTTGTTTTTCTCTTTTCCTAATCTCTACTTCTCTAGATTCAAGCAAATAGAAAATTCGGACATGTCCTAATATTGCACATCGTTAGTAAACATTTAAGATTGAAGAGAAGACAATAAAAGCATTCATATTGGTTTAGAATCACTTTGTGCAAACCCTAGTTTTTTAATTCTCAATGGTTCTCACAGCCCTAGCTGTGGAGTGTCTAGCTTCTCATGATTATAAGTAAAGAGTTAGCATTCATTGAAGAAAACATAACTAAAGAACTCACAATGAAGATTGAAATAAAATGCACTTGGTTATTGCACAATTCAACTTTGATCAATTCAAGAATAATGAAGTAAAACACAAGAATATCGAAAAATTGAAGAAGAATCTCCCAAAAGTCGAATTCTCCTTCAAAGTAGTCGTCTTCTAATATCTACTAACAAAAATAACCTAGAAAAGTATTTATATAAATAATTAGAAACCTTTCCTACATTAATACGAAAAACTAATTAACTGCCACCACCTTCTCCTATGACTCCTAACTTGATCATACGAGTTATAGCTTCACTCATATAGTTCCTGGAAGCTTTGAATTTGGCTAATTGTTGGGAGCTGGTACAACTTGTACAATGCTCATACGAGTCGTACAATCTATCTTGGTCTAGATATGAGATATCTGGAATTCTCTTAATATTTCTACGAGTGTCTTGGTACGACTCGTACCTTGCTACTATGGCTCATGGTTGCCTTTTGTACCATGGGATCTTCCATTCAATTTTGTTCTGAACTTCACCACGGCTCCTTGGTACGGTTCATAGGTAGTCATCATGACTCGTGGTTTCCATCTGTACCAGGAGACTAATCAAAGTGAATTCTTCTAATATTTTCCACTAATCACAGTACGGCTCGTACCAAGAGTTGTAACTGGCCAATACCTTGTGCATTATCTTTTTGAAGTTTACCATGACTTACAGTATGGCTCGTTCAACCAAGGTACGGCTCGTACTGAAGTTTGTACTTGACTCAATTTTTGCACTCTTTTTCCTTCTTTCACCGCTTTCAACTCAAAAACCTTATTTCCCTTAAGACAAAGCAAAAGTGCATCATATCCGTATACCACCTAAGACCAAGCATGCTTTCTCAGTTTTAAGCGTTGAAAGTGCTGTAAACCCACAACACACACATTTCTTTAAAAAAATTAAAAAAACCAAAACATATCACTTTTGCAAGTTATTAAATCATACATACTTAAAATAAGCATCATAATTCAAAATCATGGAATGATAAGTTAAGAATTCATAAACATTGATGCATGTTAAATATGTCATCCTGCTTGAAATAATGGAATCATAGGCTTAAATTTCATAAAACATGCATAATAGGGCATAATTTCTAATAACTTGAAAACATGAATTGATAATCAAATTGAGTGAAAAATCTGCCCATTAGTCTTAAATCATTAATTGAGACATGAGGGAATTGGATCCATATACATAGTATAGTTATTTACATAGAATTGGGTTAAACCCTAGAATTTCAATACACTTGATTAGAAACTTGAATTCATTAATTAGAGGAGGATTTGGGAATGAGGGTGGAACAAATGCCCCTATTCATGGCCCTACATACCTAGGTAACTTGATTTCTAAGCTGGTCTCAAAAGCCCAAACGAATTGAGAGTGAATTTGGTGAGGAACCCTAGTTTGATCTTGGAAGATGATTTCAAATTCAATGAAATAATGAGAGCATAATGACTTAGGCTAGGTTAACACCTCTTAAAATATTCTTTAGGAAGATTAAAACAACGTAGTTTAGGATTTAGGAACTTTAAAATTACAAAAACACCCTTAATGATTCGACAGAAAATTGCACACTACCAAACCTAACGAGGGACAGGACGATCCATTGGGAAACTTGACGGGTCATCCCCTAATCCATTGCCCCTGAAAAATCCTTCTCTATTCTCTGATCTTTCTCACTAATGAGTCACTTAACGAGTCATCAGGGGACTTGACGACTCATTTCTCCAATCCATTCTGAACACTAAAAATCAACTCTTTCTTCACCACGGCACACTTAACGGGTCATACCATGACTTGTGATACCAAACGAGTCATTTTCCCACTCATCATGAATTTTGGAATATAACTTTTTCTCCAACTTAGCACCACTTAACAGGTCATTCAACAATTCATCAAGTGACTTAATGAGTCACCTGACGAGTCATTCCTAACCTGGTGTAGATTTCCCTGTTTTCTCTGATTAAACCTTTGGGCCTGATCTTAGAAACTTTTGGGGTGTTACATTATTTCTCCCTTGGGAACATTATCCTCGAATGTAGATTAAGAATACTAAAAGACTAGGGAAAGAATTGCAATCCCAAAACTGAACAATCATAGCTGAAAACTGACAGAGTGATTGACTCCGGACTGATATACATGACTGAACTAAATTCATGAAACGTACATGCATGCTATGACATGAAAGAAACTTAGAGACATGAAATTGACATGAAACTAAATAGGACTAGGGAGGAAACTAGTACCTCATGCTAGAACTAAGCCGGAAGGGAAAAGATGCGGGTATGTAGCCATCATATCTGCTTCGGCTTCCCACGTAGCTCCCTTAATAAGCTTATTTCTCCACAACACCTTCATTGAAGCTACTTTCTTATTCCTCAACTTTCAAACCTGACGATCAAAGATCTCAACCGAAACCTCCTCATAAGTAAGGCTATCCTTCCAACCTATGCTCTCAACTGGAACAACTAAGGCTGGGTCACCAATGCATTTCTTCAATAGAGATACATTAAAAATTGGGTGCACTAAAGCCAACTCTTCTTCTAGCTCTAACTCACATGCCACCATGCCAACTCACTTCAGAATCCTATAAGGACCAACATATCAGGGACTAAGCTTCCCTTTCTTACCGAACCTCATCACTCCCTTCATGGTAGACACTTTCAAAAACACCCAATCATCAACCTCATACTCAAGCTCTCTCCTCCTAACATTCGCACAAGATATCTAACGACTCTGAGCTATTTTTAGCCTTTCTCTAATACGTTGAACTTTCTCCACAGCCTCATTAACTGGATCTAGTCTGATCAACGTAGCCTCACTTACCTTAAATCATCCAATAGGTGGCCTACACCTCTGTTCGTAAAGAGCCTCAAATGGAGCCATCTGAATGCTGGAGTGGTACCTATTATTGTAGGAAAACTCAATGAGAGAAAATTGATCATCCCAACTATCCTTGAAATTAATCGCACACGCTCTCAACATATGCCCTTCTACAAAATAACTTCCCAAACTGACAAGTGAACTAAGTACCCCTATTTGAGAGGATGGACAAAAGAACTCCATGTAATTGAACCAACTCCTTAATATATCGTCCAACATAATCCTCAGCTAAATTAGTAGTTTTGACTGGTAAGAAATGGGCTACTTTGGTAAACCTATCCACAATTACCCATATGGAGTCATACTATTAAAGTGTACGAGGAAATCCTGTAATGAAGTTCATATTTATCTCTTCCCACTTACAAGTAGGAATGCTAATGTCTTGAAGCATGCATCCAGGTCTCTGATGCTCAACCTTTACCTGTTGGCATTTCGAACACTTAGCCACAAACTCCACTATGTCCTTCTTCAATCCATTCCACCAATAGACTTCTCGTAGGTCACAATATATCTTGGTGGTACCTGGATGGATAGAGTACCGTGATCCATGGCCTCATTCAACATCTTCTCTCTCAAGTCATCTACAGTGAGCATACATAATCAGCCATAATATTGGCGTACACCATCTTCACCTTGGGAGAAAACCTCCACTTTTTGATTTCGAACTACTTCCTTTAGCTTCACTAGGATAGGATCCTCACCTTGCCTAGCTTTGTCTTCCGTCACCAATGTAGATTCCAACCCATTATGAACAATAACACCACCATCTATTGAATTTGTAAGGAGAACCCCTAAATGAGAAAGCCTATGGATATCCTCCACCAACTTCTTCTTCTCATTCTCGAGATGAGACACTCTCCATGGATAGCCTATTAAGAGAATCTGTCACTATATTGGCCTTGCCCGAATGATAAAGGATGCCCATGTCATAGTCCTTCAGAAGCTCTAGCCATTTCCATTGCCACAAATTCAGGTCCTTCTGAGTGAATACATACTGAAGGATCTTGTGGTCTGTGAACACATCCACATGCACCCCATACAACAAATAATGCCTCCAAATATTTAAAGCAAACACCACAGCCTTCAACTCTAGGTCATGCATCGGATAATTCTTCTCATGAGTCTTACTCTGTCTAGAGGCATACACAATGAACTTTCCATGCTACATCAACACACAACCAAGACCAAACCTAGAAGCATCACAATACACAACAAAACTATCTTTGCCCTCTAGCGGGGTCAACACTGGGACTGAATTGAGTCCAGTCTTTAAATCACTAGCTAGCTCCTAATATATGTCGGACTGACAAGTCTAGGCCAATTCTTCACTGCTTCTATCTTTTGAGAATCCGCCTGCACACCATCACTAGACATTACATGACCCAAAAATTCTATTGAGTTTAGCCAAAACCCACACTTGCTGAATTTAACAAATAGCTGGCGATCTTTGAGATTCTGCAACACAATCCTCAAATAAGTGGCATGCTCCTCCTCACTACGAGAGGATATAAGAATATCATCTATGAAGACAATCACGAACATGTCAAAATACTGCTTGAACACCCTGTTCATCAAATCAATAACATTTGCAGGAGCATTCGTTAGTCCAAAAGACATAACTATGAACTCATAATAACCATACTGAGTTCTGAAGGCTATCTTCAGAATGTCACTCTCCCTAACTCTGAGTTGGTGGTAACTGGACCTAAGATCTATCTTAGAAAAGCACTTGGCACCCTGAAACTTGTCAAATAGGTCATCAATCATGGGGAGGGGATACTTATTTTTGACTGTGACCTTTTTCAACTACCGGTAGTTGATGCACATCCTAAGGAAACCATTCTTATTCAGGAAAAAGAGAATTGGAGCACCCCATAGGGATTTGCTAGGTCTGATGAAACCCTTATCTAGGAGATCCTTCAACTGCTCTTCCAACTCCTTTAGCTCAGGTGGAGTCACTATGTAAGGAGGAATGGATATAGGCTACATATCAGGGACAAGGTAAAGTCAATCTCCCGTTCGGGAGGGAATCCTGGTAGATCATTTGGAGACACCTCCAGATACTCGTATACTATAGGAACTGACTAAAGAGTTGGGGTCTCGGATGTAGCATACTTGACCTAAACTAGATGGTACACACAATCCTTAGAGATCATCTTCTTAGCCTTGAGATAGAAAACAAAGCGACCTACAGGCATAGTTGAACTACCCTTCCACTCTAAGATTGGTTCATCTAGAAACAAGAACTCTACCGTATGGGTTCTACAATTGATTGAGGCATAACAAGCATGTAACCAATCTATACCAAAAATAACATCAAAATCGGTCATATCTAACTCCACTAGGTCGACTGAGGTGACCTTCTGAAGAATAGTGAGGAGGCAATTGCTATACACCCGTCAAGCTAAAGCCAACTCACCAACAGGAGTACAAACTAGAAAGGGTCCTAACAGGATTTCAGGATTGACTCTGAAACTAGCAGCAACATAAGGGGTCACGAAAGATAAAGTAGCCCCTTGATCTAACAAGGCATACACATCAAGTTGGAATACTCGTAACATACCTACAACCACATCGGGAGAGACCTCCTGCTCTTGACGAGATGATAGTGCACAGAACTTGTTCTGGCATGGACCTCTACCTGCACTAGAAGATGGGCCCTACTAAAATGGGTGAGCTATTGAAGCTTCTGAAGTGGTAGTTGGGGTATGACCTCTACTGTTACCCAATCTAGCTAAAGGACAATCTCTAAGCATATATTTTGGCTTCCCACACCCTAACCAACCATCAGTACCAACCAAGCATTCTCCAGGGTGCTTCTTGCCACACTTCCTTCAAGCCGAAAATGTGTGCTCCCTTAACATGATCCTCTATCCCCTAGAGCCTGACACCCTGCATCTCTAATCTCCTCGAGGTCTAGATGGAATGTTGGATGATGAGGAGCTGGTCCTGACAACCTCTGGTGGAACTGAGGGCGGTGTCGACTAATGGATCTCTGCTGAAAGTGCTCATGACTCTTTGTCCTGGCCCTTTTGGCCTATCTCTCCTTCTCCTTCATCTGCTCTGCCTCTATCTGCTGGGCATATATGATTAGTCGGGAGAAATCTATATCATTGATCAACATGGTGGTCCTGCACTTCTTGTCACAATCCGATTATAGGCCCAAATCGAGACACAGAACCTAGAACCATAAATGGCCTCAAGTCAACCCATGGCATGAACATGACAACTAAAGATCATTATAACAAAGATGATAACTAAAATCTTAAATAGCAGAAATCTGAATAACAAATGTTTATCCAACAAAAACATCACAACACAAAATTTGGAGCTGAATATACAACTCTATGTTTGAAAAGCCTCTAACATACTAACGAGCTGATGGGACAACACCCCAACTAGGACACTAGAAATTTTAAACTAAAATCACATAGCTCAACTAACTGAATGTCCTAGAAGGATGAGGATTCACCAACTAGAGAAAACTAGATAAGCTCGGGAGACTGGCTAACGGCGAGACTGAGTCTAAACGTGTATCATGAATTGATATAGCATAGAGTATGCGGTCAGTACTTGGAATATACTGAGTATGCAAGGTAAGTAAAACAGGCTAAGTAGATATAAGCTAAAATCATGCATAGCACAAACCATATCCCTATAAGATTATGAAAGTATGGACTGCATGCTGATATTTGAAAAAATGATTAGACATAAACTGAATCTCATAACTGAATTGGATGACCCAAAGATGAAACTCATATTCATAAGTAAGATTGATAAACTGATCATTGGGTAAAACTTGTTGAAAACATAATATCATAACTGATGAACATGCATAACTGAAATCATAAGGAACAATAGGAGACTCGCTATATAAACGACATTATCACGATAGAGCTTACGTGATCCCAACTATTACATTCAAGTGGGCAGAGCCATCCAAAGCCTTTCCAGAGCTAAGGGCGCTACCATAATATCGATATCAAGTTGAACGCCCGTTCAGGGTAGGGGAAGCTCACAAGGGAGGTCCCAAAGTAACTGAATGATACATTGGCACGTAGTTCTTAAACTCAGGGTTTTCCTGAACCCCTAGCCTACTCGATGCTAGAAACTGCTCCCAAAAATATGCAAATTCTCTCCATCATTTTTCAATGAAGTTGAATCCATTGTTTTTCAATTAAACCGATAATGTACTAACATGCATAGTCTGAAATTTGAATATGGGGAGCCTTGGCTCAAAACATACCACAAGTTGAAAGTGGGAGTATCGACTCCAAAACCATGTGGTAAGCTAATATTATAAAACTGAACTGAATCATGAAAACATACTTAAATCATGTGGGCTTGCCCAAAATTTTAACATACTTGAAATAGACTTGATAGTTAAAACCATGGATTCTTACATGAGTAAATCATGAACATTCTATCATACTAGATATCTCATTATACTTGAAAACATAGATCATAAACTTGACTTTTCATAACACTTGCATAATTGGCCATAATTCTTCTAAATTTTTAAATCATGAATTTATAATCAATTTGCACATAAACACTGCCCATGAATCTTAGAACATCATTTGAAACATGAAGGGGATTGACCCATGAATTAAACATAGAGAATTTCATAGATTGGATTAAAACCCCATCAAATCTGGATTGGGGTTGGTAGAGAAGAGGACTAAATATCCTCACCAATCCCAAAACAAGATTGGGATTGGTAGCTCAAAGGACTGAAAATCCATCTAATTCCATTTATTTGCTATATCTGTTTGTTCTGATCAATCTAAATTACTCTTATTTCTTATAGTTTGAATTACTATGTTTTTTATTTCCAATATGAATCTCGATCTCTATTGAAAAAATCAAATCAATGAAGGAAAAGCGATAGATATAGGCATATGATGGTCGTTGGTCAAGTAGGCCTCTATCCTCTAGTGGTTTAGGACATCTCTCTTTCAAGAAGGCAGCGGGGATTTGAATTCCGCTGATGATAGGGTACTACGAAAGAAAGTTGATCATGGATTACCAATATGTCATTGCAATTTCTAGATTATTATGTGATGATTTTTTAACTTTCCAAATATAGAAAAGAAATAGAAAAAGATAGACTAAAAATGACATCTATCATGTCAATGACACCAAAGGAATATTAAATTAGTGGAATTGAGATATGGATGGAATATAATGAAATAGAGCCACTTTGAGGTTCCATCTGAAATGAGGCATGTAAGGAAGCCACTACAAAGAAGTTTCGGGAGTTACGAAGGAAGCTTCAAGCTCATATGGGTCATGGGTTAGGAATGGGAATTGAACTCTCTGAGATCAAATCTCCTATTTTATGGTGAGATGAGTCATTTATTATTATGATAGGTGTCAAGTGGAAGTGTAGTGATGTATGCAGCTGAGGTATCCTAATAGAATCATACACTTGAATTCATTAAACTTGAGATGGAATTTGGCACGAGAGTGAAGGGAAACTCTCATTAATGACCCTACATACTTGGGTAAGCTGATGCTACACCCTTCCTTGAAAGCTCAAGAGATTTGGGGAAGAACTAGGAGAATTCTTAGACTTGATCTTCAAAGCAACCCTCTAGTCTTGCATGCATGGGAGCAAATGATTTAGAATACGCTAAACCTTCTTAAAACTTTCCTAATAGAGCTTAAAACAACATAGTTTAGGGATTAGGAGCTTAGAAATTGCGAAAACACCCTTACTAAATTCACAAGAAAAAATGACTCTGCCAGTCCTCACGAGGGACTTCACGAGTCGTTGGGACCACCCATGGCTCATGGTCCACACTCGTTACTACGACTGGAAATTCAGACCTTCAACTCTGTAACCTAACCACGACTTACGTCACAGGTCATGAAGTGAACTTCATAGCTCATGATTGTACCCGTGAAGACCCTCTGTCTACGACTCATGGGTTGAGCCACTAGATGAGTTATTGCCCACTGAACGACTCATCATCCCACTTGTTGTCAAGTCCCCAGAACAATTTCCAACCTCCAATCTTTTGTCTGCCTAACGAGCCATATCACTAATCGTGAAGTGACTTCACGGGTCACCGAACGAGTCATCCTGTGACCTAGTCCAACATTTTCCTGCTTTCTCCGCTTAAACCCTTGGGTCTGATCTTAACATTTTTTGGAGAATTACAATATCTCCCCCTTGGGATCATTCGTCCTTGAATGTGGGTAAACATACTAAATAACTAGGGAAAGGAACTTCCATCCCAAATATTGAGTATCTGAAGCTAAAAACTGACGAAGTGACTGACATCAGACTAAAATACATGACTGGACTAAATTAACGAATCACACATATAAGCTTTGACATGAAAGAAACTGAGAGACATGAACTAGACATGAAACTAAATAGAGTACTAAGGAGGAAACTAGTACCTCAAGCTAGAAATGAGCCAGAAGGGAAAAGATGCGGGTATTTAGCCATCATATCTGATTCAGATTCCCACATAGCTCCCTCAACAAGCTGATTTCTCCACAGAACCTTTATTGAAGCTACTTCTTTGTTCCTCTACTTTCGGACCTGATGATTAAGGATTTTAACTAGAAACTCTTCATAGCTAAGGCTATCCTTCACCCTAATGCTCTTTAATGGAACAACCAATGTAGGATCACCGATGCACTTCTTCAATAGCGATACATGGAAATTGCACGCACTGACGCTAACTCCGTGGGAAACTCCAACTCATACGTCACCTTGCCGACACATCTCAAAATCCTGTACGGGCCAACATATTAGGGACTAAGCTTCCCCTTTCTTTCTGAATCTCATTGCTCCCTTCTATTATACCCCAAAAGCCCGAAGATTAGACCCAGGAGTTGAAACAGAGAAAAACTGAAATTCTACACTAGATCTCAGGACAGGTCGTTAGATGACCATGAAGAGGGACCACGAATCATGGGGTGACTCATGGTCAAGGAAGCGGAATGTGGTTTGGAGGGGTCACCACGGGCATGACCACGAGTCGTCGTTAGGCCACACTAGTCATGGTTTCACCCGTGGCTTGGACTGGAAGTCACAAGGAAATTTTGGACAGTGGGGATCACGGGTGGTGACCACGAGTTGTGGTCATCCATCATGATTCGTGGGGTCCCCTATTAGAAATTTGGCACTGAACGCCACAAAATGAGGCCACGAGTTGTGGCTATAAGGGACGAGTCATCCAGTACTCGTGGGGACTGGCAGCCAGCAAAATCCTGCGACTTTAGTAAGGGATTTTCCGTAATTCTTATGCTCTAAGGGTCCTAAACTACGTCATTTTAACTTATGAAAGGTGGGTTTAAGAGGGAAAACTATCCTAAAGTCTTCATTCATGCATGCAAAGAATAGGAGAGTGATAGAGAGGTGATCAAGGTGATTTCAAGGCTTTCTACTCCAATTTCCTCTTGGGCATTCAAGGAAGTGTAGGGATTGTAGGTTTACGAATGGGTGTTTCCGTTCGCACCCATGCCCATCCTCTATTAGTTTATGAAATTCTACCAAAAATCTCATGGGGTTGCAACTCAAATTTTGTGAAAATTTAATTATTTGCTAGTGGGATTTTATGATCTATGATTTTCGTCATATTTTATGGATTTTGATAAGATTTTACAACTATTTTCGATTATAGATTTATTGATTTCAATCTCTACTCAATTAAGCCTACTTATGCATGATCTATGATGAACCGATTCATGATCTACACTTCAATTCTTGATATCTACAAACCCAACATGATCTATTATTTGAAATATGGGTATATTCAAATACCCAACATGATTTGATGATTTACAAGTTATGTGCATGATTTGAAGTATGCATAGGCCTAATGATTTATGAACTATTGATGATGAAAACCACGTTTTTAAGTTACACATGTTTATAAGCATGTTTTCAAATGAATTGAGTATTGTAAAGCATGGTGAAGTATTGGTCAATGCCCACATGATGATGAATGATTTACGTTTTATGAAATGATTCTCATGATTTATCGATTTATGATGTTGGCCGACTAAAGGGTCTTTGATTTTTGGCTAATCATGTTTAATGGGGATCAATGAATGATGAATGTTTATTTTAGCCATGAATCTACATGAATGGTGTTATTGATTTATGTATGAGCCTATATGCATGTTTTTGGGAGCCGTGTCTAGCACCGAGCAACCCGACATTGAAAGGACTACACTGGTGTCTCATAACCACGTGCCACTGTGGGAATATAATGATACATTATAGTGATAATGATCCCCTCTTTTTGTGATATCACATAATGCACGTCCCTCGCCTGGCAAGCCAGGGGCGACTCTGCCCACTTGAGTGAGATAGATGGGGACTCATGAAAGGCTCTACCATGATGGTGTCGGTTATGATGAGTCCTCCCATTGTTCCGCATGTTTTTATGCATAGTTCTGTTCACGATATTGGCTCAAGTGATTATTTGATAAAGTTTCTCTTATGATTATGAAAATGGATGATTATGATTGATTTGAAAACCTTGAGCCTTATGTTATGTCACGATATTTATGATATGAGTATGATGTCCTACTCTCATGATGTTTTTTGAGTTTTCATGTATTTTAAGTGTCCATTTTACTTATCTTGCATACTCGGTACATTCCACGTACTGACCACATACATTCTATGTTGTATGGTTTTATGATACAGGACCTGACTCTCAAGTTCATCCTCATTTGTAGATCATCTCAGAGTTCACCTTAAGCTTATTGGTGTGTCCTCATGTTCCGAGGGCCGTTTGAAAGACATTTATGTTATTTATGTAGTACTTGGCCAGGTTAGTTGGGGCTGTTGTCGCATCAACCCATCATATGTAGTAGAGGCTTTCAGACAGTATGTAGCACTCAGCTTGCGAGTATGTCTAGTGACACCCTATGATATGTTATGTTATGATATGTCTACGTTTCCACTATGCCTTACATTCAGTTTTCCACTTAAAGAGAATGAAGTTAGATGTACGCTTATTCCATGGGTCGACTTGGGCCTCTCGGGGTTCCTTGTCCCGTGTTACGATCCGAGTCTACATTCGGGTAGTGACAAACTTTTTCACGACCCAAACATTGACCCAGATCATAACAAACTTGGTATCAGAGCAATAGGTTTGAAGTGTCCTAGGGTGTCTGGAATATGCATTAAGTAGTGTCTTTTTCATGGGTGTGAAGCACGACACACTTATGACGAAGGCTATGAGACGTTTAGAAAATGTTCCCCTCTTTCATGATCTATGTCGTGCGATGAAAAGTCCTTTTATTCTTCTAATTCGAGCTATTCGCGATTGCATAATCATGGCTCCTCGAAAAATGAATGGAAGGAGGAATGGAGATGGTGAAGTCAACGAGGATGGAAATGGTCATGGGCATCAGCAAGCCCACTAGTTCAGGAGCCCCAAGCACCAGAGCCGGCTGCCCATGCTGAGTTCCGGGATTCTATTCAGATGCTTGCGCAAGCCTTGACTACTCAGGTCAATCAGCAGGCCATTGCGCATGTCCCGCAGAATGGCAACGCAGCGACGACTTGAGTTAGAGTTTTCTTGAGGATGAACCCGCTGGAGTTCCTTGAGTCCAAGGTAGATGAGGACCCACATGTGTTCGTTGACGAGATTGTTAAGATCACCCAAGTCATGGGGGTGAATGGGGTTGAGTGCACCGAGTTGGACTCTTATCTATTAAAAGGGGTCGCGCATATCTGGTTTCACTAATGGAAGGATAGCAGGGTCACAGGAGCAGGTCCGGTCACTTGGGAAGAGTTCCATGTTGCATTCCTAGATAGGTTCTTCCCTCGTGAGATGAGGGAGATGAAGACAACTTAGTTCATTAATTTGAAGCAATGGAGAATGACTATACAAGAGTATTCCCTTGAGTTCGCACGCCTATTGAAATATGCCCTAGAGTTGGTAGCCGATCAGAGGATGCGGGTGAGTAGATTCGTCCATGGAGAGAGGGTTATTTGGACAGGATTGCAGGACTTCCATGCTTCATCAAGATATGGACTTTCCTCACATAGTACTATACGCCTAGCAGATGGAGGCGGCTCATACGAGGGAGAGAGAGGCAAAGAGGGCTCGGACAGATAGCCATGGGCTTACTCATCAGAGATCTAGTGATGGCCACCGCCATCAATTTTAGCAGCGGTCACTAGCTCCAACACCATCATAAACTAGTGTTCCATCTAGACCCAAGGGTGATCATAAGAGAAGGGCTTCGGGATCGAGGGATCAGAGGAGCACGCAGATAAAGCAAACCTTACCAGCCTGCGGAAAGTGCAACAAGATTTATGCCGGGAAGTGTTTGCTCGCTCAGATATTTTCTATGGGTGTGGTAGGACCAGCCACATGCACCAAGCGTGTCCATTTTCTAGACAGGATGGTGATAGGGGCCGTACATGGACCACCAGGACAGTAGCAACTCCAGCACGTTTAGCTCCAAAGGGAGCATCTTCTAGTGGGGGTGGCGGACCGCCAAAATAGATTTTATGCCCTCACTCCGCGTGAGGAGCAGGAGACTTCACTGGATATGATCGCTGGTATGTTGCGAGTTTTTCATATTGATATTTATGCTTTCTAGATCTGAGGGCTACCTTGTCTTTTGTGACTCCTTATGTTTCTAGGAGCTTTGAAGATAGTCCCGAGACTCTGTCAGAATCATTTTCAGTTTCTACTCTTGTCGGTGATTCGGTTGTAGCTAGGCGGGTGTATAAAGGATGTTCGGTCTCTATATTGTATAAAGTCACCTCCACAGACCTTGTAGAGTTAGCCCTGACTGACTTTGATATTATTCTTTAAATGATTGGTTGTATGCGTGTTATGCTTCTGTAAATTGTAGAACCTATGCGGTGGAATTTCGTTTTCTAAGTGAATCAGTTTTGAAGTGGAAAGGTAGTTCGGCTGTAGAAGCAGGTCAATTTATTTCATTTCTTAAGGCCAGAAAGATGATTTCTAAGGGTTGCATGTATCATCGAGTTAGGGTTAAGGATGTTGAGTCCGAGACCCCGACAATCCAGTCAGTTCTGGTGGTGTGTGACTATCCAGAGGTCTTTCCTGATGATTTGTTAGGAGTTCCTCTTGAGCGAGAGATTGATTTTGGTATTGACCTTCTACCCGACACGCAGCCTATATCTATCCCTCCTTACAGGATGGCTCCATCCAAGCTAAAAGAGTTTAAGGATCAGTTGGAGGACCTGTTAGACAAGGGCTTCATCGACCGAGGAAGTATCCATAGGGTGCACCAGTGTGATTTGTCTGGATGAATGATGGTTCGCTTCGGATGTGCATTGATTATCGGCAATTGAACAAGGTCACCGTAAGAATAGGTATCCCTTACCATGGATTGATGATTTGTTTGACCAGCTTCAGGGTGCCAAGCGTTTCTCAAAGATAGATCTCAGGTCCGGGTATCATCATCTCAGAGTGCGGGAGTGTGATATTCCGAAGATAGCTTTCAGGATGCGGTATGGTCATTATGAGTTTGTAATTATGTCTTTTGGACTAAAAAATGCTCCTGCAGCTTTTATGGACCTGATGAATAGGATGCTCAAGCCATATTTGGATAGGTTCATGATCGTATTCATCAACTACATCCTTATATACTCTCGGAGCAAGGAGGAGCATGCTGCTCATTCGAGAGTAGTGCTTCAGACTCTCAAGGATCACTGATTGCATGTAAAGTTCAACAAGTGCGAGTTTTGGTTGAACGCGGTGGCATTTTAGGCCATGTGGTATCAAAAAAGGCATAAAAGTAGATTCTCAAAAAATCGAGGCGATGAAGAATTGGCCTAGACCGGTGAATCCTTCAGATATTCGGAGTTTCTTGGGTTTAGTTAGCTACTATCGGAGGTTTCATTGAGGGTTTCTTATCTATTGTAGCACCTTTTACCAAGTTGACTCATAAAAAGGTAAAGTTCCAATGGTCGGAGGCTTGTGAGAAGAGCTTCCAAGAGTTGAAGACTCGACTTACTTTAGCACCGGCGTTGACCCTGCCCGAAGGTACCTATGGTTTTGTAGTGTATTGTGACGCTTCTCGGATTGGACTGTGTATTGATGCAACATGGAGAAGTGATAGCATATGCCTCAAGATAGTTGAACGTCCATGAGAAGAATTACCCGACCCATGATCTTGAATTGGCCGTGGTGGTCTTTGCATTGAAGATATGTCGACATTACTTGTATGGGGTCCATGTGGATGTGTTTACGAACCACAAGAGCTTACAATATGTTTTCACGCAGAAAGATCTCAATCTTCGGCAAAGGAGGTTGTTGGAGCTACTCAAGGACTATGATATGAGTGTCTTTTACCATTCAGGTAAGGCTAATGTGGTAACAGACGCACTTAGTAGGCTCTCTATGGGGAGTGTGTCCCATGTGGATGAGGAAAGAAGGATCTAGTGAAATACGTCCATCGACTTGCAAGGTTGGGAGTTGGGTTGTTCGACTCGGCCGATGGCGGTGTTGTTATGCAGAATGGATTAGAATCATCATTGGTGATGGATGTGAAAGCTAGACAAGATGAGGATCTGATTTTTGTAAAGCTAGAAGAAGTCATTCAAAGTCAGAAGGTGGAGGTCTTCTTCCAAGGGGGAGATGGTGTGCTTTGGTACCAGGGTCACCTATATGTTTCAGATGTCAATGATTTAAGGAGTCGGATGATGAATGAGGCTCATGGATCTAGCTATACTATTCACCCAGGTGCCATCAAGATGTATCATGATTTGTGGGAAATATATTGGTGGAATAGCATGAAGAGGGATATTCCAGAATTCGTATCCAAGTGCCCAAATTGTCATCAAGTGAAGCTCGAGCATCAAAAGCTGGGAGGCGTACTTCAGGATATTAGCATCCCCACTTGGAAGTGTGAAGAGATTAATATGGATTTCATCATAGGCCTCACCCATACTCATTGACACTATGATTCTATTTGTGTTGTGGTAGAGAGATTTACCAAGGATGCATATTTTCTACCGGTCAAAACTATGGATTCGGCTGAGGATTATGCCAAAATGTATATCTGGGAGTTGGTTCAATTACATGGAGTGCCCTTGTCTATCATTTCAGACCGAGGTACTCAATTTACCTCTCTGTTTTGGCGGTCTTTTCAAAAAGGTCTTGGCATTGAGGTTAATCTCAGCACAACATTTCATCCACAAACAGATGGTCAAGCAGAGCAGACAATTCAAACTCTCAAAGACATGTCGCGAGCTTGTGTGATGGACTTTAAAGGTAGTTGGGATGATCCCTCTCCCTTGATCGAGTTCTCTTACAATAATAGTTATCGCTCCAGTATCCAAATGGCACCGCTCGAAGCTCTCTATAGGCGGAGATGTAGATCTCCCATCGGATGGTTTGATGTTGGTGAGGAAGCTATGATAGGGCCAAATTCGGTTCATGAGGCTATGGCGAAGGTTCAGTTGATAAGAGACAGGCCAAAAACTACTCAAAGTCGCCAAAAGTCCTATGTCGATGTTAGGAGAAGAGAAATTGAGTTCGAGGTGGATGATTGGGTGTTCTTGAAGGTACCTCCCATGAAGGGAGTAATGTTGTTCAGAAAGAAAGGAAAACTTAGTCCCCGCTATGTTGGCCCCTACTGGATTGTGAGAAGAGTTGGTAAGGTGGCGTATGAGTTGGAATTTCCCTCAAGGTTATCTTCCATTCATCCCGTGTTTCATGTATCACTTTTGAAGAAATGTTTGGGAGATCCAGCTCTAGTAGTCCCTGTGGATAGTGTTTGTGTAAAAGATAGCCTTAGCTATGAGGAGGTTCCGATGGAAATATTAGATCATCAGGTTCGGAGGCTAAGGAACAAGGAAGTAGCTTTAGTGAAAGTATTATGGAGGAATCAGCATGTTGAAGGAGCTACATGGGAAGCCAAAGCGGATATGATGGCTAGATACCCACATTTATTCTCTACTGGCTCAATTCTGACTTGAGTTATTAGTTTTTCCCTATGAATCTATTTAGTTTCACATTCAGTTCATATGCGCAAGTTTATTTTATGTATGTGGATGTATGTATGATTCAAGAACTCAGTTCAGCTGTGTATTTTGAATCGGAGGTAGTCATTCCATCAGTTTTTGGTTTAAATGATCAATATTTGATTATGAAAATTGCATATCTATACTTTTATTTGTGTTTTCCAACATTCGAGGAAGAATGTTTCCAAGGGGGAGATATTGTTATACCCCGAAAGCCCAAAGATCAGACCTGGAAGTTGAAACGGAGAAAAACTAAAATTCTACACCAGATCTCAGGACGGGTCATTAGGTGACCCATGAGGAGGGACCACGAGTCACCCCACGACTCGTGGTCAAGTAAGAGGAACGTGGTATGGAGGGGTCACCACGGGCATGACCACAAGTCGTGGTCAGGCCAGACGACTCGTGGTGTCACCCGTGGCCTGGACTGGAAGTTGGCAAGGAAATCTTGGACAGTGGGGATCATGGGTGGTGACCACGAGTCGTGGTCAGCCCCTACGATTGGTGGGGTCCCCTGATGAAAATTTAGCGGTGAACTACACGGATTGCGGCCATGAGTCATGGCCATAAGGGATAAGTCGTCCAGTCCCTCATGGGGACTGGCAGTTAGCAAAATCCTGCCACTTTAGTAAGGGATTTTCTATAATTACTATGCTCTAAGGGTCCTAAACTACGTTGTTTTAACCTATGAAAGGTAGATTTAAGAGGGGAAAACTATCCTAAAGTCCTCATTCATGCATACAAAGAATAGGAGAGTGATAGAGAGGTGTTTAAGGTGATTTCAAGGCTTTCTACTCCAATTTCCTCTTGGGCATTCAAGGGAGTGTAGGGATTTGCTTTGACCGGGTATGTAGGGTTACGAATGGGTGTTTCCGTTCACACCCATACCCATCCTCTATTAGTTTTATGAAATTCTACCAAAATCCTCATGGGGTTTCAAATCAATTTCTGTGAAAATCTAAGGATTTTCTAGTGGGCTTTTATGATCTATGATTTACATCATATTTTATGGATTTTGATCAGATTTTATAACTATTTTCGATTATAAATTTATTGATTTCAATCTCTACTCAATTAACCCTACTTATGCATGATCTATGATGAACCGATTCATGATCTACACTTCAATTGTTGATATTTACAAACCCAGCATGATCTATGATTTGAAATATGGGTTTATTCAAATACCTAACAAAATTTGATGATTTACAAGTTATGTGCATGATTTCAAGTATGTGTGGGCCTTATGATTTATGAACTATTGATGATGAAAAGCACATTTTCAAGTTACCCATGTTTATAAGCATGTTTTCAAATGAATCGAGTATTGTAAAGCATGGTAAAGTATTGGGCAATGCCCACAGGATGATGAATGACTTACGGTTTTTGAAATGATTCTCATAATTTATCAATTTATGATGTTGGCCGACTAAAGGGCCTTTGATTCTTGGCTAATCTTATTTAATGGGGATCAAGGAATGATGAATGTTTATTTTAGCCATGAAACTACATGAAATATGTTACAGATTTATGTATGAGCCTATATGAATGTTTTTGGGAGTCGTGTCAAGCACCAAGCAGCACGACGTTCAAAGGACTACGTCGGTGTCTCATAACCACGTACCACTGTGGGTCTATAATGATATATTACAATGATAATGATCCCCTCTTTTCGTGATATCACATAATGCACGTCCCTCGCCTGGCAAGCCAGGGGCGACTCTGCCCACTTGAGTGAGATAGTTGGGGCATCATGAAAGGCTCTACCATGATGGTGTCAGTTATGATGAGACCTTCTATTGTTCCACATGTTTTTATGCACTGTTATGTTCATGATATTGGCTCAAGTGATGATTTGATAAATTTTCTCTTATGATTATGAAAATGGATGATTTATGAATGATTTGAAAACCTTGAGCCTTATGTTATGTCACGATATTTATGATATGAGCATGATGTCCTACTCTCTCATGATGTTTTATGAGTTTTCATGTATTTTAAGTGTCCGTTTTACTTACCTTGCATACTCAGTACATTTCACGTACTGACCGCATACCTTCTATGCTGTATCATTTCATGATACAGGACCCGGCTCTCAAGTTCATCCTCATCTATAGATCATCTCAGAGTTCACCTTCAGCTTATTGGTGAGTCCTCATGTTCTGAGGGCCGTTTGACAGACATTTATGTTTTTTATGTTTCAGTACTTGGCCGGGTTAGTTGGGTGTGTTGTCCCATCAATCCATCATATGTAGTAGAGGCTTTCAGATAGTATGTGGCACTCAACTTGCGTGTATGTCTAGTTACTCCCTATGATATGTTATGTTATGATATGTCTACGTTTCTTCTATACCTTACGTTTAGTTTTCCGCTTAAAGAGAATGAAATTAGATGTATGCTTATGTCATGGGTCGACTTGAGGCCTCTTAGGGTTCTTTGTCCCGTGTTACGATCCGGGTCTACGTTCGGGTCGTGACACCTTCCTGGGAGGTACTTTTAGAAACACCCAATCATCAACTTCAAATTTGAGTTCTCTCCTCACATCCAGATAGGACTTTGGATGACTCTGAGTAGTTTTGAGCCTTTCCCTAATAAGTTGAAATTTTTCCATAGCCTCATGAACTGAATCTGGCCATATCAACGTAACTTCACCTACTTCAAACCAACCAATAGGCAACGTACACCTCCTCCTATATAGAGCCTCAAACTGGGCCATGTGAATGCTGGAGTGATAGCATTTGTTATATGCAAACTCGATAAGAGGCAAATGATAATCCCATCTACCTTTGAAGTCATTCGCACATGCTCTCAACATATCCTCAAGAGTTGAATGGTCCCTTCAGCCAGACCATTTGTGTGCAGATGAAAAGTTGTGCTAAGCTTGACCCGAGTACCAAGTCCTTTTTGAAATGACTTCCAAAATTGCGAGGTGAATTGAGTACATCTATCTGATATGATGGACAAGGAAACTCCATGCAACCAAACTAACTCCCAAATGTACAATCTAGCATTATCCTCAGCTAAATCGATAGTTTTGACTAGTAGAAAATGGGATACTTTAGTCAATCTGTCTACAACTACCCAAATAGAGTCACTATCGACGTGTACGAGGCAACCCTATGATAAAATCCAAATTGATATCTTCCCACTTCTAACTGGGGATACTGATGTCTTGTGGCACGCCTCCTGGTCCTTGATGCTCCACTTTCAGTTGTTGACAATTTGGACACTCAGCCACAAACTCTGCTATGTCCTTCTTCATGCAATTCCACCAATAGACTTTCTGTAGGTCACAGTACATCTTGGTGACACCCGGATGAATAGAATATTTGGATCATGAGCCTCATGCAACATCCATTCTATCAATCATCAACACCCGGAACACACAAACAACCCTGGTAATGAAGTACACCATCTCCCCCTTGAGAGAAGACCTCTACCTTCTGATTCTGAACCGCTTCCTTCAATTTTACTAAAATAGGATCCTCGTCTTAACTAGCCTTGACCTCGGTCACCAAGGAAGATTCTGAGCCATTTTAAACAACGAACCGCTAAATCCATCAAATCAACAAGGCAAACCCCTAATCGAGAAAGCCTGTGGATATCCTTCACTAAATCTTTCATTCCATCTTCCACATGAGAAACACTTGACGTGCCCGATTCGCGCGTCCGCAAGTGTACGGGTCGTTCAAGTAATATAGTGGCTCTTTTTAAGAACCGGATTGTCGAACCCACAGGGACTGGACCCATTCCTCTAACTATCCATTTCTAGTGCGATCTTAAATACCTCAAGTGTTGGTTATAGACATTTTTGATAGAGATTAATTAAGTCTAAGTTTGGGTCAACGAAATATTCTGAAATCACTCTAAGAGCAACATAGAGTTAAAACTAATTAATCATGCGATCCTATGATTTGCAATGGGTTAAGCATGGAACTATCAATTGTTATTTCACATAATTACAATTGCATGTTTATGGTCTTTCGAGCCTCTAAACACGGCAATCTAGCCTCACTGCACCATTGTGAGCGAGGAGTTTAATTTTCTAGTCGCAGGCAATCAATTATGTTGTGGTTTACGGGGAAATGATTAGGGACTTTCGTACGTCTAACCATTTAACTGTACTTAGCCTCACAACTACTTCTTCGAGTGGTGATGTGACATCCCAAGTTGGTCTTTCATAACCCCCATGTGTCAACCAAGCAAGGTGTGAGGTATATTTCTATCCTAACACAATATCTCTCCCTAGAGACAAACATGCTCCTTACATTCTCATGTCCTGACCTAGGTAATGCTTTCTCAAGCTATTACTCAAGCTAACAAATATGCTTTCATGGTGATCAATCATAAAAACAACCAACAATCCAGAATGCAAGACGAAAACAACAATCAATAACTTAATTCCAAAACAATTTCATAAAATCACAATCATAATTCATGGCTTCAACCCTAGAGGAAGGGTTCTTGCCATTCATGTTCGTAAAACTACACTAACTACTACTAAACTAACATACTTACATGAATTTGGTAGATGATAAGGGAATTTGACAAACCCTAGATGAGTTCTCCCACTTCTCCCTTCACTCCTAGGAAGTTTTCCAGAATAAAATCGTGACCAAATGATTTTAGGAGCTAAGGGTCCTATTTATAGTAAATGGAAAACGTGCATAATTTAGCCTGTCATGGAACGTCTCCGTGTCACGGAGTGTATCGCGGAGCAATGGCTCCTTAACACAGAGGCAACGTGAAAGCTCTCTGGAAAGTGCCTCTGGAAACCAAGCTGCCGAGGGTCACCGCGCTAGCCAACGTGGCACGCTGCTCATGCAGTGCGTTGGCATGCTGCTGTCGCGCAGCTGTCCTAGCGTGGCACGGCGCTGGCGCGCTAGTTTACTGCCTGCTGCTGCCGTTTTCTGCCTTCTCTCATGCGCTTGGCAAGGGCGTGGCATGGCGCTGGTCGCGGCACATGCACAGCGTGGCACGCTGCCTGGCGCGGCCAGCATTGCCAAGGCATGCTCCTTGCCGACTTTCGCCACTTGCTTCCACTCCATTCCTTCCTATTCACCAACTTGTGACTTAGTTCCTCAAAATCCTTGAAACCTACAAAACAAGGACTAATCATGTTGGTTAGCACAGATACTCACATTTATATAAAATCACATGAAAGTATGTAAAATAACTTAGATAAACAAGACCACATTAAGGTATAAAGCGTATCTCGGGCATGCTATTTTGCCCGTGATCAAAACCCCACACTTTAAAGCCTTGTTCGTCCTCGAACAACCTTTTACATATCATACATATGGAGACTCCCACATAACTAATTGGCAAGATAATTCAAGCTACGGCTATAATGATTGCGTAAGATAACAAGCTAAAGATAGAGCATACACAATTTAATCACCGAGATGAAATACAACGATGCTAAGACTTCTTAACCTCAAGAATCGACTCTCAATCTTAGCAAACTCGTGCAAATCAACTAATTAAGAAATCCCACATGAATTATATCCTTCATTCAACATGTGCCCCTCACGGAAAGAGCGTTACCCCATCACACGCAAAAATCATTTTTACATCACAACATGTGTGGGTAAATAAATAGAATTTCACTCACTCTCACAAAGAATTCACATGCATCATGTAATGACCCATAAGCTTGCCCTTAGTGTTTGATTCCACTCATTTAAGGATGTGTGAATGTAAGATCAAGTAGGACTTAATGGGTTGTAATGTAGGCTAAGGGATAGGTAGGTACTATTATGGCCAGTAATAGTGACTATCTTTCCTAAGCGTTTTTAATACATTACACCCTCCTTACAAACTTCCCTTCCCTTAATTTACCTTTTTTTTTTCTTTCATCTTTCTTGTTCCTCTTATGTTCCCCCATTTCTTTAGGCACTTTTAACTTATTAGTAAGGAGCTCTATAAATAATTTTTCATTAATTTGTTTTCTTGCTCCTTACTAATACTCAACCATTTTCACACATGTGCACCTTTGTCCTTTTCTCACTTCTACAACTTGCTACTTTTCCTTTCTTTTCATTCTTCTCACTCCTTTACTCCTTCGGATTTTTTCACTCAAGCGCTTAGGAGTTTTGGATCAAGTTCAAAGCTAATGAAAGAAAAAGGATTAAGCTTATGTTGCAGCTGTCAAAGAATAGGCTCAAGGCTCAATGGGGCTAACTAGGATTAATTTTTCAAGGTAGGTAAAATGAGGGATAAAAATTCGGTTCATTCAAAGAAATACCTAAATCATCTCCTACAATTCACATCCTTCATTTTGTTTTATAAACACACCAGGCAAGTTCTAGACATTCCACAATGGCACAGAATACTCAAAAACCTTACACTCATGGCACATGCTCAAATCAAGACATATTCATCAGACTCTTACTCAGCTAATCACAAGAATTCAGAATTAAGCTTCAATCATATTGAGTCAAATTCCCGAGCTTAAGTGTCTCAAACAAAGTTATACATTTGCATGCTTCACACTGAACATACTTGCATCTTACACTCACGTATAGCACATACAAGAGCATCAAGCACAACTTAGTTATGGTTTCAAAAACCCATCACCTACCGACTAATTTTTCCTCAAGACGGTCGTCACCCATCCATCGTCGGAAACAGTCCCTAACTATGACTAAAACACTATATACAGACAAAGGAAAGAAAAAGAAAAATTTTTATTCTTCAGTTCAAAGACCCCCCCCCCCCCCCCCGTCGGAAAAGAACCGAAAAGAAAAACCAACGGGTGATGAAGTCATGCTTAGTGCACAAAAATTTTCAAATTTTTCAAGCATTAGCATTACATTCACCACAAACTTGTTAAGCGCAAAAATTTTTTTTTAAAATTTCCCTTGAAATTTCCCTCACCCCACACTTAAATCGTGCTATGTCCTCATAGCATCAAATTAAAATTTAAAAAGGGTGAGAAATACTCCCTGAGGCCTTTAGGCCTAGCTAATAGCATGATTTTCTTCAACTTTGCACAAGTGTGTGTCGACCCCACACTTTTTATCGTCCATGCTTTTTAGCTTCCTCCTCCACGGGTACTCAGACTTCCCCTCCATCTGTGCTTAACTTTCCACCAAAAACAACACAAGATGAAAAATAAACAAAATCAACAAAAATGCAAGAAATTAAAATGGTACCTGTGGTACCCTTGGGTTGCCTCCCAAGTAGCGCCTTATTTTACGTCGTGGCCCGACGTGGACTATCCTTTTCAGGACATCCTCATACCTGGGTTCTCTTTCGAGAACCATCTCCTTTTCTTTTGCTGTTTAGAGGAAACAACCTCCACTCTATTCCTCTCTTTCTCCAACTTCTTCTCAATTTGAAGTCCTCTATCAGACTCGGGCTGAAGACTTGTAATTGCCTTTGGCCCTGCACCTATGGAATCCTCCACCCCACACTTATCCTCTGCCAACACACTAACCTGACAAAGGTTTCTGTAGTGTGCAGATGGGTTCATTTCTTGGTAAACGCGGAAGATTCCTTCTTCATCCTCAACCCTCATTTTCAGGGTCCCTGCTTTCAAATCAATCACCGCTCCTCCAGTGGCCAAGAATGGCCGTCCCAAGATCAGGGGTACCTGGTCATCAACCTGAAAATCTAAGACAATAAAATCAGCAGGTATAATGAACTTACCTACTTTGATGAGAAGGTCCTCTATTATTCCATCAGGTGTCACTTGCGACTTGTCAGCCAGCTGCAGCATCAACCTTGTCGGCCTCGGTTTTCCCAACCCCAAGGTGTTGAATAAGGATAGGGGCATTAGATTGACTACTGCCCCTAAGTCACACAAAGCTCGTAGCACCTCAGCTTTACCAATTTGTATGGGGAAGGTAAAACTTCCTGGGTCTTTGAGCTTCTTCGGCATTTTGCTCAATACCCTGTGACTGCACTCCTCAGTCAGTGCTACAGTCTGGACATCCACCAATCTCACTTTGTTCGCCATCACGTCCTTCAAGTATTTAGCATACTTGGGCATTCCCTGCAAGACATCAATAAGAGGCAAATTTATGTGAAGTTCTTTGAAGCTCTCAAAGAACTTTTTGAAGCATTCCTCTTCCTTGCTCTTTCTGAATTTCTGAGGGAATGGTGGTGGTGGTCTTTGTGCTGGCTGCAATGGAAGTTGTGCATTTTGTTGCCCAGCACTCTGATTATCTCCCATGTTGATGGATGGTCCTGGTCTAACCAACTCCGGCTGCACCTCCTTTCTCAGCTCTTTTGGCACTGCATCAGCTAATTGCTTACCACTTCTCAAACTGATGGCATTGATCTGCCGGAGGTTAGGATCTGTGTCGCTTGGTAATCCCCCCTGCGATCTCATGTTTTGAGCAGCTGCTATCTGACCCACTTGTTTTTCAAGATTTCGGGTGGCTACTTGCTGATTCATTAAGTCTGTTGCCATCCTCGCCTGATTTTCCACTAACTGCGTCTGGGTCTCCATGATTTTCTGTAATGTTTCCTCAATGTTGCTACTCAATTGCCCATCATTCTGCCTATTCTGCTGATACTGTTGCTGTTGAGGTTGCATATAATTTTGCTTTTGGTTACCACCCCAAAAACAATTCGGGTGGCCCTGCCAATTTCTGTTGTAACGGGTTTCAAAATTCTGATTGTTGCGCTGCACATTACTAACAAAATTGACTGACTCCGGATTGGCTCCACAAGATTCTGCATGGTGCCCATTATTACCACAAATTTCACACCAACTCGGAGCTTGCTGAACTGCATTAACCTGGCCCTGGCGTTGGTTCATACTCAGTTTATTGAACTGAGTCATCATTTGATGCTGGAACGAAGCTAACTGTGCTGCCAAGGCATTCAAACCATCTACTTCTATCAACCCCGATCTGTTTCCTGCCCCTCTCGATGACTCACTGTGCCACTCTGGATTTCCTTGTGCAATTATGTTCAACAAAGTGTACAACTCATCATACGTCTTATCCAAGGCTTGCCCACCCGATGCAGAGTCTAGTAATATTTTTGTGTGTGGGTCTAGACTTTCTACAAAGGTATGAGCCAGCACTTCATTTGATTGCTGGTGATGGGGGCAATCTCTTAACAATGACTTGAATCTTTCCCAAGCCATATATAAGTTCTCATCAGGCCTCTGCTTGAAACTAAGTATTTCACTTCTCAACCTTGCAGTTTTGCCTGAGGGGAAGAATCTGATAAGGAACTTCTTAGCCAAGTCATTCCATGAAGTTATGGAGTTTGGTGGCTCAGCCTTCAGCCACTTTTTCGCCTCTCCCAACAGTGAAAATGGGAAGAGGGTCATTCGGACATAATCTGTGGACACGCCGGTGGGGACAAACGTGTCACTAATCTCTAAAAAGCTCTATAGGTGCTGCTGCGGGTCCTCACGTGCCATCCCAGTGAATTGACCACTAGAATGTAACAGCTGCACCAAGTTCTGTTTACGCTCAAAGTGCCCTCCAGGCTCCGGTTTACAGATGCTAGAGGTCACATTCGTCGCTAGTGGGATTGCCACTTCGCGAACTGGTCTTGCTGCCATTGCTTCGGATGACAACTGTACTTGTCCCGCGGGTGGTTGTTGTTGTACCTTTTCTTGAAGTCTCTTTAGCTTATGCTCTAGAGCTATTCTCCTTCGCAAATGGATTTGACGTTCAGGTTCAAGCAACGGTTCCACAAGCTCTTTATTTCTAGCCAGCTCGGTAGGACAACCTGTCACCTGCAATAATCAGACTAAGACCAAGTTTCTCAACATTTAAGAGAATTTAAAAATCACACAAAAATAGATAAATTATCAAAACTTCGCCGAGTCCCCGGCAACGGCGCCAATAACTTGACGTGCCCGATTCGCGCGTCCGCAAGTGTACGGGTCGTTCAAGTAATATAGTGGCTCTTTTTAAGAACCGGATTGTCGAACCCACAGGGACTGGACCCATTCCTCTAACTATCCATTTCTAGTGCGATCTTAAATACCTCAAGTGTTGGTTATAGACATTTTCGATAGAGATTAATTAAGTCTAAGTTTGGGTCAACGAAATATTCTGAAATCACTCTAAGAGCAACATAGAGTTAAAACCAATTAATCATGCGATCCTATGATTTGCAATGGGTTAAGCATGGAACTATCAATTGTTATTTCACATAATTAGAATTGCATGTTTATGGTCTTTCGAGCCTCTAAACACGGCAATCTAGCCTCACTGCATCATTGTGAGCGAGGAGTTTAATTTTCTAGTCGCGGGCAATCAATTATGTTGTGGTTTACGGGGAAACGATTAGGGACTTTCGTACGTCTAACCATTTAACTCTACTTAGCCTCACAACTACTTCTTCGAGTGGTGATGTGACATCCCAAGTTGGTCTTTCATAACCCCCATGTGTCAACCAAGCAAGGTGTGAGGTATATTTCTATCCTAACACAATATCTCTCCCTAGAGACAAACATGCTCCTTACATTCTCATGTCCTGACCTAGGTAATGCTTTCTCAAGCTATTACTCAAGCTAACAAATATGCTTTCATGGTGATCAATCATAAAAACAACCAACAATCCAGAATGCAAGACGAAAACAACAATCAATAACTTAATTCCAAAACAATTTCATAAAATCACAATCATAATTCATGGCTTCAACCCCAGAGGAAGGGTTCTTGCCATTCATGTTCGTAAAACTACACTAACTACTACTAAACTAACATACTTACATGAATTTGGCAGATGAGAAGGGAATTTAACAAACCCTAGATGAGTTCTCCCACTTCTCCCTTCACTCCTAGGTAGTTTTCCAGAATAAAATCATGACCAAATGATTTTAGGAGCTAAGGGTCCTATTTATAGTAAATGGAAAACGTGCATAATTTAGCCTGTCATGGAATGTCTCCGTGTCATGGAGTGTATCGCGGAGCAATGGCTCCGTGACACGGAGGCAACGCGAAAGCTCTCTAGAAAGTGCCTCTGGAAACCAAGCTGCCGAGGGTCACCGCGCTAGCCAACGTGGCACGCTGCTCATGCAGCGCGTTGGCATGCTGCTGTCGCGCAGCTGTCCTAGCGTGGCACGGCGCTGGCGCGCTAGTTTACTGCCTGCTGCTGCCGTTTACTGCCTTCTCTTGTGCGCTTGGCAAGGGCGTGGCACGGCGCTGGGCGCGGCACACGCACAGCGTGGCACGCTGCCTGGCGCGGCCAGCCTTGCCAAGGCATGCTCCTTGCCGACTTTCGCCACTTGCTTCCACTCCATTCCTTCCTATTCACCAACTTGTGACTTAGTTCCTCAAAATCCTTGAAACCTACAAAACAAGGACTAATCATGTTGGTTAGCACAGATATTCACATTTATATAAAATCACATGAAAGTATGTAAAATAACTTAGATAAACAAGACTACATTAAGGTATAAAGCGTATCTCGGGCATGCTATTTTGCCCGTGATCAACACTCTCCATGGATAGCCTGCTAAGAGCATCCACCACTACATTGGCCTTGCTCGAATGATAAAGGACACTCATGTCATAGTCCTTGAGAAGCTCTAACCACCTTCTTTGTCACAAATTTAGGTCCTGATGAAGCTCTAACCACCTCCTTTGTCACAAATTTAGGTCCTGATGAGTAAACACATACTGAAGGCTCTTATGGTCTGTGAACACATCTACATGCACCCGTATAAGTAATGTCTCCAAATCTTCAATGCGAACAATACCGCTGTCAACTCTAGGTCATGCGTCGGGTAATTCTTCTCATGAGTCTTAAGTTATCTAGAGGCATACACAATGACCTTACCATGATACATCAACACACAACCAAGACAAACCCTAGAGGCATCACAATATACTACAAATCCATCTGTACCCTCAAGGAGGGTCACTATTGGAGCTGAAGTGAGTCGAGTCTTTAACTCTTGCAAACTCTTCTCACAAGCATCCAACCACTGAAATTTAAATTTTTTCTGTGTCAACTTAGTCAACTCTGCTACAATGACTGTAAATCCTTCAACAAACCTCCTATACTAGCCAGCTAAACCTAAGAAACTCTTGGTATCCGAAGGAATAACGGGTCTAGGCCAATTCTTTACAGCTTCTATCTTTTGGGAGTCCACTTGTACACCGTCACTTGACACCATATGTCTCAATAATGCTACTGAGTTCAGCCAAAACTCACACTTGATGAATTTAGCAAACAACTGGCAATCCTTGAGAGTCTGCAGCACGATCCTCAAATGAGCGGCATGCTCCTCCTTGCTCCGAGAGTATATGAAGATGCTGTCTATAAAAACAATCATGAACATGTCTAAATATGGCATGAACACCTTGTTCATCAAATTCATAAAAGCTGCAGGAGCAGTCGTTAGTCCAAAGTACATTAACTACAAACTCATAGTGACCATACTGAGTTTGGAAAGCTATCTTTGGAATGTCATTTTCCCCAACTCTGAGCATTGATAACCAGACCTGAGGTCTATCTTTGAGAAACACTTATCACCCTGAAGTTGGTCAAACAAGTTATCAATTTTGGGGAGGGGATACTTGTTCTTGATTGTAACCTTGTTTAGCTGTCGGTATTCAATGTACATACGAAGAGAACCATCCTACTTCCGAACAAAGAGAACTGGTGAACCCCATGGGGATTTGCTAGGTCTGATGAAACCCTTGTCTAGGAGATCCTTTAACTGCTCTTTATACTCCTTTGGCTTAGATGGATCCATTCTATAAATAGGAATATATATAGGCTGCGTATCAGAAAGAAGGTTAATACCAAAGTCAATCTCTCACTTAGGAAGGACTCCTGGTAGTTCATATGGAAAGACCTCCGGATACTCACACACAATAGGGACAAATTGAAAAATCAGAGTCTCGGATGTAGCATCCTTAACCCGAACTAGATGATACACGCAACCCTTAGAAATCATCTTTGTGGCCTTAAGGTAGGAAACAAAGCGACCTGCAGGCACAGCTGAACTACCCTTTCACTTTAGGACTGACTCACCCAGAAAATGGAACTTTACTTCATGGGTTCTACAATTTACTGAGGAGTAAAATGTATGCAACCAATCCATACCAAAGATAACATCAAAATTAGTCAGGTCTAACTCTACTAGATCTACTGAGGTGACTTTCTGAAGGACTGAAATAGGGCAACTTCTATATACCCGTCGAGCTATAAATGAGTCACCAACTAGAGTAGAGACTGAGAAGGGTTTTGATAGGATTTCAGGACTGACTCCAAAACTACTAGCAACGTCACAA
Organism: Datura wrightii; assembly: GCA_035772735.1. Taxonomy (NCBI): domain Eukaryota; kingdom Viridiplantae; phylum Streptophyta; class Magnoliopsida; order Solanales; family Solanaceae; genus Datura; species Datura wrightii. The sequence continues at coordinate 127,964,144 of JASDFA010000016.1, forward strand.
AAGATAAGGTAGCTCCTGGATCTAACAATGCATAAACATCAAGATGAAATACTCGTAACATACTAATGACCACATTTGGAGAGACTTTCCATTCTTCACGAGACGAGAGGGCATAAAACACGTTCTGACGCTGACCACCACCTGTACTAGTGGATGCACCTTGCTGACCTGAGCGCTGGTGGAGCTGCTGAACTGGTGGTTGGATCTCGACCTCCACCATGGCTCTGTCTGGCTGAAAGGCAGTCTATGAGCGTGTGGTCGGGCTTCCCGCACCCAAACATGCCCCTGAACCTGCTAAGCATTGACTGGTGTGCCTCCTACCACACCTATCAAAAACTAGAGTATTGGGCTCTAATAACTTGCTTCCCCGACCTCGAGAGCGTAATGCCCATTTCCTCTTATCATGCCTAGACCTGGATGGCACACTAGCTGATGATGGTGCTGGGGCTGATGACCTCTGGTGGTACTGCTGATGATGTCCACCACCAAACCTGTGCTTGAAGAACCCAAAATTGTATGTCTTCTCTCTCTTCCTCTCTCTCATCTTCATGACCTCTATCTGTTGGGCATACAAGACCAATCGAGAGAAGTCAATGTCCTGATGTAGCATAGCGGTCCTGCAATCCTTAACCAAGTAATCCGCCACCCCATTCAAAAGTCTGCTCATTTGAGCCCTCTGATTGGCCACCATCTCCGGCACATACTTGGGCACTTGGTGAACTCTAGAGCATACTCCTTGACGACATGTTGTTCTGCTTCAAATTAACAAACTCGGCCGCCTTGATCTCCTCATCTATCGGGGAAAGAATCGGTCTAAGAATGCTATAAGAAACTCATCCCAACCAATGGGACCCGATCCGACTCCCCGACTATCCTTTCACTTCTTGTACCAAATATGAGCGACCCCTTTCAACTAATAAGAGGCTAGGTCTGCACATTCCTCACCTGTCAACCCCATAATATTGGTGATCTTCTAAATCTCCTCTATAAACTCATGTGGGTCCTTATCCACTCTCGACCCAAGAAACTTAGGGGGATTCATCCTGAGGAAATCCCTGACTCTAGCCGCCGCTGCGTTCCCACTCTGAGAACCATGAGCCACTGCCTGCTAATTGATATGAGCAGTCAATGCCTTTGCCAACATCTAAATAGCTTCCCTAAACTCAGCATGGGCAACCTTCTCAAGCACAGGATCCGCTGGCGTTGGTGGGGCTTGCTAGTGCCTATATTTATTGCCATCCTCGTGGCCATTTTGATTTTCATTATAGTTCCTTCTTCTGTTAGCTCAGCAGGAAGGCATGATTCTACAAACGCATATAGCACAAGTTAGAAGGATAGAGAGATACTTTATCGCATGACATAGAAAATTAAGGGGAAATTTCCTAAAATAATTCGTAGCCTCTTTGTCATAAGTGTGAGAACTTCTCACATATGAAAAAGACTCTACATAATGCGGCTTTCAGACACCCTAGGACATACTGAACCTTTGCTTTGATATCAATTTTTTCATGACTTGAACATAGGCCCATATCGAGACACAGAACCTAGAACCATAAATGGCCCCAAGTCAACCCATGACATGAACATGACAACTAAATATTGTTATAACAAAGTTGATAACTAAGATTTGAAATAGAGAAAATCTGAATAACAAACGTTTATCCAATAGAAACATCACAACACAAAATTCGGAGCTGAATATACAACTTTATTTCTAGAAAGCCTCTAAAATAATGACGAGCTGATGGACAACACCCCAACTAGCCCACTAGAAATATGAAACTAAAACCACATAGCTCAATTAACTGAATGTCCTCGAAGGATGAGGACTCACCAACTGTAGAAAACTAGATAAGCTCGGGAGACTGGCTAATGACGAGAATGAGTTTGAACGTCTGAACATGTATCATGAAAAGATACAACATACAATATGCGGTCAGTACTTGAAATGTACTGACTATGCAAGGTAAGTAATATAGGCTAAGTAGATATAAGCTGAAATCATGCATAACATAAATCATATCTTTATATGATTTTGAAAGTATGGACTGTATGCTGATATCTGAAAATATGATTAGACATAAACCGAATCTCATAACTGAATCTAATGACCCAAAGTTGAAACTGATATTCATAAGACTGATAAACTGATCATTAGGTCAAACCTATTGAAAACATAATATCATAACTAACAAACATGCATAACTAAAATTATGAGGAATAATGGGAGACTCGCCATATAAACGACACTATCACAATAGAGCTTATGCGATCCCAACTATTACATTCAAGTGGGCAGAGTCGTCCAAATTCTTGCCAGGGCTAAGGGTGCTATCATGATATCGATATAAAGTTGAAGGCCCATTCGGGGCAGGGGAAGTCAAAAGGGAGGTCCCAAAGTAACTGAATAATCCTATGTTGGCACGTAGTTCTGAGACTCAGGGTTTTCCTGAACCCCTAACCTACTCGGTGCTAGACATTTCTCCTAAACATATGCAAATTCTCTCCATAAGTTTTCACAAAAGTTGAATCTATCATTTTCCAATGAAGCTGATAATGTAATAACATGCATAGCCTGAAATATAAATATGGGGAGTCTTGGCTCAAAACATACCACAAGCTAAAAGTGGGAGTATCGACTCCAAAACTATGTGGTAAGCAAATATTATAAAATTGAACTGAATCATCAAAACATACTTAAATCATGTGGGCTTGCCCATAACTTTAACATACTTAAAATAGAATTGATAGTCAAAATCATGGATTCAAACATGGTTAAATCATAAAGATTCTTTCATGCTAGATATCTCATCATACTTGAAAACATAGATCATAAACTTGACATTTCATGAAACTTGCATAATTGGGCATAATTCTTCTAAAACTTGCAATCATTAATTTATAATCAATTTGCACATAAAAACTGCACATGAATCTTAAAACATTATTTGAAACATGAAGGGGATTGACCCATTAATTAAACATACAGAATTTCATAAATTAGGTTAAAAACCCATAGAATCATACACTTGAATTCATGAAATTGAGATGGAATTTGGGCATGAGAGTGAAGGGGAACTCTCATTCATAACCATACTTACCTGGGTAAGCTGATTCTACATCCTTTCTTGAAAGCTCAAGAAATTTGGGAAAGAACTAGGAGAATTCTTAGACTTGATCTTTCCTCTAGTCTTGCATGCATGGGAGAGAATGATTTTGAATTGACTAAACCTTCTTAAAACCTTCCTAACAAAGCTTAAAACGGTGCAGTTTAGGGCTTAGGAGCTTAAGAATTATGAAAACACCCTTACTAAATTTGCAGGAAAAAATGAGTTTGCCAGTCCTCACGAGGGACTTCACAAGTTGTTTGGACCACCCATGCCTCGTGGTCCACACTCGTTACTGCTACTAGAAAGTCAAACCTTCAATTCCGCAACCTAACCATGACTCACTTCACGGATCATGAAGTGACTTCATGGCATGTGACAGTACTCGTGAAGACCCCTTGTCTATGACTCATGGGGTGAGCCATTGGATGAGTCGTTGCCCACTCATTGTCAAGTCCCCCAAACATTCCGATCTTCAATCTTTTGTCTGCCAAACGAGCCACATCATGACTTGTGAAGTGACTTCAAGGGTCACTAGACGAGTCTTCCTGTAACCTGGTGCAACATTTTATTAATTTCTCCGTATATACCCTCAGGTTTGATCATAGGGATTTTTAGGGCATTACACTTCTTGGCTAGTGAATCTGCTATTCTATTCATAAACTTGCTCATACGAGCCCTCAAATCAGCAACCATCTCTGGAGCATACTTGGAAAACTGGGTAATCTCCAAAGAATACTCCTGGACATTCCTATTGTTCTGCTTCAGATTGACGAGCTCAGCTGTCTTTGCCTCTCTCAACTCCCTAGGAAAGAACCTGTCCAGAAAAGCAGTCACGAACTCATCCCAACCCAAGGGAACCGCTCCAACTTATCTATTGTCCTTCCACTAATGGAACCATATGTGAGCAACCCCCTTCAGCTAATAGGAGGCTAAGCCTGCACTCTCCTCTCTAGTCACCCCCATAATCTGGGTGATCTTCTACACCTCCTCAATAAACTCATGTGGGTTCTCATCCACCTTCGACCCAAGAAACTTAGGTGGGTTCATCCTGAGGAAGTCTCCCACTCTTGCCGCTGCTGCATTCACATTCTGGAGAACATGGGACACTTCCTGCTAGTTGACCTGAGTGGTCATGTCCTGTGCTAACATGTGATATGCTGCCCTAAACTCGGCATGAGTAACCTACTCATGTAAGGGATCTGCTAAAGCTGGAGGGGCTGGCTGATGCCCATCTCCATTGCCATTTCCATTGCTATTTCCTCTACTATTGACTCGATGTGGAGGCATATTTCTACAAATGTGTATATCATGAGTTAGAGGAAAAGAGAGATACTTTATCGCATGACATGGATCATGAAAGAAGGAAAATTTCCTAAAATGTCTTGTAGTGTCTTCCCCATAAGTGTGACGCACTTCACACCCATGGAAAAGATTCTACTTAATATGGCTTCCAAATAACCTATGATACGCCTAAACCTTGGCTCTGATACTATTTGTGACGACCCGAGCTAGGACCTTGGGCCGAGACACGGGACCTAGAATAATGAATGGTTCCAAGCTAACACATGGTACATGTATAGCATAACTTAAGAGCATAATCAAGCAGGAACTAATATAAGAATGCATAAGCGGAAGTCCAAATATCATAAAGAGCATAAAAAAGCGATAATATCATAACATTGAGTCACAAAGCTGAACATGCTAAGTCTATGTCTGAAAGCCTCTACTATCTAATGAGATGCTAGGACAAGCCCCCAGCTTACTCTAAGTCTAAAACTAAAAAAAACATACAAGTATAAACTGATAGATGTCCCCGAATGGTGAGGACTCACCCAAAGCGGGATGGAGCTTAACTGAGTGAGTGCAAGATAGTGATGAGATTTTGAGGGATCACCTGAACCTATATCATGAGACGATATAGCATAAAGTATGCAGTCAGTACTTTGAATGTACTGAGTATGCAACGTATGTAAAATATGCTAGTAAAACATTAGCTAAAATCATAAATATAAATCAAAATAGATCATGAGAGTAAGAATCACATGATAAAGGCCATATATCTGATATGTACATAATCATAAGCTATTCATCATAAGCTGAACATAATGACCCAAGGTTTAGAAATAGAAATCATCTAACTTGTTATGCTTGAAATCATAAGCGAGAACTCATAAGCAGATCAATGGGTCAAATATGCTGTAAAACATAATATCATAAGTCATGAACATGAGTAACTGAAATCTTAACGAATATTAGGAGACTCGTCAAAACCGACAATCACCATGTATGAGTGCATGATGATCCCACATCATTCCCACATGGAGGAGAATCATCCTAAGCCTTGCCAGGGAAAAGGGAGAATAAGGTGTGATATCATCGGTGTTCCCTCGGGTTGGGTGAGCACTCTCTTAAGAGGTCCCAGTAAGAATATATCATATGATGGTGCATAGTTCCAAGACCGGGGTCCTTGGAATCCCTAGCCTACTCAGTGCTAGACACTACTCCCAAAATATGCATATTTCTCATATAATCATATTCTCAAAACATAGCTAAATCATGGAATCATAAGTTAAGAATTCATAAACATTCATGCATTCTAAATATCTCATCATGCTTGAAATCATAGGCTTGAATTTCGTAAAACATGCATAATAGGGCATAATTTCTAATAAACTTGAAAATTAAGTGGAAAATCTTCCCATTAGTCTTAAATTATTAATTGAGACATGAGAGAATTAGACCCATAAACATAGTATAGATATTTACATAGAATTGGGTTAAAACCCTAGAATTTCAATACACTTGATTAGAGACTTGAATTCATGAATTAGAGGAGGAATTCAGCATGAGAATGGAAGAAATCCCCACATTCATGGCCTTACATATCTAGGTAACTTGATTTCTAAGTTGGTCTTGAAAGCTTAAGAGAATTGAAAGAGAATTTGGTGAGGAACCCTTGCTTGAACTTGGAAGATGATTTCAAATTCAATGAAATTATGAGAACATAATGACTTAGGATAGGCTAAACCATCTTAAAGCACTCTTTAGGTAGCTTAAAACACATAGTTTAGGATTAGAAACTTAGAAATTATGAAAATACTCTTAATGATTCGACGGGAAATTGCACATTGCCAGACCCAATGAGGGACAGGATGACCTTTTGGGAGACTTGACTGGTCGTCCTTAACCCATTGCCACTAACAAATCCTTCTCCATTCTTTTATTTTTCTCACTAATGAGTCACTTAACAAGTCATCAGGGCACTTGACGACTCACTTCCCCAATTCGTTCTGAAAGTTGAAAATCAACTCTTTCTTCACCACTGCACAGTTAATGGGTCACACCACGAATCTTTGTGATATCTAACGATTCGTCAGCCTGCTCGTCATGAATTTTTGAAGATAAATTTTTCTCCATATTAGAACCACTTAATGGGTCATTCAATGATCCTTTAACTTAACGTGTCACCTGACGAGTTATTTTGTGACCTGGTGCAGATTTTTCTGTTTTCTATAATTCAACCCTCTAGCCTAATCTTAGATACTTTTTGGTGTTACAGTCTTGCGGGAGGTTCTTTAGAGCGGGTTGGAGGCTAGAGATGTACCAGTGGTGTACATTTTGGTGATTAAAGACATGTATGATGAAGCCAATACTCGAATGACGACGGTGGGAGGAGACTCGAAGCACTTTCCAATTTTGATACTGTTGCACCAGGGATAAACACTGAGCCCATTTTTGTTTTATTGTTGTTAGATACGTTAAGGTAAGAGATTTAAGGTGTGGTGGTAATAGTGTATGCTATTTGCGGATGACATAGTTCTAATTGCTGAGACTCGCGGCAACGTGAATGCTAAGTTGGAGGTTTGGAGAAAAATCATGGAGTCTAAAGGGTTTAGGTTGAGCAAGACCAAGATATAATATTTGGAGTACAAATTTAGTGATGTGATGCATAAGGATAATGTGGAAGTGATATTGGATACACAAGTCATTCAAAAGAGAGAAAGTTTTAAGTACCCTGGGTCTATTATCTAAGAAAATGGAGAGATCGATGAGGATATCACTCATTGTATTAGTGCATGATGGATGAAGTGGAGGCTCTCTTCCACACTCTTATGTGATAAGAAGGTCCCAACATGACTTAAAGGAAAGTTCTACAAAGTGGTGGTTAGATCGACTATGTTATATGGAGTGGAGTGCTGCCCAATCAAGAACTCCTATGTTCAGAAGATGAAGGTTGCAGAAATGAGGATGTTATGGTGGATGTGTGGGGTATACTAGGAGGGATAGAATTAGAAATGATGATATCCAATCTAGGTGGGAGTGGCTGCGGTGGAGAAAAAGATTCGTGAGGTGATACTGAGGTGGGTCAGGCATGTGAGGAGGAGATGCCCCAGTGCCCCAGTGCGAAGGTGTGAGAGGTTAGCTATGGATGATTTTTGGAGAGATAAAGGTAGACTGAGGATGCAGTGAGGAAAGGTGATTAGACAAGATATGCCACAATTGCAGCTTACTGAGGACTTTACCTTAGATAGGAAGGCATGGAGTACATGGATTAGGATAGTAGGTAGCAGTATGGTATAGTGGTTTTTCATTTTTAGTAGAGCAGGATAGTAGGTACTTTTTCATTCGGTTACTAGCTATTGTTACTTGTATCTCGATTAGTGTATTATTTTTATGTAGTTTTGCATTTTTGCTAGTTGTTGTTTTGTTATTATATGTTGTCTCATATACTACCATTATTTTTTTTGGACTATTTTTCTAAAGGCCGAGGGTCTACTAGAACAACCTCTCTACTTCTGAGGTAGAGGTAAGATCTGTGTATATTTTACCCTCTCTAAAATCCGTTGTATGAGATTATACTGGGTAGTTGTTGTTGTTGTTGTTGCTGCATAAAATAAATACTTCTAAGTAATAAGTCACTATGAAGATAGTCATACTCTAAAAGTACTAAGTCATGTCAAACTAAGTACCAAATAAGCATTAATTACATAACTAAACACTAAATAAAAAAAATTAAGTTATGTTTTTACTATGTAAATTAATCAATGCATAAATAAAGAATAAATATCTAAATTAATTATCATTTTCAGTGTTGAAATTATTTTTTTAACATTAATATTAATTTGATTTTGGTTTAGGCTTTATTTGAATTGATAACATGCATCTATGAGCTATAAAATTTATTGGCTCATTCAAAATTCTAAGTTCAAGCTTCAAATAATATGTTAAAAGACAAAAAATATGAACAAATTTTTAAAAAATATTCATAAATTACATAAAATATTTATAAAAATTATATACATTGTAACACCTCGAAACTTTTCTAGACCAAACTCAGACCTTGCATGAAAAACCAGAAAATTTTTGTCACAGAATGACCCAGACAACAGATTGTTGTCACCAGTAACGGGCCATTGTCTGAGTCATTGTCAGCTACAAAATTTCTTTTGGGGGACCAACAAGGCATAGGACGACCCATTGGAAGGAGTAATGAGTCGTCCTGTCGTCCATTGCAACCCAAGTTAAGAAATCTACCAAAAATCTCCCATAAGCAAAAAGTGGAACCAACGACTCGTTGTCACTTCTAACAAGTCATAGATTCCACCCATCACCAGATCTCAGGTCCAGGAAGTGTTGACCACGAGCAGACACAATGAGTCATTGTGTCGTCGGTTAGCTGAGGGATAGTTTTCCTGTTAGTGACAATGAGAGGTACCAATGACCTGTTAGTTCATCCCACGAGTCGTACTCCCCTTCCATTTCCAAATTCCAGTGAACCCTAATTCTAGGCCCAAGGATCAACAACTAGTCCCAATAGTCATGGTATCAACCAATGACTCGTTGTGTGACCCATTGGTCCCTGTAGGGCAGTTTTCCTGATTTTCTTTCAGGGGCATTTTCATAACTTCTAACTATGTTAGTTCCTAAACTACATCATTTTGGGCACATTTTGGAGATAATTAAAGGGGTAATCAACTAAATCCCTTTCATTTTCACTCAACTCTCGATCTCCAAAGTAAAGAAGTTCCTGACGGTTCTCTCAAGCAAGCTAGGGCTTTCGATTCTTCTCCTCAGATTCCTCAAAGATTTTCTTAGGGATTTCTACACCAGGTATGTGGGAATTCAACAAGGGAGTTGTTCTTCCCTTGTGCCCCAAAACTCTTCTAAAATGCTTATCAGTTCTCTCCCTGAAGTTCACAGTAAGGGTTCATTTGTCAGTAAATTATGGATTTCTTCTTGTTATAATTTTCATGAGTATGAGGGCTGTTGTTAGCTATACTTTTGGTCATTATCTCTTTTCATGAAATTATATGATTTTATACCTAGTTTCTTTGAATATAGTGAATTGAGTATTTCAACATGTTCTAAATACAAGTGTTGCTTGATTCTGATTGTTCTTGAAATCACCAGGATAGTATAGTTGTATGATCAAGGGTAGAACTATTGATTGTTTAGTCTCAGTCAGTACTTGGTAAATTTCAGTATCTTACTGACATGTCAGCTGATCAGTTTTACTATGGTCAGTCTCTTGAGGTGTTAGTAATACCTCCCAGTCCCAGTTTTCAGTTATCAGTTATCAGTTTGTTCTTTATACGATTACGACGCTTCCAGATAAGTAGCATTGGCCAGTCTTAGAACTAGCACTTTCAGTTATTAGTTTATTCTTCATACAGTTACGATGCTTCCAGATAAGCAGCTCTGGCCAGTCTTAGGACACCAACTTACAGTTATCCAGTCCGATAGACTCTCAAGGTACTTCCAGATAAGTATTCTTGACTTAGTCTAGGATCCCAGATTTGATCTATTGATAACACTCAAACCACACCTCTTACTGAAGTATGAAGCGGACGTTGTCAATAAAGAACCCAACTAGAGGTTGGGATCGATCCCACAGGGAATATGAAAGAGCTAGATTATAGCTGCTAAGTAAACTTGTAAGGTAGTTACTTAAAAATTGGGGGGTTCTAAAGAAAAGCAATAATAAAAAAATTATCAAAATTTCGGTTTTGAATCAATATTAAAGGATAACTAGGATTTTTGTTCCCCATGGGTTCATAAATGCTTTGGGTATACACTCGTGATCATCACCAATACTCACTTATAGAACTGATAACTTAGTTTCATTTAAACGACTGACCAGTCCCTACTGAATGACTATACTCAATTACTCCACCAAGTCTCATGAGCCGTTTCAAACTATCTGTTATCACTAAATTCCAGATTTAACTATCCTGCGATCATAACTCAAGTTAATACAATGATCATCAAGATCAAGGCTCCATTGTAATTCTCTTTTCCTGATCTCTACCTCTTAGACCTAAGAAAGTAAAGAATTCAGGCATGTCCTAATATTTTGCATCGTTAAAAAACATTTAAGCATGAAGACAATACAATATAAGTGTTTGTATTGGTTTTAGAATCACTTTGTGCAACCCTAGCTTGTTAATCCACCATGGTTCCCACAACCCTAGCTATGGAGGTTTTAGCCTCTCATAGTTGTAAGGTTGTAAATTGCATTCATGATTATAAACATAAATTAATACTTACAAATATGAATGAGAAAAACACTTCCTTTAATTAATCAACAAAATCTTGAAGAACAATTAACAATAACAAGAAGAATTCAAGAAAAGGTTGATCACAAGTCAAATCAACTCAATTCTCTCTTTCTCTCCTCAAAATCTCTTCTATGATCTCTCTCTTAAAAATAAAATCTAAAATGTATTTATACAGACACAAGAATCCTTTTCCTAGGCTAGCAGCGTGGATTTCCATATCTGATTCTGCCCACGTCACGAGTCCTCCTACAATCCGTAGCACCATCATACGGCCCGTAGCATCCTTTCGTACATTACATGACTGGATGGATTTTTGCTAAGTGTTGAATCCTGGTACGAATCGTATCTCCATCTTATGATCCGTACTGAGCTCTCGTGGCTTGACTTTGAAAACTTTGAAATTTTTCTGAAAGTTCATCACGACCGCTATGGTACGACTCGTACCTTCATTCCATGGTTCGTACTTACTTTCCGTAGCAGGGTCAGCCTCTTATGCAAATCTTCTGAATCTTTTCACGACTTCCTCACCACGACTCATACAAGCTTGGTATGAATCGTACTGAGACTTGTGTATTGCATCTCTCCAACATTATCCTTCTGCAACTTTTCACGGCCATCAGTATGACTCGTAGGACCTTTCTACAACTCGTACTGTGGACTGCAATCTGAGCCTATTTTGCACACTTCAGGCTATCTTTTGCATTTTTCAGCTCCAACACCAATTTATCCTGTAACCAAAGTAAAAGTATCTTATATCCACAAAAATACACCTAAGTCCATGCTATTTTCTTAGTTTTGAGCGTCGAAAGTGCTGTAAATCCATAGCACAGCAACACCCTCAACTTAAGACTTTTGCATGTCCTCAGGCAAAGAAAAGAAAAACTAAATATGATGCTCAACTAGAAGATAGACTTAAGATACTATAGCCAATACTTCAACAAAACTTGCACTTTCTATACAAAATCTCTTGACCCTTTCTCATGGAACAACATCAGCTAATGCATGACAAGCAACCTCAAAACATCATAAACAGAGATCAAGACATGTCATCTAGCTATTAACAGGAAATCAAGTCATCACTAATGTTTTTCACACAGTCCAATGGTAAAAGCAAACATAATCCATGTACCCTCACACAAATGAAGTCCCCACTCAGATATGAAATGTCAAACATAACATGGGACTAACCAAGTAAGGCGCTCACTCTCATAAAGAAGTTACAAGTATATGTGTCAGATACCATAGGCTTGCCCTTATTTTCTCTGCTTTGGTTTGTCAGATGGTCGAATTAGGATCACTATAGGACTTTGGTATGGATTTTAATGTAGGCTTAAGGCTGGACATGATAAATATGGAAGATTTTATAACTAACTATCCCTTCCTTGGCACCACATACGTTGGCTACACTATTCACCTATTTCACCCTTTATTCTTTCATTCCCGTTTTCTTTCCTTTTCACTTCTCTTTATATACATTTGCATGGATGTGGTGAGTTTTCAACTTTTTCATCATTTTTATTTTCTTTTGAAATTTCTTTTTCAAGATTCTCAATATTTTTCATCTCTTTTCTTTTCACCCCACCACACCTCATTTTTCATCATTTCTTTTCTCTTTTCTCTTCCTTTCTTCCATTCCCACCATTTACGCACCCCTACTCTAGCCACCCTCAACTTAAGAATTTTTCTTATATTGAGGTTCACAATATCCAAGGAAGGACCAGACCAGAACAGGTTCATTGAAAATAAATGGGTACGGTTAATCGGTAAATCAAAAAAACATGGTCTATTAAGGCTCAAACTTGGGATCAAGGGATTCATGAAACTTTGGTAGGGTAATATAGGCTAACAGTGAGCTAAACAAAAAGGGCCTATGATCATATCCTAACCAACCATCCTTAGCCTATGCAAAGACCAACTTGGAAAGTTCTAGATCTTCAACACAATATCGAACTGAGACTGTACCTCACTCACTCATGGTACATGAACTATTTTCACCTCACCTGTCTGGCTTATACATGGGATTAACAAGACTACTCATATTAATAAACTAAATGACATCAAAAGATCCACAGAAATCATGCATGTTGTCACCAATACATAGCTAATGCATTAAAAAATTTTAAACAGGGTCAATTTTTTAAAAATATAAAACTAGTACATTTTTATTGGATGAGTATTCCTAAGTTACTTTCTAATTAAACAACAATCACAAGCTAAAAAAATAAAAATCCTACACATGTCAGTTCTACTAGATAGCATGCCTGAGGGAAAAGAAACACGGCAAGAAAAACCCTAAAAGGAATCAACAATCCCAAAAAAAAATCACAAGTACACCCCCTCCCTTTTTGGAAAAATAAGCTTCGTACCCGAAGCATGAACTATAAGAACATACCTGTGGCTACTCAAACTTTACCAAACTACCACTTGGGTTGCCACCCAAGAAGCATCTGATTTAACGTCGTGGCACGATGTGAATCTCTTGACTACTAAGAATTCATCAAGTAATTCATACTCACCTCTAGTGCTGAGATTACACTAAATTCCTTGGGTTGCTTTATTGTCCTGCAAATGTTGAAAGTGACCTCTTCTTGGTTTAATCTAAACTTCAGTAGACCGGCTTCCACATCTACTAGAGCCCTCCCAGTTGCAAGGAATGGTCTCCCCAAAATAATGGGGACCTCATAATCAACCTTGCAATCCAAAATCACAAAGTCTGTTGGGAATATGAATTTGTCTACCTTGAAAAGCACATCGACTAGGATGCTCACGGGCTTTTTAACCGTTCTGTTGACCATCAGTAGTCGCATGTTGGTCGGTTTGAGGGCTCCCAATCCCAATTTCTTAAATACTACCAAGGGCATCAAATTAATTCTAGCTCCCAGATCATAGAGTGCCCTTGCAAACTCAACATTTCCAATCTTACATGGTATAGTGAAGGCACCTGTGTCTTCCTTTTTCTTAGCTATGACACTATAGTGATGTATATTGTTAATGGGCTTATAACTCATAGATCTCTTCTTAGTCTCCAGGTCTTTCATGAACTTTGCATATCCTGGTATCTGCTCTAATGCTTTGACCAATGGTATGTTCACAGATAGTTGTTTAAGCATTGAAAGGAATTTTTGGAACTTACCATTCTCCGCCTTCTTTATCATCCTTTAAGGGTATGGTGGCGGTGGTAGTGGGATAGCTTTATGCACTTCAGTTGCTCCTTGATCCATGTCAGGTTCCTTCTCATCTCTCGGGTCCTCTTGCACTTCACCATTCTCTCTCTCAGCACTTGTATCATCTTCCTCAATTGTGCTCTCTTTCATCCGCTCAACTTCAACTAGAAATGAAGGGTGAACTGTGGTTTTACCACTCCTAGTCATCACCTCCATACAATATGCATCGTTCTATGGATTTTGGATAGTGTTGCTAGGTAGTGTACCCTTTTGTCTAGGGTTCATTAATGCTGACAGTTGCCCAAGTTGATGTTCGATTTGCTTGATGGCAGTAGCATGGGATTCAACTTTCTGACCCATACTTGATAAGTCACATCGAATCTCCTTCAGCTAATCATCAGTGGACCTTACCTTTTTTAACATCTCGGCCATCATGCTCTCCAACTTTGATTTCCCAGAATCCCCTTCTCGTGCATTTGGAGGAACATAGACTCTAGCCCGGTAATTGCTATATCCATCATTTCGTCTCCAATCTCCTTTGCGCTCACGATCCCGGCTCTTGTCTCTGAACCCGTCTCTATTGTAGTTGTATCTATGCTGGTTCCGACCTTGATTTCCAAAATCTTGGCGCCAATTTTCTTGTGCATACGCTTGGGTGTTGGTTCGAAAACCTGCCACTTGGCTATATAGGAAGTTTGCCTCTTCCTCAGAATCAGAGTGATCAACTCCGAACTCTCTTCGTTGAGTTCCCACTGCATTAACCTGTTTGGCTCCAGCTCCCATAATATGCTTTGTTAGCAAGTCCAATTATGTGCGCATATGAGCCAACCCCTGGTCGCATTCTTCTTCTTTTCTTGGTTGATCTGTAGTCAAACCAACAGCATGTGTGCCTGCCACTGCATCAACCTCCCTTATATGCCAGACCCTGTTTTTCTTAGTCACCCTGTCAAGGATAGTGGCAGCTTTCTCCCAGGTGTGACTCATCAATGCTCCTCCAGCCACCGTGTCTGCTACAGTTTTATGCTGTTATTCAGAGACCTGTAAAAAATTTCCAACAAACTGTCATTTGGAATTTTGTGGTTAGGCACTTTGTCAACTTCTTTTTGAATCTCAACCAAGTTTCATGAAGTGACTCAGTCTTAATTTGTCAAAAATTGTAGATCTCATACTTTAGCTGCAACATCTTGGATAGGGGAAAGAATCTCTCTAAAATGGCCTGTTTTATCTCCCTCCAGTTTGTTATGGAGTCGTTGGGCAACTCTGATAACCATAAAGTAGCTTCCCCTGATAGAGAAAAGGGAAGAGTTTGAGCCGTATGGCATCCTGGCTTACTCCGGGAAATCTATACGCCTTACATATTCCTACAAAGTTCATTAAGTGCAGGTTGGCGTCATCCATTGCGTGACCACTAAACACCCCTTTCATGTTTAACAATTGAATCATGGTGCTCGTAATGTCGAATTTGGCCCCAATGGGCAATGGTGGTGGCACAATTTCTCCAGTCGACCTAACTTCATCAATATATGGGTCCTCATCATCGAAGAACTGAGAGGAAAATCTATGAGCTCTGTTGCCCCTCCCATGTCGACCAACATCTACTACCTCTTCTCTGTCATCTTTCGCATGATATAGTGCAGCTTGCTGAGCTAGCTCAGCTTTGCTAGCTTCTTCAGATATGTGGGCTTCTCTTTGCTCGTGGTTCTCCATTCTGTGCAGTGCTTTTTCGATTTTTGGATTTAGTGGAACAAGGGGATCTCCACTACTCCGAGTGATAGCCTGTGGGTATAAAAAAAAGAAAACACAAAAATAAACATAATTAATGAATGAGACGAACACTTCTTTTAATTAATCAGAAAAATCTTGAAGAAAAATTAACAAGAACAAGAAGAATTGAAGAAAAGGTTGATCACAAGTCAAATCAACTCAATTCTCTCTTTCTCTCCTCAAAATCTCTTCTCTGATCTCTCTCTTAAAAATAAAATCTAAAATGTATTTATACAGACACAAGAATATTTTTCCTAGGCTAACAGCGTGAATTTCAATATCTGATTCTGCCCATGTCACGAGTCCTCCTATGATCTGTAGCACCATCATACGGCCCATAGCATCCTTTCGTACATTGCATTACTGGATGGATTTTTTCCAAGTGTTGAATCCTGGTACGAATCATACCTCCATCCTACGATCCGTACTGAGCTCTCGTGGCTTGACTCTGAAACTTTGAAATTTTTCTGAAGTTCATCATGACCGCCATGGTACGAATCGTACCTTCATTCCATGGTTCATACTTACTTTCCGTAGTAGGAGTCAGCCTCTTATGCAAATCTTCTGAATCTTTTCACGACTTCCTCACCACAGCTCGTACTGAGACTCGTGTATTGCATCTCTCCAACATTAACCTTCTGCAACTTTTCACGGCCATTAGTACAACTTGTAGGACCTTCCTACGGCTCGTACTGTGGACTGCAATCTGAGCCTATTTTTGCACACTTTAGGCTATGTTTTCCATTTTTCAGCTCCAACACCAATTTATCCTGTAACCAAAGGAAAACTGCCTTATATCTACATAAATACACCTAAGTCCATGCTATTTTCTTAGTTTTGAGCGTCGAAAGTGCTGTAAATCCACAGCGCATTAGCTATCAGCTTAGTAGTCAAATTAGGAATATCCAGTAGGAGTACTACTTAGCACTAAGCGAACTCGAGTTACAGCACACCTAGGTTTCTAAAATTACGTCGCAACATAGGTTATTAGCCCATCAGGCCCCAGCCTTGTGATCATCGAGCTCAGCCACTATACCCTAGCAAGGTACAGTGGGCTTTCTTCTATGGGGTGTATACATCGGTCTTGACGTTTAGTTCATGTGGTTATATGTCAGTTATAAACTCTCCCACTTGTCATTTCAGTCTCAGTTCGGCTCAGTATTAGTTCAGTTTAGCTCAATTTTGTCTCTCAGATCCAGGACATGTTTATAACCATCAGCCAGGGCCATTATTGACCATATCAGTTATAGCTCAGTTTTATCTATATTCAGTATCAATTGGTCATTTCATGGTCTATCAGTTCAGTTGTTTATTTTCCATACTTATTGTATATCTCACTTACTTAGTACATTCAAAGTACTAATGCATACTTTCTACATTGCATCATATTATGATACAGGCGTAGGTTCTCAATCTTAGCATCGTCAGTAATTTCCCTTCGACGATATCAGCAATAGTGTCATTTGGTGAGTCCTTATCTTCTAAGGATGATGGTTATTTGTTCAGCTAGTTCTTTATTCAGTTAGACTTTCGAGTTTGTTGGGGCTTGTCCCAGCAATTCATTAGTTAGTAGTGCCTTTCAAACATAACTGTTTAGTATTATTTTCAGTTATGTTTACACTTTCAGCAGTATTGATTACATAAATATTTTTTTAAAGTTTCCGCTTATGTTTACTCTATTTACCAGTGTAATGATACACCATGGGTTAGCTTGGGGTCACTTGTGGCACCGAGTACTATGTCTTGTCTAAGGTGTAGACTCGGGTCATGAAAATTTTGGTATTAGAGAACTAGGTTTAGAGTATCCTAGGATGTCTGAAAGCCATGTCAAGTAGAGTCCTTTTCATGGGTGTGAAGAGCACCACACTTATGATGGGGAGGCTATCAGACTTATTAGGAAAACTCCTTTTTGGTTCATACTCCTTATCATGCATTGAAGTAGAATCCCAAAATGTCCTCCTAACTCGTTCTCTATTCCTTTCAATGAAAATAGCCCTCCAAGGCGAGGAAATAGAAGGAGGGCTAGCAACACTAATCGACCTGCCCCACCAGCTCTTGCAGCCCTTCAATACGACCTAGTGAACTTAGCAGAATTTCAAATAGCTATCCAGCTGCTGGCTCAAACGGTGACCAACCAAGTGAACCAGCAGGTAGTTCCAGTGAATACAAATGGGTCTGCAGCAGATGCTAGGGTTTGGTACTTCACCTGAATGTACCCTCCAACTTTCCATGGATCCAAGGTGGGAGAGGGCCCATAAGATTTTATGGATGAGGTGCGGAGGATCACCCGGATTATGGGTGTTAATTCCGTGGAGAGTGCCGATCTCTGCCTATCAGTTGAAAGGGGTGGCTCAGATTTGGTACAACCAATGGAAGGAAGGGAGGCCAGCAACAACAGGGCCAGTAGAGTGGGAAGAGTTCACAACTGCATTTCTAGACAGATTCTTTCCTCGGGAATTGAGGGAGGCCAAGGTCGCGGAGTTCATGAATTTAAGGCATGGTAATAGAATCATGGAGGAGTATGCATTGGAGTTCATTCAATTGTCAAGGTATGCTCTAGAGATAGTAGCCGAGCCAATAGCTCGTATGCTCAAATTTGTTAATGAAGTGTCATACTTGGTACTGAAGGAGTGCAGAACCGCGACGCTCATCAAGGAGATTGACCTATCCATCCTTATTATTCATTCCCATTAGATTGAGGCAAAAAAGTTGAAGGATATTGAGTGGGATAACAAGTGGGATAGAACCGGTCAGTCGAATTATGGTCACCAGAGGTCCAAAGGCAGTAGGTTCCCACAACAACAGCAATAGAGAACCCCAGCACCCACATCAGCCAGAGGCCCATCTTTTTTATCACGCAAGGATCGGAAGGGTGGAGCATCTAGTTCTCATTCCTAGAGTTACAGTGCCAGCAACCGTTACACAGCTTGTCCTAAGTGTGGCAAGAACCATCAAGGGGAATGTCGCATGGGCAAGGAGGGTTGCTTTGAATATGGGCAGTTAGGTCATAGGTTAAAAGAGTGTCCTTCTGTAGGACTGGGGAGAGCTCAGTCTACTTCAACACCCCAGCAAGCCTCCCAGCTCATCAGGATAATACTTCAGCTATGGATGGTGATCAGTGCCAAAACCGCTTTTATGCTTTGTTCTCTCATCAGAATCAAGAGAGCTCACATAATGTGGTCACGGTTATGTTACACTTTTCTGCCTAGATGTATATTCCCTACTAGATCCATGAGCAACACTATCATTCAACACTCCTTATGTAGCTGTTCAGTTTGAAATCAGTCTAGAAGTTCTCTCAGAACCATTCTCAGTCTCTACCCCAGTTGGTGAGTTAGTCAGAGTCAGTCGGGTATATAGAAATTGCCCAGTATCAGTGTTGAATAAAGTCATTCCAGCTAATCTAGTAGAGCTAGACATGGTCGATTTCAACCTCATTCTTAGCATGGATTGGTTACATTCCAGTTATGCCATAGTTGACTGCAGAACTAGAGTCGTCAGATTTCAGTTCCCCAATGAGTTGGTCTTACAGTGGATGGATAGTGTTTCACCGCCTAAGGGTCAGTTTATTTCCTACCTTAAGTCAAGGAAACTCATTTCAAAAGGGTGAATCTATCACCTAGTTCGAGTCAAAGATTCTAGCTCGAGACCCTAACTATTCAGTCAGTTCCAGTTGTCAGCGGATTTCCTGACGTGTTTTTTGAAGATCTTTCCAAAGCCCTCCCTAGCAGGAAATAGACTTTGGCATAAACCTTCTTCCAGACACTCAGCCCATATCTATTCCTCCTTATAAAATGGCTTCAGCTGAGCTTAAGGAGTTGAAGGAACAACTAAAAGACCTTCTAGACAAGGGTTTCATCAGGCTCAACATCTCTCCATGGGGTGATCCAGAGTTTGTTCATTCAAAAGAAAGACAGTACTCTCAGAATGTGTATTGACTACCATCAACTAAACAAGGTTACAGTTAAGAATAGGTATCCCCTACCCAAGATTGATGACTTGTTCGATCAACTTCAAGGAACTAGTTATTTTTCCAAGGTAGATCTCAGGTCGAGGTATCATCAGCTTAGGGTCGGGGAATGTGACATACCAAAAACAGCCTTCAGAACTCAGTATGGTCACTATGAATTTGTGGTTATGTCCTTCGAACTAACTAATGCCCCAGCATCTTTCATAGACCCGATGAATAGGATATTCACACAGATCTATACATGTTCGTCATTGTGTTCATAGACGATATTTTGGTATACTCTAGAAATGAGGATGAGCATGCTAACCATCTGAGGATAGTGTTGCAGACTCTCAGAGATCATTAGATGTTCGCTAAATTCAGCAAATGTGAATTCTGGATGAAGTCTATGGCTTTCCTCAGTCATGTGGTCTCAGGCAAGGGTATTCAGGTAGATCCTCAAATATAGCAGCGGTGAAAAACTAGCCAAGACCTACTTCCCCAACAAATATCAGAAGTTTCCTAGGTTATAGTTGGGTATTAATAATGGTTTATAGAGGGATTATCTTCTATTGCGTCTTCTCTGACTAAGCCAAATCAGAAAAAGGTGAAGTTTCAGTGGTCAGATGCATGTGAGAAGAGTTTTTAAGAGCTAAAGACTCGACTCACTACAGCTCCAATTTTAACCTTACCAGAAGGAACAGATGGGTTCGTAGTCTATTGTGATGCTTCTAGAGTTGGCCTCGGTTGCGTTCTGATGCAGTAAGGTACGGTGATAGCTTATGCCTCCAGATAGCTCAAAGTTCATGAGAAGAATTATTCGACTCATCATCTTAAATTGGCGGCAGTGGTGTTTGCTCTAAAAATAAGGAGGCATTACCTTTATGGGGTTCACGTGGATGTTTTCACCGATCACAAGAGCCTTCAGTACGTGTTCAGTCAAAAAGATTTAAACCTTTGTTAGAGAAGGTGGTTGGAGTTATGGAAGGATTATGACAGGAGCGTGCTTTATCACCCAAGCAAGCCCAATATGGTGGCTGATTCCCTCAGCAGGATGTCCATGGGAAGCGTTACTCATGTTGAAGAGGGGAAAAAAGAACTGGCAAAAGATATTCACAGGTTAGCTCAGTTGGGAATGCAGTTGGTGGATTCAGCTGAGGGTGGAGTAGTACTGCAGAGTGAGTCAAAATCCTTGTTAATTGTTAAGGTTAAGTCAAAGAAGGATGAAGATCCCATACTACTTAAGCTAAAAGAAGCAGTTCTAAGAAAAGAAGTGGAGGCCTTCTCCAAAGAGGGAGATGGTGTGCTTCTGCATGACCCAAACGTACACCCGGATCGTAGACACGGGACAAGAAGCCCTGAGAGACCCCAAGTCGACCCATGGCATGAGCATACATCCAACCACCTCCTTTTCTGAAGATTGAGATCCTTCTGCGTGAACACATATTGTAAGCTCTTGTGATCCATGAATACATCCATGTTGGACCCCATAAACGTATGCCGCCATATCTTCAATGTGAACACCACCGCGGCCAAGTCGAGATCACTAGTTGGGTAATTCTTTTCGTGAACTTTCAGTTGTCTTGAGGCATATGCTATTAATTTCCCATACTGCATCAACACATATCCCAATCAACTCTTGAAGCATTACAATATACCACAAAGACATCCGTACCCTCGGGTAAAGTCAACACTGGTGCTGAAGTGAGTCGGGTCTTCAATTCCTGGAAGTTTCCCTCACAAGCCTCCGACCATTGGAACTTCACCTTCTTCTGAGTCAACTTGGTCAAAGGTGCCTCAATAGATGAGAAACCCTCAACAAATCATCGGTAGTAACCTGCTAAGCCCAAGAAACTCCAAATTTTTGAAGGATTCACCGGTTTGGGCCAATTCTTCATCGCTTCAATTTTCTGGGAATCTACCCTTATGCCCTCACCTGATACCACATGGCCTAGAAATGCCACCGAGTCCAACCAAAAATCACATTTGCTAAACTTTGCATATAACTGATGATCCTTGAGGATCTGAAGCACTATTCGCAAGTGAGCGGTATGTTCCTCCTCGCTCTGAGAAAATATAAGAATATCATCGAGGAACACGATTACGAACATGTCTAGATACTGCTTGAACACCCTATTCATCAGGTCCATAAAAGCTGCTGGAGCATTGGTTAATCCAAAATACATAACAACAAATTTGTAGAGACCATACCGAGTCTTAAAAGCAGTTTTCGAGATGTCACTCTCCCGAAATCTGAGCTGGTGATACCCGAAACTTAGATCTATCTTCGAGAAACACTTGGCACCCTGGAGCTGGTCAAATAAATCATTGATCCTGGGCAAAGGGTACCTGTTCTTGATAGTGACCTTATTCAACTGCCGATAATCAATACACATCCGAAGGGATCCATCCTTCTTCGAACAAAGAGAACTAGTACACCCCATGGAGACTTGCTCGGTCTAATGAAACCCTTATCCAACAAGTCGTTCAACTGTTCTTTTAACTCTTTTAGCTCGGTTGGAGCCATCCTATAAGGAGGAATGGAGATAGGCTGTGTATCGGGCGATAGATCAATACCGAAATCAATTTCCCTTTTCGGAGGAACACCTGCCAAATCATCGGGGAACACCTTCAGATACTCACACACCACTAGAACTAACTAAATAGTTGGGATCTAGGATTCTACATCCTTAACCCTAACTAGGTGGTACATGTAACCCTTAGAGATCATTTTCCTGTCCTTGAGGTAAGAGATAAAGTGACCTACAAGTACCGCTGAACTACCCCTCCATTCTAAAGTTGGTTCACCCGGAAAATGGAACTCCACTACTCGGGTTCTACAGTTAACCAAAGCATAACATGCAAATAGCCAACCCATGCCCAGAATAATATCAAAATCAGTCATAGCTAATTCTACTAAGTTTGCGGAGGTGACCTTATGTAATACTTTAATGGGGCAACCTCTATATACCTGCCTAGCTACAACTGAATCACCGATTGGAGTAGACATAGAGAATGATTCTGGCAAAATTTCATGGCTAACTCTAAAGCTACTAGTAATGTAAGGCATCACAAAAGACAATATAGCTCCCGGATATAACAAAGCATAAGCATCAATATGAAAGACTCGCAACATACCCGTGACCATATCTGGCAAAGCCTCCTGCTCCAGGCGAGGCACTAGGGCATAAAACCTGTTTTGGTGCTGACCACCTACTGAACTAGTGGAAGCACCCTGCTGAGGAGGTCGTGCTGCTGGAGCGGTAGAACTGGCTGGGGGGCAATCTCTGATCCTGTGTCTGGGTTTTCCACACCCGAAACAAGCATCTGCACCGACCAGGCACCTCCTGGGATGATTCTTGCAGCACTTCGCACAAACTGGAAAAGTTCGCTCCACCTGCATACTACCATGATCCCTCGAGCCTGTATCCCTGCTTCTCGGGTCTCCCCTGAACCTAGATGGCGTGCTGGCCGATGATGGAGCTGGAGCAATGGACCTGTGTTAGGTCTGCTGACATGGTCCACCTCCTGACCTGGCCTGAGAAACCCCATAGTTGTCAATCCTGGCCCTCTTGGCCTTTTTCTTCCTCCTATAGAACAACTCCATCTGCTGCGCATGCAATATAATACGGTGAAAATCAATGTCCCGATGAAGCATAGTGATCCACCAATCCTTGTCTAAGTAATCTTCTACTCCATGCAAAAAATGGCTCACCCGAGCCCGTTGATCCACCACCAACTCCGGAGCATATTTTGATAACCGAGTGAATTCCAATGCGTACTCCTAGACATACATGTTACCTTGCTTTAGATTCACAAACTCGGCCGTCTTGAGCTCCCTCATCTCTCGAGGGAAGAATCAATCCATGAACGCGGTGTGAACCTCATCCCAACCTATCGGGCCTGCACCCGCCTCCCTAGCATCCTTCCATTGCTTAAACCATATATGTGCTACACCCTTTAGCTGATAGGAGGTCAAATCAATGCATTCCCATTGTTCACCCCCATAACCTGGGTGATCTTCAAAATCTCCTCAATAAAGTCATCTGGATCCTCATCCACCCTTGACCCCGTGAACTTCGGATGGCTCATCCTCAAGAAATCGCTCACCCTAGCTGTCGCTGCATTCCCATTTTGAGGGAAATGTGCCACCGTCTGATTCTGAACCTGAGCTGTCATGGCCTGTGCCTACATCTAAATCGTGCTCCAAACTCAGTGTGGGTGGCTGGCTCTGGTACATGCTCCTCATGAACGGGTGGAGATGGCTGATACTAACCATCATGGCACCCTTATGATCATTACCATTACCATTTTTCCTGGCATTTACTCGATGTGGAGGCATGATTTTGCAAACGCGAATAGCATGAATTAGAAGAGTAAAGGACATTCATCTCACGACATAGATCATGAAAGAAGGGAACATTTCCTAAACGTCTAGTAGCTTCTTCGTCATAAGTGTGGCGCGCTTCACACCCATGAAAAAGACTCTACTTAATATGGCTTTTAGACTCCGTAGGACACTTCAAAACCTATGGCTCTAATACCAAGTTTGTCAAGATCCAAATGTATAGCCGGATCGTAGACATGGGACAAAGAGCCCAGAGAGACCCCAAGTCGACCCATGGCAGGAGCATACATCTAATTCAATCACATGAGTGAAAGACTTAACATAAAGAATGTAATCATAACATAACATGAGGGAAAAATCAGTACAAGACTTATACAATACGGCGGAATACAATGTGTAGTCTGATAAGCCTCTAAACATGAAAGGCGGATTGATGGGACAACTCCCCAACTAATCCAACATCCACAAACTGAAAGGAATAACATAGAGTGTGAACATGTAGCCCTCGGAACATTAGGACTCACCAAGTGCGCTGAGAGCAAGGCTGAAACTAGCTACGGGTGAGGATGAGCCTGAGAATTGGGACCTGTATCATGAAATGATACAACATAGAAAGTATGCAATTAGTACATGGAATGTACTGAGTATGCAAGAAAAGTAAAAAGGACATTTAAAATATATATGAAATTCATAAATGATCATAAGAGTGGGACAACATGCTCGTATAGTAAATCATAATGGCATGTCATATGGCTCAAGGTTTTCAAAGCATTGTAACAGAAACATAATCATAATCATAATAGAAGAGATTCAATTAACATGACTTGAGTCAACATATATAATCATAACATGCATAAATCATGAGGAACAGTAGGAGATTCTCTTAACCAACATATCCCATATGAGCACACATGAAGCCCGACTTGTAACCCTATTCAGGAAGGCGTTCGTACCTTTCCAAGGGTAGAACCATGAAAGTGTAATATCACCATGAAAAGGGACATTTGGGCCAGGGACTAACATGAAAGGGTCCCGACATACCTGCGGTGGCACGTAGTTCATGAGATTCGGGTCTTGACTTGAGCCCTGAACCTACTCGGTGTTCGATACTACTCCCAAAACATATATAGTGCTCATAATAATACATACATGAGTTCGTAGTCTAGTTAAATCATGATAACAACATGCTTAAACATAAGTGAACTATCCATGACATGAGGCCCGTGAGTCGGTCAAAAACATAATTCATGAATAATAAGATTCATACATACTCATAGATCATTCATATAGCTTGAATTTCTTAAAAATAATAATGGGTAACATAATGAATTCATAATTTAAAACATAATTCATGTTGGCCTCGTAAAGAACATCTATGGGATAATAGATTATAAATCGATTCATCATGGGACATGCATAATTAAGCTTAATTATTTCAAAAATAAAAATCAATATCATTATAATCAATTTAAATCTCAAAGGATAATCAAAATCCTTAAATTATGATAATATTTCAAAATCACAAAACCCATGATTAAACCATTAAATTTTATGTAATACAAAACTCCATGAGTTTTTGATAAATTTTAAATAGAATCATAGAGTAGGAGCATGGGTGTGGAAGGATTCACCCATTGATGACCTTACATACCTGGTATTATCAAATCCTAACTCTCCTTAGAAGCCCAAGAGTGAAATTTAGAGGAATTGGGGAAGAACACCTTGAATCACCTTCTAGACTCCTCTCTATACTCTTGCATGCATGAATGAGGCTTAACATAAGCTTAACCCCCTTAAAAGACCCCATTCAGACCTTAAAACAATGTACTTTAGGCCTTAGGAATTTAGAAATTATGAAAACACCCTTACTAAAAACACAGAAATTCCTGGTTGCTAGTCCCCACGAGGGACCTCACGAGTCGTTGCCAAGGGGCACGACTCGTGGCTGGGATACATGATGCCTACTTCCCAAACAAGCTTAGGGGACCCCACGAATCGTGGTGGCTGACCACGACTCATGGTCACCACCCGTGGTCCCTACTACCTTAATCCCTAGCCATGCATTCCATTCTCTCCACGAGTGACCTCACGAGTCTTGAGGTCTGACCATGACTCGTGGTCACCCCTGTGGCCTCCCAAAACTCTGCCAAGCCCAGTCCTGACCACGAGTCACTTCACGACTCGTGGTCCCACCTAATGAGCCACCTCACGAACCATCTTGTGACCTGGTGCGAATTTCCAATTTTTTCTCCATTTTGGCTCCCGGGTCTTATCCTTGAGTTCTCGGGGTATAACAGCTTCATTACCAGCAGGCTATTTGTTACGAACGTAGATGACTTGAGATAGTAAATACTAGCAAAACCACATAGCTCGAGATATTCTATCCACCTAGGTGCCACTAAGATGTACCGTGACCTATGGGAAATCTACTGGTGGAATGGCATTGTCACACCCCACCTTGGGGGGTATGACGGGCACCTGGTGCCTGCTAGACTCTGGCTCTATTTCAAGAAACGAACCGGCTATATAGCGGCTGTAAATACAGCCCCCGGACAATTAGGCCTATAGCCACCTGCAAAGCACAACAGCTAACCAGAATCATCTCATATAGGGAAACCTATGTGGGCCAACAAGGCCACCATGCTGTCTAGTTATCTTTAACACAATATAATATAATACTAAACGACTACGTGACCGGCAAGGTCACCACTACCATCAGACTACCTTAGCTTTGTTGATTATGTTGGCCGTGTGGGGCCATAGTCTGATGGTAGTGGTGACCTTGCCGGTCATGTAGTCGTTTAGTATTCTATTATATTGTGTTAAAGATAACTAGACAGCATGGTGGCCTTGTCAGCCCGCATTGGTTTCCCTATATGAGATGATTCTGGTTAGCTGTTGTGCTTTGCAGGTGGCTATAGGCCTAATCGACCGGGGGCTGTATTTACAGCCGCTATATAGCCGGTTCGTTTCTTGAAATAGAGCCAGAGTCTAGCAGGCACCAGGTGCCCGTCATACCCCCCAAGGTGGGGTGTGACAGGCATGAAGAGAGATATTGCAGAATATGTGGCTAAGTGCCCAAACTGACAGTAGGTTAAGGTTGAACATTAGAGACCTAGGGTATGACTCAAGATATCAGCATACCCACGTGGAAGTGGGAAGAAGTGAATATGAACTCCATTACAGGTCTACCTCATACTCATTGATAGCATGATTCAATTTGTGTGCTAGTTGATCGGATGACCAAGTTAGCACATTTCCTCCCAGTTAAAACTACAGACTCAGTTGAGGATTATGCTAGGCCATATATCCGAGAGTTAGTTAGACTACTTGGAGTTCCCTTATCCATCATTTTAGATAGAGGTACCCAGTTCACCTCGCATTTCTAGAAGTCATTTCAAAAAGAACTCGGTACTTAGGTCAAACTCAGCACAGATTTTCACCCTCAAAAAGATAGACAAATTAAGTGGAGTATTCAGACCTTAGAAGATATGCGAAGAGCTTGTGTGATCGACTTCAAGGGTAGTTGGGATAATCACCTACCTCTCATCGAGTTTGCGTACAACAACAACTACTATTCCAGTATTCAGATGGCTCCATTTGAGGCATTGTATGGTAGGAGGTGTAGGTCGCCTATTGGGGTGGTTTGAAGTTGGCAAAGCCACTTTGATAGGACTAGACTCAGTTCATGAAGCTATGCAGAAAGTGCAACTGATTAGAGAAAGGTTGAAAATAGCTCAGAGCAACAGAAATCATATGTTGATGTGAGGAGGAGAGAGTTAGAATTTGCTATAGATGACTGGGTGTATCTGAAAATTTCACCTATGAAAGGGGTGGTGAGGTTTGGAAAGAAAGAAAAACTCAGTCCGAGGTATGTAGGACCCTATAGGATTTTGAGGCAAATTGGAAATGTGGCTTATGAGTTAGAATTACCTTTGGAGTTAGCATCTGTGCACCCAGTCTTTCATGTGTCACTATTGAAGAAGTGCATCGGTGATCTGACCTTCAGTGAAAGTCTTGTGGAGGAACCAGCTAGTTGAGGGAGCCACATGGGAGGTAGAAATAGACATGATGGCTAAATACCCTCATTTATTCCCTACTAGTTCAGTTTGAGTATCAGGTATTAAATTCCTTCTCAATACTCTATTCAGTTCCTCACCCATTAGCTCTATTCAGATTTTCAATGTGCATTCTAGTTGTGTTAACTCAATTAGTGTGATTTTAACATTACGGAGTCAGTCATTCCTTCAGAAATCAGTTTATAGTATCAGTTTGAGAATTGCAGCTCTTTTCCCAGTTTTCCAGCAGCTTTAGCCTTCATTCAAGGATGAATGATACCAAGGGGGAGATATTGTAACACCCCGAAACTTTCCTAGACCAAACTTAGACCTTGCATGAAAAACCATGGGAAACTAGAAAAAAAATTTCACAAAATGACCCAGACAACGGATCGTTGTCACCTGTAATAGGCTGTTGTCTGAGTCGTTGTCAGCTCTATAGAATTTCCTTTTAAGGACCAACGAGGCATAGGACAACCCATTGGAAGGAGTAATGTGCTGCCCCATCATCTATTACATCCCAAGTTCAGAAATCTACCAAACATCTCCCAAGTTCAGAAATCTACCAAACATCTCCCAGAAGCAATGCGTGGAACCAACGACTCGTTGCCACCTCTAACAAGTTGTCATTTCCACCCGTCAACAGATCTCAAGTCTAGGCAGTTTTGACCATGAGCAGACACAACGACCCATTGGTTCAATCAATGAGTTGTTGTGTCGTCCGTTAGCTGAGGGACCAAGTTTTCCTGTAAGTAACAATGAGAGGTACCAATGACCCATTGGTTCGTCCAATGAGTTATGGTCCCCTTCCATTGCCAAATTCAAGTGAGCCTTGATTCCAAGCCCAAGGACCAATGACTAGTCCCAATGAGTCATGGTATTAACCATCCACTCATTGTGTGTCCCATTGGTCCCTGTCGGGCAGTTTTTCAAATTTTCTTTCAGGGGCAATTTCATAATTTTCAGCTATTTTAGCTCCTGAACTTCGTCATGTTGGGCATATTTTTGGAGAGAATTAAAGGGGTAATTGACAAATACCTATCATTTTCACTCAACCCTCGATCTCTAGAGCAAAGAAGTTCCTGACAGTTCTCTCAGAGCAAGCTAGGGCTTTCAATTCTTCTCCTCAGATTCCTCAAGAGTTTTCTCGGGGATTTCTACACCAGGTATCTGGGATTTCAACAAGGGAATTGTTCTCCCCTTATGCCCCAAAACTCTTCTAAAATTCTTATCAGTTCTAGCCCTGAAGTTCACAGTTAGGGTTCATTTGTCAATAAATTACGAATTTCTTCTTGTTATAATTTTCATGAGTATTAAGGGTTGTTGTTACCTATACTTCTAGTCATTATCTCTTTTCATGAAATTATATGATTTTAGCCCTACTTTCTTTGAATACAGTGAATTGAGTATTTTAGCATGTTCTAGATACAAGTGTTGCTTGATTCTGATTGTTCTAAAATCACCAGGATAGTACAGTCGTATGATCAAGAGTAGAATTATTGATTGTTAGTCTCAGTTAGTACTTAGTAAATTTCAGTATCTTTACAGACATGTCTGCTGATCAGTTTGACTATAGTCAGTCTCTTGAGGTGTTAGTAATATCTCCCAGTCCCAGTTTTCAATTATCAGTTTGTTCTTTCAACGGTTATAACACTTCCAAATAAGCAGCTCTGACCAGTCTTAGAACCAGCACTTTCAGTTATCAGTTTGTTCTTCAGAAGGTTACGATGCTTCTAGATAAGCAGCTTTGTCCAGTCTTAGAAAATCAGTTTACAGTTATCCGGTCCGATAGACTCTCAGGGTACTTTTAGATATGTATTCCTGACTTAGTCCAGGACCCCATCTTTGAGCTATCAGCTTAGTAGTCAAGTTAGGACTATCCAGTGGGAGTAGTACTTAGCACCCAGTGGACCGGGGTTCTAGCGCAACCAGGTTCTCCGAACTATATTGCCACTGTAGGTTATTGGCCCATCGGGCCCCAGCCTTGTGATCACCCAGCTCAGCCACTAGACTCTGGCAAGGTACAGTGGGCTTTCTCTAATGGGGTGTATACATCGGACTCCACATTTAGCTCACGTGGTTATATGTCGGTTATAAACTCTCCCAATTGTTAGTTCAGTTCAGCTCAATATCAGTTCAGTTCAGTTCATTTTAGCTCAGTTCAGTCACTCAGATTCAGGACATGTTTATGACCATCAGCCAAGGTCATTATTGACCATATCAGTTATAGCTCAATTTTATCAGTATTTAGTACAGTTGGTCATTTCATGTTATCTCAGTTCAATTATTTATTTTCCATGCTTATTGTATATCTCACTTACTCAGTACATTCAAAGTACTGATGCATGTTTTCTATGCTGTATCGTATTATGATACAGGCGTAGGTTCTTAGTCTCAGCATCACCAGTAATTTTCCTCTAACGATATTAGAAGCAGCCTCATTTGATGAGTCCTCATCTTTTGAGGACGATGGTTATTTGTTCATCTAGTTCTTTGTTCAGTTAGACTTTAGAGTTAACTGGGGGCTTGTCCCAGCAACTCATCAGTTAGTAGTGGCTTTTAGACATAACTGTTTAGTATTGTTTCAGTTATGTTTACACTTTCAGTAGTATTGATTACATAAATATTTTTTTAAAGCTTCCTCTTACATTTAGTCAGTTTACTAGTGTAATGATAGACCATGGGTTAGCTTGGAGTTATTTGTGGCACCGAGTACCGTGTCTCATCCAAGGTGTAGACTCGAGTCGTGACATACATGTAACATTGGGTTGGTTTTATTTTGTTCAAATTTTTTTAGTTAAAACCTATTCGACTTTTTTTAGTTGAAACCAAACCAAATCACTAATCGGATTTTTTTCTCGGTTTAATTTGAATTATCGATTTGATTCAGTTTGTTGATTTTCTTTGTACTCTCCTACCATCAAGTGTTTGATTTATTGAATTTGTTGTGGAAGAGCACCTTATATAGCATTGGTTGCATTGATTATGTTCACCATTAAAAAGGAGTCAAAGACTCAATTTTCAAATCATTATAATGATTATCCATGCAAATTGATCCAAATTGAATCATGAGCACTCCTTATTCTATTGACCTCTCCTAAATCTTTTCTAGATGGAGAAGCTTAGGGTGGAGAATTTTTAATTTTTTTGAAGCAGAGGCCTGATGCAACTAAAAAGGAAAATAAAGTGTTTTAGTGAGAATCATTTTGCAGTTCTGAAATGTAAGGCAGTGGTTTGGGGTGTTCAAGAAAATCGGCAAACCACATTAGACCGATAAATAGAAAAAAAATTGACTAGTGGTTTGATTTGACTTGGTTTCGTGTTCAAAAAAAACTTGACCATAATTAATTTGATTTTATTTTAACTATAACTAGTCAAACCGAAATCAAACGAAATAGACATTATATTTATACAAGTCTATAAATATTTTATACTTTGAAATATTTATTATAATGTAATTTGTAAAATATGTGTTAATTATTTTTATAATTTATGTTTTTGAACATATTATTCGAAGTTTGAACTTATAATTTCTTATGGTACAATAAGTATTTATAGAATTATAACTCACAAACATCTAGTAACTCAATAAAATCCAAATCAAACCATGTTCATTTTTATTATCTCTTATATGTTCAAGTTTGAACTTACAATTTTTTATGGTACCGTAAGTATTTATAGAATTATAACTTATAAACATCTAGTAACTCAATAAAGTCCAAATCAGACCATGTTCATTTTTAATATCTCTTATTTGTAGTACTAGTTTTATGGGTTTTCATTATGTTTATTATTGATGATACTATGTTTTAGCATAATGACATGACTTATTTCACATATTTATTATTTTATTTAGAGGAGTCATATAATTATTGTATCTTACTAGGATAAAAAAATATTTAAAAGCATTAGTTACATGTTTTGTATTGCAGAGACTTTATTGAAAAAAATTCAAAATACTGGGATAAAAACTTCAACTATTATTAATTTGATTTATAAATTTAAAAAAACTTACACAATTAATTTGATTTAGTAATTAAAAAATTAAAATAAATCGAGCTATATACACTCCTAGTACTAATAGTAGGCTCAAACCCTATAAATGAGTAAGTGTCGTGTGCCTGTGCATGACACAGGCGCAGGCTCAACATTTATATTGTTTAGTTTTGGTAGAATACAAAGGATGGGGAAGTGAATCCTTAATAAACTTTAAAAATTCATTTCTAATAAACTTTAAAAATTCATTTCTACTACAACAATAGTTTATATGTGTGCCATAGAGTTAGTATATTCTTGTCATATATCATAAAAACATATTTTAAGAGTATGTCTTAGGAGATCACATGCTCAAGCGATTCTCCAATAAAAACTCTTATGCTCAACTTGACGGAGCTACTTAATTCTTCTTCACAAAGCTAATAAATCTATTACAATTTAATATAACAATTAAAAATAGATTCACAAACAAAAAGAATTTACCAAGTAACTACAGAAGCATCAAGAGCAGCCAACTTCAAAAAATTGAGCACCTCACATCAATCATTTATAGAGTTCGCATTTGAATATATTAATTGGATAATGACACTAGATAGTTCTATATCTAGGCATTGTCTTACCAGCATCAACTAATGTTGGACTCATCTGAAGCTTGTTCAAGCATCTTACATCCTTTTCCTCACTCCTCAGCATCCACACTTGCTCCATGGCTTATTGAAATAAGAGCAACCTTATTTCTACTCTAAGATGTAATAGAATTACTGACAACTATTTTTTTAATGAAATAAGTGATGTTATTAAAGACATCAAGAACATGCAAAGTTGCACTTGGTAGAATTAGCAATTTATTTGCTTCAATACAAAAACTATACCAAGGACAATATCTTCAATACAGAAATTATATGTTACAACCTAAAATTAGAGAGACGTGCTTGGCACCCGGTGCCACACCTAATCGATCAAACCTACAGCTAACCAAAAATAACATGCCAGAGCTGAAGATTCTTGGTATCACCAAAACACAACCAACAAATACCACAACAATATAGATGAAAACAAACTCACAGGCTAACACTACATAGATATAAATGGTCGATAAGACTGCACCTGCTCAACAGTTCTATACAAAAGGGCCAACAAGGCCTACAATCATATACAACCCAACATGAGAAGTTTACGAGCCACTATAGAATTTAGCAAGTTAATAAAGATCGAGATAGGGCCCTAAACTACCCAATATGTATAAAAAATCAAAAGACATCAAAAAGGGTAACTCTAAACAAGTTGGAGCTTACCAATAATCATAAACTCAACTCAGCAATGAGGGTCATGATCTGCCTAACAAACAACACCTGTAGGCATGAATGTAGGGCTCAAACTCAAGCGTTAGTACAAAAATGTATCGAGTATGTAAGGTGAAAAAAGAAAGGATATAGATAGATAGTTCAACAAAAAGAGTGTAAGAGAGTCCAACGGTTCAAATAAAGCCACAACTTACCAACCAATAGATTTATAGAGTGAGACTTGCTATTAACCCAGATTATCAAATATAACAACAATCACGACCACTGTCGACTTATGTATCCAGTTTACGACTCACTAAAATAGTTTCAATACAATAATATTATAATAACATAATAATATCAATACAACCAAAGCTAGATAGAAAATCAT
The DNA here is from genome assembly GCA_035772735.1 of Datura wrightii. Taxonomy (NCBI): domain Eukaryota; kingdom Viridiplantae; phylum Streptophyta; class Magnoliopsida; order Solanales; family Solanaceae; genus Datura; species Datura wrightii. The sequence continues at coordinate 127,997,766 of JASDFA010000016.1, forward strand.
CATGGAATTGCAGGCCGCATAAAATATCAGCATGATCTTGTCAGAAATAGTCACGGACTTACAGGTCCTCACAATATACAACTCAACCTAGTCAAAAGCATCACAGACTTGCAGGTTATCAAAGAGCTTCCCAAGGCACAACAAGTTACAAGATTATAATAACATCAAAAATACTAAGAAAAAGTAAATATATGCAGTCCATAAGTGTACCCAAAATACTACACGCGATCCAACGAGTACAACCCAATTTCACAGCACGATTTGTATCGCGCACGTGCTTTTCGAGCACATAAGTCTAAGATCCAACTATGTTATACATACGACTCAATTTCAACAACAAAACAACAGCCCAAATAGCATGAGTAATAATCAAGAACATAAGGCTTCAAAACAGCCATCTACACAACAAACAACTACCAGAAACACGATGGAGTCATGACAAAAAAGAGATAGAGAAAGCCTCAACATACCTAGACTTCAAAGAATGTGAGATAAGACAAAATCAAGTTACCACACCAAGAAATACTTCCATGGAGCAGCCCCCAAAACCACAAAAATAAAGCTACAAGAGTTCAACGAGAAAGTAACACAAACGAAATGCAATCGATAAGATTTCTACAGATTTAACAGTAGAAACTTTGAATTAACAACTTATCAAGATCCAAGGATTCATACACTATTTAACTAAGAACTATAAAAGGAAAAAACTTACCCAGATGGTTTATACAAAACACAATCTAGATGAGAAATCTAGCTCCATGATATTAGATCCAAGCTTAGGTTACGTATTCTAGGCCCCAAACCACTTATAACTAGTTTGAGTATGTTTGGAGCGGGTTTTCACTAAAAGGGGTTTCCAGAAATTATAATAGAAGTGAATAACCAATAAGACACACCTATATATATAGATCTGCCAACATTACTGTCGTGATGCAGGCCGCCTATCTGGACGCGTCGTGGCAAGCTATTTCACTGGCTTTTAAAAGTTTTATTTGACACTTCATCTATTATAAGCAATATCGATCCCCCACCTTCCCTCGACATACAAAGCATATTCATAAAACTAGACTTGTACATCTGGAACCTATATCACAGGGTATTACATCCTTCCTCCTAGAAATATTTATCCTTGAATGTCGATACATGCATAATTCAATTTTATGAAGTATCACAATGCAACAGAGTTCACAAATCACAAAATTTATGGGTTTAACATAAAATGACATCAAATAATATGACATGACCCTGAACCTACCAAGACAGTGACAAACTCATATTCGACATAATAACCAAAATAAATACATATACATGTTGCATTGCCCATTAAAGCATCTACAATCTGTTCAGTCTTTCGGTAAAGTTGGACAGCATAGGTCGCAGCTGGGTGGTATAACTTTCTTCTTGATGCCTGAATAGACAGTAAAGTCACGCGTAGGCCGTTGGCGTACCTTGGGGCCTCCAGAGATAGAATCTTGATAGGATGGTTTTACCTTTGAATCAGCGGCACCAGGGTTGCCTAATAAACTGAGCGATAGCTTGTCATGTGATCGGCTACTGTTAGTGGTCGTTAGCCTCATCCGACTTACTTCCTATCATATAGGTCGCTCAGGAAACCACCCCAATTGTTAGAAGTCTAATACACTAGTTGATACTCAAAGGGTAGCTAGACATGGGGCCAACTCCCAGAGCTACTTTTACAGATACCCATGTATATGTTGCCTCTAAGGGATAAATCCAGATATACCTACCTACGAGGCTATGAATTGCCCAGAGGAGTCATATGAAATCTAGACAGGCCAAGTTAATATCTAGGAGACTAGAACCATAGTATACAACATTACCTTCACGCTAAGAATTATAGTAAACTACCTGTGGGAAGTTAGAGCCAACTGCATAGGAGCATGAACGATTAGTAGCAGCCCTACAATCGTTCTAAGTGAAGGAACTACATAGTTGGTCTCCTGCAACCTTACTATTTTCTTATGAGCTATCATTATTCTAGCATGACCTTCAGTCTATCTCTTAGGTCACTCAAGCCCCGTCTTTTTTCGTTTAAGCCATGGAGGTTATAATCGCTGCCAAGACCCTCTGGCCAGCTGTAGGCACACAGCTGTGTGGATTGTTTTAGGGATGAGTAGTGGTCGTGTTAGGCCTCTGGGCTAGATACACCTTTTGAGTAACTAGATTTGTGGATTGTAGCATAGTATCCCTAGTTGGGGTCAATCGTATTTCATAATGCCTCTCACCATGAATATCTAAGAGGTTGCTACTTGTACAAACTGCTTATGGAGCTATACACTACTTACGGAGCTACGATGCTGCTGACACTTACGGAGCTATGATGTTGTGTCACTTTTGGAGCCATATATTGTCCGTAAGGACTAAAGTGAAGCCTACGGGGCCATATTGAAGCCTATTCACTTATGGACTTCTTCTATACTGCATTAGCACTATAGATCTTTTGTAGAGCCTCCTATGCTCGGGTGCAGCCACAGGGGCCCGAAAGGCCAAACTCAATCACAGGAGCCCAGAAGGCTCCGGCATGGTCTCAAGAGACCAAGTATGTTTAGTTACAGTTACTTGTAGGGCCTCAGGGGTACCAATAGGGGTATATAGACTGATTGGCGCTTGTTGGGGCTTGGGGACCTAGGTAGGTTATCTCTGTGTTGATTGTTCCTTCCAAGTTAGGTTCTTGTTTCTATACTTACTACTAGATGTGACTTATGAATGTATAAACATGTAGTTTAAGTTCCCATTTGTATAATTGTCTACTAGATGAAAGTTATTGTTGTGAACGCATACAGGTTAACTTCTACCACTTTTTCACTAATTACTTTCAGTTCATTATCAGCTTCTATTCAATTATTATTACTGCCTTGTATACTTGGTGCATATTGTACTGACGCCCATATATGGGGCGCTGCATACTTGCCTGCATGTTCAAATAGATAGGTTTCGGGGCCTTCTAGCAACTATTCAGAGTCAGCAGATTGGTCAGTTCCTTTCATTCGAAGTTTCCAGATTGTAGAGGTTTTCCTGTCTATTGTTGTATGGTTTTAGGTATGCCAGGACTGTGTCCCGACCAATATTTTTTACTCTTAGAGGTTCACAGACCACAGTTGTTAGTTCCTAGCTAGTTGTGCGTTATTGGTCGTGTAGGGCCAATATATGTTGTGTTTTGTGTGTTGATCGTGTGGGGTCTAGTATAGCTATCTATTAGCAGCCTTGTTGGTTGTAGTTATATAGAGTTGTCTGCCTTCCTTTTGTTATGTCTTAGACAGTATGGTGGTCTTGTCGGCCCGCATAGGATCCTTTTTATTGTGATTGTTGGGTTAATAGTCTTATGCAGGTTATACATTGTGCCCTAGTCAGCCCGAGGATGTCTTTACATCTGAGATATAGCCTTTTGTTTTCTTGATATATGTTGTTGGCATACACTAGAAGTTTATATTCCCACCTAGGTTAGCTTAGAGTCTAGTGTGGCATTAGGTGTCAGTTATGCCTTGATGTGTTGTGAGTTTACAGCACTTTTGATGCTTAAAACTGAGAAAATAGCATGGACTTAGGTATGTTTATATGGAAATGAGGCACTTTTACTTTGATTTCATGGAAAATAAGTGTTGGAGCAAAGATGTGCAAAAAAAGCCTTAAAATGCAGAAAACCAGCCAAAGTACAAGTCTCAGTATGAGTCGTACCTTGATTATACGAGCCGTACTGAGAACCGTGATGAAATTCATAAGGATGAAGTGACAAGAAGGCAGCATACGACTCTCAGAACGAGCCGTAACTAGAGTCGTGGAATTAATCATAGAGAATTGCAAAAGGCAGACTCCTGGTGTGGATGGACTCACGAATCATGGCATCAATGTATGAACCTGATTTCGCCCAAATTACACCTCGTAAATGAGATATAAAATGTCGATATCAAATATAGAACCCAACCAGGGTTGGGGTCCAATCCCACGAGGAATGTTATAAGAACTTTAGTTAATGCGTTTAGCTAATACTATCGGCTTACTTATTTCCTAAGGGGGGAAGGTTTTAAACACAAAATAATAAACAAGAGTAGAGACTAGTAGATGCTTAGTTCAATTTCGGTTGTATTTAATCAACAAGTTGACTAGAATTATTTTGCCCATGACTTCATAACCACAAGGCTTTTATACTAGTGCTCTATTCCGGTATTTAGCATGCAATATTGGTAAGTTAAATTCACCTCAATGGTTGGTCCCCTATCTAGATGATTATCACCATGCAACTTGATCTGTATATGAGTGTATGCTTAATTAACCCTTACCCTTAATATCGGATTAGCTATTCCTAGACAAGGTCAAGCTATTAAATGAGGGTTAATAGCCTCAAATCTCTATTGTTAGTCCCTTTTCCCACTCATTACTCCCTTGATACGGTGAGTAAGAATAAGGTAATTTCCAACGTTTGCAACCGTTAAGAAGTAATTAAAACGAAGGGAAAAACAATACATGCATAAATCCTGTTCAAGATTCACTAAGTATTTTGCCTATGTGTGTTAATTCATCATGGTTCCCACAATCCTAGTTATGGATTTAGCTACTCATATTTGAATGATGACAATTACAAAATAAAGTGGAAATCAAAATTGTAACTTATAAAGATTTGTAGAAGAAACACTTGAATTGAATAAATCACCAAAACCAAATAACCAAACTTCAATGTTGTTTAATCCTCAAAATCAAGAACAAAATTTCAAACTTCATTTCTTGAATCAAGAATGGTTGTTCACAACACCAACATTTACGTTTAAAGTAGTAGAATAAACTGTACTATAAAAATAAACCTAAATAATATATTTTTCAAACAAAACCTTTCCTAACTAAAAACGGAATCCAGGTCAGTAGTGACAACGGGCCAAGTAACGACTCGTTAGGTCTCCTAACGAGTCATGACCAGTAAAATTGAGTCATCCTCGGCAACTTGTCCAGTCATGGTAACGGGTCTCCTAATGACTCATCAGGTCAAATCACGAGTCATTAGGCCCCTCGTGGCCTTGGATCACCAAACTTCCAGTGCACATGACAGTTCTTCCTATTGCTCTCATGACGAGTCGTCAAGTCTCCCAATGACTCGTGATTTCCTCCGCTGCATCCTTCAGCAATGTCTCAAAACTTTATCCTCACAGTCTTCATGACATACTCAACAACTCGTTACCAAATGTAACGAGTCATGCCTTCAACCTATCACCTACATTGGCTCTTCTCATGAAAAACTTGATCTCCTCCCACGACTCCAGGAATGAGTCGTCCATTGAGATGACGACTCATTACCTGGCTAGCAGTCTACAGTTTGTTCCATTTTGCCTTACTTTACCCATTTCACGTTCCGGACCTGTTTTCTTGCAACACTTAATAAACACATTATGTCAACATAAACATACCCGGAATTTGCATATCTTCTTAGTTTTAAGAATCGAAAGTATCATAAAATCACGACACACCAACACCCTCAATTTAGAACTTTTGCATGCCCTTAATAAAAAAACAAATAAAATAAAAATACTTCGACGCTTCAATCAAAAGAACTCTAGAAAACCTACGGTAGTAACATCTCTTAATCAAAAAAAATTTTCTAACCCCTCCTCTATCATACAAAACCAGATCATAGTGCATATGTAAAATTTTAAACCATGACACAAAGGAATCGAAACATGGCAATATACTTCACTTACAACCATGCACATAATCCTATGACATTGACCCAGACAATTTGCAAACGATTTTGTTTACCAAATGCCCTCACCACAAAAAAGTCCCACACTCACACATATGTATATGATCATAACAATATATTTCTCTTGGGACTGGGTAAAAGCATACTTGCTCTCACAAAGAAATTAATTGTGCACATTCAATACCATAAGCTTGCCTTTACTTTCAATACCTCAATTTTTAGACGGGTTAAATAGGATCACTATAGGACTTTTTTAGCTTGTAACGTAGGCTCAGGGTTGGGTATGGTACATATGGGAATAGTAGCTTAACCTTCCTTGGCACTACACTCACTTTGGCTCCACTCTTAACCTTCTTTTCACATCTTTCCTCTTTTTGTTTTTTTTCTCTTTCTCCTTCTTTTTTCCTTCTTTTGCAAGTATGAGTGCTGTTTTTATTCTTTCAAGAAGTTCCATTTATTCTTTCTCACATTCCTTTTTAGTTTTGCTCTTTTTTTTAATCACTATGCACATTGCTCCCGCCCTTTTATTTTCTTTACTCAATTTCATTCCATCCTACTCTTCTTATTCACCCCTATGATAACCACCCTCAAACTTAGGCAATTTTCCTGAGTTGAGGTTCATAGTGTCCAAGGAGGGACCAGAGCCAAAACAGGTTCATTATAATCAAAGCGAGATGGTGAATCGGTTTTAACAAAAAGAAAGGTCAATTTAAGCTCAAAATTGGGATCAAGGGATATTTATTTTCATTTGGTAGGTCTTTTAAGGCTAAAGTGGACTATTTATCAAAAATATCCTATGATCCTTTCCTAATTTCCCCATCATATACCTCGGTATGACTGACCAGGCAAGTTCTTGATTGACACACACAGAAGAACTAGCTATGAATCCTTACTCACACAATGCACAAGCCAACATCATCACTTCTACTAACCGCTAGTTCAGGTACAGCCACACAATGGTAAACATGTTCACAATATTAATATCATGCAAAGATTCACAAAGGTCATGCTTGTCTACTTTAACACACACACATAAATAAAATTTTAGGAGGGGTATCACATTATCAGTTCAAATAAATTCAAACATTCATTCTATTGACTGCCTTAAGTTAACCTAATTTTCTTTTGACTGACACAAAACAAAACCCAGAAACCTAAACGTGTCGGTTCTAGTAGATAAGAAACACCTGAGGGAAAAGATATCGGTCAAGAAAAACCCTCGAGTTATGTTCAGCAAAAATACAGGTATCCCCTTCCCCACCCCTATGAAGAAAAACATGTGGCGTCCTCGATGCATATATAAAAATAAAACATGGGAATAGGGAACATACCTGTGCGACCTAGGCGTCTGTGGCCTGGTCTGTGGAGGGCACAGATACACATCCAGTATCCTCTCCTGTACCACCGGGCTGAACCGGTGGATTCTCAGAACCTACTGAGCTTGTACCTTCTCCATGAGCTCTCGCTGCATCAACTTTGGCCCTCCGTCAAGCCTCATCTCTGGATAACTAAAACGCTGCCTCCATTTATCTCCTCTCTCTCTTCTGCTCACGGAGTAGAGCATCATAAGTTATCAAGACTCACCTCTTTCACGAGGCCTCTTGTCTTTATCCTACGCAACCGGCTCCTCAGTGATAAAATCAACTGTTGGTGGTAGCTCCTCTTCACTCTCATCATCAATCACTGGAAGCACGGGTGGAGGGATCACAACAACTTGTGATGCGGACAACCCCCGCACCTAAACTCAGAGTACTGCTACCTCCGCATACCATCTCGCCAACTCTGGCGCCTGTAACTGTGCAAGGCACTCATCCATATGCCTCTCAAAGGCATCCAATCAAACATGCACTGAACTAGAAAGCCCCTCCAACTCTTTCATAACTCATGGCTTTACCTGCTCCATTAGTACCTTGACTTGAAGATTCGTGTGTGCCTATTGTTTTTCGGCTTTAGCCAACTACCTAGCCATGTCGGTCAGGAATTCTTGGAAAATTATAACTAGGCCAGTTGGAGAAGCATGAGAGGGTGCAACAAGTGGTCAAGTTGCTGCTTCTGTAGATAAAGACTCTGGGACCTCAGCATGTGTGGGAATATCGGTTGCATCTATAGCCTCAGCCTGGCTACTGGTCTCTCAGTCCTCTTTCGGCTCTGCTCAAACTTGGTAAATCGTGCATCCTCAGTCTGCATACCGCTGCTCAATTCCTCTGCTAATAAAGTAGCTCCAGCAGATACGGCAGACTGACTCCTCGCTCTCGATACTTAGTTTGTCTCATCTCTTATCAACCCGATATCGGTGATCTTGTGGACCACCACTCACTGATCAACTGATGGAAATTCTAGTACCCTTGACTCCTGACAGAGTCAATCATTGAGGCATGGGAAGGGAATGGTGGTGCTTTCTACTATAGCCCGCTCCCGAATCTCCTCAATAATATACCTTAGGAAATTTATGGCGTACCCCTCCATAATGCTTTCTACTAGTGCGGCTCCGTCCGGTGAAAGCACATTATCGTTATTGGTAGGTACCAGCTTGTGTCGAACCAATGAACACCAGAATTTAGCTTGGAAGTTCAGTGTGGCCTTTTTAATTTGTGCTTCTGTGCCATGTAACCATTCAATTGACGTACCCAGTGTGGAAATGATGCGTGAAAGCCAACTGTATTGCCTGATTCGTTCTTCACTACTTAGCTTCTTGATTTTTACTTTCCTGAGCTTAGTCAGTTTGTGATCGAACTCAACTATGTTCATCAGGGACTGATAATTTGGACCATATAGAAGCCTAGAGATGGTCCTCTCAGAAATGTCTATAGGTGTCTCCCGAGCCAACACCTGGGTCAATGCAGGCCTCTTCTTCCAATCTTGGCCTCCCACGCTAGACGTTGTAACGTGGCTGCGTATGAGGCATAGAATTTGCTGACAAGAAAAGGACTGTAGCTCCTGGATGGCTCCATCCACCACCCAAATCGGTATAGCTTGAAAAATGACTGAACCTCGAGGAGGTCCTTGACCCCTGTAGTGACTAGTGTGGCTCCTCAGAAATGCTCCTCTTTGGATGGCCCTTGTCATTGGGAGCTATATCCCTGTTGTAAATGGCTCGCATGCCTTGGACAAACCATCGCCTCACCATCCATGGTTTCTCAGTGGATGTGTGTGAGGTCTCCATTATCTCATCATCCGTGCTCCCCTGTTGGGCACGTGATTCATCAACATCCTCTGCATTTACCGCAATTGTGGTGCCCTCGGGGGAAATTGGGACTGCGGCCCCAGCATTCCCTTCTTCTCAGCTGGGTGGGTCTATTTTAAGTGGATTTAGAGAAGCAACCATGGCTTCGGATTTGTAAGGAGTATTGTCCTAGCCTTGGTCGGTCTCCTCTCAAGCTGATCCTCTGAGATTTGGTATTCCTCCACCGAGCCACTCGACTCTTTAGAAGATGTGGGCTCATCCCTCAGTCTGTGAGATGAGGGATGACTTTTCTCTAGCCCCGGTTTCTTGGACGAACCCTTTTTTGGTGTTCCCTTCGGTTCCATTGTACCTGTGGAATTATGGTTAGTATGCAAGTTGAGATGAAAATAAAATTAGAAATTAACTGCTTTCCTGCAAACTGGATGAGAGGCTCAATGAGTCGTTGCCACTAAAGACGACTCGTGAGGTCATTCGTCGTTTGCAGGTCAAATTTGCTTTTGTTGATCCAATAAACTTAATGACTGGTCATGATGAGTTGTTTCTTGTGGAAATGACTCATTATACCAGTTTTGAAATAAGCTATTGACATAACTAAAGCCCAACTAAGGATGAGCTACATAACAAGTCGGGAGGTGATACCACAAATCATTAAGTAGCTCCTGCTTAAGAGTTAAATTACAGTTGTGGTGACGGGTCATGTAACAACTTGTTGGGCATACCCATGAGTCATTACATGAGGCGTCACCACTGGGTATCAGACAACCCATACCCATATTCCATCTCAACTGATGTTTTCAACCCCACAAGCACAAAAATCCAAATTACTTATAGTATTTCATTTGATCTTGGTCGCGATTTTAAGTTCAATGAAGCCTAGGGTTTCAGCTAGTATCTAAATCACTATGGTCATCACGATTTTTACACATAAGGTTCTAGAAAGATTTATACACTAAGCATATGAATACTCACAAATTTGAGGATGAAGATGAAGTTTTAGCAGTGACTTTCGAATAGAGTTGCATGTTGAGTGCCTTGAGAGCGATCGTGTGAAATTGATGCTCTATTGCGAATGAGTTCCAGTGGGTGGTGATTTGGGAGAATGGAAGGTGGGAAAATTTTCATATGAATTTTGAGTTTTGATTTTGTGAGGAATTCATTGGGCTGACCTTGGGTGTTTTATATGTTAAGAAACAAATGTGCCCTATTTAAACGTGGGTCCGGTCGGGTGAAATTTTTTAATTTAGTGCACCACGACCCACGTGACGAGTCGTTAGGCGAAGATACGACTCTTTTGTGGTGTTTGTTCAATTCATTAAGTCTAGGAACTTACCTGTGACCTAACGGCTAGTGTAACGACTCATGGTATTACCCAATGAGTCGTGACATGAGTTGTTGGCCCTGTATCCTGATGGCCCTTCAGTGTTGTCTTGAAGAATCGTTGGGTTACCCCACGATTCATTAAGTCACTCCTTATCAGCTTTTATAGCTCAACTGCCTATGTAATCCAATAGACTTAACGGAAGACCTCACGACTCATTGGCAATGAGTCATTTGGTTAACCATGATCTACACTATTTTTCAGGCCAGTGGCCACGAATGGCCTTGACGAGTCGTTAAGTCAAACGGCTACTCGTTCTGTGATATTTGGCACCAGCAACTCAAGTTCGGATTTTTGATTCCAACTTCAAATTCCCATCTTAATCACCTGCATACATCAACACACATAAACACTATACATATCTTACAATTACAACTTGGGTTGCCTCCCAAGCAGCGCCTGATTTAATGTCGTGGCACGACGTGGGTATTTTGATTACTCAGACTTCACCAAAATACCTCCATGGGTTACCTTCTATGCAACGCCTGATTTAACATCACGGCACGACGTAAGTCCCTGGGTTACTCAGATTTCATGCAAATCCCAAAGATCCACCAGCTTAATTTCTTTGCTCTTCCCCAGATACGCTTTCACCTATTGACCATTCACTTTATATCTCTTGCCTTCATGGTTTTCTAATTAAATTTCCCTATAGGAGAATACTTAGACCACTCGAAAAGGCTCAAACCATATGGACTTCAACTTGCCAGGAAATAAGTGAAGCCTACAATTGAATAGACCCTGATCGTAACACGGGATAAGGAACCCCGAGAGGCCCCAAGTCGACCCATGCCATAAGCATACATCTAAATTCATTTATTATAAGAGGAAGACTAATCACAAGGCATAGCGGAAACGTAAACATAATCATAACATATCGTAACGTAAGGAAATCTCTAGACATACATGCAAGTTGAGTACTACATGTTGTCTGAAAGCCTCTACTACATACAATGGGTTGATGGGACAACACCCCCAACTAACCTGGACAAGTACTGAAACATAAAATAGCATGAATGTCTATCAAGAAGCCTTCGGAATGTGAGGACTCACCAATAAGCTGAAAGTGCACTCTGATGTGATCTAGGTATGAGGATGAGCCTGAGAGCCGGAACCTGTATCATATGAAGATATAGCATAGGAAGTATGTGGTCAGTATATGGATTGTACCGAGTATGCAAAGGTAAGTAAAACGCACATTTAAAATGTGTTAAAGCTCATAATATAGCATAAAAGTAGGTCATCATGCTCATATCATAAATATCATAACATAACACATCATAGGGCTCAAAATTTTTCAAAGCATTCGTAATACAATTGAAATCATAATCATGAGAAGAAAGCCGTATGAACATAACTTGAGCCAATATACATAATCATATACATGCATAAATCATGAGGAACAGTGGGAGATTCTCTTAACCGACATATCCCATACGAGCACACATGAAGCCCGACTTGTAACCCTAGTCGGGAGGGTGTCCGTACCTTGCCAAGGGTAGGACCATGAAAGTGTGATATCACCATGAAAAGGGCCATTTGGGCCGGGGACAGTCACAAAGGAGGTCCCAACATACCTACGGTGGCACGTAGTTTATGAGATCCAGGGCAGAACCTAGGCCCTGAACCTACTCGTGCTCGATACTACTCCCAAAACATGTATAGTGCTCATAGTATAACATGCATGAATTCATGGGCTAGTTAAATCATGATAATCATAAACATAATCGTACATACATGAACTAGCCATGACATAAGGCCCATCAGTCAGCCAAGAATAATTCATGAATCATAGGTTTCATGCATACTTGAAGATCATACATATAGCTTGTAAATCATCCAATCATGATGGGTAATTGAATAAATCCATTTTTTAAATCGTAATTCATGTTGGGCTTGTAAATATCACCAATTGAAGCGAAGATCATAATTCGATTCATCATAGTTCATGCTTAAATAGGCATATTTTAGTAGAAATCAAAATCAATACTTTTATAAATAAAATTAAATGTAGAAATCCGATGCAAATCCATAAAATATAAGGTAGATCATAAATCATAAATCCCATTAGCACTTCATTCAAATTTCACAAAAATTGAATTAAAACCCCATGTGGTTTTTTTAAATAGAACTTTTATAAGTCAATAGAGGATGAGCATGGGTGTGAACAGAAACACCTATTCGTAACCCTACATACCTAAAAATGGCCAAATCTTACTCCCCCTTGAATGCCCAAAAGGAATTGAAAGGAATTGAAGAGGAAAACCTTGAATCACCCTTTGATCACCTCTCTATCACTCTTCTATTCTCTTGCATGCATGAATGAAGACTTAGGATAGTTCCTCCCTCTAAAACCCACCTTTCATAGTCTAAAATGGCATAGTTTAGGCTTTAGCAACTTAAACATTATGAAAAAGCCCTTACTAATTCGCAGAAAATTAACTGTCAGGTGGCCCTAATAGACGACCTGACGACTCATTGCTAGAGGCACGATTCGTCACTCTGCTCGTCAAGTACACTGTGTCATTTATCCTTTTGGGCTCGTAACGGCTCACTTCATGACTTGTCAGGGGTGACCAGGACTCGTGGTCACCTGTCATTGAGTACACTGTCTTATTTCCAAACTTTATACTCCAAGCCTGCCGACTACTCACCCCACAAATCATTAAGGCTGACAACGACTCGTGGGGACTCTCATCAGGCACACTACCCATCTTTCTTTCTCCCAACTATTTTTGCTTCCCCGCGGCTGACCCAACAACTCGTGGGTCCTGACCATGAGTTGTGGCCTCGCCCGTGGTGTCTCAACCCTTTCATGACTCCTTCTCAAAACTCAGGCCTTCCCCACGAGTCACCTGACGACTCGTGGGCTGTCCTCACGAGTCGTGAGATGACTCGTCCTGAGACTGCAATAACAAATTTCCACCTGCTTCAAATCCCCGATCCAATCTTTGAGCTCCCGGGGTATAACAATATCTTCCCCTTGGGAACATTCGTCCTCGAATGTAGGAAACAAGCAAAAAACAAAAAACATGCAATTATCATATTCAAATACTAATCATTTAAACCGAAAATTAATGGAATGATTACCTCTGATTCATATCACATAGTTGAACTGGTCTCATGCTTCACATACACATCCATACGCATAAAATAAACTTGAACACATGAACGGAACATGAAAACTAAATAGAGTCATAGCGCGAAACTGATCCCTCAAGTCAGAACTGAGCCAGTAGAGAATAAGTGTGGGTATTTAGCCATCATATCTGCTTCGGCTTCCCACATAGCTCTCTCAACATGTTGATTTCTCCACAACACCTTTATTGAAGCTACTGCCTTGTTCCTCAGCCTCCGAACTTGACGATCCAATATTTCAACTGGAACTTCCTCGTAGCTAAGGCTACCCTTTACACCAACGCTATCCACCGGGACTACTAGAGCTAGATCTCCCAACCATTTCTTCAAAAGCGACACATGAAACACAGGATGCACGAAAGATAACTCTGAGGGCAAGTCCAACTCATATGCTACCTTACCAACTCTTCTCATAATTTGGTAGGGACCAACATAAAGGGGACTGAGTTTTTCTTTCTTCCTAAACCGCATGACTCCCTTCATGGGTTGGGTACCTAATCGTCCACCTCAAACTCTACTCTATCCTCCTCACATCAGCATATGAATTTTAACGACTCTGAGCAGTTTTTAGCTTTCCCCTTATTAACTAAACCTTCACCATAGCCTCATGAACCGAATCTGGCCCTATCATAGTTGCCTCACCAACCTCAAACCATCCGATGGGCGATCTACATCTCCGCCCATAGAGGGCCTCGAACGGTGTCATTTGAATGCTGGATGATAGCTATTATTGAAAGCAAACTCGATCAGGGGCAAGTGATCATCCCAACTACCTTTGAAGTCCATCACATATGCTCTCAACATGTCCTCGAGAGTATGGATCGTTCGTTCCGCTTGGCCATCTGTCTGTGGATGAAAGGCTGTACTTAGCTTAACTTGAGTCCCAATCCCCTTATGAAAAGACCGCCAAAAGTGGGAGGTATATTGAGTACCTCGGTCGGAAATAATGGACAAGGACACTCCATGTAGCCGAACTAACTCTCAGATATACAATTTGGCATAATCATCCGTTGAATATGTGGTTTTCACCGGTAGAAAATGTGCAGCCTTGGTCAATCTGTCTACCACCACCTAGATGGAATCATATTGTCGATGAGTATGAGACAGGCCTGTAATGAAATCCATATTAATCTCTTCCCACTTCTAAGTGAGAATGTTGATATCCTACAGTAGCCTCCCGGCCTTTAATGCTCAACCTTTACTTGCTGATAGTTCGAGTACTTGGCTAAGAATTCTGCAATATCTCTCTTCATGTCGTTCCACCAATATATTTCCCACAAGTCATGATACATCTTGGTGGCACCCGGATGGATAGAATATCTGGACCCATGAGCCTCATGCAACATCTAACTCCTGAAGTCATCAACGTCCGAAACATATAGGCAACCCTGGTACCGCAACACTCCATCTCCCCTTTGGGAGAAGACCTCCACCTTCTAACTTCGAACGGCTTCTTTCAGCTTTACAAAAATTGGATCCTCATCTTGTCTAGCTTTCATATAAGTCACCAAGGATGATTTTAACTCGTTCTGGACAACACCGCCATCGATCGATTCGACCAACCTATCCCATCTTGCGAGTCGATGTACATCTTTCACCAACTCCTTATTTCCTTCATCCACATGGGACACACTCTCCATAGAGAGCCATGGTAAAGGACACTCATATCGTAGTCCTTGCGTAGCTCCAATCACCTCCTTTGCCAAAGATTTTGATCCTTCTGCATGAATACATATTGTAAACTCTTGTGGTTTGTAAACACATCCACATGGACCTCAAATAAGTAATGTCACCATATCTTCAATACGAATACCAACACTGCCAACTCTAGATCATGGGTTGGGTAATTCTTCTCATGGATATTTAACTGTCTAGAGGCATATACTATTACCTTCCATCGCTGCATTAATACACACCCGAGTTCAATTCTAGAAGCATCACAATACACCACAAAACCATCTGTACCCTCGAGTAGGGTCAACACCGGTGCGGTAGTAAGTCGAGCCTTCAACTCTTGGAGGCTCTTCTCACAGGCCTATGACCATTGGAACTTCACCTTTTTCAGAGTCAACTTGGTCAAAGGTGTTGCAATCGATGAGAAACCCTCAACGAACCTCCGATAGTAACCAGCTAAACCCAAGAAACTCCAAATATTCGAGGGATTCACCGATCTAGGCTAATTCTTCACCGCCTTGATTTTCTAGGAATCTACTTTTATGCCCTCGCCTGATACTACATGGCCCAAAAATGCCACCTAGTTCAACCAAAATTTGCACTTGCTAAACTTGGCATACAACTAGCGATCCTTGAGGCTCTGAAGCACTACTCTCAAATGAGCGGCATGTTCCTCCTCACTCCGAGAGTATATAAGCATGTCATCAATGAACACAATCATGAACATGTCCAAATATGGCTTGAACACCCTATTCATTAGGTCCATAAAAGCTGCAGGAGCATTTGTTAGTCCAAAAGACATAACTATAAACTCATAATGGCCATACTGGGTCCTGAAGGCTGTCTTCGGGATATCACTCTCCCAAACTCTAAGCTGATGATACCCAGACTTGAGATCTATCTTCGAGAAACACTTGGCACCCTGAAGCTGGTCAAACAAATCATCGATACTGGGTAAAGGATACCTATTCTTAATGATGATCTTGTTCAATTGCCGATAGTCAACGCACATCCGAAGCGAACCATCCTTCTTCCGAATAAATAACACTGGTGCACCCCATGGAGACTTGCTCGGTCTGATAAAACCCTTATCTAACAGGTCCTTTAACTACTCTTTTAACTCTTTTAGCTCGGTTGGAGCCATCCTGTAGGGAGGGATAGATATAGGCTGTGTATCAGGTAGAAGGTCAATACCAAAATCAATCTCCTACTTGGGAGGAACACTTGGCAAATCATCAGGAAAGACCTCTAGATACTCACGCACCACCGGAACTAACTAGATAGTCGAAGTCTCGAACTCAACATCCTTAACCCTGACCAGATGGTACATGAAACCCTTAGAAATCTTCTTTTGGGCCTTAAGATACCAAATAAATCGGCCAGTTGGTACAGCCGAACTACCCTTCCACTCCAAAACTGATTCGCCCGGAAAATGAAATTCCATCGCACGAGTTCTACAATTTATGGAAGCATAACACGCATACAACCAATCCATGCCAGGAATAATATCAAAGTCAGTCATGGCTAACTCTACAAGGTCCGCGGAGGTGACTTTATGCAATATAGTGATCGGGCATCCTCTATATACCCGCCTAGCTACAACCGAATCTCCGACAGGAGTAGAAACCGAAAATGGTTCCGATAGAATCTCGGGACTAACTCCAAAGCCACTAGAAATGTAAGGAGTCACAAAAGACAAGGTAGCTCACGGATCTAGCAAAGCATAAACATCAATATGAAAAACATGAAACATACCAGTGACCACATTCGGGGAGACCTCCTGCTCCTGACGGGGTGCCAAAGTATAAAACCTATTTTGGCGCTGACCGCTGGCTGAACTAGTTGAGGCACCCTGTTAAGAAGGGTGTGCTGCCGGAGCGACAGAACTGGCTGCTGGCATACGGGCTCCACCGACCCCTGATCTGGCTGAAGGGCAATCCTTGAGTTTGTGTTCAGCTTTGCCACACCCAAAACAAGCATGCCGACTAGGCACTTTTCGAGAAGATTCTTACCGTATTTCGCACAAGTTGGAAAAGTGTGCTCTATCTGTATGCTGCCCTAGTCTCTCGAATCTGGAGCCCTACTCCTCCGATCCCCTCGAAATCTAGATGGAATACTGGCCGATGATGGTCTGGAGCAATAGATCTATGTTGAGACTGTTGATGATGTCCACCTCCTGATCTAACCTGAGAAGTCCTATAACTGTCGGTCCGGGCCCTCTTGGCCTCTCTCTGCCTCTAATACACCGACCCCATCTGCTGAGCGTGCAACACAATACGAGGAAAATCTATATCCTGAGGCAACATGGAGATCCTATAATCCTTATCCAAGTAGTCCACCACCCCGTGCACAAATCGACTCACTCGACCCCTCTGGTCCCTACCAACTCTAGCACATACTTGGATAAATGGATGAACTCCAATGCGTACTCCTGAATAGACATGTCACCTTGCTTCAAGTTAACAAACTCAGCCACCTTTTGCTCCCTCATCTCCCGAGGGAAGAATCGATCCAAGAATGTTTTATGGAACTCTTACCAACCGATAGGGCCTGCACCCACCACCCTAGCATCTCTCCACTGTTTGAGCCATATGTGGGCCACTCCCTTAAACTGATAGGAGGCCAAACAAAAAAAATATCCATTGGTCACCCCCATAACCTGGGTGATCTTTAGAATCTCCTCGATGAAATCGTGCAGATCCTCATCCACTTTGGACCTAAGGAACTCTGGAAGGTTCATCCTCAAGAAATCTCTAATCTGGACCGCTACCACTTTGCCATTTTATGGGATATGTGCAATAACCTGCTGGTTGACTTGTGCGGTCAAGGCCTGCGCCAACATCTGGATAGCCGCTTGAAACTCAGCTTGGGCAACTGGCTCTGGTGCTTGGGGCTCCTGAACAGGTGGGGCTTGCTGATGCCTATGATCATTGCCAACTCCTTGGCCTTCACCGCTCCCATTTCTCCTTCCATTCACTCTCTTAGGAGCCAAGATTCTACAGTCGCAAATAGCACTAATTATAAGGATAGAAGGACTTTTTATCGCACTACATAGATCATGAAAGAAGGGAACATTTCCTAAACGTCCCGTAGCCTCATCGTCATAAGTGTGGCACGCTTCACACCCATAAAAAAAACTCTACTTAATGCGGCTTTCAGACACCCTAGGAAAATTCAAAACCTATGGCTCTGATACCAAGTTTGTCAGGACCCGAACGTAGACCCGGATCGTAACATGGGACAAGGAACCCCGAGAGACCCCAAGTCGACCCATGACATAAGCATACATCTAACTTCATTCATTATAAGTAGAAGACTAATCACAAGGAATAGAGGAAACGTAAATATAATCATAACATATCATAACATAAGGAAATCTCTAGACATACACGCAAGATGAGTACTACATGTTGTTTGAAAGCCTCTACTACATACGATGGGTTGATGGGACAACACCCCCAACTAACCCAGACAAGTACTGAATATAAAATAGCATGAATGTATGCCAAACAGCCCTCAGAACATGAGGACTCACCAATAAGATGAAAGTGCACTTTGATATGATCTAGGTATAAGGATGAGCCTAAGAGCCGAAACCTGTATCATAAGATGATACAGCATAGGAAGTATACGGTCAGTACGTGAAATGTATCGAGTATGCAAGGTAAGCAAAATGCACATTTAAAATGTGTGAAAGCTCATAATACAACATAAGAGTAGGTCATCATGCTCATATCATAAATATCATAACATAACATATCATAGAGCTCAAGGTTTTCAAAGCATTCATAATACAGTCGAAATCATAATCATGAGAGGAAAGTCGTATTGAACATAACTTGAGCCAATATACATAATCATAGACATGCATAAATCATGAGGAACAGTGGGAGATTCTCTTAACTGACATACCCCATATGAGCACACATGAAGCCCGACTTATAACCCTAGTCAGGAGGGTGTTCGTACCTTGCCAAGGGTAGGACCATGAAAGTTTGATATCACCATGAAGAGAGCCATTTCGGCTGGGGACAGTCACAAAGGAGGTCCCAAAATACCTATGGTGGCACGTAGTTTATGAGATCCGAGGAAAAACCTAGGCCCTGAACCTACTTGGTGTTCGGTACTACTCCCAAAACATATATAGTGCTCATAGTATAACATTTATGAATTCATGGGCTAGTTAAATCATGATAATCATAAACATAATCGTACATACGTGAACTAGCCGTGACATAAAGCCCGTGAGTCGGCCAAGAATAATCAATGAATCATAGGTTTCATGCATACTTGAAGATCATACATATAGCTTGTAAATCATCCAATCATGATGGGTAATTGAATAAATCCATTTTTATAAAATCGTAATTCATGTTGGGCTTGTAAATATCACAATTGAAGCGAAGATCATAATTCGATTCATCATAGTTCATGCTTAAATAGGCTTATTTAACTAGAAATCGAAATCAATAGTTTAATAAATAAAATTAAATGTAGAAATCTGATCCAAATCCATAAATTATGAGGTAGATCATAATAAAGCCCATTAGCAATTCATTCGAATTTCACAAAAATTGAATTAAAACCCTATGTGGTTTTTTTTAATAGAATTTTCATAAGTCAATAGAGGATGGACATGGGTGTGAAGGAAAACACCCATTCGTAACCTTACACACCTGAAAATGGCCGAATCTTACTCCCCCTTGAATGCCCAAAAGGAATTGAAGAAGAAAAGCTTGAATCACCCTTCGATCACCTCTCTATCACTCTTCTATTCTCATTCATGCATGAATGAAGATTTAGGATAGTTTCCCCCTCTAAAACCCACCTTTCATAGGCTAAAATGATGTAGTTTAGGCTTTAGAAACTTAGGAATTTCGAAAAGGCCCTTACTAATTTGCAGAAAATTAACTGCCAGGTGGTCCTAACGAACGACCTGACGACTCGTTGTTGGAGGCACGACTCGTCACTCTGCTCGTTAAGTACACTATATCATTTATCCTCCTGGGCTCGTAATGGGTCACTTCATGACTCGTCAGGGGTGACCACGACTCGTGGTCACCAGTCATTGAGTACACTGTCTCAATTCCAAACTTTGGATTCCAAGCCTGCCGACGACTCACCCCACGAATCGTTAAGGCTGACAATGACTCGTGGGGACTCCCGTCAGGCACACTGCCCATCTTTCCTTTTCCTAACTATTTTTCCTTCCCCACGGCTGACCCAACGACTCTTGGGTCCTGCCCACGAGTCGTGGCCTCACCCGTGGAGTCTCAACTCTTCTAGGACTCCTTCTCAAAGCTCAGGCCTTCCCCACGAGTCATCTGACGACTCGTGGGTTGTCCTCACGAGTCGTGAGATGACTCGTCCTGAGACTGCAGTAACAAATTTTCACTTTTCCCCGTTTTCAACTCCCGGGTATGATCTTTGAGCTCCCGGGGTATAACATTTCAGAACTTTCATAGGCTTTCAAATGAAATTCATCTAGCTCATTCAACTAATCAAGCCTCAAGTTCACAACTTCACTCCAATTCAAATTCAGCTTCTTGAGCGCCCATGTAGCATTGTTCTCAAGTTCGATCGGAAGATGACATGCTTTCCCGTATACAAGCTGATATGGAGACATATCTATAGGAGTCTTGAATGCGATCCGATAAGCCCAAAAGCATCATCTAGCTTCCTAGACCAATCTGTCTGATTAGTATTCACAGTCTTAGCTAAAATGGTCTTTATCTCCCGGTTGGAGACTTCAACTTGCCCACTAGATTGTGGATGATAGGGTGTTGCCACCCTGTGTTTCACCTCATATTTTTTCAGTAGAGTCTGAAACAACCGGTTGCAGAAATGTGAACCCCCATCACTAATGATGGCTCTGGGAGTCCCAAATCTGGCAAAAATATTTTGCTTCAAGAATGTTGTGACACTCATCCCTTCATTATTTGCAAGTGCAATTGCCTCCACCCAGTTTGAAACATAGTCCACAGCTACAAGTATGTACTTTATCCCATTTGAGCTCACAGTGGGCCCATGAAATCAATACATCAAACCTCAAACAGCTCAATGACAAGGATGGGAGTACGAGGGAGCTCATGCCTCCTTGCCTTTGGCATGCGTCACATGCCTTTGTAAAATCATGTGCATCCTGGTGAATGGTTGGCAAATAGTACCCACATTGCAGAATTTTGTGGGTTGTGCGAATCTCGTTATGGTGACCCCCAATAGGGGACAAGTGACAAGCCTCCAATATGCTCAACATCTCGGCCTCAAGTATACATCTCCGAATCACCCCATCAGCACAAATGCCGAATAGGTAAGGCTCATCCCAGAAAAACCTCCGTACATTAGACATGAATTTCTTCCGCTAGTGAAAAGATAAATTCTCCGGTACCACATCACTCACAAGATAATTAGTGAAGTCTGCATACTATGGGATGAGATCCTGTGAGGCGGCTAAACCTGCTCATTGGGAAATGCATCATCTATGTCAAGCTCATCCCAAAGTGCTGCATCTGCTTTTGATCTTGGTAAGTGATCCGCCACCTGGTTTTCAGTCCCCTTCTAATCCTTTACCTCGAACTAAAACTCTTGCAGCA
The DNA here is from genome assembly GCA_035772735.1 of Datura wrightii. Taxonomy (NCBI): domain Eukaryota; kingdom Viridiplantae; phylum Streptophyta; class Magnoliopsida; order Solanales; family Solanaceae; genus Datura; species Datura wrightii. The sequence continues at coordinate 128,019,440 of JASDFA010000016.1, forward strand.
ACAGAATCCATCGAATTACCCGCGGCTTGGCATCCTTCTTCTCCATCAGATGTTTCAAAGTTTCATGGTTTGTATGGACTATCACCTTAGTTCCAAGCAAATATACCCGAAACTTCTCGAATGCAAATACTACATCCAACAACTCCTGTTCTATCACGGTGTAATTTTTTGAGCTACATTAAGAGCATTTCTAGCATAATAAACAGGGTGGAAAATCATTTCACGCCTCTGGCCCAAGACAACTCCTAGGGCCACTCTGTTTGCATCACACATAACCTTGAATGGTAAAGACCATCCAGGTGCCACTATAATCGAGGCAGTGGTCAATCTCTCTTTTAGGCATTCAAAAGCCTTCAAACGTGCCTCATCAAAAACAAACTTCACCTCTTTCTCAAGCAGTTTACGCAAAGGATGTGCAATCTTTTAGAAGTCCTTGATGAATCTCTTATAAAACCCTGCATGACCCAAAAAGCTTCGAACACCTTTCATATAAATTGGAGGTGGTAGACTAGCAATTACATTGATCTTGGCCCTGTCCACCTCAATACCCTTACTAGAAATCCTGTGGCCTAGCTCTATACCTTCTTTGACCATGAAATGTCACTTTTCCTTGTTAAGCACCAAGTTGGTCTCTTCACATCGCTGCAGCACCTTGCTCAAATGAGCAAAACAATCATCAAATGAATCACCTACCATGGAAAAATCATCCATAAAGACTTCAATGGTGTCCTAGACCATGTCATACAATATGGACATCATGCAGTGTTGAAAAGTGGTGGGCGCATTACATAACCCAAACCGCATCCTCTTGAAAGCAAATGTACCATATGGAGAGGTGAAAATGGTTTTCGCTTGGTTTTCGGGGGCTATAAATATATGATTGTACCCTAAATAACCATCAAGAAAATAGTACCATCGTCTTCTTGCAAGTTGGTCTAGCATCTGATCCATGAATGGCACAAGAAAGTGATCTTTCTAACCCTTTCATCGGGCGGTGCTTGTGTGGAGGGTGCGCCACCAGAAATCAGGCTTGAAGCTCTCACCTTACCAATAAGCTAAGAGCTGATGGTTGTTGGAGTCCAAAGGTTCAACTTCCTATAGTCCATGCATACTCTCCAACCGGTGACTGGTCTGAGTGGAATGAGCTCATTGTTAGCATTTAGGACCACTGTGATTCCTCCCTTATTTGGCACGCACTAAACTGGGCTCACCCATTTTCTGATGACAATAGGGTAAACCACACCCGCATCCAACCACTTTATGATCTCCTTCTTGACCACATCTTGCATAGGTGGATTCAACCTACGCTGATGCTCAATGCTCGAAATACAATCTTGATCTAGCTGTATCTTATGTGTGCAAATACCGAATGGGACCCTAATAATGTCTACAATGGTCCACCCAATGGCTTTTTTATATCTCTTCAGAATGGAGACAAAGCCTCCACTTGCCATTCCTCCAAGTCAGCTGCAACTATGACCGGTAAAGTGTTTTCGATCCCCAAAAATACATATTTTAAGTGAGATGGGAGTGCTTTCAGCTCCAATACTGGAGGCTCCTCAATAGATGGCTTGGCTGGTGGAGTCATTGATTCTTCAGATCCAGATCAATCTTCTTTGGAGCATAGGTGTATGGCCCCATACCAGCAAGTGCATTAACAATCTCTTCACCCCCATGGATCTCCTCAACACCAACATTCATCAACACTGATACTAAATCCTCAATAGTCACTAACTCATCAATGGGCATAATTGGAAACTCAAGTTCCACAACATCAATCACTGAGACCACCTGCATGTCATTTGGCTTCTTTATGGATCGACATACATTGAATTTCACCTCCTCATTGTTCAATCAAAATTTCAGTTGTCCGATTTCCATATTTACAAGAGCACGTATGGTGGAGAGGAATCGTTTCCCCAAGATAATGGAGACCTCAAAATCAACCTCACAGTCCATAATGACAAAGTCGACCGGAAATATAAAGGACTCTACCTTCACTAGAACATCATAGAGAATCCCGACCAGATTTTTCACCGTGCGATCTGCCATCAAAAGCCACATTGTAGTTGGTTTGGGGGCTCCCAAGCCTAACTTTCTGAATACTAATAACGGCATCAAGTTAATACTACCACCCAGATCACATAGCGCCTTAGCAAAATTAAAGGCTCCAATAGTGCATAGTATAGTGAAAGCTCTAGGGTCTTCCTTTTTCTAAACCAGAGAATGAGATGCTATTTCACTATAATGGTGCAAATTATCTTCAGGTTCAAAGATCATGGTCCTCTTTCTAGTGACAAGGTCCTTTATGAATTTAGCATAGCCGGGCATCTGCTCAAGTGCCTCGACTAATGGGATGTTGACAGATAATTATTTCAGCATTGAAATGAATTTGTGACACTTCCCATTTTCGACCTTCTTCTTCAACCTCTATGGAAAAGGGGGAGGAGATCTAAGAATAGGTGTGATCTTTTGAGGTACCTCCTTCTCCTTCTCCTTCTCTTTGCCAGACCCATGCTCTTTTGTATTACTAGGAGCGGTCTTCTCCACTGAATCATCAACTAGAATTTGTTCCTCGGAGTCTGCCACCCCATCATCATCAATCACTAAGGGATCAACTATATCATCAGTCACAACCGGCCTTGGAGGATCAGCTATTGCTTTCCCACTCCTAGTAGTGAAGACCATGCAATGACTGTCATTTTTTTGGATTTTGAACTATGTTGCTAGGAAGCGTGCCCTTCTGCCTCTGGTTCATAGCAACAGATACCTAATCAAGCTGCTGCTCAATATGCTTAATGGCCACAGCATGTGATTTCACCTTTTGGTTCATACCAGAAATATCAGTGTGGAGTTCCTTGAAATGGCCATCTGTCACCTCCATATGCTTAAGTACCTTAGACAACATGTATTCCACCCTTGAACCACTAGACCCTGGCTCACGGTTCCTAGGAGGAACATATAGACTGCTTCTATCATTCTTGTACTCCTCACACTTTTTCTAGTCTCCGTTGTCTCTATATTGGCCTCGATTGTAATTGTTATCTCTATAGTAGTTCCGGCCTTGGTTCCCCTGACCTTGATGCCAAGAGTCTTGGTTAGACCCTTGTGTTTTAGTTCAGAAACCCACCCCTTGATCATTCAGATAATTTGCTTCCTCCTCAGATTCTAATTCGCCACCATCATTTCTCGGGGCCTTGCCCTGAGAACCCACAGCATTCACCTTTTCGGCCTTGGCTCCCATAAAATGCTTAGCAAGCAGTCCCATTGTGGTTTTGATCTCAGCAATATCTTGGTCTCGCTCTTCATCCTTCCTTCTCTGTTTCGCAGACATACCTACTGTATAAGTAACAGTTGGAGCCTCCAACTCTCTTGTGTGCCATACACGGTTGGTTTTAGTGATCCTATCAAGGACCTCAGCAGTTCAGCATAAGTATGACTCATGAATGTTCCCCCAGAGACAATATCAGCCACCACCTTAGTGTTAGCATTCAGAGACTTATAGAATATCTCCAATAATGTATCATTTGGGATCCTATGGTTGGGCACCTTTTTGAGCTTCTTGTTGAACCCAACTATGTCTCTTGAAGTGCATCAGAGTTCAATTGCCTGAAGTTGTATATCTCATCTTTCAGTTGCAAAGCTCTGGAAGGTAAGAAGAATCTTTCAAGAAAGGCTCTCTTAAGCTCCCCCCAAGTAGTGATAGAATCGTTTGGCAATTTAGCCAACCACAGCGTTGCCTCACTCCCTAGTGAAAAGGGAAATAGCCTCAGCCTGATTACATCCTAAATCTCTCCCCCTTTTTTTGCACGCTTGCAGATACCCATGAAATTAGCGAATTGATATGTGCATCATCAGTTGCATGACCTGCAAATATCCTCTTTATGTTAAGCAGTTGGATCATAGCATTGGTAAGTCAAACTTTATCCCAGCAAGCAAAGGGGGAGGTACAATAGCTCCAGTGGCACCGGCTTCATCAATATCAGCATCATCATCATCATCGAAGTACAGGTGCCTCTTCTAGTCTGGACCTCTATTTCTTCTAGCTCGCTCAGCTTTGGCAGCTAGGCGTTGTTCTCCAGCAAAGCTTGCTAACTCTCTATCTCTTGCCCGAGCTTGTTCCTTAGCCAACATTCTGGCTGTAGCCTGGTCCACTGTCTATTGCTCATGTACGTTGGCCATTTTCCTCAAATTCCACAGTGTTTATTCAAGTTCATGATCAATTGGAACCAGAGATTTTCCTTGGCTCCTAGTACTGGGCATGCACGAACCTGAGACCTGTTAAGAACAAAAACAAAAAAGGCAAAAAACAAAAAGGAAATAAGGACCAACAATAAAGCAAACACAATTAACAAAAGTCGTATTCCCCGGCAACAACGCCAAAATTTGATGTCACCCAAATTACACCTTGTATATAAGATATAAAGAGATCGATGTCAAATATAGAACCCAACCAGGGTTGGAGTTAAATCCCACGAGGAATATGATGAGAACTTTAGTTAATGCGTTTAGCTAATACTATTGGCTTACTTATTTCCTAAGGGAAGGAGGTTTGAAACACAAAATAATAAACAAGAGTAGAGACTAGTAGATGCTTAATTCAATTTCGGTTGTATTCAATTGTCCATGACTTCATAACAACAAGGCTTTTATACTAGTGATATATTCTATTATTTAGCATGCAATATTGGTAAGTTAAATTCACCTAAATGGTTGGTCCCCTATCTAGATGATTATCACCACTCAACTTGATCGATATACGAGTGTATGCTTAATTAACCTTACCCTTAATATCGGATTAGCTATTCCCGGACAAGGTCAAGCTATTAGATGTGGGTTGATAGCCTCAAATCTCCGTTTAGTCCCTTTCCCAACTCATTACTCCCTTGATCCAGTGAGTAAGAATAAGGCAATTTCCAACATTTGCAACTGTTAAGAAGTAAATAAAATGAAGGAAAAAATAATACATGCATAAACCCCTTTCAAGATTCACTAAGTATTTTGCCTATGTGTGTTATTTCATCATGGTTCCCACAATCCTAGTAATGGGTTTAGCTACTCATATTTGAATGATCACAATTAAAAAATAAAGAAGAAATCATAATTGTAACTTACAAAGATTTGTAGAAGAAACCACTTGAATTGAATAAATCACCAAAATCGAAGAACCAAACTTCAATGTTGTTTAATCCTCAAAATCAATAACAAAATTTCAAACTTCGTTTCTTGAAGCAAGAATGGTTGTTCACAACACCAAAATTTACGTGCAAAGTAGTAGAATAAACTATACCATAAAAATAAACCTAAATAATATATTTATAGTTTCAAACAAAACCTTTCCTATACGAAATTCAGGTCAGCAGTGGCAACGAGCCAAGTAACGACTCGTTAGGTCTCCTAACAAGTCATTACTAGTAAAATTGAGTTGTCCTCAGCAACTTTTCCAGTCATGGTAATGGTCTTCTAATGACTCATCAGGTCAGAGCACAAGTCGTTAGTCCCCTCGTGGCCTTGGATCACCAAACTTCCAGTGCACATGACAGTTTTGCCTATTGCTCTCACGATGAGTCATCAAGTCTCCTAATGACTCGTGATGTCCTCCGTTGCATCCTTCAGTGATGTCTCTGCACTTTATCCTCCCAGCCTTCAACCCGTCACCTACATTAGCTCTTCTCATGAAAAATTAGATCTCCTCCCATGACTCCAGGAACGAGTCATCCATTGAGACAGTGACTCCTTACCTAGCTAGCAGTCTGTAGTTTGTTTCATTTTTGCCTTACTTTACCCATTTCACGTTTCGGATCTGTTTTCCTACAAAATTTAACAAAAACACATTATATCTACATAAATATACCCGGAATTTTCATATCTTCTTAGTTTTAAGTGTCGAAAGTGTCGTAAAATCACGACACATCAAAAGCATACCAGGAGCCGTGGTGAACTTCAAAAGATACTTCAGTACTTGACAAAACTTCAGACACTACAGATAGTACGAGTCATACGAATAAGGTACGAGTCATACAATAATACCCGTAAAGAATTCTAGAAGATGTCAGAGTTCTTAGGGCCAAACCACGAAAGCATTGTATGACTCATAGGATGAAGGTACGAGTCGTACCAACCTGCCAACACTTAGCCAAATCTGCAGCAGCCAAGGACTTATGGAAAGCAGGTACGACCCGTATAATCCTTCTATGGGTCGTAGGTCCAATCGTGACACAGTCGACACCAGATATGCAATACTCCATGTTAGTAGACACGTGAAGAACTATTTTTGTGAATTTTTATCAGGTTTTGAATAGAAATTCTTGGGATCAACTTTTTGATTTCCTACATTGTTCTTGAGATTGTTCTTTGATATACCAATCGTGATTTTCTTCCAATTGTTGCTGTAAGTATTTAATTATGTGTTTTTCTATGAGTAGAAATTATAATCTTACAACCATGAGAGGCTAAAACCTCCACAACTAGAGCTTGTGGGAACCATGGTGGATTAACAAACTAGGGTTGCACAAAGTTATTCAAAACCAATTCGAAAAGCTTGTATTGTATTCGTGACTCAAAACCGATGCTAAACAAGTGTATTGTATTCTCTTCATCTTTAAACGTTTCTTAACGGTGTACAACGTTATAACTTGCCCGAATTCTTTGCTTGCTTGAACCTAGACAAGTAGAGATTAGGAAAAGAGAATTACAACAAAGCCTTGATCTTTATGATCATTGTATTAACTTGAGCTGGGGTCGCAAGATAGTTAAATTTGGAACATATTTATAACGGTTAGTTTGAAATCGCTCATGAGACCTGACCCGAAGATTGAGTATAGTCATCCAATAGGAATGAACCAGTCGTTTGGATAAACCCTAGTTATCAGTTCTACAAGTAAGCATTGGGATTGACCACGTTGTATACCCGAAGTAGTTATGAAACCATTGGGAACACTTACCCTAGTTGTTTGAAATTCTTGATTTAAATCATAATTATAATCTTTTTTTTAATAATGTTTTCTTTCAAACCCCCAATTTGGAGATAATTCACCAACAAGTTCAATTACCGCCATTAGTCTAGATCTTACCCTATTCCCTGTAGGTTCGACCCCAACCTCTTAGTTGGGTTCTTTATTGACAACGATTGCTTCATTCTTTGTCAAAAAGTGTGAGTTTATGCGTTATCATAAAGTGGAGCCATTTCTAGGGAAAATGGCTAAGATTATATTAATTTCTTGTATTTGACTTTTGGTTGTTATTTTCTGAATTATGTTTTCTTTTTGTTTTTGAATATCTACAGGTTGTTGCTTGGTGAATGCCAAGTACTCATCGAAGTGGAAACTCCCTAATTCCGTTGGATCTCAAACTTGAAAGAACACTGCGTAAGATGGAAAACCAAGAGAAAAGAGATGCCTGTATAGCTAAAGAAGCTAGGCAAGCCGAGCTAGCTCGGCAAGCTGAACTTCAGGATGCGGAGGATGCTTGAGATGAGGTCGTTAATGTTGGTCGACATGGGAGGGGCAAAAAAGGCCAAAGATATGTGATCTTGGGCAGATTTATATGCCCAAGTGATACTCAAACGTATCATTTTCGCCTTGTTTGTTATGCAATGTGTATACATTTTCATGTAATTGGTAATAAAATGTGAATTTATACTAACCAACATGATTAGCATTGTTTTGCAGGTAAAATATGATTTTTAGGAGCTAAAATGCATGTTGGGACAATATCGGAGTTGGACTTGGATGCGAGCATGGAAAAGACATTGGAATGAGCAATGTAAAGGGGCTCCGCGATGGAGCCATGCCACGCTACCATCGCGGAGGCACACTGCCTGGAGGGTGATTTAATTGGCAATTTCCAGTGAAGCCTCGCGACAGTCGTGCCACGTTGAGGCTATATTCCCGGACCCTGGATTTCCAGTGAGGGTCCGCGTCCACGCCATGTCACGGAGGCAGTGCTCCGCGTTGGCCTCCGTGACATGTTGCTTGTTATTCCGGGAAAAATTCCCAATAGTATAAATAGAACACTTAGGCTTATTTTTAATTAATTCAGACTTGGTGGAGCAAGGACGTGGGTTAGAGGCAGTTGAGGGACGAAAAAGCTAAGGGTTTTTCTCTCTTTCTTTCTTCTTTCAATCAATTGTTTGCATAATTAACACTTGTTTTAGGATGATTAATCCACAAATGAGTGGCTAATTCTCTTCCTTGTTGAGGTTATGAACAATGGTGATGAATTTTGATTGTTAATTATATGGTTTTTCATCTTCTTCTTCTATATTGTTCTATTAATTCTTGTTTCTACTGCATTAGTGTGTGGCCGACATTAATGTACATCTAAAAAGTCCAATTTCACTCGAGAGAGCAAGAAATTGGAAAGTTGTGAATTAATAGGGTATTGTTCTTAACTTGATTTGGGAAAATTGGGTTTTGATGTGCTTTCCTGATAGAAATATACTTGAAAGCCGTATTAGTCAATTTAGGAACTGGAATTGGATTGATAGGTCATAAATTGCATTTGATCACAGAAATGTAGACGAATGGTTTATGATTCTAAAGTGAGATTAAATACGAGAGTTTTAATCTCTAGGCTAATGTTCTTGGCTAGCAACATGAAGAGAAGAATAACCGAATTATGATTATAATCAAGTTCATTACTTGTTCTTAACCTTGGCATGCTCATATCCATAGTTTCAATTCACAGTAGATAATTGTTAATAGTTTAGTATATAGTATATAAACAAAATTATTTAACTTTTGGTTATGTTGTTGTCATCATAATTAGAAGTAAAGCTAGAATATAGTATAGTTAAGCAATTTACTTATCCAGAGTCTCCTTGGTTCGATACTTGGCTTACTTAGCCACTTTATTACTTGTTTGACCACGTGCACTTGCGTGTCGGTTTTTACCCATATACCAAAGCACCGGACAAGTTTTTGGCGCCGTTGCCGGGGAGACTAGGCAATTGGTGAAATTGTGTTAAGTGTAAATTTACTGTATTTTTGTTTTATTTTCTTAAGTGTTGACAACTTGGTCTTAGCCTGTATTTTGCAGACTTGATTTCTGTGAACACTGGCAAAGGACAAGGAGCTGGTGGAATCTTATACAGAGCCTGAACATGAATTTCATCGTAAACGCAGAGAAGCTCTACAAAAGAAGCTGCAGTTGCTCAGACAGTCTATTATGGAGCAACAATATCCACCGGTTGTGAGGGCAGTGTTAGTGCCCGATGAAGCAGCAGCAAGGCCGGTTCGCGAGGTGGCAATCCCACATGCCAACAATGTACATTCTAGTATCCGCAAACCAGAGCCTGGAGGGAGGTTTGAATTGAAGCAGAACATGGTGCAACTATTGCACACAAGCGGGCAATTTACCGGTCTCCCTCATGAAGACCCACAACAACATCTCCAGAATTTTTTGGAGATAAGTGACACTTATATACCCGTTGGAGTGTCACCTGATTATGTTCGGCTCACCTTATTCCCGTTTTCCCTACTTGGTGAAGCCAAGAGGTGGTTAAAAGCTGAACCACCAAATTCTATATCAACATGGGATGATCTAGCACGAAAGTTCTTGATCAGATTTTTTCCTTCTGGTAAAACAGCCAGACTTAGAAGTCAAATTCTAAGTTTCAAACAGAGGGAGGGAGAAAATTGTATCAAGCCTGGGAAAGATTTAAATCCATGTTGCGGGACTGTCCTCATTATTATCAGTCCAATGAGGTGTTGGTACACACATTTATTGAGGGTTTGGAACCCCATACTAAAATTTTGTTAGATTTAGCAGCTGGAGGGCAAGCGTTGGAAAAGACTTATGAGGAGCTGTACACTTTGCTCAACCGAATTTCACAGGGCAATCCAGAATGGAATGCTGACTCATCTCGAGGTGGAGTAAGGAAAGCAGCAGGAGTGCTTGAAGTGGATGGATTTATAGCTATCGCTGCACAGATAGCTGCCTTGCAGAATCAGTTCAACAACCACTTCAGCAATATGAACTTGAACCAGCCTTCAGCTTCAGTCAATGCGGTCCAGCAAATGTGGTGTGAAGTGTGTGGAAGCAGTGAGCACTCAGCTGAGTGCTGTGGAGCAAACCCAGATTCGGTTAACTTTGTGGGCAATGCACAAAGAAATCAGCAGCAGTTTGGTAGTGGCTACAACTCAAATTGGAGGAATCATCCAAATTTTTCGTGGGGTAGCAACAAGGTATGCAGAGGAATCAAGGAGGGCAACAGAACTATCAATCCCAATTAAGAAATCACAATGCCCCTCCTCCACCACCATCACCGACCATTGAGGAGATGTTCAAGACCATGATCGCTAATCAGGCGCAATTGCAGGCTGACTATGTTAAATTGGCAGCCGAAGTGAAGAACAATCAATTAGCGACCAAGGCTCTTGAGTATCAATTTGGGCAATTTGCTAGTGCCCAAAATACAAGGCCCAGAGAAGGACTGCCTAGCGACACGGATCCTAATCCGAAGCAGGTAAATGCAGTGACCACGAGGAGTGGTTTGCAGTTGAAGAAGGTGGAACCAGAAAGACCGCCTCAAAAGTCAGGAGCAGCAGAAGTTGAGGAGGAACAAAGTTCTGATAGGGGGAAGACCAAAGAAGCGGAATCAGAAAGACCTCCACCCCTGTTCCCTCAACGACTCAAGAAACACAAGGAGGAGGCGTGTTTCAAGAAATTTATGGAGGTGCTTAAACAGGTACATGTTAATTTACCTCTTGTTGATGTCTTGCAGGGAGTGCCAAAATATGCCAAATATATTAAAGACATCGTGGCCAACAAAAGTCATTTGACTGAGCATGCCACGGTAGCTTTGACAGAGGAATGCACTTCCTGAATCCAAAATAGACTGCCCACGAAGCTGAAAGATCCTGGAAGTTTTACTATACAGCTTACTATTGGGCAGAGTATCCGAGCTCGTGGATTATGTGACTTGGGGGCGAGCATAAATCTGATGCCATCTTCGGTATTCAGAAAGTTAGGTCTGGGGAGTCCTAGACCTACAACCGTAATCTTGCAGCTAGCAGACAGATCCTTAGCTAGGCCGGATAGCATTGTTGAGGATGTGCTTGTGCAAGTGGGCTCCCTCATTTTTCCGGTCGATTTTATTGTTCTGGATTTTGAACCAGACGTTGAAGTCCCATTTATTTTGGGACGACCCTTTTTGGCAACCGGAAAAGCATTAATCGACGTGGCTGTGGGTCAACTTACAATGCGAGCACATGACAAGGTAGAAGTGTTCGAAGTGTACAAAGCACCCAAGCTCCCGATTGTAAATAAGGAACTCTCGGTGATCAATGTAATTGATCATGGGAAGGCTAATCAAATGAGTGAATCCCGAGAGTTGATAGGAAGACCACCTGATAAGGTTGAGCACTACTGGGGGGAGGACAATGATCGTGAAAAATCGTCCATCACCCTAGTGGATAATTGAGCATAAAGGACGTCGAGCCGCGACGGTAAACCAGGTGCTGCACGGGAGGCAACCCGTGAAAAATATTTCTTTTTCTTTTTCTTTTGTTTAGTAAAGTGTAAATAGTTTTTAGTTTATTTTTCTTTTTTTCTTGATTTAGTACAAATTTTTTGTTTTAGTAGTATTTTCCGTTTTAGTAGTATTTTCCATTTTAGTTAGGCAAATCTATTAATCTAACCAATTTTGTTTAGTGAGGTGATTTTCAGGTCAAACGGAGAAAAATATGCATGGAGTCGGGAAGGAAAAGGCAAGGTATGAAAGAATGAATAAAATGAAGAGACAGTGCACTGGGGCGTTGGCTCCGTGTCACGGAGGAAGGGCTCCGCGTTACCCTCCGTAACACGTTGAGGCTAAATCTGGATTTTTTTAAAAATTCCAGTGAGCCATCGCGTTGGCTCCGTGTCACGGAGGAAGGGCTCCGCGTTACCCTCCGTGACATGTTGCCCTATATTCAGTGCCGGGTCACACCGGGTTGCCGGGCGACCCGCGTGTTTTTCTTCTTTTTAACCCCGATTTTTGCCCTTTTTTCCTTCATTTTCTCTCTTCTCCGCGACCAAACACCTAAATCCCCTCTCCCAACCAATGTGCCACGCTACTAAGCAAACAATTTGTCAAGTTTCTTCGGTTATTCAACGTAAAGGTATGTTTTCCTCGTTTCTCTCAAGTTTTTGGCGATTTTAGTCGAATTTGAGCATGTGAGGTGAGATATATCATCCTAAGTAGCAATTTAGCATGATATTGAATTATTCTTTGATTGATAGATGTTTGGAATGTTGTAATTAGCGTTTGAACTTGTCGATTGCGTGAATGATTCGAATGTGATTGTAAAATTGAATTCGAGGGCTTGGGTTGTTGAAATCGAATTGGGTAACTTGATAAATTGGTGAATTATATGGCGCGGTGTGTTTGTGAATTGAGATAAGTCGTTGTAAATATCGCTTGAGTGTAATAGACGATGAATTCTTGAATTTTTGGGGAAAATGTAAAAATTGTTCAAATTGGTTTGATTATTTGGATTTGTATGTATATATATATAATTTTTGTCATTGTTTTTGGTTGTTATTTTCGTTGCTAAGTGCGATGGTTGAATTGCTAGCGATAGTAGGATTGGGATTAGCTGTATGAAGTCTGAGTAGTACGCTAAAAGTTATACTGTCAAAAATTTTTTTGTGAACGCACTAAGCAATAAATTGTATAGTTGTTTGTGTTTGGGTTGTAAATAAAGTAATCCTTGCCGTAGTATCGTAAAAGTAGCTAAGGACTAAGTGTGGGGTGAACTTAGTTTAACCAGACCTTAGCCGAAGCTAATATGCATTTAGCTTGACATTGTGCCTGTTTATTGATGTTGACAGGTACAATGGCGAGTAGGCAGGATAAGGGCAAAGGTGCTTCTACTTCAGGCACCGGGAGAAAACGAATGAGATTGGGCACTGCAGTCCCAGCTGCACCAGCTGTTCCGCGCGGCCAGCGCCGCCAATACGGAACGAGGTGGGTGACCAATTAAGGGAAGAAGTGGTACGCAAAACATAAGGAGAATAAGTACTTCCCTGAGGAGCATATTGCACGGGAACCATAGCACAGGAGTTCCCCCGGATTGTGCAAAGGATCGAAGCAGCTGGGCTCAGCATTATATTTTAGGAGCCCAAGGAGTGCAACCTACATTTAGTCCGGGAGTTCTATGCAAATTGGAACCCGGCCATCAGAAGCCACACAATAAAAATCAGAGGGCAGATTGTCACTCTGGAACCCCAGCAATTAAATGCCATCATTGGAGCGCGGGACACAGACGCCCACGTTCTCTGCCAGCTGAATATCACCCCACCATACGCGGATATCAGACGCACCTTGTGTGGGCCTCAATACATAGCCCGATGGAGCAGACATAAGGAGAGGGGTTATCACCAGACTCTGCCTTATTCGCAGATGAACAGGGAGGCCAGAATATGGCTGAAAATAGTGTGTTCGTGCTTGATCCCGGGGGTTCACATGACTGATGTGACCCGGGACCGTGTCTGCTTAGTGTATGCCCTTATGAAAGGGCTGGAGATTAATGTTGGGGCCGTCATCATATTCGCCATGAAGAGGGCCCGACTACACCAGGGCCACAGATATGGGTTCGGCGGACTCATCACCACCTTTCTCCGGGGCCTCGACGTTGAGGAAGAGGCTTTGAACTACATCCCGCAGTTGGAGTGGAGGGCCCTTGATGTGACAAAAACTAAGGCCCCCGACACCACACACGGGCCAGTGCTGACACTGGGCGAGCGACATGCTCGTGACGATCGGTACATGGCACGAATGTTTGGTATGCAGATGCTTCAGCTCCGGATTGGTGGGAGACTAGCCACGGAGGATGAGTTATGGCAGCTGGAGCTGGATTACCCATTTGGCGAGAACGCCAAAGCTTTGTGCCGAGTGGGACCAGCCTTCGTTGAGCCCACTGACGATGATGTCCCCACGGACGAGGAGACACGTCGGGAGGACTCCGATGTGGAGTCCGATGACAACGATGGAGGTGACTCGGACATGGGCGATGAGGCAGCAGCACCCGATGAAGAAGCCGAATATTTCGACTGATCAGGGAGTTCCACCACCCGACAATTTTGTGATTTTAATTTTTGTGAACACTGGGGACAGTGTTCGATTTAAGTGTGGGGTGGGAAGTAGTTAGGTGCTGGGGCTGGGCTAATCTGCTGTATGTTCTTCCTCTGTTTTGCATGTATGTTGTTATGTTTCCCTGTGGTTGTGAACTGATTTGTGTTGTATCTGTATAGGTACATATTTTTGTGGTAAATGATGTGTGTTGTGAAAGGTTGTGGTTGCCAGTGTAAATATTTTGTAAATTTTGTAAATATTTTTTTTCTCTATCAAAATGATCGATATTTTTCAAACTTTTTGCGAAAATATTTTGCACATATAAAGAAAATATTTTGTAAATAGTTTTCCATCGACATGATCGATGTTTTGCAAAAAAAATTCGATTTTTATTTTTGGGTTTCTCGGAGTTTGTTTGCGGTTCTTTTACCGAGAATAGTCCCATTGAACCGATGTCATAGTTAGTGACCGTTCCCTATGATGGATGGATGACGACCGTCTTAAGGGAAATGTAGTCGATAGGAGTAGGATTTTTAATTTGTTTTCAGTTTTTTTCTTTGGTGGATTGCATCACTGAACCTGTAGTTACTAAATGGTTGTGAAATTTTGGTTGCGTGTTGTAACTGATATTCAAAATGTAAAAGTGATTCGTTTGAAAGCATGCAATTTTGTAAATATGTGAGTTACCTAGGCTGTAGAATTTGATTCGGTGTGATTGAGGCTTAATTTTGAATTCATGTAATTGGTTAATTAAAGAGTCTGTGAATGCATCTTGAATCGAGCATGTGCATAAAGTGTGAAGTGAGGTATTGTTATTCCATGCTATTGTGAAGTGTCTATAACTTGCCTGGTGTGTGTACAAAACAAAATGAAGGAAGTGTAGTGTTGGAAAGGATGTAGGCATTTCTTTGTTTTAACCGAGAGTTTCTATTTTTTTCTTGTCATACTCTACCTTTTTATGTGACAGTATACCCTAGTCAGCCCGTTGAGCCTTTAGTCGATCATTTCTTTCTTTTGTCCAAAAATGTATAAACTAAGCTTTATTCCTTCTTTTCATTAGCCGTAAAGTCTATACAAAACTCTTAAGCGCTTAAGAAAAGAAAAATTTTCCCGAAGTGTCAAAGAGTGAGAAGAGTGGAAAGAAAAAGAAAAGCAGAGTGAAGAAAGAAAAGAAGAGGTTGAAGATACACTTGGTATAATGAAATGATAATGAAGGTGCATGAAAACCCTTTGTTGTTATGTCAAGTGTGGTTGATGAAATGGGCCATACGAAAGTAAACAAGCATGAATGGGATGAGAGGAAAAAGAAAAGAGAGAAACAATGTTCATGAGTTTATGGGAATGTGTTGAAAAGGCGCTTAAGGATGCTAGTGACTATTATTGGCTAATCCAATATATACTAGTTCCATAGCTTCCATTACAACCCATTAAAGTCCTACGTGATCTTACATTGCATTTCCTTATATTAGTGGAGTAATACACTAAGGGCAAGCCTATGGGTCATGACATGAAGCATGTGAATTCTTTTGGGAGAGAGAGTGAAATTAATTTTTACATGCCCCTACTTGAATGTTTGTGTGTTGCATGAACATAAAGGGGAAGATTCTCTTGAGTTGTGAGGGCACATGCTTGATGAAAGATTGATTTTCGTGTCGGATATCTTGATTAGCTTAATTGCATGAGTTTGCCGATATCGAGAGTCGATTCTTAATGTCTAGGAAGTCTTGATGTATTAAAGGTCATTGCATTGTTAAGACCATGCATGTTTTCTTGATGATTTGCAAAAATTAAATAATCGGGATGACCGTAGCATAAATTGTCGCACCATAGTGGCAAGGGTTGGGATGTAATTTGCATGAGTTGTGTATGTGTTGTTCGAGGACGAACAAGGATTTAAGTGTGGGGTAAGTGATCTTGGGCAGATTTATATGCCCAAGTGATACTCAAACGTATCATTTTCGCCTTGTTTGTTATGCAATGTGTATACATTTTTATGTAATTGGTAATAAAATGTGAATTTATACTAACCAACATGATTAGCATTGTTTTGCAGGTAAAATTTGATTTTTAGGAGCTAAAATGCATGTTGGGACAATATCGGAGTTGGACTTGGATGCGAGCATGGAAAAGACATTGGAATGAGCAATGTAAAGGGGCTCCGCGATGGAGCCGTGCCACGCTACCATCGCGGAGGCACACTGCCTGGAGGGTGATTTAATTGGCAATTTCCAGTGAAGCCTCGCGACAGCTCCGTGGCACGGAGATTAACCTCCGCGTTGGCCTCCGTGCCACGTTGAGGCTATATTCCCGGACCCTGGATTTCCAGTGAGGGTTCGCGTCCACGCCGCGTCACGGAGGCAGTGCTCCGCGTTGGCCTCCGTGACACGTTGCTTGTTATTCCGGGAAAAATTCCCAATAGTATAAACAGAACACTTAGGATTATTTTTAATTAATTCAGACTTGGTGGAGCAAGGACGTGGGTTAGAGGCAGTTGAGGGACGAAAAAGCTAAGGGTTTTTCTCTCTTTCTTTCTTCTTTCAATCAATTGTTTGTATGATTAACACTTGTTTTAGGATGATTAATCCACAAATGAGTGGCTAATTCTCTTCCTTGCTGAGGTTATGAACAATGGTGATGAATTTTGATTGTTAATTATATGGTTTTTCATCTTCTTCTTCTATGTTGTTCTATTAATTCTTGTTTCTACTGCATTAGTGTGTGGCCGACATTAATGTATATCTAAAAAGTCCAATTTCACTCGAGAGAGCAAGAAATTGGAAAGTTGTGAATTAATAAGGTATTGTTCTTAACTTGATTTGGAAAAATTGGGTTTTGATGTGCTTTCCTGATAGAAATATACTTGAAAGCCGTATTAGTCAATTTAGGAACCGGAATTGGATTGATAGGTCATAAATTGCATTTGATCACAGAAATGTAGACGAATGGTTTATGATTCTAAAGTGAGATTAAATACGAGAGTTTTAATCTCTAGGCTAATGTTCTTGGCTAGCAACATGAAGAGAAGAATAACCGAATTATGATTATAATCAATTTCATTACTTGTTCTTAACCTTGGCATGCTCATATCCATAGTTTCAATTCACAGTAGATAATTGTTAATAGTTTAGTATATAGTATATAAACAAAATTATTTAACTTTTGGTTACGTTGTTGTCAGCATAATTAGAAGTAAAGCTAGAATATAGTATAGTTAAGCAATTTTACTTATCCAGAGTCTCCTTGGTTTGATACTTGGCTTACTTAGCCACTTTATTACTTGTTTGACCACGTGCACTTGCGTATCGGTTTTTACCCATATACCAAAGCACCGGACAATATGCACCTCAGTTCTTCGATGAAGATGACTCGGACATCGATGAAGTCGTGTCAACCGGAGTCATTGTACCATCACCATTGCCTGCTGGGGCCAAATTTGATATCACTGGATTCAGTTATTGAACATGAAAGGGGTGTTCAGTGGTCATGCAGCTTACAATGCCAACCTGCACCTGATGAACTTCGTGGGAATATGCAAGGCGTACAGGTTGCCTGGAGTCAGCCAAGACACTATAAGGCTAAGACTCTTCCCCTTCTCTCTTTCTGGGGAGGCCACATTATGGCTATCAGAGTTGTCCAACGACTCCATTACCAATTGGAGGGAGCTCAAGCAAGATTTCTTAGAGAGATTCTTTCCACCCTCCAAGATGCTGCAACTTATGGATGAGATCTACAATTATTGAAAAATTGAAGACTGAGGCACTTCATGAGACCTGGTTGAGGTTCAAAAAGAAGTTGACCAAGTGCCCGAACCATAAAATCCCTGATGATAGTCTGTTGGAGATTTTCTATAAATCGTTGAACAATAGTACAAAAGCAGTAGCAAACACAGTGGGGGAGAAGCACTGATGAGTCACACATGGGAGCAAGCTGCTACTATTCTTGACAGGGTGAAAAAACAAATAGAGCATGGCACACCTGAGAAGCAAACACAGTGTCGGTACATATGTTATTTGTTTGACTGCGGACCAACGTAGGAAAGAAGAAGAGCATGACCAAGAATTGACTCATATACGCACATCGTTGGATTTGCTTACTAAGCACATCATGGGAGCTGGAGCCAGAAAGGTGAATGCAGTTAGGACATAGGGACAGGAGCTAAGGCCAGACCACTCTGATTCTGAGAAGGAGGCAAAGTTCTTGGACAACCAAGTGGGGTGTTTCTAAGCCAACGCCCAAGGGTCTGGACAAAACACTTGGCGCCAAGGTTCTAGAAACCAAGGTCAGAACCAATATAGAGATAACTATAACTGAAATAGGTACAAAGATAAAAGCCGAGGTCGTGAGTGCGAGGGAGACTGGAGAAGGAATGATGGTTACCGTAACGACCAAGCTGGATTATACATGCCTCCTAATGCACGTGAGTGGGAGGATAGACAATCGAAGTTAGAGAGCATGATGGCTGAGATGCTAAAGAAGGTGAGATCCATAAATGATCAGTTGAAATACATCCATAGTGATATATCAAGCATGGGTCAGAGAGTGGAGTCACATGCGATGGTTATCAAGCAGATCGAATAGCAGCTAGGGAAATTTTCAGCATCTATGAACCCTAGGCAGAAGGGTACACTACCTAGCAACACAGTCTAGAATTCAAAGAATGTTGGTCATTGTATAGCTGTGATGACTAGGAGTGGAAAGGGCATGACTGCCCCCCCCCTACCGGTTGTAGTTGAAAGGAAGAAAGAAAGTGTGATAGAAGATGAAGAAGATGTTGCTGAGAAGGAACACAATGAGGATGTTGAGTTGATTGAGGTCTCAAATGTTGAAAATGGGCCTGAAGCTAAAGAAGGAGCCACGCAAATTTTGTAAGGCTATTCCACAACCACTGCCACCATTCCCCCAAAGGATGAAGAGAAAAGCGGAGAATGGTAAGTTTCAGCAATTTTTGTTAATGCTCAAACAGTTATCTCTAAACATACCATTAGTCGAGGCGTTGGAATAGATGTCGAGATATGCCAAGTTCATGAAGGCCTTGTGACGAAGAAGAGGTACACGAGCTATGAGCCCGTAGATAATGTACATCATTGTAGTGTTATAGCTTCACGGGTCCTAGCCTAAAAGAAGGAAGATCCAGGTGTCTTTACTATTCCGTGCACAATTGGTGATGTTGAGTTTGCAAGGGCACTCTATGATTTGGGAGAAAGTATCAATCTGATGCCATTGGCTGTGTTTAAGAAGTTGGGCTTAAGAGCCCCCACACCAACTACCACGTGGCTACTGATGGCCGACAAAACTGTGAAGAAGCCTATGGGGATCCTGTTCGATATGCTTGTCAAAGTTGGTAGATTTATATTCCCAGCAGACTTCGTGATCCTTGATTATGTGATTGATTTTGAGGTCCCTATCATTTTGGGGTGACCATTCCATGCCTATGGGAGGGCCTTAGTAGATGTGGAGGCTGGCCACTTGAAGTTCAGACTCAATAAAGAAGAGGTCACCTTCAATTTTTGCCGGTCAATAAAGAAACCGAAAGAATACAGAGTGGTCTCAGTAATAGAAGATGAATTTGAGTTATTTGATGAAGTATGATTATCCAAGAGACTTGCGTCGTGCCGCGATGTTAAATCAGGCGCTTCTTAAGAGGCAACCCAAGTGGTGGTTTGCTGAATTTTGAGTAACTGAGCCACCTGCATTGTGTCGCGATGGTAAATCAAGCGCTTCTTGGGAGGCAATCAAAGTTAATTAACTAATGTGTGTTTGTTGTGTAGGGGAGACAAAAACAGGTGGCAGAAAAATTGCTGAACAGACAGGTGCTATGGTTCTTAGTACGACTCGTGAGAGAATTGTACGAGTCATAGCACAAGCCGTAGTGAGAACCAGAGATGTACTTCAATGCATGAGTTCAGGGTACGGTTTTTCCTATGACTCATAACATCATTATACGGGTCGTAGTACTCACCGTGACGATGCAAGGCATTGACCACAATGTAAATGAGAGACCTACGAGTCATAGTACGACTTGACCCCTATTTTATGATCATAAGATGTGCTCGTAGTTCCATAGGTAAGTCTCTAAATTTCTCTAGTACGGTTCCAAGGGACGAGTCATAGGAAGATATGAGTCCTCATGGGTCAAAAACTTTAAATCTTCCCGACTCGGCCCAGATTTTAAAAATTGGCCCTAAAACCTATATAAGCCTAAACAAATTGTACTACTTTCCCATGCTCACTTAACCTAAACTCACGACTCCCTCACACCTATAACTCATCATCAAGAAGCAATGAACAAGTTCTAGCTCAGAAATTACATCGAAAAATCATAACACAAACCCTATTCTTGATTCACGAGTGAAGTATCAACATTTAAGTGTATTACTTCAAAATTGATAGATATAACTTGTATGTGTTCTAAACCCCCTAAGAGTCCTCTCATTTCTTGAAAAATTAGAAAAGGACAATGACCAAGGGTGTAACTGAGTTGTGTGTGACTGGGTAGGAGCTCAAATTTGATTAAATTGTGCATTGAACTATTAAAAATTGAGTTACAAGTTGTGATTAAAAAGGGGAGGAATGAGTAGTGGTAAAACTGGTTAAATGCATGCCTAGACCTAGGGAATTCTTAGTACCCAAATTTAAAATAAGACCCCTCACATACTGAAACAAAATTAAGGTAGGAACAGCCTTTACAAGCCTTCCTACGACTCGTGGTTTCATACTAAGACTTGCAGGATGGCTCGTTGGGACTGTCCCAAGCCAAATTTGAAAATAATCACAAGGTGCGAATTCTAGTACGACTTGTGGTTTATTGCTACTATTCATACCTAGAAGTCGTACCAAGAATCTGGAAAGGTTCAAGTCCACAAGTGACAGTACGATCCTTCCTACGACTCATGGAATCGACTTACAGGTCGTACCATGAGTCATGAAAAAATACAGAAAAATTATCTTAAAGAGGAATCCTCTTATGACTCGTGGTACGGACCGTACCTTCATGGTACGAGTCTTACCTCAAAGGCGTGACACTGACTTGAAATATTATGGGTCTCAGTACGAATCGTACCTCCAAGGTATGACCCGTACTATTGACCTGTGATAAACTACAGAGGAATTTGTTTTTGCTTTCCTTTTCTCAGATAAGGAATTGTAACCCTTTTTCTCCACAGGTACAATGATGAGGAAGTGCAAAGCATCTAAAGAAACTACATGAAGGACATTACTTGATGAAACCTCCAAATCCAATCAAGTAGGCAACTCCCTATTGGTTCATTAGAGGAGTACAGGGTCGACACATCGGACATTGCTGGGATCCAAACCACTAGGGTGAAGGCCAAAGCCCAAGCCATGGCAGCTATTGCCACATCTATCGGTGCTCCCCAGTTTGAGGAGGGAGCTGAGGAAAGATCTCAAGAGTTGGGAAGCGGATCTAATGAAGAGGGGTCCGAGGAGACCCAATCCAGATATGCAAGTAGCGGTGCAGGATCAGAGGAGGAAGCACCAAATGCCAAGCAGGAGAAGACTCTGCCTAGGGAGAACCACATTATTCAGTGGAGAGTACCAGGAGCCTAGGATATATATGAACAGGGAATTTCTCTCACCACCAAAAACAAGCCTAGGCGGAGCATCCAAGAAAAGTCGCGGATCCTCACCAATTCATTGAACGAGGTGGAGAGATGAAGCGAATATTTAGTTTCTATGGCTTTGAGTGGATGGCTAGGGTGCCAAATCAATACAATCCAGAAATAGTCTAGGAGTTCCATGCTAATTATTTGGAAACCATTAAGCAGAAGGTGAAAGAGAGGTAGAAATTGAAAGATCAGCCCAAGCTGAAGAGCGTCCTAGTTAGAGGCCGAGAGGTCGACATATCCGAGCGCACTATTGCTTGGATATTATATGGGCTCCAATTCATCCACCTCATGTTATGCAAGAATATGAATATTGGGTGGAGGCATTGAAACAAATCAAGCATCTTGGCTTTAATGAGAGGAGGAGCCAGATACAGTGGTTGTCCGACGTGATCACTGAGGTCAAAGAAGAGGCAGAGTGGGTCACTAGCGGCAAGAAGGTCATGAAGAATTCCCTAAATATCATAGAAAAGGCCTATTGGACATTAGTGCACCACCGGTTGGCACCGACAGTTAATAACAATACCCTCAGTGCGGATAGAGTAGCTTTGGTGGCCTGTATCATGTCCAGATACCCCATCAACATTCCGAGGGTCATTGCAAAGGATATGCGAGATCGGACTATGGGATTGAGAACTACTATCCCATTCCCAAGTCTCATCTTCAGATTATGCACGGAGGCAAGAATCAAAGTGTGTCGGAGTGAGGAGCACCCGATTGGAGGATAGTGGATAACTGACATTGGCCTGATTCTGGATAAAACGAACCCGATAAGTCGGGCCCAATATTCCACCGCAGTTCCACTGACTCGGCCAGTTGGGGGTGAAAAAGTGAATGTCCCCACCTCACAGAAGTAGGGCGAGACACCGGCTACAGATGTCGGTTATTCAGATGCAGCTCCCAGCACTTTCGCTGCACCACCTGCTAGCCTCCCAAAGCCAGACTCTAGCCAGGTACATCCTAGTGCCCCAGGAATTTCTCCAAAAGTTGGCCAAGAGACTGACCATCGCCAAAAGGAAGATCCAATCAATGATGGAGAATGTTAAGCCTTGGGTGAAGGCCGATATTGAGACAGCTACGCAGGCCCTGCATGCCAGATTAGATGGATTTGAAAGTAGGTTCAATACACATATGGCCAAGCAGATTGAGACGATCAGCCCCCATGAGGAGTTGGGGGCTCTTCAAAGACAAGTGGCTGAGTTGTCATCACGGCAGCTGGCAGTTATACTAGCCCCAACTCTTCCTGACCTCGATGATGACATAGATGAGGAGCTTGATCTGGGAGCCTACTGGGAGCCCACAGTAGTAGGGAAAGAAAAAGGGAAAAAGAGGATCTCCGAGGATGTTGGAGATGAGACCCCAAAAAATAAGAAGAAGAGAGAAAAAATAGAATGCAAGTGGGCATGAGTAGAGAGCCTGCAGACTCATGAAGCACATTTGTCAGAGCTACAGGAATGAGCTAGAGGAGAAAGTTGCTCCACCATGGCCCAGACAGAGCTTGCCAGTGGCAAGGACCCTTCGGGTTAGCCACATTCAGCCCCAACCATTCTAGAGGCTGTAGAGACAGCCGAGACTACAGAGGGGTTAGCCACTACCCCTATTAACCCACCAGTGAGTGCGCCGACCACCGCTAGAGCCGCGATTGTTACAGAGGCACCTCCTCCGCAGGATGATAGGAGCTCTTAGTGCGCCTCAAATATGTTCCCTTCCCTAAGTTCCTACATTCTATGCTTTGGGGAAAAAGCACGCTTTTTAAAAAGGGGAGGGGTGTATTTGTATTTTTGGGTTTTTGATTCGTTTGAGGGTTTTTGTTGTCGTGTTTCTTTTCCCTCGGGCATGCTATCTAGTAGAAATGACATGTTTATAATTTTATTTTTGTGATTTTTGTTTAATTAGAAAGTAACTTAGGAGTACTCAGCCAATAAATTGCACCAGTTTTGATATTTTAGAAAAATTGACTGTAATGCCCCGGAATCCCTAAGATCAGACCCGGGAGTTAATTGAAGAAAAACTATAATTTTTTGCGACCGTCATAAGTGACAACGAGTCGTTAAGTGACTCATGGTGAAGAGTTGGACTTGGTTGGAAATTTTGGAGTTTTGGGTGACCAAGGACATGACCATGAGTCGTGGTCAGCACCACGACTCATCGAGTCAGTTGTGGCCAAGGATGGGGTAAAGGAAGAGGGTTGTTGGGCAGTGAATACCACGGGTCGTGGTCACCGATGACAATTCGTGAGGTTAGTCGTCGGCATATCTAAGAAATTTTGTGAAAACATCTACTGTACTCCATGAGTTGGCACCATAAGTCGTTGCCAACCCCATGACTCGTGGAGTGCCTTGTGGGAACTGGCAAGTGATGTTTTCCTGCATTTTTCCAAGGGTGTTTTCATAAAATCCTAAGCTTGTAACTCCTAAACTATGTCATTTTTAGCATGGTATGGGACGCTTTTAAGGGGATATCTAGCCTAAAACCCTCATTCTATTAAAAACTACTCTCAAACTCTTCTTTCTCCTCTCTCCCAAGACTCAAGGATTCATTAAGGGTTCCTCAAGACTTCAAGGTGCAAGTTCGTGTGGGGGTTTCTTCTTGAATAAGGTATGTGGGTTTTTAAACAAGGATATCATTCCATCCTTGTTCCCCAAAATGTTTTATCAAAAACCCAATTTCAATTATTCTAGAAAAGCATGACCTAGGGTTTCAATTGATGAGTGATTTCTTCTATATCTTTTATGAATTTTAAACCTATTAGGATCGTAAGTTAATTAAGCTTATGGAATTATTTGATTATCTTGAATTATGTGCTAGATGGTGGAAATATATGATTATAGCATGTTCTTCATGAGATGGCTTGAACTTTGATTGGGATTTTATTATTGTTCACTCGATTATATCAATAACACATAACCATGTCTAAAATATGTGAAGATCGTAAGAATTTCCTTAAAAATTAGAATATACAATTTGATAAATATGTTGAGATGAGATTAGAATATATGGGCTTGATCAGTTGAAAGTATGTATGAATTTTTATTATGTTTTCGATGAAAATGTTTAAGGCAAGAGTTAAGTATATGGGCTGTCGGTAAATCTAAAATATATGAAACAATGTATCTATGTTAAAGTGTAAATTGGACCTATGAATCCTACATGACCCTATGTTATATGTTTTATGTTATGAACTCGGAACTTGAATGTTGTGGAGGTGTGTAAAGTATGATATGAATCTATGGATGATCGTAAATGCAAGGTGTAGATTAAATGATGATTTGGTATTATGACGATATGAATTATGATGATAAAGTATGAGAATGATATTTCAGACTGTTGGGCTTGTTGTTAGTAGAAAGTAGCCCTAATCCTTTCTAAATGAATGTCCTATGATGAAACCAGTAAATGTTCATGTTTCTGATTAGTTGTAGTAGCATAGACCAAATGTATAATATCATATTAGTACTCCTCATGTTCTAGTCAGCCAGGGACTCTCCATAGCTGAGAAAGTTTCCCTTGGTCAGCTCGGGACTCTCCATAGCAGAGAATGACTCCCTTAGTTCATTTGGGACTCTCCATAGCTGAGAATATTTCCCTTAGTCAGTCAGGGACTCTCCATAGCCGAGAATGTTTCCCTTAGTCAGGGACTCTCCATAGCCGAGAAAGTTTCCCTTGGTCAGCTCGGGACTCTCCATAGCATAGAATGACTCCCTTAGTTCAGTCAAGACTCTCCATAGCTGAGAATATTTCCCTTAGACAGTCAGGGACTCTCTATAGTGTAGAACGTTTCCCTTAGTCAGTCGGGGACTCTCCATAGAAGAGAATGTTTCCCTTAGTTCAGTCGGGATTCTCCATAGCTGAGAATGTTTTCCTAGTTCAGTTGGGACTCTCCATAACAGAGAATGACTCCCTTAGTTTATGTTATCAGTATGTCTCAGTTTCTTATAGTTCAGACTTCAGTTTAAAATAGATATAACGCAATGCAATGCAGCCTCAGTTATCAGCAGGTATCCAGTACAGTGTGTGATACTAGCCTCAACTTCGGCTCTCATTAAATGTTCAGTACTTGACCCTTATGAATGAGTTGATGATGTTTAAGAATATGAGTTCCAAATGCAAGTTCCATGTATAGATATGTGTATGTGACTCAGAAGAGGATCGTTGCATTCTAAATTAGTTTTATGTCGATGTACATAGTTATTTCCTTCTTGCATATTTGTATGTTTAGTTTGTTTACGTTTTCCCGCATGCTTGGCACATTTCAAGTACTGACCGCATACTTTATGTGCTATATCATTTCATGATATAGATTCAGGTACCCAGACTCAGCCTCGCGGGTATACATGCTCTTTCTTCCATCTCGGTAGATTGTGGTGAGTCCTCATCTCTTGAGGATGAGACCGATGTTTCTTATTTTTGTTATATTTCAGTTTCATACTTTAGGAGTTAGCTGGGGACCTGTCCCAGCAACTCATCAGTTTAGTAGAGGCTTTCAGACATGTGTAATCAGACTCAGTCTATGTATTATGTTTTGCTAGATTATGTCCTTAAGTTTAAATTTGACTCTTAAAGTTAGCTTCCGCTCAGTTATGTTTTTGTTAGTTGTTTATATGTTAAGTGTTATGCTATGATTATGTCATGGGTCAACTTGGAGCCTTTCGGGGTTTCTAGTCCCGTGTTACGGCTATGATATAAACTCGGGTCGTGATATTGACCCTGTTGAAAATGTTTTTGATGATTAGTTGTGTACTTGTGATTGCATGCATGATTTCTATGGATCTTTTTATGTCATTTAGTCTATTAGCATGTGTAGTTTTTGTTAAGCCATGAATAAATAGGACAGATAGAGTGAATGCAGATCATGTACTATGAGTGAGTGAGGTCTGATACTTAGTAAATACCATGTAGAGGATCTAGAACTTGCCCGGTTGGTCTTTTCATAGGTTTTAGAATGGTTGGTTAGGAAAGGATCATAGGCCGTTCTTGTTTAGCCCATTTTTAGCTTAAATAACCCTATAGAAATTATATGATTCCCTTGATCCAAATATTTGAGCCTTAAATAAACCATTTTTCTTTGGTTAACCAATTAATCATACCCATTTTTTATTATGAACCTATTTTGGCCCTAGTCCCTCCTTGGATATTGTGAGCCTCAACATAGGAAAAATACTTAAGTTGAGAGTGGCCAGAATAGGGGTGCATAAAGATTCAGAAGGTGAAAAAGGAAGAGAAAAGAAAAACTGTGAAAAATGAGGTGTGGTGTGACAAAATAAAAAGAAAAAGAAATAAAACTTAAAAAGGGAAATTAAAAAAAAAGAGAAAGATGCATAAAAGCTTGAAGAAACACACCACACTCATACAAGTGTATAAAAAAGGGTGAAAAGGGAGAAAAAATGAAAGAAGCAAAAAGGGTGAAAAAAGTAAAAAAATGGAGCCACACGTATGTAGTGCCAAGGAAGGGTTTAGTCACTTAAAAAGATCTCACATCTATCATACCCAGCCCAAAAGCCTACATTACAAGCTAAATCAAGTCCTATAGTGATCCTAACCTGACCATCTGATAAATCGAAGTAGACAAAATAAGGGCAAGCCTATGATATTCGATATGCAACATTTGGAACTTCTTTTTGAGAGTGAGAGTCTCCCTTGTTCAGTCCCATGTTATATATTTTACTATATCTGAGAGTGGGGGACTTCATTTGTTGTGAGGGTACATGGTTTGTGTTTAACTCTACCAATGGTCTATGTAAAAAGCATCGGTGATGACTTGACTACCTGTTAATAGCTAGATGACATGTTTTGATCCTTGTTTTTCATGTTTTGTGGTTGCTTGTAGTGCATTTGCTGATTTGGTTCACAGGAAAAGGGTCAAAAGCTATAGTGCAAATTTTGTTCGATGTGGTTGTAGTATCCTAGGTTTACTTTCTAGTTAAGCGTCGTGTTTAGTTTTTATTTTTCTTTGCCTGAGAACATGCAAAAGTCTTAAGTTGAGGGTGTTGATGTGCTGTAGATTACAACACTTTTGACACTTAAAACTAAGAAAATAGCATGGACTTGGTATGTTTATATGGATATGAGGCACTTTTACTTTGATTTCAAGGAAAATAAGTGTTAGAGTAAAGATGTACAAATGAAGCCTTAAAATGCAGAAAATCAGCCAAAGTACTAGTCTCAGTACGATTCGTACCTTGATTGTACTGTGATGAAAGTCAGAAGGTTGAAGTAACAAGAAGGCAACATACTACTCTTAGTACAAGCCATACCAAGATGGTAGGCTCTGGAGTCGTGGAATTATTCAGAGGAAATTGCAAAGCAAACTCTTGGTACGGATGGACTCACGAATCATGGCATCAATGTACGAACCGTACCAAGACTCATGGTAAACTTCAAAAGATTCTTCAGTACTTGGCAGAACTTCAGACACTATAGACAGTACGAGTCATAGGAAGAAGGTACGAGTCGTACCACAACTCTCGTGAAGAATTCCAGAAGATGTCAGAGTTCTCAGGGTCAAACCATAGAAGCATTGTACGACTCGTAGGATTAAGGTACGAGTCGTACTAGCCTGCCAAAACTTAGCCAAATCTGCAGCAGCCAAGGACTTACAGAAAGCATGTATGACCCGTACAATCCTGCTACGGGTCGTAGGTCCATTCGCGATATAGTCGGCACCAGATATGGAAAACTCCCTGTTAGCTTAGGAAAAGGTTTCTAATGTCTGTATAATTAACCTTTAGTTTTATTTTAGTTAGAGAAGGATAGAATTGAGTTAGTAGACGCGTGAAGAACTATTTTTGTGAATTTTTATCACGTTTTGAAGAGCAATTCTTGGGATCAACTTCTTGATTTCGGACATTATTCTTGAGATTGTTCTTTGATATACCAATCGTGATTTTCTTTCTATTATTGTTGTAAGTATTTAATTATGTATTTTTCTATGAATACGAATTATAGTATTACAACCATGAGAGGCTAAAACCTCCACAACTAGGGGTTGTATGAACCATGGTGGATTAACAAACTAGGGTTGCCCAAAGTGATACAAAACCAATGCGAAAAGCTTGTATTGTATTCTCTTCATATTTAAACATTTCTTAAGGGATTTCCCTAATTTTTTGCTTGCTTGAACCTAGAGAAGTAGAGATTAGGAAAAGAGAATCACAACAAAGTCTTGATATTTACGATCATTATATTAACTTGAGATATGGTCGCACGATAGTTAAATTTGGAACATATAGTTTGAAATCGCTCATGAGACCTGACCCGGTGATTGAGTATAGTCATCCAATAGGGACAAACCAGTTGTTTAGATAATCCTAGTTATCAGTTCTACAAGTAAGCATAGGGATTGATCATGTGTGTATATGAGAAGTAGTTATGAGCCCATGGGGAACACTTATCCTAGTTGTTTGCAAATCTTGATTTAAATCACAATTATAATCTTTTTTTAATATTGTTTTCTTTCAAACCCCCAATTTGGAGATAACTCACCAACAAGTTAAATTACCAGCATTAGTCTAGATCTTACCCCATTCCCTGTGGGTTCGACTCCAACCTCTTAGTTAGGTTCTTTATTGACAATGACCGTTTCATACTTTGTCAGGAAGTGTGAGTTTGAGCATTATCATGCCTCCCAAGGTGGGGCGTGTCAAACTTGGTATCAGATCAACATCGTATCCTAGGGAATCTGCAAGCCATGTCAAGTAGAGTCTTGTTTAGAAATGTGTTTTGCACCACATTTTATAAGCAAAAAACTACGAGGCATGATAGTATGGTTACCCCTCCTTCCTTTCAAGATCGTGCTATAGAGCAGAGTTTATAGAGTCGAGTTCCTAAGCTTACATCATTATGTCTCTCTAGAATGATGCCTGATGTGAGACAGATTACAGCCAACCACAAGTTAGATACAGCAGCAGGAGTGGGTGCTAGTGGGGTGCCACAATTGGGGGACAGCTTAGCCAAAGGGCGAAAGGGGACATCTTCTCAATCTCCCCAGCATCCTCCCGGGGCACCAGGAACTTCATAAGGTAACCGATATGCCAGCACCGTTCCCAGTTCTTCCTACACCCTCGAAACAAAAGGTCAGAAGTGTAGTATATATGTTGTCTTACTTAGTAGATACTCAGTATTAGACAGGGACAATAGTTACTATTGGATTACCTGAAAGGTGTGAGAGGTTTTGAAATTGTGGGATTTTTACCTCCACCCTTTAGATTCTGTTGAGTTTCATATCTTAGCACCACCGTAGTATGATATGGTTATTCTCACCTCCCCAACCCTTTTCTCAATAAAGAAGAGAGCATAACTATTTATGCTATGTTGCCAAGAGTGAATAGTAAAGGAGGGCTAGACCCCTTGACTTTGGGGTGTTAGAAAAGTGGTCAAGACCCCTAGTACATAATTAAGCCACCTAGACCTTCAATACAGTAAAGATCAGGATGACAGGTAAGATTGCTAGGAGCCACCAAGTACATGTGAGAATCCATAAGCAATAGGCTCCCAGTAATAGTAAAGCTCAGGTCATAAATAGGCTAATCCCACCGCAGTGTGTTGATAGCGTTAGGGAATACCTGAAGAATAAAGCCTACAACCCCCCCCCCCTCCAACTCTTTATTTTGAGGGACAGAAAGATTCTATGATGGGAATCGGCCCCAGTGCTGGTCAGGATGATATAGGTTAGTAAACTTGGCCAGTAATATTCTTTCCAATACGGTGCATAGGGCACGAACCACGAATTTCATCCTATAAAAGTAAGGGCAAGGCATGAACGTCTAGCTCTAGAGGAGAACGGAAGAGAATGGGACCACCTCTAGACTGTGGCAAGCTAATAGAGTTTGGGATCTAGTTATCAATGCTACATAAGTGCGTAAAGACCCTTTTCGAGTTGTCCCGGTTGAGGATGTTTAGGTTATAGAAGAGTCGTCCCATACAGAGACTCCAACAGGTGTACTAGATCGTCAGGTCCTCAACGGCTATCTTAAGAATCAAAGATGAGGCCTATTAAAGTCTTATGGAGGAACAGAAATGTCGAAGGGATGGATTGGAAATCTGAGGACAACACGAGATCTAGGTATCCTCAGTTGTTCCAGACTCTATGATAATAGTATACATACTCAGATAATTCTAGTTAAGGCGAGATAGTTCTCAGGTACTGTATAGTTGATCTTGTTGTTATTATTACCAGTTGCTTACATATATATTATAGAATGATGTTAGTCAGTTGCGTGTAGCATCCGGTGAGATGCTTGTTTTGGACTTTTCTGTGTTTCAGGTTATAGTCAATATTACCGAGGAGACTCTGCCCAAAGTTTTAGGAAGGACAGGACCTCTTAAGATTAAATTACATTCAAGGACGAATGTTCCTAAGGGGGGATGATGTTACACCCCGTAAGTTGTTAGTATTTAGCGGACGTGTGCATGTGCTTGTGAGAATACTTAGGGCGTGACACGTATGGGAGAAGGCCCGAGGGAGGACCGCATGAGTATGAAACTGATCGAGCAAGAGGTCGAAGCCAGAGGCAGGGCGCAAGGAGCGCCCCTACTCCAGTGCCTTGAGTGGCGCGTCGTGCTCGTCTGCTGGCACGTTGGGCGGCACGCCGCGCCTCCCCTCCTCCGCCTCAATATATATATACACTCCCTTGGTTCAAGTTGGATTTATTTTAATATTTCCCTAAACAGAGAGTTCGGGTGACGCGACAAGTTCATGAGCTTTTCATCAAATTAGAGCCGAATTACACTGCCAAATCACCTCCAAATGCCAATTCTTCTTAGATAATGATTCCTAGGCCTGCGAAGAACGTATCTACGGAGTTATTTCTTCAAAATTAGCTCATTTCAATGGAGTCCCACCGAGTAGAAGTTGTGTAAATCACTTCTAATCAAGTCCTAAGTTTTTATCAGTGATAAATAAGTATTTCTACCTTCTAAACTCTTAGAAATTCATGAGTTTTCGGCTGAATTTGGGTTGATTACATATGGTGGCCGTTGTGAATAATGTTGAATCTTTCTCGTTGTTTTCTTGGACTAAGAACAGAATTACTACCTTGACATAAAGTCTATGAGTTGTAGGAATTGCTAATTCAAGGCTGGAGTAGGGTTGGGCGAGCAGAAATCGACAATTGAGGTATGTTAAGGCTTATCTCTTCGTCAAGTTATTCTCGTCGTATAGTTGATACGACCTACACTCTTGTAAGTAAGTTGTAAGTACATATGTTGTGATTAGCTGCTACAAGTAGATAAGGATTATATGTATTGTGGTTAGTTTCTACGAGACGAATTCAGATTTATCATAGTATTCCCCGTCGGGAAAGAATACACACAGTGTGACAAATGCTAGGAGCGTCATAGAGACTTCCCTGTTCATTTGTTCACAGTATTAGTGGGATTCTGATGTCTCACTGTTGTACCAAGGCCTTGGAAGCTTGAGGGTAGCTATTGGGCCTAAATTGGTAAAGTTGGACAGCATAGGGCGCAGCTAGGCGGTATAACTTTCTACTTGACGCTTGTATAGACAATAAAGCTCGCCCATAGGCCGTTGGCGTACCTTGAACCCTCCAAGGACAGAATCTTGATAGGATGGTCTTACTTTTGAGTCAGCGGCACCAAAGTTGCCTAATGAACTGAGCAATAGCTTGCCATTTGATCGGCTACTGTCAGTGACCATTACCTTCAGCCGACTTACTGCCTGTCATATAGGTCGCTCAGGAAACCGCCCCAGTTGTTAGAAGTTTGATAGACTAGATGATACTCTAAGGGAAGAAACCTAGTTAGTAGTTATATGTGGGGCCAATGCCCCGGGCTACTTTTACATATTCCCATGTACATGTTTCCGTGAAGGGCTAAATCCAAATATACCTGCCTACGAGGCGATGAATCACCCAGAGGAGCCATATGAAATCTAGACAGACCAAGTTAATATCTAGTAGGCTAGAACCATAGTATCACAGCATTACCTTTAGGCTAAGAATTACAGTAAGCTTCCTGTGGGAAGTTAGGGCTAACTACTTAGGAGCATGTTCGATTAGTAGCAGCCCTACAGTTTTTCTAAGCGAAGGAACTAAATAGTTGGTCGCCTACGACCTTACTATTCGCTTATGAGCTATCATTGTCATAGCATGACCTTCATCCTATCACTTAGATCACCTAGGCCTCGTCCTTTTCCATTTAAGCTGACAGAGGTTGTAATCACTACCAGGACCCTCTGTCTAAGTGCAGGCACACGGGTGTGCCTGTTGGCAGCTATATAGACTGTTTTAGGAACGAGTAGTGGTCACGTTAGGCCTATGGGGATAGATACACCTTTTGAGTGACTAGATATGTGGATTGTAGCATAGTATCCCTGGTTGGGGTAGATCGTATTTCGTACTGCCTCTCTCCATTAATAGCTAAGAGGTTGTTAGTTGTACAAACTACTTTTGGAGCTATACACTTCTTACGGAGCTACGACGCTGCTAACGCTTACAGAGCTATAGATTGCTTATGGAGCTACGATGCTATATCGCTTACAGAGCTACTGAATCACTTACAGAACCATATATTGTTTGTAAGGACTAAAGTGAAGCCTATGAGGCCTTATTGAAATATATTCCCGAACTTATACAGGAGCCTAGAAGGCTTCAGTATAGTCTCAAGAGACTAGGTATGTTAAGTTATAGTTACTTGCAAGGCCTCACGGATACCAATAGGGGTATATAGACTGATTGGTGCTTGTCGGGGCTTATGGGGGCCTAGGTAGGTTATCTCTGTGTTGATTGTACCTTCCAGGCTTATGGGGGCCATATTAGGTTCTTGTTTCTATACATACTACTAGATGTGACTTATGAATGTATAACCATGCAGTTTTTCCCATTTGTATAATTGTCTACTAGATACAGGTTATGGTTGTGAATGCGTACAAGTTAACTTTTGCCACTTTTCGCTCATTACTTTCAGTTCTTTATCAGCTTCCATTTAGTTATTATTACTGCCTTGCATACTCGGTACATATTATACTAACACCTAGACATGGGGAGCTGCATACTTGCCTGCAGGTTCAAACAAACAGGTTTTAGGGACTCCTAGCAGCTATTTAGAGTCAGCAGATTGGTCAGCTCCTTTCATTTGGAGTTTCCAAATTGTAGAGGTTTGCCTGTCTCTTGTTATATGGTTTTGGGTAGGCCAGGGCCTTGTCCCCACCAATATTTTTCACTTTTAGAGGCTTGTAGACCACAATCGTCAGTTCCTAGCTAGTTGTGTGTTATTGTTGCGCTCCAGCGCACGCGGTCATACAGTAATACATTGGCCCTTTTAAGAGCCGGATGTCGAACCCACAGGGAGTAGACCAATTCAGCGAATATTCAAGTTCAAGTGTTAAAATTACTTTCCAAGTGTTTATTATAGAAGTTTTTGATAAATTCTAATTAAGTCTAGGGGTGATCACAAAATACTTGAGAAACAATATAAGAAGCAACTAGAGTTAAGGCCTAGTAATCATGCAATGCTACTGTTCGGTGCTGTAGTGACTACACGCAAGTGCACGTGGTCAAACAAGTAGTAAAGTGGCTTAATTAAAGCCAAGTATCGATCCCACAGGGACTGAATTACGGTACTAATTAACTTAAGCGTCAGTGAACTATGTCTTTATGAATGCAGACAACCAATTAAACAATATTTTGAGAGTTAAGTTTACTAAGTAATAAAAATCTAAGTTAAGATTATAATTTGAGTCTGAACAATAGCAATGAGCAAGCTGAGGTTAAAACAAACATGCAGGGAAGTAATTTATCGATTCAATTCAGCTAATCTTTTCTTTGGTTGTTAGTCAAGAATTATTCCCTATGGATTGGATCTTTCGACTCCTATCCAATTTAAGAATCATGAACCTTAATCTACATTTCTGTGATAAAAGAATTTCATGCTCTAGCCATATATAACCGATTCCTTAATTGACTAATAAGACTTTCAGATATATTTCTATTCTGAATGTAAATCAATTCTCAATTTTCTAAACTAAGAAAAGATCATATCCTACCAATTCACATCTTTCCAATTTCTTTCCTTTTCAAAATCAAAATTGGATTTCTAGATATACATTAACATTGACCAAACATTAATGCATTAAAAACAAGAATTGATAGAACAACCATTGAAGAAAAGATGAAAACTGAAATGAACAACAATTACATTCCACTACAATTGTTCTTAACCTCAACAAGAAGTGAATTAGCCACTCATTTGTGGATTAAACATCATCAAATAAGTAGAATTCATACAAACAATTGAGATTAAAGAGAAAGAGAAAGAGAAGAACCCTAGAATTTTCGTCCTCTCAACTGCCTGTAACCCACGTTCTTGCTCAACCAAGTCAGAATGTTTAAAATAAAACCTAAGTGTGCTATTTATACTCTTGAGAATTTTTTCCCGGAATAACAAGCAACGTGGCACGGAGTGTATCACGGAGCACTCCCTCCGTGCCATAGGGGTATCGCGGACCCTCACTGGAAGTCGGCTCCCCAGCAAATGTACCTCAACGTGGCACGGCTTGCATCGCAAAGCATCGCCTCCGTGCCATGGTGCTATCGCGCACCTTCAATGGAACTTGAGGTTCCAGCTAATTGTACTTAATGTGGCACGGCGTGCATCGCGGAGCACTGCCTCCGTGTCACGGAGGTAGCGCGAGCCTCCACTGGAAATTGACAAAATTAATTCCTCCAGGCAGAACGCCTCCGCGATGGCAGCGTGACACGGCTCCATCGCGGAGCCCCTATTTTTGCTGCTCTCCCTTGTCATTTTCCACTCCTTGTTTCCAAGTTCATTCCCGATCTTCACCAACATGTATATTAGCTTCCAAAATTTCCTTTTTCCTGCAAAACAACACTAATCATGTGGGTTAGTATAAATTCACATTTAACTAAAAATCACATGAGAATGTACACATAACGATAGATAAACAAGTCGAAATGAAGCATTTGAGTATCACTTGGGCATGCAATTCTGCCCAAGATCACTTACCCCACACTTAGAACCTTGTTCGTCCTCGAACAATACTCTCAAATCTCATGCAATTGACACCCACGCATAGCTACTTTGGCTCAACAATTCAAGCTACGGCTATACCGATTATTTAATATAACAAATCATCAAGAAAACATGCATGGTCTCATCAATACAATGAAGTACATCACATTAAGATCTCCTAATCTCAAGAATCGATTCTCGATCTTGGCAAACTCGTGCAAATCAACTGATCAAGACATCCGACACGAAATTTAATCTCTCGTCAAGCATGTGCCCTCACAACACAAGAGAATTACCCCATTTGCCATCATATGATTTCCAAAGCACTACATGTAGGGGTATATGAATACGATTTCGCTCTCTCTCCCAAAGAATTCACATGCATCATGTCATGAACCATAGGCTTGCCTCTAGTGTATTACTCCACTAGTATAAGGACGCGTGATGTAAGATCACGTAGGACTTAACGGGTTGTAATGTAAGCTAAGGAACTAGTAAATACTGGGCTAACCAATAATAGCAACTAGCTTCCTTAAGCACTTTTCAATACATCCCACCATCATTATGGGCATTGTTTCTTCCTTCATCCTCTCATTCTTGAAATTTTTTCTTTGTTTTTGTTCCCATTTCTTTAAGCACACTCAACTTACTAGCAAAGATTAGTTATACATCTTTATTTTATTTAATTTCAGCAAGTGCACCTTTGACCTTTCTTTAACTTTCACCTTCTTCCGCTTTTCCTTCTGTTTCACAATTATCACTCCTTTACACTGTGGGAAAATTGTTTTTCTTGAGCGCTTAAGAGTTTTGGATCAAATTCACGGCTAATGAAAAGAAGGGATTAAGCTCGGTTTGTATCTCTTCAAAGAAAGAAAAAAAATAGGCTAAAGGCTCAATGGGGCTAACTAGGATGCACATTCAAGGTAGTTATGATAATGGAGAAACTTTCGGTTTATTCAAAAAAATGCCTACATCCTTTCCTACAATACACATCCTTCATTTCGTTTAGTACACACACCAGGCAAGTTCTAGACACTTCACAATAGCATGGAATAATCGAAACCTCACCTCGCACTCATTGCACATGCTCAACTCAAGACATATTCACAGACTCTTCAATCAGCTAATTACAAGAATTCACTATTTAGCCTCGATCACACCGAATCGAGCTCTCTGGCCTAGGTATCTCAACATGTTTACACATTTGCATGTTTTCATATGAATCACCTTTGTATCTTAATATTATGTACAACACGTAGAAAGAACTCCGGACCATGAAGTAGCGACACGTTTGGGAAACACACAAAAGAAAGAAAAGAGAGAAGAAAACTACTCCTATCAACTACATTTCCCTTAAGACGGTCGTCATCCATCCATCATAGGGAACGGTCGCTATCTACAACTTCGGTTTAATGGGACTATTCTTGGTAAAAGCACCGAAAACAAAGGCCGAGAAACCCAACAAAAAAAATATTTGAAAAAATTCAATAGAAAAAGATAAAAATTTTAATTTGAACAATATTTACACAACACAACCAACAGTAGCTCAACACAACACACAGCAGCTCAACATTCATTTCAACACCAAATTAATTACATAACACACAACACAAAGTCACAAGGTCACATTTTGCACAGGCACAACAATAAAAAAAACAAAACATAAATAAAGCAACTGGCACCTAACTACTCCCACCCCACACTTAACCAAAACACTGTCCCCAGTGTTCACATAATTTCACATATCACAAAGTTTGGGTGGTGAAACTCCCTCATCAATCGAAGTATTCAACTTCTTCATCAGGTGTCGTTGCTTCATCTCCCATATCCGAATCGACCCCACCATCCTCGTCTGACTCAACATATGAGTCCTCCCGGCATGTCTCCTCATCAGTAGGGACATCATCATCTACGGGCTCCACAAATGCGGGCCCCACTCTGCATAGAGCCCGGGTATTCTCGCCGAATGGGTAATCCAACTTGAGCTGCCAAAGCTCATCCTCTATTGCTGGCCTCCCGCCTATGCGCAGCTGCAACATTTGCATCCCGTACATACGGGCCATATACTGGTCATCCCGAGCATGTCGCTCGGCTAGTGTGAGCACCGGCCCATAAGTAGTGTCAGGTGCCTTGGTTTTGGTGACATCCAAGGCACGCCTGTCGATTTGTGGGATGTAATCCAGGGCCTCCTCCTCAATATCATGGCCCTTCAGGAATGTGGTAAGCAAACCACCGAACCCGTATCTATGCCCCTGATGTAGTCGCGCTCTCTTTATGGAGGATATGATTACCGCCCTAACATTGATTTCCAGCCCCTTCATTAGGGCATACACCAAGCACACTCTATCTCGGGTGACATATGTCATGTGCACCCCCGGGATCAGGTAGGAAAACACAATCTTCAGCCAAATCCGGGCCTCCCAGTTCATCTGAGAGTAGGGAAATGTCTGATGGTAGCCCCTCTCCTTGTGCCTACTCCACCTTGCTATCGATTGGGCTCCACATAGGGTGCGTCTGATGTCCGTATAAGGTGGAGTGATGTTCAGCTACCGAAGGACATGAGCGTCTGTGTCCCGCGCCCCCAAGATTGCATTTAAGTGATGGGACTCAAAAGTGACAACCTGCCCCCTGATTTTGACGGTGTGACTGCGTAGGGTCGGGTTCCAGTTGGCATAGAACTCCCAGATAAGATGGAGATTGCACTCCCTGGGATCTTTGAAGATGAAGTTAAGCCCAGCGGTGTCAATCCTATGTACAATCCGCGGGAATTCCTGTGTCAGTGGCTCCCGTGCTATCTGCTCTTCCGGGAAGTATTTGGTTTCTTTGTGTTTAGCATCCACTTCTTCCCCTCATCAGTCACCCATCGGGTTCCGTATTGTCAGCGTTGGCCTCACGGAACCGCTGGTGCTGCTGGAACTGTTGTTCCCAATCTCACCCTTTTTCTGTTGGCGCCCGATGTAGATACGCCCTTGCCCTTGTCTTGTCGGCCTGACATTGTTTCTGTACATTTAAACAGACAGTCCCAATGTTATGCAAGTCATAGTTAGCTACAACTAAGGCTGGGTTTAATTGATTCACCCCACACTTAGTCTTAAGCCACAGCCAAACAATTCGACAAGACATTCATAATTTTTCTAATCTTAGCATTCAACCGGCTTAGTGCATTCATATAAATCGATGGAACAATTACTGTGTACTACTCAGACTTCATACAATGAATACAAATTTCTCCATCGATTCAATTACATCATCATAGCACTTAGCAATTTTTCAATAATCTATGTGATTCTCCAATTGCATTTTCCCGAAAATCCCTCTTCTAACTTAGCATATTCAACATCAATCACAATATATTTCATTTCACCCAACATACACAACCCAATTTTTTCACATTTCGAAGAATTTACTCTTCTTCCTATTCAATTTTCAACCCTAGCTATCAATTTCGCAAGAATTCAATAAAACATGCAATCATTGAGTTCATATATTCAAAATGATATATGAACATCATTCAATCATAACTCAAGTAAATTCAAGCTCATTTCTCACTTAGGGCAAGGTTCAATCACCAAACATGTTCAAGAATCACAAATTTGAGCAAAAATGACGCAGAGTTCAAGAACATAACTTTAATTTGATGAAATTAAAGAAAACTTGAAGGAATTCGATCCTTAAGTCCGTGTCACGTTGGGGGAGAAGGGGATTTTGGGTGTGGGTCACGGAGGAAATGGAAATGTAGGAAGAAAATGAAGGAATTTGGGGTTTTAAAGTGATTTTTCACGCGGGTTATCCGGTGACCCAACGCGAAATAACACCCAACGTGTCACGGAGTGCAACGCGGAGCACTGCCTCCGTGACACGGAGCTATCGCGCCAGTGTTCTGGATTTTTTAAAAAATTCAGAATAAGTTTCAACGTGTCACAGAGGGTAACGCGGAGCACCTCCTCCGTGACACGGAGCCATCGTGCAGGCTCACTATAATGTGCCAATTTTTATTTTCTCACCTCGATTTTTTTCCTTTGCATTTCTTTGCATTTTTGCCCTCCGTTCCACCTAAAAATCATTTCACCACAAGAAATTTGTTAGAACTCATAGGTTTCAACGCAAAAAAAATTATTTTTCTTTTTCTTTGTTCTTCTCTTTTATATATTTTTTTTCAAGTAGTTCTACTCGTCTATTACAACACATTCACGGGTTGCCTCCCGTGCAGCGCCTGATTTACCGTCGCGGCTCGACGTCATTCATGCTCAATCATCCTCTAGAGTGATGGACGTCTTCTCTCGAATAACGTCCTCACCCCAATAATGCTTACATCGTTGCCTATTCACCAAAAGTGTGGCACTTCTATCTTCTTGCCACAACTCCACTGCCCCGTGTGGGGTCATTCTCACCACTTCAAGTAGCTCTGACCATTTGGACCGTAATTTTTCTAGAAAAAGCTTTAGTCTCGAATTAAATAGCAAACCCTTCTACCCCGGCTCAAAGATCTGATGCACCATATGCCTATCGTGCCACTTCTTCATTTTCTCCTTGTAGCATTTGGCACTTTCATAAGCATGCCATCGAAACTCATCAAGTTTGTTGAGTTGCATCAGTCTCTTCTTCCCTGCTAGCTTCAGGTCCATGTTCAACTTTCTCACGGCCCAAAAAGCTCGATGTTCTAGCTCCACAGGAAGATGACATGCCTTTCCATAGACCAATCTGTATGGAGAAGTCCCAATGGGTGTCTTGTACGCAGTTCTATAAGCCCACAATGCATCATCAAGTTTGCTTGACCAATCAACTCGTGGTGCATTCACTGTCTTCTGTAGAATATACTTTATCTCTCTGTTCGACACCTCCACTTGCCCACTAGTTTGGGGATGATACGCTGTTGCTACCTTGTGGCGCACCCCATACTTAGCTAGCAAATTCTTGAAACTTGCATTTACAAAATGATCCCCCCATCACTGATAATGGCTTGGGGTGTCCCGAACCTGGTGAAAATATGCTTTTTCACAAATTTTGTTACCACCTTATTGTCATTCCTGGGGAAAGTTGTTGCTTCGACCCACTTGGATACATAATCAACGGCTACCAAGATGTAACGATTACCAAATGACGGTGGGAACGGGCCCATGAAATCTATGCCCCATATATCAAAGATCTCCACTTCTAATATTTGCTGCAGTGGCATCTCCTGCCTTCTACCAATTGTGCCTGTTGTTTGACATCTATCACACATTTTTACATATGCCATAGAGTCTCTAAACAGTGTAGGCCAAAAGAAACCTAACTGTAGCACCTTGTGCACTGTCCGCTCGCCTCCGTAGTGCCCTCCATACAATGATGAGTGACAACTCCTCAATACTTCTGCAATCTGGCTCTCTGGAATGCATCTTCTCATCACCTGATTCAGTCCCTGCTTAAACAAGTACGGCTCATCCCAAATGTAATACCTGCAATCATGTCTCAACTTCTTTCTTTGCTGAGTCGTAGCCTCCGGTGGATAGACTCCACTTACCAGCAAATTCACAATATCTGCATACCAAGGGATTTCAGCTTCCCTTATTGCCAAGAGCTGCTCATCCGGGAACTCTTCCTTGATGATGTCACCTTCCTTCACATGCAACCGGCTTTCCAATCGCGATAGGTGATCTGCCACTTGATTCTCGCTCCCCTTTATGTCCCAAATCTCTAGGTCAAACTCTTGTAACAACAAGATCCATCTAATCAGCCTGGGTTTTGCATCCTTTTTGTTAAACAGATATCGAATCGCTGCATGATCGGTATACACCACTACTTTAGAGCCCACCAAGTAGGACCTGAATTTATCAAACGCGAACACCAATGCTAGCATCTCCTATTCAGTGACTGTATAATTGACTTGGGTTGCGTTAAGTGTTTTGCTTGCATAATGAATGGAATGAAAAATTCTATTCCTCCACTTCCCCAATACAGCTCCTACAGCCACATCGCTTGTATCACACATTAATTCAAATGGTTGCTCCCAATCCGGCGAAATGAGAATAGGTGCCTCTATCAACTTCTGTTTCAACTCCTCGAATTCTTGAACACAAACCTCATCAAACTCGAACTTCACCTCTTTTTCTAGCAACCTGCATATTGGTCTAGAAATTTTAGAGAAGTTCTTGATGAACCGTCTGTAGAACCCTGCATGTCCAAGAAAACTGCAAACACCCTTCACTGACACAGGTGGTGGTAGCTTTTCAATCACTTCGATCTTTGCCCGATCGACTTCCAACCCCTTGCAAGACACCCTATGGCCAAGGACGATACCCTCCTTGACTAAACAATGACATTTCTCCCAGTTGAGTACAAGGTTGGAGTCTTCACATCGAGCTAGCACCCTGTCAAGATTCTGCAAACATGTAGCAAACGAATTACCGAAAACAAAAAAATCATCCATAAATACCTCGACGAAATCTTCCACCATATCTTGAAAGATCGTATCATGCATCTCTGGAATATGGCGGGTGCATTGCATAGACCAAATGGCATCCGCCTGAAAGCATATGTCCCATAAGGACATGTGAAAGTGGTCCTCTCCTGGTCCTCCGGTGTTATGGCTATTTGGTTATAGCCAGAATATCCATCAAGGAAACAATAATATTCTTGACCTGCCAACCTGTCCAATATCTGATCAATAAATGGGATAGGATAATGATCTTTCCTTATGACCTCATTGAGCTTTCTGTAGTCCATGCAAATTTGCCAGCCTGTGACTGTGCGTGTAGGGATCAACTCATTCTTCTCGTTGCTGACCACAGTCATCCCTCCTTTCTTTGGGACACACTGAACGGGACTGACCCATTCACTGTCTGAAATGAGATAGACCACACCTGCATCAAGCCACTTGATCACTTCCTTCCTCACTACATCCTTCATCACCGGATTCAGCCTCCGCTGATGTTGTACAGTTGGCTTTGCTCCTTCTTCCATAAAAATTCTGCGTGTGCAAAAGGCTGGATTGATTCCCCTAATGTCTGACATTTGCCAGCCCATTGCTTTTTTCCTCCTCTTGAGAACCACCAATGCATCCTTTAATTGTGCCTCTGACAGTTCTGCGAAGATGATGACTAGAAAGGTGTCATCTTCCCCCAAAAATACATATTTCAAATGTGGAGGCAATGTCTTCAACTCCAGTTTTGGTGCTTCCTCAATAGATGGTTTTGGCAATGGTTCTAAGGACCTCATCAATGGCTGAAATTCTTGCTTCCTGAGAAACCATTTTGGTTCGTTCAACATTTGCACCATATCATAAGTATCCCTATCTCTGAAATGATCGGACCTCATCGAAGCTCTCTCCAATGGATCTTGAGAATCAACAATCTGAAGAATTGCTTCCTGGTTTAGCACATTGATTGCTGATAGCTCCTCATAGATGGCCAGAAGCTTCATGGCCTTATACACATCAAACACGTTGACTTTATCATGCGCTCGCATGGTTAGCTGCCCCGTAGCTACATCAATCAATGCTCTCCCAGTTTCCAAGAAAAGACATCCCAAAATAAATGGGACTTCCGCATCCGACTCAAAATCCAATATAATAAAATCTATCGGGAAAATGAGGGAGCCCACTTGCACTAGAACGTCCTCCACAATTCCATCTGGTTTGGCCAAAGAACGGTCTGCTAGCTGCAAGATCACTGTAGTT
This sequence comes from Datura wrightii, assembly GCA_035772735.1. NCBI lineage: Eukaryota > Viridiplantae > Streptophyta > Magnoliopsida > Solanales > Solanaceae > Datura > Datura wrightii. The sequence continues at coordinate 128,062,764 of JASDFA010000016.1, forward strand.
GGTCTAGGACTGCCCAGCCCCAACTTCTTGAACACCGATGTCGGCATCAAGTTTATACTCGCTCCCAAATCACATAGTCTTCGAGCTCGGATACTTTGCCCGATTTTGATCTGAACGGTAAAGCTCCCGCGGTCATTGAGCTTTGCTGGCAACCTGTTCTATATCTGAGAAGTGCACTCCTCAGTAAGCGCCCCAGTAGCATACTCCGTCAATCTACTTTTTTTTGCTACGATGTCCTTTTCATACTTTGCATATTTCGGCACTCCCTGCAAAACATCAACCAAAGGTAAATTAATGTGTACCTGTTTCAGCACCTCCATGAACTTTTTAAAGCAAGCTTCCTCCTTATGCTTCTTTAATCTTTGAGGGAACGGGGGTGGTGGTCTTTCTGCCTCGGCTGCCTTCTCCTTCCCCCTCTCATCATCATGTTCCCCATCTTTTTCCACTGCTCTTGATTGCTGAGGTGGTCTTTCTGGTTCCACTTCCTTGAGTTGTAATCCACTCCTTGTGATCACTGCATTAACCTGCTTGGGATTTGGGTCAGTGTCACTCGGTAGTCCTCCTCTAGGCCTGGTGTTTTGAGCTCCAGCTAGTTGTCCAAACTGGTACTCTAACGCCTTTGTAGCTAACTACTGATTTTTCATGTCTGCCGCCAATTTCACATAATCAGCCTGCATTTGCGCTTGGTTAGCTATAAGTGTTTTAAACATGTCCTCAATGTTGTTGGGTGGTGGAGGAGGTGCATTTTTTCCTCTGTATTGCGCCTGAAAATTCTGATGCCTCCCTTGATCTCTCTGCACACCTTGATTCGAACTTTGCCCTTGATGGCTATTACTACCCCAAGAGAAATTCGGATGATTCCTCCAATTTGAGTTGTAATTGTTGCCATACTGTTGGTTATTATTTCTCTAGACATTCCCAACAAAGTTTACTGAATCTGGATTTGCACCACAACACTCAACTGAGTGTTCATTACTCCCACATACTTCACACCATACCTGCTGCACTACATTGACTGGGGCTTGTGCTTGATTCAAGCTCATACTGTTGAAGTGGGTGTTGAGTTGATTTTGCAACGCAGCTATCTGTGCAACGATAGTTGTAAACCCATCCACCTCAAAGACTCCTGCCGCTTTCGTTGTTCCTCCTCGTGATGAGTCCGCATTCCACTCTGGATTTCCCTGTGAAATACGATTTAACAAAGTATAAATCTCCTCATAAGTCTTTTCTAATGCCTGTCCCCCAGCTGAGTCTAGCAAAATTTTTATATGTGGTTCCAAACCCTCAATGAAAGTATGCACCAACACATTGTTGGACTGGTGATGGTGAGGACAATCCCTTAACAATGATTTGAACCTTTCCTAAGCTTGATACAGATTCTCACCCTCTCTTTGTTTAAAACTTAGAATCTGACTTCTAAGTCTTGCTGTTTTCCCTGATGGAAAGAATCGTATCAAAAACTTTCTTGCAAGATCATCCCAAGTGGTGATAGAGTTAGGTGGTTCAGCTTTCAACCACCTCTTTGCTTCCCCCAATAAAGAAAATGGGAATAATGTAAGCCTCACGTAGTCGGATGATACTCCAGCGGGAATGTAAGTGTCACTTATCTCCAAAACGTTTTGGAGATGTTGTTGTGGATCTTCATGAGGGAGACCTGTGAATTTCCCGCTGGTGTGCAACAACTACACCATGTTCTGTTTAAGCTCAAACCTCCCTCCTGGCTCTGGTCTATGAATACTAGATGTAACATTGTTAGCATGTGGGATTACCACTTCGCGAACCGGCCTTGCTGCTATTTCCTCGGGCACTAAAACTGCCCTCACAAGTGGTGGATTCTGTTGTTGCTCCAGAATTGCCTGTCTTAGCAACTGTAGCTTCTTCTCTAGAGCTTCTCTTCTTTGATGATGAAATTGTCTTTCCGGCTCTATATATGAATCCACCAACTCCTTATCTCTTGCCAGCGTTCAGAAGAATTCAATATCTGCAAGAGATAGGCTAAGATCAAGTTGTCAGCACTTATATAGAATTTGTAAACTAACACTAAGAAAATAATTTTACCAATTGCCAGTCCCCGGCAACGGCGCCAAAAATTTGTTCGGTGCTTTAGTGACTACACGCAAGTGCACGTGGTCGAACAAGTAGTAAAGTGGCTTAATTAAAGCCAAGTATCGATCCCACAGGGACTGAACTATGGTACTAATTAACTTAAGCATCAGTGAACTATGTCTTTATGAATGCAGACAACCAATTAAACAATATTTTGAGAGTTAAGTTTACTAAGTAATAAAAATCTAATTTAAGATTATACTTTGGGTATGAACAATAGCAATGAGCAAGCTGAGGTTAAAACAAACATGCAAGGAAGTAATTTATCGATTCAATTCAGCTAATCTTTTCTTCGGTTGTTAGTCAAGAATTATTGCCTATGGATTGGATCTTTCGACTCCTATCTAATTTAAGAATCATGAACCTTAATCTATATTTCCATGATAAAAGAATTTCATGCTCTAGCCATACATAATCGATTCCTTAATTAACTAATAATACTTTCAGATATATTTCTATTCTGAATGTAAATCAATTCTCAATTTTCTAAACTAAGAAAAGATCATATCCTACCAATTCACATCTTTCAAATTTCTTTCCTTTTCAAAATCAAAATTGGATTTCTAGATATACATTAACATTAGCCAAACATTAATGCAGTAAAAACAAGAATTGATAGAACAACCATTGAAGAAAAGATGAAAACTGAAATGATCAACAATTACATTCCACTACAATTGTTCTTAACCTCAGCAAGAAGTGAATTAGCCATTCATTTTTGAGTTAAACATCATCAAATAAGTAGAATTCATACAAACAATTGAGATTAAAGAGAAAGAGAAAGAGAAGAACCCTAGAATTTTCGTCCTCTCAACTGCATGTAACTCACGTTCTTGCTCAACCAAGTCAGAATGTTTAAAATAAAACCTAAGTGTTCTATTTATACTCTTGAGAATTTTTTCCCAGAATAATAAGCAACGTGGAACGGAGTGTATCGCGGAGCACTCCCTCCGTGCCACGGGGGTATCGTGAACCCTCACTAGAAGTCGGCTCCCCAGCAAATGTACCTCAATGTGGCACAGCTTGCATCGTGGAGCATCGCCTCCATGCCACGGTACTATCGCGCACCTTCACTGGAACTTGAGGTTCCAGATAATTGTACTCAACGTGGCACGGCTTGCATCGTGGAGCACTGCCTCCGTGTCATGGAGGTTACGCGAGCCTCCACTGGAAATTGACAAAATTAATTCCTCCAGGCAGAACACCTCCGCGATGGCAGCATGACACGGCTCCATCGCGGAGCCCCTATATTTGTTGCTCTCCCTTGTCATTTTCCACTCCTTGTTTCCAAGTTCATTCCCGATCTTCACCAACATGTATATTAGCTTCCAAAATTTCCTTTATCCTGCAAAACAACACTAATCATGTTGGTTAGTATAAATTCACATTTAAATGAAAATCACATGAGAATGTACACATAATGATAGATAAACAAGTCGAAATGAAGCATTTGAGTATCACTTGGGCATGCAATTCTGGCCAAGATCAGCTACAATTCACAATGGTTTGAGTATGAAAACTTCAGTTGTTGTCTCACATAATTAAAATGTTGTGTTCATGGTCTTTTGAGCCTCTAAACACGACAAACTAGTCCCACACCTACATCGTTAAGTGGGGATATGACGTCCTAATTCGTGAGCAATTTAATTACATAGATGTGGTTTACGAAGTTTACACCCTTCATTATGGACTTTCGTACCTCTAATCGTTTAACCGAACTTAGCTTCACAACTACTTTTATGAACGATGATGTGACAATTGCAAGTCGGTGTCTAGCTCATCCCGTTTTAAGAACCAAGCAAGTCTAATTAAGTATAGATTATATCCTAACCTCTAATCCTATCGTAAAGATAGGAACTTGCTCCCTACATTCTTGTATTCTAGCCTAGGGTTACTCTTTTGAGCTTTTACCTAAGCTTAACGAATGTGTTTTCATGGTGATCAAGCATAAAAACATCAATAATTAAGAATGCAAGACAAAACAACAACTAAAACTCAAACCAAAGATGAAAATTAACCAATCGCATTCATATCATGTGGCCTCAACCCTAGAGGAAGGTTTTTAGCCACTCATGTTCATACATATACTCAAAAACATAATTAGAGTACGATACTTACAAGAGTAGTTAAAAGAGAATGAAAACTAACGAACCCTAGGTAGAGTTCTTCATTTCTCCCATCACTCATTTACGGTTTCCTAGAAATATTTTGTGATAATGAATTTTGAAGCAAAGGGTTCAATTTATACTAATTGAAAAATTGAAAAAAATTAGCTTGTGATGGAACATCTCCATGTCACGGAGGCTATCACAGAGATTTTCCTCTGTGCCACGGAGCAAACATGGACAGCTACTGGACGTGTCATCTCGGCAGGTCTTGCGTGAGGTACCTGCGCGGCGCCTGGCGCGGCACGGTGCTGGTCGGGCCATGCGCCTGCCGTGGCATGTTGCTATCGCGCAGGGCCACTGGATGAAACTCCTCGTGCAACATGGCATGGCATGGCACGGCCCTCAACACGCAGCTTGTGCTGCGTGGCATGCTGCCCTTACTGGCAGTCCCTATCTTTAGCCTGCCATGTTGCCTTCATTTGCCATCGAGTCCAAACTTCATTCCTTTGCTTCAACCATCATATTTTAGTCCCTCAAATGCATTTTGCACCTACAAAACAAGTACTAATCATGTTGGTTAGTGCATATCCAAATTTACACAAAATCACATAAGAATGTAAGTGTACAATTTGACAAACACGACTAAATTAAGCTATAAAATAGCACTTGGGCACGTAATTATGTCCAAGATCACTACCCCACACTTAAAGCCTTGTTCGTCCTCGAATAACTCTATTACATCTCATGCACATGAAGACTCTCATATAGCTAATTGAAGCAAGATAATACAAGCTACGGCTAAAACGATTGTTTTTAGATAGCAAGTTAAAAATATAGCATGACCGGTTATACCGTTAAAATCAAATATAACTATGTTAAGACTTCCTAGCCTCAAGAATGAACTCTCAATCTCAACAAACTCATGCGAATTAACTGATCAAGAATCCGACATGAATTTTATCCTTCATTAAACATGTGCCCTCAAAACAAGAGAGTTACCCATTTTCGCTCATATGTTTTCAAATTATAACATGTAGGGGTATATGGATAAGAAATAAGATCACTCTCACAAAGAATTCACATGCCATGTGTATTGACTCATAAGCTTGCCCTTAGTATTTTATTCCACTAATTTAAGAATGTTAGAAAGTAAGATCAAGTAAGACTTATCAGGTTGTAATGTAAGCTAAGGAAAGGTAGGTACTACTATGGCTAATAATAGTGACTATCTTCCCTAAGCGCTTTTAATACACCACACTCTCCTTAAGAACTTTCATCCTCTTACTTCACCTTTATACTTTTCTGCTCCCATTTTCCTCTTTTGTTTCCATTTTTTATGCACACTTAGCTTATTAGTAAGGAGTATGTAAGCAACTTTTCCCTTTGATTTTATTTTTCGCTATTTTCTTGTTTTACTCCTTACTAACTCTTATTCATTTTTAAAACAAGTGCACCTCTTGTCTTCTCTTCCACACTCATAACTACTATTTTCCTTCTTCTTTCACTTTTCACTCATTAACTTCTTTTGCAATTTCACATAAGCACTTAGGAGTTTTGGATCAAATTCAAGGCTAAATAAAAGAAAGGAATAATCTCCTTTTGTGTCTATCAAGGAATAGGCTAAAGGCTCAATGGGGATAACTAGTACCAGACGTTCAAGGTAGGTAAAGCGAGGGATAAAAATTAGGCTCATTCAAAGAAATGCCTAAATCATCTCCTACAATCAACATCCTTCATTTCGTTTTGTATACACACCAGGAAAGTTCTAGACACTACACAATAGCATGGACTATTCAAATGCCTTACACTCACAGCACATGCTAGATTCAAGACAAATTTAGCAGACTCTTTACTCAGCTAATCACAAGAATGCAAAATTCAGCTTTACACACATCGAGTCACATTCAACAGCCTAGGTGTCTCAAACAATATTATACATTTGCTAACATGCTTCAACATTTATAGCACTTGCATCTCACAATCATCTATAGCACATAACAGGAACATCAGGCCATCAATCAACTACGGGTTCAAAAATAAAAACCTATCGACTAATTTTCCCTCAAGACAGTCTTCATCCATCCATCATCAGGAACAATCCCTAACTATGACTAAAACAGCTATGTACATACAAAGAAAAATTTTATTCATCTGTTCAAAGTGCCCCCTCCCCGTCGGAAAAGAATCAAAAAGAAAAACTAATGGGTGGGTGAATCATGCTCAACTCAAAAAAATTTTATCAACCAATACCATATCAAGAACTAAATTCACCCAAAATCATTAAGCACAAAAATTTTGAAATTTCCCTCACCCCACACTTGAATCATGCTATGTCCCCAAAGCATTAGTTAAAAGTAATACAAGGGCGATAAATACTCCCTGAGGCCTCTAGGCCTAGCTAACAGCATGCTTTTCTTCAATTTTGTACAAGTGGGTTATTGACCCCACACTTTTCCTCTTTCATGCTTCTTAGCTTCCTCTTCCAAAGGTACTCAGATTTCCCCTCCACCTGTGCTTAATTCACCACCAAAAAAAACCAACAAGATGAACATAAACAAAATCAACACAAAGGAAAAATAAAATTGTACCTGTGGTACCCTTGGGTTGCCTCCCAAGCAGCGGCTGATTTTATGTCGTGGCACGACATGGACTATCCTTCTAAGGACATCCTCAAACCAGTGTTCCCTTTCAAGAACCATCTTCTTCTTTTTTTATTTTCGAGGGAACAGCCTCCACTCTTCCCTTCTCTTCTTCCAACTTCTTTTCTAATTGAAGCCCTCCATCAGATTCGGGCTGAAAAGTAATCATCTCTTGTGGCCGTGGACCTATGGAATCTACAACACCACACTTAGCCTTTGACAACACACTGACCTTACAAAGGTCTCTGTAGTGTGTGGGTGAGTTAATCTCTTGGTAGACCCGGAAGAGTTCTTCTTCATCATCGACACTCATTTTCAGGGTCCCTGCTCTTACATTAATAATTGCTCCTCTAGTGGCCAAGAATGACCATCCAAGATCAGGGGTACCTTGTCATCAACTTTAAAATCAAGTATGATGAAATCAGCGGGTATAATGAACATACCCACTTTGATGAGAAGGTCCTCGATTATTCCATCTGGTGCACCCCATGACTTGTCTTCCGGTTACAGCATCATTTGTGTTAGTCTCGGTTGACCCAACCCCAAGGTGTTAAATAAAGATAGGGGCATTAAATTAACTGTTGCACCTAAATCACATAGAGCTCTTATCAACTCAGCTTTACCAATTTGTATGGGGAGGGTAAAACTCCCTAGGTCTTTGAGCTTTTTCAGTATCTTGCTCATTACCCTGTGGCTGCACTCCTCAATCAGTGCTATTGTCTGAACATCCACCAATCTGATTTTGTTGGCCACCACATCTTTCAAGTACTTAGCATACTTGGGCATTCCCTAAAAAACATCAAGCAAAGGCAAATTTATGCGAAGTACTTTGAAAATATCAAAGAACTTTTTAAAGCATTCCTACTCCTTGCACTTTTTGAGTCTTTGCGGGAATGGTGGTGGTGGTCTTTGTGCTGGCTGCAATGATGATTGTGCATTTTGTTTCATGGCACTCTAATTATCTCCCTTTTCAATGGATGGTCCTTTTTTAACCAACTCTGGTTGCACCTCATTTCTCTTCTCTTTCGGTGGTGCATCAGTCAATTGCCTGCCACTCCTCAGACTGATGGCATTGACCGCCGGGGGTTTGTATCTGTGTCACTGGGCAACCCTCCCTGAGGTCTGGTGTGCTAAGCAGCTGCTATTTGACCCATCTGCTTCTCTAGATTGCTGGTGGCCAACTATTGATTTTTCAAATTTGATGCCATCCTCGGCTAATTCTCTACTAGTTGGGTCTGTGTTGCCATAATCTTCTGCAACATTTCCTCAATGTTGCTGCTCAACTAGCCACCATTCTGCCCCTTTTGCTGCTAATACTGCTGCTGCTGAGGTTGCTGGTAGCTTTGACTTTAATGTCCACCCCCAGAAAAATTTGGGTGGCTCTGCCAATTCTTATTGTAATTGTTCCCAAAATTCTGATTGTCTTTGAACATTCCCAACAAAATTTACCAATTCAGGATTGGCCTATAAGATTCTACATTGTGCCCATTATCACCACAGATTTCACACCAACTAGGAGCATGATGAACTGCATTCACCTATCCCTGTTGTTGGTTCATACTCAGTTTATTGAACTGAGTCATCATCTGATGCTGAAATGATGCTAGTTGTGCCACCAAGGCATTGACACCATCCACCTCTATTTGCCCTATTGTTCTCTTTCCTGCCCCTCTCGATGACTCGCTGTGCCGCTCTGGATTTCCCTAAGCAATCCTGTTCAACAAGGTATACAGCTCATCATAGGTCTTCTCCAATGCTTGCCCACTCGATGCAGAGTTTGGTAAAATTTTGGTGTGTGGGTCTAGACTTTCCACAAAGGTATGAGCTAACACTTCATTAGACTACTGGTGATGGGGGCAGTCTCTTAATAGTGACTTAAATCTCTCCAAAGCCAAACACAAGTTCTCTTCCGGCCTCTACTTGAAGCTTAATATTTCACTCCTAAGTTTCGCAGTCCTGCCTGAAGGAAAGAATTTGATGAGGAACTTCCTCGTGAATTCGTCCCAAGAAATAATGGAATTAGGTGTCTCAGCCTTCAACCACCTCTTTGCCTCTCCAAATAATGAAAATGTAAAGAGTGTGAGTCGGACATAATCAGTTAACACTCTAGTGGGGACGAAGGTGTCACTGATCTCCAAGAAGTTTTGTAAGTGCTGTTGCGGGTCCTCGTGAGTCATCCTAGTGAACTGGCCACTAGAATGTAACAGCTGCACCATATTCTATTTCAATTCAAAGTTCCCTCCAGGCTCCGGTTTACAGATACTAGAGGTCACATTTGTCGCTAATGGGATTGCCACTTCGCGAACTGGTCGGGCTGCCATGGTTTCAGGTAACAACTCTGCTTGCCTTGCTGGTTGGTGTTGTTGTAACCGCTCCTGAAGTCTCTTTAGCTTTCACTCTAGAGCTTCCCTCCTAAGTAAATGTAATTGTCATTCAGGTTCCAACAACGGTTTCACCAGCTCTCTATTCCTCGCTAGCTCTACAAGGACAACCTGTCACTTGCAATATAGCAGACTAAGACCAAGTTTCTCAACACTTAAGAAAATTAAAAATCACAGAAAAATAGAAATTAACTAAACTTCGCCAGTCCCCGACAACGGCGCCAAAAACTTATTGCGCTCCAGCGCACACGCAAGTGCACGCGGCCGTACAAGCAATACAGTGGCCCTTTTAAGAGTCGAATGTCGAACCCACAGGGACTGGACCAATTCAGCGAATATTTAAGTTCGAGTGTTAAAATTACTTTCCAAGTGTTGATTATAGAAGTTTTCGATATACTCTAATTAAGTCTAGGGGTGATCACAAAATACTTGAGAAACAATATAAGAAGCAACTAGAGTTAAGGCCTAGTAATCATGCAATTCTACAATTCACAATGGTTTGAGTATGAAAACTTCAGTTGTTGTCTCACATAATTAAAATGTTGTGTTCATGGTCTTTTGAGCCTCTAAACACGACAAACTAGTCCCACACCTACATCATTAAGTGGGGATATGACGTCCTGATTCGTGAGCAATTTAATTACATAGATGTGGTTTACGAAGTTTGCACCCTTCATTATGGACTTTCGTACCTCTAATCGTTTAACCGAACTTAGCTTCACAACTACTTTTATGAGCGGTGATGTGACAATTGCAAGTCGGTGTCTAGCTCATCCCTTTTTAAGAACCAAGCAAGTCTAATTAAGTATAGATTCTATCCTAACCGCTAATCCTATCGTAAAGATAAGAACTTGCTCCCTACATTCTTGTATTCTAGCCTAGGGTTACTCTTTCGAGCTTTTACCTAAGCTTAACGAATGTGTTTTCATGGTGATCAAGCATAAAAATATCAATAATTAAGAATTCAAGACAAAACAACAACTAAAACTCAAACTAAAGATGAAAATTAAGCAATCGCATTCATATCATGTGGCCTCAACCCTAGAGGAAGGGTTTTAGCCACTCATGTTCACACATATACTCAAAAACATAATTAGAGTACGATACTTACAAGAGTAGTTAAAAGAGAATGAAAGCTAACGAACCCTAGGTAGAGTTCTTCGCTTCTCCCTTCGCTCCTTTACGGTTTCCCAGAAATATTTCGTGATAATGAATTTTGAAGCTAAGGGTTCAATTTATACTAATTGAAAAATTGTCAAAAAATTAGCCTGTGATGGAACAGCTCCGTGTCACGGAGATTTTCCTCCATGCTACAGAGCAAACGCGGACAGCTACTGGACGTGTCTTCTCGGCAGGTCTTGTGCGAGGTACCTGCGTCGCTCGCATGGCACGCTGTTGGTCACGCCATGCGCCTGCCGTGGCATGTTTCCATCGCGCAGGGCCACTGGATGACACTCCTTGCGCAACATGTCATGGCGTGGCATGGCCCTCAGTGCACAGCTTGTGCTACATGGAACGCTGCCCTTGCTGGCAGTCCCTATCTTTAGTGTGCCAGGCTGCCTTCATTTGCCATCGAGTCCGAACTTCATTCCTTTGCTTGAACTATCATATTTTAGTCCCTCACATGCATTTTACACCTACAAAACAAGGACTAATCATGTTGATTAGTGCATACCTAAATTTACACAAAATCTCATAAGAATGTAAGTGTATAATTTGACAAACACGACTAAATTAAGCTATAAAATAGCACTTGGGCACGTAATTATGCCCAAGATTAGTTGTTGGCTGTGTAGGGCCTATATATGTTATATTTTGTGTGTTGGTCATGGGGCCTAGTAGATATTTGTTAGTAGCCTTGTCAACTATAGTTATATAGAACTGCCTGCCTCCTTTTGTTATGACTTAGACAGCATGATGGTATTGTCGGCCCATACAGGATCCTTTTTATCATGATTGTTGGGTTAGCTTCTTATACAGGTTATATGTTGCGGCCTAGACGGCCCGAGTCTATGTTTATAGTTGAGATATAGTCGTTTGTTTTCTTGCTATGTGTTGTTGGCATGCACTAAAAGTGTATATGCTCAGCTAGGTCAGCTTAGAGTCCAGTGTGGTATTAGGTGTCAGTTATGCCTCCCAAGGTGGGCCAAGACAGACGTTCTCACCCAAGAATCGAAACTCAACTGACCGAGTCCTACAATTGATTGAGGCATAACATGAATACAACTAATCTATATCGAAAATAACATTGAATTCTGTCATATCTAACTTCACTAAGTCGACTGAGCTGACTTTCTAAAGAACTGTGACAGGGCAATTTCTGTATACCCATTGAGTTATAACTGACTCATCGACAGGAGTAGAGACTGAGAAAGGTTCTAAAAGGATTTCAGGGCTAACATTGAAACTGTTGGTAACATAAGGAGTCACGAAGGATAATATGGCCCCTAATTCTAGCAATGCATATACATTAAAATGGAAAATTCATAACATATCAGTGACCACATTGGGTGAGCTCTCCTGCTCATGGGATGATAATGTATAGAACCTGTTCTAATGTTGCCCACCACCAGCACTACTAGATATGCCCTACTAAGATGGGCGAGCTGCTAAAAAAGTAGCTCGGGCACTGCCTCTACCGTCACCCTGTTTGGCTAAAGGACAATCCTTGAGTCTTTGTCTAGGCTTATCATACCCAAAACAAGCATCCCTGCCAATTAGAAACTCCCCCAGGAGGTTCCTACCATACCTCCTACAAGGTGGGAAAGTGCGATCCTCGTACATGCTCCCCTGACACTTAGAGCCTGACGTTCTACCTCTCTGATCACCCCTTGGCCTAGATAGGAAACTAGCTGATGATGGAACTAGGCTTGATGACCTCTGTTGTGACTGCCGACGGTGCCCATCATTGCTCCTCTACTGGGAGTACTCAAAGGTCCCCGTCCTAGTTCTCTTGGTATCCCTCTCTTTATTCTTCAATTTCTCCTCCTCGATCTGTTGAGCATAGATCAAAAGTTGAGAAATATCTATGTCGCTAATAATCATAGCGGTCCTGCACTCATTGACCAATGAATCTGCAACCACTGATACAAACTTGCTCATATGAGCTCTTGGCTCGGCAACTATCTCTGGGGCATACTCCTGAACCGTCATGTTATTCTGCTTCAGGTTGATGAACTCTGCTGCCTTTACTTCCCTTAACTCTCGAGGAAAGAAACTATCCAAGAAAGCTGTCATGAACTCATCCCAGCCAATGGGAGTTGCACCTACTCCGTGACCGTCCTTCCACTGTCAGAACCAAATGTGAGATACCTCCTTCAGCCTATAGGAGGCCAAATCTGCACTCTTCTCTCACGAAACTCCCATAATCTGGGTAATCTTGTGAATGTCCTCAATAAAATCCCATGGATCCTTTTCCACCTTAGAACCATGAAACTTTCGCGGGTTCATCCTAGTGAAGTTTCGTACTCTAGCCGCCGCAGCATTCCCATTAGTGTTCACATGGGTAACCGCCTATTGGTTGACTTTGGCTGTCATAGCCTGTGCCAACATCTAAAAAGCAGTCCTAAACTCAAGATGAGTCACCTGCTCATTCAAAGGGTCCGCTGAAGCTGGTGGCACTGGCTGATGCCTATCTCTATTTTCATTCCCATGGCCATTGCCATTTCTATTCCTTTTTCCATTTACTCAATGGGGAGGCATATTTTGCAAACGCATATAGCACGAATTAGAGGAATAGAGAGAGTTGAACTTCATTGCATGACATAAATCATAAAAGAAGGAAAGTTTCCTAAAATGTCTTGTAGCCTTTTCTTCATAAGTGTGCCGCACTTCGTACACATGAAAAAGACTCTACTCAACACGGCTTTCAGACTCCCTAGGGACACACCTAAACCTATTGCTCTGATACCAAGTTTGGCACGACCCGAGCTTGGACACCGGCGAGACCCTAGAACCACGAATGGCTCCAAGCTAACCCATGACACATGCGTAACTTACTTTATATAATAAACTAAGCGGAACATTCGTAAAGCATAGCATAAGGCAAGAGAAGAAGTCAATGAAATCATAAGTCGTATAACAGGGACAGTAAGTCAAAACCTCTAAAACATCTAATATCAAGTCTGAAAGCCTCTACTCATACGATGAGTAGATAGGACAACAACCCCAACTAGCTCTACTACAGTCTAAAAACTGAAAGACATAAAAAGAGAGAACATGCATCAAAACTAATGTCCTTCGATGATGAGGACTCACCAAAACTGCTGAAACTAGAGCGAAATAGAATCTAGTGGCAAGACTAAGACTGATCACCTAAACCTATATCATGAAATGATTGATGAAGGGCGTATTTACGCACTTCTTAGCCATATTTTTCCCATACTTTACTATGTTTTGAGAATAAATTATGTGTGTTTGCATGTGTTTATGTTATATATTTGTGAAAAAAGGCTAACGCACATGATGAGATGCTTTCAGGGCTAAAAATGATAGATTAGGGTGTATTTCAGGCTTTTGGGAACAAAGGTGAAGAAGTTGGGTTGAACGAAGTGAAGCTTAAACATTTAACACTGCACTGGCCATACCTGCACGACTAGCAGCACGGCACGTAGGCCATCCAGTGCGACCAGAGGCGCAAGGCACCTGTCCTTCAGTGCAGTGACATGTGTGACACGGCACCACATTGGTGCGATTCCATTCACGAGGTGCAGCTCATCCAGCGCGATGCCATGCGCGGCACGCCAACCCTGTCTGACTTCCAACAAGTTTATCCCACTTCAGTTAGTAAAAGGAGCTACAAATTCCAAATCAAATACGTTAAGGACAAGAAAAGCATAAATCTACTACTATAAATACCCTTTATTTTTATATAATAGAGAGGACGATGTATGCATGATTTTAGAGTGAATATTTAGAGACAATTTACAACTTAGACTTGAGAGTTAGAGATACTTTGAGACAATTGTTGTTCAATCATTCTTCCTTATTTTTGCAATAATCAAGGGAGTTTCTTTCTATCATCGTTATAACTTAATTTATGCTTTTTTCTATGAATGCCATTAATTTACTTATAATTATGAGAGGTTAAAACCTCCACAACTATGATTGTGGGAACCATGGTGAATTAATGAACTAGAATTTTCACGACGTGATTCTAAACCAATACTAAACGCTTGTATTATATCTCTTCATCTTAAACATTTCTTAACGGTGTGCAATGTTAGGACTTGCCTGAACTTTCTACTTTCTTGCGCCTAGAAAGGTAGAGATTAGGAAAGAGAATTACAACAAAGTCATGATTTTTATGATCATTGTATTAACTTGAGTTGTGCTCGCAGGATAGTTAAATTTGGGACAAATTGATAATGGTTAAATTGAAATCGCTCATGAGACCTAAGCCGGTAATTGAGTATAGTCATCCAATAGGAATGAACCAGTCATTTGGGTTAACTTTAGTTATGAGTTCTACAAGTAAAGTATTGGGATAGATCACAAGTGTGAAACCCAAAGTAGTTAAGAATCCATGGGGAACATTTACCCTAGTTAGTTGCATTAATTTGAAATCAACATTCAATTTCTCTCAACAATATTGCTTGTTACTTTTACAAATTCCCCCTTTTTAGGAGATAATTGACTTAAAAGATTAAATATTAACATTATTCTGTATCCTGTCATATTCTCTGTGGGATCGACCCCAACCTCTTATTCGGGTTCTTTATTGATAACATCCGCTTCATACTTTGTCAGGAAGTGTGAGTTTGAACATTATCAAAAAGTGTCATTGTTGCCGGGGAATATGGCTTAGGATTAGATTAATTGCTTGTGTTTAACTTTTAGTCTTTATTTTCTATTTTACATTTTTGTTTTCTTTTTCTGACGTGTCACAGGTTAGCGTGCTAAAACAAGCGGCCAAAATTTTACCATGGTTCCAACAGGTATCTTGATGAAGTCTGAGTAATCAAGATATCTGCATCGTGTAGCGAAGTTAAATCAGGCACTACTTAGGAGGCAACCCAAGGTAAATTTTTTGTTTTTATGTGTTGGTTCAAGTGTGCAGGTTATAAGCTATAATTTACAACAAAAATTGAGCATGAACATGAAAAAGGGGGTGCAAAACTACTGGACAAGCACAAATGGCATCGCGCAGGCCAAGCAGCACAAGGCCTAGCGCGAGGCGTAGGCACAAGTGTCGCATGGCCTGGCGCGATGCATAGGCAAGACACCGTGTTCAGAGGCATAGCGCGCTAGATAAACAACGCGTCAAGGACCGCGACACGCAACAGATCAGGCACTTTGAGCGGAGCATATGTTCCAGGCGAAAAATATAAAAGCTATAACATAAATTCCCCATGAGAGTAATCTAAAAGGCCTAGAACTAATTTTTTTTCAGTTCATTATTGTGAGAACCGCGCCACACCCTTAAATTCTCAAGAAAACTCTCTCAAAACTTCATCTCTTCATCAAATTCCTCCAAAAGAAATTCACCAAAATCACAAGTTATACCATTTTTCTTGTAAACCTCCATAAAATGGCACCAAAAGTAAACAAAGGGAAGGATGTGGCTTCTTCAAGCCAAGGGTCAAAAAGAGAAAGCAGAACTAGTGAAGAGGAGCATAAAGTTGTGAGGATGGTGCTCGGTGCTTTGGTAGGGGTTAAAAACCGACACGCAAGTGCACGTGGTCAAACAAGTAGTAAGTGGCTTAAGTAAGCCAAGTATCGATCCAAGGAGACTCTGGATAAGTAAAAATTGCTTAAGTATACTATATTCTATCTCACTTCTAAATATGCTGACAACAACGTAACCAACAGTTGAATAATTTGTTTTATAAATTATGTACTAAAACTACTTACAATTATCTACTTTGAATTTAAACTATGGATATGAGCATGCCAAGGTTAAGAACATGTAATGAACTTGATTATAATCATAAATTAGTTAATCCTTTCTTCCAGTTGCTAGCCAAGAACATTAGCCAAGAGATTAAAACTCTCGTATTTAATCTCACTTAAGAATCATAAACCATCCGTCTACATTTCTGTGATCAAATGCAATTCATGACCTAGCAATACAATTCCGGTTCCTAAATTGACTAATACGGCTTTCAAGTATATTTCTATCAGGAAAGCACATCAAAACTCAATTTTCCCAAATCAAGTAATGAACAATACCCTATTAATTCACAACTTTCCAATTTCGTGCTCTCTCGAGTGAAATCGGACTTTTTAGATGTACATTAATGTCGGCCACACACCAATGCAGTAGAAACAAGAATTAATAGAACAACATGGAAGAAGAAGATGAAAAACCATATAATTCAATAATCAAAATTCATCACCATTGTTCATAACCTCAGCAAGAAAGGGAATTAGCCACTCATTTGTGGATTAATCATCCTAAAACAAGTGTTAATCATACAAACAATTGAGTGAAAGAAGAAAGAAAGAGAGAAAAAACCCAACTTTTCGTCCCTCAACTGCCTGTAACCCACGTCCTTGCTCCACCAAGTCTGAATTATGAAAAATAAACCTAAGTGTGCTATTTATAGTAGTAGGACTCTTTCCCGGAATAACAAGCAACGTGTCACGGAGTGCATCGCAGAGCACGGCCTCCGTGACACGCTACGGACGCGGAAGCCCTCTGGAAATCACCCGAAATTGGCCCGGGCAGCACCCTGCCGCGTTGGCAGCGTGTCACGCTGCCTGGGCAGCGCGTTGGCAGCCCTTGGTCGCGGAGGCCACCTGCCGTGGCACTTTGCCAACGCGCAGGTGGGCTGTTGTGAGCGGCCTGCCTGCTGTAGCATGTTGTCGATGCGCTGGTGGGCTGTTTTGTGCCTCCTCTTCGCCGACGTTCGCCTGTTAATTCCTTTTCCAAGCCTCTAATTCACCAACTCATGGATTAGTTGCTCAAAAGTCATCAAAACCTACAAAACAAAGGCTAATCATGTTGGTTAGCACCTATCTTTACTTTATCTAAAATTACATGAAAATGTATACAATAATCTTAGATAAACAAGAGTAATTTAAGTCGTAAAGCGTATCTTGGGCATATATTTTTGCCCGTGATCACAACCCCACACTTAAAGCCTTGTTCGTCCTCGAACAACCTTTTACATATCATGCATATGGAGACTTCCACATAACTAATTTAGCAAGAGAATTCAAGTTACGGCTATAATGATTACGTAAGATACAAGCTAAAAATAGAGCATGCCTGATTTGATCATTGAAATGAAGTACCACTATGTTAAGACTTCTTATCCTCAAGAATCGACTCTCAATTTTAGCAAACTCATGCAAATCAACTAATTAAGAAATCCCACATGAATTATATCCTTCATTCAACATGTGCCCCTCACGGAAAGAGAGTTACCCAATTTCACACGCAAAAACAATTTTTATATCACAACATGTGTGGGTATATGAATAGAATTACGCTCACTCTCACAAAGAATTCACATGCATTATGTAATGACCCATAAGCTTGCCCTTAGTGTTTTATTCCACTAATTTAAGGATGTGTGAATGTAAGATCAAGTAGGACTTTTTAGGTTGTAATGTAACTCAGGTGCGGGTAGGTACTATTATGATTAGTAATAGTGGCTATCTTTCCTAAGCGCTTTTAATACATCACGCCTTCATTACGAACTTCCCTTCCCTTACTTCACCTTTTTCTCCTTTTAGTTTTATTTTTCCTCTTTTGTTCCCCCATTTCTTTCGACACTTTTAGCTTATTAGTAAGGAGTACTTAAGAAATATGTTTCATTCATTTCTTTTCTTACTCCCTACTAATAACCAACCATTTTCACACAAATGCACCTTTTTCCTTTTCTCAACTATTTACAACTTGCTATTTTTCCTTCTTTTTCATTCTTCTCACTTCTTTACCCTTTCGGATTTTTCCTTTAAGCGCTTCGGAGTTTTGGTTCAATTTCAAGGCTAATGAAAGAAAAAGGATTAAGCTTATGTTGCAGCTGTCAAAGAATAGGCTCAAGGCTCAATGGGGTTAACTAGGATTAAGTTTTCAAGGTAGGTAATGAGGGATAAAAGTTTGGTTCATTCAAAGAAATGCCTAAATCATCTCCTACAATTCACATCCTTCATTTTGTTTTATATACACACCAGGCAAGTTCTAGACATCCACAATAGCACAGAATACTCAAAAACCTTACAGTCATGGAACATGCTCAAATCAAGACACAATCAGTAGACCCTTACTCAGCTAATCACAAGAATTCAGAATTAAGCTTCCATCATATTGAGTCAAACTCAAGAACCTAAGTGTCTCGAACAAAGTTATACACTTGCATGCTTCACACTGAACATACTTGCCTCTTACAACCATGTATAGCACATAACAAGAATATCAAGCCATCAATTAGCTACGGGTCCAAAAACCATCCTACTGACTAATTTTCCTCAAGACGGTCGTCATCCATCCATCGTTGGAAACAGTCTCTAACTATGACTAAAAACATTATATACAGACAAAGAAAAATTTTTATTCTTCGGTTCAAAGACCCCCCGTCGGAAAAGAACCGAAAAGAAAAACCAACGGGTGATGAAGTCATGCTTAATTCACAAAAAAATTTCAAATTTTTCAAATTTCTCACCAACTTTTGCACAAGCATTACATTCACCAAAATCGTTAAGCACAGAAAATTTTGAAATTTCCCTTGAAATTTCCCTCACCCCACACTTAAATCATGCTATGTCCTCATAGCATCAAATTAAAATTTACAAAGGGTGAGAAATACTCCCTGAGGCCTTTAGGCCTAGCTAACAACATGCCTTTCATCAACTTTGCACAAGTGGGTGTTCAACCCCACACTTTTTCTCTTCCATGCTTGTTACCTTCCTCCTCCACGGGTACTCAGACTTCCCCTCCATCTGCGCTTAACTTTCCACCAAAACAACACAAGATGAAAATAGACAAAAATTAACTCAATTGCAAGAAATTAAAATGGTACCTGTGGTACCCTTGGGTTGCCTCCCAAGCAGCGCCTAATTTTACGTCGCGGCACGACGTACCAAGTTTCACCACTTTTTCCTCCACCTTGAGGATATGAATCTCACCCCTAATTTCTTCTCTAATTTCCTCTTATGCTCCAGGGGTGGTGGTGAAAAATTGTAAGGACCAAGCAGTAGATGTTGCCTTTTGAACCTATTGGCCCTTAAGTAAGCGAAGTCATTTTGTCTTTCTGAGTTAGCAAATTTCAAAATATACGGGGCTTGGTCCTCCTCTAGACATTTCTCTATAAGCTTGGAAGACTCTCTTTCTATGTTGTCAACCAAATTTAACGTTGAAAAATGCGTAGAGTGTGGTCCAATACACCTCAACTCTGAAACTGCATTTTGCTTGACCTCCTTACTTGTATACTCCTTCTAAGCATCGACATCTATCTCTTCATTAATGTCAAATGGGGTGTACTCTATCTCTTCTTCCATGAATGGATTTTTCTATAAGTGTGAGCCCATCACGGGGACACTCAAGAGATTCTAATTGTTGGGCTTCATCCAAAAATTCACCGTTGTCGTCCTCTTGTATTTCCTCTTGAATATTGGCTAAAGTTGTTACCTGCAATTTATCACAAGCTTCAGCTTCAACGATCATCTCCGTGAATTTGATGTTCATCCTTTCTAGAGCCTCTGCATTCTCTTCTTGCTGAATTCTCAATACTGCCATCGCCTCCTTCATTGCTTCTGATTGCTCCAAGAGTTGTTTCATCATGTCTTCTATTCGAGCTTGGTGTCCCAAGTCCTCATTTTCAGCATGCCTATATTCAGGAAAAACAACAGAAGGATCATAGTAGGGGCTTGGGGGAGGGGAATATGCATTCGGACAGCCATCCCAATGGCCATCTTGACCACCACATATATTACACGTGTTACATTGTTGCCACGAGTAGTGTCCTCCGCAATTCAGACAAGATTCACTAAAATATGAGTATCCACCATTGAAACCATTTATATTCCACGATGTCATGTCAATAAGGGTATTCGAAAAAGAAAAAGTAAAATGCAAAAGAATTAAAACAAACACTAAGAGTAAGTTGTCAGCACTTGAGAAAAATAAAAATACAGTAAATTACACTTAAAACAAATTCACCTATTGCCAAGTCTCCCCGGCAACGGCGCCAAAAACATGCTCGGTGCTTTGGTAGGGGTTAAAAACCGACACGCAAGTGCACGTGGTCAAACAAGTAGTAAGTGGCTTAAGTAAGCCAAGTATCGATCCAAGGAGACTCTGGATAAGTAAAAATTGCTTAAGTATAATATATTCTATCTCACTTCTAAATATGCTGACAACAACGTAACCAACAGTTGAATAATTTGTTTTATAAATTATGTACTAAAACTACTTACAATTATCTACTTTGAATTTAAACTATGGATATGAGGATGCCAAGGTTAAGAACATGTAATGAACTTGATTATAATCATAAATTAGTTAATCCTTTCTTCCAGTTGCTAGCCAAGAACATTAGCCAAGAGATTAAAACTCTCGTATTCAATCTCACTTAAGAATCATAAACCATCCGTCTACATTTCTGTGATCAAATGCAATTCATGACCTAGCAATACAATTCCGGTTCCTAAATTGACTAATACGGCTTTCAAGTATATTTCTATCAGGAAAGCACATCAAAACTCAATTTTCCCAAATCAAGTAATGAACAATACCCTATTAATTCACAACTTTCCAATTTCGTGCTCTCTCGAGTGAAATCGGACTTTTTAGATGTACATTAATGTCAGCCACACACCAATGCAGTAGAAACAAGAATTAATAGAACAACATGGAAGAAGAAGATGAAAAACCATATAATTCAATAATCAAAATTCATCACCATTGTTCATAACCTCAGCAAGGAAGGGAATTAGCCACTCATTTGTGGATTAATCATCCTAAAACAAGTGTTAATCATACAAACAATTGAGTGAAAGAAGAAAGAAAGAGAGAAAAAACCCTGAACTTTTCGTCCCTCAACTGCCTGTAATCCACGTCCTTGCTCCACCAAGTCTGAATTATGAAAAATAAACCTAAGTGTGCTATTTATAGTAGTAGTACTCTTTCCCAGAATAACAAGCAACGTGTCACGGAGTGCATCGCGGAGCACGGCCTCCGTGACACGCTACGGACGCGGAAGCCCTCTGGAAATCACCCGAAATTGGCCCGGGCAGCACCCTGCCGCATTGGCAGCGTGTCACGCTGCCTGGGCAGCGCGTTGGCAGCCCTTGGTCGTGGAGGCCACCTGCCGTGGCACGTTGCCAATGCGCAGGTGGGCTGTTGTGAGCGGCCTGCCTGCCGTGGCACGTTGTCGACGCGCCGATGGGCTGTTTTGTGCCTCCTCTTCGCCGACGTTCTCTTGTTAATTCCGTTTCCAAGCCTCTACTTCACCAACTCATGGATTAGTTGCTCAAAAGTCATCAAAACCTACAAAACAAAGGCTAATCATGTTGGTTAGCACCTATCTTTACTTTATCTAAAATTACCTGAAAATGTATACAATAATCTTAGATAAACAAGACTAATTTAAGTCGTAAAGCGTATCTTGGGCATATATTTTTGCCCGTGATCAGATGGCATCACAACTATTGAGGCGATATGGGCTCTATTAGGTCACAAAGCAAGAATGTCAAAAATGGTTCAAGGAGCATAAACAATCCAAATACTCACATGATATGTTTATTGATAGAAATTGATTTTCACTAGTTTTCCCTCATATGATAGATAGAATACTCACCTCTTGGGTTTGTGTTTGATGCATCGGGTGATTGTAATTTGAATATGGTGAGGGAATTTCTTGCAAATTGGATGCCAAAGGAGAGGCCGAACCAAGTTAAAATTGGGGGTCAAATTATCGAGTTTTCACCTATTTCTTTGAATAGATTACTTGGGATACCTCATGTTGACCCACAACCCTTTGTTAACATTGTGAAGAAACCCCCATATAGAGACATTAGACATACTCTGTGTGGACCTAACTTTGTTGCAAGGTGGACTTGCCACCAAAAAATTGGGAATCATGTTTCGCTTCCATATGCTCACCTAAGTAGAGAGGCACGAGTTTGGTTAAAAATAGTTTGTGCTTGTTTAGTGCCTGAAAAGCATGTAACCCATGTGACTAGGGATAGAGTGTGTCTTTTCTATGCACTAATAACTGAAATATCAATTAATGAGGGTTGCTCATTAAAAATGTGTTGAAAAGAGTAAGGGCGAAAAAGGATCAAAACTTTGGATTTGGGGTTCTTTTAACCCAATTTTTGCATGGGCATGACATTGAGGAGGAGGAGGCAAACTATAGACCTGCTTATGATCCTAGGGGGATTGATGTGACTAAAACGAACAAACCCGAGGATATAAATGGTCCAGTCCTTTCTGTCAATGAGCGCAATGTGCGAATTGACAACATGTTGAGTCACTTGTATGGTATGAAAATGCTCCAGCGGAGGATGAATGGTGTGACTGAGGAGCAGCTACAACAGCTTAACATGGACTACCCTATGAGAGAGCACTCGCGATCCCTTTGTAGAGTTGGGCCAGGATACGAGGAGTCTCTTGATGATGATGTGGCCACAGAGGACGAGATGGCAAGAGTAGACTCATACATAGAGTCTAGTGATGATAATGATGAGGATTTTGAGATGGGGGAAGCTGCTCTTGCCCCCACAGACGATGAGGAGTAGAGGCCCAGGACGTTCTTCTTTCACTCTTTTACTTTATGCTTTATTATTTTAGCACTGGGGACAGTGTTGCTAATTAAGTGTGGGGTGGGAGAAGTGAACTTCATATTACCCTGAATACCTTAATTGCTAAATTTGCACATGGTAGGCCTAGTTTTTTTGGAATTTATGACTTATCATGCATACTTGTTGATTTGTAGTAGTTTTTAGTTTTATTTTATTTTGGGTTCCTCCAGTTTTTGTTTTCGGTACTTTTCTGGTGGATAGTACCTTAGAACTAACTAGAGAGTCTAGATTTTTTATTTTTATTTTTTTAGTCATTGAGTCATGACTTTTCCTGATGATAGATGGATGACGACCGTCTTAAGGGTAAATTAGTCATTACGAAGAACAAAAACTTGGACCCTACGAATGCTAGGTGCTTCACTTTAGGTATCATTGAGACTTTATAAAAATTCACTCAAAAATACATGAAAAAGGTAGAAACACTTAGTCTTTTGGAACTTGACTCTTATAATTGGAAAAGGTGGGCCTAATTATGTTATGCATGAAATATTAATATATGTGTTTATGTGATCTTAATTACCATTGTTAAATCATTTTGTGCCAATGTGTGAGGAATTTTTGATATACTCCATGCTTGTAAATTTATGTCTAGAACTTGCCCGGTGTGTGTGCAAAACGAAATAAGAATGATGAATTTAGGAAATGATATAGGCATTTCTTTTGTAGCCTTATTTTTTTCCTATTTTACCTACCTTGATTGTAATTATCCTAGTAAGCCATATTGAGCCTTAACCTATTCTTTTGATAGCCATATTACAAACTTAATCCCTTTTATTGTATTGGCTTGTATTTGATCCAAATAACTCCTAGATCACTTTAATTGAAAATTTTTGTGTGAAAGGAGCATAATTGGAGAAGTGAAAGGAAAAGCTAAAAAGTGGGGAAATTGGAAGAAAAGAAAAGGGTGAAAATTGCTAAACAAGGAGGGTGATGTTGGTGGGAAAACAAAAAGAAGAAAGAGCATTGAAAAAAAAAAGAAAAAAAATGATGATGAAAAAAAAATATGTGTGAATTAGCTCAATATTGAAAGAAAAATCCCCACTAGTCACCTAAGTTGAAATATTAAAAAATAAAAAGAGGTATAAGGAGAAAATTTGAAAATTAAAGAATGTTTTTAAGAAGTAAAGTGTTGTGAAGTGTTAAAGTGCTTAGGGAGCTTAGTCATTATCTTGGCCAAATTGTTCCTATCTGTCTCTTAGCCTACATTATAACCAAATTTAAGTCCTAATTGATCCTAGATTCGAAATTCTATATTAGTGGAGTATTACACTAAGGGAAAACCTATGGGCCGTCTTTTACATGCATGTTGAGTTCTTTGGGAGAATAGGAGGAAATTGTTTTATTTATGTCCAAATTTATATTGACTTATATCTTGTGCGAGAAAGAGCATCTCTCTAAATTGTGAGAGCCGCAGCGATAAGACTTTGATAAATCTTGATTGCTAAATTACATATGATTCATGTTGGCCTAAAATATATCTTGATGAGTTAGTCTTCAAAAAGCTAAGTGATTTTGAACTTTGACATTTTAATGTTGATCCTATATGCATGCGAGTGAATTGTTTGAGCTTCATTGATTTGTCTCATGATCCTAAGTGCAAGTAGACCTGTTCGTAGGAGGAATTTTGTGCCTAATTGTTATAAGGGAAATAGTAGATTGTTCGAGGACGAACAATAGTTTAAGTGTGAGGTGGTGATGAAGGGCGTATTTACGCACTTCTTAGCCATATTTTTCTCATACTTTACTATATTTTGAGAACAAATTATGTGTGTTTGCATGTGTTTATGTTATATATTTGTGAAAAAAGGCTAAGGCATATGATGAGATGCTTTCAGGGCTAAAACTGATAGAGTTGTGTGTATTTCAGGCTTTTGGGAACGAAGGTGAAGAAGTTGGGTTGAAAAAAGTGAAGCTTAAACATTTAGCACTGCACTGGCCACACTTGCGCGACCAGCAGTGCAACGCGCAGGCCATCGGGCCCGACCAGAGGGGCGAGGCCCCAGTCCGTCAGTGTAGTGACATGCGCGACGTGGCACCACATTGGTGTGATTCTGTGCGCGAGGTGCAGCTCATCCAGCGCGATGCCATGCGCGGCGCGCCAACCCTATCCGGCTGCCAACAAGTGTATCCCACCTCAATTAGTAAAAGGAGCTACAAGTCCCAAATCAAATACGTTAAGGACAAGAAAAGCATAAATATACTACTATAAATACCCTTTATTTTTATGTAATGGAGAGGACGATGTATGCATGATTTTAGAGTGAATATTTGGAGATAGTTTAGAACTTAGACTTGAGAGTTAGACATACTTTGAGACAATTGTTGTTGAATCATTCTTCCTTATTTTTGCAATAATCAAGGGGGTTTCTTCCTATCATCGTTGTAACTATTAATTTATGCTTTTTTCTATGAATTCTATTAATTTACTTATAATTATGAGAGGCTAAAACCTCCACAACTAGGATTGTGGGAACGATGGTGAATGAACGAACTAGAGTTTGCTCGACGTGATTCTAAACCAATACTAAATGCTTGTATTCTATTCTCTTTATCTTAAATGTTTCTTAACAGTACGCAAAGTTAGGACTTTCCTGAATTCTCTACTTACTTGAGCCTAGAGAGGTAGAGATTAGGAAAAGAGAATTACAACAAAGTCATGATTTTTATGATCATTGTATTAACTTGAGTTGTGGTCACGGGATAGTTAAATTTGGGACAAATTGATAATGGTTAAATATAAATCGTTCATGAGACCTGACCAGGTAATTGAGTATAGTCATCCAATAAGGACGAATCAGTTGTTTGGGTGAACCCTAGTTATGAGTTCTACAAGTAAAGTATTTGGATAGATCACAAGTGTAAAACCCCAAGTAGTTAAGAATCCATGGGGAACACTTACGGAAGTAGTTAAGAATCTATGGGGTACACTTACCCTAGTTAGTTGCATTAATTTGGAATCAACATTCAATTTCTCTCAACAATATTGCTTGTTACTTTTACAAATTCCCCCCTTTTAGAAGATAATTGACTTAAAATCTTAAATACTAGCATTCTTCTATATCCTTCCATATTCTCTGTAGGATTGACCCCAACCTCTTAGTTGGATTCATTATTGACAACGTCAGCTTCATACTTTGTCAGGAAGTGTGAGTTTGAGCGTTATCAATGATATAGCATAAATGTATGCGGTCAGTACTTTGAATATATTGAGTATGTAGATTAAGTAGAAATAGAGAGTAAGGACAACATGCTAAAATAATGATCATGAGATAGTCATAAATATGAGTTATTCATCATAATTGAGGCATAATGACCGAAGATTTTTAAAGTAAAATCATACGGCTTAACATGTTTGAAATCATAAATAAAAGCTCATAAACTGACTAATAGGTCAATTGTACTATAAAACATGAGATTGTAAATACTAAACATGAACAACTTAAAACATAAGGAACAATGGAAGGTTCTTATAACCGACATACTCCAAGTGAACATACATGTAACCCTAGCTAAGAAGTATGTCAATACCTTTCCAAGGGAATGGACCATGAAGGCGTGATATCACTCATGGGTGGCCTATTCGGGCATGGGAGTCACTCTCAAGGAGGATCCCATCATGGCTACAGTGGCACATAGTTCTGAGACCTAGGTGTGCTGGAACTCCGACCAACTCGGTATTAAATACTACTCCCAAAACATACATAGTGTTCATATCATAATCATAAAACATACTTGATTTTGCATGGGATAGTTAGAAAACATGAAAATCATAAACATACTTGACATACGTGAACTAGCTATGAAAATAATGTCGAAGGCTGTCATGATACATAAGCTTGAGTTCATATAATTCATGCATAATTGAGTAAACATCATAACTTGAGAAACAGAGGTTCATAAGAGATTCTTGTAGAAAACATTTAATCATAATCATAAACATGGATTGAATCATAAGAAAATTGAATTCTTAGAAGATCATAAAAGATTTCATTAAAATTGGGCCTAACCCTAGAATTTTCATAAAACATGATTGGAGACTTGAATTCATAAAATTTATTTGACATTAGGCATGAGGGTGGAAGGAACCCCATTCATGACCCGACATACTTGGGCTTAATGATATTCCTGCTAGATTTGAACACCCAAGAGAAATTGAGAAGGAGAAGATGATGACCCCTAGCTCTTCCTTGAGAGAGAATGTTTAACTTATGGTGTTTGATGGGAATGAGGGATTAGGCTAAGTCTAACCCCTTAATCATCCCTTTAGGAAGTTTAAAACGACATCACTTAGAAGTTAAAAGTATAGTTTTTTACCAAAATACCCCTGGACTACTAAATTAAAATTCCAGCTTGCAGAACGCACGGCCAACACAACGGACCATTGGTTAAACTAACGAACCATTGGTTCTATAATACCTCGGAAGTGCCTAAGGCTAGATTCCAAATTACAAGATAGATCAGTAGAAATTTTTGGGAAATATCACAGGATGACTCATCGTATGAGTCATGGGAAGGAACGACGAGTCGTTGGTGGGAGTCGTGGTAAGTTGTTGGGTGTAAAGATCTGGACTAATGAGCCATAGTACGACTCATTGGTTGTTGTAAAGGATCATGATAAGGGTCGTGGTTTCTGGTATGGAGGTTCTATCACGGATGGTGTCACGACCCATGGTGGGGAACCACGAGTCGTGGGATGTAATTGTGGGAAGGTTCAGAGAAATGTCGGGGTCTAGTGGCAACGGGTAGTCTCACGACCCGTGGTGCCATTTAACGACCTATAATAGGCGCCCGTGGCGTGGTCTTCAGGAATCAGTCCCCCCGACCAGTGGTAACAACGAGAGGCGACCACGAGTCATTACTTCATGGTACGACTCATGGTATGAGTCGTAGTCCCTAGCAGTGTTTAATTTCCAAATTTTTCATTAAGGGTATTTTCATAAATCCTAAGCTCTAAGATCCTAAACTACGTCGTTTTAAGCTATGTTAGGAGGATCTTAAGAGGGGTAAACCTATCCTAATTAATTCAACTCCCATGCATGCAAGAGTAGAGGTCTTTGAAAATCCATCCTAGAACTCTCCAATTTCTTCTTTAATTCCTTTGGGATTTCAAGGGAGAATGTCAGATCAGATTACCTAGGTATGTAGGGTTGTGAATAAGAGTCTCTCTTTACTCTAATGCCCCAATTTCTCTCCATGTTCATAAATTCAAGTACTAAAGTAAGTTTGATGATATTCTGGAACCCCAAATTCATGAGATTCTCTTTGATTTGATTATGGGTCAATCCCCTTTATGTTATAAATGTTGTTTTAAGACCTATGGGCAAATTTTATACTTTAATTGATTATAATTTTATCATTTCAAATCTTAGTCAATCTATGCCTAATTATGCAATGTTTCATGAAAAGTCAAGTTATGATTCTATTATGATTTTGATCTTTCTAAGCCTAAATTATGATTTATGATTTATGATATGATTTCTCTTCAAGTACTCTCCATGGATTTATGAATGTCAAGTACATGAATTTTCACAAATATGCATGTTCTTCATGATTTATGATTTTATGACTTGTGGCCAACTCATGGGTCCTTATTCATGGCTAATCATGTATTTCAAGTATGATCAACATGTTATGATTTATTGGCCATGAACTTTATCAATGATTCCATGATTACTATATGAGCCCTCATGTGCATGTTTTTGGGAGTAGTGTCTAGCACCGAGTGGACCCGGCGTTCAGGTAAATCCTGTGGTCTCAAAACAACGTGCCACCATAGGTATATGTATTCATGGACCACCTTGTGATATCACGTCATGCACGTCGTTTTCCTGGCAATCTTGGGACGGCTCTGCCCACTTGAGCGAGATAGTTGGGGCATCATGTAAGCTCTATCATAATGGTGTCGGTTAAGACGAGTTCTCCCATTGTTCCTCATGATTTATGCATTGTCATATTTATGTTACTTTAGCTCAAGTTATGTTTATAAGGTTTCTCTTGTGATTATGAATATGACTAGATTATAAATGGTTTGAAAACCTTAAGCCCTTATGTTTATATTATGATATTTGCTCATGATTGGACTATCCTACTCTTATGAACTCTTATGTATTTTTAACTGTCCATTTTTACTTACATTGCATAATCGGTACATTTCAAGTACTGACCGCATACTCTATGCTGTATCATTTCATGATACAGGCTCGGACGTTTAGGTTCAGTCCCGCCGTTAGCCAGATCCTCAGAGTTAGCATTTCCCAGCTTGTTGGTGAGTCCTCATCCTTCGAGGACCTTCTCACTAGTTTATTTTCAATTTCAGTTTATTAGTGAGTTAGTTGGGATCTTGTCCCATCAACTTGTTAGATTTTAGAGACTTATCAGACATAGTATGTATTCAGCTTTGGATCAGTGTTACGTATTCCGTTGTTTAGATGTTATTGTATTTTTTAGACTTCCACTATTTAAATGTTAGATCTCCGCATTTATTATGTTGATATTTAGCTATCATGTTCATGTCATGGGTCGACTTGTAGCGATTTATGGTTCTAGGTTCCGTATCTAAATTCGGCCTATGTTCCGATCGTGACAGGTTCACACGTTGGTTCCTACTTCTATTCTAAATCATCCTCTAAACCTACTCCAATGACTAAAATCAATGGTCTATACAATCTAATAATAGGTCATACAATCCACTCGTCAGTTATGGGTAAATTTTGACACTTTTTTGAAGTTCCTCACAAGGAGACCAGTAACGAGTCATTGGTCCATAGAATGACTCATTCTGAGAGTCGTTGAATGTCCTGGTGCCATTTTCCTATTGGTTTCTACTGTAACTGTCGGATCTAATCTTAGAGACTTTCAGAGTATTACAAAGACTCTACTAGACACGGCTTGTGGACTCTCTGGGACACGACTTTGTTATGATACCAAGTTTGTCACACTTTAAACTGGGGGAGGGCGCGATTGGCTCCCTATGTCTAACTAATCAAGAAGCCGGCTATACGACGTCTATAACTGTAACACTTAGGTCATGCAGGCCACACAACCAAAACAACTATACACTAGTCCACATAAGTCTCTAGAGAGTAAATAAACTAAAATGCATGGGAAAGGGCCCTCCTGCCTACCCATACTGCACATAAAACTCAAAACAATCAAAATTGGGATTTTCTCCTAAAAGAGAGGAGCATACCACTATTCCGCTGAGATCTGGATCCTACCGCGCCTACCGATCTAAACCTCTGTCGGTACCCACAGCATGATTGCAGGAAGGGGGTCCCCAGGCAATGGGACGTTAATACGAATAAAATGTACTGGTATGTAAGGCTGAAACTGCAAAAAGGAACATATCCAAGATACCAAAAAATCAAAGTAAGGGTAGAAGCAAGCCAAGAATATAGAAATTGATATCGGAACCAAATGTAATACATTACATAAATACAACCAAGTAAGCATGTATACAAGCCATAATATCTTTCCAATAAACTACACAGTCCATAATCAAAATAATGATCTAGTTAAATCAATCATATATTATCCTATCGAGATACCTATCTTGGAGGTCTCATAACTGAAAGGACAACTGCCCACTAGACGTGCCAGGTTGATGGTGAGGTCGTAAGTCTCATATCATAATCATAAGCGAAGCTAAAAGGCTTACACTGAGCCATACTAGCATACATCGCATACAAATGATAAATTATGAAACTCTGGCCTACAATGATAATACATAACTGCAAGTGAGCATACATAACATGTAAAGCAAGAAATAGCACTTAAATCCATATATTCAAAACTTTTATATATCATAACAAAGTTCGGATGACACAAGAGTTTCAACAAAATATATAGACCAAGTTTGAAGAGACATTAGAGCTTGTAAGCTCGGTAACTTGTTGTTCAACTTAAGGGAGAGGAATTAGGAAGTCTTCCCTCAGCATCACATATTTCATAACATATACAAAAAAATGGTAAACAACCATGTTAATTTATTTCTATTTTGATAACCTCATTTTTCCTTACTAGGCTTTACATTGTTTCCCTAGCTTAGGTCCGCTCAAGCGTTATCATCTTAGTTTTTTTACCATTTCTGTTTAGCAAAATTATAAGAATGCGAATACTTGAAACTCATTAACTAGCACCATGCATTTCAACATAACATAGAAACGTGAAGGCAAAGCTTAAGAGTTCGAGACTTAGAGCCTTTTAGCTTAGACATTCACAAGAAATTCTTTAAGGACTGTTGTACAGGCAAATAAAAACTTATGGCTATAATTCAGATAATATTAGAATAACTTACACAAATTTGGTACTAATTTTGGAACCTACGAAAGCTTAACATTATTATAAAAAGCTTAGAAGTTCATAGGATTAACCTGTTAAGACTTGGAGGTCAAATCAATACTTAGAATAATTAACTTAACGCAATCCTCTAATAGAATCGGAGAACTTCTCTCTTTAACTATAGTTAATATATCATAGATATTCCACTCTATTTAATTCATAAAACTAATTACTTAATAGTTTAATACATTATCTTACCACCTAACATACTTAACAACCTTGTTCCTAACTTCCTTACTAGGAGTCTCGAGGATATATGGTTCATCGTATTGATTATTTACTTATTTAACTTGTTCACTGTTGCAAGTATCACCATTTTAATTTAACAACTTTTATATCTAATTGTCTTACTCAACTTGACTTCTATTCTAATTACAATACGTCATTCTATGTTTGAACTTTTGCTCTCGTGTTAAC
This sequence comes from Datura wrightii, assembly GCA_035772735.1. Lineage (NCBI taxonomy): Eukaryota > Viridiplantae > Streptophyta > Magnoliopsida > Solanales > Solanaceae > Datura > Datura wrightii. Next base: position 128,094,507 of record JASDFA010000016.1, read on the forward strand.
TGTTTCATTAAACTCTATATGCACTTACTGTATTACTAGTCATCAACTTTATTCCTTATGTCATATCTTGTTTATGTTAAACATTCTTCAAAGTCCATAGAAATCACTTTTAGGCAAAAGGTACATGATTTACGTATTATCTTAAAAGGTCTAGTATTCATTATATCTTCCCTTTGTTACTAATGCCTCAACTTTTACACTTGGATTAACTTCCTTACATATATACAACTTTCAAAGAACATGTAACATGTCTGTTTAAATCCTTAAACAATTCATAGAAGGTCTAGACAGAGCAAAAGTTCTAATAAACTAATAGTGATATTCTAAAGGCAATCCTTACCGCCTTAGCGTTTAACTTGAATGTAAGCATAAGCATATGTATGTATTCTTATTTTTGTATAACCTAATAAAATTAAGATACTGTGTATAACCTATCCATAAATATGGTTCTATATACATACCGATAGTTTACACATTCGAGTTTTATTTTTCAAGTTCAACGTATCAGTTGGTTCGGAAACTCGTTAACTAGATGGTTAGCTAAAGGGAGAGGAATTGAGGAATCTCCTCTTGAACTTATCTACCTTAAAACATTTGTATAAGAGGGTGACGATTATCCTAAGGCATTTCCGTTTTGTTATCCTCATTTACCTTATTTAGCTTAAAATCATTTTCTAACGTTAAGTTCGTTTGTGCATCGTCGTATTTCCCTTTTTACCAATTTCCCTTACCAACCAAAATTTTAAAAACATATGATAACACATGTATGAAATAATATAAAGGACTAGCTCATAGTACCCATGCTGAGGGGACTTCAGACTCGATTTATCACTACGACCGTAATCATAAACAATTCCCCACTTTTTACTTTACATTCGTTCACTTCCAACACCTTCAACTCTCCAAGATTTTTATCTAGTATTTTGACATTTGGGACAGAATAATATATCCCTCGATAGGAGTTCAAAAATATAGGGACATTGATCCTTTCAATAACAAGATTTTGTGCTTAAAAATACAAGAATAGATGTGCCTTTACATGCCTCGCTTTGTCACGTCTCTTTTAGTCAATTTCTTCCGCTTGCTAGCAACTCCGACACCTTAAACTTCCTTGATTATAACTCATGAAATGGAGGCTGGTTTATACCAAGTTTCTAGTCACAGTTCATGTCCCAAAAAATACAACAAAACAGCAGCATCACAAAACAATTTTCAGCAATTCTACATATTTTACGTGTCTTAAATTTGAGAAAATTCATGAGAATTTCACTTACCTTCTCTTAGTGTTTAACTCCCACAAAGGTGAGGTGTATTTCTTCCAACCCTTGACTAAATTCCAATATCTATATAGCTGTAACAACCTCCCAAAAACAGGCAGCAACCTCACTCAAATATAAAATAAAACACATATCAATCTTCACTTGCTTTCCTTACTTTAGCTTGCGAATTTGAGTGGATAAAACAAGTAGAAACACTTACCTTCATCCTGCATCTAACTCCTATCAATATGGAGTTTTTCTTCAGCTAGCTACTTCTCTTAGAACGCAGCAACCATGCTACCAAAATGCAGCATCAACACACATACAAGAAACACACAATGACTACCGCAAGTGACCACAAGTTTCCTCCAAGTTTCACTTTCAAATACATAGAATTCAAGAAGGAAATTGCTTACGTTTTCTTAAAGATAACTTAGACAATACAGGAATAACTTACTCCTATTTCTTCTGGTAGAACGAGCTCAAACATAGCAGCTCAACGCAGCAACATCAACAAGCAGTCTAGGGAATCGGCCCTTAGCAACTTCTAGTGTCGTGACTCAACTTTCCATTGCATTTGGTGAAGGTTTGTTTCCTTGATTTATCTTGGTTCTTGGCTGGAAAAAAATAGAGAGAAATGTCCCCTACGCAGGCAGCTCGAAGTTGGATAGGGACGGTATGATTTGGGCATCAAACAACTTAAATAAATAGGAGCAGGGTGGTGGAGGCAGTGCCTATGTCACTACTTAACAGTGCCTCGGTAAAATGCCCATAATTTTTTACTCCAAACTCTGATTAATAAGAGGTTTGATGTTCTAAAAGTTAGACTCAAATACCTTTAATATGATAGGTCTTAGGAATTCTAACTCATTAAAGATTGGGATATATGATCATTTAAAATTGATCTTTACTTGTGAACTTAACATATTCTTTGCTTTTTTCTTTATACATGTTTCCCTCCTCAACTAAGATCAACAGACAACCCGTATGTTACCCCCCGTAAGTTTCTACCATTTAAATGATGTGTGCTTATGTATATTGATAGTTTTGGAGTACGACGCATGCGGGAAAAGGCTTGAAGAGGGGAGCGCACGAGTGCATCATCGAGCTAGCAGAAGGCCTAAGCAGAGGTAGGGCGCAAGGAGCTCCACGTCGCACCTCTACCCCGACACCTTGAGCGGCGCATCATGTATGACTCTTGGCGCTATGGGTGGAGCACCGTGCCTCCCTATATATATGTTAAGTGTGAAATGTTTGCTCATTAAAATATATTTCCCAATTGAGAGCTTCGGTTAGGGGCGATTTCCTCTCGAGTATTTCATCATATTTGAGTCGAACTATGCCGCTAAATCACCTCCAAACAACAATTCTTCTCAGGTAATTATTCCTAGGTCTACAAAAAACGTCCCTGCGGAATTATTTCATGAAAATTAGCTCGGATTCTAGAACCCCATCGAGTAAAAGTTATTGAAATCACTTATAATCGAGTCCTAACAATTGCAAGTGACAGGTAAGCATTTCTACCTTCTAAACTCTTATAAAACTATGAGTTTTCGTCCGAATTGAACAAAGTTAAATTGTAGTCAATGTTCTTTGAAAGATATCATTATTTTCCGATTCCTACTACTGAAATAGCTTTATTCTCTTAGAGTAGAGGCTACAATTGAGTGGAATTATCAGCTACAGGTTGGAACTATTTGGATAAACGAGAATCGACATTTGAGGTATGTTAAGGCTATACTCTTTCGGCAAGTATTCTCGTTGTATAATGATACGACCCATACCTCTGTAAGTAAGTTTAATGTATATGTGTTATGATTAGCTGCTGCGAGTAGATAATAATTATAAATGTTGTGGTGTGCTGTTGTAAGATGAATTAAGATTGCATCGTAATATCCCTCATCGGGAAAGAGTATATTAAGTATGACTAATGGGGGGAGCGTTGTAGAGATTTCCCTTCGCACTCGTTTACTATTTAGAGAGGTTCTAATATCTTGTAGACGTACCACGACCTTAGAGCCTTGTAGTTAGCTATTGGGACTAACTTGGTAAAGTTGAACAGCGTAGGGCGTAGCCTGGCGATATAACCTTTATGTTTGACACCTATAGTGACAGTAAAGCTCGCCTAGAGGCTGTTGGCGTACCTTGAAACCCCAGGGTGGTCATATCTTCGAGTTGATGGCACCAGGGTTACCTAATGAACTGAGTGACAGCTTGCCATATGATTGGCTATTGTCAGTAATCACTAGCCTCAGCCGACTTATTGCTTGTAGTATAGGTTGATCTTGGGCAGATTTATATGCCCAAGTGATACTCAAACGTATCATTTTTGCCTTGTTTATTGTGCAATGTGTATACATTTTCAAGTAATTGGTAATAAAATGTGAATTTATACTAACCAACATGATTAGCATTGTTTTGTAGGTAAAACATCATTTTGAGGAGCTAAAATGCATGTTGGAACAATATCGGAGTTGGACTTGGATGCGAGCACGAAAAAGACATTGGACTGCACAATGTAAAGGGGATCCGCGATGGAGCCGTGCCACGCTACCATCGCGGAGGCACACTGCCTGGAGGGTGATTAAATTGTCAATTTCCAGTGAAGCCTCGCGACAGCTCCGTGGCACGGAGGCAAGCCTCCGCGTTGCATGCCGTGCCACGTTGAGGCTTTATTCCCGGACCCTAGATTTCCAGTGAGGGTCGGCGTCCACCCCGTGTCACGGAGGCAGTGCTCCGCGTTGGCCTCCGTGACACGTTGCTTGTTATTCCGGGAAAAATTCCCACTAGTATAAATAGAACACTTAGGCTTATTTTTAATAAATTCAGACTTGGTGGAGCAAGGACGTGGGTTACAGGCAGTTGAGGGACGAAAAAGCTCAGGGTTTTTCTCTCTTTCCTTCTTCATTCAATCAATTGTTTGTATGATTAACACTTGTTTTAGGATGATTAATCCACAAATGAGTGGCTAATTCTCTTCCTTGCTGAGGTTATGAACAATGGTGATGAATTTTGATTGTTGAATTATATGGTTTTTCATCTTCTTCTTCCATGTTGTTCTATTAATTCTTGTTTCTACTGCATTGGTGTGTGGCCGATATTAATGTACATCTAAAAAGTCCAATTTCACTCGAGAGAGCACGAAATTGGAAAGTTGTGAATTAATAGGGTATTGTTCTTAACTTAATTTGGGAAAATTGAGTTTTGATGTGCTTTCCTGATAGAAATGTACTTGAAAGCCGTATTAGTCAATTTAGGAACCGGAATTGTATTGCTAGGTCATAAATTGCATTTGATCACAGAAATGTAGATGGATGGTTTATGATTCTTAAGTGAGAATAAATACGAGAGTTTTAATCTCTAGGCTAAAGTTCTTGGCTAGCAACAGGAAGAGAAGATTAACCAAATTATGATTATAATCAAGTTCATTACTTGTTCTTAACCTTGGCATGCTCATATCCATAGTTTCAATTCAAAGTAAATATTTGTTAATAGTTTTAGTATATAATTTATAAACAAAATTGTTTAACTTTTGGTTACGTTGTTGTTAGCATATTTAGAAGTAAGATAGAATATAGTATACTTGAGCAATTTTACTTATCCAGAGTCTCCTTGGTTCGATACTTGGCTTACTTAGCCACTTTATTACTTGTTTGACCACGTGCACTTGCGTGTCGTTTTTTAACTATATAACCCAACCAAAGCACCGAACAAGTTTTTGGCGCCGTTGCCGGGGAGACTAGGCAATTGGTGAAATTGTTTTAAGTGTAAATTTACTGTATTTTTGTTTTATTTTGCTTAAGTGTTGACAACTTGGTCTTAGCCTGTATTTTGCAGACTTGATTTCTGTGAACACTGGCAAAGGACAAAGAGCTGGTGGAATCTTATATAGAGCCTGAACGTGAATTTCATAGTAAACGCAGAGAAGCTCTACAAAAGAAGCTGCAGTTGCTCAGACAGTCTATTATGGAGCAACAAAATCCACCAGTTGTGAGGGCAGTGTTAGTGCCCGATGAAGCAGCAGCAAGGCCAGTTCGTGAGGTGGCAATCCCACATGCCAACAATGTACATTCAAGTATCCGCAAACTAGAGCCTGGAGGGAGATTTGAATTAAAACAGAACATGGTGCAACTGTTGCACACAAGCGGGCAATTTACCGGTCTCCCTCATGAAGACCCACAACAACATCTCCAAAACTTTTTGGAGATAAGTGACACTTATATACCCGCTGGAGTGTCACCTGATTATGTTCGGCTCACACTATTTCCGTTTTCCTTACTTGGTGAAGCCAAGAGGTGGTTAAAAGCTGAACCACCAAATTCTATATCAACGTGGGATGATCTAGCACGAAAGTTCTTGATAAGATTTTTTCCCTCTGGTAAAACAGCCAGACTTAGAAGTCAAATTCTAAGTTTCAAACAAAGGGAGGGAGAAAATTTATATCAAGCCTGGGAAAGATTTAAATCCATGTTGCGGGACTGTCCTCATCATCATCAGTCCAATGAGGTGTTGGTACACACATTTATTGAGGGTTTGGAACCCCATACTAAAATTTAGTTAGACTCAGCAGCTGGAGGGCAAGCGCTGGAAAAGACTTATGAGGAGCTGTACACTTTGCTCAACTGGATTTCACAGGGCAATCCAGAATGGAATGTTGATTCACCTAGAGGTGGAGCAAGGAAAGCAGCAGGAGTGCTTGAAGTGGATGGATTTACAGCTACCGCTGCACAGATAGCTGCCTTGCAGAATCAGTTGAACAACCACTTCAGCAACATGAATTTGAACCAGCCTTCAGCTTCAGTAAATGCGGTCCAGCAAATGTGGTGTGAAGTGTGTGGAAGCAGTGAGCACTCAGCTGAGTGCTGTGGAGCAAACCCAGATTCGGTTAACTTTGTGGGCAATGCACAAAGAAATCAGCAGCAGTTTGGTAGTGGCTACAACTCAAATTGGAGGAACCATCCAAATTTTTCGTGGGGTAGCAACAACGAACAAGGCCAAAGTTCGGGTCAGGGTATGCACAGGAATCAAGTAGGGCAACAGAACTACCAATCTCAATTCAGAAATCACAATGCCCCTCCTCCACCACCATCACCTACCATTCAGGAAATGTTCAAGACCATGATCGCTAATCAAGCGCAATTGCAGGCTGACTATGTTAAATTGGCAGCCGAAGTGAAGAACAATCAATTAGCGACCAAGGCTCTTGAGTATCAATTTGGGCAATTTACTAGCGCCCAAAACACAAGGCTCAGAGGAGGACTGCCTAGCGACACGGATCCTAATCCGAAGCAGGTAAATGCAGTGACCACACGGAGTGGTTTGCAGCTGAAGGAGGTGGAACCGGAGAGACCACCTCAAAAGTCAGGAGCAGCAGATGTTGAGGAAGAACAAAGTTCGGATAGGGGGAAGACCAAAGGAGCAGAATCAGAAAGGCCTCCACCCTCGTTCCCTCAACGACTCAAGAAACACAAGGAGGAGGCGTGTTTCAAGAAATTTATGGAGGTGCTTAAACAGGTACATGTTAATTTACCTCTTGTTGATGTCTTGTAGGGAGTGCCAAAATATTCCAAATATATTAAAGACATCGTGGCCAACAAAAGTCGTTTGACTGAGTATGCCACGGTAGCTTTGACGGAGGAATGCACTTCCCGAATCCAAAATAGACTGCCCACGAAGCTAAAAGACCCTGGAAGTTTTACTATCCAGCTTACTATTGGGCAGAGTATTCGAGCTCGTGGATTGTGTGACTTGGGGACGAGCATAAATCTGATGCCATCTTCGGTATTCAGAAAGTTAGGTCTAGGGAGTCCTAGACCTACAACCGTAATCTTGCAGTTAGCAGACAGATCCTTAGCTAGGCCGGATGGCATTGTTGAGGATGTGCTTGTGCAAGTGGGATCCCTCATTTTTCTGGTTGATTTTATTGTTCTGGATTTTGAACCAGACGCTGAAGTCCCATTTATTTTGGGACGACCCTTTTTGGCAACCGGGAAAGCATTAATTGATGTAGCTGCGGGTCAACTTACTATGCGAGCACATGACAGGGTAGAGGTATTTGATGTGCTAAAAGCCATGAAGTTGCCAGCTATAAATGAGGAGCTTTCGGAAACTAGTGTGGTTGAACATGGAGAAATTAGGCAAGTTGTTGAATCTCACGACCCATTGGAAAGAGCGTTGACGCATTCTGATCATTTTGGGGATAGAGAGGCGTGTGGAATGGTCCAATTGTTGAATGGAGCACCTAATCATCCAAGGAGACAGGAATTCCAGTCATTGATGAGATCTCTAGAGCCTTTGCCAAAACCATCCGTTGAGGAGGCACCGAAGCTGGAGCTAAAAGAATTGCCTCCCCATCTAAAATATATCTTTTGGCGGGAGGGGGAGACGTTACCAGTTATCATCTCTGCAGACTTGACGGAGGCACAGAAAAAGGCAGCATTGGGTGTCCTCAGAAAGAGGAAGAAAGCAATGGGTTGGCAAATGTCTGACGTTCATGGTATCAATCCAGCTTTCTGCACACACAGGATATTCATGGAGACAGGAGCCAAACCAACCGTTCAGCTGCAACGGAGACTTAATCCAGCAATGAAAGATGTGGTAAGGAAAGAAATAATCAAGTGGCTTGATGCAGGTATGGTCTACCCAATTTCAGACAGTGAGTGGGTCAGCCCCGTTCAATGTGTTCCTAAAAAAGGGGGGATGACTGTAGTCCCCAACGAGAAAAATGAGTTGATCCCTACTCGAACCGTCACAGGCTGGCGGATTTGTATGGACTACAGAAAGTTAAACGAAGCCACGAGGAAAGATCATTACCCCATCCCTTTTATTGATCAAATACTTGATAGGTTGGCAGGACAGGAGTATTATTGCTTCCTTGATGGGTACTCTGGTTATAACCAAATAGCCATAGCTCCGGAGGATCAAGAGAAGACTACTTTCACCTGTCATTATGGGACATATGCTTTCAGGCGGATGCCGTTTGGGTTATGTAACGCACCCGCCACATTCCAGAGATGCATGATGGCTATTTTCCATGACATGGTTGAGGATTTTGTTGAGGTATTTATGGATGATTTTTCTGTTTTCGGTAATTCGTTTGCTACTTGCTTACAGAATCTTGACAGGGTGTTGGCTCGATGTGAAGAATACAACCTTGTGTTAAACTGGGAGAAATGCCACTTCTTAGTGAAGGAGGGGATTGTCCTGGGCCACAAAGTATCTAAAAAAGGGTTGGAAGTCGATCGTGCTAAGATCGAGGTTATTGAAAAATTGCCACCACCGGTGTCAGTGAAAGGTGTGCGCAGTTTTCTGGGGCATGCAGGATTCTACAGACGGTTCATCAAAAACTTTTCCAACATTTCTAGATCACTATGCAGACTGCTAGAAAAGGAGGTAAAGTTTGAGTTGAATGATGAGTGTGTTACAGCATTTGAAAAGTTGAAGCAGAAATTGATAGAAGCACCTATACTTACTTCTCCTGATTGGGAACAACCATTTGAGCTGATGTGTGATGCCAGTGATGTGGCTGTGGGAGCCGTATTGGGACAAAGAAAAAATAGAATTTTCCATTCTATTTATTATGCAAGCAAAACACTGAATACGGCCCAGAGCAATTACACAGTCACAGAAAAGGAAATGCTAGCTCTGGTGTTTGCATTTGACAAATTCAGGTCCTATTTGGTGGGTTCGAAAGTTGTGGTGTACACCGATCATGCAGCTATTTGGTACCTATTCAACAAGAAGGATGCTAAGCCCAGATTGATTAGATGGATCTTATTATTGCAGGAGTTCGACCTTGAGATCAGAGACAGAAAGGGGAGCGAGAACCAAGTAGCAGATCACCTATCACGACTGGAAAGTTGGTCGCATGTGATGGAAAGTGATAACATAAATGAAGACTTCCCAGATGAGCAACTCTTGGCAGTGGGAGAAGCTGAAGTTCCCTGGTATGCAGACATAGTCAACTTGCTAGTGAGCGGAGTCTACCCACCTGAAACAACAGACCAGCAAAGAAGGAAATTGAGGCATGACAGCCGGCATTATGTATGGGATGAGCCATATTTGTTCAAACAGGGACCAGATCAGGTGATGAGAAGATGCATCCCAGAGAGTCAGATAGCAGAAGTGTTGAGGGGCTGCAATTCTTCGTTATATGGAGGGCATCATGGAGGTGAGAGAACAGCGCACAAGGTTCTACAGTCAGGTTTCTTTTGGCCAACACTGTTCAGAGACTCTATGGCGTATGTCAAAATGTGTGATAGATGTCAGCGCACAGGATCAATTGGCAGAAGACAAGAGATGCCTTTGCAGAATATACTGGAAGTAAAGCCCTTTGATGTATGGGGCATTGACTTCATGGGTCCATTCCCACCGTCATTTGGTAATCGTTACATCTTGGTGGCTATAGATTATGTCTCAAAATGGGTGGAAGCAATAGCTTGCCCCAGAAATGACAACAAGGTAGTAACGAAGTTTGTGAAAAAACACATCCTCACAAGGTTCGGGACACCCCGAGCAATTATCAGTGATGGAGGAGCTCATTTTGTCAATGCAAGTTTCAAGAAATTACTATCCAAGTATGGGGTGCGCCATAAAGTGGCAACAGCATACCACCCCCAAACTAGTGGGCAAGTAGAGGTGTCAAATAGGGAGGTGAAGCAGATTCTTCAGAAAACAGTGAATACACAACGGAATGATTGGTCAAGCAAACTCGATGATGCGTTGCGGGCTTACCGAACTGCTTACAAGACACCGATTGGAACCTCACCATACTGATTGGTCTACGGCAAAGCATGTCATCTCCCGGTGGAATTAGAGCACCGAGCTTTCTGGGCTGTCAGGAAGCTAAATATGGACTCAGAGCTGGCGGGCAAAAAGAGACTAATGCAGCTCAGTGAACTTGATGAGTTCCGCTGGCATGCCTATGAGAGTGCTAAGTATTACAAGGAAAGAACCAAAAGATGGCATGATAAGCATGTAGTGCATCTCATTTTCGAGCCGGGACAGAAAGTTTTTCTCTTTAATTTGAGATTGAAGTTGTTTCCTGGTAAGCTAAGGTCTAAATGGTCGGGACCATTTGAAGTGGTAAGGATGACCCCTCACGGGGCCGTAGAACTGTGGCAAGAAGATCGAAGTGCTACGTTCTTGGTAAATGGGCAGAGATGTAAGCATTATTGGGGGGAGGACAATGATCGTGAAAAATCGTCCATCACCCTAGTGGACAATTGAGCATAAAGGACGTCGAGCCGCGACGGTAAACCAGGCACTGCACGGGAGGCAACCCGTGAAAAATATTTTTTTTTCCTTTTGTAAAGTGTAAATAGATTTTATTTTATTTTTTTTTCTTTTTCTTGATTTGGTACAAATTTTTCGTTTTAGTTAGTATTTTTCATTTTAGTTAGGGAAATCTATTAATCTAACCAATTTTGTTTAGTAAGGTGATTTTCAGGTCAAACGGAGAAAAATGTGCATGGAATCGGGAAGGAAAAGGCAAGGTATGAAAAATGAATAAAATGAAGAGACAGTGCACTGGGGCGATGGCTCCGTGTCACGGAGGAGGGGCTCCGCGTTACCCTCCGTGACACGTTGCCCTATATTTTGTGACGGGTCACACCGGGTTGCCGGGTGACCCGCGTATTTCCTTCCTTTTAAACCCCGATTTTAGGCCCTTTTCCCTCATTTTCTCTCTTCTCCGCGACCAAACACCCAAGTTTCCCACCCCAACCAATGTGCCACGGTATTAAGCAAACAAATTGTTGAGTTTCTTCGAGTATTCAACTTAAAGGTATGTTTTCCTCTACTCTCTCAAGTTTTTGTCGATTTTAGTTGAATTTGAGCATGGGAGGTGAGATATATCACCCTAAGTAGCAATTTAGCATGAAATTGAATTATTCTTTGATTGATAAATGTTTGGGATGTTGTCATGAGCGTTTGAACGTGTCGATTGCGTGAATGATTCGAATTTGTTATACCCCATAGAATTCCCGGCACTTAGATGACCTATTCGCACATTGGTTAAGCATATTTGAAAGCCATACGTGCTAGGGAAAGGACCGGGAAAAGATCGGACGAGAAACCTGTCGAACCATCGCGGGAGGAGCCGAGGCAGAGCCCCTCCGCGATGGCAGCGTGTCACGGAGGTGAGGCCTCTGCGATGGCTCCGTGACACGTTGCCCATGTCCAGGCCCAAGTATATAAAGCCCCCACTTCGGTTGGAAATCATTCAATACTTATGAAAATTTCCAGAAACGCTGTGAACAGATAGAAACGAAGGAAAATTAAATATTTTCGTCCGATTACGCTGCCAAACGCTGCCCAAACCCAAATTAATCCTAGATACCAAGGTATTTAGCAGCAGAGAGCATTTCTACGGAGTTAGTTTTGCGAAATACGGCCGACGAATCGGCGAGCTGCCGAACTAAAGTAAGTAGAATTGCTCTAAATTAATGTCTATGTGTTCCTAGCTGAGAAGTAAATAATTCTCCCTTCTGGGCCGCTGGAAAATAGCGAGTTTTTGACCGTCTTTCGATAAGCCTAAGTTTAGGCTATAAATTAAATCGAAAGTAACGTCGCCCTTTACAATAATATTGTATTTAGTATTGATTGACGTATTTATGAATGCAGTTGGGAGAAAATAGTTGAAGTACCGGCCGAGCCTCGTCCGACGGACGAATATTCAAGATAAGGTATGTAAAGTTAGTTTCCTTCGGCAAGTTAAGTAATATCAGTATAGCGTAATAAATTACGGACCAGTAGAATGTTCAGAAGTCGAGTATTGCGTTATTATGAATGTTGGTACGATGTGAGAAACATTGGGTTGTAATGTGTATGAAACCTAACGGTATGAAATAGATTCTAACGCAAGCGTTAGAGATTGCCCAGTATATTCAGTGTATGATGTAATATGCCATGTTAAGATATTGTTGTGTTCAGCTGAAACCCCGTGAAGTAGTACAGTATCCGTAAAGCACTTCAGAAATAGAATAGCAGACTAAAATGAAGTTCAGAAAGCATGTCAGGATTAGTAAATCCTGTTACTATAGAAAGTTAGTATACAGCGTAGTCTAGAAGAAAGGTTATATTCGTACATACATATATAGTACTTCCAGCCTCAGCATGTATTAAGTATGTACTTATTTTTATCATTAGTCCAGCATATAGTGTATACAGAAACTTAGTAAACAGCAGAATTTTCAGCAGAAACATTACCTTATATAGCATTTGCTTAGTACAGCCCGGCAGGAGACTATGTTCATATTTATACATCTTTACCTGCCTCAGCACGTATTAAATACGTACAGATTGCTATCGTTAGCCCAGCATGTAATATATATGATACTTTACCCCTAGTAGCCTCAGCATGTGAGATACACAGATAGTATTACCAGTTGAGACCGTTGTATTGTTTGGGGTTGGATTACCTAGCATCCATGACCGCCCAGGGTTAATAACTGTGTCGACTCGTCCACCAGAGGACGAGGATACGTCACTCTACAGAGTGGCATGTCGTCCCGCCAGGGGACGAAGATGGGATGCCAGTTTTTCCCCATATTTGTGCCTTGATCGGCCTTACACACCCCAGTCGAGCGGATACGCCCCGGTGCAGATTCAGGAGTCCTCCGGACTCAGATACAATTATAGTCAGGGGCTCAGCGAGCCCAAGTGCATAACCAGGGGACCGATAGGATGCTTACAGCCAGTATAGGAGATGGGATGACCGGGGTAGGGGTATAGATTCTGTGTTGATTGTACCTCCCGGCTTATGGGGGTCGGGTAAGGTTGTGTATGCCATGTTATGTTATGTATGTTATGCTATATTACAGTAGATACGAGCAGATTAGTAGTAGAATGATACGTCTCCAGGTATGATTCCTACTCCCTTCAGTATGATTAAGAACAGGTACGATCTACACTATCAGACAGTTATCTACTCCTTCTCATTTCAGTTTTGACAGTTATGTTATTGATTTCAGATATCCCTTCAGTTCTTATAGATTCAGTTAGCTCCTACTATTCAGAATTGTTAGTTATATTACTTGTATTCAGTTGTATTCAGTTTGCTTTACATACTCAGTACCAGCGGTACTGACGCCCAGTGGGGCGCTGCATTACTTGCCTGCAGGTACCCATAGACGCGCAGGCGATACCACGTGATCCCCATCAGCGGTCGAATATTCAGCTCCTGTCATCCGGAGACTGAATTTCTAGAGGTGTAGTTCAGTTCCTTTTGTTGTACAGTACGGGTAGGTCGGGGCCCTGTCCCGATCATTTCTATTATCCTTCTTAGAGGCTTGCAGTCTGTATATATTCCCTGTGGTCAGATGAGCCAGTCGTGTGGGGCCGTGCAGTTGTATAGTTGCCTTTACTTCTTCTTTCCTTGTAATGGCCGTGTGGGGCCATAGTTTGCCAGTAGTGGTGACCTTGCCGGTCACGTAGCTTTTCAGTATGTTATGCTTGAGTTACAGATAACTAGACAGCATGGTGGCCTTGTCGGCCCGCATAGGTTCCCCTGAATTACCTTATTTCTGGTCAGCTGTAATACAGGTACAGAAAGCTATAGGCTAATGGGCCGGGGGCTGTATTTACAGCCGTTATATAGCCCTTTGTTTCCAGAAATTTGAGTTAGAGCCAGCCAGGCGCCAGATGCGCCCAGGCTTAGCAGTTCAGCAGGTCAGGTCTTAGTAGGGCACCAGGTGCCAGTCATACCCCCCAAGGTGGGGCGTGACAGAATTTGATTGTAAAATTCAATTCTAGGGCTTGGGTTGTTGAAATTGAAATGGGTAACTTGGTAAATTTGTGAATTATATGCCGGGGTGTGTTTGTAAATTGAGATAAGTCATTGTAAATATTATTTGAATGTAATAGACGACGAATTCTCGGGTTTTTGGGAAAATGTGAAATTGTTCGAATTGGTTTGGTTATTTAGATTCATATGTACATAGAATTTTTGTCGCTGTTTTTGTTTGTTGTTTTCTTTGCTAAGTGTGATGGTTGAATTGCTAGCGATGGTAGGATTGGGATTAGCTGTATGAAGTCTGAGTAGTACGCTAAAGTTATACTATCGAAATTTTCTTTGCGAATGCACTAAGCATAAATTGTATAGTGTTTGTTTTTGGTGTAAATAAAGTGATCCTTGCCGTAGTATCGTAACCGTAGCTAAGGACTAAGTGTGGGGTAAACTTAGCTTAACCCGACCTTAGCCGAAGTTAACATGCATTTAGCTTGACATTGCGCTTGTTTATTTATTTATGTTGACAGGTACAATGGCAAGTAGGCAGGATAAGGGTAAAGGTGCATCTACTTCAGACACCGGGAGAAAACGACTGAGACTGGGCACTGCAGTCCCAGCTGCACCAGCAGTTCCGCGCGGCCAACTCCGCCAATACGGAACGAGGTGGGTAACCGATGAAGGGAAGAAGTGGTACGCTAAACACAAGGAAAATAAATACTTCCCTGAGGAGCATATTGCACGGGAACCACTAGCACAGGAGTTTCCCCGTATTGTGCAAAGGATCGAGGCAGCTGGGCTCAGCTTCATATTTCAGGAGCCCAAGGAATGCAACCTTCATTTAGTCCGGGAGTTCTATTCAAATTGGAACCCGGCCATCAGAAGCCACACAATAAAAATTAGAGGGCAGATTGTCACTCTGGAACCCCAGCAATTAAATGCCATCATTGGAGCGTGGGACACAGACGCCCACGTTCTCCTCCAGCTGAATATCACCCCACCATACGCCGATATTAGACGCACTTTTTGTGGGGCTCGATCCACAGCCCGATGGAGCAGACATAAGGAGAGGGGTTACCACCAGACTCTGCCGTATTCTCAAATGAATAGGGAGGCAAGAATTTGGCTGAAAATAGTTTGTTCGTGCCTGATCCCGGGGGTACACATGACGGATGTGACCCGGGACCGTGTGTGCCTGGTGTATGCCCTGATGAAAGGGCTAGAGATTAATGTTGGGGCGGTTATCATATCCGCCATGAAGAGAGCTCGACTACACCAGGGCCACAGGTATGGGTTCGGCGGACTTCTCACCACTTTCCTCTGGGGCCTTGATGTCGAGGAAGAGGCTTTGGACTACATCCCGCAGTTGGAGCGGAGGGCCCTTGATGTGACCAAAACTAAGGCCCCCGACACCACACACGGGCCAGTGCTGACACTGGGCGAGCGACATGCTCGCGAAGACCAGTACATGGCACGGATGTTTGGTATGCAAATGCTTCAGCTTCGGATTGGTGGGAGATCAGCCACGGAGGAGGAGCTATGGCAGCTGGAGCTAGATTACCCATTTGGCGAAAACGCCAGGGCTTTATGCCGAGTGGGGCCAGCCTTTGTAGAGCCCACTGACGATGATGTCCCCACGGACGAGGATACACGTCGGGAGGACTCTGATGTGGAGTCTGATGACGATGATGGAGGTGACTCGAACATGGGCGATGAGGCAGTAGCACCGGATGAAGAAGTCGAATATTTCGACTGATCAGGGAGTTCCACCACCCGAAATTTTGTGATTTTTAATTTTTGTGAACACTGGGGACAGTGTTCGACTTAAGTGTGGGGTGGGAAGTAGTTAGGTAATGGGGGCTGGGCTGATTTGTTGTATGTTCTTCCTTTGTTTTGTTCAGTATGTTTATGTTTCCCTGTGGTTGTGAGTGCAAACTGGTTTGTATCTGTATATGTACATATTTGTGGTAATTGATGTGTGTTATGAAATGTTGTGGTTGCCAGTTGGTACAAATTTTGTAAATATTTGTAAATATTTTTTTTTATCTCTATCGAAATGATCGATATTTTTAAAATTTTGCAAAAATATTTTGTACATATTAAAATATTTTGTAAATATTTTTCCATCGAAATGATCGATGTGTTGCAAAATTCTTCAATTTTTATTTTTGGGTTTCTCGGAGTTTGTTTTCGGTTCTTTTACTGAGAATAGTCCCATTGAACCGATGTCATAGTTAGTGACCGTTCCCTATGATGGATGGATGACGACCGTCTTAAGGGAAATGTAGTTGGTAGGAGTAGTGATTTTAATTTATTTTCAGTTTTTTCTTTGGTGGATTGCACCACGGAACCTGTAGTTACTATATGGTTGTGAAATTTTGGTTGCGTGTTGTAACTAATATTCAAAATGTAAAAGTGATTCGTATGAAAGCATGCAATTTTGTAAATATGTTGAGCTATCTTGGCTGTAGAATTCGATTCGGTGTGATTGAGGCTTAATTTTTGAATTCATGTAATTGGTTAATTAAAGAGTCTGTGAATGCATCTTGAATCGAGCATGTGCATGAAGTGTGAAGTGAGGTATTGTTATTCCATGCTATTGTGAAGTGTCTAGAACTTGCCTGGTGTGTGTACAAAACGAAATGAAGGAGGTGTAGTGTTGGAAAGGATGTAGGCATTTCTTTGTTTTAACCGAGAGTTTCTATTTTTTTCTTGTCATACTCTACCTTTTTATGTGATTGTATACCCTAGTCAGCCCGTTGAGCCTTTAGCCGATTATTTCTTTCTTTTGTCCAAAATTGTATAAACTGAGCTTAATTCTTTCTTTTCATTAGCCGTAAAGTCTATACAAAACTCTTAAGCGCTTAAGAAAAGAAAAATTTTTCCCAAAGTGTCAAAGAGTGAGAAGGGTGAAAAGAAAAAGAAAAGCAGAGTGAGGAAAGAAAAGAAAAGGTTGAATAGGCACTTGTTATAATGAAATGATAATGAAGGTGTATGAAAAACCTTTGTGTCATGTCAAGTGTGTTTGATGAAATGGGCCAGACGGAAGTAAACCAGCATGAATGGGATGATGAAAAAAGAAAAGAGAGAAACAATGTCATGAGTTGAGGGGAATGTGTTGAAAAGGCGCTTAATGATGCTAGTGGCTATTATTGGCTAATCCAATATGTACTAGTTCCATAGCTTCCATTACAACCCATTAAAGTCCTACTTGATCTTACATCGCATTTCTTTATATTAGTGGAGTAATACACTAAGGGCAAGCCTATGGGTCATGACATGATGCATGTGAATTTTTTTGGGAGAGAGAGTGAAATTAATTTTTACATGCCCCTACTTGAATGTTTGTGTGTCGCATGAACATAAAAGGGGAAGATTCTCTTGAGTTGTGAGGGCACATGCTTGATGAAAGATTGATTTTCGTGTCGGATATCTTGATTAGCTGATTTGCATGAGTTTGCCGATATCGAGGGTTGATTCTTAAAGTCTTGGAAGTCTTGATGCATTAAAGGTCATTGCATTGTTAAGACCATGCATGTTTTCTTGATGATTTACAATATTGAATGATCGGTATGACCGTAGCGTAAATTGTCGCACCATAGTGGCGAAGGTTGGGATGTAATTTGCATGAATTGTGTATATGTTGTTCGAGGACGAACAAGGATTTAAGTGTGGGGTAAGTGATCTTGGGCAGAATTATATGCCCAAGTGATACTCAAACGTATCATTTTCGCCTTGTTTATTGTGCAATGTGTATACATTTTCATGTAATTGGTAATAAAATGTGAATTTATACTAACCAACATGATTAGCATTGTTTTGTAGGTAAAACATGATTTTGAGGAGATAAAATGCATGTTGGAACAATATCGGAGTTGGACTTGGATGCGAGCACGAAAAAGACATTGGACTGCACAATGTAAAGGGGCTCCGCGATGGAGCCATGCCACGCTACCATCGCGGAGGCACACTGCCTGGAGGGTGATTAAATTGTCAATTTCCAGTGAAGCCTCGCGACAGCTCCGTGGCACGGAGGCAAGCCTCCGCGTTGCATGTCGTGCCACGTTGAGGCTTTATTCCCGGACCCCAGATTTCTAGTGAGGGTCCGCGTCCACGCCGTGTCACGGAGGCAGTGCTCCGCGTTGGCCTCCGTGACACGTTGCTTGTTATTCCGGGAAAAATTTCCACTAGTATAAATAGAACACTTAGGCTTATTTTTAATAAATTCAGACTTGGTGGAGCAAGGACGTGGGTTACAGGCAGTTGAGGGACGAAAAAGCTCAGGGTTTTTCTCTCTTTCCTTCTTCTTTCAATCAATTGTTTGTATGATTAACACTTGTTTTAGGATGATTAATCCACAAATGAGTGGCTAATTCTCTTCCTTGCTGAGGTTATGAACAATGGTGATGAATTTTGATTGTTGAATTATATGGTTTTTCATCTTCTTCTTCCATGTTGTTCTATTAATTCTTGTTTCTACTGCATTGGTGTGTGGCCGACATTAATGTACATCTAAAAAGTCCGATTTCACTCGAGAGAGCACAAAATTGGAAAGTTGTGAATTAATAGGGTATTGTTCTTAACTTGATTTGGGAAAATTGGGTTTTGATGTGCTTTCCTGATAGAAATATACTTGAAAGCCGTATTAGTCAATTTAGGAACCGGAATTGTATTGCTAGATCATAAATTGCATTTGATCACAGAAATATAGATGGATGGTTTATGATTCTTAAGTGAGAATAAATACGAGAGTTTTAATCTCTAGGCTAAAGTTCTTGGCTAGCAACAGGAAGAGAAGATTAACCAAATTATGATTATAATCAAGTTCATTACTTGTTCTTA
Organism: Datura wrightii; assembly: GCA_035772735.1. Lineage (NCBI taxonomy): Eukaryota > Viridiplantae > Streptophyta > Magnoliopsida > Solanales > Solanaceae > Datura > Datura wrightii. The sequence goes on from JASDFA010000016.1 coordinate 128,113,335, forward strand.
ACCTTGGCATGCTCATATCCATAGTTTCAATTCAAAGTAAATATTTGTTAATAGTTTTAGTATATAATTTATAAACAAAATTGTTTAACTTTTGGTTACGTTGTTGTCAGCATATTTAGAAGTAAGATAGAATATAGTATACTTGAGCAATTTTACTTATCCAGAGTCTCCTTGGTTCGATACTTGGCTTACTTAGCCACTTTATTACTTGTTTGACCACGTGCACTTGCGTGTCGGTTTTTAACTATATAACCCAACCAAAGCACCGAACATAGGTCACTTAAGAACCACTCCAGCTGTTAGAAATCTGGTAGAAGGATTAACTTCCTAAGGGGGAAACCTTGTCAGGGATTAGATGTGGGGCCGACACCCCAGGCTACTCTTATAGATGCCTAGGTCCATGTTGCCGTAAAGGGCTAGGTCTAAATCTATCTACGTACGAGGCTATGCGCCATCCAGAGAGGCCATCTGAAATTTGGACAGATCAAGTTAGTGTCTAAGGGACTAGAATCCTAGTATCACAGTATTACTGCCAGGCTAAGAATTATAGCATGTTGCATATGGAAATTAAGGGCTAACTGCTTAGGAACGTATCCGGTTGGTAGTAGCGCTATAGTTGTCCCAAGCAAAGGAATCACTTAGACGGTCGCCTACAACCTTGTTGTTCGCTTGTGAACTATTCTTTTCCTAGTATGCCCTTCAAAATATTTCTTATACCACTCCAGACCTCGCTCTATTCTGCCTAGGCTGTCAGAGTTTGCAAACGTTGCCAGGACCCCCCAGTCAGGTGTAGGTACCTGGGTTCTGCCTGTATCTATATAGATTGTTTCAGGGGCGAGTAGTGGTTTCTTTAGGTCAAGAGGCTAGGTATGCCTTTTTAGGGGCTAGATTGAGACTAAAAGGTAGTACTTCGATCGGGATTGACCCCACCTAGTATATCCTTCCATTGACCAACTTCAGGATTGCTAACTGTGTCGTCGCCTACGGGGCTATGGATCGCTAAAAGGAGCTATGTGATGTTGCTCGGATGAGCTATGTGATTTCTAAAAGGACTATATTTAGGCCTATAAGGCCATATTTAAGTCCATCCACGTATGGACCTCTTCTTATGCGTACTGGTATTACTGACCCTCCGTCGAGCCTTGTATGCCCAGGGTACAGTTACAGGAGCCCAACAGGCTCAAACACAGTTACAGGAGCGCAGCGGGCTCAGTTGTAGACCCAGAGGTCAGGTAGGTTGGCTATAATTACCAGTAGAATCATAAGGACCTTTTTAGGGGTATATAGATTGAATTGTACTTGTTAGGGCTTATGGGAGCCCCGGTAGGTTATTTTTGTGTTACTTGCACCTTCCAGGCTTATGGGGGCCAGGTTAGGTTCTTATTTGTATACTTGCTTGTTATATATAATTTATGGATGTATAGTCATGCAGCTTCAGTTCTTATTTGTGTAGTGGTTTGCTAGATGCAGGTTATGGATAAGAAAGCTTACAAGTTAACTTCTGCTCTTAGTCGCTGACTACTTTCAGTTCTTCATCAACTTCTATTCAGCTTTTATTACTATCTTACATATTTGGTACATGTTGTACTGACACCTATGTGTGGGGCGTTGCATACTTGCCTGCAGGTTTAGACAGTGAGGTTTCAGGACCGCAACTATTTGGAGTCAGTAGATTGGTCAGCTTCTTTTATTCGGAGTTGCTAGGTAGTGAAAGGTTGCTCTTTTTGTTGTACAGTTTTGGGTAGGTCGGAGCCCTGTCCCGACCATTGTTCCACTCTTAGAGGCTTGTAGACTACAGTTTTTCAGTTGTTGGTTGTTATTGGTCATGTGGGACCTATATATATTGCATTTTGCGTGTTGGCCGTGTGGGGCCTAGTTTAACAGTTAGTTAGCTGCCTTGTCGGCTATAGTATGAATATGATGCCTCTTTTTCTTCTGTTATGACCAATGGTGGTCTTATTGGCCCGCATAGAATCCCTTTATTGTGGTGTTTGTTAGGTTAGCTGTTTTGTTTTACAGGTTGCTATGTGGCCTTGTTTGCCCGAGGTTGTGTTTACAGCCGAGATATAGAATTTTATTTTCTTGATTTTGAGTTGCTGGCAGGCACCAGAGGTGCATATCCCCAGCTAGGTCAGCCAGGTCCTAGTATGGCATTAGGTGTCAGTCATGCCTCCCAATGTGGGGCATGACACCGTACGTCTTAGATATACAAATATCAAATAATCATCAAAAAAATTTCAAGATGTAACACATGCCTTGTCTATGGGGTTATACTTTTCTTAAAAGAGCTATAAAATGCCCAGAAAGACCATATTGAAGCCTGCAGAGTTATATTGAAGTCTACTCACTTATGGACTTCCTTTATGCCTAAGTTGGCTAGAGCTTGTGTGCTCTGAGTGCAGTCCAAAAGGCTCAGATACACCTATAGAAGCCTAGAGGTTCAAGATACAGATACAAGAGCCAAGTGTGCTCACGATATAGTTACAACTTTCCTACGGGGCTATAGTGTTACCAATAGGGATATATAGATTGAGTTATACTTGCTAGGACTTATGGGGGCTTAGGTAGGTGATTTCTTGTTTGTACATTCCAGGCTTATAGGGGATAGGTTAGGTTCTTGTTTGATTATTGCCAGTTTAGTTTATGGTATAACTTAGTACGATCTTTTAGGTTATCCTCTTACTCTTACAACTTTTTACCTTCAGTTCTTACTATCAGTTCAATTCCATTTTATTCTTATTGCCTTACATACTTGGTATATTGTTGTACTGATGCCCGAGCCTAGGGGCCTGCACTTTTGCCTGTAGGTTCTGACGAACGAGTTTAAAGACCTCCTTAGTAGCAATTCAAGCTCATCATATTGGTCAGCTCCCCTCTTCTGAAGTTGCCACACGTTAGAGGTTTGTTTTTCTTTTGTTGTATAGTTATTTTTGGGTAGGTTGGGACCCTGTACCAACCAAGTATTTACTCTTTAGAGGCTTGTAGACTATAGAATTGTATAAAAGTACGTTGTTGGCCATGTTGGCTTGTTCTTTTTTATCTACATTTTGACAGCCTTAATGTCCCTTGTATATATGTTTAATTTCAACTTTACCTGATTTAGATATCATGGTGGTCTTATCAGTCCTCATAGGGATTTGTAATATTAGACAACATGATGGTCTTTCAGCTTGCATAGGATGTTATTATTATTGTGAATTGTTGGGCAACTGAATATCTGCACAGGTGTTTATATTGCGGCCTTGTCAGCCAAAGGCTTTTTTAAGCCAAGATTTACTTGATTGTTTTTTTGATTATATGTTGATGGTATGCACCAGAGGTGTATATATCCAGCTAAGTCATATATGTCCATCTAAGTCAACTCAAGGACCAGTGTATCATTAGGTGCCAGTTATGCCTCCTAGGAGGGGCATGTAACACCCTAAAAGTTCCTTAGACCAAATCCAGACTTGGTATGAAAAACCATAAAAAATTGTCTCAGAACGACTCAACCAACAAATCATTGTCTGCCTTTACAAATTTTTTTCCCAGATCCAACGAGCAATATAATGACCCGTTGCTGCAAGTAATGAGTTGTTGTTTTATTTGTTGGTAGAAGTCTATAAACCTATCAAATCTGTCTTCCAAACAACGAGCCATATGAAGAGTCGTTGTTTGGTATAACGACTCGTCGTAAGGAGCCATTGAAAGAAATCCAGAAAGAGCTAGATATCCCTCCAGTGACAACGGTTGGATACAACGACCCGTTGTTTCATATGACCGATTGTTTTGTCCGTCCGTTAGGGGATATCTAGAAACTGTTCAAAAACTCTTCCAGTGGTAACAAATGGAACTAACAACCCGTTGTTACGTCCAATGAGTTATCTTGTTCGTTTGTTGGTCAGAGTTCAGAAACTGACTTCCCAGGCCCAGAACCAATGACTGGCTCCAACGAGTTGTGGTCACAACCAACGACTTCGTTGTGAGGCCCATTGGATCTGGACAGTTAGATTTTGAAATGGTTACCCAGGGGCATTTTCGTAAAATCTTAAACCCCTAGCTCATTAATTATGTCGTTTTGGGGTGCGTTTAGAGGGCAATTAAGGGAGTTAGTCAACTTTTTCCTCTCATTCTCTCCCAAACTCACAGAATCAGAATGTAGAAACTCAGACGGTTTTGTTCCAAGCAATAGCTAGGGTTTCTTCTCTTCCTTAGAATCAAGTGTTTTTCTTAAAGAAATCCTTCTACAAGTATGTAGGACTTCAATAAGGAATTTTCTTTCGCTCTTGTATCCAAATTACTTACAGAAATCTTATTAGTTCTAGCCCTGTAGAAGATAAAAATCTTGGATTTCTTTAGTCAGCTTATAAATTTCTCCATTTTAATAATTCTTTAAGTTTTCCAAGACTATTACTAGTTGTAATTCCTTCCTTGGTTTTATTTATACAGTTTGCTTTCCTAGCCCTGATCCTTAGCATGATTTTTGAATAAAACTTACATGGTTTAGAGTTCAGATATAAATATTGTATTATCATGATATTTTTTATTTGAATTATGAATGCTAGCACCCATGCTTGAATGGAAAGCCAATGTTTTTAGTATGTTCAGTCTCAATAATATTGTCAGTACTCGGTATAAGCAGTCATATTAGTTTATTAGTATGTTTGTCGTTCTTTAGACTGTCACGACACTTTCAGTTAAAGCAACTTTGACAAGTATTAGAACACAGTTTCTTTTAGGTCCTTAGACTCTCGAAACACTTCCAGATAAGTAGTTCTGGCTTAGTCTTATGACATCAGTTTCGAGCTATTAGCACAGTTAGATATAATTAGGTTTTCAGTGGGAGTAGTACTTAGCACCGAGTGGGTCGGGGTTCAGTGCATTCAGATTCCCAGAACTACGTGCCATCGTAGGTTATTAGTCCAAATGGCTCCCCAGACAGTGATCACACAGCTCAGCCATTATACGCTGGCAAGGTACGATGGCTTCTCTTCAATGAGGTGTATACATCGAACTCCACGTCTAGCTTATATGGTTATATGTCGGTTATAGGCTCTCCCACAGTCCAGTACAGTCAGGGTTCTCAGCCCAGTCGAAACTATCATATTTAAGGCTATGTCCATGACTCTAATTTAGTTTATCAGTTCTTATGGTATTTCCACATATGTCAGACTATTTTGCAGTATTTCTGATTTCAGATAGAGTCGTAGCATGTTATTTCAGTTCAATTACTAATTTTCAGTATATGTATGTGTCACGCCCCGCCTTGGGGGGTATGACTGGCACCTGGTGCCCTACTAGGACCTGACCTGTCGGACTGTTAAGCCTGGGCACATCTGGTGCCTGGCTGGCTCTAACTCATATTTCTGGAAACAAAGGGCTATATAACGACTGTAAATACAGCCCCCGGCCCATTGGCCTATAGCCTTCTGTACCTGTACTAGCAGCTGACCAGAAACATACTAATTCAGGGGAACCTATGCGGGCCGACAAGGCCACCATGCTGTCTAGTTATCTGCAACTCAATCATAAAGCATTAAAAGAACTACGTGACCGGCAAGGTCACCACTACTGGTAAACTATGGCCCCACACGGCCAAAGTAAAAAAAAAGAAGGAATGCTAACAACTATACAACTGCACGGCCTCTCACGACCGGCTCATCTGACCACAGGGAATATAAATAGACTGCAAGCCTCTAGGAATAGTAATAGAACTGGTCGGGACAGGGCCCCGACCTACCCGTACTATATACAACAAAAGGAACTGAACTACACCTCTGGAATTCAGCCTCCGGATGACTGGAGCTGAATACTCAACCGCTGACAGGGAGTCACGTAGAATCGCCTGCTCGTCTAAGAGTACCTGCAGGAAAGTAATGCAGCGCCCCACCGGGCGTCAGTACCGCTGGTACTGAGTATGTAAAGCAACTGAAATAATATAACTGAAAACAACATCTGAAAGCAATAATATGACTGAAGAAGCTGAAGTAGGAGGAATAACTTAATTGTCTGATAGTGTAGATCGTACCTGTTCTTACTTATACTGAAGGGAGTAGGAATCATACCTGGAGATGTATCATTCTACTACTAATCTGCTCGTGTCTACTGTAATATAGCATAACATACACAACATAATATGGCATACACCACCTTACCCGGCCCCCATAAGCCGGGAGGTACAATCAACACAGAATCTATGCCCCTACCCCGGTCATCCCATCTCCTATAGTGGCTGTAAGCATCCTGCCGGTCCCTGGGTATGCACTTGGGCTCGCTGAGCCCCTGACTATAACTGTACCTGAGTCCGAAGGACTCTAAAATCAACACCCCGGGCGTACCCGCTCGACGGGGGTGTATAAGGGCCGACCAAGGCACAATATGGGGAAACTGGCATCCCATCTTCGTCCCCTAGCGGGACGGCATATCACTCCGTAGAGTGACGTATCCTCGTCCTCTGGCGGACGAGTCGATACAGCTATTAACCCTGGGCGGTCATGGATGCTAGGTAATCCAACCCCAATCAATACAACGGTCTCAACTAGTCATGCTGTCTGTATATCTCATAAGCCAAAACTAATAGGCGTAAGGTATTATATAAATCATGTACTGGGCTAAAAATAGCAATCTGTAGATGTCTGATACATGCTGTGACAGGGAAGTATAAATATGAATATAGTTCCCTGTCTAACTGTACTGGGGCAAAGGCTATACAAGCGGGTGTTTCTGCTGAAAGCTATGCTGTTCACTAGGTTTCTGTATTGACATGATTTCCTATTTCTAACATGCTCTCTAAACCATATACAATTACTATTCTATATCTGAAATGCTTTACTGATGCTGTACTATCTTGCGAGGTTTCAGCTAAACACAACAATATCTTGGCAGGGCATATTATATCACATACTGAATATACTGAGCAATCTTACTCATTTATATTCGAATCTATATCATACGGATAGGTACCGTACACGTTACGGCCTAAAGCTTCTCATATTGCACCAATATTCATCATAACACAATTCTCGACTTCTGAACATTCTACTGGACTGTAATTTACTATACTGTCTCACTGTTACTCAACTTGCCGATGAAACTAACTTTACATACCTTATCCTTGAATTATTCGTCTGTCGGACGAGGCTCGGCTGGTACTTTAACTGTTTTCTCCCATCTGCATTCATAAACATATCAATTAACACTAAATACAACTTTATTTCAAAAGGCAACGTCACTTTCGATATAGTTTATAGCCTGAACTTAGGCTTATCGAAAGACGGCCAGAAACTCGCTATTTTTCAGCGGCCCAGAAGGGAGAAATATTCACTTCACAGCTAGGAACACATAGACACTAATTTAGAGCAATTCCACTTACCTTGGCTCGGTGGCTCGACGATTCGTCGGCCGTATTTCGCGAAACTGAATCCGTAGGAATGCTCTCTGTCGCTAAATACCCCCGTATCTGGAGTTAATTTGAGTTTGGGCAGCGTTTAGCAGTGTAATCGAGCGATAATATATATTCCCTCTTCGTCCTCCTCTGTTTTGCTGCTTTCTCTGGAAATATTTATAAGTTTTTATCATTTAAAACCGAAGTGGGGCTTTATATACTTGGGCCTGGACAAGGCCAACGTGTCACGGAGCCAACGCGGAGGCTCCTCCTCCGTGACACGCTGCCATCGCGGAGGCTCCTCCTCCGTGACACGCTGCCATCGCGGAGGGGCTCTGCCTCGGCTCCTTCCGCGATGGTTCGACAGGCTTCTCGTCCGATCTTTTCCCGGGCCTTTCTCCAACACGTATGGCCTTCAAATATGCTTAACCAACGTGGGAATAGGTCATCTAAGTGCCGGGAATTCTACGGGGTATAACAGTATGTTTTAGTTACATCTCACATACTCAGTACATTCAAAGTACTGATCGCATATTCCTATGTGCTATATCGTTTTATGATATAGGCTCAGGTACCCAGCCTCAGCATCGCAGTTAGTTTCTCTCGGCAATTCTCCAATAGATTTCAGTAGTGAGTCCTCATCTGCCGAGGGCCAGAGTTTCCATTTTCAATTTAATTTCACGCATTAGAGTTAGCTGGGGGTTTGTCCTAGCAACTCATTAGTTCTTTTACAAGGCTTTCAAACAATATATGTTAGATTCAGCTTGAGTTCCAGTATTTGCACAGATCTTTATTATTGTTCGGTACTTGGTTATTTCTTTAGTCAGTTTGCACTTAATATTATTTTTATTGATGGAGATCAAATGGCTGTTCATGTACCTTTATCCTTGGAGGCTCAAGTAGAGGCCCGTTTTTGCAGATCTTTTTTAATAGAATTATATTTTACAATGGGTTTGCTTGGGGTCACTTATGATCCTAAGTACCATATTGCGTCTAGGGTGTAAACTCGAGTCGTGACAGGGCGTGACATTCTCTTACATAGATAAGTTAACCACTTAAAATAAATCACATTCTTCAAATTATATGCATTAACCTCAATAAGCAGTAAGACCTCAGGCTTATTCCATTGATGTTGATGTGTATGATTAAAGGAGGCGACATATTTTAAATGGTTAACTTATGTATGTAATTAGTAGTTGAGAACACGTGTAGAAAATTTTCTCAAAATTTAAGCCAAAAATATCTAATATGAACACTCTATCCTGTGTTTAGGTGCTAAATGCGAACATGTTATAATTTAAATATCTAAATAAAATTTACTGACGAATTAAGAGTTTATCAATATATTCGCCAAATAAAAAGTATTTTGAATATGAAGTTTAAAAATCAAAATTATTGAAATTTATAAATTTAAACACACTTTCACATTGTATGGTTATAAGAATTTTAAAATTTATTACAATACACACATATAAGAGTTTCTCATTAAAGAGAAACTAGGATCAAACGGAAAAAGTCATATTTTAAAAAAGGGATTAAGAAAATAGGGTCCGGAATTTAAAAGTAAAGTATTAAAATCATCATTGTTAATTGAATGCACTAAAAAAAAAAGACATTAAATGCATTTAAAGTTGTTTGGATAAGTTGAATACACACTCAAACTAATTAGGCGATTTATTAGCCTTATATCCTTCATTAAAATGCAACTTATACTATTCTAAAATACACATAACTGGTCACATAAGGAGAGCCATTTTACACTTGCTCCACATCATTGCCATATTACTGCCGCATCAAATTCTACGTCAATTTTTTTTAAAAAAAATTAAATAATTTCATGTCAACCCAATTGCTTCTTCACTATACACCACCAAACCCTTCATTAAACCACCACCATTGCCACCTATCACCAAACCCACATCTCCGCTATAAAAAGTTAAAAAAAATCACCATAAATTTCACCACCCACAGCAAACTCTACCACCAAAATTATACCACAACCACTTCCACCATAAAAAATTGCAAACAACCGCAACTAAATTCACTACCTAAATCACATCATCTCTGTTGCCACCATCTAAAATTGCAAGAGCCACCACAAAGGATTCATCACCAAACCCACCATTAAAATCGCACTACTATCACTATCGAGATTAAAAATCACAATAATCACCTCCAAATTTCAACATTCACCACCATTATTAACATCAAAATTCATCACAAGCATCACCACAAATTTCAACATTCACCATTAAAATTACATCAATACTATTGCCAATTATCAAAAATATAAAATATACCATCATCAATTTTAATATCATTATAAATTCCATAAAGCTCAAGATGAAAGATATTGAAGAATAAGAAGTCAATTAGAAAAGAGGATAAGTTTATTGAAAATGGAACAAGAAAAAAAAAAGTGGGTAGAGTTGTTGATGGAGAATATAGTGAATTTTTTTTTTTGATTTTAATTTGACTTTAATACGTGTTTTGAAAAAAAAAATTGGCCACACTAATTTGGGGTGATATAAATTCCATTTTAAATAAAAAATAAAAAGATAATAAATCATTTAATTAATTTGAATGTACATTCAACTTATCCAAATAATTTTGGGATGCATTTGAAGTCTTTTCAGCTGAAAAAGAAAAAAGAAAGGTCCATAAATTAGAAGGGAGGGGGACTAGAAATGTAAAAGATTGTGGGAACGGCGTCATCAGATGCAGTCTTTATATTCAGGAACGTCAGTCTTTTTCCTCATCTGCACAGCCATTTGTTCTTCCCTTTCTTCTCCAACTGACGAATTAAAGAGTAATAAGTGCGCTAAGGAATGAATCTAATGATAGGTTGCCATCCCACGACACCGTGGAGTGCAAATCTACCAATATCCATGGATTCTAGCAGTAATAGTAGCAGGATTTCCTGTCATGCCCATGGCTTCTCATTCCCATTTAGCCCCGACCCACTTTCCTGTGCTCCCAGAAGGGTTTGTAGAACCAGTGCCAAGAAGAGAAATCCCAAGTCCGAGCCTGTTCTTAATCCTACCATTGTTGAACAAGTTCCTTTAAATGATGATGAAGATGAGCTTATCCTTGAGTACTTTGAAGATGGTATGTGATATACTGGAAAGCTTTGATTTCTTAAGTCTACTTTCTTTGTCGGTTACTAGTTGAAGAATTGGATTTCATAATTTCCGCTCTGCCAATTATGTTTCCTTTGATTTTCTTCATTCTAACTACTAGTTGGTCTTCGTCTTGTTAGTGTAGATTATCAAATATCGATTCAAGTGCGTCTCTGTCATGCTGCTACTACACACGCTAATTGGCAAATAAAGGAAATGGAGGAAGCTTTTTATCTTGCAGATTTTTTTAGTTTAAAAGTTGTGCTCCACTAATTGTGTTAAGGATCTTTTGGTTCGCAGACTAATTATTATAATGGTTTTTGTGAGTTGAATGATAATCTAAAATTCTTAGTGAAGTAACAATTTAAAAATTGTTATGCGGTGAATAATAATACATTAAGGGTCGTTTGGTACGCACGATAAGGAATAATAATTCTTGAATAAAAAGCAGGAGTATTTTAATTGTGGGTTTGGTAAGGAATATTAGTTAGTTCCGGAACTCTTATTATTATTATTTTTGGCAACCATGGTGTTCGGGCCAGCTTGCGCATAACTCGACTAATTCAATGGGATACTGTGCACCTCCCACTAGTAACAGGTACCAGATAATTAGGTCCATCAAAGCTAGGACACATGGAAAGAAATCACCTAATGTTTTTTGTCTCTGCTAAGGTTTGAACCTGAGACCTCAGGGTCCTCACCCATTTCATTGACCACTAGGCCACACCCTTGGGTGCCAATTTAGGTGCTTTTATTCGGGTGCTAATATATGTATATTCCACATTTTATTCTGAATAAAATAATATATGATTCCTTTATAATCATCAGTGTTAGTAACGCAGAGTTCTATACTGTAAACACAACATTGTGGAGTATTATTTATGCATAGTTTTATACAAGAAAACCAACCCTGTGTTAGTGATACAAAGTGTACATTCGTTTTTCTTGTTTATCAAAATTTACATTAAAACTAGTACTAGTAATTAAGAACCTTATGCCAGTTTTTTTTTTTCTTTTACAGCAAACTAAACGTGATAGTAATTTTGGTAGTAAGGTTTGTCTAGAAGATAAGGAGTGACTAATTTTCCTACCACATACTTTATGTTCTCCTTCTTTGATTTAGTTACCTCAAAATGGATATTTTAAACACTAATTAAGGATAGATGTTAAATGCAGTGTTTCTAGAAATCCAGACAAATGAAATGGTTTTTAGTTTGACAAGTTTCTGTCATGAACTTTATTTACTTTGTAAATTTATTTCAGTTGGTGTTTCTCCATGCATGTTGTGACTGCTTATTTGTCTACACCTACTTCATGAAAGATACACATAATCGATTAGCTTAACATTTAAGAAATTATAAATAACGATATTAAGATTCTTCATACAAGTCTTAAAATTTGTGAAAATATTGCCGTATACATACAAATTAAATTTTATACAATTTATCAATTGAATTTACTGATGGAAACATCTCTATTCTTTGATGCATCCTAATGGAATACAGACGACAAGTTAGTGTATATTCATTTGGTATTTTCCTTTATTGTTCATGTTGTTGGGTTTTAAATGCAACAGAATAGGCTGGTATAATTAAAAGCAGTGTCATGTCGCTTAATACTTTCTTAAGGCTTCGGCTGCTACTGTCATTAGCGTTTGGGTTTCAATTTGTTTGATTATGTATGTGATTTTGCTTCCCCCTTATGTAGTGATCCAATCTCTTGTTATGAAAAGGTTCCAATGAGAGCTACAAAAAGTTGTGATCCTTAACAAGTCGTTTCCTTCAATTGCATATTTTGTAATTGTTTATTTGACCGAATTTCTATCCTTGCTGAGGTAGGCATCATCATTTGGCATAAAAGTAAACTGATTACTACCATGGTATTTTGAGGACAGAGGACCTGCTGGATGATGATGATGGTTTTTTTGACGAGTATTTTGAGGAAGACTCTGAGCTTTATGTAAGTTGTACTAGAGACTTTAAGTCTTTTATGGTATTTAATTTTCAGTATGAACACTTTGTGAATTTCATATACTGAACCACTTTTTCCTGTTTCTAAGGTTGGGGATGGATCAGGAGGAGGAGGAATCTCTCTGGCTGGGACATCATGGGACAGGAAAGCATTAGAACTTGGGGAAGAAGTTGCTAGATCATTTTATGGGGAATTAGGAATTTATGCCTTCAAGACATTGAAAAATGCCAATATTCAAGTACGAGTAGAGAGATTCACAAATAAGTAAGCTGACAGACATTTTGCTCAAGAAAACTATTAGTTGCATATATATCATGAACCCCGGATTATTTCCTGTTAAAACCTCTTTCTGAAGGGAGAAGTAGGTCTAATTTTTTTTTTTCCATCTTAGACATTTTGCTCAAGACAACTATTAGTTGCATATATGTCATGAACCCCGGATTATTTCCTGTTAAAACCTCTTTCTGAAGGGAGAAGTAGGTCTAAGTTTTTTTTCCATTTTATTTTCACGGCTTAATTTGCAAGTGCTTTTTGATTGTGAGTGAAATGTATTGTCTTTCTTAAGGAGCTATATCTAGTGGCTAATTGGTACAGACTTCTCAGATTACTGTAAAAGGAAGTGAATAAGTTGAGATATAAGTAGCCAAAAATTTGTCACGTGATTGTTTAAAGAAACTGCAATGGTCTATTATCTTGAGTAGGTCCTCCCTCTCCCAGCTCTTTCCAAAATTGTATATTCCTGTTTGAAGATGCATCAAATATTCAAACATTATGATGTCTGCGCTTACTTATGTTTATTGGACCATTCATTCTTTTGTTTTCTTTTTAGTTTTCTATCTGATTGTACATTTCCACAATTTCTTCTCATAGGACTGTAGCCTTTATGTGCAAACTTGTGTATGCAGGTCAGGTTCACCTAGTTTGACGGACATTGAAGCTTTCTCATCAAGATACAGAGAAAAGCTTGATGAAGCTGAGGTGGCTGGATCTGTTCCAAATAACATATATCTCGAGGTTGGTAATCCTTTTCTGCATTGCCAGTTTTATGTCATTCCATGCAATCTAGAAGGATTCATCAAATCCCAAAAGACCGAGCTTCTAACTCTCTAATACTAAGGCCTAAGGGAGTGAATAATGTTTCAAAGAAACATGAAATTGCATTACTGCCAAGGCAATTCGTCACGACCCGAATCTGAGAGCTGTGATGGACACCTAGAGAGCTATGACCCAATAGGTGAGCCAACGACATATATGAAGATCCACAATATATCTAAAAGCAATTTCTCGATACCGTGGAAGTCTTAAAAGCCAAGAACCAATTTGGGTTCATGTTGGGATGATCAACTATAGAAGCCTTTATCACGTAGGGAGACTGGTGGAGCAGTATAGGGAGAGGAATAAGGACTTATATATGGTATTCATTGACCTAGAAAAAGCATACGACAAAGTCCTTGGGGTTCCATGGAAATGTTTGGAGGCTAGAAGTGTACCTATAACGTACATAAGTGCAATTAAGGACATTTATGATGGACCCTAAGACCTGGATAAGGACAGTGAGAGGAGACTCAGAATATTTCCCAATCATGATGGGGTTGCACCAAGGATCAACTCTTAGCCCAATTTTATTTGTCTTGGTAATGGATAAATTAATGCAACATATAAAAGGGGAGGTGCCATAGTGTATGCTATTTGGAGATGACATAGTATTGGTTGATGAGACACGCGGAGTTAACTATAGATTGGAAGTTTGAAGACAAACTTTGGAGTCTAGAGAATTCAGGTTGAGTAGGACTAAGATAGAGTATTCAAAGTGCAAGTTCAGTGATTTAACTCATGAGACAAATGTGAAAATGAGGTTTGATACACAAGTAATCCCCAAGAGAGGAAGTTTCAAGTATCTTGGGTCAATAATTCAATGAAATGGGGAGATTGAAGATGATGTTACAATCGTATTGGAGGTGGATGAAATGGAGGTTCGCATCTGGTGTCTTATATGAAAAAAATGTATCACAAAAACTTAAAGGTAAGTTTTATAGAGTTGTTGTTAGACTGACTGTGTTGTATGGGGCGGGCATTGTTGGTTAAGAACTTGCATGTCCAAACAATGAAAGCAACAGAAATGAGGATATTAAGATAGATGTATGGAAATACTAGGAGAGATATGATTAAGAATAAAGATATTCGGGATAAGGTGAGAGTAGCCTACTGGTGGACAAGATGAGGCAAGTGAGACTGAGATAGTTCGAGCATGTGTAGAGGAGATACACAAATGCGCTGCTAAGAGGCATGAGAGATTGACTATGGTGGGTCTGACCAGCGGTAGAAGTAGACTGAAAAAGTATTGAGGAGCGGTGATTAGATAGGACATAACACGCCTTTAGCTTACCGAGGAAATGACCCTAGATTGGAGGATATAAAGGTCAAGGATTACGGTAGATGGTTGGTAGGTAGTCGAGCATTGTCTGGTTTTTCTTATCGGTATCATTATTATTACACTCTTATTATCTTATTCTTCGATTTATATTATTATCTATTGTTTTCTTTACTTCAGTTATCATATTATTTGCTGTTGTTACTGTTCTTTTCTCCATTATTTTCAACATGATTTCTCCACTATTGTATTTCCTTTTCAAACCTACTTTAAAATACTTTACTTGAGCCGAGGGTCTATTAGAAACAAGCTCTCTACCTTCACAAGGTAGGTTTCTGTCACGACCCGAACATAGGTCCGGATCGAGACACGGGACAAAGAACCCCGAGAGGCTCCAAGCCAACCCATGACATGAACATATCGTCTAACTCAATCATAATAAAATGGAAGATCAACATAATTAATATAGCGAAAGTCTGATAATCTCATAACATCGGAATACATAACTCAAGACCGAAGCTGATTACATGCTATGTCTGAAAAGCCTCTATTATTGACGAGTTGATGGGAAAAGACCCCAACTAACTCACTAAAGTCTGAAACTGAAAGTACTCGATATAACTGAAAGGAAGGGCCCTCGAAAGATGAGGAATCACCAACTTTGGCTGATAAGTGCAAATGCTGCAGATCTGGCTAATGATGACACTGAGCTTGAATATTCGAGTCTGTATTATGAAACTATACAACATAGAGTATGCGGTTAGTACGTGGAATATACCGAGTATGCAAGATAAGTAAAACCGCTAAGTAAGTAAATCATAAATCATGCATATTATAAAACATAATCAAGATAAGATTCTGAGAGTAGGGCTTGCATGCTATTTTCTGAAATCATGATCTGAACATAACTGAACATAATAACTGAATCGAATGACCCAAAGCTGAAAACTGATAATCATAAGTAAAACTGAACATTGGGTCAAACCTGTTGAAAACATAATATCATGACTGATAAATATGCATAACTGAAATCATGAGGAACAATGGGAGACTCATCATATAATCGACATTACCACGATAGAGCTTACATGGTCCCGACTATCACACTCAAGTGGTCAGAGCCGTCCAAAAGCTTTGTCAGCACTAAGGACGCTACCATGATATCGATATCTAGTTGAAGGTCCCTTGGGGGTAGGGAAAGCTCACAAGGGAGGTCCTAAATAATCTGAACACACCTACATTGGCGCGTAGTTCTGAGGCATAGGGTTGACTGATCCTTAGCCTACTCGGTGCTAGACACTACTATTAAAAACATGCATATGCTCTCCATCATTTTTCAACAAAGCTGAACCATCGCCTAGTGACGAAACTGACTCATAACATACATACATAAATCTGTAATCATAACATGAGGAGCCTTGGCTCAAATCATACCACAAGCTGAAAATAGTGGAAGTCTAGACTCCAAAATCCATGTGGTAAGCTAATAACATGAAATTTAGATGAATTATGAAACATACTTGATCGTATGGGCTTGCCCAATACTTAAACATGCTTGACATAAACTTGTTCGTTCGGAAACATGAACATAGACATGGGTAAATTCGAAATCATACTTTCTTCACAAACATCTCATCAAGTTTGAATACATATTTCATGGATCTCAACTTTCATGAACTTTCATGGATGGACATCAAAATTTATAAAACTTAAAGACATAATTTATAATTGAAAACATTGTAAAATATGCCCATTAATCATAATTCAACACTAGAAACATGCTTAGATCATACCCATGATTGAAACTTAGAGAATTCACATGTTGCGTAAAAACCCCATAGATTCATGAAATCCTTATGAAAATAAAGTGGAGATCTCATGAAATCACCTATTGTAAAAATAAAAGAAAAACGAAAGAGACACCTCATGAGGTCTCATTTTACAAAAATTCAACAAATTACTTGGAGATTCGCGAGGTCTAGCAAAAAGTGACCTACGTTTTTTAGACCTGCCGTTGAGATCTTTTTTTCAGGAAAAGAGAACTCACGAGGTCTTACTTTTTACAGTTTTTTTTAGTAGTGTTGGTAACTTGAGATCTCTATCCCTTGTATTTGTTGCTCAAAGTCTCCATGGATGTTGTTTCGAAAACCTACAATGTAGAGAGTAAAGAACACTAGAAAACTAAGAGTTAGGAGGTTTGACGGTAAATAAGAAATATATATCCTCAGTTAAGGTCTCTTTTCATTCTCTTCATTCTTGTACCTCAACACTCTTTAGTTTCTTGTTGCTTTCTATTCTCAACTCCCTTTCAAACTCATGTTGCTCTCTCGACCAGAGTTCAGGAAAGCGCACGCTTCGTCGCTTTAAGCGCGAAGCGAAGCGACACAAATCCACTGCTGACCAGTAGAAGCGACCTCAGGTAGAAGAAGCGTGCGCTTCTATGGCGGAAGCGTGAAGTGGGTCGAAGCATGAAGCGACCCGAAACGGTCACTTTTCTTTTCTGGGCTGAGTTTTAATGTCCTATTTTAAATTTAAAAAAAACATTTGTTGCTCGGCTGTAGGGTTTTTTTTTCACGGCTGCTTCTACTTTCTTCATCGCTGCTTCAGCCTTGGTACAGGTACGTAATTTTTTTTTCTTTCTTCTTCTTCTCCTTTCTTCTTCTTCTTCTTCTTCTTCTTCTTCTTCTTCTTCTTCTTCTTCTTCTTCTTCTTCTTCTTCTTCTTCTCCTCTTTTCTGCTTTGTTTTGCTGCGGCAATTTTTTTCTTCTTCTTCTTCTCTTTTCTGCTGCCAGTTTTTTTTTTCTGCTCTTTTCTGCTCTGCTTTGCTGCTGCCATTTTTTTTTTCTTCTTCTTCTCTTTTCTGCTCTGTTTTGCTGCGACAACTTTTTTTTCTTCTTCTTCTTCTCTTTTCTGCTCTGCTTTTTGCTGCTGCCATTTTTTTTCTTCTTCTTCTTCTTCTTCTTCTCTTTTCTGCTCTGCTTTGCTGCCGCCATTTTTTTTCTTCTTCTTCTTCTCTTTTCTGCTCTGTTTTTCTGCGGCAATTTTTTTTTCTTCTTCTTCTCTTTTCTGCTCTGTTTTGCTGCTGCCATTTTTTTTTTCTTCTTCTTCTCTTTTCTGCTCTGTTTTGTTGCGGCAATTTTTTTTTTCTTCTTCTTCTTCTCTTTTCTGCTCTGCTTTTTTTTTTCTTCTCTTTTCTGCTCTGCTTTGCTGCTGCCAAATTCTTCTTCTTCTTCTTCTTCTTCTTTTTTCTGCTCTAAGCCTCTAATATTGATAGATTTTTTTAATCCTAACAGCTATTAAAAATGGGTGACCCGGCTTGGAAATATGGGAGAAAAGTAAGTGAGACCAATAGGACAACAGTTATATGTGTGTTTTGTGACAAGATAACTAAAGGCGGTATCTTTCGTCACAAACAACATATTATTGGTACTTATAGGGACGTCTCACGGTGTACAAAATGTCTAGAGGATGTGAGGGAAGAAATAAAAAAATATGTCGAAGGAAAAAAAGATTTTAAAACGTCAAATGTTACATCAACCAAATGTGACTAATTTTGATGATGATGATGATGAAATAGAAGAAGGTGAAGCTGCTGACTTGTCATTTCCTTCAGAATCACAAAAATATTCATAGAGTACATTTGCATCAGTTTCTTCAAGTTATGGATCAACCTGTACGAAAGGTCCTTTAGATTGTTACTTTCCACAGAAGTTCGGAGATGGTGCAGGGAAAAATGATTAAAAAAGCTTGCATGATACCGCCAAGGCGATTTTGAGAGATCGTGCAGTTGCGGCCTTTTCACGGTGGATGTATGATGCAGGGCTCCCCTTTAATTGTGTCAATTATGACACTTTTGGAGCCTTTATTGAGGCCGTAGGCCAATGTGGTCCTGGAATGAAGCCTCCCACTTATCATGAAGTTAGTGTCACCTATCTAAATAAGGAAGTGGAAGAGACCAAAAAAACTATGGAGGATCATCGGATAGAATGGAACAAGTTTGGATGTTCCATTATGATGGATAAGTGGACGCAAGAACCGGAAAAATAATCATCAATGTGTTAGTGGACTCTCCAAAAGGAAGCCTATTTCTTGAATCCATTGATGCGAGTGACTCGTCTACTGATGCCATCAAAATGTTCTCCTTGTATCAAAAAACAATAGAGGACATTGGAGCACAAAATGTTGTTCAGGTTGTTACAGATAATGCAGCTGAAAATGTTAAAGTGGGTGATATGTTGCAAGGAGTGTTCCCCCACATATATTGGACTCCTTGTGCAACTCATTGTGTGAATTTGATATTTGGAGACATTTTCAAAGAAAGACCCTTCACATGTGTTTTCACCAAGGCAGTTAAGGTACATTCTTACATTGTTCAAAGACCCTTGTTGTTGAATTTGATGAGGAGATTCACTAAACAAAGAAACTTAGTAAAACCTGGAAAGACTAGATTTGCTATTGCTTTCTTGACCTTGCATAGTATGCACACAGAAAAGGCCAATTTGATAAGCCTGTTCATTTCGGAAGAATGGAACAACAGTAAATTTGCAAAAGAAGTGGTGGAAAAAGAAGTTGCACGCATAATGCTTTCTTATACCTTTTGGAATAATGTTGTTTATGCTCTTAAAGTTGGTGGTCCCTTGATTAAAGTTCTTTATATATGAGGTTTTAGCTCGTCGTTCTTGGGAGGGGATCGGGTTAGTGTTTTGATTGTTGCATAAGACATTCATGTAGGGTTTTAAATTTCTTCTTTAATTGTGTATTCACATTATTCAATTATTTTAATTGAATTCTTTCTTTAATTTGCTTTCAATTATCGTTCTTTGATATTCCGCTTCTTTGTGTATCTCGAATCGTATCACTTTATATATTTCAATCTTTTGCATTTACTAGGTATCATCACCTGGGGTTGAGAGGGTTATTCAGATTCCCCAAGATCTTGACCGGTTCAAGGACCGTCCTATGTATGTAAAATATGTTAGTGATGAAGTGGCTGAACATGAAGGTGTTCTCAGGCTTGTCTCCTTCAATTTGGAAACTAATACTTGTATTTGGGGGTTAGCAGATGTTAGGGCGAATAGAGAAAAAGCAGGAAAAGGAAGACCTCTAAGCAAAAAGCAAAGAGAGTGGCGTCTGGAGACACCATTTACGTCCTTGCGTTTAGTCCGTTTGTATTCTGAAATGTAGAAACTGTGAAAGTTGTTCACATATATTAAGAGGAGAATAGCATACAATTCATTAGTGTACAATATATGAAAGTTTGTCAGAAACTGGATCATAACGTTCTCAATTTCTTTTAGAAAATCATATTTAGACGTTTGGCTACTCATAGTCTGACTCGGCTTTGGCTTAAACAGGTCCGCCTAAAACTATATTATGTAAATTTAATTGACAATTATATTTTGTACTATAATTTATCAGTTAATTGCCTAAACTTTTAAGGGAAAAATTTCAAAAATAGTGCTATTCTGAGGTCTAATTATCAAACATAGTAACAGTTTACTTAAAGTAACTCGTTCCATATCTGTTGGATATACTGTATATGTTCGCTTAACCTAGTTTTATTAACACATAATTTCTGAATGTATGGATCATGTGTGTCAGAGATGAACTTTTGATTTATGTATGTACCATTTATGCATGCTATTGAATGTATGCGTCTTTTTTTGTTTTGATTTTATCTTAGTGAATGTATCATTGTTCACTGTCGATACAGAGGTATAATTGAACTCATGATACATCAGTATCATCATTACAAATCACCCGACCTAATTGTATTAACATATCCAATCTCATGAACCACTATCAGCTATAGATATAGGAGCCGAAACAAGGGATCTTGAATCGAGTAAGCAATAGTCCAGACTAACTCATGAATATTTACTTCTAATTTTCACCGTTACTCTCCACTACACTCGTAATTTGTTCTTCTCAATTTATTTTTAACTAGTAAAATTTATGTATTTAGACTATCCAGATATACACATGTACTATGGTCTCTACATCAAACCTGAAGCATAAAAGATTAAAATGAATGACTACAAAAAGTGTGCAAATAAGAACAACGTGAAACTTGGTCTCATGTCAGAAAACTACAAAATTTAAATTACTAGAAAATAAGTAAAGAAAAAGAATTGGAATAAAACGATTCACCCTATGTATTTATCTTTTGTGTATTTTTTTTCTTGAAAAAGTATCTCTTTTTCTGACTCGACATATATCTATTTCTCAAAGCATATTGGATTTCAAATTGGGACAATTTCTATTCAAACAATTTATACTTAAACTCAAATAAAAAACAAAATTAAAAAAAATTATATTTCAAGATTCAATCAAGAAAAAGAAAGATATACAAACAAAAAAGATAAAGCAATTGCATAATACCCACCTTATGACTATTTGATATGATTTTTTAAAATTAATATTTGGTCTTTTGAGCTATTTTATATATCAAATAATAGACAAGTCTACAACGCAAAAAATCAAATAAAATAACAAAATGGTCTAGCCAAAAGTGACCAACCTGGTGCAAAATAGCGATTGATATAGAGATATAGGGTCTATCCTTTTTATTTCTGAAGTCAGACCATCCTCTCTTCTGGGTTCCGGAGCTTGTGGCTACTATTCCGCGCTTCTGGATGATTGAATATTGAGCTTTTCGGTGAGTATCTTTAAATGTTGTTTCTCTTTTGTTCATCTTTTATGTCCATGCAAATCCTTCATAGACTTGCTTCTGACTGTATCTCTTAGATGAAAACAGGCTGTATCTTCACAGATTTGTGCATTTATAACCCTCCACTAGAGTCTCCATAACTTGTTTTTTCGGAGGCTATTGTAATTTCTGTTATTTTGTTTTCCTTTTTTGTATGCAATTTGTCTTTTTGGGCTGTAATCTATGTATATTATTGTGCTTCTATTGTCTATGCTCTATTCTCGAGATCTTTTACTGATGTTTGGCTTTCTTTCCAGTCTTGTGGTGTGAAATTGCTCCGAGTCATTTTAAAGTATATTCTCCTCCTTCTCTATTGATGCTTTGAATTTTCTTTGTTCTTATTCTCAATTTTGAAATTTGTTGCTTATCTAGATTTAGTATTTGTTTTGCATGTGTTGACAACTCCACAAAAGAAGAGAAGCTGAATCTAACTTCTTCGTTAAAAGCCAAATTAGCTATATAATCCGCTAGATTAATTCTTTTCATGTATATGTGCTTTATCATAATCTGACAAACTTGTGCTAGTTGATATCCTCCACTAGAATTTTAAGTGCAGTACTAGTGTCCCAACTTCCTGATAGAATTTTGAGTACTAATGAGTCTGTTTCCATAATTATACTATAGTAGAAGAGGCGAGAAGCAGCTCTTTGCCAATGTGCCTGCTTCAGTTAAAGGATATTTTCCATATTTTATAATTATGGGTATTTTAGGCTGTTATATTTTATGATATTATATATGTATTATGTTTAATTGGGACAATTTTCTTAGGATTACGGGATCTTAGTTAAATTGTTGTGCTTTCTCTAACAGCCTTGTGGAGTACTTTTTGCTCATGTGGGTTCCACAATATTTTTGCATTTGACAGCTTTTTATTATTTTTCAATGGTAATATTTGTGTCATCCAAATATCCAAAGGACAAAGAAAATTTACAGTAACAACTTTTAAATTTTTAATTTGCTCATAATTTTTTTCCTTAAAGTACTTTATTAGATTCATTTATTACAGAAATATTTAAGAGATTATTTTTTCGGTGCTTGTAAAAAAAAAATTATTATAACAAGTAATCCTTATCTCAGTATGTTTATATTTTTAGAATTTTAATTTTATTTTTGTAATGAGTGAGATAGTAATAACATCTTAGAAAAATTTAAATAGATGTAATACAAAGAGAGAACAAATATCAATATACAATATCGTAATTTTATATCTTATAAAGTGCTAGAATATTTTAAAAAGAAGAATAAAAAGAATAACAATGGGGCTCCGTGCAATGAACGGACATATAATCTAGTTATCATAGAAAATCACATAGATATGGGATGATATATTGCTTCTCTTATTGCAATTGCTTCTGCCTCGATGTTTTTCATGAACCTCTTTTCCTTGGGCATATATCAAATCACCTTTGTGATTTCTTAAGCAGAAACCATAAGAATTTTTGCCTGGGTTGTCTCTAGAAGCCCACATTTAATCACTCCTTGATCTGATGGCTTCCAACTGACTGCTTTATAATGAAGTGTAGGTTTGTACTTTTCTAAGTAATCCACTATTTCTGACTAATTGCTAGAAATCTGTTGAAGATTGGGATATCTGATATGATAAAAACAACAAAGTAATTTTCAAAGCCAATGCAATAATCGGTCCAAATAATTTTAAAAGCATAAAACACTAACATCCAAAATTTTAGTGAAGTAAAATTCAAATTAAAAATATTTATTTGAATAAGTTAAATTAACTTTACAGAATCCTCATACTAAATTTAAAGGCGAATGAAGAGTTAATAGAGAAGATCAAATGTGAGGAGAAAATGTCGAATTTGATTTTTAAGAAGGAGATTAAATGGTGACAACTCTTCGCGGGAGGGAACTGTTGGGCTTGTGGAGGCCTGATTAATTAGGCCCGTTAGAAACCCTAATAACCCTAATCTATTTTTATAAATAGATAGCTTGTACTTGTAATCTATACACCACAAGAGAGAGAGTAATAAAATTCCTCCTAGTTGCAGTTGTGGACTAGGTCGTGAGACCGAACCACGTAAATTCTTGTGTGTCGTTTGTGTTCCGTTTTTCTCTATTTTCTCGCAGTTAATTTGTGTGTGTGTGTTTATTGTTGTTATTCCGTTGTCTCAACAAGTGGTATCAGAGCGAGGTTATACACACGAAAAAAATTAGCGAGAAGACCCAAAAAAAAAATTTTTTTTGGAGAAAGGGAGAGAGCAGCAGCAGCGCAACCCAGATCAAGCAGCCGTCGCTGCTGCCAGTTGCGAACCAGTCCGACCGAAAGAAAAAAAAAACCAATTTTTTTCAGATCGAGAAAGAAAAAAAAAAAACAGAAACCAGTCGTGCAGGTCTCCGTTCAGCCGTTCAGTTGCACCGTCGCCGTCACGAGCAGCAGATCTGAACAGCCTCGAGCGCGCAGCACCGGAGAAAGAGAAACTCGTAGTCGCCGGCAGGTACTGTTCACCGGCAGAAAGTTTTTCAATTGGTTTTTTTTGTTGTTGTTGGTCCGAGTTGCTTTGTTGGTGCGTATTGGTTTTGTCATTGAATTTCTGATGAAGTTACCAAGATCTGAGATCAGTTGTACCGGGTACCTCATCTAGTCGTTTGAGATGGCAGAAGATGGGAAATATCGAATTGAAAAGTTTGATGGTGCAGATTTCAGTTGGTGGAAAATGCAAATTGAGGATTTGCTGGTTCAGAAGGAGTTAGACATGGTATTGGGTGACAAGCCAGAAAAGATGTCTGATGCAGAGTGGGCAGGTTTGGATCGGAAAGCCATGGCGGTTATCCGACTCTCGTTGACCAAGAATGTTGCGTTTAACATTCTGAAGGAGAAGACAGCGAAAGGTGTCATGGAAGCGCTGTCTAACATGTACGAGAAGCCATCTGCAGCAAACAAGGTCTTTCTGATTAGAGAATTGGTGAACACAAAAATGAAGGAAGGCAGTTTAGTTACCGAGCACATAAATACAATGAATTCAATCTTAGCCAGACTTACGTCAGTGGGCATTAAGTTCGATGATGAAGTTCAAGCCTTACTACTGCTATCGTCATTACCTGACAGTTGGTCCGGAACGGTTACAGCAGTTACCAGTTCAGCGGGACCCGATGGATTCACTTTTGAGAAGATTCGTGATCTCATTCTAGGCGAGGATGTCAGAAGAAGGAGTTCTGGGGAGTCATCGAGTGAATTGCTAAATGTCAGCAGAGGAAGGAGAAATAGCAGAGGTAGTGGGAGCAGGAACAGAAGAAGGAGTCAGTCGAAGACTCAGGATCGCTCAGATGTAACGTGTTGGACGTGCAAGGAGGTGGGGCATTTCCGGAATCAATGCCCGAATAATAAACAAGTTAACATTGCAGGAGACTATGCTCATAATGATCTCTTGATATGTAGCGTGGAGAGCAGTGTGGATTCCTGGGTCATGGATTCTGGTGCTTCATTTCATGCTACCCACAACAGTGAAGCATTGCAGAATCTGAAAGAAGGGGATTTTGGAAAGGTAAGACTAGCAAACAATAAAGTTCTTGATGTAACGGGCATGGGTGACATGATTCTGAAAACTTCAGTCGGTTCGTGGACTTTAAAGGATGTCCGAGTGATTCCAAGCTTGAAGAAACGGTTGATTTCTGTTGGGCAGTTGGATGATGAGGGACACGATGTTAAGTTCGGAAACGGGCAGTGGAAGGTGATGAAGGGGAACTTGGTCATAGCTCGAGGAAAGAAACGGAGTTCGCTGTATATGGTCTATTTACCATCTGAGGGAGTGACTTTCCCAGATCAGAAGAGAAACAAAATCCGGTTCACAGAGTCTCGTGGGCAGAAGAAGGTTCATTTTGCAGGAGATAAACCCAGAGCCACAGGTCAGATTCAGGTTGAACGTGCTTGGAAAGGTTCAGGTAAACCAGTCAGGGATTTTCGTGGCAGTGGGAGCACCGGCAGTCAGCCAGTTAAAACTTCAGCCAGAGTTACCAGATAGTGGGTTAAGAGAACCAGTGTTCCAGCTGTCAAAGTCTTTCCGGATGATTACCTGCTAACTATGGAGAGTGTTGTTTGTTCTTAGAGTATCCCAGGATTCGGCAGTTCGTGCAAGTGGGAGTCGGTAGGGACAGAGGACGAGTCAGGGGCAGTTTTAGCCGTGACTGATGTTGGAGCTTGGGGAAGCTTCAACGGGCCTTCAGATTAACTGATGAAAAGGCCGCTGCAACCAGGAAGATGAGGAGGAGATTACTAGACGTACAAGTGCTCACAGTGGATGGCAGTTGAAGATTATCATGCCTCCAAGTGGGAGATTGTTGGGCTTGTGGAGGCCTGATTAATTAGGCCCGTTAGAAACCCTAATAACCCTAATCTATTTCT
Source organism: Datura wrightii (assembly GCA_035772735.1). Classification (NCBI taxonomy): domain Eukaryota; kingdom Viridiplantae; phylum Streptophyta; class Magnoliopsida; order Solanales; family Solanaceae; genus Datura; species Datura wrightii. Next base: position 128,139,225 of record JASDFA010000016.1, read on the forward strand.
ATAAATAGATAGCTTGTACTTGTAATCTATACACCACAAGAGAGAGAGTAATAAAATTCCTCCTAGTTGCAGTTGTGGACTAGGTCGTGAGACCGAACCACGTAAATTCTTGTGTGTCGTTTGTGTTCCGTTTTTCTCTATTTTCTCGCAGTTAATTTGTGTGTGTGTGTTTATTGTTGTTATTCCGTTGTCTCAACAGGAACAGTCATATGACTTCTCTTCCTTGGCTAGGGGTGCATTAGTAAATAAATAAATAGATATTTAAAAAAAGAAGTGATTGTACAAAGTAAGTCACATCTTTAATCAAGAGTTTCTCCCCTCAACTAATTATTTTTTATAGAAATAAAGTATGAGATAAAATTAGAGGGAATGTTAAGAACCTCATATAACCTTTAGGGTGTGTTTGATAGGTAGGTAAACGTTTTTAAAAAAAATATTTTTTTAACTTTTTCACGTTCGATTGATCAAAATTCTTTGAAAACCTTTTTTGCCAGAAAAATAAATTTCTTTAAAATAATATTTTTTTTTACTTATCAGACACAAAAAAATAAGTAAGAATATTTTTCTAAAAAAAATTTCCAAAAATATCTTTCCTTCATTACTGAACACACCCTTAATCATAAGTGAAGCATCCGTATTTTTAAATATTTCAAGTGCTATATATGTATGTGGGTAACTTTATATTTTATTTTTACTAAGTATAATGTCAATAATATTACTATTTAATTCTTCTCATTAAAGAATATCAAGTAAATATAAAAAGTCTTTCAACCTCTAATAAAATTCTAAACAATATACTAATAACATGAAATATTTTCATGTATCTCAAATTATCATAACAACTTTTAAAATCGATTTATCCATTCAAGAAAAGTACTCATATATATATATATATATATATATGTCATTTTTGTGATCTTAAGATAATTATCATGTATTAATATAAGTCTATCTCATGTTATTATAACCTTGAAAATAATCTTTCAAATCCTGCATACTATCAGAGTGTATATTCACTAAATATTTTTATTTGGTCAAAAAGAATTAAAAATAAGATCTCCACGCATATTTTATTCTTAATCTTGCAGATATAAAGTATGGGAAAGCCAAGAGGCAAATCTTGCGCCACTCCACCTAGTTGTATGAAACTGGCATGTATCATGACTTCCGAGACTCTTTTATAGAATTCCAACAATTTCTCTACTTCTCAAAAGACCACAGGAATAGAATTGAACTTTCATTCTCAATAAAAGTCCTCGAGCAACTTTATTAACACTAATAAATAAGGGGAAGACCCAATATTTTATATTAGTATAAGGAAGGTTAGCTAGCGCCATCAAATAATAAGTATCTATTATAATATTTGTAGATTTTTTATTTTATAAATCACATAGAGCAAAAAAAATTAAAGAATGAGCAGGAAAAGTATAACCCGATTTTTTGTCACTTTTTCCTTGATATATGGCTTGGTATTGTCTTCGGCTTATCCAAAGCCAATCCTAATATCGTAATAAATGATCATTCACCGGTATTAAAAAAGACAATCATAAAAGGTTAAAATTTTGACTTTGTATATGTATGCGATGGTTAATGAGTTGAAATATTTGTGCCTCTTTATTTAGTTTTTGTTTGCACGGGTTGTGGGTTTAATATAGTTTGCTTTGTAAAAACTATTGCTCTCGGCATATTGAGATTTAGAGGTTTTAGATTTTATTATACAGAATATATACTCTATCTAAAAGAAATTTGAAATTTTTTTTGTCTTTGTAATTTTTCTTTGTTAAAAGTAAGCACTTTTTCATGCCTTCCATATAATGTGATTATAAGAAATTGTTTCAAACCTTTTGAGAGCCTGACAAGTTTGATTTAAGTATAAAGAGTTATGACTTATAATGATAATTTATTTAGGATTTTTAATTAGATTATTTAGTATAATTAAGATATCTAATTATTTATAAGGATATTTAGATAATTTACTTTTAAGTCAGGGAGTTTATAGTTTTAATATGATAGAGATGAATTTCTTTGTGCCAATTGCACCAATTCTGTTGATGAGATGACTGGAAGAAGAAAGGATCCGCCTCTTTTAAGGAATTTGCTACAAAATTCAAAGTATAGTTATATTATGAACTTTTAGGTCTTTATAATTTTTTTTTAATTTTTACTTAGAAAATATATTATCATTTTTTATATATAAAAAAATTTAAAAATATTTTTTTTCTGTTCAAATTATAAAAGATCGAAGGATCTCTTCCAAAAAAAAGTATATTCTAAAATTAATATATTTATATTATCTTCCCAAAATTATAAAAACAAATTAAAGATGTATGATATTTAATAAAAGGCAAACCTACAAATTTTAATTGTTATGCAAAAAATTAAGAGCCTCTTTGAAAAGTTATCATATAACTGAATTTGGTATAATTAGATGTAATTATATAATTTGACATATTTGTTTGATGGTGTAATTACTTAATCAACATGTAAATGAATGTAATTGAAGGAGAGTAATTACACTTTTTAATTCCTATGGGTGAGGGGAGAATTGGTATTAGTTACATAGGTGTAATTATATGTTTAATCTATAATTTATTTTTTAATTTTATTTTAATTTAATTTCTTTTTTATATCTATTATTTATAATTTCTTTTTTTATTTCTATTAATTTTTTATGTTTTCATGTGATTTTTTTCTCATATTTTTTTTAATTTATCATTGTTGGGTTATGAATCTATTTTTTTTTCAAATTATATCTTCTAATTTCAGAAAGAACAACTCATTAACAAACTTGACTATTAAATGGTTTTATTAAAGTTGAATTATGTTTGTTTAATGAGGTTATGATCTTATATATTTCTTTTCTTTTGAATTAATTACACTTAAATTATGTTGAAACTTATTTTATATTTTATTTGAATTTGACATAAAAGTATTATGTTAATTTTTTTTAAATTTTAAAATTGTATCATATACTTTGGTTCCAATTAATTTATTTTAGTTGTATTGACTTTTTATTTTATATTGCACCTTGTTCAATTTTTTTTATCAGAAATAAATTGTTAGATCACTTCCGTTTTAGTAGAATGTACAGTTGTGGATATTATTATTTTTTATCTAACATGCTTACATGATATTATTATAAAATGTGTGCTTTTAATTTTTACTATTCAAATGAATTAGATGATATTAGTTACACATATATCATTATTCAATACTATATTTTAAAAAATAATATATGTCTTGAATATCTAATTTAATACTATTTATAAAGGCGCATAATTTATCAAACACAACTTTTAGTTTTTAGATAGTCAAATTTTATTTTTAAAATTTAATATAACTGTAAAATTACCTTCGTGCAATCAAACAATACATTTATAATTATATAATAATTACATCATAATAAATAAATAAATTATTATAATTATTATATTATATAATTAGTAAACTATATAATTACTATCCTAATAATTATACAAATTTCATTTATACAATAACTTTACAAACAGAACCTAATATATTCATAAAAAGTTTGTCCTTTAGTCAGGCAATATTCTTTTGACCCTATTATATAAATAGGTAAAATATAAATGTCATACAATGTTGTAAATATTATTATTCAATTATGAATATTCATATCTTTTAGGTATAATTAGTATACATATTTGTCGGTTGCGCGATTCATATTTAAATAATTAATTATGTCAAATCATATTATATTTTATTGAGAACATTATATTAAGTCATTTTACTGTCATTTCAATTGTCCTTAACCAATCCAATATATTTCTATCACAAAGTTTTAAAAAAATAAATCATGTATCAATTAGTAACTTTTATGTTCCTTATTTTTGTTGTTATATTATCAACTATGTAGCATTATCATTTTTGTAAATATGAATTCATAATTATTTGTTTATTTTATTTATTTTGTATATTAATATGAAATATAAGTATCTTCTTATTATTTTTATCCCATTCTTTATAATTTTTTCTATTTTAATATTTTAAATACTTTTTTCATTGGGTATTTTACTTATATCTTAAATAATGACACAATTATATATACAATTTGTTACTTGAATTCATTTATTTTTAATAAACTAAATCTTATCTTAAAATTTGGGTCGTAAATTATTTGTGACATAAAGTTTTATCATTCAATTTTAGATTTTATTCATTGTGCCTGATAATTTTACTTTAACATATGATTTAACATAACCTTGCAAATATATATATATATAGATGACATAGAATAGATTTATAAATATATATTTTTGAACATTATTTTATATCTTCATAATATTGATTTCAAATATTAAAATAAGACCAATAAAATTTAAATATTAAATATATCTAAATTTAAATATTTAAAAAATAAATACAAATCTCTAACCTGTAATTTTTTTAACTACCCTATTATCCTATTTAATATTTTAGAAATCAATGCAAAAAAGCATGTATCCACATAGCCTCTAAACATTTTAGGATTTTAGTGCCATCATATAAATTTACCCAGTCAACTATATGCATTTAAGTTTAAGAAAGCTTTTTACATGTTATCAAAAAACTACAATAATCTGATCAAAGTATAAAATTCAAACTATGATCATATAGGAATAAATATGGCAACAAACACGAAACAGAATGTAACCAACAACATTATCCAACAACAACTTAGTCCTAAGAATTTATAAAGTACGCTTTCATAACAACATTTGTTATGCATCCATCACATTCAAATGCAAGAAACACTTTTTTTTTTCAATCTCAAAACATATTTTGAGATCTTGCTCCTCAAAAAAAATAGAGCAAAAAGGGATTTGAGATAATCAAAGAAAATTTCTGAATTTTTTTTTGTACATTGAGAGTAGAAGTTTTCAAAGGACTTTCGAAGAGATCAAACTTGTATCTTCTGAGAATTATAACAAAAAGCATATCTATATCAGTTAAATACAAAACATAATTGTATCAGTTAAATACAAAACAAACAAAAGCCGATTTTCAGTTTGCAGAATCGTCGATCAGGAAAATAATCTATATATTGATTGAGTTCCTTTATATAAAATTTTCACATCTTCCTACCAAAAAACAAATCAAGAGTCCCAAGAATAAGAAAAAACGAAATGAAAAAAAAAATTAAAACCCGATCAATCAAATTAAAAAAAGAATGGGTTCTTGCAGAAGCAAGGAACTTTATTCAAATTATTAGAAGAAGAGGGTTGCGTGGAGAAGTTACAGACGTGGGTGAAGAAGTTTCTGATTATGTGGAACCATTTGTTGTGGTTTTTTTCCACTATACGGTTAATTTTTCAGCATAGGATTAATTTTTCTGGATTAATTCAAATTATTACTTTAAATTTTAAATTGAGATTTTAATGAGAAAGACAGTTTCTTTTTTTTTAATTTTTTTTTTTTTTGTCTTAATACAATGATGTGTCATTTTTGTAAGGAATCATCTATCTATCTGTATTTTTCACTGCATACTATCTTGTGAGCAAGTTATTTTCTTTCTATAATGCCTATCAACTTGAAAATATATCGTTATTTTTAAAAACTGTTTTCTGATTTTTAAGTGGAAGGAGTTTTCTCCAACCTAATATCGTCACTCTTGAAAACTGTTTTAATTTGATTTACTGAATTTTTTAAAAAAAGAATTGAAAAAATTTAAACCATACATTTGTTTGTGAGTTAGTGGGGAAATGAGGTAAGGTACGAGAACTTAGGTTAGTTTTAATTTTGTTTTACTTTTTTGTCTTTTAAGTTTTTTAATTTTTTAAATTATTTTATAATGTGTTTATTTTTTAAATTAAATTATGATAATTTTTCTTCTAATATTTTATCTTTTTAGTCTAAATTTAATCTATTAGATAGATTCTTAAATTATTTTAAAAAGTATTTGTATTTAAATTAAAAGATAAATATTGAGTACTAAATATATGTGGCCATAATTTAAAAAAAAAATTTAATTAAACTAATAGACACCATCAAAAATTCAAAAAATAGAAACCACCAACTTATTTAACATTTAAAATACACGTTTAGGTAGAATAAAATATCTGAATTTAAAATTATTTAAAATTATCTGCTTATCATTAATTTGAATTCAATCTCAAATCATTTGATTTTTTTTTAATAAATAACTACAATTATTTTACGATTTTTCCTAATAAGTTAAATTTAAACTAAAAGATATATTAGTTACTAGTTAGATATTTAATATTTTGATTTTCAAATTCCAAAAGAGTAACTAATTAGTACCTAACCTAACTATTTTTTGTTCTAAACTACCACATGACATTCTCCAACGCTGCCATTTAGCTTAATCCTAAGCAAAACTTTCTTCCTTTTATGTGTGTGTGTGAGTGTGTCTATTTTCCCATTATTATGTGTAGTAATACCCACACCTTTATTATCTTCTCATTAATCTTCCACACCCCTTGATCTTCCCCAAATTCTCAAGGATTAATGTCACGTTTATGACACAACCTTTGGTGCTCCTCAATATAATCCTATAAATAGGATCTTGAGGATGATATTGTACACACTTGAAAGAAAAAAGTTATCTTGTATTGTTTTGTCTTATTTTATACTGTTTCTTTTGTTCTTTATATTATTTCTTTACATTGTTGTTCTGAACTTTATTTTACAACACGTTATCAACATCGAGTTCTAACTAATTGATCATCTCAAAGTTGTGTTAATTTCTCTTCAGAACAAAGTAAGTTATTTGTTATGTTGCTATGTTTTTTTTTGTGAAATCTTCTTTATACGATCATGCTCATTGATAACTCGTTATCTATTACTTTATTGATTCCTAAATACTCTGGTTTACAAATTGTTAATTAATTTTAGTTGTACAATGGTGAAAAAATATATACTGAATATTATTATTATTTCTAACTTTATTATTTTTGTGATAGTTTTCATCATGTTAAATTTATCAAAGTTTGAGTTTGTGCCCTTGATATCTCTGAAAAAATTATCTGTCTCTCGAACCAATTTAGGATTGTGATCGGCGCTAAGGGATAGAACCCCAAAGCAAGCCTTAACAGAAATTTTACAGAAAATTGGGCAGAGTTTTTTCTGTTTTTGGATCTATCCAAAAATTTTTTTGTCTCAACAATCAATAACACAACAATCCATATCGCCAAAACAGGCCATAATATTCGTCCATAGTCTATTCAACTGCAATAATACTAAATCCATCTCCAAATACGAAAATAAGTCTGATACTAGTCTCAAGTCTATAATAATGAAAGAATACTCATGGCTCTAATAAAATGACTATGGAGAGACTCTAAGTGTTCAAAAAAAGAGACCATAACAAATAAATAAACTTCTTGCCCACGCAAAGCAATGTAGGGATCACCAAAAACTGTCAATTCATATGCTCTAGTTAATGAAATCCTCACTAACGTTACCTACTATCTCTGGAAAAAATAGTTGGGAGTGAGTTGCTAGCTCAGTGAGTAATAATACTCAACCACAATCATTTTTATTGGGGACAAGTCAAAAAATATGCTAGCAAGATAATAAGAAAATATCATGAACTAAAATATCCTCTGAGAAACGGTAACAATAATTACTCTTTTCTATTTCATCTAAGCATAATCAATTAAACGTTTGATAATAAAATTTATAAATACTATCATATCAAATCTTATGTTTTGAGAGGTTTTCAAGAATGAATCATGTAATTATTGTGGCTCCCTACCTTGAGAGATAACCAATAACTATGAACCCTTCGTAAAGGAGTCAAATATTACGGTAGATCCCTGTTCAAGAGAAATCGGTAACTATATGCTAGTTTTACCTTTCCACTAAAAAGGGCTGTAATGGTAATATGTAGATACAAGGTGCACTAGGTCTAATGAATCCGCTATTAGCTACAGGATCCATCAAAGTCTGCTCCCATTTATATTTTTCTTTGTAAATGATAAGTACCCGTATAAAAATATCTTTAACATAGTATAAGGCATTTAAATTCTCATCAAATCATGTACTTTTATTTTAGTAATGGAAACCATATCTCAAGTAACGATAAAACATAGCTAGTAATTGTGAGAACATCTAGAATATCGATAAATATCTCAAATATATGTTTATGTATCCTATCAAGTAAGAGACTTGTTCCACATGAAATTTCAAAGTATGCAGCAACACATTACTTATAAAATCATTATTAATCATACAAATTGTGAAAATACAAATTGTGGTAAGGTCACTACTCACAGTACTCTTGTCGAAATACCCAAACTCGTCGCCTCAAGAAATCTATGTCACTTCCTTCGATCAATCTATAATTGCATTATACCGATCTTGAGTTAATTTCTTTATCTAGAATAACTCATAACAAAATTAGAATACCCACTCATTAGGATTTACTTTTTGACACTCAAATAGCCAAAAATATATATATTCTCATTATGAATGACCTAACCACTCCATAGTATTCTAAAGTAGAAGGGCATTCATATAGTTTATTCCCTAGATTATTCATAATACTTTTCTCGTACATGTGAATAACCCTAATTACTAGCATTATTGCCTCAACATTTTTCATTGGTAATGGATTTTTAATACCTAAATTTTTTTTATGAATGCAGGAAATACTTCATACCAGAAAATTCGAAGTCTAAGTTCAAATAATACCTAAAGTATTCAATAAGTGCTTAAGATTTCTTATCGTTAAGAGGTTCTAAAACACCGCATAGAGTTTTTTTTATTTCCTCTCTGCTCTTCTTTTCGACTTTTGTTTTTATTGCTGGCTGCTGTCGATGGTGACTCCCCCTCCCTTCCTATTTGTTTCTTTTCCTTTGATTTTATTGAATTTGATTATTGGGTGTTCTTGAAGGTGTCTTCCATGAATGGAGTGATGAGGTTCGGAAAGAAATAGAAGCTTAGTCCTTGATATATTGGCCCATACATGATTTTAAGACGTGTTGACGAGGTGGCCTATGAGTTGGAGCTACCAGCAGAGTTAGCGTCAGTGCATCTAGTTTTCCATATAATGTTATTGAAGAAGTGTATTGGTGACCCGACTTTGGTTGTTCCGCTGGAGAGCATAGGCATGAAGGATATCCTTACTTATGAGGAGGTACCCTAAAATTCTTGATTGTCAGGTTCGGAAGTTGAGGAACAAGAAAGTAGCTTCAGTGAAAGTCTTGTGGAGGAATCAACTCGTTGAGGGAGCTACATGGAAAGCCAAAACATATATGATGGCTAAATACCCACATTTATTTCCTTCTAGCTACGTCCCAGTTTGAGGTATCACTTTCCTATCTAATACGCTATTCAGCTTCATGTCAAGATCATGTCTCTCAGTCCCTTTCATGTTCTAGCATGTATATATGATTTATGAATTCAGTTCAGTCATGTGTATTAGTCCGGAGTCCGTCACTCTGTTAGATTTCAGCTGTAGATGTTCAATGGTTGGGATTGTAGTTCCTTTCCCCCAGCCTTTCAGTATGTTTACCTCACATTCGAGGATGAATGTTCCATAGGGGGAGATATTGTGATACCTTGGAAGTTCCTAAGGTTGTCCACGGGATTAGAAATGTGATCAACAGAAAAGGTTAGAAAACTATCTAAGGACGACTTGTGGTACAAGTCGGGGAAGGACCAACGAGTCATAGGATGAACCATTGTTTGAGGAATGAGTTACCCTAGATAGAAGGTATGAGTCATCGTACGACCCGTTGTGGGAGATCACGGGTCCTTGTACGACTCGTTAGAAGGATGGAGGAGCTGGATGTGTGAACCACGAGAGCAAACCACGATTCATAGGTTGGTAGTATGACTCGCGGTCAGTGGTCGTAACGATTTCTGGTGCATCAGGTTTGGGAGGAATGAGTCATGGTACGACTTGTTGTGGGAAACAACAAGTCGTGGCCTGCACCCATGGGAAGGGACTGAGGATTTTGGAAGCAGTAATCATGGATGAATCCAACGACTCATCATTTGATGGTAGGAGTCGGGGTCTGAATCGTGGGAAACTTCAGAAGTCAGGGCAAAACAGTGGTGACAACGAGAGCCAACCACGAGTCTTGATATCGAGGTACGACTTGTGGTGTCAGTCGTGACTCCTGGCAGTGTGTAATTTTTTGCGAAATTAGTAAAGGTATTTTTGTAATTTCTAAACTCCTAATCCCTAAACTATGTTGTTTTAAGCTATGAAAAAGGTGTTTTGAAAGGCTTAAAACTATTCTAAATCATTCCTCTCCCATGCATGCAAACTTAGGAGTTTCCCATTAAAGATCAAGCCTAGAATTCTTCAAGTTCTTCTCCAAATATTTTGTGCTTTCAAGGACAAGTGTAGATTCAGTTTTCCCAGGTATGTAAGGCTATGAATGAGGGTTCCTTTCATTCTCATGCTCAAACTCTCCTCAAATTCATGAATCAAGTCTCAATCCAAGTTAAGATCAAAAGGGGTTTTAACCCGATTTTATAATATTCTCTGTCAATTTTTTATGTCTCAATCCTCTTTTTGTTTAAAAGTATATTTGAAGATTCATGGGTAGATTTTAAGCATGTTTTATTACAACTTCATGATTTCAAATTTTAGAAGATTATGCCCAATTATACAAGTTCATGAAAAAGTCAAGCTTATGATTGATGATTTCAAGTATGATGAGATATCTAGTATGTATGAATGTTTACAAATTACCCATGTATGAATTTATAATTTTGATCAATAGAGTCTATTTCAAGTATGCATGATTTTTAGATTTGGACAAGCCCATACAAGACAAGCATGTTTTATGATCTAGCCAAATCTAACAAGATCAAATGATATATATATATTGAAGTCAAGACTCCTCAAATGTATAGATTCAAGTTATGTTCTATAATGTGATTATAAAAGCATTATACATATTTTAGGAGTAGTGTCTAGCACCGAGTAAGCTAGGGTTCCAAGGTTCCCCGGTCTTATAAACTACACGCCAATGTAGGTATATTTTGGGGCTCTCAAGAGAGCATTTTCCCCTGCCCAAGGGCACACCGTGATATCACTCCTTACTTATCCTTTTCCCTGGAAAGGCTTAGGATGACCCTCCTCCACGTGGGCAAGATGTGGGATCATCATGCACTCATACATAGTGGTTGTTAGTTATGACGAGTCTCCCATTGTTTCTCATAATTTCAGTTATGCATGTTTAAGACTTATGATACTATGTTTCAGCAGGTTTGACCAAATGATCAGTTTATAAGCTTTTATGTCTGATTTCTGTTATGGAAAGACATATGATTCTATTTTCAGCTTTGAGTCATTTGATTAAGATATGAGATTCAGATATCAGCATGTAATCCATACTCTCATGATCTTATGATTTATATTATGTGCATGATTTCAGTTATACTTACTCAGCCTGTTTTACTTACCTTACATACTTATCATATTCCAAGTACTGACTGCATACTCTATGCTGTATCATTTCATGATACAGGTTCAGAGGCTCAGACTCATTTTCGCTATTAGCCAGTCTCCACAGCTTAGTCCAGTTCTCTTATTGGTGAGTCCTCATCCTTCGAGGACCTTCAAATTATTGAGTTGTGTTACTTTCTATTTTCAGACTTTTAGTGAGCAAGTTGGGGTTGTTGTCCTATCAGCTCTTCAGTTATGTTATAGTCTTTTCAGACAATATGTAGAATTTCAGTTTTGTCAGTGTTGACTCTATATGGTTGATATATATTCAGGATTTTGCTTATTCATATTTTTAGTTTTCAGCTTTTGCTTGAAGTATGTGCTTTAGTTATCATGTTCATGCCATGGGTCAACTTTGAGCCATTCATGGTTCTAGGTTTCATGTCTCCGCCCAGGCCTATGTTCTGGTGGTGAAAAACTTGATATCAGAGCAAAGGCTTAGAATGTTCTAGGGTGTCTGAATGTCGCGTTGAGTAGAGGCTTTTCTATGGGTGTGAAACGCGCCACACTTATGGGGGAAAGGCTACAAGACGTTTTAGAAAATTTTCTTATTTCATGATCTATGTCATGTGATGAAGTAATTCTTTATCCTTCTAACTCATGCTATACGCGTTTGTGGAATCATGCCTCCATGCCGAGTAAATGGTAGAAGGAACAGAAATGGAAATGGCCATGAAGATGGCAATGGAGATGGGCACCAACAAGCCCTGCCAGCACTAGCAGGTCCTTTTATCGAGCAAGTCTCTCATGTCGAGTTTACAGCGGCTTTTCAGATGTTGGCCTAGGCTTTGACCACTCAGGTCAACCAGCAGGTGGTTTCCCATGTCCCTCAGAATGGGAATGCAGTGGCGACTCGAGTTCGGGACTTCCTCAGGATGAACCACCCAAGTTCCTTGGGTTAAGAGTGGATGAGCAACCGCATGAGTTTCTCAAGGAGATACAGAAGATCACCCAGATTATGGGGGTGAGGGGAGAAGAGAGTGCAGACTTAGCCTCCTATCAGCTGAAGGGGGTTGCTTATATTTGGTACTGTCAGTGGAGGGATGGTAAAGCAGTAGGCGCTATCCCAGTGAGCTGGGATGAGTTCATGACTGCCTTCTTAGACAGGTTTTTCCCTAGGGAGTTGAGGGAAGCAAAAGCGGCGGATCTCATCAACTTGAGGCAGAATAATATGACTGTGCAAGAGTATGCCTTGGAGTTCACCCGACTGTCCAAGTATGTGCTGGAGATGATTGCAGTTCATAGAGCCTATGAATAGATTTGTGTATGGAGTGTCAAATTCGCTGGTTAAGGAGTTTAGGACCGCAATGTTGAACAGTGATTTACACTTCTCTCAATTAGTTATATGCCCAACAGATAGAGGCGGATCAGATGAAGGTAAGAGAGAGAGAGAGAGAGAGGTCAAGAAGGCCAGGACAGGCAGCTTTGGATTTTTCCAGTAGAGGTTCGGTGGCGGACATAGTCAACAGTCCCACCAGAGATCATCATCTCCAACACCGTCATCAGCCAGTGATAGCCAGATCTAGGCGTGATTAGAGGGGAAAGACATCAGGCTCTAGAGGACAGGGGAGCCCAGCGTGCCAGTTTGCGGCAAGTGCGGCAGGAAGCACCTCGGGGAGTGCCTAGCAGGGTCAGGTGCATGTTTTGGGTGACCCTTCAACCAAACAGGGTCATAGTAGAGGCCATGACACAGCCACCAGTTCAGCAGCTCCACCAACACATTTAGCTCAGCAGGGTGCATCCACTAGTGTAGGTGGTGGTCAGCTTCAGAACAGATTTTATGCCCTCTCATCTCGTCAGGAGTAGGAGGTCTCTCCAGATGTGGTCACTGGTATGTTGCGAGTATTTCTTCTTGATGTATATGCATTATTAGATCCAGGGGCTACTTTATCTTTTGTGATGCCTTATGTTGCTATTAGTTTTGGAGTTAGTCCTGAAATCCCATAAAAACCCTTCTCAGTCTCTACTCCAATTGGTTACTCAATTATAGCTCGATGGGTATACTGAAATTACCCTGTCACAGTCCTTCAGAAAGCTACTTCAGCCGATGTAGTATAGTTGGATATGACTGATTTTGATGTTATCTTTAGTATGGATTGGTTTTATGCATGTTATGCCCTCAATGAATTGTAGAACCCATATGGTAGAATTTTGATTTTTGGGTGAGCCAGTCCTAAAATGGAAGGGTAGTTCAACTGTGCCTGTAGGTCACTTTGTTTCCTACCTTAAAGCCAGAACGATGATTTCTAAGGGTTGCATGTGCAATATAGTTCAATTTAAGGATGCTACACTCGAGACCCCGACTCTTCAGTCTGTTCCTTTTGTATGTGAGTATCCGGTGGTTTTCCCAGATAATCTACTAGGAGTCCCTCCCGAGCGGGAGATTGATTTTGGTATTGACCTTCTTCCCGATATGCGGTCTATATCTATTCCTCCTTATAGAATGACTCCATCTAAGTTAAAGGAGTTGAAAGAACAGTTGAAGGATCTCTTGGAAAAGGGCTTTATCAGGCCTAGCAAGTCCTTGTGGGGTGCACCGATTCTCATTGTTCTGAAAAAGGATGGGTCTTTTTGGATGTGCATTGACTATCGGTAGTTGAACAAGGTTACAATCAAGAAAAATATCCCCTCATAGGAATTGATGACTTGTTTGACCAACTTCAGGGTGCTAAGTGCTTCTCAAATATAGACATCAGATTCGGCTATCACCAACTCAGAGTTAGGGAGAGTGATATCCCGAAATAGTCTTCTGGACTCGGTATGATCACTATGAGTTTGTAGTTATGTCGTTTGTACTAATGAATACTCCTACAACTTTCATGGATCTGATGAACAGGGTATTGAAGCCGTATTTGGACATGCTCGTGGTTGTCTTCATAGATGACATTTTCATATACTCTCGGAGCGAGGAGGAGTATGCCGCTCATTTAAGGGTGGTGCTACCGACTCTCAAGGATCACCAACTATTTGCTAAATTTAGAAAGCGTGAGTTTTGGTTAGATTCGATAGCTTTTTTTGTCCATGTAATGTCAAGTGAGGGTGTGCAGGTGGACTCTCAAAAGATAGAACCTGTAAAAAATTAGCTTAGACCAGTTAATCCTTTGGATATCAAGAGTTTCTTGGGTCTAGCTGGCTATTACAGGAGGTTTGTTGAAGGATTTTCATCCATTATAGCTCCGTTGACTAACTTGACCCAAAAAAATTCAAGTTTTAGCGATCAGATGCCTTTGAAAAGAGTTTTTAGGAGTTAAAGACTCGACTCACTTTAGCCCCAGTATTGACCCTACCTGCGGGTATGGATGGATTTGTTGTGTACTGTGATGCCTCTAGGGTTGGTCTTGGGTATGTTTTGATACAGCGTGGTAAGGTCATTATGTATGGTTCTAGACAACTTAAGACTCATGAGAAGAATTACCCGACGCGTGATCTAGAATTGGCAGTGGTGGTGTTTGCGTTGAATATTTGGAGATACTACTTGTAGGATGTGTTTATGGACCACAAGAGCCTATAATATGTGTTCACTCAGAAGGATTTGAATTTGCGACAAAAAAGATAGTTAGAGCTGCTCAAGGACTATGACATGAGTCTCCTTTATTATCCAGGAAAGACAAATGTAGTGGCAAATTCCCTCAGCAGACTTTCCATGGAGAGTGTTTCTCATGTGGAAGATGGAAGGAAAGAGTTGGTGATGGATGTGCATTGGCTTGCACGATTTGGAGTTCGCATTGTGGATTCGACAGATGGTGGTTTCATTATTCAGAATGATTCAGAATCCTCTTTGGTGACTGAGGTCAAGGCTATACAAGATGAGGATCCTATTTTGGTGAAGTTGATAGAAGCAGTTCAACATCAGAAGGTGGAGGTATTCTCCCAAGGGGGAGATGGTGTGCTTCGATATCAGGGTCGTTTATGTATTTCGGGTGTCAATGATGATTTGAGAGAACGGATGCTGCATGAGGCTCATGGTTCCCAATAGTTTAAACATCCAGGTGCTTGTTCGGCTGTCTACTCTGGGGTAATTACTACACGCAAGTGCACGTGGTCGAACAAGTAGTAAAGTGGCTTAAGTAAGCCAAGTATCGATCCCACAGGGACTGGGCTAGGGTACAATCTACTCAAGTGTCACTATACTTTAACTCTAAAAATGCAGACAACAGTGTGAAAAAGAGTTTGGTATTTTGGTTTCTAATTTTATGCTAATTATAAACGAATATACAATTTGAGTTTGAACTATGAATATGAGCATGCTGAGGTTAAATGAACATGTATAGAAACTAATTATCGATACAATGGTTGGTTAATCTTTCCTCCGGTTGCTAGTCAAGAATTATTGCCAATGGATTAAAACTCTCGTATTTAACCCAACTTAAGAATCATGAACCGTCCACCTACATTTCTGTGATTAAACAAAATTCATGTTCTAGCCATACAAAATCGATTCCTTAATTGACTAATACGACTTTCAGGTATATTTCTATCCTGAAGGTAAATCAATTCCCAATTTTCCCAAACTAAGAAGAGATCATATCTTATTGATTCACAACTTTCCAATTTCTTGCTCTCTCGAGTGAAACCAGACTTTTTAGATGTACATTAACGTTGGCCACACATCAATGCAGTAAGAACAAGAATCAATAGAACAACCATGGAAGAAAAGATGAAAAACCCAATTGATCAATAACTACATTTCAATACAATTGTTCTTAACCTTAGCAAGAAGAGGAATTAGCCACTCATTTGTGGATTTTAAACATCGTTAAATGAGTGTTAAACATACAAGCAATTGAATTAAAGAAGAGGGAGATAGAGAAAAACCCTGATAATTTCGTCCCCTCAACTGCCTGTAACCCACGTTCTTGCTCCACCAAGTCAGAATAATTAAAAATGAACCTAAGTATTCTATTTATACTAGTGGGAATTTTTCCCGGAATAACAAGCAACGTGTCACGGAGTGCATCGCGGAGCACTGCCTCCGTGACACGCCACTGACGCGGACCCTTACTGGAAATTGCTTGTCCAGGTAATAAGGCCCAACGTGGCACGGCGTGCAACGCGGGGCTAGGCCAACGTGCCACGGCCCTAACGCGCACCCTCACTGGATTTTGGCCAAAAATTCCTATCTAGGCAGAAGGCATCTGTGATGGCAGCGTGACACGGCTCCATCGCGGAGGCCCTTTAATTTGTGCCTTCAAATGCTTTTCCACTTGCTAACATCCGAGTCCAACCCCAATATCTCCCAACACGCATTTTAGCTTCCCAAAATTATATTTCACCTGCAAAACAACGCTAATCGTGTTGGTTAGTATAAATTCACATTTTATTATCAATCGCATGAGAATGTATAAACATTGATAGATAAACAAGGCTAAAATGACACCTTTGAGTATCACTTGGGCATATAAATTTGCCCAAGATCACTCACACCAAGATGTACCGTGACCTACGGGAATTCTATTGGTGGAATGGCATGAAGAAGGACATAGCAAAGTTTGTGGCTAAGTGTCCGAACTGTTAACAAATGAAAGTGGAGCATCAGAGACCTAGAGGAATACTACAAGACATTAGTATCCCCACTTAGAAGTGGAAAGAGATCAATATGGACCCCATCACAGGGTTGCCTCACATTCGTCAACAGTATGACTCTATATGGGTGGTGGTAGACAGGTTGACCAAGGCAACTTATTTCCTATCTATCAAAACTATCGATCCAGCTGAGGACTATGCTAGATTATATATTCGAGAGTTAGTTTGGTTGCATGGAGTTCCCTTTTTCATCATTTTCGGATATCGGTACTTAGTTTACTTTGCAGTTTTGGAGATTATTCCATAAGGGACTTGGTACTCAGGTCTAGCTTAGTACAACTTTTCATCCGCAGATAGATGGTCAGGACGAGCGGACCATTCAGACTCTTGAGGATATGTTGAGAGACTGTGTTATTGACTTCAAAAGATAATTGGGATGATTATTTACCTCTTACTGAATTTTCTTTCAATAGTTACAACTCCAGTATTCAGATGGCTCCGTTTCAGGCTCTTTATGGGCTGAAGTGTTGATCGCCTATTGGTTGGTTCAAGGTAAGAGAAGCTACATTGATAGGGCCAGATTCGGTTCATGAGTCCATGGAGAAAGCTCAGCTCATAAGGGAAAGGCTGAAAATAGCTCAGTCATTAAAACTCATATACGGATGTTGGGCGGAGAGAACTCGAGTTTGAAGTTGATGATTGGGTGCTCTTGAAGGTGTCTCCCATGAAGGTAGTGATGAGGTTCGGAAAGAAAGAGACGCTTGGTCCCTGATATGTTGGCCCATATAGGATTTTGAGACATTTTGGCAAGGTGGCCTATGAGTTGGAGCTGCCCACGGAGTTAGCGCTAGTGCGTCCAGTTTTCCATGTATCGCTATTGAAGAAGTGTACTGGTGACCCAACTTTGGTTGTTCCATTGGAGAGAATAGGAATGAATGATAGTGTTGTGCCCGCAAGTGTACGGGTCGTACAAGTAATATAGTGACCCTTTTTAAGAGCCGGATGTCGAACCCATAGGGACTGGACCAATTCAGCTAATTATCAAGTTCAAGTGTGATATTAACTTTCACAAGTGTTGATTATAGACTTTTTCGATGAATTTTAATTAAGTTTAGGGGTGGTCATCGAAGTACTCTGAAAACATTCAAGGAGCAACTAGAGTTAAAACCGGATAATCATGCGATACTAAGCTTTGTAATGGTTTAAGTATGGAATTATCAATTGTCGTCTCACATGATTACAATTGCATGTTCATGGTCTTTCGAGCCTCTAAGCACGACAAACTAGCCTCACAACTACATCATTGAGCGCGGATGTGACATTCTAGTTCGTGGGCAATTCATTTACATGGATATGGTTTACGGGGTTTATGCTCTTGATCAGGGACTTTCGTACCTCCAATCATTTAACCAAACTTAGATTCACAACTACTTCTACGAGTGTTGATGTGATAATTCTAAGTTGGTGTCTAACTCATCCCGTTTTATTAACCAAGCAAGGCAAATTAGGTATAATTTCTTATCCTAACTGCGAATTATATCATAAGATACAAACTTGCTCCCTACATTCTTTGTTCTTGCCTAGGTTTACTTTATCAAGCTTTAATCTAGGTATAACGTGTGTGTTTTCATGGTGATCAATCATAAAAACAACCATAATTAAGAATGTAAGACAAAACAATAATTAATAACTTAAAACCAAAACAAATTCATGTATTCACAATCATATCTTGTGGCTTCAACCCTAGAGGGAAGGTTCTAGCCACTCATGTTCGTATAATTACAAGAAAACATTGTTAAAGTAACATACTTACAAGAATTGGTAGAAGAGAAGATGAAATTGAAGAACCCTAGGTGAGTTCTCCCACTTCTCCCTCACTCCTTAGCAGTTTTTCAGAAATATTACGTGACTAAATGATTTTAGGAGCTAAGGGACCTATTTATAGTAAATGAGAATTGTACAAAATTATTCCCGACATGGAATAGCTCTATGGCACGGAGGTTATCGCGCCAATTTGCCTCTGTGACAAGGAGGCGTCGCGTAGGCATTCTGGAAAATCAAAACAGTCGCCTAAGCAGCCCTTGCCGCGTTTGGCAGCATGTCACGCTGTTTGTGCAGCGCGCTAGGGGCCGTGGCACGCCATGGTCACACAACCTGCCTGCTGTGGCACGTTGCCAACGTGTAGGTTGGCTGTTTCGCGCATCCTCCTTGCCGACGCTCGTGTTTTACTTCCGATTCCATGCCTCCACTTCACAACTCATAGATTAGTTCCTAAATATCATTTTAAACCTACAGAAACAAGAACTAATCATATTGGTTAGTATATATATTTACATTTACATAAAATACATGAGAATGCATATAATTAAGTCGATAAACAAGACAAAACTAAGTTATAAAGCATCACTCGGGCATGCTATTTTGCCAGAGATCACCTACCCCACACTTAAAGCCTTGTTCGTCCTCGAACAACCCTTTTACATCTCATGTAAATGAAGACTCGCACATAACTAATTTAGCAAGACAACTCAAGCTACGACTACAATGATTGTTTAAGATAGCAAGTTATCAATAGAGCATGCACGATGTAGTCATTGAAATGAAATACAACTATGTTAAGACTTCCTAACCTCAAGAATCAACTCTCAATCTTAGCAAACTCATGCAAATCAACCGATCAAGAAATCCGACATGAATGTTATCTTTCATTAAACATGTGCCCTCATAACAAGAGAGTTACCCATTTTTACTCACAAAATTTTCAAATCACAACATGTATGGGTATATGAATAAAATTACGCTCACTCTCTCAAAGAATTCACATGCATCATGTAGTGAACCATAAGCTTGCCCTTAGTGTTTTACTCCGCTAATTTAAGGATGTACGAACGTAAGATCAAGTAGGACTTAATGGGTTGTAATGTAAGCTAAGGGACGGATAGGTACTATTCTGGCCAGTAACAGTGACTATCTTTCCCCAAGTGCTTTTAATACATCCAACATTCATTAAGGACATCTCTTTTCTTACTTCCTCCTCATTCTTTTTAATCTTGAATTTTCTCTTCTTGTTCCCATTTCTTTAAGCACACTCAGCTTAGTAGTAAGGAGTACTTAAGCAATTTTTTTCATTCATTTATTTACTTACTCCCTACTAATAATCAACCATTTTCACACAAGTGCACCTTTTTCCTTTTCTCAACTTTCACAACTGCTATTTCTCTTTCTTTTTCACGCTTCTCACTCCTTCACTCTTTGAAATTTTTCACTTAAGCGCTTCGGAGTTTTAGATCAAATTCAAGGCTAATGAAAGAAAAAGGATTAAGCTTATGTTGTAGCTATCAAAGAATAGGCTCAAGGCTCAATGGAGCTCACTAGGATTCAACATTCAAGGTAGGTAAAGTGAGGGATAAAAATTAGGTTCATGCAAAGAAATGCCTAAATCATCTCCTACAGTCCAAATCCTTCATTTCATTTTATATACACACCAGGCAAGTTCTAGACATTCCATAATAGCACAGAATATTCGAAAAACTTACACTCACAGCACATGCTCAATTCAAGACACATTCAGCAAACTCTTACTCAGCTAATCACAAGAATTCAAAATTAAGCTTCAATCACAGCGAGTCCAATTCAAGAGCTTAAGTGTCTTAACCAAAGTTATACACTTCTTACATGCTTCAACACTAACCACACTTGTATCTTACACTCATGTATAGCACATAACAAGAACATCAAGCCATCAATTAGCTACAGGTTCAAAAACCAAAGCCTATTGACTAATTTTCCTCAAGACGGTCCTCATCCATCCATCGTCGGAAATAGTCTCTAACTATGACTAAAAAAATTATATACAGACAAAGAAAATTTTTATTATTCTTCGGTTCAAAGACCCCCGTCGGAAAAGAACCGACAAGAAAAACCAACGGGTGATGAAGTCATGCTTGACTCACAAAATTTTTTTTCAAATATTTCTCAGAAGCATTACATTCACCAAAAATTGTTAAGCACAAAAATTTTAAAATTTTCCTCACCCCACACTTGAATCATGCTATGTCCCCATAGCATCAAATTAAAATTAAACAAGATGGGAAATACTCACTGAGGCCTCTAGGCCTAGCTAAAAGCATGCTTTCCTTCAAATTTTCACAAGTGGGTGTTTGACCCCGCACTTTTTATCGTCCATGCTTCTTAGCTTCCTCCTCCACGGGTACTCAAACTTCCCCTCCATCTATGCTTAACTTTCCACCAAAACAACACAAGATGAAAAATAAATAAAATCAACACAAATGCAAGAAATTAAAATGGTACCCTTGGGTTGCCTCCCAAGCAACGTTTTATTTTACGTCGCGACATGACGTATCAAGTTTCACCACTTTTTCCTCCACCTTGAGGATATGAATCTCACCCCTAATTTCTTCTCTAGTTTCCTCTTATGCTCTAGGGGTGGTGGTGAAAAAATGATAGGACCAAGCAGTAGATGTCGCCTTTTGTACTTATTGGCCCTTAAGTAAGCGAAGTCATTTTGTCTCTCCGAGTCAGCAAATTTCAGAATATATGGGACTTGGTCCTCCTCTAGACATTTCTCTATAAGCTTGGAAGACTCTATTTCTAGGTTGTCAACCAAACTTAATGTCGAAAAATGCTTCGAGTGGGGTCCAATCCATCTCAACTCTGGAACTGCATTGTGCTTGACCTCTTACTTGTATACACCTTCTCCGCATCAACATCTATCTCTCCATTAATGTCAAATGGGGGATACTCTATCTCTTCTTCCATGAATGGATTTTCCATATGTGTGAGACCATCACGGGGACTCTCAAGAGCTTCTAATTGTTGAGCTTCTTCCAAGAACTCACCCTTTTCTTCTCCTTGTAATCCCTCTTGAGTATTGCATAAAATTGTTACTTGCAAATCAGCGCAAGCTTCAGCCTCAACCATCATCTCTGTGATCTTGGAACTTATCATTTCTAAGACCTCTCCATTTTCCTTAGTTTGAATTCCTAATACTTCCATCTGCTCCCTCATTGCTTCTGTCTACTCAAGGACCTGTTTCAACATGTTTTCTATTTGAGCTTGGTGTTCTAAGTCCTCATTTTCATCATTCCTGTACTCATCAAAAACAACAGAAGAATAATAGTAGGGGCTTGGGGGAGGGGAGTATGCATTCAGACAGCCATCCCAATGGCCATCTTGACCACCACATATATTGCACGTGTTACAGTTTTGCCACAAGTGGGGTCCTCTAATATTCAGACAGGACTCACTAAAATATGAATATCTACCATTCAACCCATTTGTGTTCCATGATGTCATGTCAAGAAGGGTATCAGACTAAAAACTAAAAATAAAATAAATTTTGAAACTAATAATTTTTTTTCAACACTTATGGAAATTTAAAGTCACACAAATTAGGTATAATTTCTTATCCTAACCGCGAATTTTATCGTAAGATACAAACTTGCTCCCTACATTCTTTGTTCTTGCCTAGGTTTACTTTCTCAAGCTTTAATCTAGGTGTAACGTTGTGTTTTCAAGGTGATCAATCATAAAAACAATCATAATTGAGAATGTAGGACAAAACAATAATTAATAACTTAAAACCAAATTAAATTCATGTATTCACAATCATATCTTGTGGAAAAATGGAAAAAATAAGATTGAGACAGTTATGAATTCCATTCAGTTTCCTTTACTTGATTGAACAACCTTAGAGGGAAGGTTCTATCCACTCATGTTCATATAATTACAAGAAAACATTGTTAAAGTAATATACTTACAAGAATTGGTAGAAGAGAAGATGAAATTGATAAACCCTAGGTGAGTTCTCCCACTTCTCCCTCACTCCTTAGCAGTTTTTCAGAAATATTACGTGACTAAATGATTTTAGGAGCTAAGGGACCTATTTATAGTAAATGAGAATTGTTCAAAATTATGCCCGGCATGGAATAGCTCCGTGGCACGGAGGTTATCGCGCCAATTTGCCTCTGTGACACGGAGGCATCGCGTAGGCATTCTAGAAAATCAAAACAGTCACCTAAGAAGCCCTTGCCACATTTGGCAGCATGTCACGCTGCTTGTGCAGCGCGCTAGGGGCCGTGGCATGCCATGGTCGCACAGCCTGCCTGCCGTGGCACGTTGCCAACGCGCAGGTGGGCTGTTTCGCGCATCCTCCTTGCCGACGTTCGCGTTTTACTTCCGATTCCATGTCTCCACTTCACCAACTCATAGATTAGTTCCTAAAAATCATTTTAAACCTACAAAAACAAGAACTAATCATGTTGGTTAGTATATATATTCACATTTACATAAAAATACATGAGAATGCATATAATTAAGTCGATAAACAAGACAAAACTAAGTTAAAAAGCATCACTCGGGCATGCTATTTTTCCCGAGATCAGATAGCCTTACATATGAGGAGGTACCCCTTGAAATCCTTGATCATTAGGTTTGGAAGTTGAGGAAT
Source organism: Datura wrightii (assembly GCA_035772735.1). NCBI lineage: Eukaryota > Viridiplantae > Streptophyta > Magnoliopsida > Solanales > Solanaceae > Datura > Datura wrightii. The sequence goes on from JASDFA010000016.1 coordinate 128,162,645, forward strand.
GTTGCGCCCCAGCGCACGCGGTCATACAGTAATATAGTGGCTCTTTCAAGAGCCAGATGTCGAACCCATAGGGACTGGACTATTTCAGCGAATTATCAAGTTCAAGTGTTATATTAAATTTCACAAGTGTTGATTTAAGAGTTTTTTTTTGTTTAAATTAAATCTAGAACTGATCAAAAAATAGTCGGAAAATAATAACAAGAAGCATCTAGAGTTAAGGCCTGACAATCATACAATGCTACAAGTCATAATAGTTCAAGTATATGAAATTCAGTTGTTGTCTCATAGAGTCAAAATGCAGTGTTCATGATCTTTTGAGCCTCTAAACACAACAAACTAGTCTCACACCTACACCATTGAGCGGGGATGTGAGTCCTAATTCGTGAGCACTTTAACACCATGGATGTGATTTACGGTTTTTTATGCCCTTGATTATGGACTTTTGTACCTCTAATCATTTAATATGACTTAGCTTCACAACTACTTCTATGAGCGGTGATGTGACAATCTAAGACGGTGTCTATCTATCATCCCGTTTAATTAACCAAGCAAGGCAAATTAGGTATAGTTTCTATCCTAACCGCAAATCTTATCGTAAAGACGAGAACTTGCTCCCTGCATTCTTGTGTTCTAACCTAGGGTTACTCTTCGAGCTTTTGCCTAATCTTAACAAGCATGTTTTCATGGTGATAAAGCATAAGAACAACAATAATTAAGAATGCAAGATAAAACAACAACCAAAACTTGAACCAAGATGAAAATCATGCAATTACATTCATATCATATGGCCTCACCCCTAGAGGAAGGGTTTTTGCCACTCATGTTCATACAAATACTCGAAATCATGTTTAAAAGTACTTAGAATGTTAAAAGAGAATGAAAAACCTTGAACCCTAGGCGTAGTTCCTCGCTTTTCCCTTCGCTCCTCTCTGCTTTCCCATAATTTTTTTTCGTGATAAACTTTTTAGAATCTAAGGGTCCTATTTATACTTAATGAAAATATGCAAAATCTGGCTGTGGGTGAATTGGCTCCATGTCACAGACCTGGTCACACCAATTTACCTCTGTGACATGGAGCAAACGCGTGAGGCTACTGGAATTTCTGGCAGTGGCATATCATGGCAGTGTGCTAGGCGCATTGCCCAACGTGGCACAACAGCCATCGCGCAGGCCGCAGGGCGTGGCACGGCGCCATCGTGCGCTGCTGCTGCTGCTTTTCCCCTTGCCAGCGTTCACATGCCCTTGCGTGGAATGGCAGTGAACGCAGCACAGGGCCAGCTTGACACGCTGCCTGGAGCGCCCTTACACCAGCGTGGCATGTTGGGTGGCACGACCTTGACACCATGTTGATTTCTTCATGCGACTTCTTTGCAATCACTTTCATGCTTTCCTTTTGTGCATTAAACATCATTTTCAGTCCCTCATAAGCATAATTCACCTACAAAACATGGGCTAATCATATTGGTTAGTTCCGGCCCACAATTAAACATAAATACATAAGAATGTAATTAATTAAATAGACAAACATGGCTAAATTCAAGTTATAAAATAGCACTTGGGCACGTAAATATGCCCAAGATCACTATCCCACACTTAAAGACTTGTTCGTCCTCAAACAACTCTATTACACCTCATGCATACAAAGAACTCACACATAACTAATTGAAACAAGATGATTCAAGCTATGACTATACCGATTATTTCAGATAGCAAGTTTAAAATAGATCATGCAATATCTCACTATTAAAATTCCATATAACTAAGTTAAAACTTCCAAGCCTCAAGAATTAGCTCTTAAACTCAGTAAATTCATGAAAATCAACTAATTTTAAGACATCCAACATGAATTTTATCCTTCATCAAACATGTTCCCTCACAACAAGAGATTTACTCATTTTCATTCACAAGTTTTTAAATTATAACATGTATGGTTATATGAATAAGAAATAAGCTTAATCTCACAAAGAATTCACATGCAACATGTATTGACCCGTAAGCTTGCCCTTAGTGTATTACTCTGCTAATTTAGGAATGTTTGAAAGTAAGATCAAGTAGGACTTTGTGGGTTGTAATGTAGGCTAAAGGATGGATACGTACTATTCTAGCCAGTAATAATGACTATCTTTTCTAAGCGCTTTTAATACATCACACTTTCATTACGAATATCTATCCTCTTACTTCACCTTTATTCTTTTCAACTCCCATTTTTCTCTTTGTCCCCCCATTTGATTAGGCACACTTAGACTATTAGTAAGGAGTACTTAAGCAATTTTTTCGCTCTTTTCTTCTTTTACTCCCTACCAACACTTCTGTATTTTTAAACAAGTGCACCTCTAGTCTTTCCTTCAACTTCCACAACTAATGTTTTCCTTCTTCTTCCAACTTCTCACTCCTTAACTTCTTTTGCATTTTCACTTTAACGCTTAGGAGTTTTGAATCAAATTCAAGGATATTGAAAAGAAAGGATTAAGCTCATATTGTGGTTAGCAAAGAATAGGCCAAAGGCTCAATGGGGCTAACTAGGATCATATATTAAAGGTAGGTAAAGCGATGGATAATAAAAATTAGGCTCATTCAAAAAAATGCCTAAATCATTTCCTACAATTAACATCCCTTATTCGTTTTGTATACACACCAGACAAGTTCTATACACTACACAATAGCATGGAATATTCAAAAACCTTGCACTCATAACACATGCTCAATTCAAGACAATTTAGTAGACTCTTAACTCAGCTAATCACAAGAATTTACAATTAAGCTTTTAACATATCGAGTCACATTCAAGAGTCTAGGTGTCTCAAACAGAGTTATACAATTGCTAAACTTGCTTCAAAATTTACAACACTTTCATCTCACAATCGTGTACAGTACATAACAAGAATATCATGCTATCAATCAGCTAGGGGTTCACAACAAAAACCTATTAACTAATTTTCCCTTAAGATGGTCATCATCCATCCATCATTGGGAAAAGTCCCTAACTAAGACTAAAACCCTTATGTACAAACAAAGAAAAAAATTATTTCTCGGTTCAAAGTGCCCCTCTTCGGGAAAAAACTAAAAAAAAAACCAAAGGGTGGTGAAATATGCTCAACTCAAACTTTTTTCATCAAACAATATTATACCAAGCACCAACTTTACCCAAATTCACTAAGGACAAAATTCAAAAATTTAAAATTTCCCTCACCCAACACTTGAATTATACTATGCCCCCAAAGCATCAAATAAAATCAACACAGGGGTGAGAAATGCTTCCTGAGGCCTCTATGCCTAGCTAACTATATATTTTTCTGCATTGTTGAAAATGTGGGTCACCGACTTCACACTCATCTTTTGTCATGCTCCTTATATTTTTCTTCCATAGGTACTCATAGTTTCTCTGAATTTGTGCTTATTCAACAAAACAAACAACAACAAGTGAAGAACAACAAAAGTTCAAGCAGCGCCTAATTTTACGTCGCAACATGACATGGACTATCCTTTTTAGGATATCCTTAAACAATTATTCCCTATCGAGAACCATCTTCTCCTTTTTTTGTTTTTATAGGAAACATCCTCCACTTTTCTCCTCTCTTCTTCCATCTTCTTTTCCAATTTTCGCCCTCATCAAACTCGGGCTGAGTTGTCAGTATATCTTGCAACAATGGACCCATGAAATCTACCACCCCACACTTAGCATCTGACAACATACTCATCTTATGAAGATATATGTAGTGTGTGGGTGGGTTGAGCTCTTCGTAGACTTTGAAGAGCTCTTCTTCATCATTGACCCTCATTTTTAGGGTACCTACTCTTACATTTATGACAGCTCCTCCTATTGCCAAGATTCATCCAAAGATCAGGGGTACCTTATCATCAACCTTAAAATCAAGAATTATAAAGTCAGCAGGTATAATGAATTTACCCACTTTGATGAGAAGGTCCTCAATAATTTCTTTAGGAGCCACTGTGGACTTGTTCGCCAACTACAACATTACTCTTGTGGGGCTCGGCTTACCCAATCCTAGAGTGTTAAACAGAGATAGGGGCATTAAATTGACTGCTACCCCTAAATCACACAGGGCCCTTATAATGTCAGCTTCACCAATTTGTACGGGGAAGGTGAAACTCCATGGGTCCTTGAGCTTTTTCGGCATCTTGCTCATCACCCTGTAGCTGCACTCCTCAGTAAGTGCCACTGTCTAGACATCCACCAACCTCACTTTGTTAGCCACCAGGTATTTTAAGTACTTGGCGTATTTTGGCATTCCCTGCAAACATCAAGTAAAGGCAAATTGATGTGAAGTTCTTTGAAAATATCAAAGAACTTTTTAAAGCATTCTTCCTCCTTGCTCTTTTGAGCCTTTATAGGAATGGTGGTGGTGGTATTTGTGCTGGAGGCAATGATGATTATGCATTGTGTTTGCTAGCACTCTGGTTATCTCCTCTGTTAGTGGATGGACCCTGTCTAACTAGCTCTGGCTGCACCTCATTTTTCTTTTCTTTTGGTGGTGCATCAGCCAACTGCTTTCCACTCCTAAAAATGATGGCATTGACCTGTGGGGGGTTTGTACTGGTATCATTGGGTAACCCTCCCTGAGGTTCTGTATGCTGCACAGCTGCCAGCTGACCCATCTGCTTCTCTAAATTTCGGGTGGCCATCTGCTGGTTTTTCAGATCTAAATCCATCATTGCTTGATTCTCTGCCAGTTGGGTCTGAGTATCCATGATTTTCTGCATCATCTCCTCAATGTTGCTACTTCTTGACTGGCCACTATTCTATCTATTCTGCTGCTGCTGAGACTGCTGGCAGCTTTGACTCTGATTACCACCCCAAGAGAAATTTGGGTGACTCTGCCAATTCTTATTATAGGTGTTCCTATAAGTCTAATTGTTTCTCAGAACATTTCCTACAAAGTTGACTGATTTAGGATTGACCTCGCAAGAGTCTGCATTGTGCCCATTATTGCCACAAATTTCGCACTAGCTAGAAGCCTGTTGAATTGCATTCATCATCCCTGTGGTTGGTTCATACTCAGTTTGCTGAACTTAGTCATCATCTGATGCTACAATGACGCTAGCTGTGTTTCCAAGGCATTGACACTGTCCACTTCTATCAGCCCTGTTGCTCTCTTTCCTGCCCCTCTTGATGATTCCCTATGCCACTCTGGATTTCCTTGAGCAATTCTGTTTAGTAGTGTGTATAGCTCATCATATGTCTTCTCCAGTACTTGCCCACCCGATGCAGAGTCTAATAAGATTTTCGTATGTGGGTCTAGACTCTCTAAAAAGGTGTGGGCTAACACCTCATTGGACTGCTGGTGATGGAGGTAGTCTCTCAACAATGACTTAAACCTTTCCCAAGCCAAATACAAATTCTCCTCCGACCACTGTTTGAAACTTAAAATTTTGCTTCTGAGCTTGGTAGTCTTGCCTGAGGAGAAGAATCTGATGAGGAACTTCCTTGATAGGTCATCCAAAGAAGTAATGAAATTCGATGGCTCAGCCTCTAACTACCTCTTTGCCTCTCCCAATAGTGAAAATGGGAAGACGGTGATTTTGACATAGTCAGTTGACACTCCGATGGGGATAAAAGTGTCACTGATCTCCAAAAAGCTATGGAAGTGCTGCTGTGGGTCCTCATGAGTCATTCCAATGAACTAGCCACTAGAATGTAATAGCTGCACCATGTTCTGTTTCAGCTCAAAGTTCCCTCCTGGCTCCGATTTGCGGATACTAGAGGTTACATTTGTCACTAGTGGGATTGCAACTTCACGAACTGGTAAGGATACCATTGGTTCAGGCAACAACTCTTCTTGCCCCGCTGGTGGATGCTATTGTAACTGCTCCTGTAACCTCTTTATCTTACGCTCTAGAGCTTCTCTCTGGAGCAAATGTAATCGGCGTTCCGGCTCCAACAAAGGTTCTACCAACTCTCTATTCCTTGCCAGTTCTGCAAGGACAACCTGTTATGTGCAATAGAACAGACTAAGACCAAGTTTGTCAACACTTAAGAAAATAAAAATCACACAAAAACTAAAAATTTTCTAAATGCTGCCAGTCCCCAGCAACGACACCAAAAACTTATTGCGCCCCAATGCACGCGCAAGTGTACGCAGTCATACAAGTAATACAGTGGCTCTTTTAAGAGCCGGATGTTGAACCCACAAGGACTGGACTATTTCAGCAAATTATCAAGTTCAAGTGTTATATTAAATTTCACAAGTGTTGATTTAAGAGATTTTGGTTGTTTAAATTAAATCCAGAAGTGATAACAAAATAATCGGGAAACAATAACAAGAAGCATCTAGAGTTAAGGCCTGACAATCATGCAATGCTACAATTCACAATGGTTCAAGTATATGAAATTCAGTTGTTGTGTCACAAAGTCAAAATGCAGTGTTCATTATTTTTTGAGCCTCTAAACACAACAAACTAGTCACACACCTACATCATTGAGCGGAGATGTGACGTCCTAATTTGTGAGCACTTTAACACTATGGATGTATTTACGGGGTTTTATGCCCTTGATTATGGACCTTTGTATCTCTAATCATTTAACCTGACTTAGGTTCACAACTACTTCTATGAGCGGTGATATGATAATCTAAGATGGTGTCTAGCTATCATCCCGTTTAATTAACCAAGCAAGGAAAATTAGGTATATTTTCTATCCTAATCACAAATCTTATCATAAAGACAATAACTTGCTTCCTGCATTCTTGTGTTCTAACGTAGGGTTACTCTTTTGAGCTTTTGACTAAGCTTAACAAGTATGTTTTCATGGTGATCAAACATAAGAACAACAATAATTAAGAATGCAAGACAAAACAACAACCAAAACTTGAACCAAGGATGAAAATCATGCAATTACATTCATATCATGTGGCCTCAATCCTAGAGGAAGGGTTTTAGCCACTCATGTTCATACAAACATTTGAAATCATGTTTAAAAGTGATGTACTTACAAGAATATTGAAAGAGAATGAAAAAACTTGAACCCTAGGTGTAGTTTCTCACTTCTCTCTTCACTCCTCTCTGCTTTCCCAAATATTTTTTCATGATTAAATTTTTAGAAGCTAAGGGTACTATTTATACTTAATGAAAATATGCAAAATCTGGCCGTGGGTGAACTGGCTCGGTGTCACGGACCTGGTCGCTCCAATTTGCCTCTGTGACATGGAGCAAACGCGTGAGGCTACTAGAATTTCGAGCTGTGGCATGTCATGGCAGTGTGCTGTGCGCGTTGCCAGCGTGGCACAACAACCATCACACAGGCCGCAGGGCATGGCACGATGCCATCGCGTGCTGCTGCTGTAGCTTTTCCCCTCGCGCGTGCGCCCATGCCCTTGTGTGGAATAACAGTGAACGCGACACAGGGCCAGTGTGACACGCTACCTGGCGTGCCCTTATGCCGGCGTGGCAAGTTGGGTGGAACGACCTTGATACCATGTTGATTTCTTCATGCGATATAACACAAAAACTTTCCTAGACCAGACTTAGACATTTCTAGAAAAATGCCGCAGAAAAATCAAAAAAAAAATTCTCAAAATGATTGAGACAACGAGTCGTGGTTAGCTCCAACAACTCGTTGTGTCAGTCGTGGCCACCAGGTCTTGGCCACTTAGGAACCAGCGAGACAAGGAGCGACCCATTATGAGAAACAACTAGTGGTCCTATCAGTCATGGTTTTCCCCAGCCCAGAAATCATTCCCAGGACCCCACGACTCAACCAACGAGTCATTGTTAGAAATAAAGACCCGTTGTGAGAGTCGTCGGGTGAAGTCTCTGAAATCCCCCTTCCAGTGAAGACGAGAGGAAACAACGACTTGTCGTTTTCCCCAATGAGTCGTTGTCAGCACCGTTGTTTTAACTTAGGCATTTTTAAAAAAATCCCTCCAGTGAACCTAATGATTGGACACGACGACTCATTGGTCGTTGTGTCACCTGTTGCTTGGGCTTCCAGTTTTCCTTGCCTAGTGGCCATGGGAGGAACCAACGACCCATTGGTTCATCCAACGAGTCATGGTGACCCCCATTGCAGTCCAGTGACTTCTAATCCCAGACAGTGGAACCAACAAAAGGTCCCAACGAGTCATGGTCTCAACCAATGACTCATTGAGTGACCCATTGGGACCCAGTCGACCAAATTTCAGATTAAAATCCCAGGGTTACTTTAATTTTCCACCTACTTAGTCCCTAAACTACGTCGTTTTGTGTCAAATCAGAGGCTTTATAGGGTGGAAACCAATGGTTTCTCTCATTCTTTTCTCATCTCTCATTAGTTAAGCGTAAAGTCCCTCTCAGAAAAGCTCAGAGAAGAAGTTAGAAATAGTGATTCTTCTCAGATTTCTCAAGGAACTCTCTCAAGGATCATCACCAAGTATGTGGAAATTCAAAAAGGGAATAGTTCTTCCCTTGTGTCCCCCAAAATTCTTCCTATTTCTTTATCAGTTCTAGCCCTGAAACTATCGTATGTTAAGAAATTATTAGTCAGACTTTGTTTAATTCATATGGAATATTATTGTAATTGTAGATTTTTTCCACCAGTTTGTGACTGTATTAGTGCTTGTCCCTGTAAAGTAAATTCTAGCCCTAGCTCTTGAATGCAGAAAACTAGAATCTCACAATAGTGCTTAAATATCGAAATTATGCTTGAATTTATTAGTGTTGGGGACTCTCTGTTATTAGTTGTATTGAAACTCAGTCAGACTATTGTCAGTTCAGTTTCAATAAAAATGTTAGAATATCCAGTGTTAGTCAGAAATGTTAGCTGATCAGTTTGACTACAGAAATTCCTGAGGTGTCAGTAGTGCCTCTCAGTTATCAGAAATAGTTCCAGTATCAGTTTTAGTGGTTATTTAGGAGGTCATGACACTGTCAGATAAGAAGCTCTGACCAGCCTTAGGAACTCAGCTTTAGAATTACAATTTGTTCTTTCGACAGTTACTACGCTTCCAGATAAGCAGCTCTAACCAGTCTTAGAACCCAGTTACAGAATTTGGTCCGATAAGACTCTCAGGGTGCTTCCAGATAGGTATTCCTGACTTGTCTTGGGCCTCAGTTTCGATCTATCAACTTAGTATTCAGTCTAGGACTATCCATTGGGAGTAGGACTTAGCACCGAGTGGACCATGGTCCTAGTGCACCCAGGTTTCCAGAACTACATTGCCATTGTAGTTTATTTTTATTGGCCTCATGGCCCAAGACCTGTGATCACCCAGTTCATTCCTTTATACCCTGGCAAGGTATATTGGGTCCTACCGATGGGGTGTATACATCGAACTCCACGTCTAGCTCACGTGGTTATATGTCGGTTATACTCTCCCATTAGTCAGCTCAGTTCAGTCTCAGATTAGTCAGTTCAGATCAGTTTATATCACTATCTCAGATTTAGGGCATGTCCTTGACCATCAAACAAGGTCATTTAGACCATCTCAATTTATTACAGTTATTCAATTTTAGCAGTTTTAGTTGGTCATTGCATGTCTTCTCAATTCAGCATTTTTACTCCTTGTGTATGGTTTTTCTCACTTACTCAGTACATTCAAAGTACTGATGCATAACTTTTATGCTGTATCATTTTATGATACAGCTGCAGGATCTCAATCACAGCCTCGTTAGCAGATCATTCTCAGAAGATTCCAGTTGCACCGTTGGTGAGTCCTCATCCTTCGAGGGCAAAGATCATTTTATTTAGTTATATTTTAACTTATTTATACTTGGAGTTAGCTGGGGGCTTATTCCAGCAACTCATCAGTTGTAGTGGCTTTCAGACACAGACTTGGTTTCAGACTTTCAATTTTGTTCAGATGTCTTAAACATTTATGTTTCAGCTTTATCCTTATAAATGTTTTATATTTTACTTTAAAGCTTCCGCTATATGCATATGTTTACTCAGAATGCCAGTGTATGATAGACCAGGGGTTGACTTGGGATTACTTGTGAATTCAAGTACTGTCCGTCTAGGGTGTAGACTCGGGGTGTGACATGCGACTTCTTTGAAGTCACATTCATGCTTTCCTTTTATGCATTAAACATCATTGTTAGTCCCACATAAGCATAATTCACCTACAAAACATGGGCTAATCATATTGGTTAGTTCAGGCCCATAATTAAACATAAATACATGAGAAAATAATTAATTAAATGGAGAAACATGGCTAAATTCATGTTCTAAAATAGCACTTGGGCACATAAATATGCCCAAGATCGAGGAAAAAAGAAGTAACCTTAGTGAAAGTCTTGTGGAGGAATCAACTCATAGAGGGAGCTACGTGGAAAGCCAAATCAGATATGATGGCTAAATACCCACATTCATTTCCTTCCAGCTCCGTCTCAGCTTTAGGTATTTCTTTCCACTCTAATACTCTATTCAGTTTCATGTCAAGTTCATGTCTCCCAGTTTCTTTCATGTCCTAGCATGTATATATGATTTATGAATTCAGTTTAGTCATGTGTATTAGTCCGGAGTAAGTCACTCCGTTAGATTTTAGTTGCAGATGTTCAGTGGTTGGGATTGCAGTTCCTTTCCCCCCAGACTTTCATTGTGTTTACATTTGAGGACAAATGTTCTCAAGGGGGATATATTGTCATACCCCGAAAGTTCCTAAGGTTGGCCTTAGGATTAGAAATGTGATCGGCAGAAAACGTTGGAAAACTATCTAAGGATGACTCGTGGTACTAGTCGTGGGATGACCAAAGAGTCATAGGATGAACCGTTGTTTGAGGAGTGAGCTACCCTGGTTAGAAGGTATGAGTCATTGTATGACCCATTGTAGGAGACCATGGGTCGTTGTACTACTCATTAAAAGGATGGAGGAACTGTACGAGTGAACCATGAGAGATAATTGGTGTGGATCCCTACCTTGAGAGATAATCAATAACTATGAACCCTTCGTAAATGAGTCAAATATTATGGTAGATCCCTATTCAAGGGAAATCAGTAACTATATGCTAGTTCTACCTTTCAATTAGTGTGGAATGTAATAGTAATCTGTAGATACAAGGTGTACCAGGTCTAACGAACCCGCCGTTAGCTACGGGATCCATCGAAGTCTGCTCTCATTTATACTTTTCTTTGTGAACAATAAATACCCGTATAAAAATATTTTTAGCATAGTATAGGGCATTTAAATTCTCATCAAATCATGAATTTTATTTTAGTAATAAAAATCATATCTCTAGTAACGATAAAACACAACTAGTAATTGTGAGAACATCTAGAATATCGATGAACATCTCAAATATATGTTTATGTATCCTATCAAGTAAAAACTTGTCCCACATGAAATTCAAAGCATTCGGTAACACATTACTTGTAAAATTATTATTAATCATGCAAATTGAGAAAAATACAAATTGTGGTAAGGTCACTACTCACAGTACTCTTATCGAAATACCTAAATTCGTCAGCTCGAGCAATCTGTGTCACTTCCTTTGATCAATCTATAATCACATTATACCGATGTTGCATTAATTTCTTTATCTAGAATAACTCTTAACTAAATTAGAATACCCATCCATCAAGATTCACTTTTTGACTCTCAATTAGCCAAAAGTATATTTATTCTCGTTATGAATGACCTAACCACTCCATAGTCTTCTAAAGTAGAAGGGCATTCATATAGTTTATTTCCTAGTATTCATAATACTTTTCTTGTACGTGTGAATAACCCAGTTTACTAGCATTTTTGCCCTAACAATTGTCACGCCCCGAGACTACACCCTGGACGTAACACGGTACTTGAAGTTACAAGTGACCCCAAGTCAACCCCTGGTCTACCATACACCGATATTCTAAGTAAAACATGCACAATGGAAATTTTGAAATAATAACATAAAAGCATTTTTATGAAATTTAAGATGAATCTTAAAACATGAAATTCTGAACATCTATAGTCTGAAAGCCTTCTAACTGATGAGTTACTAAGAAAAGCCCCCAGCTAACTCTAAGTCTAAATAAAAACTGTAATATAACTGTAAGAAAATAAAATAAGGCCCTCGAATGATGAGGACTCACACTTCAACTGGGGCTGAGGAGGATCTAAATCGTGGCGGCTAACGCTGCTGAGTCTGGGATCCTACACCTGTATCATAAAATGATACAACATAAAAGTATGCGTCAGTACTTTGAATGTACTGAGTAAGTGGGGGAAAGCATAACTGAAATACAAAGTCTGAACTGAAATGACATGCAATGACCAACCAGTAAACTGAACTAAACTACTAATGTAAACTGAAATGGTCAAGATGACCGTGCGTGATGATTAAAGACATGCCCTAAGTCTAAAACATTGAGTCTGAGAGACCACACTGATCTAATTTGAACTAAACTGAACTATCAAAACTAAGACTGAACTGAGCTGACTAGTGGGAGAGTCTCTAACCAACATATAACCACATGTGCTAGACATGGAGTCCGATGTATACACCCAACCGATAGGACCCAATATGCTTTACTAGGGTATGAAGGCATGAACTGGATGATCACAAAAGTCTGGGGCCAATCAGGCCAAGTAATACTATAACCTACACTGGCAACGTAGTTTTGGGAACTTGGGTGCACTGGAACCTCGGCCCTCTCAGTGCTAAGTCCTACACCCACTGGAAAATTTAAACTGAACTACTAGGTTGATAGCTCGAAATTGGGGTCCAAAACTAGTCAGGGACATATAACTGAAAGTACCCTGAGAGTCTTATCGGGCCAGATTCTGAAACTGGGTTCTAGACTGATCAGAGCTGCTTATATGGAAGCGTCCTAACCGTATAAGAACAAACTGTAAACTGAACTAGGGTCCTGGGGCTGGTCAGAACTAGGGTCCTGACATATATCTAAAATGTCATGACCGCCTAATGGTCCAATAAACTAGATTCTGTGTTTGTATCTGAGAACTAGGAGGAACCACTGACACCTCGAGAAAAGATTGAAGTCAAACTGATCAGTTGATAATTTGTGTATAGTTATGAAGAAATTCTACGTTCTAACTGAACTAAACTACTAAGCAGCTAATAGAGAACTCAACTCATTCCAACTACACGAGAATTTCATAAAATAGTGAAATTTCAAGAATTCAAGAAATCTCATCCGACAAGGCTAAAATCATTCTTATCAATGGAATATTTGCTCAACACATATATATAATAATAATTACTAGGAAATTCAGCCCCAAACATACTTCACAAACTAGACGGAATTTAATACACAAATAGCCTTTACTTGAAAATTTAGGGATTAAATTCACTTTGGCAAGAACATCAATAATTTACTTAGTAAATAATGAAGATCATATGAATAATAAACATGGATATTATCCCAGGTGAAATTAACGAAAACTAACATGAAAATTTCTTCGAATTCGATAGCTTAGGGCTAAAACTGAAAGAGAAACTAAGGAGGGTTTTGGAGGACACAAGGGAAGATCAATCCCCTTGTTGAATTCCCACATACCTGGCTAAGAATTCCCCGAAGAAGAAGACCTAAAATGCTGCGATGAAGGAAAACCCTAAGCCTGCTAGAGAGTTTCTTGAGAGAACTTTCGATAAGTTTTCTGAGAGTAAACGTGAGAATGAGGGGAGGAACCGTCCAAACCCTCTAATAAGTCTGAATTTATGTCCAAAATGACGTAGTTTAAGGATTAGGAGAATAGAAAATTACTAAATAGACCTTAGAAAATTGCTGGAAAAAACTGTCAGGTGACCCTAATGGGTGACCTAACAAGTTGTGGTGACTGACCACGACTCGTGGTCACCCCCGTTGAGTACATTGTATGGATCTTCAGTAGGTCACCACAAGGGACCCAATGAGTCATGGTGATTGACCACGACTCATGGTCACCATTCGTGAACCCCACTACCTCACTTCTGAAGTTCTATACTAGGCTTGACCACGAGTCACACGGCGAGTCATTGCCTCTGATGACGACTCGTGGTGACACTAGTTAGGTGCACTGCCTAACAACTGACTAGGGCTGATAACAGGCAACATAACGAGATTTAAGTCGCTGATCTAGTCTTTGAGTTTTCGGGGCATTACAACAATTTTCATTGGTAATAGATTTTTAATACCTAAAAGAAATCTTTTGAACGCGAGAAACAATTCATACCAGAAAATTTAAATTCTAAGTTTAAATAATGCCTGAAATGTTCAATAAGTGCTTAAGATTTCTTATCATTAAGAGGTTCCAAAGCATGCATAGGCTTTTTTTTTGTTTCCTCTCTATTCTTCTTCTTGGGCTTTCTCTTTTTTTTGTTGATGGCTACTTCCGATAGTGACTCCCCCTCCCTTCCCCTTTGTTTCTTTTCCTTTGTTCGTTGGGATCTCCCTAATTTTAAAATCTTTTCTCTCTTTTTTTTGCTAATTACTTATAAACCCTTATTTATTGTGGTGTATTACATTCTCTCCACCTTATTTAAGGGTAATGCAACATCAAGCCAGGACAAAGTGAAGGCTATGATTTTTCTTCGTTATCATCTGAATGAAGGATTGAAAGTTAAATACCTTATAGTGAAAGATCTACTTGAAGGTAGACTAGTTTGAAGGAAAGGTATGACCACCTTAAGGCAATGATATTTCCAAGGGCTCGTTACGAGTGGATTTACTTAAAGTTATAGAATTTAAAAACTGTGTGATTATAATTCTGCTGTATATAGGATTACTTCCCAATTCAAATAATGTGTGAAAGATATAAAAGAAGGGTATATGTTGAAAAAGACACTAACAACTTTTCATGCCTCAAATCTAGTATTACAGTAGCAATACTGTGAAATAAAATTTAAAAAATATTCTAATTTGATCTCATGCCTTTTTGTAGCTGAACAACATAATACTTTTTTGTTAAAAAAAATCATGAAGTCATCCCACTGGAACTGCTTTGTTACCGTAAGAAAATATTGTTTCTTTTTTATAATTAAAGAGTCGGGAAGCAAATATCGTTGAAGCACATGACCAGTCTAAAAAATAAATAAAATAAAAATTGGGTTCATAATAATGTGCGTGAGCATGGAAATGTCAAAGGACGATATAATAATCATCGTGGTGGTCATCATCATTAAAAGGAGAACAATATGGGTTCTCAAAGCAATATTTCAAGGGGCAATTGTCATTGTTGTGGCATGAAAGGTCACTGGAAGAATAAATATTGGGTTTCTGAGCATTTTTCTAGGCTTTACCAAAAACTTTTCAAAAGAAAGGCAAACAGAGGTGGTGCCTCATCTGCTAATGCTTGAGTGGAGTCATACTTGACTTTTAAAAGTGATACAGAGGCAGGACCTTCACAAAAATATGGTGATAATATTGAAGTAAATTTGGCTTTGAAAGATGATAATTTTGATGTCCTGGATGATATTACTCATTTGAAAGTTGAAGACTTCTTTGGGGATCAAATCTGAAATTTGATCATTACTAGAAAAAATAATTATGCTATTTCTTTGTTTATGTGCTTTTAGTTGTTATGCTTTTTTATGTTGCTTTTATTTTTAGAGGAAAAAAAAGAAAGAAAAGTACTTAAGTTCTCTTGAAATATTGTTCTTATGATGTACTTTTATTTTTATGAATATAAATAAAACTTTCTACTTTCAATTAGATTCAAGATGAGTAATAGAAATACGTGTCTTCTAGATAGTGCTACAATTCACACTATACTAAGAGAAAACAAATATTCTCTCATTTGAATATGAAAAAGGGGTATGTTAGTATAATATGTGGTAGTACAAAATTGATTGAGGGCTCTAGAAGAACAACCTTATTACTACTTGGAGGAACAATATTGATTATTAACAATGCACTGTAGTAAGTCTCAAAGAAACTTGTTATGTTTCAAGTTTATTCGCCAAAATATCTACCATGTTGAGACTACCAATGAAGAAAAGGTTGAATACCTTTATATTACTACAGTAAAGACGGGAAAAAAATTATGCATGAAAAATTACCCGCATTTTCTTCTGATTTGTACCATACAAGTGTTGGTATGGTTGAATCACATGCCGTAGTAAATAAAATATTTACTAGTTATAATGATTTTATCATTTGGTATGAGCGATTGGGCTATCCCGGTTTTAATATGATGTGCAGAATTATTGAAAATTCACATGGGCACTCTTTGAAGAACCAAAAGATTCTTCAATCAAAGAAATTCTCTTGTATTGCTTGTTCTCAATGAGAATTGGTTATTAAACCATAAACAGCTAAGGTTGGGACCCAATCCCCTGCATTTCTAGAACGTACACAGGGAGATATACGTGGTCCAATTCACCCTCCATGTGGACCATTTAAATATTATATGGTCTTGATTGACGCATCTACAAGATCGTCACATATGTGCTTATTATCAACTCGCAACATGGATTTTACGAGATTATTGACTCAAATAATAAGGTTAAAATCACAATTTCCATATTATGGAATAAAGAAAATTCACCTTGATATTGATGGTGAATTTATATCTTAGGCCTTTAATGAATATTATATGTTCACTGGAATAACCGTTGAACATTCAGTTGCTAATGTTCATATTCAAAATGGTCTAGTAGAATCATTGATTAAACGCATCCAGTTGATAACTAGACTATCTCTAATGCGGACAAAACTGCCTGTTTCAGTATAGGGGCATGCCATTTTGCATGCAGCAACATTTGTGCATAAAAGGCCAACTGGTTATCATAATTCTCCCCATTGCAATTGGTTTTTGGCCAGGAACCAAATGTTTTCCATCTTAGAATTTTTGAATGTGCGGTATATGTTCCAATTGCTCCACCACAAACCACAAAGATGGGTCCCCAAAGAAGGTTGGGGATATATATTGGGCATGAATCTCATTCTATTATAAAATTTTTGAAGCCTACGATTGGAGATTTATTTACAATAAGATTTGCTAATTATTAATTTGATGAATCAGTATACCCGATATTATGAGGAGAAAATAAGCATTTGAAAAAGGAGATAGATTTAAATACACTATTACTATCTCACTTAGATCCTTGAACAAATCAATATGAACAAGAGGTTCAAAAGATAATTTATTTGCAAAATATTGCAAATCAACTACCAGATGCATTTACTAGCCTTCAACGGGTTACTAAATCTTATATTCCAGTTGTAAATACTCCAGTTCGAGTTGATGTCTCGGTAGGATAAATTATTAATACAAATGATCTAGACCAAGTCTGAAACGTGGTAGGTCAATTGTTTCCAAGAATAAAAATTCTCGAAAAAGAAAAGGAACAAATGATCATAATATGGAGGAAATTGCTCAAGAAAAGCCTTGATATAGAACAAATGATAAGACCGAAGAAAAGGTCCAAATATCAGAAAATGATGAGAATAAAGAAATCTCAATAAGTTATGTCTCCATAAGAAAAAGGTGAAATAGAAATGATATTGTGGTTGACAATATTTTTGCTTATAATGTTGCTGTTGAAATAATGCAATAAGATGACGATTCAGAATCAAAATCTATAATGTAGACAGAGAAATGATTAGCTAAATTAAAGGGATGCAATTCAAGTGGAATTGACTTCACTTGAAAAACGTAAAGTTCTTGAATCAATAGTTCGAACACCTAAAGATGTTAAGCCAGTGGGGTACAAATAGATTTTTGTGCGAAAATAAAATAAAAAAAATAAAGTCGTAAGATATAAAGCATGACTTGTGGCACAAGAATTTTTGCAAAGGCCTGACATTGATTATGTAGAGACATACTCTCCTGTGGTGGATGCAATTACCTTCAGATATCTAATAAATTTGGTAGTTCATGAAAATTTTGAAATGCGCCCTATGTGTCACAATCTATTTATATGCTCATTGAACCACAATATTTTTATGAAAATCTGTGAATCATTCAAAGTGCCTGAAGCATACAAAATTTCATAAGAAACTTGTTCAATAAAGATTCAGAAACTTTTATACGAATTGAAACAATTAGGGTGAATGTGGTACAATCGTCTTAGCAAATATTTTCTAAAGGAAGTGTACAAAAATGGCCCCTATTTGTTCTTGTGCTTTTATAAGAAGGTCTGGATCTTAATTTGTTATAATAGCTGTGTATGTTGATGACTTGAACATCGTTGGCACTCCTAAAGAGCTTTCAAAAGTTGTTGAGTGTTTGAAGAAAGAATTTGAAATAAAAGATCTAGGTAAGACAAATTGTCTTGGCCTAAAATTGAGCATTTAACAAATGTAGTATTTGTCCATTAGCCAACATACACTAAAACAGTTTTAAAGAGATTTTACATGGATAAATCACATCCTTTGAGTACCCCGATTGTTGTGAGATCACTTGACATAAATAAAGATCTATTTCAACCTTAAGAAAATGATAAAGAGATTCTTAGTGATGAAACTCTATATCTTAGTGCGATTGAGGCACTAATATATCTTGCCAATAATACACAGCCAAATATTTATTTTGCGATAAGTTTATTGGCATGATTCAGCTCCTATCCAATAAAAAAATATTGAAATAGTGTTATGCATATATTCAAATATGTTCGAGGAACCATTGACACGAGATTATTTTATTCTAATGAATCCATGGCAGAAATGATTGGTTATGCAGATGAAGGATATCTTTCTGATCCATATAAAACTCGATCTTAGACTGGCTATTGTTTACACATGGAGGCACAACTATATCTTGGCGCTCAATAAAGCATATAATAGCTGCAACTCTTCAAATCATGTAGAAATAATAGCCATTCATGAAGCAAGTCGGAAATGTATTTGGTTGAGGTCAATGACTCAACATATTCAGGAAATATGTGGTTTTCCTTTAAAAAAAGATATTCCAACTACACTATATAAAGAAAATGCTGCATATATAGCTCAATTGAAGGGAGGATACATTAAGGAGACAACAAAACATATATCTCATCAATTTTTTTTATTCATGATATTGAGAAGAAAGGTGAAATAGATGTTCAACAAATTCACTCAGTTGATAATTTGGTGGATCTGTTCACTAAAGTATTACCAACCTCAACATTTGAAAAACTTGTATACAAGATTGGGATGTGTCGTCTCTGAAAAATTAAATGAGGTTTACATCAGGGGGAGTAAAATACGCGTTGCACTCTATTTTTCTTAGCCTAGGTTTTGTTCCAATGGATTTTTCTGGCAAGATTTTAATGAGGAAGCAAATAATGCATAGTATAAGATATGTTGTACGACCCGAGCTAGGACCCTGGATCAAGACATGGGACCTGGCATGATAAATGGGTCCAAGCTAACTCATAGTACATAGATAGAATGACTTAAAAACATAATCAAGTGAAAAACAACGTGAACATGAATAAGCAGAAGACTGTATTTCATAAAGCATATACCAAATGATAACATCACAATGATGGATCTCAAAGCTGAACATACTAGTCTATGTCTGGAAAACCTCTACTATCTGATGAGATGCTGGGACAAGCCCTCAGCTAACTCCAAGTCAGATACTAAACTAACATAACGGGTCTAAATTGATAGATGTCCTTGGATGATGAGGACTCACCCAAAGCAGCGGCTGAGCTGGATTGAGATGGGAGCAGGTTATCGATGATACTGAGCTGGATCACCCAAACCTATATCATGAGATGATATAGTATAGAGTTGCGGTCAGTACATGGAATGTACTGAGTATGTAAGCTAAGTAAAACATGCTTAGTGAAATGTTAGATGAAATCATGCATATAAATCAAAGATCATGAGAGTAAAAACTACATGCTAAAAACCATGTATTAGATATACATAATCATAAGTTGGTTATCATAGCTAAACATAATGACCCAAGATTTAGGAATATAAATCATATGATTTGTCATAGCTGAAATCGTTAGTAAACGCTCATAAATTGATCATTGATTCAAACATGCTAATAAACATAATATCATCATTCATGAACATAAGTATATGAAATTATAAGGAATAATGGGAGACTCTTCATAACCGACACCATCACGATAGAGCTTACGTGATGCCCCAATTATCACACTCAAGTGGGCAGAGCCGTCCAAAACCTTTGTCAGGGCTAAGGATTCTAAGAAACCATGATATTGATATCAAGCTGAGCCTTTTGAGGCAGGAGAAACCCCCTTTAGAGGCCCCCCTACATTGACGCGTAGTTTATGAGACTAGAGAACCTCAAAACCCCAAGCCTACTCAGTGCTAGATACTACTCCGACAATATGCATAGTGCTCATATAATTATATTCTCTAAACATAGCTTGAATCTGATCATTGGGAGTCTTGGCTCCACATCATATCATAAGATGCATTGGGAGTCTTAACTCCAAATCATATCATAAACTGATCTTATTAGCCTTGGCTAAATCATAATAAATATGCTTAACTTGTATGGGCTTTCCCAAATCATAAAATCATGCATACTTGAAATATACTTCATAAGTCAAACTCATGGAATCATAAGTTGAGAGTTCATAATCATTCTTGCATACTAGATAACTCATCATACTTGAAATCATGGATCATAAGCTTGAATTTCATAAAACTTGCATAATAGGAAATAATTCTAATAACTTGAAGTCATGAATTTATAATCAAATTGAGGATTAAATATGCCCATTAGAATTCAAACATACTTTAGAACGTGAGAGGATTAGACCCATAAACATAGCATAGATAGTTTCATTGAGTTGAGTTAAAACCCTAGGAATTAATATACTTGATTAAGAACTTGAATTCATGAATTTGAGAAGATGTTTGAGCATGAGGGTGAAATAAATCCCCCCATTCACATTCCTACGTACCTTCTTAAACTAATTTCCAAACTAGTCTTGAAAGCCCAAGAGAATTGGGAAGAAATTGAGGAGAATTCTAGTTTGATCTTGAAGGGAATCTCAATTCAATGCATGCATGGGAGCCTAATGACTTAGAATAGGCTAAACCCTCTTAAAACACTCATTTTAGGGCTTGAAATGACGTCATTAAAGAGTTATGAGCTTGAAAAATTACAAAACTAACCCTAAAAAATTCGCATGAAAAACCTGACTTCCAGCTACAACGACCAATCTAATGGATCGTTATAGGATGAAAAAGGTCATTGCACCATTCGTTGTTTCTTGGGAAAATTATGTTACTCTTCTGGTTCTCCAACCAATGACCAGACAGACGAGTCATTACTTGAAACAACGACTTGTCGTTCCTCTTGTCATTACCTCGGCCACCCTATCATAACTTCTGAAGTCCTTCCAATGGACCGATACCACGAGTCATCACTTGCCACCACGGGTCGTTGCACCCTTTCGTAGTCAGTGAAACAAATCTGACCCCTTTCTGAACTCCATTCAACGACCACTCAGGACGATCCGTTGGATCATCCAATGAGTCATTGTTAGGCTCGTTGTTTCCGAGGGGAACCTTGACTGGATGCTTACAACGAATTATCTAACGAGCCGTTGTTTCCAAAAATGACTTTTTTCTACAGTCATTCTGTGACTCTGGTGTAATTTTTCTATTTTTTTTCGTTTCAACCCTCGTGTCTGATCATTGGGGCTTTTGGAGTGTTATATATGTATACTCTTTTTCCTTCACTAGGATTTTTTTCCATAGAGTATTTTCCTACTAAGGTTTTAATGAGTCATATTATTTGTCAATGGACATCCAAGGGGGAGTGTTATAAATATTATGTCATGCCCCAAAACTAGGGTAAGGCGCAACTAGCACTCGATTCATGATTGATTGAGAATCCGACTATATAGCGTCTGAAAATATAACACTAAGGCCGACCAAGCCACCTGTCACAACCAACTAAGATAAATACTGGACCCATAAGGTCTCGATAAATATGAATAAGCAACCTATAAAGCCGACAAGGCTGCAATAAAGATAACAGAGCAATGGAAAACCAACACGACTACATAACCAAAACCACTATACAAACTAGTCCACATCAGCCTCTACAGAGTAAACAAACTGAAATGCACGGGACAGGGCCCTCGCCTACCCATGTTGTATAAAAAACTCAAAATAGTCAAAACTAGGACATGGCTCCTAGAAGAGGGTTGTATACCACTATTCCGTTGAAATATGGCTCCTATTGCATCTGATGATCTGAGCCTCGGCTTGTACCTACAGCACAATTGCAGGAGGGGTTCCCTGATGAAGGGACGTCAACACGAATAAAATGTACTGCTATGTAAGGGTAAAAACTGCAAACATATAAGATAACAATGATAACTAATCCAGAAATAAGGAATAGTAACAACTCGAAATCCCGAAAATCAAAACTTGACAATAACTCGATATTGAAGTGTAAATGCAATCATCTAATGAACAGTAAAAGCTATAACTGAAATGCCAGTTGTCCACACTCATGCCCAATGCCCTCTCAATTCATGATGTTCTAATTGATGATTCCATGGAATTTTTACCCAATGCATGAATTCCTAAGTTTTATTCATGGGTATGATCTAACCATGTTTTTAATGATGAATTATTATTAATGGAAATATTTTACAATGTTTTATATTATAAATTATGTTTTCAAATTATCTAAACTATGATGCCCATCCATGATTGTTCCTGAAAGTTGATATTTATGAGATATATGTTCAAGTTTGATGTGATGTTTATGAAGAAAGTATGATTTCGAAATACCCATGTTTATGTTCATGTTTTCAAAGTGAATCAAGTTGATTTCAAGTGTGTTTAAGTGTTGGGCAAGCCCATATGATCAAGTATGTTTTATGATTTCATGAATTAGCTTAGCACATGATTTTGGAGTAATGACTCCCATAATTTTCATATTGTGGTATGATTTGATCCAAGGCTCCTCATGTTATGATTTCAAATTATGTATGTATATTATTATTTAGCTTCGTCACTAGATGATGGTCATCTTCATTGAAAAATAATGGAGAATATATGCATGTTTTTGGAAGTAGTGTCTAGCACCAGGTAGGCTAAGGGTCAGTCAACCCTATACCTATGAACTACACACCAACGTAGGTATGATCAGATTATTTGTAACCTCCTTTGGATCTTTCCCCTTCCCCCAAGGAGCCTTGAACTTGATATCGATATCATGATAGCGTCCTTAGCCCTGGCAAAGCTTTGGACGGCTCTGCCCACTTGAGTGTGATAGCCAGGACCACGTAAGCTCTATCGTGGTATTGTCGGTTATATGACGAGTCTCCTATTATTCCTCATAATTTCGGTTATGCATGTACATCAGTCATGATATTATGTTTTCAGCAGGTTTGACCCAATGTTTGGTTTATTTATGATTATCAGTTTTAAACTTTGGGTCATTCGATTTAGTTATGATGTTCCGTTATGTTCAGATCTTGATTTCAGAAAATAGCATGGAAGCCCTACTCTCAGAATCTTGTATTGATTGTGTTTTATATTATACATGTTTAATGATTTTACTTACTTAGCAGTTTTACTTACCTTTCACACTCGGTACATTCCACGTAATGACCGCATACTCTACACTGTATCATTTCATGATACAGGCTTTGACATCCAGGCTCAGTCCCATCGCTTGTCAGATTCCTAGAGTTATCTTTCCTCATCCTTAGTTGGTGAGTCCTCATCTTGCGAGGGCCCTTCATATCGGTTATTTGTCGTATTTTCAGTTTTTCGATTTTAGTGAGTTAGTTGGGGTCTTGTCCCATCAACTCATCAATGTTAGAGGCTTCTTTGGACATAGTTGTATATCAACTTTAGAATTTTGCATCTAATCATATGTGATGTTTTGTCTAGAATTCAACTATATTATTGTCACGCCCCACCTTAGGAGGCATGACTGACAACTAATGCCATACTGGGATCTGAGTTGACCTGGGTGGGCGTACGCACCGCTAGTGCCTACCAGTGACACACAATCAAGAAATCAAACTTCTATATCTCGGTTGTAAACATAACCTCAGGCCGAAAAGGCCACACAACACTTGTAAAAAAACAGCTAACCCAACCAATATAGAACTAAAAGGGATCTTATGCGGGCCGACAAGACCACCATGCTGTCTAGTTATAACAGAAATGAAAACAAGCAACTATACTGGGCCTACACGGCCAACACATAAAATAAGACATACATGGGCCCCACACGACCAATAACAACCAACTAACTAAAGACTATAGTCTGCAAGCCTCTAAGATTGAAAAATGTTGGTCGGGACAAGTGTAATGCCTTAGAAACTCAAAAAACTAGACCGGGACTTAAATCAGAGAAAACTGGAGAAACTACACTGAGTCACAGAATGAGTTGTCTGTGACCCGTGAGAGGTGACCATGAGTCGCTAAGTGACTCGTGGTGAGAACTGAGGGCTTAGTTGAAAATTTGGAAAAAATAAGGAGACCATGGGGGTGACCACGAATCGTGGTCAACCCCATAAGTCGTGATATGACCTGTAGTTAAGAATAATTTTAGATTGGGAGAAATATTAGATAGTGTACCCCACGTGTCCTCACCACGACTTGTTTGGGACAACACGAGTAATGGTGTCACCAATGGGGACTCTAGGGATTTTTTGGCAATGTAGTCCATCAGAGATGACCACGAGTCGTGGTCACTAATCATGACTTGTTAGGTCCCTCGTGGTGACCAACAGTAGGTTCCAGGTAGTGTACCTCACGAGTGTGACCATAAGTCGTGGTCACTGATCACGACCTGTTAGGTCACCCGTGAGGACTGATGATCAGTTTTCCCCTGCAAGCTTTCAAGGGTCTTTCAGTAATTTCCTACCCTCCTAGACTCTAAACTACGCCGTTTTAAGCATATTTTCAAACTTATTATAGGGGTTAAATGGTTTATTTCCTCATTCTCCCTATCCAGACTCTCAGAAATCATCGTAGAACTTCTCTTAGAGTTTTTCAGAGCAAGTGCTAGGGCAACCTTTTCTCCTTAGTTTCTCTATGAAATTCTTCGGGCTTCTTTACCAGGTATGTGGGAATTCAACAAGGGAATAGTTCTTCCCTTGTGTCCCCAAATTCCTCCCTATTTCTCTCTATCAATTGTATCCCTGAAACTACTGAATGTCAAGAATTGCTAGTCATACTTCATCTAAATCATGTGGAATATTATACCATGTTAATTATAGATAATTTCTACTAGATCATGACTGAAATGATGTTAAACCTTGTGAAGTGAAATTTAGCCCTATTGCTTGAACTCGAAAATCTTGGCATTTGCATTAGTGTATGGATATTGAAATTTTTCTTGAATTTGTCAGTGTTGTGGAATCCCACATTGTTAGGAGCATATAAATGAAATAAGATTATTGTCAGTTCAGTTTTAGGTAAGAATGTTAGAATTCTTAGTGTCAGTCAGAAAATGTCAGCTTATCAATTTGACTATAGAAATTTTCGAGGTGTCTGTAGTACCTCCAAGTTATCAGAATCAGATTCAGAATTCAGTTTTTATTAGTCCATTTGGCACTCATGAAACTTTAGATAAACAAATCTATCTAGCCTTAAGACCCCATCTTCATATTATAATGAGTTCTTTAGACGGTTACGACGCTTCCAGATAAGCAGCTCTGACCAGTTTTAGAACCTAGTTCCAGAATCTGGTTCGATAAGACTCTCAGGGTGCTTTCAGATATGTATATCTTACTAGTATTGGGCCCCAATTCCGAGCGATTAGCTTATTAATTAGTCTAGGACTATCCAGTGGGAGTAGGACTTAGAACTGAGCAGACCGGGGTTCCGGTCCACCCAGGCTCCTAGAACTATGTTGCCACCGTATGTTTCAGTTTTATTGGCCTGATGGCCACAGACTCTTGTGATCATCCAGTTCATGACTTTATACCTTGGAAAGGTTTATTGGGTCCTATCGATGGGGTGTATACATCGGACTCCACGTCTAGCTCATGTGGTTATATGTCGGTTATAGACTCTCCCACTAGTCGGCTCAGTCCAGTTTCAGATCAGTTCAGATCAGTATTCCATATTTAGAACATGCTTTGACCATCAGACAGGGTTTTTAGACTGTTTTAGTTATTTCAGTTATTCAGTTCTGTAGCTTCAATGGGTCATTGCATGTCTTTCCAGTTCAGCTATTTCATTTCTTGTGTATGCTTTCTCTCACTTACTCAATACATTCAAAGTACTGACACATAGTTTTATGTTGTATCATTTTATGATACAGTTGTAGGATCTCAGTCTCAGCCTCGTTAGCCGACTGCTTACCGAAGACCTCAATTATTCCAATTGGTGAGTCCTCATTCTTCGAGGACAGAGATTATTTACTTCGGTTATATTTTCCTTTCTTCTATTTAGATTTGGGGTTAGCTGGGGCCTTCTCCCAGCAACTCAGTAGTTATAGTGGCTTTCAGATGTAGATTGGTTTTGTTTCAGACTTGTAGTTTCATTCTAATATTTTCAAATATTATGAACCAACTTTATTTCTCTCAAAGTATTTATATTTTGAATTAGACTTCCGCTGTATCTATTTTCACGTTACTTAGAATGCTAGTGTTCGATAGACCAGGGGTTGACTTGGTGTTACACGTGACTCCAAGTACCATGTCCTGTCCAGGGTGCAAGCTCAGGGCATGACAACAAGGACCCAACCTACCCAAATGCTACACAATAAAAGATGGGTAACTTCTATAACTTGGCAACCACGGATGAAAGGAGCTGGCCAATCTGCTGACTCTGAGTAGCTGCTAACGGGGGTTCCAAATCCTGTCTTTCTAAACCTACAGGCAAGTATGCAGCACCCATAGTTGGGCGTTAGTACAATATGTACCGAATATGTAAGGCAGTGAGTAAAGCTGATTAAAACTGATAAAGAACTGAAAATAAACAGTAGTTAAGGGCCAGAAGTTAACCTGCAAGCTTCTTATCGATAACCTACAATCTGGTAAAATGCTACACGTATATGAGCTGAAACTATACGACTATTCTTTCATAAGATATAGCTGGCAAACAAGTATACAGACAAAACCTAACCCGACCCCCATAAGTCGGGAAGGTACAAACAACACAATAATAACCTACATGGCCCCCATAAGCCACAACAGGTTCCAATCAGTCTATATACTCCTACTGGTACCCCTTAGACCCTGCAAGTAACTGTAAGTGTGTCTCCATTTGGCCCTCACGGCCTCAATACGACCCTCACGACTCAATGTGGCCCTCACACCCTTAATATGTCCCTCACGGCCTTAATACTGCCCTCACGACCTTAATACGGCCCTCAAGGCCTCAATACAACCCTCACAGCCTCAATACGACCCTCACGACCTCAATATGGTTTCTTTGAACATCATATTTCTCCTGCGAGCATAGCCCTATAGTCAATGGAACATCCCTCAACCCAACATTGTGTGCAAAGATCAAGCTAGCTAGGGTTAACTCTGACGAGGGTTACTATGTCATCGTTGTCGTCTCAATTCCATTTGTAGTAGCTGACCATAATAGGATTAATCTAGAATACTTATCCTCCGCGTAGAACAATTGTGGGGCTGCTACTAATTGAATATGCTCTTGAGCGGTCAGCCCTAACCTTCCATAGACAGCTTATTATAACTCTTAGCTTAGAGGTAATACTATAATACTATGGTTCTAGTCCCTTAGACACTAAATTGGTTCGATCAGATTTCATGTGCTTTCACTGGGTGATTTCTAACCTCGTAGGTGTGTTTATCTGGACTTAGCTATTCCCTGTAACCTGTACTTGAGTATTTTATAAAAGTAGGCTGGGGCGTTGACCCCGTATCCAGCTACTAACAAGGCTTCCTCCTTAGGGTATCTACTGCTCTATCAGACTGGTAACAACTAGGGTGGTGCCCTAATGACCTATACGATAAGCACCGCGTTGACTGAAACTAACTGTCATTGGCGGTAGGCACTATGTGGAAAATCGACCCCTAACTCACTAGGCAACTCTGATGCTGCCGACTCTAGGGTGAGACCATACTAACATAATTCTGTCCCTGAAGGCATCAAGGTACGCCAACAGCCTCTGGACGAGCTTTACTGAATATTCAGGAACCTAATTGATAGTTATATCGCCCAGCTGCGCCTATGCTTGTCAACTCACTAACTTAGGCCCAACAACTATCCACAAACTTCTAAGCCTAGGCATGACAACAAAACATCAATTTTACTAACACAGTGAACAAAAGGGTAGAGGATTTTTTATGACGCTTCTAGTGTGAGGCATGCTTAACATCTTCTTTCCCGACAAGGGATACTGCAATATATTCTCGATATACTTTCTAACAGCTAGCCACAACAAATGTAATCATAATCTACTGATAGCAGCTAGTCACGACATACATGATCTCTATGTACCAGTAGCAACTAATTACAATACGTAGGATCATTGTTTACGTTCAAAAACATAGGGCATATCATTATACAACGAGAATAACTTGTTGAAGGAATAAGCCTTAACATACCTCAAATGTCTATTCTTGTTTAACTGAAGATTTTTATCCTGTAACCAGCGATTCCACTCAACTGCAGTCCTTACGCTGAGAGAATAGGGCCTTTTTTCAATACTAAATTCGAAAAACAATAATATCTTTTAATGATAATAACAACCATAATTCAACTCTGGTTAACTCGGCCGGAAACCCACAATTTCTCGAGAGTTCAGAAGAGAGAAATGCTTACATGTTGCCTGTGGAGGTTTAAAATCCAATTTGGAGTAATTTTGACAACCTTTACTCGGCCGGGTTCTAGTACGCCGAGCGAATTTTCAATAAATAACTCTGTACAAATGCTTCCCATAGGCCTAGGACTTGTTACCTGAAGTTAATTTGCGTTTGGACGGTGTTTGATAGCGTAATTTGATGAAAATTGGTTGAAGTTTATGTACCCTCTCTATACTTGGTCGAGGTATTCTTGGAAAATGCTTTGAATTAACAAGGAAACATATATATAGGCATAGGGCAGTGGGCTGGGTGGTGCCCCACACTGGCGAACGAGCCAAGAGTCCGGCGCCCCGCACCTCCCAGGGCGCTGATGTACCTTGCGCGCCGCAGCTCCCAACGCACATGAGGGCTGGCGCATCGCGCTGGCCCCTCACGAACTGGCCTTGCCGAATCCTACTTTCAAGGCTTTTCCCCGTGCGCGTCAAACTCCCTCTGTACTTATTATAAGCCCATGCATATGCACGCTAGCTGCTTACATCTTACAGCGCGTAATAATTATTTATGATAATCTTTCTCTTATTTATGATTGAGTTAGATGTATGTTCATGCCATGGGTCAACTTGGAGCCTCTCAGGGTTTCTTGTCCCATGTCTCGATTGGAGCCTATGTTCGGGTCGTGACAAAATTGGTATCAGAGCATTGGGTTTTGAAGTGTCCCAGGGTGTCCTAAAGCTGTGTTAAGTAGAGTCTTTTTCATGGGTGTGAAGCATGCCACACTTATGACGAAGAGGCTACGAGACATTTAGGAAATGTTCCCTTCTTTCATGATCTCTGTCATGCGGTGAAATGTCTCTCTATCCTTCTAACTCATGCTATATGCGTTTGAAAAATCATGCCTCCTCGCAGAGTTAACGGAAGGAGAAATGAAAATAAAAATGGCCATGAGGGTGGCAATGGAGACGGGCACCAGCAGGCCCCACCAGTCCATGAGGAGCACATACCCGAACCGATTGCCCACACGTAGTATAGGGAAGCCATTCAGATGTTAGCCCAGAACTTGACCACCCAGGTCAATCAGCAGGCGGTAGCGCATGCCCCTTAAAACTGGAATGCGGCGGCAGCGAGAGTTAGAGACTTTCTGAGGATGAACCCTCCTGAGTTCCTTGGGTTGAAGGTGGACGAGGATACATAAGATTTCATTAAGGATATTTCGAAGATCACCCAGATTATGGGGGTGACTGGGAAGGAGTACGCCAAATTGGCCTCGTATCAGTTGAAGGGGGTCGCGCATATCTAGTTTATGTAATGGAAGGATAGTAGGGTAGTCAGAGTAGGCCCGATCAGTTGGGATGAGTTTCATGTTGCTTTTCTAGACGGTTCCCCTATCAGTTGGGATGAGTTTCATGTCGCTTTTCTAGATCGGTTCTTCCCTCGTGAAATGAGGGAGCTAAAAGCGGCAGATTTTGTGAATCTAAATCAGGGAAAGGTGATGGTTCAGGATTATGCATTGGAGTTCACACGTTTGTCTAGGTATGCACCTGAAATGGTGGCAGATCAGAGGGCTCTTCTGAGTAGGTTTGTACACGGGATAGTAGACTCCTTGTTTAGGGATTGCTGGACCGCAATGCTTCTTCAAGATATTGACTTTGCTCGGATAGTCCTATACGCTGAGCAGATGGAGGCGGTATAGATGAGTGAGTGATAGAGGGTAGCCAAGAGGGCCAGGACTGATAGCATCAGATTCTCCCAACAGAGGCCTAGTGGGTACCGTCAGCAGTCCCACAAGAGATCTTCCTCCCCAGCGCCTTTGGCTATGAGTGTTTCATCTAGGTCCAGGCGCGATAAGAGGGGACGAGCATTAGGCTTGAGAGGTCAGAGTAGCAGACCCACTGAGACTAGCCCTCCAGAGTGTACCAGATATGGCCGGAGACACACAGGCCAATGTTTGGCGAGTACAGGTGCTTGCTTCGGGTATGAGAAGCCCGGACACATGCTTAGAGATTGTCCAACAGCCAGATAGGGTCATGATAAGGGCCGAGGCCTAGCTTCCAATTCAGCAGCTCATCCAGCACGCCTAGCCCAACAGGGAGCATATACTAGTACAGGTGGCGGACAGTGCCAAAACAGATTCTATGCCCTAGCATCCCGTTAGGAGCAGGAGGTCTCCCCGGATGTAGTCACTAGTATGTTATGAGTATTCCATCTTGATGTATATGCATTGTTAGATCCAGGGGCTACCTTGTCTTTTGTGATGCGCTATGTTGCAAGTAGTTTCGGAGTCAGTCCTGATATCCTATCAGAACCCTTCTCAGTCTCTACTCCAATTGGTGATTCAATTATAGCTAAATGGGTGTATAGAATTTGCCCGGTCACAGTCCTTCAGAGAGTCTCCTCAGCGTATTTAGTAGAGTTTTCCATGACCAATTTTTATGTTATCCTCAGCATGGATTGATTGTTTGCATACTATGCCTCGGTCAATTGTAGAACCCGAGAAGTAGAGTTCAAATTTCTTGGTGAGCCAGTCTTAGAGTGGAAAGGTAATTCAGCTGTGCCTGTAGGTCATTTCATTTCCTACCTCAAGGACAGAAAGATGATCTCCAAGGGTTGCGTAACCATCTAGTTAGGGTTAAGGATGCTACGTCCGAGACCCTGACAATCCAGTCCATTCCAGTAGTATGTGAGTATCCAAAAGTCTTCCCAGGTATCTACAGGGAATTCCTCTCGAGCAGGAGATCGATTTTGATATTGACCTTCTTCCCAACACGCAATCTATATCTATTCCTCCTTATAGAATGGCTCTAGCCGAGCTAAAGAAGTTGAAGGAGCAGTTGAAATATCTTTTAGACAAGG
Organism: Datura wrightii; assembly: GCA_035772735.1. Taxonomy (NCBI): domain Eukaryota; kingdom Viridiplantae; phylum Streptophyta; class Magnoliopsida; order Solanales; family Solanaceae; genus Datura; species Datura wrightii. The sequence continues at coordinate 128,194,031 of JASDFA010000016.1, forward strand.
GTTTTATCAGACCGAGCAAATCCCCATGGGATGCACCAGTTCTCTTTGTCTGAAAGAAAGATGGTTCTCTTCGTATGTGTATTGATTATCGACAATTGAAAAAGGTCACCATCAAGAAAAGGTATCCTCTCCCCAGGATTGATGACTCATTTGAACAGCTTCAGGGTGCTAAATTCTTTATGAAGATAGATCTCAGGTTCAGATACCATCAGCTCAGGGTTCGGAAGAGTGATATCCCGAAGACAGCCTTGAGGACTCGGTATGGTCACTATGAGTTTATAGTTTTGGACTAACAAATTCTCCTGCAAATATTATGGATTTGATGAATAGGGTTTTCAAGCCGTACTTGGATATGTTCGTGATTGTATTCATAGACGACATCCTTATATACTCTCGGAGCGAGTAGGAGCACGCCGCTCATTTGAGGGTGGTGCTACGGACCATGAAGGATCGTTAGTTGTATGCTAAATTTAGCAAGTGTGAGTTCTGGTTGAATTCAGTGGCATTTTGGGTCATGTTGTGTCGAATGAGGGTATTCAGGTAAACACTCAAAAGATTGAAACGATGAAGAATTGGCCTAGACTAGTGAATCCTTCAGATATCAGGAGTTTCTTGGGTTTAGCTGGGTATTATCAGAGGTTTGTTGAGGGGTTTTCATCCATTGCATCTCCATTGACTAATTTGACCCAAAAGAAAGTGAATTTCCAATGGCCGGAGACTTGTGAGAGGAGCTTCCAAGAGTTGAAGACTCGATTCACCTCAGCACCAGTGTTAACCCTACCTGAGGGTATCGATGGGTTTGTGGTATATTGTGATTCTTTGAGAATCGGCCTTGGTTGTGTATTGATGCAACATGGTAAGGTTTAACATATGCTTCTAGGCAGCTTAAGGTTTATGAAAAGAATTACCCGACCTATGATCTCGAATTGGCGGCGGTAGTATTTGCCTTGAAGATTTGGAGACACTATTTGTATGGGGTCCATGTAGAAGTGTTTACGGACCACAAAAGCCTACAATATATGTTTACCCAAAAGGATCTAAATCTACGCCAAAGGAGGTGGTTGGAGTTACTCAAGAATTATGATATGAGTGTCCTTTACCATCAGGGAAAGGCTAATGTAGTAGCAGACGCTCTTAGTAAGCTCTCTATGGATAGTGTGTCCCATGTAGATGAGGGGAGGAAGGAGCTAGTGAAGGATGTGCATCAGCTTGCATGGTTGGGAGTTCATTTGGTTGATTCGACCGATGGTGGTGTTATTATTCAGAATGGATCGGAATCAACCTTGGTGAATGATGTAAAGGCTAGACACTGATGACCCTATTTTGGTAAAGTTAGAGGAAGTTGTTTAGAATCAGAAGGTAGAGGTCTTCTCCAAAGGAGGAGATGGTGTGCTTTGATATCAGGGACGTTTGTGCGTCCAAATGTTGATGATTTGAGAGATCGAATGTTGCACGAGGTTCATGGTTCCAAATACTCCATACACCCAGGTGCCACCAAGATGCACCGTGACCTATGAGAAGTCTATTGGTGGAATGACATGAAGAAAGACATTGTATAATTTGTGGCTAAGTGTCCGAATTGTCAGCAAGTGAAGGTTGAACATCAAAGATCGGAAGGTGTGCTCCAAGACATTAGTATTCCTACTTGGAAGTGGGAGGAGATCAATATGGACTTCATCACAGGGTTACCTCGCACTCATCGACAGTATGACTCTATTTGGGTGGTTGTGGACAAGTTGACCAAAGCAGCTCATTTCCTATCAGTCAAAATTACTAATTTGGTGGAGCATTATGCTAAATTATACATTTGGGAGTTAGTTTGGTTGCATGGAGTGACATTGTCCATCATATCATAGAGGTACTCAGTTTACCTCCAAATTTTGGAAATCATTTCAAAAGGGACTTGGTACCCAGGTCAAGCTCAGTATAGCATTTCACCCACAAATGGATGGTCAGGCGGAGCGGACTATTCAGACTCTTAAGGACATGTTGAGAGTGTGTGTGATTGACTTTAAGGGTAGTTGGGATGACCATTTGCCTCTTATTGAGTTTGCATATGACAATAGCTACCATTCCAGCATTCAGATGACTCCACTTGAGGCTCTCTACGGGCGGAGATATAGATCACCTATTGGTTGGTTTGAAGTCGGTGAAACTGTGATGATAGGACCAGATTCAATCCATGAGGCTATGGAGAAAGTTCAACTTATAAGGGATAGGTTGAAAATAACTCAGAGTCGCCAAAAGTCCTATGCGGATGTAAGGAGGAGAGAACTTGAGTTTGAAGTAGATGATTGGGTGTTTCTGAATGCATCTCCCATGAAAGGAGTGATGAGGTTCAAAAAGAAAGGGAAACTTAGTCCCCGTTAAATTGGCCCGTACCGGATTTTGAAATGGGTTGGCAAGGTAGCATATGAGCTGGAGTTTCCCTCAGAATCATCTTCCGTCCATTTTTCATGTATCGCTCTTAAAGAAGTGTTTGGGTGATCCAACTCTAGTTTTTCTGGTAGACAGTGTCGGTGTGAAAGACAACCTTAGTTGTGAAGAGGTTCCAGTGGAGATACTGGATCGGCAGGTTCGTAAGCTAAGGAAAAATGAAGTAGCTTCAGTCAAGGTTTTTGGAGAAATTAGCATGTTGAGGGAGCTACGTGGGAAGCCGAAGCAGATATGATGGATAAATACCCGCATTTATTCCCTTCCGGCTCAGTTCCAGCTTGAGGTATCAGTTTCCTCCTTAATACTCTATTCAGTTTCATGTTCAACTCTTGTATCCCAATTTCTTTTATGTAAATGGATGTATGTGTGATTTGGGAATTCAGTTCAGTCATGTAGTTCAATTCAGAGTCAGTCACTCCGTCAGTTTTCATCATGTATGTTCAGTGTTTGAGTATAATGATTGCATTTCTCTATTTTCTATATGTTTTTTACACATTCGAGGACGAATGTTCCCAAGCGGGAGATATTGTAATGCCCTGAAAGTTCCTAAGACTAGACTTGGGAGTTGAAACGAAAACTGACAAAAATATTTGAAAATCTATTCAGAACGACTCGTTTAATGGATTGTTGGTGGGACCAACGACCCGTGGAAGGTTCCTGTAGTGAGAAGCTGCAGAATCGGCTGGGAAGTAACGGGCCACAGGACGATCCATTGGACGTTGCAATGAGTCGTTGAGTGGAGTCATTGTGAGGATTGGTCTTGTTCTGGGAGGAAGTAACGAGTCATGAAATGGGTATGCACTTGGGCTCGCTGAGCCCCTCGCTTTCGATATAGTTTATAGCCTAAACTTAGGCTTATCGAAAGACGGTCGAAAACTCGCTATTTTTCAGCGGTCCAGAAGGGAGAAATATTCACTTCACAGCTAGGAACACATAGACACTAATTTAGAGCAATTCCACTTACCTTAGCTTGGTAGCTCGACGATTCGTCGGCCGTATTTCACGAAACTAAATCCGTAGGAATGCTCTCTGCTGCTAAATACCTCGGTATCTGAGGTTAATTTGAGTTTAGACGATGTTTAGCAGCGTAATCGGACGAAAATTATAATACCTCCTTCGTTCTTATCTTCTCTCTGTTGATTACTCTCTGTTTTACTGGAAATATAAGTGTATAAATGATTTAAAACCGAAGTGGGGCTTTATATACTTGGGCCTGGACAAGGCCAACGTGTCACGGAGCCAACGCGGAGGCTTCACCTCCGTGACACGCTGCCATCGCGGAGGGGTTCTGCCTCGGCTCCTTCTGTGATGGTTCAACAGGTTTCTCGTCCGATCTTTTCCCGGGCCTTTCTCTAGCACGTATGGCCTTCAAATATGCTTAACCAACATGCGAATAGGTCATTTAGGTGCCGGAAATTCTACGGGGTATAACATTCTCCCCCCCTTAAGAACATTCGTCCTCGAATGTACACTGCTATCTGGAGGACTACTTAACGTACTTTCTAGAAAAAAAATTTCGGCAGAGTTTCCCCTGTAATATGGACTATAGCAATAACCTAAAATGCAGAAAAGTCCAACACAGGTACTGCACACAATATTTTAAGATCCACTGGATAACTAAGTATCAATCTTTCTCATTCACACACATACAACTATAAGGTACTGCATAAGTAATAATACGGACATACCTGTCGCCTGACTAGGCCTGAAATAGGTGAGGGTATCTGGCTTTCATATCTTCTTCAGCTTCCCACGTCATTTCCTCACGATTCCTGTTACGCCACAATACTTTGACAGACGCAACATCTTTAGTCCTCAACCTGCGAATCTGTCTGTCTAAGATAGCTACGGGAACCTCTTCATATACTAACTCTTCTGTGACCTGGACATCCTGAACTTGGACTACTGTAGAAGGGTCCCCTACGAACTTTCTCAACATAGAGACATGGAATACTGGGTGAACAGATGCTAACTCCGGAGGCAAGTTCAATTCGTATGCAACTCGGCCTATTCTTCGCCGAATCTGATATGGCCCAATAAATCTCGGGCTAAGCTTTCCTTTCTTGCCAAATCTCATTACCCCTTTCATCGGAGACACTTTCAGATATACCCAATCATTTACCGCAAATTCTAGATTTCTGCGCCGCATATCTGCATAAGACTTCTGGCGGCTCTGAGCAGTCAGTAAACGTTCTCGGATAAGCTTTATCTTTTCCTCTGACTGCCGAACAATGTCTGGGCCAACCAATGCTGATTCCCCCACTTCAAACCAGCCCACCGGCGATCTACATTTTCGCCCGTATAATGCCTCGAAAGGAGCCAGCTAGATAGCTGAATGATAACTATTATTATAAGCAAATTCAATCAACGAAAGATGCTCATCCCAGTTACCCCCAAAATCTAGCACACACGCTCGTAGCATATCTTCGAGCGTCTGAATTGTACGTTCAGCCTGCCCATCTGTCTGAGGATGGAATGCTGTGCTCAAGTTAATCTGCGTTCCCAAACCTTTCTGAAACGACTGCCAGAATCTAGCTGTGAACTGTGCTCCCCTATCTGAAATGATGGATACCGGCACTCCATGTAATCTAACTATTTCTCTGATATATAATTCGGCATAATCCTCAGCCGAAAAGGTAGCCTTCACTGGCAGAAAATGAGCTAATTTTGTCAGCCTGTCAACTATTACCCAAATGGAATCATTTCTGCGTCTGGTACGGGGTAGTCCTGTTACAAAATCCATATTTATCGCTTCCCACTTCCACATAGGCACCGTTATATCTTGCGTCAAATCGCCCGGTTTCTGGTGCTCTGCTTTCGCCTGCTGACAGTTAGAACATCTAGATACAAATTCAGCTATCTCAGCTTTCATACCTGGCCACCAGTAGATGTCTCTGATGTCATGGTACATTTTTGTCGCCCCAGGATGGAGGGAATAATGAGCGTAATGTACCTCATGCATGATCCGCCCACGAAGCCCTGAAACATTCGGGACACAGAGGCGGCCCTTGCAGCATAACACATCATCCTCAGTTATCTGAAAACCTGACTCCTTATCTCTCTGAATTCTATCTCTGAGCTGGACTAAATCAGGGTCCTCGTACTGTCGTTCTTTTACCTCTGTAACCAATGATGACACAGCAGAATTCTGAATTACCGCTCTATTGTTTTCTGTTTCCATTACTCGAACGACTAAACCAGCTAACTGATGAATTTCTTTGGCTAGCTCTCGCTTCTCAGGTTGCAAATACGCCAAACTCCCCATTGACTTACGGCTCAGGGCGTCTGCTACAACATTAGCTTTTCCCAGGTGATACAGAATGTTCATATCATAATCTTTTAACAGCTCCAACCAGCGGCGTTGCCGTAAATTCAACTCCCTCTGAGTGAAGATGTACTGTAGGCTCTTATGATCTGTGCAAATATCAACATGGACGCCGTACAGGTAATGCCTCCACATCTTTAAGGCGTGGATTACCGCGGCCAATTCCAGGTCGTGGGTAGGGTAATTCTTTTTGTGTTTCCTCAGCTGTCTGGAAGCATATGCAATTACCCTACCCTGCTGCATCAACACACAACCTAACCCGACGCCTGACGCATCGCAATAGACTGAATAACCTTCTGTGCCTTCCGGCAATGCTAATACTGGGGCGGAGGTTAATCTGTCTTTCAGTTCCTGGAAGCTCTGCTCACATGCCTCTGTCCATTGAAACTTTGCTGCTTTCTGTGTCAATCTGGTTAGGGGTGCTGCAATAGTCGAGAACCCTTCAACAAACCTCCTGTAATATCCTGCTAACCCCAGGAAGCTACGAACTTCAGTCGGAGTGGTAGGCCTAGGCCATGACTTAACTACTTCTATTTTCTGCTTGTCTACCTGTATACCAGCATCTGACACGATATGCCCTAAAAAGGCCACTGAGTTAAGCCAAAATTCACACTTAGAAAATTTAGCATACAACTGGCGGTTCTTGAGGATCTGGAGCACTGTCCGCAAATGAGTCCGGTGATCTGCTTCAGAGCGAGAATACACCAGAATGTCATCAATGAATACTATCACGGACAAGTCCAGGAAAGGTCTGAAAATACTGTTCATCAGGTCCATGAATACTGCCGGGGCATTCATTAACCCGAAGGACATGACTAGAAATTCAAAATGTCCATACCGGGTCCTGAATGCTGTCTTAGGAATATCTCTCTCACGTACTCGGACCTGGTGATATCCGGATCACAAGTCAATCTTAGAAAAGTATCTGGCTCCCTGCAACTGATCAAATAAGTCATCAATTCTGGGGAGCGGGTACCTGTTCTTTACTGTAACTTTTTTTAATTGTCGGTAATCTATGCACATTCGGAGCGAGCCATCTTTCTTCCTTACAAATAAAACTGGCGCACCTCATGGTGAAGTACTCGGCCTGATGAAACCTTTATCCAATAAATCTTTCAACTGCTCCTTTAATTCTCTGAGTTCTGCAGGAGCCATGCGGTAAGGAGGAATCGATATCGGCTGAGTGCCTGGTAACAGGTCAATAGAAAAGTCTATTTCCTTTTCTGGGGGAATACCGGGTAACTCATCAGGAAACACATCAGGGAATTCATTCACCACTGGAACAGACTGGAGTGTCGGAGATTCTGCTTGGACATCCTGAACTCTGACCAGATTGTACCACTCTACAGCACGACTGAATAAGAATAAAAGACAACCATCCTATCATGCCTTGCAGCCTCCTACCCATAGTATGTGTTGCACAACACATCCATGGACAGGACTCTACTTAGCACGGCTTGCAGACTCCCTGGGATATGACCGGCTCTGATACCAAGTTTGTCACACCCCGCCTTGGGGGTATGACTGGCACCTGGCGCCCTACTAGGACCTGAACTGCTGGACTGCTAAGCCTGGGCACATCTGGTGCCTGGCTGGCTCTAGCTCACATTTCTGGAAACAAAGGGCTATATAACGGCTGTAAACACAGCCCCCGGCCTATTGGCCTATAGCCTCCTGTACCTGTACTAACAGCTGACCAGAAACATGTCAATATAGGGAAACCTATGCGGGCCGACAAGGCCACCATGCTGTCTAGTTATCCATAACTCAATCATGAAATACTAGAAAGCTACGTGACTGGCAAGGTCACCACTACTGTCAAACTATGGCCCCACACGACCAACATAAAGGAAACACAAGTACCAACAGCTATACAACTGCACGGCCTCACACGACCGGCTCATCTGACCTTAGGGAAATATATACAGACTGCAAGCCTCTAGGAATAGCAATAGAAATGATCGGGACAGGGCCCCGACCTACCCGTACTATACAACCAAAAGAAAATGAAGTACACCTCTAGAGTTCAGTCTTCGGATTACAGGAGCTGAATACTCGATCTGACAGGAATCACGCGGTATCGCCTGCTCGTCTATGAGTACCTGCAGGCAAGTAATGCAGTGCCCCACCGGGTGTCAGTACCGCTGGTACTGAGTATGTAAAGCAATAACTGAAAGAAATATCTAAAAACAATAATATAACTGATGAAACTGAAGTAGGGAGAATAGATTAACTGTCTGATAATGTAAGTCATACCTTCTCTCAATTATACTGGAAGGAGTAGGAGTCACACCTGAGGATTTATCATTCTACTATCGATCTACTCATATCTATTATAGCACGGCACAATATATCATAACATACATAGCACACACAAACCTTACCCGGCCCCCATAAGCCGGGAGGTACAACCAATACGCAATCTATACCCCTACCCCGGTCGTCCCATCTCCTATAATAACTATAAGCATCCTGCCGGTCCCCTGGGTATGCACTTGGGCTCGCTGAGCCCCTGACTATAACTGTACCTGAGTCCGGAGGACCCTTGAATCAACACCCCGGGCGTATCCGCTCGACGGGGGTGTATAAGGGCCGACCAAGGCACAATATGGGGAAAACTGGCATCCCATCTTCGTCCCTTGGGGGACGGCATGCCACTCTGTAGAGCGACGTATCCTCGTCCTCTGGCGGATGAGTCGATACAGCTATTAACCCTGGGCGGTCATGGATGCTGGGTAATCCAACCCAAACAATACAACAGTCTCACTAGTAATACTATCTGCATATACCACATACTGAAACTAATGATAATAAAGAGTTTGTACATACTGCATGCTGAACTAGTGATAGTGATATGTACGTATCTAATACATGCTGGGACTGATAATAGTATATATATCTAAATATACTCTCCTGCCATACTGTACTGAGTCTAATGCTGAACATGATATAGTATTTCTGCTGAAAACTATGTTGTATACTGAGTTCCTGTAATAACATGATTTACTATTCCTAACATGCTTTCCAACTTCATTTTAACTTATCATTCTATTTCTGAGATGTCTTACAGGTATTACATCGCTTTACTGGGTTTCAACTAAATACAATGATATCCTAACATTCTGTGTCACATCACATACTGAGCATGCTGCGCAATTCTTAACACTTATATTAGAATCTATATCGTGCTAGCAAGTCTCGCGCTGATCATAACATAATGTTTCTGGTATCTTACCATCATTCATAGTAAACGTCAAACATGGCTTCTGAATATTCTACTGGCCTTTAAATTACTGTACGGTACCAAGATTACTAACTTGCCGAGGAAACTAACTTTACATACCTTATCCTCGAACTATCCGGCTGTCGGACGAGGTCGGCCAGTACTTCAACTATTTTCTCCCAACTGCATTCATAAATATGTTAATCAATACTAAATACAGCTTTATTGTAAAGAGCAACGTCGCTTTCGATATAGTTTATAGCCTAAACTTAGGCTTATCGAAAGACGGTCGAAAACTCGCTATTTTTCAGCGGTCCAGAAGGGAGAAATATTCACTTCACAGCTAGGAACACATAGACACTAATTTAGAGCAATTCCACTTACCTTAGCTCGGTAGCTCGACGATTCGTCGGCCGTATTTCACGAAACTAAATCCGTAGGAATGCTCTCTACTGCTAAATACCTCTGTATCTGAGGTTGATTTGAGTTTGGACAACGTTTAGCAGCGTAATCGGACGAAAATTATAATACCTCCTTCGTTCTTATCTTCTCTCTGCTGATTACTCTCTGTTTTACTGGAAATATAAGTGTATAAATGATTTAAAACCGAAGTGGGGCTTTATATACTTGGGCCTGGACAAGGCCAACGTGTCACGGAGCCAACGCGGAGGCTTCACCTCCGTGACACACTGCCATCGCGGAGGGGTTCTGCCTCGGCTCCTTCCGCGATGGTTCAACAGGTTTCTCGTCCGATCTTTTCCCGGGCCTTTCTCTAGCACGTATGGCCTTCAAATATGCTTAACCAACATGCGAATAGGTCATTTAGGTGCCGGGAATTCTACGGGGTATAACAGAAATGAAGCAAAAATGTGTTGTTAATTCCCGTCAGATCAACACCCCCAACTTAAAGCATTTGCTTTTCCTCAAGAAAATTAAGAAGAGAAACTACCGTACACCTCACTAATGTTCTAAAATCACAAATTATCATGACTAGGGTGGTGGTTGACAATAGCTATCAACACACACAATTCAATCCAAGCACCCCCTCCATCAATCAAAACATAGTGTTCTCGCAACTATTTGAACTAAGCATGCAACCTCCACTTATGACATCATATCAACATGCACACACCTAAATTAGAGAAGTGAAGCATGCTAACCATTCATATTCACGTGCCCTCACAATTAGACCAAAGAAAGTGTTCTTTTTTATAAAGTAATGACAAGACACATCAAGGATACACAAGATCAAGATAGAAGAGAAATGCACTCAGTTCTCACAAAAAAATTCACAAGATAGGTCACAATTTCCATATGCTTGCCCATTTACTCAAATGTCATTCTTGTCGAATATTTGGGTTGAGATCACATAAGGGCTTTTCTAAGATTTTAATGAAGGTTAAATGGCTAGTAGAATACAATTTTGTCCTGTAGTGTCTCATTTACCATCCTTGAACACCTCATCACATTTCCACAACCCTTTTACCTTTTTGATCCCTTGTTTTGTTTTGGCATTTTTCACACCTCTAAGTGATTTTGTGAGCTCAAACATCATATTTCTCTTTTTTTTCTTTTTCTTCTTTTTAGTGCATTGCTCAATTACACATTGTAATGTGCTCTAACATCATCTTTTGGCCTATTTCCTTCTTCCCCTCCTTATCACTCCCCAACTTACAACTTTTTCTTATTCTTCATCACTTTACAAGTGTCAAGGAGGATAGGTTTAAAAGAGGGTCAACGTGAAAATTGATTTTGGCTTTCATTGCGGTTAATCAAAAAAAAAGATCAAGGGCTCAAAGAGGGAGACTAGGAATATATACATCATTTGGTAGGACTCTTTAGGCATATGTGGCTTGTGAAGCACAAAGAAGGTCTAAGTTCATTTCTACAACCCATAGTTAATCCTAGGTTCAGACACAAGTAGCAAGGAAAGTTCTAGAGTGTAATCAAATCAAGTGAACAAGCAATTTTTTCTTCCAGACATTGGTACATGGATATAAAAAATGGATAACACATCACTCTCAACTAGGAACACATTTCAACTAATTTCATGTCACAAATGGAGATATACAACTCAATATCAAATAGTTACAGCAAAAATTTTGAGGGGGCATTGGTTTCAAAAATCAACATAAGTAAATAGCTCACATTCCACCACGACCTAAGTCAAGAAAAACTTATTTATCCTGAAATGACTCAACAAAGTAGGCTAGTACCTTTGAGAATGTTGCCTAGCAATCCATCATCGGGCCTATACACTACAATACTTAACTACTTTATTATGCCAGATTCAACAACAAGTAGGTCTCTTGAGAAAGGACAATGGCTAAGAAAATCAAGGAGAGCTCTATACTATAAAAGAAAAAAGAATTTAAGCTAAGAAAGAAAAAGAAGAACCTATACTAAAAAATCTGTGAAAATGGACTAATTTGGATCACAAACACACATCAATAACTCATTCAAAAGCATACTGTCATATAAACTAGAGTTTCAACAAAATCAAGAACTACACAAGCATACAATCCAAATATATACCCCCACCATAAAAATGGTGCAATATCCTCAATGCAAAAACAAAACAAAGTAGGAGGGTAAGAGGGTGCCAAAAAGTTTCTGCAGCACTCAGATCGCGTTACTAAACATCATCCTTTGGAAGCATGATAGGCTAGCCTCGGTGTCATGGGCATGGTCTCGAGTGATTAAATGTGAGGCTGCTATCGCTCTTCTGAGAGCCTCTGCCCCTACTGTGGGTAACTCTAGATAAATAGGTGGTCCCTCTAGTGCCAGAGCCTAGCCCTTATATACTGGAAGGGCAGGAGCAACTGTCTGGGCCTGAGTATGAGTAGGAGTCTAGTCTCATGGAGTGTTGGCCCTGGTGTTGGACTGGGCTGAGTTTGGGCTGGTGGAATGGACACCACACATGGAATGAAATCCATGATGCTGGCACTAGGTGGTTTCCGATCCACCAACAACATCTGTACCTCTTTTGGCTGCCTATCTTGTATATGCATCTTAAGTACGGTAGGTCTGGACTCCTCTAGATTGGCTCAGAGGCTCGATATATTTGAAGCACTAGCACATCCTCTAAGCCGGAGCAACTTCTCATCCATGGCCTCTAGATGGGAGCTCAGTGTCGCATGAAAGGTCCTGACTATGTCCCAGAGCGGCTGAACAACTTGCTCAACAATCATGGCCAAAAAGGCCAGTAAATCCTCTATGAGCCGAGCCAGCTTCCTCTCCTCTCTATCCAACCTCAAGGCCGAATTGGTAAGTGAATCTTTGAAAGTGAGTAGTTGGCCTCGATGGTGCAGTTGGAATGGATACCGTGGTGATTGGATCTACTGCTATTGTGGGGTCTACCTCACTGATGGGTTGCGATGTGGGCTCCTTAGGCTAGATGCCCTAACCCTTAGTAGTGGGCCCGCCCAAGATGGAGCTCACCGTGGTGACCATAGTGTCATCTCGCATCTTGGTGATATCCGTCACCTAGAGAGCATATGTGAATAAGTCCTCCCTTGGCAGGATCGGTAAACCTATCCTCTGACATAAAGTCGTGATGAGGCATGGAAATGATAGGGAGGTCACAGTCTGAATACCTCTATCCTTCAGCTCCACACTAACCATCTAGCCGATGTCTGTGCTCTTCTTGTCCATGATAGATGCCACAACAAGAGCTTGCCCAAGTTGTAATTTTTTTTCACTCCTTTTTGGGCATACCTATTACACACCATGTTTCATCAATACTTGGCAGAAAGTAAGAGGTCTCTCTTGAAGATATCGATTGTATTTGATATAGCCCACGGGTGTGCCCCTATTTATCACACGAGCTATTCAACCTCTAGCCAGCCTACCCTGATCAACTATCTCATCATATGTAGAGATGTCTATCACCTCATAGTCATCTCCCAAATAATATCAGTTGATCACCTCTAGGCTGATATCAATCAATACTCCTTTAATTATCACAAATGTCAAGGGCTCAATCTACATCTCCAGCATTGGGTTTGACCATAAGAGGATCGTCCCATGAACAGCTTAGAACTTCAAAACCAGTGTCTTATGTACTGACCCACTGGATGAAACAAGAACTCCAAACCAGTGTTGGAATCAAAGATGCTCCATGATGTCAGGTTACAGCTCCAAACCGTTGGAGTTAATAGTCCTTTCCTCTATAATCCCCCGATGATTTCTCCCATTGTGTGCCTCGTCCCTGCAAATAGCGCTCCCTGGCACCTTGGACAACACACTTGAGTCCAAACATCTCCTCTGCCTATTTATGTCTCAAATCTTCTATAGTTACAGGGGTAGAAGAGGTTTGACTGGATGATTCCTCCTTAGCGGCTTCGCTAGAGGAAATATATATTTGGGCCTCACTAGATTGGGCCTGGTCATGCTCACCACCGAATTGGGATGAAGATTCCTGAGCCGGTGTCTCTACAAATTCTATCTGAGTTGAGGGAATGGGTGACACCTCTATTTTATGCTCTTTGACTCTCCTTCTACCTGGAGGCAAGTACTCCTCTTCATCTTTGTCCACAAGGCAATACCTTTAGGTGTACTCGACTTGCCAGCCTCTTGGTAGTAATGGCATCAAGTAAGTGGAGAAAAATAGTATGGCATCAAGTAAGTGGAGAAAAATAGTAGAAAGAAAAAAGATTTTGAAGTAAAGAAGAAACGGAAAATGGAGAAGGAAAGAAAGACGGGGATTCTCAGCTCGTCGGGCAAGAATGCCCTTTTCGTAGACCCGAGTTCCCTTTAAAATATTATGGGTCGAGCCAGTCAAGCCCATGAGTGGCTAATTAAAGACTAAACTGTCCCATATAAACATGACCCAATCCAAAAATCCATCTTCACCAGGGTCCAAATTTTTATTTAAAAACCAGAGATGATCCAAAGGATGAACCGTTTGGGCAGAGTACAGTCTGCGCATTAGATCGTCTCTTGCCCATTCTTACAAGTGGACCATTTTTAAAGAATAGTGGGACATGTAGTCCATCCTTTGAGAGGATAGTCCATCTGTTCTGCCGTCCTTTACACACTAGATTTCTCTTTTTTTGTTTTAGACCACTTTCCTCCATATTTTCAAGTGTACCTGCATGCACTAACACCCATTAGTCCATAAAAAGCTTGAGTTGCTTCCCAAGAAGCACTTGATTTAACATCACGGTATGAAGTGGATACTAAACATAGTGTAGCATCCCTTGGGTTGCCTCCCAAGAAGCACATGATTTAACATCACAACACGTCGCAAGATACTTGATCATGAACTTGGTGAGCTGTCTTTGGGATAGGACTTCCTCACCCACTTCCTATTTTTGGTGCCACAGAGGTACTACTTCACCCATGCTGATTTAGCCTTCTTTCTCTTGGGTGATGCAACAATAACAAGTTATCCATTTCATCAACACTTTTTCAACATTGGCCACAAAGAAGTTCCCAACTCCTATGGGAAACAAATGACCTCTTCCGGCTTTAAAAATAATGCTCTCATCCTTGACCCAAAATATGATTTCGTACTTTTCTAAGTCTATCAAGGCCCTCCCAGTGATCAGAAAAGGTCACTCAAGTATGGTGAGAATACCCCGATCCACGTCACAGTCAAGAACCACAAAGTTAGCTAGAAGCACAAACTTTTCAACTTTCAAAAGCACATTTTCCACTACCCCACTGTTGTTTTGATAGTCTTATCGACCATTTAGAGCCGGATAGATGTGGATTTTAGTATGGATAATCCAGACCGCTTGTAACTAGAAAGAGGCATTAGATTAATACTTGCCCTATTATCACAAAGGGCATGCAAGCAGTCATATCTACTGATCCGGCAAGGCACGGTAAATTCTCCCGAGTATCCTTTCTTTTCAACACATGTGTCTGCAATGATGGCACTCACTCTATGCGTCATAGGAATTAGCTCCTCTTTGTCACACGGCAGCTTTCTAGCCAACATCTTCAAATACTTAGCAAACTGGGCATCTCTTTGATGGCATCTATAAATGGTACCCGCAGTGTTGCTTCTTTAAGCCACTCAATGTGCTTTGCTACTTTTGCATCAAGATCCTGCTGAGCAATTATTTGTGGAAATGGAGGAACAGGCAGAGGGAAATATTTTGTAAAGTCATCTGCACCTCCCTTGGCCTCCCCTCTATCCCTTGGAGGAACTGAACTATCTTTTGAAACTTCCTCACTAGGTGGCTTTTTTAATCCACCTTTAGCTACCTCATTAACAAAATGAGTTTTAGACCTCTCCATTTGGTCATCAAACTCAACCACAATTTTGGCCTCATTTTTATCCACACCATCTTTGACCTCAACATCAACGGGTTGCACAATCTTGCCACTCCTTGTGACAATGACCATATATTGAGAATTGGAAGATCTTACATGTCCCATTGGATTTATCATTGTCACTAGGGAGATGGCCTTTTTGCTTTGGATTTTGGTCACAGGAAAGATCCTGCACCTGTTGCTCTAACTTCTGAATGGAAGCTATGTGAGAGCCTACAATCTATATGAGGCTCTTGAGACAAGCATCCATTTTCTCCTGATTGGCAAGCACCTGTTCCAACATCCCTTCAAGCTTTAAGCCTTCATGATCATGAGAAGGACCCTCCCTCTAATTTTGAGAGTTAGAGGAAGGACCTTTTGGCGGAACATAAGAAGGTAAGCCTCTATTCTGGAATTCTGCACCATTGTATCGATCCTGATTTTGACCACTATGATCATTCCTAGGGTAATATTGACCCTGACCTTGCGGTTAAGGTATCCATTTCCCTTGATACAAAGAAGAAGGGTGGCCCTGCTGATACTGCAATCTATAGGCACCGGATGAGTTGCCAACGTAGTTGGCATCTTTAACTTGCATAGGAGGTGGCTTTTGTAATGGCTGATAATGGTATGGAGGAGGGGAGCTTCATGCCCATATTGAACACCAGTCGTGGTCTCATCAATAGCATGCACCTTTTAAACCTCTGACTCAGTCAACTTCTTTGTGAGGAGGGCTATGTTGGTCGTCCTGGTGGTCATCATCTGATCACGCTCCTGATTTTCCTTCATCAAATGGAATAATAAAGGAGTCTCCACATTGATTCCTCCACTATGGTACCCACCATGCCAAGCATGGTTGTGCTTTGATATTTTGTCCAACATGATGGCAATTATGTTGAATGTCTTGTCCATGAAGCACCCACCAACGATGTTGTTGTCAATGGACTGGCTCAAGGCATCCAACCCTGTGTAAAAGTTTTCCGATAGGATATGGTCCGAGAATCCATGGTTGGGCACCTGAAGGATGTATTGCCCGAATTTTTTCCATGCTTCGAACAACTATTTCTCCTAGGAGCTGCCAAAAATAATATCTTATCCTGTTGCTCCGCCTATTTTTTAGGAGAAAACCATTTCTTCAGGAAGACACTCACCAACTCTTGCCATGTACGGATTGAGTTTGGAGGGAGTCTCCGCAGCCAATCCTTGCCTCATCGGCTAATGAGTATTTGAACACTAGTAGTCGAATAACATCATCCGGAACATTATTCTGCTTGTGGAGGTTTCATACCTCTAAGAAATTTTTAAAGTGGTGATAGAGATCGTCACTCGTACAGTTGTGAAATTGACCCTCTGCCTTAAGCATAGTGTAGATTCTTCCGTCAATCTTGAATGATGAAGTATTTACCCTTGGTGGGACTGTTACGCCTCATAAATTTCTATCGTTTAATGAATGTGTGCGTACATATGTTGAGAGTTTTGGAGTATGACGCATGAAGAATAAGGCTCGGGGGACGGTATACGAGCACGACATCGAGCGAGCAGGAAGCCAGGGCCGGAGGCCAGGCGCATTGGGCGCCACATCGTGGCACCAGCCTGACACCTTGAGCGGCGCATCGCACCCGATAGCGCTGTGGGCGGCGCGTCGTGCCCCCTAACCCACTGCCTCAACTATATATAGGGTGCAAGACTAAGTTTAAGTCAAGAAAAACATTTTCCAAGAGCAGACTTCGCCCCTCCGATATTCTCTCACAATTTTTCATTAGTTTCTAGCAAAATTATACCACTAAACTCCGTCAAAATGCAAATCCACCATGGATGACGAGATCTAGGCCTACGAGAAACATCTCTGTGAAGTTATTTCTTGAAAATTCGCTCGGAGTACCAAAACCCCATCGAGAAGGGTTGCCGAAATTACTTCAAATTGAGTTCTAAGAGGCTACATTTTATAGGTAAGCATCTCTACCTTCTAAAATCTCGAGAAATTGTGAGTTTTCATCCAAATTAAATGAAGTTGAAGTTATAGTTAACCCTATTGAAAGATATTGCTATTCACCAATTCCCACTATTGAAATAACCTTATTTTCTCAGCGTGGAGGCTATAGTTGGGTGGAATTACTATCCCCAGGTTGAAAACTATTTGGGGTGAACGAATGTCGGCATTTGAGGTATGTTAAGTCTTATCTCTTCGGCAAGTTATTCTCATCGTATGGTGATACAACTAGTGTCTTCGAAAGTAGATAATGATCCTATATGTTGTGATTAGATGCTGCAAGTAGATAATGATTACGAATGTTGTGGTTAGCTTCTATAAGACTTAATAAGGTTATACCATAGTATCCCTCGTCGGGAAAGGGTATGCTCAGTGTGACTAACGCTAGGAGCGTCATAAAGATTTCTCAGTTCATTTATTTACTGTTTAGAAGTATTCTTGACATTTGCTGACATGCCAAAGCCTTAGAAGTTTATGCATAGTTGTTGGGCTTGACTTGGTAAGTTGGACAGCATAGGGCGTAGCCGAGCGATATAAATTTCAGTTTGATACCTGTGCTATCAGTAAAGCTTGCCCAGAGGCCGTTGGCGTACCTTGATGCCTCCAGGTCCAGAATTTGGATAGGATGGTCTTAGCCTAGAGTCAGCGGCACCAGGATTGCCTAGTGAATTGAGTGACAACCTTCCATACAGTTGGCTACTGTCAGTGACTACTGGCTTCAGTCGACTTAGTGCTTATCGTACAGGCTGCCCAGCAGGTCATCCTAGTTGTGCAAGTCAGATAAACCCATGGGTACCCTAAGGAGGAGACCTTATTAGTAGTGGATGTGGGGCCAATGCCCTAGCCTGCTCTTATAGATACACAGATATAAGAATCGTCCAGAGAAGTCATATGAAATCTGAACAGACCAAGTTAATATCTAGGGGACTAGAACCATAGGAGTACGGTATTACCTTTAGGCTAAGGATTGCAGTAAGTTGCCTGTGGAAGGTCAGGGCTGACTGCTCAGGAGCATGTATGATTAGTAGCAGCCCTACAGTTGTTCTAAGTGGAGGAACTAAATAGTTGGTCACCTGCAACCTTACTATTCGCTAATGGGCTATCATTATCCTAGCATGACATTCAGAGTATCATTTAGGCCACTCCAGACCTCGCCCTATTCTGTCTAGACCATTAGAAATTATGATCACTGCTTGGACACTCTAGTCAGGTGTAGGAACACAGATTATGCCTATTGGAAACTATGTAGACCAGTCTAGGGGCGCGTAAGAGTAGCGGCCGCGTTAGGCCTAAGGGGGCCAGATACGCCTTTTGAATGACTAAGTTTGTAGATTATAACATAGTGTCCCTAGTTGGGGTAAATGGTGGTTCGTACTGCCTCTCGCCTCGAATAGCTAAGAGGGTGCTAGTTGTATGAACTTCTTTCGGAGATATAAACAGCTTATGGAGCTACAATGCTGCTAATGCTTACAGATCTATGACGTTGTATTGCTTACGGAGCTACTGAATCTCCTATGGGCCATATATTGTTTGTAAGGACTAAAATAGAGCCTACAAGGCCGTATTAAAGTCTATTCACTTATGGAGTTCTTCTACACCGCAACAACATTACAGACCCTTAGTAGAGCCTCGTGTGCTTGAGGTATAGTCACAGGGGTGAAAAGGCTTGAACTCAGTTACAGGAGCCTAGAAGGTTCTGGTATAGTCTCAAGAGACTAGGTATGTTCAGTTACAGTTACTTGCAGAGCCTCAGGGATACCAATAGGGGTATCTAGACTGTTTGGTGCCTGCTAGGGCTTATGGGGGCTCGAGTAGGTTATCTTTGTGTTGATTGTACCTTCCAGGCTTATGGGGGCCATGTTAGGTTCTTGTTTGGATACTTGCTTGCTAGATATAGCTTATGAATTTATAGTCCTGCAGTTTCAGCTCATCCTCATATAGTGTTTTACTAGATGCAGATTATGGGTAAGAAAGCTTACATGTTAACTTCTGCTCCTTCTTGATATTCACTTTCATTTCTTTATTGACTTTTATTCAGTTTTATTATTGCCTTAAATATTCGATACATATTGCACTGACGCCCACGTAGGGGCGCTGCATAATTTCCTGCAGGTTAGACAAAGAGGTTTTGGGATCTCCTAGCAGATATTCAGAGTCAACAGATGGGCTAGCTCCTTTCATTCGGAGTTTCCAGGTTGCAGGGGTTACCTGTCTTTTCTTGTAGAGCATTTGGGTAGGCTGGGGCCCTGTCCCGACCAATATTCTCCTTCTTAGAGGCTTGCAGACTACAATCTTCAGTTAGTCGGTCATTGTTGGCTATTTGGGGCCTATGTATGTCTTATTTTTCGTATTGGCCATGTGGGGCGTAGTCTAGCCAGTTAGTTAGCAGCCTTACCGGCTATAGTGTTTATATGACTGTCTATTTTTCATTCTATTATAACTAGACAACATGGTGTTCTTTTCGGTCCACATAGGATCCCTTTTATGGTTATGTTGGCTGGGTTAGCTGTTTTCTTTTACAAGTGCTATGTGGCCTTGTTGGCCCGAGGCTATAGTTACAGCCGAGATATAGCTGTTTGCTTTCTTGATTTTGAGTCGCTGGTAGGCATCAAAGGTGCATAAGCCCAGCCAGGTCAGCGCAGATCCCAATGTGGCATTAGGTGCCAGTTATCCCTCCCAAGGTGGGGCGTGACAAACTTGGTATCAGAGAAAGTTGTACCTCAGGGAGTCTGCAAGTCATGTCTAGTAGAGTCTTGCTTATAAATGTGTTGTGCACCCCATTTTATTAGAAGGAGGCTACGAAGCATGATAGTATGGTTACCGTTCCTTATTCTCATATCGTGCTATAGAGTCGAGTGGTATAGGGATGAGTCCCTAAGATTTCATTATTATGTCTGTCTAGAATAATGTTTGATATGGAACAGACTTCAGTCAGCCGCAAGTCAGCTACAGCAGTAGGAGAGGGTACCAATGAGGTGCCACAGTTGGGGGACAATCAGGCTAAGGGCGGGAGCAGACGTCTTTTAATCTCTCCATCATCCTCCCGGGGCACCAGGAACCTCATAAGGTAATAGATATGCCAGCACCGTCCCCAGTTCTTTCTACAGCCTTAAAGTAGGAGGTCAGGAGTATAGTATATATATAAGTCCGCTTTCCTACTAGATATTTAGAATTAGAGAGGGGTGACAGTTAATGTTGGATAACCTGAAAGGTACGAAAGAAGGGGAAATTGCGGGATTCTTACCTCCAACCCTTCAGATGTTGTAAAGTTTCATACCTCAGTCCTACCGTAGTAAGGTATGGCTATTTTCTGCCTCCCAACTTCATTCTCAGTATAACAAAGAGCTTAATTTTTGAGGCGATGTTGCCCAGAGTAAATAGTAAAGGAAGTCTAGATCTGTTGAATCCTAGAAAGTGTTAGAAAGTAGTTGAGACCCCTAGTGTTTAAATAAGTCATCTAGACCTTTACGATAGTAAATCAAGGGGGGCAGGTAAGATTGCTAGTAGCACCCAAGTATGTGTGGAAGTCCACAAGCAATAAACCCCTAACAACAGTAAAGCTTAGATAATCCCACCGCAGTGTGTAGGTAGCGGTAGGAGATACCTAGAGAACAGAGCCTACCACCTCCAGCTTATCATGTTAAGGGATAGAGAGACTATGTGATGGGAATCAGCCTGAGTATTAGTCAGGATGATATAGGGTGGTATACTTAACCAGTAGCATCCTTGCTAGTATGGTGCATGGGGCACGAACCCCAATTTTTAGCTTATAGAAGTAAGAGAAAGACATGAGCATCGAGCTTGGGAGGAGAACAGAACCATCTTCAGATTGTAGCGGGCTAATCGAGCTTGGAATCGCCGCTGAATGTCGAGGAATGAGCATCAGGCTGACATGTAAAGGGTAGTGAGGTTGTGACTTAGAATGTTGCGGTACCACCTTTAGTTGTGGAGGTAAAGGAGTGACGGTACGGAGACCCTAGTCTAGTGTAAGCCCAGAGACAAGGCCTAGTAGGGAGTCATCGACCTATAAGATAGTAGGGACAGAGTCTTGAGACCCAGAGGCCGACTCTGATCCTAAAAATGGTGGGGCTTCGTTAGTAGACTGTAGTAAGGTACACCATATTTATTATTCCCTCCGCTCGGGTTTGACGAATACGCATTAGGTTATGAAGGAGATCTACTGATGATATTAGGAAGAAGAAAGAAACTATCGAGTTGTAGCACAGAACTCCAATGGCCAGCAGGGAAAGGCAAGACCTCAAAAACTAGGCAGGCTAATTCAGGAAATAGCCATGGCTTCATGAAAATGGAAAGTAGACAATATGAATATGGCTATAGGGTTACCTCGTACCAGGCGTAAACATGACCCTATCTGGGTCATTGTTGAAAGGCTAAGGGGATCAACACATCTCTTGCTGGTCAAAATTATGTTTCAACTAAAGTCATTCTAAATTAAATACTAAAGAAATATTCCATCTATGTGGTGTCTCAGTGTCTATTTAACTTCTGAAAAAGGGGCATAATTCACAACTAGGTTTTGGAAAGACTTTCAGAACAGATTGGGATGCATGTAAATTTGAGTATGATTTCTCATCCCCAAACAAACGGCCAAGTAGAGCACACAACCAGATGCCCAGAGATGTGTTATGGGTTGAAGTACGTGCCCCCTATATGATGGCCTGAAGTAGGTAAGTTAGGGATAACCGAATTGGGCATTCTACATCATTCAGGGGGGAAAGCTAAATTCACTAGAAGATATGTGTTGGCAGCCCAGGGTTGTCAGAAGCCTTATTCTAACATATGGTGTGGAGAGTTAGGGATGGAAGCAACAACTGGGTATTCCTCAAGATCTCGCCTATGAAGGGCATTATGAGAGCTAACAAGAAGGGGAAGCCCAACCCTAGATTCACTAAGCTACACCATATCCTCCGGGAGATCGGCCAAGTGGCCAATGAGGTAAAGTTGCCTTTGGGGCTAGGATCTATTCAGCAACATTACACAAGCACATAAGGGACCTTTCTCGGGTTATCCCAGTCGAGGATGCTAAGGTTCCAGAAAAGCCATTCCATGAGGAGACTTCAATAGTTATATTAGGTCGTCAGGCTCGCAAGAGTTATCTTGAGAACCAAAGTTGTAGCCTAGCAAAGTCTTATAGAGGAACAGAAAGGTAGAAGGAATTGTTTGGGAAGCTGAGGTCAACATGAGGTATAACTATCCTCACTTATTCCAGACCTGACCCAAATTGAGCAGTTTAAGTAAGATTATCGTTTAGTTGTTCGCTTGATGTTGTGAAGAAGTTGTTTATAATGTCCTGTGAGACGCCTGAGTTGGACTTTTTTGCATTTCAGGTTTCTGGATAGTCTGCATTACAGAGGAGACTCTGCCTCAATTCTTCAGGAAATAGTTAAAGTAGTTGAATCTTTTAAGTCTAAAGATGACATTCGAGGATAAATGTTCCTAAGGGGGGGATGATTCTACACCACATAAGGTTCTATCATTTAATGGATGCATGCGTACGTATGTTAAGAGTTTTGGAGTACGACGCATGCAGGAAAATGCCTGGGGGATGAGTATACGAGCACGACATTAAGCGAGCAGGAGGCTGGGGCTGGAGGCATAGCACACTGGGCGTCGAGCCGCGCCGGCCAACCCAACATGTTGAGCGGCGCATCACACTCGACTCTTGGCACTGTGGGCGGTGCGCCTCTCCCCTAGCCCACTGCCTCAACTATATATAGGGTGAAAGGTTAAGCTTAACAAAAAAAAACATTTGCCAAGAGCATATTTCACCCCTTCGATATTCTCTCTCAATTTTTCATTAGTTTCTAGAAAAATTATGCCGCTAAACTCCATCCAAATGCAAATTCACCTTGGTAATGAGTTCTAGGTCTATGAGAAGCATCTCTGCGGAGTTATTTCTTGAAAATTCACTCAAAGTACCGAAACCCCGCCGATTAAAGGTTGTCGTAATTACTTCAAATTGAGTCCTAAGCAGATACAGGTGATAGGTAAGCATCTCTACCTTCTAAAATCTCGAGAAATTGTGAGTTTTCAGCCAAATTAAATGAAGTTGAAGTTATAGTTAACCCTATTGAAAGATATTGCTATTCGTTGATTCCCACTATTGAAATAACCTTATTTTCTCAGCGTGGAGGATATAGTTGAGTGGTATTACTGGCTCCAGGTTGAAACCTGTTTGGGGTGAATGAAAGTAGGCATTCAAGGTATGTTAAGGATTATCTCTTCGGCAAGTTATTCTCGGCGTATGGTGATACGACCAGTGTCTTCAAAGTAGATAATGATCCTATATGTTGTGATTAGATGCTGCTAGTAGATAATGATTACGAATGTTGTGGTTAGCTGCTATAAGATGTAATGAGGTTATATCATAGTATCCATCATCGGGAAAGGGTATGCTTAGTATGACTAACGCTAGGAGCGTCGTAAAGATTTCCCCAGTTCATTTATTTACTGTTTAGAAGTATTCTTGACATTTGCTGGCATGCCAAGGACTTAGAAGTTTATGGATAGTTGTTGGGCCTGATTTGGTAAGTTGGACAGCATAGAGCGCAGCCGGGCAATATAACGTTCAGTTTGATGTCTGTGCTATAAGTAAAGCTTGCCCAGAGGCCGTTGGCGTGCTTTGACACCTCCAGGGCTAGAATTTGGACAGGATGATCTTACCCTAGAGTCAACAACACCAGGATTGCCTAGTGAATTGAGTGGCGACCTGCCATACAACTGGCTACTGTTAGTAATTGTTGGTTTCAATCAACTTAGTGCTTGTCGTAAAGGTCGCCCATGAAGTCATACTAGTTGTGCATGTTAGATAGACCTATGGATACCCTAAGGAGGGAACCTTATTAGTAGTGGATGTGGGGCCAATGCCCCATCTTGCTCTTATAGATACCCAAGTATAAGAATCATCCAGAGAAGTAATATGAAATCTGAACAGACTAAGTTAATGTCTAGGGTACTAGAGCCATAGTACTACGATATTACCTTTAGGCTAAGGATTGTAGTAAGCTGCCTATGGAAGGTTGGGGTTGACTGCTCAGGAGCATGTCTGATTAGTAGCAGCCCTAGAGTTGTTCTAAGCGAAGTAACTAAATAGTTGGTCACCTCTGACCTTACTTGTCGCTTATGGGCTATCATTATCCTAGAATGACATTTAGAGTATCGTTTAGGCCACTCCAGACCTCACCCTATTCTGTCTAGACCATTAGAGATTATTATCACTGCTAGGACCCTCTGGTCAGGTGTAGGCACACAGACTTTGCCTGTTGGCAATTATATAGACCAGTCTAGGGGCAAGTAAGAGTAACAGTCGCATTAGGCCTAAGGGGGCCAAATACGCCTTTTGAATGACTAAGTTTGTAGATTATAACATAGTGTCCCTAGTTGGGGTAGATCGTGGTTCATACTGCCTCTCTCCTTGAATAGCTAAGAGGCTGCTATTTGTACTGACTGCTTTTGAAGCTATAAACTAATTACGCAACAATGATGTTGCTAATTCTTACGGAGTATTAGATTGCTTACGGAGCTACTGAATCGCCTATGGGGCCATATATTTTCTGTAAGGACTAAAGTAGAGCCTACGGGGCCATATTAAAGTCTATTCACTTATGGACTTATTCTACACCGCAGCGGCATTACAGACCCTTAGTAGAGCCTCTTGTGCTCGGGGTACAGTTACAGGGGTGAAAAGGCCCAAACTCAGTTAAAGGAGCATAGAAGGTTCCGGTATAGTCTTCGGAGACTAGGTATGTTCAGTTACAGTTACTTGCAGAGCCTCAGGGGTACCAATAGGGGTATATAGACTGATTGGCGGCTGCTAAGGCTTATGGGACTATGTTAGGTTCTTGTTTGGTTACTTTCTTACAAGATATAGCTTATGAATGTGTAGTCGTGCAGTTTCAGCTCATCCTCGTGTACTGTTTTACTAAATGCAGATTATGGGTAAGAAAGCTTACAGGTTAACTTCTGCCCCTTCTTGCTATTCACTTTCAATTCTTTATCAGCTTTTATTCAGCTTTATTATTGTGTTACATATTTGGTACATATTGTACTGACGCCCAGGCAGGGGCGCTGCATACTTACCTGCAGGTTTAGATAGAAAGGTTTTTTCGGATCTCCTAGCAGCTATTTAGAGTCAACAGATGGGCTAGCTCCTTTCATTTGGAGTTTCTACGTTGTAGGGGTTACCTGTCTTTTATTGTATAGCATTTGGGTAGGCCGGGACCCTGTCCTGACCAATATTCTCCTTCTTAGAGGCTTGCAGACTACAATCTTCAGTTAGTTGGTCGTTGTTGGCTATTTGGGGCCTATGTATGTCTTATATTTTATATTGGCCATGTGGGGCCTAGTCTAGTTAGTTAGTTAGCAGCCTTGCTGGCTATAGTGTTTATATGACTATTTGTTTTTCATTCTATAATGACTAGGCAGCATGGTGCTCTTGTCGGCCCATATAGGATCCCTTTTATGGTTATGTTAGCTAGGTTAGATATTTTCTTTTACAGGTGCTGCGTGGCCTTGTCGGCCCAAGACTGTGTTTACAGCTGTGATATTGCAGTTTGTTTTCTTAATTTTGAGTCGTTGGTAGGCACCAAAGGAGCATATTCCCAACCAGGTTAGCCCAGATCCCAGTGTCACATTAGGTGCCAGTCATGCCTCCCAAGGTGGGGCGTGACAGGGACGATCACACTTACATAGTCAACTTTCTCATTGACTTCTGCAAACATGTTTTCCAAGTCATGAGGCAGAAGAGCATCCATGATCTTGTATCAAGAGACAAAAACATAAAGAAAAGGCAAAAGAATAGGTCTAAGCAAGAAAACTAGAATGTTAGGGCTAGATAGGGCTTACGGTGTAGTCCCCAGCAACGACATCATAATACTTGATATCGTTCAAATTTACTCCCAATATCAAGTAGTTTAAATGATCACAACATATATACAACCCAATGAGGAGTTGGGGTCGAATCCGATAGGACTACTCGAGGCCCAGACTATCTAGTACTAAATAGTAAAGTATTGCAAGATTAGAGTCTATTTGAATTGAGAGATGTGAAATTTAACTATAGCTAGATAGTGCAATATGCTAGGGTTGTATTCAATTAGAGACACTTCTAGGAAAGTGACCCCAATTATGGGTCGATCAACCTAAATCACTCAATGTGGCAGGATTGATAGTGGGCTAGGGCTGAACATGAAAGTAATTTATTTAGACAACCCATGGGTATCTTTCAATAGCACTCCTTTCTCCCCAATGCTTGTTGCCAATTGAAATTCAACCTATGTTTTGGAGAATCCATTAAACAAGGGGTATGCCTTGAGTTATTGTTGATTGATGGTAACCCATCCTAAATTTGCTCTTTCAAGCTCATAAGGTAATTAGGAAAGATTGGGTGACCTCATTACCAATCACACACTACAAAGAAAAAATCAATCAAATGTTCATAAGCCCAAACTCAATTTTACCAAATTAAATTGGAATCATTAGGGTTCACAACCCTAGATCAGGGCTTAGTTACCCACAACAAGAAGAAGAAAATTAAAGTAATTAGACATGCTTACCAAGAAAAGTTGAAATCTTTAATAGATGAATTGAAATCTTCAAATTACAAGCTAAAATATAGAATCTACTATGAAAACTAGGGCTAACTAGCTAATTCTACTCTCTACTGAAAATATGAACTGAAAATAGAAAAAATCTCCTAACTATGTCCCAAAAAGCCTAAATAATTCAAACTTCAGAGTGCTAGGTGTATAAGGATGTACCGTCCTTGGGTCCGTACTCTGCATTTTGGATTCTGTCCATCAACTTGTCGTTCATTGATTAACGGACCATATTTGGAAAATATGGTTCGTTCTTTGCACCGTATTTTCGGATTCCACTTTTGCCTAGCTCAAGTATGTCCTTCAATTGATGGACCGTCCTTTGGAAAGACGGTCCGTCCTTCAAATTGTATTGTAAGGACTCTGTTATCTTGATTTCTGGAATTTGCCGCTGGAACTAGATGGTAGATGATGTGGACCATCTTTCAGACAGACGGTCCGTATGTTGCCTCATCCTTTGGATATTTTTCTGGCCTTAACTCCTTTTATCTTTTCGTTGCTTGAGTTCCTGAAACATAGCATAATTAGGTAGTTTCTACTTAATTTAACTCCTAAAGACATAAAAAATGCTATAAAATGAAGTAAAAATGTGTTACTAATTCCCGACACATAATACACCATCTCCATTGGCCAGGTGGCTCCTACCGTCTAGAGAGCAGCTTCCTGCCTTTTGGTCATTGCCTCGCCATTGGGTCTCCACTTCACCCCGATCACTTCATCCATTTGTTTTCTCCTCGAATTTTTCAGGAGAGCTGTTCATGGTTAACTGCGGGGAAGTAAGAGGTGTACTCTCAGATTCGGACGAAATGGATCATCTGTGGATTAACAAATATGTCTTCGTTTGTACTTAACAATATCTTCCTTTACCCACCGCAACTAGTAAGTGTGTACGCGATCGGTGTAGTATAATTACCCAACTTTAGAATAGGGATCGTATCCATAGAGACTTATTTAGGTTCGTACTATCAAGCAATTTCAAATGTGATTCATAAATTAAGAGCTATTCAAATTAGGGGTAAAAGAGTAATTAACTAAGAGTTGAAATGGTTAAAGTTGTAATTTAAGATTATAAAAAACTAGGAAAGTGTTCCCAATTTGGTTGATTCTCCTAAATCACTCAAAAGAGAAAATTGAGAATGGACTTTCAAATAATATACAAGCAATCAACTTAGGCAATTAATGGGTGTCTTCCAACTATTCCAACAATGTGTATATACATCAATTTTCTCAAATTGATCAGAACTCCATTCTACCCAATTGTAATTTGCCAATTAGATTCAGCATATGTGTAGGTGAATCCATTAAACAGGGTTTAAAATCTTGGGTCATTGTTGATTGATGCTACCCAAACCTTAATTGACTTTTCCAAGCACAATAGAGGCATTTGGGAATGATTGGGGTTTTTCAACCACCAATTTCACATGACAAAGTAATAATCAATCAAATATTATCAAGCCCATAATCAATTTCACCAAATTGAGATCATTAGGATTCACAACCTTAGATCTTGGTTTAGTTACCCATAGCTAAAGAAGAAGAGAAAAAAAATTAGACATTTTGACTTACAAAGCAATAATGAGAGAAGAGAAACTTAGATTGAGTAACACGATATATTCAAGTTCAATTATAAGGCTAAAGCTATTTAGAGAATATGAACAACTAGCTAAAACCATCTAAAATTATCAAAACTACTAGAACTCCCTTCAGAAAGAACAAAAAAGACTATTTATACTAAGTCCCTAAAATCCTAATTTAATTTAAATTTAGAGGGTCCAGGTCGCAGAGATGGATTATCTTTTGGAAAAACAGTCTGCATCTCGAACCATCGATTAGTTTTGTGTTCTGCCTGACGTTCGTGCATCCTTTGATTGATGAACAATTTTTGAACAGACGATCCGTCTTTTGTTTCCATAAATTGTTCAACCATAAATTTTAATTGGACAAACAAACCAATTGATAGTTAGTCTTTTGGAAAGATAGACCGCATCTTCAGCCGTCCTTTGCATCATTCTAGGTGGTATTCTCTAGATCACAAGACGCTAAAACATGCAGACCACATCTTGGAAATGCGGTCTGGCTTTTGCTCCATTCCTGGCAGGCTTCAGTTACTTTCATGCCTCCTTTTATCATCTCATTGGATTCCTGAAACATTGAAAAATAGATTTAGTTTGGACACAAATTAATACTCAAAGGCATGCAAATCTCCCTAAAAAGAAGTACAAATGTGTTGCATATTCTCGACACATCAACACCTCCAACTTAAAGCTTTTGCTTGTCCTCAAGCAACTAAAATATGATCATCTACTCTAGACCTAGACTTTTGTTCCGACATCAAGAAGTGCAATGACTAGGTGGTTTTGGCAAATAGCTACAAGCATACAATATTCAAATAAGCCAACACATCTATCATGCAAAAACCAACTTTCTCACAACAATTAAGACTAAGCATGCAATCTCTATTCTTGACATCATTTCACTTGTAAAATACCTAGATTGAGAAGTAAATCATGCTAGTCGTTCTCATCCACACGCCATCACATTTAGACCAGGGAAAGTATCCATTTTCAAAATCAATAATTACACACATTTCATAGACACAAGATCAAGAGAGAAAAGAAAGATATTCAACTCTCACAAAGATGTTCACAAGATAGGTCACAACTACCATATTCTTGCCTTTATTCTCAAATGCCTCTTCTTTTAAAAATTCGAGTTCGGATCATATAAGGGATTTTTTTAAGCTTGTAATGTTGGTCCAAAAGGCTGGTAGGATATAAATATTATTTTTTAGTGACTCATTACCATCCTTGAACACTACATCACATTCATATTCCTTTTTTCACTTTATGCTCCCTTCTTTTTCTTTCCTTTTCTCCTTAGAAACTTTTCACAACCCAAGGTACTTTTTCTGAGCTTGATTTATTCGCTTTCTCTTTTTCCTTTCTTTTCTTTCTTTTTCTTTTTCCTTCTCCTTTATTTGCTCAATATACCTTGGGAAATGGTCAAACACATCATTTATGCCCTTTTCTTTCTTTTCCACCTTATCACTCCCAACTTACACTTTTTTATAAATTTTTATCATATTTCATAGTGTTAAGGAAGATGGGTTCAAAAGAGGATCAATCATGAGAATCAGTTTCGGTTTCATTGCGATTGATCAAGAAAAGGGTCATAGGCTTAAAAGAGGAGACTAGGGATACATGCATCATTTGGTAGGCTCATTTAGGCAAATATGGATTTCGACACACAAAGAAGGCCTAAGTTCATTTCTGTAACCCAAAGTCGATCCTAAATTCAAGCATGAGTGCCAAGAAACTTCTAGAGAGTGACTACAACAAGTTAACAAACTAAATTTTACTCACCACACAATGACACATGGATATCAAACGGACTAAACAACTCTACTCTCAACTAGGGAATCATTGCCACAATCAGCACGATAAGATGTAAAAAACAAAGGTAAACATGTCAATGCACAACAATTGTGGAAAAGAAATTGAGAAGAAACATTTATCAAAGAAATACAAAAGCATGTTATAATATCATATGCCACTACCACCTAAGTCCGAAAACACTTTATTCTACAAAGAACAACTCAAAACTATAAGCTGGTACTCTTAAGAATGTCGCCTAGTAATCTATCATTGGGCCCATACACTACAACACTTCACTATATTATTTTGCCAGATTCAACATAAATTAAGCCTCTCAGGAAAGAACCATGGCTAAGAAAATCCGAGAGGACACTACATTATGAAATTAATAAACTCTATACTATGAAAGCGGTAAATAGACATACACACACCATTACGTGTCACAAAATCAATTTTTCAGTATACATCAAAAGAGTCAAATCTAACATCAATACATGGAAAACATGCCTACAGGATAAAATATGCAAACCCTATCCCCAACTGAAGAATCGTGCACTATCCTCAATGCACATACAAATAAAGCATAAAAAGATGATAGGGGCTCCCTGAAGCGCTCAGACTACGCTACTCCGAGTCATGTGGAGTCTGGGCCGGGATGTCAGTTGGAAGACCAAACCTGGGTGTAGAAGAAGAGCTCTCCTCGGTATCATAAGGACGGCCCTATGTCGTTGTTAGGGACTTAACTTCACAGCCTGTATCATATCAGCCTCCTCATGATCTATGTTAGGGCTATCCTCCTCTTGTAGGACTCTTTTAATAGACTCGTCCTCCCCTCCGTCATCCTTATTTTGCCTTTATCAAGTGGAGGAGGAGGACCTGTATGTTTTGACATAATAGGTATGGGTCCCACTCAGGGGTGGCTCTAGCAAGTGCAGTTCTGGGAGGTGAGGTATCCTGTGGAGATAGCCGAATTTGTGAAGCCTCAAATGGTGATACCAGTTGCGAAGCCTCTCTAACTAGGGGAGCACTGGTAGGTACAACATCTAGAATCAGTGCCATCAAGCTAGAGATAGACCGAGTATGGTCAACTAAGGGTAAAGAAATCTCAACTTCCTCACCTGAGGCTCGCTAGTCTGCAACTCTAACATAACTGTTTTTGTTTCCTCGAAGTCTGCGCGGAGCTGCGCAATGTATGGTGGTGTGGAGCCTTCCTCCAACTTCAATAGTCTGGTCTCAATAGCCCTTAATCGGGCATTCACTACCTCATGGGAGGCCCTAACTCAATCCTGCAGTGGCTGCAATGCGCGCTCGACAATCTTAGCCACGAAGGCGGATATCTCCTTAATTAAGCGGGCCTTCTGCGGCTCCTCTTTGTCATGACGAACAACCAAGCACATTATGTTCAACCAAAACTTAGCCTAGAGCTATAAATCTCTCTTGAAAATCTAGGTGGTGTCAAGAGCTACTTATGCAGGTGTAGATCGCGTAATAATCCTAGCCATCCATGGCTAAGCCCACATTCCTATGTCAACTATCGCATTATAGGCTGAAGTGTTAATGGATTCATAACCATTACCGAGGTAGTACTGGTTGATTGACTCGGGGGTGATATCAGTCGATATTCTACAGATCATCACTGACATAAGAGGCTCCACCTGAGGCCACAAACCTAGCTTGTTCAACTGAAGAAGGGCACCGTAAACTGCATAAACTCCATGACAATAGTTTTGATGTACTAGCTCGAAGAATAGAGGAGAAAGTTCCATCTCTGGAACTGAATTTGCTAAATTTTAGCCGGGTACTGGTCCAACCCAGTAGTACTCACCGCTCTCTCCTCCATGATACCCCGATGGGGTTTGCCCAAATGAGGGTTTCAGCTCTTAAAGTATCTCTCGCGGGATGTCACATCCCAAACATAGGGAGGCATTACTAGCACCCGATACTACACTTGACCGAGTGAACCCTACAACACTTCTAACCATAATAGGCCAGAACTAACGACATTCATCATCTCAATAACTAAACTGTCATGACCCGAACGGAGGCCTGGATCATAACACGAGACAAGGACCCCGGAAAGACCCTAAGTCAACCCATGGAATAAGCATACGTCTAACTCAATCAAGAAACTGAATAATCAACAATACAATCATAGAGGAAGTCTAACCTAAATGTAATATCAGAACGTGAAATCTGAAGCTGAATACATACATATGTCTGAATAGCCTCTAAACATGAAGAGCTGATGGGACAAGACCCCAACTAACTCAACAAGCTGAAACTAAACTACATAAAGAAAAGCTGAATAGTCTAATCCTCGAAAGATGAGGACTCACCAACAAGGCAGCGCTAACTCTGACAGGATGACTAAGAGCGAGGTAGAAGCTGAGAGCAGGGTCTTGTAACATGAAACTATACAACATAGAAAGTTTACGTGGAATGTACCGAGTATGCAAGGTAAGTAAAACCACTAAAGTAAGTAAAAATCATTTAAAGACAATGCATTAATTAAAACATAAACATCAGTAAAATGAAAGTGGGTCTTGCATGCATTCTTCCTGAAATCATGATCTCTTCATAACATGACACAACATAACTTCATAACATCATAACTAAATTAGTTGACTCAAAGCTAAATTCTGACACTTATAAGTAAAAGCTGAACAAGTCAAACCTGCTTTAGAACATGCATTTACATAAATCTCATAAGTAATGAATATGCATATCTGAAATCATAAGAAACAATGGGAGACTCGTCTTTTTACCGACATTCCACGATAGAGCTTACGTGGTCCCCACTATTACATTCAAGTGGGCAGAGCCGTCCAAAACTTTGTGAGGGCTAAGGACACTACCACGATATCGATATCAAGCTGAAGGCCCATTCAAGCAAGGCAAGCTCACAAGGGAGGTCCCAAATCATATAATAGTATAACCCTACATTGGTGCGTAGTTCTGAGGCATGGGGTGATCGACCCATAGCCTACTCGGTGCTAGACCATACTCCCAAAAACATGCATATGCTCTACATCATTTATAATGAAGCTCAACATCTTCTATTGATGAAGCTCAACGGTCAAATACATCTCAAATATGAAATCATCCATATGAGAAGCTTCTAGATCAAAACATAACACAAGCTAAAAGCATAATGGGGAGCCTTTTCTCCAAAACCATGTGGTAAGCTATGCATAAAAAGACTTAACTCAAAACATACCACAAGATAAGAATATAGAATTGGGAGTCTTCGCTCCAAAACAATGTGGTAAGCTCAATTCGGGAAAATCATCATTTATACTTAATTCGGAAACATACTTAATTCGGCATTGCCCAAAGCTTTATCATACTTACAAATACTCGATTCTTATCAGAAACATAATTACAAACATGGGTAGCTTCAAATCATGCTTTTCATCATAATATCTCATCATTATCACATATACATCACAAATCTCACTTTTCATGAACTCTCATCAATGTGCTTTAAAATTCATAAGACTAAAAACATGATTTTTAATGGAAATCATTTTAAAAATTGCTCATGCTTCATCATTTGATAATAGAATCATAATCAACTCCTACCCATGTATAGAAATAGATAATTCATGCATTTGGGTGAAAACCATATAGATACATCATAGAGTTTCATACTTTGAAGAGAAGGATTGGGCAAGGGTGTGGAAGAAACCACCCATTCATGACCCTATAAGTCTGTTGGAGGCTGAATCATACTCTCCCTTGAATGCCCAAAAGAAAATTGAAGGAGAAAACCTTGAATCACCCTTTGATCACCTCTCTATCACTCTTCTATTCTTTTGCATGCATGAATGAAGACTTTAGGATAGTTTTCCCCTCTTAAACCCACCTTTCATAGCCTAAAATAACGTAGTTTAGGACCCTAGAGCACAGGAATTACGAAAAGACCCTTACCTAAATCGCAGGGTTTTGCTGACTGCCAGTCCCCACGAGGGACTGAATGACTCGTCCCCAGATGCCATGACTCGTGGCCTCAACCCATCAGGTACATTGCCAAAATCCATCAGGGTACCCCACGAATCGTGGTGGCTGACCACGACTCTTGGTCACCACCCGTCATTCCCACTATCCAAAATTTCCTTGCCAACTTCCCGTCCAGGCCATGGGTGTCTCCATAAGTCGTGTGGCCTGACCACGACTCGTGGTCATGCCCGTGGTGTCTCCCCAAATCATCCCACTTCCCTGCTTGACCACGAGTTACTTCACAACTCGTGGTCCCTCCTTACGGGTCACCTAACGGCCCGTATTGTGATCTGGTGCCAAATTTCTGTTTTCTCAGTTTAAACTCCCGGGTCTGATCTTTGAGCTTCCGAGGTATAACAATATCTTCCCCTTGGGAACATTCATCCTCAAATGTTGGAAAACACACAGAAAAGCAGAGATATGCGATTATCATAATCAAATACTGATCATTTAAACCGAAAACTGACAGAATGACTACCTCCGATTCAAAATACACAGCTGAACTGAATTCGCGAATCATACTTACATCTACATACATAAAAGAAACTTGCATGCATGAATTGAACATGAAACTAAATAGAGTTTTAGGTCAAAACTGATACCTCAAGCTGTCATTGAGTCGATCGAGAATAAATATGGGTATCTAGCCATCATATCCGCTTTAGCCTCCCACGTAGCTCCTTCAACATGCTGATTCCTCCATAACACTTTAACTGAAGCTACTTCTTTGTTCCTTAGCCTTTGAACCTGTCGATCCAGTATTTCCACGGGAACCTCCTCATAGCTAAGGCTGTCTTTTATACCAACACTGTCCACCGGGACAACTAAAGCTCAATCACCCAAATACTTCTTCAAAAGCGATATGTGAAACACAGGATGAACGAAAGATAACTCCCAAGGCAAGTCCAACTCGTATGCCACCTTACCAACCCGTTTAACAATCCGGTAGGGACCAACATAACGAGGGCTGAGTTTTCCTTTCTTTCCAAACTGCATCACTCCCTTCATGGGAGATACCTTTAGAAATAGCCAGTCATCAACTTCAATTTCTAATTCTCTTCTTCTCACATCCGCATAGGATTTTTGACAAAACTGGGCAGTTTTCAACCTATCTCTTATCAACTGAACATTCTCCATTGCCTCATGAACCGAGTCCGACCCTATCATTGCCTCCTCACCAACCTCAAACCATCTGATGGGCGACCTACATCTCCGCCCGTAAAGAGCCTCAAATGGCGCCATTTTAATACTAGAGTGATAGTTGTAATTGTAGGCAAACTCGATCAGGGGAAAGTGATCATCCCAACAACCCTTGAAGTCAATCATACATGCCCTCAACATGTCCTCGAGGGTCTAAATTGTCTGTTCCGCTTGACCATCTGTTTGCAGATGAAATGTGCTGAGTTTAACCTGAGTCTCAAGCCCTCTTTGAAAAGACCGCAAAAACTGAGAGGTAAATTGAGTACCTCGGTTTGAAATAATGGACAAGAGATCCCCATGCAGTCGAACCAACTCCCGAATATATAGCTTGGCGTAATTACCGTTGAGCCCGTGGTTTTGACCGGTAGAAAATATGCAGTCTTGGTCAACCTGTCTACCAATACCCAAATAGAATCATAGAGTGGATGGGTATGAGGCAGACCTGTTATGAAATCCATGTTAATCTCTTCTCACTTTCAAGTGGGAATACTGATATCCTGAAGCACGCCTCCCGGTCGCTGATGCTCAACTTTTACTTGCTGACAGTTCGGACACTTGGCTACGAATTCTGGAATATCCTTTTTCATGCCATCCCACCAATAGATTTCTCGTAAATCATAATACATCTTGGTGGCACCCAGATGGATGGAATATCTGAATCCATGGGCCTCATGCAATATCCTAGTCCTCAAGTCATCAACATCTAGTACACATAGGAGACCCTGGTACCGAAGCACACCATTTCCCTCTTGGAAGAAGACCTCCACCTTTTGACTTCGAACAACTTCCTTCAACTTTACCATAATCGGGTCCTCGTCTTTTCTAGCCATCACATCAGTCACCAAGGACGATTCGGATCCGTATTGAACAACAATACTGCCACCAATAGAGTTAACCAACCTAACTCCTAACCTTGCGAGACGATGCACATCTTTCACTAGCTCTTTCTTTCCTTCATCCAGATGGGAGAAACTCTCCATTGAGAGTCTACTAAGTGCGTCCGCCACCACATTAGCCTTACCCAGATGGTAAAGAACACTCATATCATAATCTTTGAGTAGCTCTAACCACCTCCTTTGCCGTAGATTGAGGTCTTTCTATGTGAACACATACTGTAAGCTCTTGTGATCCGTAAACACATCCACATGGACCCCATACAAGTAATGTATCCATATCTTCAATGCGAATACCACCGCTGCCAACTCTAGATCATGGGTCGGGCAATTCTTCTCATGGATCTTCAACTGTCTATAGGCATATGCTATCACCTTCCCTTGTTGCATTAATACACAACCGAGTCTGATTCTTGAAGCATCAAAATACACCACAAAACCATCTGTATCCTTGGGTAGGGTCAACACCGGTGCGGTAGTGAGTCGAGTCTTTAACTTTTGGAAGCTCTTCTCATAAACCTCCGACCATTTGAACTTTACCTTCTTTTGAGTCAACCTGGTCAAAGGTGTTGCAATCAATGAAAAGCCTTCAACAAATCTCCGGTAATAACCAGCTAGGCCCAAGAAACTCCGAATATCCTAAGGATTCATTTGTCTAGGCCAATTCTTCACCGCCTTGATTTTCTAAGAATCTACATTTATGCCCTCGCTTGATACCACATGACCCAAACATGCTACGAAGTTCAACCAAAACTTGCACTTGCTGAACTTGGCATACTATTAACGATCCTTGAGAGTCTAAAGCACTACTCTTAAATGAGCAGCATGCTCCTACTCGCTCCGAGAGTATATAAAGATGTCATCAACGAACACGATCACGAACATGTCCAGATATTGCTTGAACATCCTGTTCATCAGGTCCATGAAAGCTGCAGGAGCATTCGTTAGCCCAAAAGACATGACTACAAACTTACAATGACCATACCGCGTCCTGAAGGCTATCTTCGGAATATCACTCTCCTGAACTCTGAAATGATGGTACCCGAACCTGAGATCTATCTTTGAGAAGCACTTGGCACCCTGAAGCTGGTCAAACAAATCATCAATCCTGGGTAAAGGATACCTATTCTTGATGGTGACTTTGTTCAATTGCCGATAATCAATACACATGCGAAGAGAACCATCCTTCTTTCGGAAAAAGAGAACTGGTGCACCCCATGGAGACTTGCTCGATCTAATGAAACCCTTATCTAACAAGTCCTTCAACTACTCTTTCAACTCCTTTAGCTCGGCTGGAGCTATCCTGTAGGGAGGAATAGATATAGGTTGCGTGTCAGGTAGAAGGTCAATACAGAAATCAATCTCCCGCTCAGGAGGAACACCTGGCAAATCATCAGGAAAGACCTTTAGATACTCACGTACTACTGGAACCGACTGGATAGTCGGGGTCTCGGACTCAACATCCTTAACCCTAACTAGATGATACATGCAACCCTTAGAAATCATCTTCCCAACCTTGATAGGAAAAGAAATGACCTATGGGCACAGCTGAACTACCCTTTCATTCTAAGATTGGCTCACCTGAAAATCTGAACTCTACTACCTGGGTTCTACAATTAACTGAAGCATGGCATGCAAATAGCCAATCCATGCCGAGAATCATATCAAAATGGGTCATGGTTAACTCTATCAAATCTGCTGAGGTGACCTTATGAAGAATTGAGACTGGGCAACCTCTATACACCCGTCTAGCTATGATTTAGTCACCTACTAGAATAGAAACTAAGAAGGGTTCTGAAAAGACTTCGAGACTGACTCCGAAGCTACTGGCCATATAAGGTGCCACAAAAGACAAGGTAGCCCCTGGATCTAGCAAAGCATAAACATCAATATGAAAAACTCGTAACATACTAGTGATCACATCCGGGGAGACCTCCTGCTCCTGATGGGATACTAAAGCATAGAATCTGTTTTGGCGCTGACCACCAACTGTACTAGTAGATGCCCCCTGATGTGCTATGTGGGTGGGAGGGTTTGGTGAACTAGAAGCTGGGCCTCGGGCCCCAACCTGATCCTGTTTCATTGTTGGACAATATCTAAGCGTATGCTCGGGCTGCCCACACCCAAAACAAGCACCTAAACCTGCCAAGCACTGGCTTGTGTGCCTTCAACCACATCTACGACAAGCTGGGATGCTAGAATCTGTGGGTCTACTGCTCTGACCCCTCAAGCCTGATTCTCTCCCTCTCTGATCATATCTAGGCCTGGATGGCACACTCAATGCTGAAGATGCTGGGGCTGATGATCTCTGTTGAATCTGCTGTTGGTGCCCACCACCGGACCTCTTCTGAGAGAATCTATGGTCCTCGGTCCTAGCCCTCTTAGCCTCCCTCTCTCTCGAATGCGCCGCTTCCATCTACTGAGCGTACAACACTATCCCTGGGAAATCCATATCCTGATGGAGCATAGCAGTCCTACAAACCTTGTCCAAGTAGCCCGCTACTCCATCGACAAATCTACTCACCCTCATCCTTTGATCGACCACCAACTTTGGGCATATTTCGATAGGCAAGTCAACTCAAGGGCATACTCTTGTACAGTCATTCTCCCTTGCTTCAAGTTAACGAACTCATCTGCCTTCAGCTCCCTCATCTCTCGAGGGAAGAACTGGTCTAGAAATGCAACATAGAATTCTTCCCAAGTGACCAAACCTGCTCCCACGACCCTGCTATCCTTCTGTTTGCGCTCTGCTGCTCGGTATATATTATACACCGACACGCAAGTGTACGTGGTCAAACAAGTAATAAAGTGGTTAAGTAGCCAAGTATCGATCCAAGGAGGCTGCTCTAGATATGCAAAACTGCCTAGTTTACTATATCTCTATTCTATTTCTAACTATGTTAACAACAATCCAATCAAGATTTGAGTAAGTTTTGTTTCTAAACTAATTATCTACTAAAATTAATAACTGCTATTTACGTTGAGTTTAGACAATGGATATGCACATGCCAAGGTTAAGAACGAGTAATGAACTTGATAATCATGATAATTTGGTCATCTTCTTCTTTATATTGCTAGCCAAGAACGTTTGCCTAGAAATTAAAACTTCCGTATTTAATTTCACTTTAGCTTCATAAACCATTCGTCTACATTTCTGTGATCAAATGCAATTTATGACCTAACACTACAATTCCGGTTCCTAAATTGACTAATACGGCTTTCAAGTATATTTCTATCAAGAAAGCACATCAAAACCCAATTTTCCCAAATCAAGTTAAGAACAATACCCTATTAATTCACAACTTTCCAATTTCATGCTCTCTCGAGTGAAATTGGACTTTTTAGATATACATTAATGGTGGCCAATCAAGAATGTAATAAGCACAAGAATTAATAGAACAACATGCAAGAAGAAGAAGAAACCATATCAATTATTACCAAGAATCATTACACAAGTTCAAAACCTCAGCAAGAAAGGAATTAGCCACTCATTCTTGGATTAATCATCCTAGAATGAGTGTAAATCATGCATACAATTGAAGGAAAAGAAGAAGGGAAGAGAAGAAAACTCTTATCTTTTCTATTCTTCAACTGCCACAAAACCACATTCCTCTCTCCACTTCTGAACTCCACTAAAAAAACTAAAACTAAAAGAAGACTCTTTTAAAAATAACCTAAGTGTGCTATTTATACTAGTGGGAAATTTTTCCCGGAATAACAAGCAACGTGTCACGGAGGCCAACGCGGAGAACTGCCTCCGTGACACGGCATGGACGCGGACCCTCTCTGGAAATTTCAGGGTCCGGATAATTGGCTTCAACGTGGCACGGAGGCCATCGCAGAGCCCTGTCTCCGTGCCATGGAGCTGTCGCGATGCCTCACTGGAATCTGCCAATTAATTTCCTCTCCAGGTAGTGTGCTACCGCGATGGCAGCGTGGCACGGTGCCATCGTGGAGCCAGTGTAAAATGTGCCATCCGAGGTCTTTTCCACGCTCGCATCCAAGTCCAACTCCTACATAAGTCCAACACGCATTTTTGCTCCTAAAAATCACATTATCCTGCAAAACAAATGCTAATCATGTTGGTTAGTATAAATTCGCATTTTATTGCCAAATACATGATATTATATACACATTGCACAACAAACAAGGTAAAAATGGTACGTTTGAGTATCACTTGGGCATATAAATCTGCCCAAGATCACTTACCCCACACTTAAATCCTTGTTCGTCCTCGAACAACACATACACAAATCATGCACATCACATCTCAACCTTTGTCACTATGGTGCAACCATTTACGTTACGGTCATACCGATTATTCGATTTTTTTTTTGCAAATCATCAAGAAAACATGCTTGGTCGTACAAGACAATGACCTTAATACATCGAGGCTTCCTAAACTTTTAAGAATTGATTCTTGATATCGGCAAACTCATGCAAATCAACTAATCAAGAAATCCGACACGAAAATCAATCTTTCATCAAGCATGTACCCTCACAACTCGAGAGAAACTTCCCCTTTTCTGTTCGTGCAGCACACAAACAGGCAAGTAGGGGCATATAAAAATTAATTTCACTCTCTCTCCCAAAAGAATTCACATGCATCATGGCATGACCCATAGGCTTGCCCTTAGTGTATTACTCCACTAATATAAAGAAATGCAATGTAGGATCAAATAGGACTTTTAATGGGTTGTAACTGGGCTATGGATCTAGTATATATATTGGATTAGCCAATAATAGTCGCTAGCATCCTTAAGCGCCTTTTCAACTCATTCCCATCGACTCATGGACATTGTTCCTCTCTTTTCTCTTTTTCTCCCATTCGTGCTGGTTTACTTTCATACAGCCCATTTCATCAGGCACACTTGACACAAAACAGAGGGTTTTCATGTACCCTCACTTTCATTTAATTACAACTAGTGCCTCTTCAACATCATCTTTTCTTTCCTCACTTTGCTTTTCTTTTCTTTTCACTCTTTTCACTCTTTAACACTTTGGGAAACATTCTCTGTTCTTTGTAAGCGCTTAAGAGCTTCTTATAGACTTTAAGGCTAATGAAAAGAAGGAATAAAGCTTAGTTCATACAATTCTGGACAAAAGAAAGAAATCGGCTAAAGGCTCAATGGGCTGACTAGGGTATACAACATATAAAAAGGTAGAATTTGACAAGAAAAAAAAACGGAAACTAACGGTTAAAACAAAGAAATGCCTACATCCTTTCCAACACTACACCTCCTTCATTTCGTTTTGTATACACGCCAGGCAAGTTCTAGACAATTCACAATGACATGGAATAGCAAAACCTCACTTCACACTTCATGCACATGCTCGAATCAAGATACATTCACAGACTCTTTAATCAGTCAATTACATGAATTCAAGATTAAGCCTCAATCATAATGAACCAAATTCTATAGCCTAGGTAACTCAACATATTTACAAAATTGCATGCTTTCCAACGAATCATTTTCACATTTTGAACATCAAGTACAACACGCAACGGAATTTTCGCAACCATAAGCAACTAAAGTTTATTGATGCAATCCACCAAAGAAATTAAAACAAAACATCTACTCCTATCGACCATATTTCCCTTAAGACGGTCGTCATCCATCCATCATAGAGAACGGTCACTAACTATGACATCGGTTCAATGGGACTATTCTCGGTAAAAGAACCGAAAACAAACTCCGAAAAACCCAAAAATAAAACTTCAAAATTTTTGCAACACATCGATCAATTCGATAGAAAATATTTACAAAATATTTTGATAAGTGCAAAATCTTTTCGCAAAAATTTTGAAAAAATATCGATCATATCGATAGAGAAAAAAAAATATTTACAAAATTTACAAAATATTTACAAAGGCAACCCTAACTTTTAAAAAAAACACACATCATTAGCCACAAAAAAATATATACACATCATTCACAAATCAGTTCACAACAACAGGGAAAGCACAGACATACATAAACGTCAAGGAAAAATATACAACAGATTTAGAGCCTATGACCCAGCACCTAACTACTCCCCACCCCACACTTAAATCGAACACTGTCCCCAGTGTTCACA
This sequence comes from Datura wrightii, assembly GCA_035772735.1. Taxonomy (NCBI): domain Eukaryota; kingdom Viridiplantae; phylum Streptophyta; class Magnoliopsida; order Solanales; family Solanaceae; genus Datura; species Datura wrightii. The sequence goes on from JASDFA010000016.1 coordinate 128,236,430, forward strand.
ACAATACAAAGCACAAAATTTTGGGTGGTGGAACTCCCTGCTCAGTCGAAATATTCGACTTCCTCATCCGGTGCTGCGGCCTCGTCGCCCATATCTGAATCAGCTCCATCGCCGTCATCGGACTCCACATCAGAGTCCTCACGACGTGTCTCCTCATCAGTAGGGACGTCGTCATCAGTCAGCTCCACAAAGGCTGGCCCCACCTTGCATAAAGCTCTGGCGTTCTCGCCAAAGGGGTAGTCCATCTCCAGCTGCCATAATTCATCCTCGGTGGCTGGTCTCCCACCTATCCGTAGCTGCAGCATCTGCATGCCGAACATACGGGCCATATATTGGTCGTCACGAGCATGTCGCTCGCCCAGAGTCAGCACCGGTCCGTGTGTAGTGTCGGGGGCCTTGGTCTTTGTCACATCAAGGGCCCTCCGCTCCAACTGCGGAATGTAATCCAAGGCTTCTTCCTCAACGTCGAGGCCTCGGAGGAAGGTGGTGATGAGTCCGCCAAACCCGTATATGTGGCCCTGGTGTAGTCTGGCTCTCTTCATGGCGGATATTATGACCGCCCCCACATTAATCTCAAGCCCTTTCATAAGGGCATACACCAGGCAGACACGGTCCCGGGTCACGTCTGTCATATGAACTCCCGGGATCAAACACGAACACACAATTTTTAGCCATATTCTGGCCTCCCTGTTCATCTGCGAATAAGGCAGAGTCTGGTGGTAACCCCTCTCTTTGTGTCTACTCCATCGGGTTGTGGATCGAGCCCCACACAACGTACGTCTGATGTCGGCGTATGGTGGGGTGATGTTGAGCTGGCGGAGAACGTGGGCGTCTGTGTCCCGCGCTCCAACGATGGCATTCAGCTGCTGGGGTTCCAGAGTGACAATCTGCCCTCTGATTTTAATAGTATGGCTCCTGATGGCCGGGTTCCAGTTGGCGTAGAATTCCCGGACCAAGTGAAGGTTGCACTTCTTGGGCTCCTGAAAAATAAAGCTGAGCCCAGCTGCCTCAATCCTCTGTACGATGCGAGGGAACTCCTGTGCAAGTGGTTCCCTTGCAATATGTTCCTCCGGGAAGTACTTGTTCTCCTTATGCTTTGCGTACCACTTCTTCCCTTCATCGGTAACCCATCGTGTTCCGTATCGGCGGTGTTGACCGCGTGGAACAGCAGGTGCAGCTGGGACAGAAGTGCCCAGTCTCATTCTCTTTCTGCCGGTGCCTGAGGTTGAAACACCCTTGCCTTTATCTTGTCGGCTAGCCATTGTACCTGTCAATTTACACAAACAAGCACAACGTTAAGCTAAAAACTTGTTAGTTTTGGCTAAGGTCGGGTTAAACAAAATTTACCCCACACTTAGTCTTTAACAATATTTACAACATGTTAGCAAGGATAGATCTATTTACACCCCAAACACAATCACTATAAACATATTGCTTAGTGCGTTCACAAAAATTCGATAGCATACCGGCTAGCGAACTACTCAGACTTGATACAGCTAACCCAATCCTACCATCGACAGCTATTCACCCATGGCACTTAGCAACAATAACAACAACCAAATAGAAACAACAATACAAACATTTTATATACACTAATCTAATTCATTCAACCAATTCACATATTACGCAATGTCCCACTAAAAAAACAAGAATTAGTCGTCTTTCACCAATTATACAATATTTACCACGACTTATCTCAACTAATAAACACACCCCGACATCAATTTTGTCAAACTATCAAGTTACCCAAGTTAAAATTCGACAACCCCAAGCCCTAGAACTCAATTCGACAATCAACAATGAATTATTCAATCAATCGATAAGTTCACCCGTCAACTACAACAATCTGAACACAATCAATCGCAAAATAATTCACGTCATGTTTAATTTCTACCTAGGGTGATATATCTCACCTCACATGCTAAAAATCGACAAAAATCGCCAAAAATTTGAGATAGACGAGAAAACATACCTTGGAATTGAAGAATCGATAAAGACTTGACGTTTTCCTTGCCTCTTAACGTGGCATGGAGCTTGAAGGTAGGGGAATGGGTGTTTGGTCGCGGAGGGAAGAGGGAATGGGGAAAATAGGGGAGAAATCGGGGGTTTTTATTAAGAAAACACGCGGGTCACCCGGAAACCCGGTGTGACCCGGCACTAGGATAAGGGCAACGTGTCAAGGAGGTTAACGCGGAGTCCCTCCTCCGTGACACGGAGCCAACGCGTTGGCTTACTGAAATTTTAAAAAATTCCAGATTTGCCTTCAACGTGTCACGGAGGCCAACGCGGAGCATTGCCTCCGTGACACGGCACCAACGCGCCAGTGCTCTGTTTCACTATCAAATTTTATTTTTCATACCTCGCCTCGTTTTCTCGATTCCACGTATTTTTCCTCCGGTATACCTGAAAATCACCTCACTAAACAAAAATTGGTTAAATTCATAGATTTCCCTACTAAAAATTAAAAATTACTAATTAAAATGCAAATCTAAACCTAGTCAAGAAAAAAAGAAAAGATAATAAAATAGAAGAAAAACTTTACACTAAGAAAAAAAAGAAAGAGAGAAAAAAAAAATATTTTCCACGGGTTGCCTCCCGTGCAGCGCCTGGTTTAACGTCGCGGCTCGACAACCTTTACGCTCAATTTTCTACTAGGGAGATGGACGATTTGACCCGATCACGGTCATCTCCCCAGGAGTTCTCAACCTTGTCTGGTGGCCTACCTAGTAACTCTCGGGAATCACTCAATCCATTTGCATTCCCATGATCAATCACGTTGATCACCGAGAGTTCCTTATAGACAGTCGGAAGCTTAAGTTCCTTGTACACGTCGAACACCTCAACCTTGTCGTGTGCTCGCATCGTGAGTTGACCCACAGCTACATCGATCAATGCCTTTCCGGTTGCCAAAAATGGTCGTCCCAAAATAAATGGGACTTCTGCATCTGGCTCAAAATCCAGAACAATGAAATCTACCGGAAAAATGAGGGAACCTACCTGCACTAGCACATACTCCACAATGCCATCCGGCTTAGCTAAAGACCTGTCGGCTAGCTGCAAGATCACTGTTGTAGGTCTAGGACTCCCTAGCCCTAACTTTCTGAATACCGAAGATGGCATCAGATTTATACTTGCCCCCAAGTCGCATAACCCACGAGCTCGGATACTTTGCCCAATCGTCAGCTGGATAGTAAAACTTCTAGGATCCTTCAGTTTAGTGGGCAACCTATTCTGAATACGGGATGTGCATTCCTCCGTTAAAGCCACCGTGGCATACTCGGTCAAGCGACTTTTGTTGGCCACGATGTCTTTGATATACTTTGCATATTTTGGCACACCCTGCAAGACATCAACAAGAGGTAAGTTAACATGTACCTGTTTAAGTACCTCCATGAATTTCTGGAAACACGCCTCCTCCTTGTGTTTCTTAAGTCGTTGAGGGAACGGGGGTGGAGGCCTTGTTGGTTCAGCTTCTTTGGTCTTCCCCGTATCTGAGGTTTGTTCTCCCTCAACATCTGCTGCTCCTGACTTCTGAGGCGGTCTTTCCGGTTCCACCTCCTTTAATTGTAAACCACTCCTCGTGGTCACTGCATTTACCTGCTTAGGATTGGGATCCGTGTCGCTAGGTAGTCCTCCCCTTGGTCTAGTATTTTGGGCACTAGCAAATTGCCCAAACTGATATTCAAGAGCCTTGGTTGCCAATTGATTGTTCTTTACTTCAGCTGCCAATTTGACATAGTCAGCCTGCAATTGTGTCTGGTTGGCAATCGAACATGTCCTCAATAGTCGGTGATGGTGGTGGAGGAGGGGCATTGTGATTTCTGAACTGATTCTGATAGCCTTGTTGCCCTCCTTGGTTTCTGTGCATACCCTGCCCTGAACCTTGGCCTTGTTGATTGTTGCTACCCCACGAAAAATTCGGATGATTCCTCCAATTCGAGTTGTAGCCACCACCAAACTGCTGTTGATTCCTCTGTGCATTGCCCACAAAGTTGACAGAATCAGGATTTGCACCACAGCATTCAGCTGAATGCTCACTACTACCACACACTTCACACCACATCTGTTGGACTACATTAACTGAGGCTGTAGGCTGGTTCAAATTCATAGTGCTGAAGTGAGTGTTTAACTGATTTTGCAAAGCAGCTATCTGTGCAGCGATAGCTGTGAATCCATCCACTTCGAACACTCCCGCTGCTTTCCTTGCTCCACCCCTTGAAGAATCTGCATTCCATTCCGGATTGCCTTGTCAGATTCGGTTGAGCAAAGTGTACAGCTCCTCATAAGTCTTCTCCAGCACTTGCCCTCCAGCTGCTGAGTCTAACAAAATTTTAGTGTGGGGTTCCAAACCCTCAATAAAAGTGTGGACCAACACCTCGTTTGACTGATGATGATGGGGACAGTCCCGCAACATGGACTTGAATCTTTCCCAGGCTTGATAAAGGTTTTCTCCTTCCCTCTGTTTAAAACTTAGAATCTGACTTCTAAGTTTAGCTGTTTTACTTGAAGGGAAAAATCTGATCAAAAACTTCCTTGCAAGATCATCCCACGTTGATATAGAGTTGGGTGGTTCAGCTTTTAACCACCTCTTGGCTTCACCAAGTAAGGAAAATGGAAATAAGGTGAGCCGAACATAATCAGGTGACACTCCAGCGGGTATGTACGTGTCACTTATCTCCAAAAAGTTCTGGAGATGTTGTTGCGGATCTTCGTGAGGGAGACCGGTAAACTGCCCGCTCGTGTGCAAAAGTTGCACCATATTTTGCTTTAACTCAAATCTCCCCCCAGGCTCTGGTTTGCGGATGCTGGAATGTACATTATTAGCGTGTGGGATTGCCACCTCGCGAACCGGCCTGGCTGCTACTTCCTCTAGCACTAACACTGCCCGAACAACTGGTGGATTGGGTTGCTCCATCATAGACTGTTTGAGCAACTGCAGCTTCTTCCGAAGAGCTTCTCTACGTTGACTATGCAATTCACGTTCTGGCTCTAAGTAAGATTCCACCAGCTCCTTGTCCCTTGCCAGTGTTCACAGAAATAAAAATCTGCAAAATACAGGCTAAGACCAAGTTGTTAACACTTAAGAAGATAAAAATACAAATACAGTAAATTTACACTAAACAAAATTTTACAAATCGCCTAGCCTCCCCGGCAACGGCGCCAAAAACTTGTTCGCGCTCTGCTGCTCGGTATATATTATACACCGACACGCAAGTGTACGTGGTCAAACAAGTAATAAAGTGGCTAAGTAGCCAAGTATCGATCCAAGGAGGCTGCTCTAGATATGCAAAACTGCCTAGTTTACTATATCTCTATTCTATTTCTAACTATGTTAACAACAATCCAATCAAGATTTGAGTAAGTTTTGTTTCTAAACTAATTATCTACTAAAATTAATAACTGCTATTTACGTTGAGTTTAGACAATGGATATGCACATGCCAAGGTTAAGAACGAGTAATGAACTTGATAATCATGATAATTTGGTCATCTTCTTCTTTATATTGCTAGCCAAGAACGTTTGCCTAGAAATTAAAACTTCCGTATTTAATTTCACTTTAGCTTCATAAACCATTCGTCTACATTTCTGTGATCAAATGCAATTTATGACCTAACACTACAATTCCGGTTCCTAAATTGACTAATACGGCTTTCAAGTATATTTCTATCAAGAAAGCACATCAAAACCCAATTTTCCCAAATCAAGTTAAGAACAATACCCTATTAATTCACAACTTTCCAATTTCATGCTCTCTCGAGTGAAATTGGACTTTTTAGATATACATTAATGGTGGCCAATCAAGAATGTAATAAGCACAAGAATTAATAGAACAACATGCAAGAAGAAGAAGAAACCATATCAATTATTACCAAGAATCATTACACAAGTTCAAAACCTCAGCAAGAAAGGAATTAGCCACTCATTCTTGGATTAATCATCCTAGAATGAGTGTAAATCATGCATACAATTGAAGGAAAAGAAGAAGGGAAGAGAAGAAAACTCTTATCTTTTCTATTCTTCAACTGCCACAAAACCACGTTCCTCTCTCCACTTCTGAACTCCACTAAAAAAACTAAAACTAAAAGAAGACTCTTTTAAAAATAACCTAAGTGTGCTATTTATACTAGTGGGAAATTTTTCCCGGAATAACAAGCAACGTGTCACGGAGGCCAACGCGGAGAACTGCCTCCGTGACACGGCGTGGACGCGGACCCTCTCTGGAAATTTCAGGGTCCGGATAATTGGCTTCAACGTGGCACGGAGGCCATCGCGGAGCCCTGTCTCCGTGCCACGGAGCTGTCGCGATGCCTCACTGGAATCTGCCAATTAATTTCCTCTCCAGGCAGTGTGCTACCGCGATGGCAGCATGGCACGGCGCCATCGCGGAGCCAGTGTAAAATGTGCCATCCAAGGTCTTTTCCACGCTCGCATCCAAGTCCAACTCCGACATAAGTCCAACACGCATTTTTGCTCCTAAAAATCACATTATCCTGCAAAACAAATGCTAATCATGTTGGTTAGTATAAATTCGCATTTTATTGCCAAATACATGATATTATATACACATTGCACAACAAACAAGGTAAAAATGGTACGTTTGAGTATCACTTGGGCATATAAATCTGCCCAAGATCACCTTCCATTGGCGAAACCAGATATGCGTGACCTTTTTAATTGGTAAGAGTCCAACTCGGCGCACTCAACCCTATTCACCCCATGACTTGGGTGATCTTGACAATCTCGTCTACGAACTCATATGGGTCCTTGTTCGGTGGGTTGCTTAGGGTTAAAAACCGACACGCAAGTGCACGTGGTCAAACAAGTAATAAAGTGGCTAAGTAAGCCAAGTATCGAACCAAGGAGACTCTGGATAAGTAAAATTGCTCAAGTATACTATATTCTATCTTACTTCTGAATATGCTGACAACAACGTAACCAAAAGTTAATTAATTTTTGTTTATAAATTATATACTAAGACTATTAACAAATATCTACTTTGAATTGAAACTATGAATATGAGCATGCCAAGGTTAAGAACAAGTAATGAACTTGATTATAATCATAATTTGGTTATTCTTCTCTTCCTGTTGCTAGCCAAGAACATTAGCCTAGAGATTAAAACTCTCGTATTTAATCTCACTTAAGAATCATAAACCATCCGTCTACATTTCTGTGATCAAATGCAATTTATGACCTAGCAATACAATTCCGGTTCCTAAATTGACTAATACGGCTTTCAAGTATATTTCTATCAGGAAAGCACATCAAAACCCAATTTTCCCAAATCAAGTTAAGAACAATACCCTATTAATTCACAACTTTCCAATTTCTTGCTCTCTCGAGTGAAATCGGACTTTTTAGATGTACATTAATGTCGGCCACACACTAATGCAGTAGAAACAAGAATTAATAGAACAACATAGAAGAAGAAGATGAAAAACCATATAATTCAATAGTCAAAATTCATCACCATTGTTCATAACCTCAGCAAGGAAGAGAATTAGCCACTCATTTGTGGATTAATCATCCTAAAACAAGTGTTAATCATACAAACAATTGATTGAAAGAAGAAAGAAAGAGAGAAAAACCCTAAGCTTTTTCGTCCCTCAACTGCCTGTAACCCACGTTCTTGCTCCACCAAGTCTGCATTATGAAAAATAAACCTAAGTGTGCTATTTATAGTAGTAGGACTCTTTCTCGGAATAACGAGCAACGTGTCACGGAGTGCATCGCGGAGCACGGCCTCCGTGACACGCTACGGACGCGGAAGCCTTCTGGAAATCACCCGAAATTGGCCCGGGCAGCACCCTGCCGCGTTGGCAGCGTGTCACGCTGCTTGGGCAGCGCGTTGGCAGCCCTTGGTCGCGGAGGCCACCTGTCGTGGCACGTTGCCAACGCGCAGGTGGGCTGTTGTGAGCGGCCTGCCTTTCGTGGCACGTTGCCAACGCGCAAGTGGGCTGTTTTGTGCCTCCTCTTCGCCGACGTTCGCGTGTTAATTCCGTTTCCAAGCCTCTACTTCACCAACTCATGGATTAGTTGCTCAAAAGTCATCAAAACCTACAAAACAAAGGCTAATCATGTTGGTTAGCACATATCTTTCATTCATCTAAAATTACATGAAAATGTATACAATAATCTTAGATAAACAAGACTAATTTAAGTCGTAAAGCGTATCTCGGGCATATATTTTTGCCCGTGATCAGTCCTCATCTACCTTGGACCCAAGGAACTTCGGCGGATTCATCCTCAAGAAGTCTCTAACTCGAGTCGTCGTTATGTTGCCATTTTACGAAACATGCACAATGGCCTGCTGATTGACCTGAACGGTCAAGGCCTATGCAAGCATGTGAATAACGGCTCGAAACTCAGCATGGGCAGCTAGCTCCGGTGCTTGGGGCTCCTGAACTGGTGGGGCTTGCTGATGCCTATGGCCATTACCATCCTTGTGGCCTTCACCATTTTCATTCCTCCTTCCGTTCACTCTTCGAGGAGCCATGATTCAGCAATCGCGAATAGCATGAATTAGAAGGATAGAAAGACTTTTCATCGCGCGATTCACACTCATGAAGAAGACTCTACTTAACGCGGCTTTCAGACACCCTAGGACTCTTCAAACCTAATGCTCTGATACCAAATTTTTCATGACCTGAACGGAGGCCCGGATCATAACATGGGAGAAGGTGCCCGGAAAGACCCTAAGTCAACCCATGGCATAAGCATACGTCTAACACAATCAAGAAACTAAATAATCAACAATACAATCAAAGCGGAAGTCTAACTTGAATGTAACATCAAAATGTGAAATTCGAAGTTGAATACATACATATGTCTAAATAGCCTCTAAACATGATGAGTTGATGGGACAAGACCCCAACTAACTCGACAAGCTGAAACTAAACTACATAAAGAAAAACTGAATAGTCTAGTCCTCGAAAGATGAGGACTCACCAACAAGGCGGCGCTAACTCTGACAGGATGACTAAGAGCTGGACTGAAGCTGAGAGTCGGGTCCTGTATAATGAAATGATACAACATAGAAAGTATGCGGTCAGTACGTGGAATGTACGGAGTATGCAAGGTAAGTAAAACCGCTAAAGTAAGTAAAAATCATTTAAAGACAATGCATTAATTAAAACATAAAAATCAGTAAAATGAGAGTGGGGCTTGCATGTATTCTTCCTGAAATCATGATCTCTTCATAACATGACACAACATAACTTCATAATATCATAACTGAATCAGTTGACTCAAAGCTAAATTCTGACACTTATAAGTAAAAGTTGAACATTGAGTCAAACCTTCTTTAGAACATGCATTTACATAAATCTTATAAGTAATGAATATGTATATCTGAAATTATGAGGAACAATGGGAGACTCGTCTTTTAACCGATATACCATGATAGAGCTTACATGGTCCCGACTATTATACTCAAATGGGCAGAGCCGTCCAAAATATTGCCAAGGCTAAAGACACTACCATGATATCGATATCAAGCTGAAGGCCTATTCGGGTAAGGGAAGCTCACAAAGGAGGTCTCAAATCATATGATAGTATAACCCTACGTTGGCGCGTAGTTTTGAGGCATGGGGTGATCGACCTATAGCCTACTCGGTGCTAGTCCACACTCCCAAAAACATGCATATGCTCTACATCATTTATAACAAAACTCAACATCATCTATTGACGAAGTTCAATGATCAAATACATCTCAAATGTGAAATCATGCATATGAGAAACTTTTAATTCAAAACATACCATAAGCTAAAAGCATAATGGGCAGCCTTTGCTCCAAAACCATGTGGTAAGCTATGCATAGAAAGACTTAACTCAAAACATACCACAAGAAAAGAATATAGAATTGGGAGTCTTCGCTCCAAAACAATGTGGTAAACTCAAATCGAGAAAATCATCATTTATACTCAACATGTAGGCATTGCCCAAAGCTTTATCATACTTAGAAATACTCGATTCTCATAGGAAACATAATTATAAACACGGGTAGCTTCAAATTATGATTTTTATCATAGTATCAATTAATTATCACATATACATCACAAATCTCACTTTTCATGAACATCTCATCAATGGGCTTTAAAATTCATAAGACTAGAAACATGATTTTTAATGGAAATCATTTTAAAAATTGCCCATGCTTCATAATTTGATAATAGAATCATAATCAACTTCTACCCATGTATAGGAATAGATAATTCATGCATTTGGGTGAAAACCCCATAGATACATCATAGAGTTTCATATTGTGAAGAGAAGGATTGGGCATGGGTGTAGAAGAAACCACCCATTCATGACCCTACATACCTGCTGGAGGCTGAATCATACTCTCTCTTGAATTCCCAAAAGAAAATTGAAGGATAAAACCTTGAATCACCCTTGATCACCTCTCTATCACTCTTCTATTCTTTTTGCATGCATGAATGTAGACTTTAGGATAGTTTTCCCCTCTTAAACCTAACTTTCATAGCCTAAAACGATGTAGTTTAGGACCCTAGAGCATAGGAATTACGAAAATACCCTTCTTAAATCACAAGGTTTTGCTGACTGCCAATCCCCACGAGGGACTAGACGACTTGTCCCTAGATGCCACGACTCGTGACCTCAACCCGTCAGGTACATTAACAAAATCCATCAGGGGACCCCACGAATCGTGGTGGCTGACCACGACTCGTCGTCACCATTCGTGATTCCCACTGTCCAAAATTTCCTTGCCAACTTCCCGTCCAGGCCACGGGTGACTCCACGAATAGTGTGGCCTGACCACGACTTGTGGTCATGCCCGTGGTGTCTCACCAAATCAGCCCACTTCCCTGCTTGACCACGAGTCAATTCACGACTCGTGGTCCCTCCTCACGGGTCACCGAATGACCCATGCTATGATCTGGTGGTGAATTTCAATTTTCTTTGCTTAAACTCTTGGGTCTGATCTTTGGGCTTCCGAGGTATAACATAAACAATCAGAGTAAGCGACAAGAATCGAAAGTTGGCTTCACAAACCAACAGATAGATATACATCCGGCCGACAATGCAATAGAAAGGAATACAATCTTTATAGTAGGACCTTCCAGGCCTAACACACAAAACTCCAACCACAGCAACGTCTACAAGCCTCTATGAATACAACAGTAATCAAATGATCTAGACAGGGTCTCGAACTACCCGTACTCACTACCACTGGTAACTCCGAAAAACTTTGAGCTTACCAACTCAGCTGGACCTCCACTCAGCGACCAAGAATTCAATCTACCTGCAAATCGGCACCTGCAAGCTTGAACGCAGCGCCCACAACTAGGATGTCAGTATGAAAATGTACCGAGCATGTAAAGCGGGAACTATAATAATATTCATATTTCAAATCATCATATATATGAGATATCAACACGAAACTTTAGGCATCAATATCAGCATATTTAGGTAATCAAGTAAAGCAAATAGAACCTATCTGGCCTCACAAGCCCCGCAAACCCAAAGCAACAAAAGTAAAGCATACAGAATTTGCTGGCCCCCATAAGACCGTCAAACACAAAGCAACAAAAGTAAAGCACACAGAACTTACTGGACCCCATAAGCCCGGCAACTCCAAAGAAATAAACAAATGATCAACCAAAGCAATCGGTCGGCACCTAGCTGGTACGATTCACTTGTCTCCATTGGTACCACACAGGGTATCATCTAACAGTCTTATCTAACTCATCTCTAGGCCCTCCAACGATCAGGGCTGCCACCATTTCCAAAACTACCAATCAACAACAATACATAACACAAACACAATAATATATATCTGTTCACGATCCAACCTTTCCAGGGACACTCCTTACAGTCTTACAAGTCTAATGACATGTACTAGTCGGGTGTGTCAAAAATCCTCAACGGCCATACACTTGCAGTACAGTCACTAGTACGCCAGAAACCACTCAATCACCATACAATAGTCTTACAACAAGATGTACAAGGCCCAAGTGTGCTGGAACAACTCAACAATCATACACTCGCATGTACAATCCCAACAAAAGCCCAACCATTATGGAGCCAGCTACCATAGCCACTCTAGTCAGCTACACCTCAGGCTTGACCCCTATGCTGGAAAGAAGTCGACAGCCGTGGGTACCGTTGAGCGCTTAGAGGCAATCATATCAACAAACAATGACATCATATTTACATTACAACAATATAGCCACACATTTAGGCAAATTACAACATCCCAATCCAACTACCATAACTATAAAAAATTATCCTTAAGTTTTATACACCTTACTGTTTCTCAATGTGTTACCGAAAGAATGAAGGGTCATAGCATACAACTCTATCCCCTGAGCTTATATAAAAACTAGAGGACACCAAAAATTATACCAACCATCTTGAATATAAATCCAAACATCCTAGAACTAGACCAAGTAGGTTCACAACCAATGTTGCAATGCCAATCACAAACAACACCTTCCAACGTCCTATCGACGTACAACAACCGACTAAACTAACGCCCGACTTCACGGCCTCAATAGTGAGGTAATGTGTACATCCCAACAGCCCCTAAAAAGAAAGATAATCAACACAAAATCAAGCTACAAAGCAACAGACTCACACAACAACGATAAGGGCTCGATTACGATGAAATTCATGCCAAAAGGAGGAAACAGAAACCTTAACATTCCTTATATGGTGTTGAGGTGGTTATGATGATACTCAAGCTAAGTTACCTATGAAAAGTATCCTAAAACAGCTCCTTCAACACCCTCCGACGTGCAACAACCAAGTCCCAACAAGATAGTAGCACCATGGGGCTCAAACAACAAAACTTTTACGAATTTGGCTATGAAAACTTCAAACCAACGTCCCATCACCACTAAGGATTCTATAATCAAACTGTTTAACTAAGAATCAATAAGAAAAGGAGCTTATGACGATAGTTCAACTGAAAAAGCCACTAAAAGCTCAAGGAAAAGACTCTAGCATTGTAACACCCCAAAAGTTCCTTAGGTTAGATCTGAGGCTTGCAGCAGGAAAATAATACCAGAACCAAAAAACAAACCTCAGTATGTTTTGCTATAGGTTCCAACAATTTGTTCGAGATGCTCGTTGTTTCATGACCAGAGAGCTGTTAGAAATTTTCCCAGAACCCACGAGGGGATTGTACGGACCATGGCTTGAATGAACTGGTCGTTGTTTGTGGTCATTGAAGCAGATTAAGAGAATTTAAAAGGAAGAATGGGGAAAACAAATGGTCGGACCAATGGTCCATTGTTTGTTACCACGGCCCGTTGGATGGGTCGTTGGTTCTGCTAGTTTATTGAAAATCTCGGGCTAAGTTTGGAACCATTCTAGGTATATGGATAGACTTGAGCTGATGAATTTATGGAAACAAGGTGTTAAGATCAATTCCTAAGTATAAGAAGTGTATTAGATGCAAATTAAGGTCATAAGTAACCGCTAGCACAAAGTTGAGTTGAGGAGCATACTTACCGATTAAGTGTTCGTATAAGTTCTTACAAGAGTCAACTTCAGACGACCATATCTCCCATTTTACAAACTGTTTTTGGGTGATTCATCACCTCAAATTGAATCCCTTGGAGTCTTCTTTCCATCGCATCCAACCTTGCATCAATGGAGTTCGGAGTAAAAAGTTATGAGAAGTTTCGTGTAGCAGCAAAAGGCAAACAATGAACCTCAAAACGGACCATCCTAACAACCAGCGACGCATCTTGTTGGTCATTGGAACTGCCAGTTCCAGGTCCTCATATAGTCCATTCTATGACTGGACTATTATATGTCGTATCGGCACGACACTCCCGTCGAGCCTAGTGCCCAGGGTGCAGATATTATGAGTCCAATAGACTCAGACACAGCTACAGTCAGGGGTCGAGCGGGTTCAATTACAGACCCAGGGGACTGGTAGGACGGCTATAGCTATTAGTTAACCCAGTGTGACCTTGCTAGGGGTATGTAGATTGAGGTGTATTCACCAGGGCTTATGGGGGCCCCAGGTGGGTTATTCTGTGTTGGTTGTACCTTTCGGCTTATGGGGGCCAGGTAAGGTTCTTGACTGCTTTAGTTATTGATAAATTAGATAGTAGAAAGTTCAGCTACGCAGGTAGGTTCTCTATAATTTCCTTTCAGTTATTTTCAGTTCTATTTCCTTTATTCAGTTATTCACAATTATTTCCTTACATATTTGGTCCATATTGTACTAACGCCCTTCTTGGGGGTGCTGCATTACTTGCCTGCAAGTGCCGGTAGACGTGCATCAGGACCTTCTTAGCTTTCTTTTCAGGACTAGCAGAGCAGTCAGCTCCATTCCTCTGGAGCTAATAGATAGCAGGTTGACTCTCTTTTGTTGTACAGTGTGGGTAGGTCGAGGCCCTGTCTCGACTAGTATATCACTCCTAGAGGCACGATCTGAGGGCGACAGGGAAACTCCACCTCGGTCTCCCCCGCAGTCTTTGCTCCGTCAGGAGCTGTCCGGAGCAGTGGAAACATCGGCACCGCTTCTAGCAATGCCTATACTGACACCTTCCGATTTGGAGGTTAGGAGTGTTATTGTTATGCTAGCTCAGATAATAGACGCACAGCGTCAGCCATTGGCACCCGTAGTCGCGGAATCTTCAGGAGGACCGGGTAGTTCGAGGGTCCGAGAGTTTCTCGCATTAAGTCCCTCGCAATTTACAGGGACGGACCGGGATGAGGACCCTCAAGACTTTCTGGATCAATTGTAGCATATTTTTAGGGTGATACATGCCACACCTGCAGAGTTAGTCGAGTTGGCAGTATTTCGGCGATGGGACATTGTGGTGTTATGGTACGAGAGTTGGGAGAGGTCCCGGAGTAGAGATGTACCTCCTCCGACCTAGCCTAGTTTTTCAGAGGCCTTCCTGGATCATTATTTGCCACGGGAAATTCAGTAGGCCTGGGTTGATCAGTGTTTGCATCTAAAGCAGGGCTTGATGAGTGTCCGGGAGTATCCCATGAGGTTTGATTCCCTGGCCAGATATGCACCGGCTTTTGTAGATACTATGCCAGCCAGGGTGCACCGGTTTATTATGGAGCTAAATCCAGAATATGTAGAGACTTGTATCACGGCGACTCTGCTAGAGGACATGGATATTTCCCGTGTCCAGGCATTTGCCGAGAATATCGAGGAAATCAAGCAACGACAGCGAGAGATAGAAAGGGTAAGCCAGGAGAAGCACCGCAGGACTAGACCGAATGATGTGCAGGCAAAATTTCAGGGAGGACCCAGGCCACGATTATCAGACAGACCACCTAGACCCCCAACCTCCACAACAGAAGCAGGGGAGTAGGTCTGGTTGCCGGGGGCCGTTAGGGCCCGGTGAGAGCTTACGGCTAGCAAGTTCGCAGCAGCAGAAGGGGTCAGAGCAGAGCATATTTACTGTACCACTTTTCCCTATCTGCAGCCGATGTCATTCCGAGGCATGCAGGTATGGCTCCACAGTATGTTATGCGTGTGGACAAGAGGGTCATCGGATGAGGGATTGTCCAGCCAGGGATTAGAGTGATCGGGACCGACAGGATAGATCTTCAATAGGGTCATGTGCCCCAGCATCTCCAGTAGCGCGTAGGCCCTCAGCTCCAGCCGGTAGAGGCCGAGCAGACCCGGGGCATCTAATTCAGGCATCAGTCTAGATCGCACTTATGCCTTACCGGGACGATAGGAGTCAGAGTCATCACCAGATGTGGTAATAGGTATGCTGGACATTTGCTCTCATTCTGTTTATGTATTGATAGACTCAGGATCCACCTTATCTTATGTTACCCCATTAGTGGCCCGGAAGTTTGGAATTACGCCAGAATTGCTTCAGCGACCTTTTTCAGTGTCTACTCCCCTCAGTGACTCTACATAGCCAAGAGGGTCTGCCGGGGATACACAATAGAGGTTGTGGGTCGTCAGACTTTAGCAGCTTTGATAGAACTAGAAATGATTGATTTCAATGCAATTATGGGCGTGGATTGGCTAGCTCCTTGCTATGCCAATGTTGAATGTTAGACCAAAACTGTCCGATTCCACTTTCCAGGGGAGGTAGTACGGGAGTGGAAAGGTAATACGGCCACGCCGAAAGGTAGATTTATTTTCTATCTTCAGGCGAGGAAGTTAATAGCAAAGGGTTGTATCTCTCACATTGTCAGGGTTCAGGATGTTCAAGCAGAATCTCCAACTCTCCAGTCCATCCCTGTAGTTAATGAATTCCCAGATGAACTTCCTGGTATTCCCCCAGAATGGGAGATCAATTTTGCAATTGATTTACTACCAAGTACTCAGCCTATATCCATCCCTCCGTACTGAATGGCTCCTATTGAGCTCAGGGAATTGAAGGAGCAGTTAAAGGATCTGCTAGATAAGGGCTTCATCAGGCCGAGTACGTAAGGTGCGCTGGTCCTATTTGTGATAAAGAAGGATGGCTCCCTCCGCATATGTATAGACCACCGGCAGTTGAATAAAGTCACTATCAAGAATAAGTATCCACTTCCCAGAATAGATGACTTGTTTGATCAGTTACAGGGGGCGAAGTATTTCTCAAAGATCGATTTAAGGTCTGGGTACCATCAAGTTCGGGTTCGCAAGAGGGATATTCCAAAAAACGCTTTCAGGACCAGGTATGGCCACTTCGAATTTTTAGTCATGTCCTTCGGGCTGATGAATGCTCCAGCAGTGTTCATGGATCTAATGAATAACATCTTTAGACTTTATCTGGACTTGATTGTGATAGTATTTATCGATGATATTCTGGTATATTCCCGTTCAGAGGGAGATCACCGAGATTATCTACAAACAGTGCTCTAAATTCTTAGGGATCGCCAGCTGCATGCAAAGTTTTCTAAATGTGAATTTTGGCTGAATTGGGTGACCTTTTTGGGCCACATTGTGTCGGATGCTAGTATTCAGGTAGATTCGCAGAAGATTAAAGTAGTAAAAACATGGCATAGACCTACCACTCTGACTGAGGTACGCAGTTTCCTGGGGTTAGTTAGGTATTACAGAAGATTTGTGGAAGCATTTTCTACCTTAGCAGCACCTTTGACCAAGATAACTCAGAAAGCAGCTAAATTTCACCAGACTGAAGCATGTAAACAGAGCTTCCAAGAGTTGAAAAATAGATTGACCTCAACACCAGTATTAGCCTTTCCAGAAGGATCAGAGGGCTATGCAGTATACCACGACACGTCAGGCATCGGGTTAGGATGTGTTCTGATGCAGCATGGTAAGGTAATTGCTTATGCTTCCAGATAACTGAGGAAGCATGAAAAGAACTACCCCACCTATGACCTGGAATTGGCTGCAATAGTTCATGCCTTGAAAATATGGAGGCACTACCTGTATGGTGTCCATGTAAATATTTTTACTGAT
The DNA here is from genome assembly GCA_035772735.1 of Datura wrightii. Taxonomy (NCBI): domain Eukaryota; kingdom Viridiplantae; phylum Streptophyta; class Magnoliopsida; order Solanales; family Solanaceae; genus Datura; species Datura wrightii. The sequence goes on from JASDFA010000016.1 coordinate 128,253,807, forward strand.
CATAAGAGCCTCCAGTACATTTTCACACAAAAAGAGTTGAACCTGCGGTAGCGTCGCTGGTTAGAGCTGTTGAAGGACTTCGATGTGAACATTTTATATCACCCAGGAAAAGTCAATGTTGTAGCAGATGCCCTCAGTCGTAAATCCATGGGAAGTCTGGCATATTTGAAGCCCGAATAGAGGGAACTGGCTCGAGAATTGAATCAGTTAGCCAGTTTATCCATCCGAATAGTAGATTTGGGAGAAAGTGGAACAGTGATCCAAAACACTACAGTGTCATCGTTGGTTGTAGAAGTGAAAGGACGGCAATACGAAGACCCTAACTTGGTTTAGCTTAGAGATAATGCTCAGCGAGGGGAAATATCAGCTTTCGAAGTAACCACAGACGGGGTCTTGAGATGTAAAGGTCGCCTCTGTGTTCCGGATATAGCAGGACTTCGCAAGCAGATCATGGCAGAGGTACATTACTCTCGTTATTCTCTCCACCCAGGTTCAACAAAGATGTATCATGATATAAAGGAAATTTACTGGTAGCCGAGAATGAAGAAGGAAGTAGCAAAATTTGCAGCACAATATCCTAATTGCCAGCAGGTGAAGGCAGAACATCAAAAACCCGACGGGTTGCCACAACAGATAACAGTGCCTATGTGGAAATAAGAAGCAATCAATATGGACTTTGTAACTGGGCTACCCTATACCAAACGCAAATTTGATTCTATCTGGGTGATTGTTGACAGGTTGACGAAATCAGCTCATTTTTTGCCAGTAAGGGCTACTTTCTCAGCAAAGACTATGCTGAACTGTATAGAGAGATAGTTTGATTGCATAGTGTTCCATTATTAATTATTTTCGACAGAGGAGCGCAGTTTACAGCTAAATTTTGGCAGTCCTTTCAGAAGGGCCTGGGGATGCAGGTTAATATGAGTACGACCTTCCATCATCAAATAGACGGGAAGGCAGAACCTACAATTCAGATGCTCGAGGATATGTTACGGGTGTGTGTGCTGGACTTTGGGGGCAGTTGGGATGAACATTTACCCCTTATTGAGTTTGCCTACAATAACAACTATTACTCAGCGATCTAGATGGCACCTTATGAGGCCTTATATGGGTGGAAATGCAGGTCCCCAGTTGGTTGGTTCGAGGTTGGAGAATCAGAGTTAATTGGACCAGACATAATCAACCAATCAGAAGAGAAAGTAAAGCTTATTAGAGAACGTCTGCTAACAGCTCAGAGCCGCCAGAAATCTTACGCTGATGTACGACGTAGAAACCTGGAGTTCAGTGTAGGTGACTAGTTATTCCTTAAAACTTCACCGATGAAGGGCGTGATGAGGTTTGGTAAAAAGGCAAGCTTAGCCCAAGATTCATAGGGCTGTACCGAATCCTCCGGAGAATAGGCCAGGTGGCGTATGAGCTAGATTTGCCTTCAGAATTAGAATCTGTCCACCCGATCTTTCATGTGTCAATGTTGCGGAAGTGCATAGGAGACACATACCGAATTATGCCAGTTGAGGATGTTCAGATTACCGAGGAGTTAGCCTATGAAGAGGTTCCAGTAGCCATACTAGATCGGCAAGTTCGTAGACTAAGTACTAAAGATGTCGCTTCTGTTAAAGTATTGTGGCGGAGTAGGAATAAAGAAGAGGTGACCTGGAAAGCTGAGGACGATATGAGATCCAAGTATCCTCATTTTTTCCAGACTTATCTAGGCCATGCAGTTAAGGTACATTTACGATTCAGTTTATTTTGTGATGTGTGTTACATATATTGCTCAGCTGGATACAATGTTGTTGAGGACAGTTGCTATAGTGTTATGTGAAATGCCTGTGTTGGACTCTTCTGCGTTTCAGAATTTTCAAATAGTTCATATTACAGGGGACACTCTGCCAAATTTTTTTCAAAATTGTAGTTAAAAAAGTTAGACTCCCGTGAGCCAAAGTGACATTCGAGGACGAAAGTTCCTAAGGGGGGCAGAATGTTACACCCCGTAAGTTTTTAACGTTCAGTCAACCTAGTCGTACGTTAGTCAAGAGTTTTAGATTAAGACGCGTATGAATAAGGGTCCGGGGAAAGGTCGAACGAGCATGGAGTCGGGACCGCGCGGGAGAAGGCCAAACCAGTTGCCCAAAAGGGCAACGTGGCACGGACCCTCCCTGGCGCGTTGGGCTCTGTGGCATGGCCTAGAATCGGGGCGTTGGGGTCCGTGCCACAGACCCCGTGTCCACCGCCCAAGACTTATATATAATTAATCGGATCATTTGATTTTATCCTCAATAAACAGAACCTCACGACCAGAGAAGGAGACACGCCATTTCCATACGAATTTCCTCCTTTTACGCTACAGAATGTTTCTCGAATTCAAATTAACTTCGGGTATCGAAGTTTAAGGCTGCAGAGAGCATTACTACAGAGTTATTTTCGTAAAATTCACCCGGCGAATCGCAGCCCCGCCAAGCCAGAGTTGTCAGAATTTCTCCAAACTAATTTTTATACGATCATAGGCTTCAAGTGAGTATTTCTCCCTTCTAAACTTTTGAGAAATTATATGTTCTCGATCGTGTTCTGGAAAGCTGAAGTATAATTGATATTTATATTGAAAGTTACTGTTTTGGCTAAATTTAGTACTGAAATCAGCCTTATTCTCCCAGCAATACAATACAATCAGAAGGAGCTATTGAATACAAACTGAAACCCGCCAATTAATTAGAAATCGACAATTGAGGTGTGTTAAGGCGTATTCCTTCGACAAGTTAGTTTCTTCAGTATTGTAGCTCAATTTAAATCCCAGTAAGAGGTTTTCAACAGCATATGAATTATGATTAGCTGTTGTTATTAGCTGAGACCAGTATTCTATGCCTAGTTTGGGATTAACTTTTCCATGTATAGCCTTCTATGACCAACCCAGGGTTACTAGCTGTGTCGTCGCCTGCCAGGGGCGAGATGAGGTCGCTTCACGGAGCGATATGCCGTTCTTGAGGGACAAAGATAGGGTCCCAGGTCCTCATACAGTCCATTCCATGGCTGGACTATTATATGTCATTTCGGCACCACACCCCCGTCGAGCTTGGTGCCCGGAGTGCAGATATTAGGAGTCCACTAGACTCAAACACAGCTACAGTCAGGAGTCGACCGGGCTCAGTTGCAGACCCAGGGGACTGGTAGGACGGCTATAACTATTAGTTGATATTTGTGACCTTGCTAGGGGAATATAGATTGAAGTGTATTCACCAGGACTTATGGGGGCCCCAGGTGGGTTATTCTGTGTTGGTTGTACCTTCTGACTTATGGGGGCCAAGTAAGGTTCTTGACTGCTTTAGTTATTGATAAATTAGATAGTAGAAAGTTTAGCTATGCAGGTAGGATCTCTATCCTTTCCTTTTAGTTATTTTTAGTTTTATTTCCTCTATCAGTTATTCATAATTATTGCCTTACATATTCGGTACATATTGTACTAACGCCCTTCTTAAGGGCGCTGCATTACTTGCTTGCAGGTGCCTATAGACGCCGATCAGGACCTTCTTAGCTTTCTATCAGTACTAGCAGAGCAGTCAGCTCCATTCCTCCGGAGCTAATAGATAGCAGGTTGACTCTCTTTTGTTGTACAGTATGGGTAGGTCAGGGCCCTGTCTCGACCATTATATCACTCTTAGAGGCTTGCAAATCATTTAGGATTCCCTATGGTTAGTTGTTGTTGGTCGTGTGGGGACCGTATGTGTTTTATCTTATATCTTGGTCGTGTGGGCCTTGCTTAGGTGATAGTTAGCGGCCTTGTCGGCCATAGCTTAGTTTAGCACGGTTTTACTTCTCAGTCATAACTAGACATCATGGTGGTCTTGTCAGCCCGCTTAGGATTCCCTATCATTATCTGCTTCTGGTTAGCTGTTTTTATTTTACAGGTGGCTTATAAGGCCTTGTTGGTCGGGGTTGTATTTACAGCCGAGATATAGCCCGTTGTTTTCTCGACTTTAGTGTTAATATTAGTTATGCACCAGAGGTGCGTAAGCTCAGCTAGGCTAATTCAGACCTTAGTAGGGCACTGGGTGCCAATCATGCCTTCCAAGGTGGGGCATAACAATATTTTATGATCTATGGGCAGATTTTATAATTTATTTGATTATTAATTTATAGTTTCAACCTCTAATTAGATTATTCCCAATTATATAAGCTTCATAAAAAGTCAATTTATGGTTCCATTAAGATCTTGATCTTCTTAAGCCATAAATTATGATTTATGATTTATGATATGATTTCTCTCAAGTATTCATCATAGATTTATGAATATCAAGCATGTACATGTTTTACAAGTATGCATGGATTTCATGATTTAGGGATTTATGATTCTTGGCCGATTCACAGGCCCTTGTTCATGGCTAATCATGTATTTCAAGTGGGTCATGTTATTATTTTATTTATCCATGAACTTCATGAATTATTTTACAGTTAATATATGAGCCCCCACATGCATGTTTTTGGGAGTAGTGTCTAGTATCGAGTAGACCCGGCGTTCAAGTAAACCTCGTAGTCTGAGAACTACGTGCCACCGTAGGGGTGTGCGCGCGCACGCATGTGTGTGTGTGTGTGTGTGTGTGTCACCACGCACGCACCTCCCCCTGCCTGGCAAGTCGGGGACAGTCTTGACCACTTGGGTGAAATAGTGGGGCATCATGTAAGGCTCTATCATGATGGTGTCGGTTAAGATGAGTCCTCCCATTGTTTCTTATGATATATGCATGGTTATGTTTATGTTACTTTGGCTCAAGTTATGTGTTATAAAGTTTTCTCTTATGATTATGATTATGATTGGATTATGAATGATTTGAAAACCTTGAACCCTTATGTTTATATTATGATATTTACTTTATGATCATGTTGTCCTACTCTTATGAACTCTTATGTATTTTAACTGTCCGTTTTTACTTACCTTGCATACTCAGTACATGCCAAGTATATACTGACCACATACTCTATGTTGTATCATTTCATGATACAGACTCGGACATTCAGGTTCAGTTTCGTCGTTAGCCTGATACTCAGAGTTTGTATCCCTCAGCCAGAGTTGGTGAATCTTCATTCTTCGAGGACCCTTTTTCCTGCTTATGTTTAGTGTTTTCAGTTTCAGTCTTTAGTGAGTTAGTTGGGGTCTTGTCTCATCAACTCATCAGTATGTAGAGGCTTATCAGACATAGTATGTATTCAGCTTCAGAATTGTGTTATGTATTCAGATGTTTAGATGTTATTATATTCTCAGACTTTCGCTATTTCATGTTAGACTTTTCCGCATTCATTATGTCGAGCTTTAGATTTCATGTTCATGCCATGGGTCAACTTAGAGTCTCTCAGAGTTCTTTGTCTCGTGTCTCTATCCGGGCCTATGTCCAGGTCATGACAAGCACACACCCATATGCGACACACCCGCAATCTAGGCTCGAAGCTATGCTTGAGCCTTTAATTTGGCCTCAAGGAAGCTATGAACTTGAGAGGATACTAAGCTAGAGCTTTTCCACCACCAGAAAACAAGAAATATGAAATGAGATATATTACAACCAACCATACATACTTATATATAGGGTCCATCATCATAGGGCTCCGCATTGCGTGCCTCATCGCGGAGGCAGGCCGAGCACGTCGCACACCTCAATGCAAGGCATCACTGCCGCTTCGCACAACTCAATGCAGGCTGGCTTTAACCAACTTCGTTCGTTCATTCAACAACTCAATCCAATGTCTCTTGGAGGTGATCAAGGTGATCTTCAACTTTTCGTGATTTGACAAGCATGTTGTTGATGTAGACCTCCATGGTTTTCCCAACCTGCTCCTGAAACATTTGATTCACCAATCGCTGGCCTATATTTTTCAATCCAAAAGGTATCACATTGTCACAATATGTTCAATAGTTAATGACGAAAAAGGTCTTCTCCTGGTCCTCTGGGTCCATCTGGATCTGGTTGTACCCAGACTATGCATCGAGGAAGCTCATGACCTCATACTCAGCTATAACAATGATCATTCAATCAATGTTTGGCACAGGGAAAGAATCCTTAGGACAAGATTTATTTAAATCTTTAAAGTCAATGCACATTTTGAATTCATCTAGCCTTTTTAGCACTACCACAACGTTTGCTAGCCATTTTGGTTATTTTAATTCTCGGATGGATTTGATATTTAGGAGACCCGTTACTTTTCTCTGACAAACCTGTCTTTTTCTTCCGGGATGATTCATCGCTTTTGTATCACTAAGGGAAAGTCGGTATCTATCCCTAACTTATTCCTGACTACCTTTGAGGAGATGCTTATAATGTCAAGATGGGTCCAAGCAAAACAATCAGCATTATTTTTAAGAAAATCAATGTGAACCTTCCTGAGCTCAGTGCATAGTCCCGCCCCCAAGTATACCTTTCTTTTAGGGGAATCTTGGAAAAAGATGGCATGCACGAGCTCCTCCGTCATTGATTTAGTTACATCTTGTTTGTCCGGGACGTAACAAGCTCTTGGTGTCTCGTACAACCCCTTGTCTGTTCATGCTATTCGCGACAACCCTTCTTCTGTTTCACTTCAAAGGGAGGACTCTAGTTTTTTGAATTGTTGTATCTCTGACATCGGGCCCCCTACTACTGAAACAATGTTCATTTCCTGAGCCGCACTCAAGTCCCCTCTAATCTACCTTATCCCAATCGGTGTGGGGAACTTGAGCACTTGGTGACAGGTTAATGGTACTGCCTTCATGCCATGGATGCATGGCCTCCCCAGGATAACATTGCAGCCCATTTCTCCATCAAGGATGTTGAAGCGGGTGGACTTTTCTACCCCTGCGGCGTTGGTTGACAATGTGATTTTCCCTTCATGGTCTCGTTGGCCATATTGAAGCCTGCAAGCATTTTTGTCGCGTGGGTCATGGGGGTTGTCGACTCTATTTTCTTGAGGACTCACTCATGTATTATGTTTTCCGAGATGCCTAGATCTACCAACACGCACTTCACATTGTAGTTATCGGTACACAATGAGATTACCAGAGCGTTGTTGCTTGGGCCCTCTAGTTGATCTAAGTACCGTTCACCGAAGATCATGCCCCCATCAATAGAAATCCTATCCTTAGGGGGCCTCTTCTTGTAGACAAAAAACATTTTCTCCTCCCTAGAGATGGGGACCTCAGTCCTCTTAGCTTTGGCAGGCACAACTCGATCTCTGGTTTAGCCATAACCTGTCGCCTGCAAGTAAAACACAACCAAACTAGCAAGAGAAGAAAAAACAAAGTTAAACCCACATAGTTGCTCTGGCCCCACGGTGGCGCCAAACTGTTCTCTAAAATTTGTATAGTTGAATTTATAAAGGGTAAAAAACACGCATTACGATTCAACTTTGTTTTAGATCTAATTTACTAGCACTTTGGTTAGTAGTATATGATAAACTAGAGAGATAAGGCAAAGAGAAACAAATTTGAGCACTCCCGATGCCAACACGAGCGAGCCCGAGAACGTCTCCCTTCAATTAAGAACAATCACTTGAAATAACTTAAGCTAAATCTAGACAAAAAGTAAAAGAAAATACTTGAAACTCAAGAAAATGATGTATTGCCAATATACTTGCTTGAGAAAGGATAGAGTCTGAAATCTTTACAAGAGAGGAGGGACAACTATTTATAAGCTGCGGAGTCTAGGCCTCAGCCGATAAAGGAATGTCATGGGAACCCTAAAGTACTATACCCTATGTCCTTGCGCCACGTGTTCAGTCTGTTAGGAAGGTGCACACTAATTTCCTTGCCTTATTCAGATCCGTACGAGTTCGTCCACGCACATGAGCATTCTGACACTCTTGTCCTCTATTTGACTTTTATGTCACGTCACTGGAGGCAATGAATCCCCCATCCTTATCCTTAACGAGATGATTACTCCATTGTTGCTATCTCAGGAATAATTGTTGCCCAGTCCCTCATCCTCGTGGTCCTGGTAGCCTGTGGCTTGTTCCAAACCCGTTGATGATGACACGTGTCTGCCATCTAAGTCTTCCCGTACACTCTTGCGACATATATTGCCATTGTAGTAAGTGAATTTTTTGCCTCACTCTTTGCCCCAAGATAGACCTAAGCATAGCGAACGAGGCAATAAGTATCTGTACCTTGAAGTAGACTAAAAGACTTGTATCCAGGAATGGAAACAATTCATTGTTGATATATGTACTTCATCCTAGAAGACCAAATGTATTTTAAAGCTTAGTAGAAGAAGTCTGCCAGGATGGATGATGTGAATGATCCAAATGCTACTTTTTCTCCAAGTTCCCGCTTATTTTGGAGGTGGAAGATAAGCAAAATTTTATTTCATTTATGATTCTGCTTAAAACGCCAACAAGTAAGTTGTATCACGAATGGGCTTGAGAAGTTTACGAGACACACCCAGGAATTGACGGGTGCTGAAGAGAGAAATTTGCTCATTATAACAGTCAAAAATATCATTTTTAGATATTTTTTTTGCATTGCCTTTTGTATTTTTTTCTTCTAATGCTGAGTAACAACGTATTGGTGTTGTTTACTTCGATTTTGGCATAATTTACTTTTTTGTTTCTTGAAGAATTTCTTAATCTTATGAGGGTTTACCGTACTTATGCTACGTAGTAGAGTTCTTTACTAAAATGAAAGCACGGTCCAATAAACATTTGAATGTCAACATTCAATTCTGGTACTCAACATTCCACTTTTTATATAATTTCTCCAAATATTCAACTTTCGATCGCCCCTTTTGATTGTTGATTTTTTTTTTGACGACATTTGGCTCTTTCGGAATTTTCTTTTGTCAATTAGTTTATTATTAATCTTCTATATGCAATTATCATTAAATGTTTTTTTTAAAAACTATTTGTTGTTAGCTTATTACTTGTTAAAATAGAATAACATCAAGTCACATGCTTGGGCCTAATAACATCAAATTATTTAGTATATATTAATATCATCTCAATTTTGCGAGTTCCGGACTATATTTGATTATTTGCCATTAACGAAGTCAACAATAGTTCACCAATTTTAGTTCTATTAATGTTTTCATGCTGTTTGAAATTAATTTGGTATGGTGCAGTATTTAGCAAACATGGAACCATCTATTAAGTCAAACTTTACCGTGTTTCGCCAGTATATATAAGTATGGAAATTAAGTCACCGTAGCATCAGTCTAAGAAATAATGAAATAAGAGGGAAGAAAAGGATGCACTTTCAAGTTGGTATATATGCTTAATGTGTTTCATGTGAGTTAATAATCTTTAGAAGGAAACACTTTCAGATAAAACATTTGCCCCTTAAAATGAAAACATACTCCAGGCATCAAGTTTATCTTGGACGTTACTATGGGGTGTTTGTACCTCTGTCAATAGCAGCCTGAACAAACTGTTTGCTTTTCAGAAAACATACTACATCTATAGGCTAACCGTATGCTTTATATTAGTGCCTGAATTCCCATTTACTATCCAATCCAGAAGAAGGTAATACCGTAATAGCCCATGTAATTATTGCTTTGCTTCAAGCAGAATAGCAGAGTATGGTGCAACATTATAAGTTTCACTGATGCCAGCGACGCCTTCAATGACAAAATCATCAGGGGATTTCAGATTAGTGTCCACCTGCATTTAAAAATATCAGTTTGTATGAAATTTGAGGATGTGACTTTTTCAGCTTGAGCACTACTTGAGACAGTGAACACCAAGACAATACCAAAACAAATAGCTATACTCAACAAACATACAAATTAACCTTCCTTCCCGTCTAATATTGGAACGGACAACAGACTGCAGAAAATAAAGCAAAATTAAAGGAAGATCGTGTGGAGGTAGGTGAAAATGGCTGTCATTTCATATATTTGGCAGAATGAAACTCTATGAAGCAAGGATATCACATTATAGACTGTTTATTAGGTTCCTATTCGTTCAAGGTAAAATATGCCTGAGATGCAGTATACACTGCTGCTTATGTTCTTTGTCATGATTTTGTATCTTCTTATGAGAAATATCCTGTTTATCAAAATGCACATATTCTAAAAACGACATGGTCATGTCAAAATATTTTGTCAAATAATAACACGAAAATCATTGTATATTTAACAAGAACCTGATTATTTAGGGAGAAGAAAGAATAAAATGATAGCATATTTATTTTTTTATGTTGCAGAATATTATAAGATATTGTAAAAATATTCTCTTGCCTTATATAGCTAACTAAATCATAGGAGAGATATATAGGATATTTACTTACCTTTGATAGAACCTCTAGTAATTGTGTATATACATGTACTTCTCACATAGTGAAATACAAGTTCTTCCATTCCATATTTCAAATTACATGGTATTAGAGCCAGATTTTTGGGTTCGCCGGAGTTAGGCTTACTGCCTCAACACCGGACTCGATTTCTGTCCAATTTTTTTTCTTTTCGACATCGCCCTGCCTATATACTCTGTGGTGCTCTCGGTCAGATCTGGTGAGATCATTCTTTTTGCTTCAGTTCTCTAGATTGTTTTTCTATTTGAACTGTAAGTGATTATTTCATTCAGAGGTTCTATTAATTTGTGTTAGACTACTAATTTTGATTTGGGTGAATGGAACTTTAGTTGAGGGATCAGACTAGTCCTCTGGTTTATTTGAGAAGATTTGTCCTCTATTTTGTTTGGAATTATTCAAGTGAAGTATTTAAACTAATTCTCTGGTTGTCATCTTGTGTTTCTTTTTTGTTGGCTGATATTTTCTAGTTAGGGCTTCTACTTTATGAAGTTTGGTTATTCTCTTTTGGTGGTGAAAGTTCTTGATTACAAAAAAAAAAAGAAAAAGACAAAAAACAAATTCGGTCCAGGCTTCAAGCTTCAAGGCTGCCATGGCATTTTCGGTTGATTTTGTGATAGTTCTTTGATTTGTTTAAGTAGCTTACTAGATTGGAGTTTTATTTGTGTCTAGCAGAGACCTGGTTTGGGTAATTTTTAGCTTTTTCTCTATCAATTTATTTTTATATTGTGAGTATATTAGTTGGGAAAATGACTACTTCTAGTCCATTATCTGATAAATTGGTTTTGGTTCCGGCTGAGGAGTTCGCTAAATTCTCTCAATAACAAAAATCATTGAAGGAATCCACTTCAGTTAATATCTTTACTGAGTCAAATAAAACATGTCTTATAACCTCTTCAAATAAAGGGTGATTGATTCAGGTGTCACAAATCACATGACAGGTAATCCTAATATTTTTTCTAGCTTTTGGTCACACAAAACACCATTTCCAGTTACTATAGCTGATGGATCAACTTGTAACAACGTTGGACTTGGGACTATTAAACCAACCTCATCTATTACCCTGTCATATGTATTAAGTCTACTAAAGTTGGCCTTTAATTTGATTTTTGTTAGCAAAGTTACCGGAGACCTTAACCGTTACATCTCATTCTTTGCCAATCATTATTTGTTTCGTGATCTTACTACGAATCAAGTTATTGGTAAAGGACATGTATCTGATGATCTTTACATCCTTGATGAGTGGGAGTCTCCTGCTCTAGCGTCGTGTCTCCGTTTGAAGCACACTGTCAATTGGGACATCCTTCTCTACCTTTGTTGAAGAAGCTTTGTCTTCAGTTCCAAAATATTTCTTCATTGCAATGTGAATCATATCGGTTTGCAAAGCATCATTGTAACTCAGTAGTTCCAAGGGTTAATAAGTGGGGTGAGTCGGCTTTTGAGTTAGTTCATTCTGATGTTTGGGGCCTATGTCCTGTTGTTTCCAAAACAGGGCACAAGTATTTTATCATTTTTGAGGATGATTTCTCTGGGATGGCTTGGATTTATTTTATAAAGAGCCGCTCTAAAGTGTTTACTCACTTTAGTGCCTTCTGTGCTGAAATCAAAACTCAATTTAATGCTTCTGTGCATACTCTAAGGAATGAAAATGCTACAGAATACATTTTAGAATTATTTTGGTCCTACATGAGACAACACAGTATTCTCCATCAATCTTCATATTTTGATACACCCTCTCAAAATGGAGTTGCTGAGAGGAAGAACATATATCTACTTGAGACAGCTCGGGCACTCTTGTTCCAAATGAAGGTTCTTAAATAGTTTTGGGCCGATGCGGTGTCTACGGCTTGTTTTCTGATTAATCATATGTCATCTACTGTGTTTAATGGTGATAAGCCTTATAGTGTTCTTTTTCCAAGTAAGCTACTATTTTCGGTGGAACCTAAGGTGTTTGGAAGCATATGTTATGTTCGAGATGTTCGACCATCTGTTACTAAGTTGGATCCCAAGGCATTGAAGTGTGCTCGCCTTCAAAAGAGGTATCCGTGTTATTCTATAGAGCTTGGCAAATATATGGTATCAATTAATGTGGTATTTTCAGTGACTACACCATTCTTCTATGCACCTCCCATTTCTGCGAGTCAGGGGGGGAAGATGAATGGTTAGTCTATCAGGTTACCCATTCTTTGACAGAACAATCAAATGATGTTGTTCCATCATCTCCCAATTCTCCTATTGAGTACCAATCGACTATTGTGCCTTCAGCACCTGCTCCAACTGTGCTAGAGACCACCAATTGTTCAAAGTTTACTCGAGGAGAAGAGATACCAATGATATATGCCATGCACCAGTTCCTTCATCATCAAATCTTCCTCCATCTAATCCTTCAGAAAATATTGACCTCCCTATTGCTCTTCGTAAAGGTACATGTACTTGCAAATCCACATACTCAATTGCTAATTTTGTTTCCTATGACCACTTCTCCTCCACGGCTAGATCTTTGATTGCTTCTATAGACTCCATCTTTGCACCCAAAACAGTGAAGGAGGGCTTTGAGTCATCCTGGATGGTCTAATGCAATGCTTGAGGAAATACATGCCTTAGAGGAAAACCACACGTGAGATTTGGTGGATCTACCCAAAGGGAAGAAATCAGTGGGATGTAAGTGGGTCTTTACAATTAAAGTTAATCCAGATGGTTCTGTGGCAAGACTTAAAGCAAGACTTGTTGCTAAAGGATATGCTCAGACTTATGAGGTGGATTATTCAGATACCTTCTCCCCGATTGCCAAACTCACTTCTGTCCGCTTGTTCATTTCCCTAGCTGCTTCCGAGAATTGGCCTTTACATCAATTGGAATCAAGAATGTGTTCCTTCATGGTGATCTTCAAGAAGAAGTATATATGGAGCAACCACCCGTTTTTGTTGCTCAGAGGGAATATGGAAAAGTTTGTCATTTGAAGATGTCCTTGTATGGCTTGAAACAGAGTCCTCGGGCTTGGTTTGGCAAGTTTAGTGAGGTGGTTCAAGAGTTCAGCTGAAAATGAGCAAATGTGATCACTCAGTGTTCTTTCGACAATCAGCAACCGGCACTATCCTCCCCGTTGTATATGTTGATGACATTGTCATCACAGGAAGTGATTATGCAGGGATTTCTTCCCTCAAGTCTTTCCTGTATACTAAGTTTCATGCAAAGGACTTGGGCAAGTTGAAATACTTTTTAGGAGTTGAAGTAAATCGAAGCAAGAATGGAATTCTTTTGTCCCAGAGAAAGTATATTCTCGACCTACTTGCTGAAACTGGAAAGTTGGCAGCCAAACCATGTAATTCTCCAATGATTCCCAATGTGCATCTCATGAAAAATGATGGAGATCCTTTTGATGATCCAGAAAGATATAGGAGGTTAGTTGGGAAGTTAAACTACCTCACTGTGACTCGTCCGGATATTGCATTTGCTGTAAGTGTTGTTAGCCAATTCATGTCCGCACCTACAATCAAACATTGGGCAGCTTTGGAACAGATTCTATGTTACTTGAAAGGAGCTCCTAGACATGGAATATTGTATAACAATCATGGACATACTCGTGTTGAATGTTTTGGAGATACTGGTTGGGCCAGGTCCAGAATTGATAGAAGATCTTCTACAGGTTATTGTATCTTTGTTGGAGGAAATCTAATATCGCGGAGCAAGAAGCAAAGTGTTGTATCTCGATCCAGTGTTGAATTTGAGTACAGATCTATGTCACAGTCTACGTGTGAGATTATGTGGATACATCATCTTAACTAAAATTGGACTGAAACATCAGACACCAGCAAAACTTTGGTGTGATAATCAAACTGCTCTTCATATTGCCTCAAATCCAAAGTATCATGAAAGAACTAAACATATTGAGGTTGACTGTCATTTCATTCATGAGAAGATTCAGGAAAACTTGATTTTCACTGGCTACGTGAAGAAATGAGAGCAACCTCTACTTTTGAGAATGCTAACCTATACTTTTGAAAATTGGCTAAATTTACGCTTTGTCATACTATTGGGTCATATTTACCCCCACCGTTACGAAAGTTTTCATCTATACCCTTCATTTAACAGAAAAACCCAAATCAACATAAATAACCCATTGTTTAAAAATAAAATCCATACCCGCCCGACCCGTCTTTAACATAAGTGTTTCAGCCCTACCATTCTTGCCGATGCTAACTTGTTCTCTTTCCATCTCTTCTTCATACTAGCTAACAAATCATGGAAATTGTTTTCCAGTTAGTAAATTTTCCACCAATCTCGTCTTTCGATAGATCGAGAAGCTGCAATTGTGAGAACAATGTCCAAAACCAAGGAGGTATAGGATCTGAAATGGAGTCATTGGAGAGAATAATAATGCGAAGTTGCTTTTGAGTTTTCAACCATATCGGTAACCAATATTTTCTAAGATCGATATATATGAGGCTAAATGAAGGAATCCATTCTCAAGTTGACATGATATGGATAAATACTTCAGTTGATGGGGTCTTGCAAAGTAATTTGGTGAAAGATTGCCTCCCAAATCATTCGTTGCAAGGAATAACTGAGTTAATTCAGTAAAATTCAATATACTTTCAGGTAAGGCTCCCTTCAGTTGATTTTGTCCCAAGTCCAAAATTTGCAACCTTGATAGCTGCTCAATAGATGTGGAAATTGTGCCAGATATCTGGTTAAAAGATATACTAATCATCCTTAAGTTCTTCAAATGTCCTAATGAAATGAAAACTGCCCTGTCAACCGATTTCCAGCAAGAGATAAGAACTCTAGGGTCGTGTTGCTGCAGCTGGACAACCCTTCCACTACTCTGCAGCCTATGTCTCCATTAATTTTATTCTGTGTTGGATACAACTTCCGCAGATTACAGAGTTTACCCCACTCAACATTTGATTGGGCCTTCAATGTTGCTGATTGCTACATGAAGTGCCTCAATTGTGGTGGCATTAGACAACTAGTTAGGTAACACACAAATTCTTATGTTAAGACAAAGAGATGGAAAGAGAGCAAGTTAGCTGATTAAGAAAAGGATAGAGGTACTTACACATAAATTCTTATGTTAAGACGGGTAGGGGCGGACGGGTTAGATTATGATATGAGTTTTATTTTTAGAAAAATGGGTCAGTTATGTTGATTTGGACATTTCTATTAAATGAAGGGCATAGATGAAAACTTTCGTAACGGTGGGGATAAATATGACCCAATAGTATGACGAAGGGTAAATTTAATCAATTTTCAAAAGTAGAGGGGTAAATTTGACCCTTTTCCCTTTAATATCCAAATGGTAGCTTTGACCCCACTTTTCAAAATCTTTATATTATTCAAAGAAACTGTAATACAGTATCCCATATTAGCATAACCCTAGTATCCATATTAATATCATAGTGGTAGCACAGCCATGCTACATCCATGAATTCTTAATTTTCACATGCTTGGTATGCTATCTATGCATTGCTTGTGTTTTCTTCATATGGCACCAAGAAGTTGCCCATTTTTGGATATTCCTTAACAGACCCCAATGAGATTGTAATGCTGAAATATTTTACTATAATCATTTTATAAATTAGAGTATAGTTGCTTTACTTCTAACTTTTTTTACATTTTTAAATGAAATTATACTATAAAGTTATACCCCCCACTCTGTGGGACTACACTGTATGATGTTGTCTACTATAGAGTTATACAGGAAAAAGGAAATCCGTGTACTCATACTTGACTACTCTATTAACAAACTAAGGACAAACTTGATCCAATTCACTAGCATGATCTGATGGATAGTTCACATTTGGAATGAGCAAGAATTGTCTCCAATTCAGACAAAATGAATAGGGTGTTCAATGGGAAATAATGATTGTAACATGGGGTTAACAAAACACTTTCTCTCTTCGACCTATAAATTTCCAAATCAGTAGGTACAAATCCAAATTAAAAGAAAGAATAACCAAACATATCAGAGCAATAGCAAAATTCAGAGGCTATTTCATGTTTTGGATGTATAAGCAAAAAGCTTTCCTTAACTAATATGAAAAGCTTACCACTCGGTACCAGCTTCTATTTCGTGGTGGTGAAGGTATTGCTGTTTTGACGGAAAAGTGGTGCGCATTAAATGCCAAGTAAATATCTCCTCCATTCCCATCATGGAGCCTACGTCGTACAAAAGAGAACCCAACATGCAAATTCACTTGAGCGAAAAGAATAGCTCCTAAAATTTTGAAATCGTCAAAGTAAAATGCTGATAGAAAAATTACAATCAAGAACAGCAGTTGTAACAACTATGATAGAAGAAAAAAAGGAAAAACTCTGTGCTAAAGAAACAGACCCTATGGAAACAGCTTAATAAAAGGATTGGTTGTAGTGTGTGAGTGAATTCATGATTTAGAAACAGAGGTGATTAGTTACAGAACCCTTTTAAAATTTCTTACTGAGCTTAAAGCATGAGAAAAAAATAATGGAACAATCTATATTTTAATGAAAACTATATTGAGCTTTTCAATCATCTAAAGATGGAGATTATTGTCAGTTATTAATAGGGGTTAGTTTCTTACATAAATGCAAGGAATCTACTCTCTTCATTGTACCAGTCCTCTTCAAGCCAGGTAACCTCGTCCTGCAAAGGAATTATTGCTAAGCCATCAGAATAGTCGAACTGAGACAGCACCATTGAAGAGTCAGAAACACTACGTACTGTGATGGAACTGCACCTATCTTTATTTAGAAATGCCGGCTAATTTCACTGTTCAACGCCCCCCCCCCCCCCCCCCCAAAAAAAAAAAAAAAGAAAAAAAAAAGGAGGTTGAGGGGTTAAAAATGCCCTTAACATTTAGAAATGGTTAAAAATGCCCTCGTTCCATCTGATGGATCAAATTTGTCCTTTTCACCTATTGGATCAACAATACCTTTAGGAGTTGTTTGGTAGGATGTATTAGACAAAATAATGCATCCATTAACTTTATATATTAGTAATGCAAGCATTAGTTATACACTATTATGCTATGCATAACTAATACATGAAAAACCATGGTATTAGTAATACAATGGTTTTTAATGCATGCATCAGCATTGTTAAAGATACAATTGTCCCTCAAAACCTTTTCCACATCCTTTCTATCTTATTTGTGGAGGGCATTTTTACAAACAAATATTTTTCTTTGACATTATGCAATGCATGTTGTTTTAATACACCAAATCAAACAGTGTATAAGAATAATCTCCGCATAACTAATACCAGCACTACTAATACACCTTATTCATCATTATTCTTATACACTCTACCAAATGACCCCTTAACGCATTAGAAATGACTCAAAAATACCCCCTTCCACCTATTGGATCAAATTTCTCCTCCTTTCCACCTATTCAGGAAAATCAGAGGCACCATAGAATTCAAATAGCTAGAAAAAATTCTAAGACCTTGAAGAGAAGCATCAGTAGTTGAGTGGGCTAACATTCATCAAATCTTCCAAACATATGAAAACGGAACTTTGAATAAATGGACTTGTGGATCAAGATGCAACAACCTAAACTAACTATATGTCACGTGAAGAAACACCATTTAAGTATGTTCCTCTGAGAGGACCCCAAATAGTCTGACCTTTCAACTTAGTTCAGCACCCCCAGGTCATCTTGCACCAGCTCCAACCATGAAACAGAAAGTCTAAATAGGCATACTACCCTTTTGATGACATACTTGGGATCATTATTTCATAGGGACTCTTTCATTAGCTTTTTTTGTTGCATTCATATTCAAAGACAAGGGATACTTCCAAAAATGAAACATAGCACATAGCCTTCCCTTTTCAAAATTAATTCTCTCTCAGTAAAACAATTGCCAGTAAAGTTAAACTTGACACCAGGTTGACAATAACATTACCTTGTGAATGAAATTTTCTTTTCTAAGAACACTGTGGGACAGTCGAAACTTTATCATCTTGGAGAAGAACCTGAAGTGATCATTCTTCCTTGCTTCCAACTGGATTGACAAAGTTCATTGTGTTATTCGCAGTAGCAGGAAAGCAGTTCCAGCAATAAGAAAACATAATATCATACTTGTCCCCACTGGAAATTGTTGATAGCGGTATCATGTCCATAACTGTTATTATTTCCATAGCGGGTATGTCCATACTCATCCCCCATAAGCATCATTGGTGTTCCCTTAAAAACCAAGAAAGTACAACAATTTAGAAAGAAAGGTTAAACTTAAGCAAGGATATAATAGGGCTGGGACATATAATAAGCATATAACACTATTAATAAGAAAACTACTGAAGATAGGGCATAATCCAGGAAAAGTATAAGTAGGCAATACACCAAAGAATTTAACCCCCTATACAATCCCTGAAGGCTCAAAAACCAAAAAATTCAACCAAAACCGGAACAACAATAAACAAAATTGAAATGTTAAATTTGTATTCATAGTATGTCAAAATAATCCTTCTTATGAGAGTTTCAGAAACCAATACTTCAACCAAAACTAGCCAAAACAGACACTAAATATGAAGTTTGCTATAATACTATGTCAAAAGTGTGGCCCTAAAATTCCACACAGTGTTCTATTTCTTATTGAACAATGAAGGAGAAATACTGTAGCAATTAACTCAATAGTCAAAAAAAAGTTATGAGAACAAAATAGAATTTGTGACTAAGGACAAATAGAATTATGAGAACTAGTAGAAAAGCTACTGACTAATTCTCAATATCTGCAAGAAAAGAAACGCAAATGCTGTTAACTGAGCAGATGATGCATCACACACCTGTGAAACCATCAGTGCCAAATGAAAATTTTTCATTTGCCGTGAACGCAGTGCGTTAATATTTGCATCAGAAGTTTCACCTGGAAGAAGATACAAGAAGATGATAGCCTTTCGGATTGGATTTGAAACAATAACATCACTTATAAAAGAAATAATTCAGTATGGAAACTATTCCAATAGTAGGTGCGTATTGCAACTAGATTAAAGCTTGGTGACCTTAGATTCAGAAATCTAATACATAATGTCCACAAATAGTACCCAGACGCAAAAGGAGGAAAAAAATGATTAGAGGCTACTGATATGAGTCTGTCAGTGAAGTCTGAAGACAATAACAGCAAAGTAGATCAAAAAATGACTATACTACACAAATAAATATCATAGGCAAGCAACGACTCTGTATGCAAGTGGACAAAGCTAGTTTACTAAAGCCAAAAATTAGTGCTTCACTGTCATGGCATTATTATCTAGTTGGAAGGATTGAATTCATCACTTCTTCATATTATATCATTCTATACTTCTTTTTTTGAGCCCTAACTCTCTTTTGGTGGCTTCTGTATCCAGCTGGGTTATTCCCACAAACATCTACCTCAATACAGTATTCACTTCGTCTTGGAGGTCAGGCATAACCATTTGGTAGACCTACAACTAGTCGTTTTA
This sequence comes from Datura wrightii, assembly GCA_035772735.1. Lineage (NCBI taxonomy): Eukaryota > Viridiplantae > Streptophyta > Magnoliopsida > Solanales > Solanaceae > Datura > Datura wrightii. Next base: position 128,273,481 of record JASDFA010000016.1, read on the forward strand.
CTAATGTGAGCAAATACGTCATATTCATGCTCACACCTCTGTTTTTACCACATCACTGCTGGATACAACATAATAATCCATTTTCTGTTTCCTGATTTAAACCATTAGAAGAATAGTTAGAATATTGATGTATATAGTGTCCCACATGGAAAAACATTATTATGTACTGTGTAGAATATAATTATAAATACGGCTCAATTTAGTTTTGTACACACTTCTCAATAATATTTTTCAGTATCTTTATTTCCCAATGGTATCAGAGCAACAGTGAGAAACATCTGGGACAAAAAGAGTCCGTTGCTGTGGTTTCTTTCCAGTGACTGTTGATATCTCAATTACGTCATCCCTCTTTCGGTGAGCGTTGTGCGAAAATCAACATTACCATCAGATTCTCTGTGGCTTGATTATGATGATGCTTTCTCTCCCACAGCAAAAATTGCATCTTTCCATCTTTTTGGATCCATGCCTACTATCCTCCATTGGCCTCTTTATCCATTGGACATTAAAAATGTTTTTCTCCACGACGACCTTGAGGTAGTTTATATAAAAGAACCACCTAGTTTTGATGCTCAGTGGGGGACTAGTAGCATTGTATGTCGATTGCAGCGATCACTATGATGTGAAACAATCTCCTTGAGCCTGGTTTGGAAAGTTTAGCACAATAATTAAAGGGGTTTGGCATGACTCAGAGTGAATATGATCACTCTGTTTTTTAATCGGCATTCTACTCTAAATTTGTGTATTTATTTGGTGGTTTGTATTGACGATATCTTTATCACCAGCAATGATCAGGATGGTATCACTAATTTGAAGCAACATCGCTTTCAGCACTTCCGAACTAAAGACCTTGGCAGATTGAAGTATATTTTTGGTGTTAAGGTCGCTATATACAGATCAAACATTGTTATTTCACAAAAAAATATGCCTTAGACATTCTTGAGGAAACAAGAAAAACGGGATGTAGGCCCATTGACACTTCTATGAATCTTACTGCTAAACTCCTGCCAAGATAGGGTGGCCACTCAGTGATCCTGGAAGATATAGGCGGCTGGTTGGTAATTAAATTATCTTACAGTGGCGATATTTTTTTCTTGTGAGTGTTGTAAGCCAGGTTTTGTATCCCAGTGATAGTCATTGTGACGTAGTTGTCCGCATTCTGCAATATATAGTCAAAATTCCAAGTAAAGGACTACTCTTTGAGGATTAAGGCCATGAGCAAATAGTTGGTATAGAGTCACTGATTGGGCAGGATTACCTTCTAATCGACGTTCTATATCTGAATAAAGGGTTTAGTAGGGGGTAATTTGGTATCTTGAAAGAGTAAGAAACAAAATATGATTGCTCAATCTAGTGTAGGAGCAGAATATCGAGCAATGGTTGTAGCAACTTGTGAGTTGGTTTGGATCAAAGAGTTGCTCAGAGAATTAAAATTTGGAAAAATCAATTAGATAGGACTTGTGTGAGATATTAAGCATCCCTTCATATCGCGTCAAATCTAGTATTTCATGAGAGGACTGAGCTCATTAAGATTGATTGTCAGTTTATTAATGAAAAAAAGTTACTTGCAACAGACAGCGTTACAAAATTTGTGAATTCAAATTGATCAGCTTGGTGATATTTTCAACAAGTCACTCACTAATCCTCATACTATTTACATTTATAACAAGCTCGGTACATATGATTTTTATGCACCAGCTTGAGGGGAAGGGTTGGAATATTAATTTACATAGACTCCCCCATCGAAAATGATTATTTTGTACTTGTAGAGTATAACTACAAATAAAGGACCCAGTGTAATAATGTAGATAAGCATCTGAATAATATTTTCCAGTATCTTTACTTCCAGAACACATAAAGAAAAAGCAGAAACCAAGCTACATCAAATGATATCTCATTGCAATGTAATTTATTAGTTTCCAAACAACAGACTTCCAATCAACTATACAGACCTTTACTATTTAACAATATACAGTAGCCCACAAGTCTGAGATTCCAACTAAAATTCAATAACATAATTGGTAGTGACAATGTGTAGAACAAAAGGAAGATAAAAAAAACATGTAGGGCCTAATAGCTTGAGGACAAAGCAAACTTTTGCATTCTCAGCATCTATCATGGGAAGAAAATTATTGCTAAAAGTCTTGGACTCTGGCAGAACATATGCTTCCTCAAGTAAAGAGAGACCAAATTAAACTTTGCTATTGTACCAAGCATGATAAAGAAAACAAACAGCCTGTTATGCAAGAAAAAATGTGAAGGGACAACAAAAGTTTTAGTTTATACTAACGAAATCAGGAAGTAAGAAAGGAAAAATAAATAAGTGGGATCAAAACCTCATCTTTACCTTCAATTCCACAATTCCAACTGAAGTTATCATTGCATCCATCATTGCCACCTTCGCCATTCGCATCATTGTGCTGTAAGTTTCACCATCCAAATCCCGATGATGCACTAGTCTTCATGTTTCAAACAAAAAAGAGCATTAAACTAAACTTGTACCTTACTATTGTATGAAACAAGGTCATACAAGGTAAATCCATCATGTGCAATCACGAAGTTGACACTGTGGTACGGCTTTCGCTTGTTCACCTATAGAAAGCAAAAAAAAAAAAAAAAAAAAAAAAAGGAAAAAGCTAAGTGAAATTGATGAAGAATAGAAAGAATTCAGTGTTATTTAGCAGAGAACATTGCTTAAGTTTCAAGCTTTTGGATGATAAATCAAGTTATTTACAAGGAAGACATACCTAGTAAAACTTCCAATAAATATTTTACCTTGACAGATGAATAAGTCAAACATAAGGTATTTCTTTGATACGATATGTTTTAAAACTTTTGAGAGAAGTCACTCCAGTGTCACTATGTTCATCAAGAGGAAATTCCAGATAATGGTTTCTCATATTTACATAAACTTAACATCAGGGAATAGAATCCCAAAACAGAACCTTTCAAAGTAAGAAAATCTCAACCACTACCTTGGTTGATCATTACCAAGATAATGAAAATGACAATGAGGATGGTCCTCCCTCTTATTTCTCCAGATCAATGAAAGTTCTTAACCAGGCATAAATGAAGTTTTAATACATTGATCGAGTTGCTTGACTATCAAATGATATATTTTCAATGGTAATGCATAGTAATTTCAGAACCTCGGTGTACATACTCATGTTGGTGGTAGATGGTAAAAATTAAGAAGAAAATATTGTACCCTAAAAGCCAGTCAATCAAAGACTAGTAGAAACAGAACGCAGGAAATGTGTGGACATGATGATAAGGGGAACAGCAAGGGGGGAAGGCTTTCACTGATGCAGGGGTCTTGTACATTTGTATTTGATTGCGTGGAAGAGAGGGAAAGGGGGGGGGGGGGGGGGGGGGGGAGGTGGCATCCTTGGAAACTCAACTTCATTAAGGGACAATGATGAAGCTTTCGAAGCTCCAAGAAGGCCCATGGTAATATCTCGCACCAAGGAGTTTCAAGACAAGCTCAGTAAGCCTCAATTGACAATTTAAAGTGTCTTATTACGGGGAAAGAGCTCAAGCCCGAGGAATGTCTTTGGACCAAGAATTAGAACTATTTGGTACCACAGGTTGAAGTCCAAGAGGAGATAGATTGGAGCTCAAAATTAAGCAATTAAAGAGCTTGAGAGACGCCAATGGATCTTCTTTTAGAACTTAATAAGTTATAATAAAATAGATAAGCCAACAAAAAATATCACAAATGAAAGGGTTATGAAAATTCAAATTTTTTCCATGCATTATTAACCAAAAACAGATAAGTAATTTACATGAACCAATAAAATTAGAAACTAAAGTGCTTCAAATTCAATTCTTGATGTTCCCTGTGTTTCTTAAACCGTTCTAATTCGCTATAGAATCATAAAATATGTCGCACAAAGTTACATTAATTATCTGATTGTGCATTTGGTAAGACATGGAGTGTTTCTCTAGAAATTGTTTTGCGCAAAAATGTTACTGGAAAAAATACAAGTTGCAATGGCAAGATATATCCGTAAAGGGTTTAAGATATATATACTGACAATGTAGAATATTTGACATTATTGGTGAAATTTCATCTTTGAATTTGTGATAGCATAACTAGTTATCAGATTACTAATTAATACTTCTAAAAAGATTAACTATCTAATAAGTAGTTTGAATGTGCAACTACATTTAAACCATCCTTTTGGGATTTGATTCCTATTTATATAGATACTACTTAATATTATCCTAGTTAGGTAATCTTTATTTTCTTTCTGCGAGAAGTAAAGCCACGTACATGATTGCAAGTCAAGTGACGCATCTTATGAGGTGGAGGTGGAAGTGATTGATATACAAGTCCTCCATAAGAGAGGGAACTTCAAGTATCTTGGGTCAATAATCCAAAAAAATTGGGAGATTATGATGTTGTCACCCATCGAATTGGAGCGGGTTGAATGAAATGGAGATTCGCATCCAGTGTCTCTTGTGATAAGAACGTGCCACTAAGACTTAAAGATAAGTTTTATAGAGTGGTTGTTAGATCAGTTATTTTGTACAAAGCAGTGTGTTGCCACGAGTCGTGATATGACCCGTGGACAGGAATAATTGAAGACCAGGAAGAAATTGGCAGTGTACTCCACGATTACTCACCACGAGTCGAGGTAAGTCCCCATGATTCATGGGATGAGTCGCCGTCAAGGACTTATCAAAATTGGTGAACTTGGACAGTGCACTCAACGAGTGCTCACCACGACTCGTTAAGGAACACCACGAGTCGTGGTGTTGTCCGTGGCTTAGAATAGATGGGAGAGTAGAAATTTTGGGCAGTGTACTCAACGAATGTGACCACGACCCGTTAGGTCACCCGTGAGGACTGACGACCGGTTTTTCCCTGCCATTTTTCAAGGATCATTTAGTAATTTCCTACCCTCCTAAACTTTAAACTATGTCGTTTTAGTCATAAATTCAGACTTACTAGTGGGGGCAAACGGTTCATTTCCTCATTCCCCACTCAAACCTTCAAGAAGGAGAACGTAGAATTTTCTCTCGGAGCATTTCAGTACAAGAACTAGGGCAGACCTTTCCTCCTCGATTCTCAAGGAAATTCTTCGAGTTTCTTCGTTAGGAATGTGGGAATTCAATAAGGGGACTGTTCTTCCCTTGTGTTCCCTAAATCTCTTCCTCAGTTCACTATCAGTTCTAACCCTGAATTTTCTATTGTGAAGATATTGCTATCAGACCTTGTTTAATTCTTGAGGAATATTATTTTATGCTATTTTTCTATGTTTTCCACCAATTTGTAATTAGAATGATGTATGTTCCGTTGAATGTGAATTTTAGCCCTAACTCTTGAAGACAGAAACTAGAATCCAGCATAAGTATTGAATTCTCAAAATTTCTTAAATCTTTCAGAGTTAGGGGTTTTTATAATAGTTGTATGTGTTAGAAACTGAGTCAAATATATGTTAGACAATTTCAGTCAGAAAGCTTATATACTCAGAAATGTCAGCCTAGTCTCGGTCAGATTTTTAGCAACCTCCGGGTTGACCAGAATAATGTCAGCTGATCAGTTTGACTACAGAAATTCCCGAGGTGTCAGTATCACCTCCCAGTTATCATAATCAGATCCAGAACTCTATGTATAGGTCCACAAGGCGGTCAGGACACTTAGACAGATAGCTCTGACTAGCCCTAGGACCCCAGTCAGATTACAGTTTGTTCTTAGACGGTTATGATGCTTCTAGATAAGTAGCTCTGACCAGTCTAGAATCAAGTTTCAGAATCTGGTCCAATAAGACTCTCAGGGTACCTTCAGTTATATAACCTTGACTAGTCTTGGACCCCAGTTTTGAGCTATCAGCTTAGTATTCAGTTTAGGTATTCCAATGGGAGCAGGACTTAGCACCGAGCGGACCGGGGTTCCAGCGGACCGGGGTTCCAGCGCACCCAGGTCCCCAGAACTACGTTGCCACTGTAGGTTACAGTATTTATTGGCCTGATTAGCCCCAGACTTTTGTGATCACCCAATTCATGCCTCTATACACTAGCAAGGTATATTGGGTCCTACCGATGGAGCGTATACATCGGACTCCACCTTTAGCTCACGTGGTTACATGTCGGTTATAGACTCTCCCACTAGTCAGTTCAGTCCAGTTTCAGTTCAGTATTCCAGACTTAGAACATGCTTTGACCATCGGACAGGGTCTTTTAGACAACCTCAGTAGTGCAGCTATTCAGTTCAGTAGCTTTAGTTGGGCCTTACATGCCTTTTCAATTCAGCATTTTCTTTTTTTTTATCCCATGGTGTTGTGTTTCTCTCACTTACTCATTACATTCAAAGTACTGACGCATACTTTTATGCTGTATCATGAAAATGATATAGCCGCAGGTTCTCAGACCTAGCGTCGTTAGCCGACTTTGATCAGATCTCCCTCTCTCAGCAGCAGAAGTGTGAGTCCTCATTTTTCGAGGATATTATTTCATTATCTCAGTTATGTTTATTACATTCAATTGGACTTAGAGTTAGCTGGGGGTTTGTCCCAGCAACTCATCAATTAGATGGCTTTCAGACATAGACTTGGTTTTCAGACTATCAGTGTTGCTCAACTATTTTGATTTTTATGATTTTGTTCTAAATTCTCTCGTAAATGTTTTATGTTATTATTTCATGCTTCTGCTGTATGTATTTATATTACTCAAAATACCAGTGTATGATAGACCAGGGATTGACTTGGGGTTATTCGTGGCTCTAAGTACCGTGTCGCGTCCAGGGTGTACACTCGGGGCGTGACAAACTTGGTATCAGAGCACTAGATTTAGAGTATCCTCAGAATGTCAGAAAACCGCATCGAGTAGAGTCCTTTTCATGGGTGTGAAGCGCGTCACACTTATGACGAGGAGGCTACGAGATGTTATTAGAAAAACTCTCTTTTGTTCATACTCTTTATTGTGCGTTAAAGTTCAATCCCAGAAGCGTCCTTATAACTCATGCTCCGTTCCGTTTCAGTGAATTATGTCGAACCTGGTCCTCAAGGAGTGCAGGACAGCAATGCTGATTAGGGATATGGACCTTTCCAGCCTGATTGCCCTTGCCCAGCAGATTGAGGCCGAAAAACTGAAGGACATGGAGTGAAAGAATAAACGGGCAAGGACTAGCCAGTCAGATTATGGTCAGCAGAGGTCTAGCGATAATAGCTGCCCACAGCAACAGTAGCAATAGCAGCAAAGAGCCCCAGCACCTGGCTCAGCCAGCGCCCAAACCTTCCGGTCCCGCCAGGATCAGAGGGGTGGAGCATCTGGCTCTCATTCTCAGAGCTACAGTGCCGGGAATAGATATCCAGCTTGCCTTAAGTGCGGCAAGAACCACCCGGGAGAGTGTCTTCAGGGTCGAAAGGATTGTTTTGGTTGTGGACAGTTTGATCATCGGCTTAAAGATTGACCGTCAGCAGGTCGGAGGAGAGCACAGTCCACCACATCATCAGCTCCAGCAGGCCGACCAGCTCAACAGGCCAACACATCAGGTACAGATGGCGGTCAGTGCCAAAACTATTTTTATGCATTGTCTTCCCGTCAGGATCAGGAGAACTCACTTGACGTAGTAACAGGTATGTTACGCCTCTTTCATCTGAACGTGTATGCCCTCCTAGATCCAAGAGCCACCCTTTCATTGGTGACTCCCTACGTACCAATTCAGTTCAATATCAATCCAGAGGTCCTCTCAGAACCATTCTCAGTCTCCACCCATGTTGGCGAGTCAGTTAGAGCCAGCCGGGTGTATAGGAACTGTCCAGTCTCGATCTTGAATAAAGTCATTCCAGCTGATCTAATAGAGTTAGACATGGTCGATTTTGACCTTATCCTCGGCATGGATTGGCTACACTCTGGTTATGCCTCAGTTGACTGCAGAACTAGAGTTGTCAAGTTTCAATTTCCAAATGAACCAGTGTTAGAATGGAGGGGCAGTAGTTCAACGCCTAAGGGTCGATTTATTTCCTACCTTAAGGCCCAAAAGCTCATTTCCAAGGGATGCATATATAATTTAGTTCGGGTCAAGGATTCCAACTCTGAAACCCCAACTATCCAGTCAGTTTTGGTGGTCAGTGAGTTCCTAGATGTATTTCCTGAGGATCTTCCCTAAGTTCCCCCTGAACGGGAAATAGACTTCGGAATAGACCTCCTCCCAGATACTCAACTCATCTTCATCCCTCCTTATAGAATGGCTCCAGCTGAGCTTATGGAGTTGAAGGAGCAACTAAAAGATCTTCTTGACAAGGATTTTATCAGACCCAACATCTCTCCTTGGAGTGCTCTAGTACCATTCGTGCGTAAGAAAGACGGTACCCTCAGAATGTGCATAGATTACCGTCAGCTAAACAAAGTCACAGTCAAGAACATGTATCCCCTACCCAAAATTGACGACCTATTTGACCAACTTCAAGGAACCAGTTGTTTCTCAAAAATAGATCTCAGGTCGGGGTATCATCGGTTAAGGATCAGAGAGTGTGACATACCGAAAACAGCGTTCAAAACTCGATATGGTCACTACGAGTTTGTGGTTATGTCCTTCGGGCTAACAAACGCCCCCGCAGCCTTCATGGACTTGATGAATAGAGTCTTCAAGCAATATCTGGATATGTTTGTCATTGTATTTATCGACGACATTCTGGTATACTCCAGAAATGAGGAAGAGCATGCTAATCACCTGCGGATAGTGCTTCAAACGCTCAGAGACTGCCAGTTGTTCCCCAAGTTCAGCAAGTGTTTATTCTGGTTGAAGTCTGTGACTTTCCTGGGTAACATGGTCTCGGGTGAAGGTATTTAGGTTGATCCTCAAAAGATAGCAGCAGTGAAAGATTGACCCAGACCTACCTCTTTGACGAAAATCAGGAGTTTCCTGGGCTTAGCTGATTATTACCGAGGGTTTGTGGAAGGCTTCTCCTCTATAGCATCTCCTCTGACTAAGTTAACTCAGAAGAAAGTGAAATTTCAGTGGTCGGATGCGTGTGAGAAAAGTTTCCAGGAGTTGAAGACTCGACTAACTACCGCTCCAGTTTTGACCTTGCCAGAAGGAACACAGGGGTTGGTTATTTATTGTGACGCTTCCAGAGTTGGGCTTGGTTGCGTTCTGATGCAGGGGGGCAAAGTGATAACCTACGCCTCCAGACAGCTCAAGGTTCATGAGAAGAATTATCCAACCCATGACTTGGAGTTGGCAGCGGTGGTGTTTGCACTGAAAATATGGAGACATTACCTGTACGGGGCTCACATGGATGTGTTCACAGACCACAAGAGCCTTCAGTATGTGTTCAGTCAGAAGGACCTAAATCTTCGTCAGAGAAGGTGGTTGGAGCTACTGAAAGACTACGATATGAGTGTGTTGTCACCCGGGCAAAGCAATGTGGTGGCTGATGCACTAAGCAGGTTGTCTATAGGGAGCGTAGCTCATGTTGAAGAGGGCAAGAAGGAAATGGTAAAGGATATTCACAGGCTAGCTCGGTTGGGAGTACAGTTGGTGGATTCAGTCGAAGGTGAAGTGGTAATGCAAAGTGGGTCAAATTCTTCCTTGGTAGTTGAAGTGAAGTCTAGACAGGACGAAGATCCCATCTTACTCAAGCTTAAGGAAACAGTTCTCAGAAAACAAATAGAAGCTTTCTCCAAAAGGGGAGATGGTGTACTCCGTTACCAGGGTAGGTTATGTGTACCAGATGTCGACGAGTTGAGACAGCAGAGATTGGCTGAAGCGCACAGTTCTAGATATTCCATTCACCCTGGTGCTACCAAAATGTACCATGATCTACAGGATATTTACTGGTGGAATGGCATGAAAAGAGATATTGCTGAATTTGTAGCCAAGTGCCCGAACTGACAACAAGTTAAAGTAGAACATCGGAAATCAGGAGGTATGACTCAGGATATCCATACACCTACATGGAAGTGGGAAGAAGTAAATATGGGCTTCATTATGCGTCTACCTCAAACTCGTCGGCAACATGACTCAATCTGGGTAATAGTTGACCGGATGACTAAGTCAACTCACTTCCTCCCAGTTAAAACCACGGATTCAGCTGAGGACTATGCTAGACTTTACATCCGAGAGTTAGTCAGACTTTATGGGGTACCCCTATCCATTATCTCAGACAGAGCTACCCAATTCACCTCTCATTTCTGGAGGTCTTTCTAGAGGGGACTTGGTACCTAGGTCAAACTCAGCACAGCTTTTCACCCGCAGACAGATGGGCAAGCTAAGCGGGCCATTCAGACCCTAGAAGATATGTAGAGAGCGTGCGCGATCGATTTTAAGGGCAATTGGATGATCATTTGCCTCTTATCGAGTTTGCGTACAACAACAGCTACCACTCTAGCATTCAGATGGCCCCGTTTGAGAAATCATATGGTAGGTGTAGATCTCCTATAGGGTGGTTTGAGGTTTGGTGAAGCTACCTTGCTAGGGCCAGACTCAGTTCACGAGGCAATGCAGAAAATTCAACTCATCCAAGAAAGATTGAAAACAGCTCACAACCGTCAGAAATCTTATGCCAATGTGAGGAGAAGAGAGTTAGAGTTTGTAGTTGATGACTGGGTTTATTTGAAAATTTCGCCCATGAAGGGGGTGATGAGACTTGGAAAGAAAGGCAAACTAAGTCCCAAGTATGTAGGACCCTACAGAATTTTGAGGTGTATTGGCAATGTAGCCTATAAGCTAGAATTACCTTCAGAATTAGCAGTTGTGCACCCAATATTTCATGTGTCTTTATTGAAAAAGTGCATTGGTAATCCAACATCAGTTGTTTGATTAGAAAGTGTGGGGGTGAAAGATAGTCTCTCTTATGATGAAGTCCTAGTCCAGATTCTTAATCGTAAGATTCGTAAGTTGAGGAATAAAGAAGTAGCTTTAGTCAAAGTCTTGTGGAGGAATCAACAAGTTGAGGGAACTATGTGGGAGGCCGAAGCAGATATGATGGCCAGATATCCACACATGTTCCCTTCCGGCTCAGTTTCAATTTAAGGTACCAATTTCCTCCCTAAAACTCTATTCAATACGTGTGTTCCAATTTCTTTCATGTGATTGATCATGAGTATGATTAGTGAATTCAATTTAGACTTGTAGTTCTATTCGAAGATAGTCATTCTGCTAGTTTTCAGCCTTTACGGTCAGTATTTGAACATAGTGACTGCAATTCTTTGCTTTTCTGTGTGTTTTCCAACATTCGAGGACGAATGTTCCCAAAGGGGAGATATTGTAATGCCCCGGAAACTCAAAAACCAAACCCGAAAGTTGAAACGGAGAAAACAAGAATTTTTGCACCAGGTCACAGAACGAGTCGTTTTGTGACCCGTGGGGAGTGACCACAAGTCGTTAAGTCACTCGTGGTGAGGATTGGAAGCATATCTGGAAAATTGGATTTTTGGGTGACCACGGGTGAGACCACGAGTCGTAGTCAGCACCCACGAGTCGTGATATGACCCGTGGCCAGGAATAATTGAAGACCAGGAAGAAATTGGCAGTGTGCTCCACGATTACTCACCACGAGTCGTGGTAAGTCACCACAATTCGTGAGATGAGTCGTGGTCAGGGACATCAAAATGGGTGAACTTGGACAGTGCACTCAACGAGTGCTCACCACGCCTCATTAAGGAACACCACGAGTCGTGGTGTTGTCCGTGGCTTAGAATAGATGGGAGAGTAGGAATTTTGGGCAGTGTACTCAACGAGTGTGACCACGAGTCGTGGTCACTGACCACAACCCGTTAGGTCACCCGTGAGGACTGACAATCAGTTTTTCCCTGCGATTTTTCAAGGGTCGTTTAGTAATTTTCTAACCTCCAACGTCATTTTAGTCATAAATTCGGACTTATTAGTGGGGGTAAATGGTTCCTTTCCTTATTCCCCACTCAAACCTTCAAGAAGAACGTAGAATTTTCTCTCAAAGCATTGCAGAGCAAGAACAAGGGCAGACCTTTCCTCCTCGATTCTCAAGGAAAGTCTTCGAGTTTCTTCATCAAGTATGTGGAAATTCAACAAGGGGATTGATCTTCCCTTGTGTTCCCTAAAACTCTTCCTCAGTTCACTATCAGTTCTAACCCTGAATTTTCTATTGTGAAGATATTGTTATCAGACCTTGTTTAATTCTTGAGGAATATTATTCTATGTTTTTTTTTTTATGTTCTCCACCAATTTGTAATTAGAATGATGTATGTTTTGTTGAATGTGAATTTTAGCCCTAACTCTTGAAGACAGAAACTAGAATCCAGCATAAGTATTGAATTCTCGAAATTTCTTGAATCTTTCATAGTTCGGGGTTTTTATAATAGTCGTATGTGTTAGAAACTCAGTCAAATATATGTTAGACAATTTTAGTCAGAAAGTTTATATACTCAGAAATGTCAACCTAGTCTCAGTCAGATTTTAGCAACCACCGGGTTGACCAGAATAATGTCAGCTGATCAATTTGACTACAGAAATTCCCGAGGTGTCAGTATCACCTCCCAGTTATCAGAATCAGATCCAAAACTCAGTGTATAGGTCCCCAAGGCGGTCATGACACTTAGACAGATAGCTCTGACTAGCCCTAGGACCCCAGTCAGATTACAGTTTGTTCTTAGATGGCAACGATACTTCTAGATAAGTAGCTCTTACTAGTCTAGAACCCAGTTCCAAAATCTGGTCCGATAAGACTCTCAGGGTACCTTCAGTTATATAACCCTGACTAGTCCTGGACCCCAATTTTTAGCTATCAGCTAATATTCAGTTTAGGTATTCCAGTGGGAGCAGGACTTAGCACCAAGCGGACCGAGATTCCAGCACACCCAGGTTCCCAGAACTATGTTGCCAGTGCAGGTTACAGTATTTATTGGCCTGATTGGCCCCAGACTTTTGTGATCACCCAGTTTATGCCTCTATACCCTTGCAAGATATATTGGGTCCTACCGGTGGGGCATATACATCGGACTCCACCTTTAGCTCACGTGGTTACATGTCGGTTATAGACTCTCCCACTAGTCAGTTCAGTCCAGTTTCAATTCAGTTCAGATCAATATTCCAAACTTAGAACATGCTTTGACCATCAGACAGGGTCTTTCAGACCACCTCAGTAGTGTAGCTATTCAGTTCAGTAGCTTTAGTTGGGCCTTACATGCCTTTTCAATTCAGCATTTTCTTTTTTTTTTAAATCCCATGGTGTTGTGTTTCTCTCACTTACTCATTACATTCAAAGTACTGACGCATACTTTTATATTGTATCGTTTCATGATAGAACCGCAGGTTCTCAGACCCAGCACCTTTAGCCGACTTTGATCAGATCTCCCTCTCTCAACAGCAGAAGTGTGAGTCCTCATTTTTCGAGGACATTATTTCATTATCTCAGTTATGTTTATTACATTCAGTTGGACTTAGAGTTAGCTAGGGGCTTGTCCCAGCAACTCATCAGTTAGATGGCTTTCAGACATAGACTTGGTTTTCAGACTATCAGTGTTGCTCAACTATTTTGATGTTTATGATTCCGTTCTAAATTCTTTCATAAATGCTTTATGTTATTATTTCAAGCTTCCGATGTATGTATTTATATTACTTAGAATACCAGTGTATGATAGACTAAGGGTTGACTTGGGATTACTCATAATTCCAAATACCGTGTCCCGTCCAAGGTGTAGACTCGGGGCGTGACAAAAAAAGATGGTACAACCTGCTTTGGAAAAAGAATAAGTGGGAGCAGAAGGATCAGGTTTACTGGTTTGGATTTGAGATTGGAAAAGTTTGCGTAGTAGCTCTAAATGCTCCTTGGTGAATGGTTGCATTTCTGGAGAGGATTGCAGCCCAAATTCTTCTATGTCACTCTAAAAGGCCTGGCGTCATAGTTGTCTGCCTTTTTTTTATCCTACTAGGCGGTTTCCCATGGATTTTCCAGCAAGTCTCATGAGTGTGCCAGTATTTTTTTCAAAAAATACACCACAACTTCTTTTTGTTGTCATTTTCATTTTCGACAGCAACTAGAGCAGAGGAATCTATATTCTTTGCTTCCAGATTGAAATCTATTTTTAGCATAACATTCCTCTTTGTTTCATCTCACCTAATCTCATAAAAAGTTTCCCTCAAAGTGGGCAGTGGATTTTTTTTTCTAGAACTCGCGAACGAAGTTCACTAAATTCTTGGTTCAATCCTGCTAGAAAAAGATATACCCACTCATTTTCTTCCTTTTTCATTGCTTTTACACAATCCTTAGACACTCTCGTTCATCATTATAACATAACCATCTCATTATAGTAAATAGTAACACCTCTCTTCCCCTGCCTGGTTTTCCACAGTTTAATATTTAGTCCAAAAATTTGAGAAGCATTTTCAACATCAGAATAAGTCTCTCTAACAGCCCCTGCAAACATCCCTAGCAGTGGGAATAAACAAATATGATTTACCTATGGCAGGTTCCATGGAGTTTACTAGTTAGGCTATTACCATCGAGTTTTTTGATCTCCAGGCGTTCATTTTCAGGTCTCAGGGTTCAGGCTTTCTCATCTCTACAGTTAGGTGCCCAGGTTTCCTCGACCATCAATTGTCAAGCGGACAGATTGCGCCCATTTCAAATAATTTGTGCCATTCAACTTGTGAGAAGCAAGCTGAAAAGATACACGAGAGGAATACGTAACATGTACTATGAGCATACATTCAGATTAAGTGTATTTCATGTGTTTCTTGTTTAATCCTTATGATTTCAGTTTCAGCATCAGTACCTGTATATTATTAACATACTTGTTTTTTTTAATTGCTTTTAAGCATTATCAGTGATTTCTATGAATTGCCCAGGGATAAGCTTAGAGAGTGTCAATGATCAAGTTGGGTCTTTGACTCATGCTTGTTGGTGTTTGTATGCGTGCAAGCGTTGTTGACGGTGACTAGGTAGCCGATACCTTGTTATTCCAGCTTTCTTTAGTCCAGTTGAGTCGAGATGGGCTACAATTAGATCATGGAGATATTTTCTTCTTTAGCTGACTTAGTAGTATTTCGAGCTACGTCTCATATTTTTGTATTCAAACTGGTAGTTCCGTGACTTAGACATATTATGGGGTTTATGGGCAGACTTGGTATTTGTATTTGGCTTCCACACTTTTCTTTATATTATGAGACTTTGATTACATCCTTCCTTATCTTTCAATTATTCGCACGCTTAGCTTAGACGGTTTGCCTCATGGATAGAAGCACGTCAAGTGCCCTGTCGCAGCTTAAGTGCCAGATTTGGGTTGTGACAGGAACTTACATGTATTATGACATTATCATGTTAATAAAATGTGCAGACGAAAATGAAAAGGAATAGACACGTAAATTCTACTTTTAGAATGGCTCAATTTTCACAAAGCATCAAATAGAATCTCTCCATATGCATTGACACAGATCAGTAAGCCAATCTAATCAAATAGGAGTCTACTTGTGAAGCAACTTGCTACCACATAGAACTGAGTTTCTCAAATATAATCAATCAAGCAAAAGAAGAAATGAAACTAAGGAGGCAGAGAAAATGGAACAGTTTTGTGAATATTCTCTAGCTTTCAAGGCATAATTCTGGAAGCTGTAGTTCTTACTCTGTACAAATCTGCTGAACCTGCAATACGGGTTGCAAAATTTCCTTTCATGCCAGCATCGCCCTGTTTAATCATTTCAGGATAAGATATATTGAAGGAAATTCTCAAGGCAAACATTATAAAGAAAATCCTAGTACAGAACCAAAAAGCTGAAGTAACTGAATGATATATAGAAAAAACAATTTGTTGAAACTGGTAAGTTTGTATTCTTCAGCATTAAGGACATGCTAGGGACCATCAAAAAGAGCTGGTTACAAAAGAACAGAGGAAAATAAATACTTACAGGGATCTTAATAATTCAACAAAATGGTCTAAATCCTCTAGTCCTATTTCTTTACACCAAAAGTAGAAAGATACTATACAATTCCATTTAACTTTTTGAATGGAAATGGATCTATCTTCGAAACATCTCTCATTTCTTTCTCTCCAAACTGTCAACCAGATGTATACTATGGGATTATCCTCCACCACTTCTTCTGACTCTTGCTTCCTCTTTTTTTCATCCAACAGCTTAGCAAGTCTGATGTATGTTCAGGCATAGTCCATCTTGTTTCAGTTAGATTTAGAAATAAGGACCAAATCTGTGCAGTGAATTTGCAATGTAAGAAAAGATGATTGTTGGTTTCATCTATTTCCTTGCACAAAAAACATCTGGATACTATGATGGCTCCTTTTCTCTCAACACTTCATGTGTCAAATAGGCTCTCTTTGCCACCAACCAAGTGAAGCATTTAACCTTGATTGGGGCTGGGCATTTCCATATATTTCTCCATAATTTTGGCTGCTCTTCATTCTGCACCATGGCTTCGTTTCTATATGCCCTGTTCCGTCTCTATTGTGTTTCTATCTTAAGGTGTCTAGTTCAGAATTCGTCCCCTTGAAATCACCAATCCTACCTAACAAAATAGCTACTCTATCAATCTCCCAATCGTTCAACAACCTTTTGAAGGTTAGGTTCTAGGCTTGTGCACTCCAAAAACTTCATTTTTGCTACCCTCTGGGTTGTGCAAATAGCAAACAAGTCTGGAAAAGTCTCCAACAGTAGTATTGTCTCCTTCCATGCATCCTTCCAAATCTTTATTCATTTTCCATCTCCTACTGTCTTCTGTAAGTTTCTTTCCAGCTTGGGCCATAGAGATTTTATTGTCTTCCATACTCCAACCCCATAACTGCCAGTGCTCACAAATGTACACCATGAATTGAGTTCACCAAATTTGCATTTAATCACCTCTTCTACAATGCATGTTCCTCACTATTGTATCTACAAAGCCATATTTGTTATATGATCTCAGGTTCTTGATACCCAAGTCACCCATCTCTTTACTCTTCATTGTTATCTGTCATTTCACCAGGTTGTAGCCTTTTCCCTCTTTACACCCATGCCACACAAAATCCCTCCTGAGTCTATCTATTTTTTTCTACACTAAAGATATTAAAGGAAACAAGGACATTATATATGTGGGTAGAGAATATAGGACAGAATTAACGAGCATACGTCTTTCTCCCAAAGATAAATATTGTGCCTTCCACTTAGCCAACTTCCTTTCTGTTTTCTCTACTATTCAATCCCAAATTCCCACTGCTTTGTGTTTGCTGCCAAGAGGCATGCCAAGATATGTTGTAGGCATATTTTCAACTTTACAACCTAAAATGAGAGCCAGAGTTTGGATGTTTGGCACCTCCTTTATAGGAAACAAACTGGTTTTCCCCCAATTAACCTTCAGACCTAAAGATGCTTCAAAGATTGTCAAGATTATTCTGATGTAACACTGTGTCATCTGCATATTGTAGATGACATATCTCCATTGTCTGCCCCCTTCTATCTCCTATCTCAAAGCCTTTAATACACTTGTTCTGTAGTGCTACCCTCATCATACTATCAAATCCCTCCATTGCTATTATGAACAGGAAAGGAGACAAGAGATCACCCTGTCTAAGGCCCCTTTCCACCGAAAAAAAAAACCCACTGGTTCTCCATTCACCAAAATAGAGAACCTGACGGTTTTAATGCAGAACTCTATCCATTTCAGCCATTTTTCACCAAAGCCCATTTGTCCAAGTATGTCGAGCAAAAAATTCTAGTTGACATGATCATAAGCTTTTACTATGTCCAGTTTACACATAACACCTGCTTCTTCCCCTTTAAGTCTGGAATCCACACATTCACTGGCAATTAATGCATCATCCATAATCTGTCTCCCTTTTATAAAAGCCATTTGATGGTAGTTTACAAGATTGTTAACTATCCTCTTGAGTCTTTCCGCTAGTAACTTTGCCACAATCTTGTAAATTCCACCTATGAGACTTATAGGTCTAAAGTCTTTCGAGTCTGTAGCACCTATCTTTCTAGGAATCAAAGCTATGAAAGTTGCATTGAAACTTTTCTCGAACCTTTGATTTTCATGAAAGTAGTGGATAGTCTTCAATATGTCATATTTCACGATCTCCCAAAAAGCTACATAAAATGACATAGAAAACCGTCAGGTCCTGGTGCCTTCTCTATAGCACACAGTTTAATGTTTTCTAAGATTTCTGCCTCGTTGAATTGTCTTTGTAACCACTCCTTCTCTTCCATTGAGATCCCTGTTACTTCATGTAACACTAATTCTGGCCTCCACTCTTTTGTCTCCTTGTATAAAGTCATATAGAATTTTTGAATAGCTTCTTTAATATTCTCCCGAATCTGTCACCTCTATACCCTCCACTTTCAAGTTATCTATGGAGTTAACCCTTCTGTGAGCTGTAGCTATCCTATGAAAGTATTTTGTATTTTTATCTCCCTGTTTCAACCATTGCATTCTGGATCTTTGTTTCCATGCTATCTCCTCATTTCTTGCTACTTCATCAAATTTCATGGCTAGATTTGATTTCTGTATAATCTCATCATCAGTGGGAGATCTCTCTTCTTGGATAGCCTCCCAGTTGGCCAATTGATTAAGAATGTCTTCCTTTTTCTGCTTCCAGTTGCCCTTATTGTTCTTACTCCATTCCTTTAGCTTTTCCTTTAACATCTTCAGTTTTTCAGCCAGGACAAAACCAGGCCTCCCATGAACAATAAAAGAGCTCCACCACAGCTTCACATTTTCTTTGAACCCTTCTACCCTCAACTACCAGCTTTCAAATTTGAAGAAGCATTTTTTGAAATTCAACTCTCTAGCAGACAACATGATAGGATTGTGATCAGTAATACTGTTTGTTTGATAAGAGTAAATTATTCCTCCCATGATAATGACTAGAGAAATCTATCAATTCTTGAAGCACTTCTATGCTTTT
This sequence comes from Datura wrightii, assembly GCA_035772735.1. Lineage (NCBI taxonomy): Eukaryota > Viridiplantae > Streptophyta > Magnoliopsida > Solanales > Solanaceae > Datura > Datura wrightii. The sequence continues at coordinate 128,292,300 of JASDFA010000016.1, forward strand.
CCCCTCTCCTCCATGTATAAGATCCTCCAAATAAAGGAGGATCCACAAGTTCCAACTCTTCAATGCATTCAGAAATTCCGACATTGCTCCATTGATTCTAATACAATTTGTTCTCTCATTCGGGTATCTAATGACATTAAAATCAGCTGCCACCACCCACGGCCCTCCACATCTTCCCCTCATAGTATACAATTCCCACCATAGATCTCTTCTTTCAACTTTCTTACAATCAGCATAGACTCCAGTAACATACCAAGTGAATTCTGAGTTTTGTCCAGTCATTTTGCCTGTTATACTTTGGTTTCCACATTCTACTATTTCCCCTTCCCAAACCCTTCTATCCCATAGAATTAATATCCCCCCATTGCTACCATCAGCCTCCAAGTGTACCTCCCCACCCATCTATTATCCCAGATACTATGAATAATCTTATTAACAATGCCTGCCAACTTGGTTTCCACCAGAATATACACATCTGCCCCCCATTGACTAATCAAATTCCTAACTAAACCGCTCTTTCTTTCCTCGTTTAGCCTCCTCACATTCCATGATACAATTTTTATCCTCATTTATGAGTGCTGGTTAATTTCCTCCTACTAGCTCTAGGTTCGCCATCCTTAACTTCATATCGAAAGCTAAATTCCTGAGCTCTTTGGGAATTGTTTTATTGTTGTTATTTGAAGGTTTGCTCTTCCCTGCTTGTCTCTCCTTGTATCTTTTTTGATCTAGTTTCATACACAAAGCATATGTCTCCTTTTCACACCCCCTGATAGCCGCTCCGAAGGCTTGACCTAATTTGATCACATTGAGATGCACCCAAATGGTGGCCCTCGTCTCTATCATCTCCTCTGTAATATTTTCTTCTATGCACAGTGGTACTACTTCGTTGTAGGGGACCAGTCGATTATCATATACTTCCAAAAAAGATGAATCTCTAATGGCCGACAAGCTGCTATTTGATTTCCCTTCAATTGTTAGAGTACCTTCTTCTTGCATCGATTCCTCTACCTGGTTCTTCTCAATCCTAAGATTTATTCCATTCTGGAAGTCTGTTGTTGGTTGCATGTGATTCTCCAGTTCACCGTCCATTATCGAATGTTGGAACAGTTGTTTTGTTTCTCCTCATTCCAGATTAATGAAATCTGCAAAAGGCTCTGCGAAAATAGAATGTTTGGGCTTTTTAATGGAGCCTGTCTGCTGTATCTTTTGGGCTTGTGTAGCTAGCCCATTCAAATTAAAATCTAAGGTCCCACTCCCACAAGCCACGTGAGTGTTGTCCTTTTCCCTTGCCCCTTTTATGAAAACCTTGGCTAACGAGGTTTTATCTGTGGATCCCTTTCGCTGATTCAGCTTCTGAGCAGCTCTGACCTCTACATCAGCAATCTCCGTGTTGCTGTCACCTCGAGAAACAATATTCTCCTTGTTCACCACCCTGTAACTCTCTGGCGATTCACACCGAATTGGAAGAGAATATATGAGACCATCATCCTCAATCTCTATCTTCGTCGGGATCTTTTCGTTTGGTCCTTTAACTCTGATTCTTGCCCATCTCAAGTGATTTTTAATTTTTGTCTCTTCTCTATTTCTAGCCACCCCCCACATTCATCTCCTATTTTTTCCATCACCTTGTTATTCCAAAGCTGCAATGCAAGCCCTAGCACCCTTATCCAAAACCAATCAAAATTTGTTTTATCTAGGTATGCTCCTTTTGTCGGTGACCACCAATCAAGCTTCAAGATCGAACCTTGTCTCCTCCAATCACCCATAATAATATGTTCGGCAATCTTCCTGATCTGAAATTCAAATAGAAAGAGATACTCTCTCCTCTTATTATTGAGATAATCCAATAATATCTACATTCTCACTTCTTGGGGACAACTTCATATAATAAACAAACATACCTGAGAATTGAGTAATTATATATAGGAAATGTTAGTGTAATTCAAAAATCCAAGAGGATGATTGAATTATTATGCCAAAGTATAATTTGTCCTTTCAATGTTAGAACATGCTGAATAAAACACTTATATCTTTAAACAGTTCAGATACATTAGCAGTCAGATTACATGAAAAAGGAAAGCCTTAATTTTAAGTGGAAAATGGCAAATCCAATTACCCTTGCACTTTTAAGGACGACAACATTTCGATTAGAAGATATCAATGACTAGTGTGAATGGAATTTGCAATTCATATTCTAATATACATCTCTAGAAATTCCACAATTGTCCCAGACTATGCACAGGTATGTGCTTGTCAAGGGCCTAAGGATTACTGTGTAAATGTACCAAATGTAGTTTTAACAGCTGCTTTCTTCGGGTAAGGGGGGCAGTAGGATGGATCAAACGTATAATTCTCAAATTCTGTATGGTTCTCTGAACAGTTGAAAATTGGAAAAAGATAGATACACCAAAGTAACTAGAGTTCCAGCTTGTTACAGAATGTATATAGACTCAGTTCTTAGTAATGTACATAACCATAATTAGGTAGCAAATTTGTAGGAATCGTCCTTTATTTTCTTTCCTAATTTAGTACCTAATGTATTGTATTTATACCTTGCATACCTATTGGAATAATACAACATTTTCCTTTCAATTACATGGTATCATAGCCTATAGGATCTTCAATCCTGTTTTGGCTCTATTTCATAAAGAAAAAGAAAAAGGCTCGATCTTATTTTGGCTCTCTTCTAGAAAGAGGTTTGGACATTTAGTGTCATCACCACCACAGGAGGCGGAACAGCTTTTCCGGCAGTACTAGTTTTCTCCGGCAATGGGGAGTGAAGCGAGTGTCATTCACGTGCCACTGGTATCTTCCGCCTGTCAAACACGCGTTGGCGCGTCGATTTGTCAATTCTGACATATCCCAAGTATGATTTGGTGTTAGAACACTGTTGGGAAGTCTGTCCGTCACTTCCAGGTGCATTTCCTTGTGTAACTTCTGCAACTGTTGGCTTCTGCAGGGAATCGAATCACTGTTGTTTTTTCATTGCTGGTTCTTCATTGCTAATTCCTTTGTTCGTTCTTATTGCTGCTATTGTCTGCAATCTAATATTCCACTCTCGAATACAGGATTATTTTGTTGGGTGATTTTTCGACTGTTTCTTGAAATCTGATATTATTGGGGACACTCTGAAACTTGCTATTCTAAAGGTTAATTGTCTTTTGAATATACTTGTCGGGTCATTTGCTGATTTTTGGTCCTAGATTGATACTTTGGTATATGAGTTGAAAATATTATTGCAAAGAATAAGGAAGAATTTGGGCATAATATTATGACTATAGTTCAGATGGGTAAAAGAAATTTGGTTTCGGCAGATGAGTTTGAAAAATTCTCAGTATCGACTCAAGGAATTCACTTCAGTTATTACCTTTTTGAGTTGGGAAAAACATGTCTTATTTCCTCTTCGACCAACTAGGTGATTGATTTAGGTGTCACAGATCACATGACAAGTAATACTAATACATTTTTCACTTTTCGATCACACAAAGCACCCTCTTCTGTAACGGTAACTAATGAGCCAACCAATAATATTGTGGAATCTGGGACTGTTAAACCAACTTTCTTCTATTACCCTGTCATCTTTATTAATTCTACCGAAGTTGGCCTTTTTTGATCTTTGTTAGCAAACTTACCAGAGACCTTAATTTTTATATCTTGTTCTTTCCCAATGTTTGTTTCGTAAGCTTAAGACGCATCAGGTTATTGGTAAAGGGAATGTATCAGATGGTCTCTACTTGATGAATATAAGCCCCGATTTGTTGCCTATTCAACTGTCGTGTCTCCATTTGAAGCATATTATCGACTGAAACACCCTTCTCTGCCTATGTTAAAGAAGTTTTGTCCCAGTTTCAAAATGTTTCATCATTGGATAGTGAATCATCTCACTTTGCAAAACACCATTGCAACACATTAGGCCCATGAGTTAATTAACAGATTGAGACCGCCTTTCAGCTAATTCATTCTGATGTTACGGGACATCATGTTATTTTCAAAACTGGCATAAGTATTTGCTACTTTTATGGATGATTTCTCTCGAATGACTTTGAATTTAATTTTATGAAGATTTGTTCTGAATTGTTCGCTCACTTTTGTGCCTACTATGTGGAAGTCAAAACTCAATTCAATGCTTCGCTGCATGATTTAAGGAGTAATAACGCCAAAGAATATATGTCAGAATTTTTTCAATCCTAGATGAGACAACACAATATTCTCCATCAGTTTTCATGTGTTGTTACACCCTTTCAAAATGGAGTTATAAAGAGGAAGAATAGCCATCTACTTGAAACAAGTAAAAGCACTTCTATTTCAAATTAATGTTCCTAAACAATTTTGGGACAATGCAGACTCTACGATTTGTTTTCTGATTAATCGCATGCCATCGAATGTGTTTGTTGGTAGTATGCCTTGTAGTGTTCTTTTTCCAAACAGAGCACTACTTCCGGTAGAACCAAAGGTATTTGGAAACACATGTTATCTTCGAGATGTCGACCATCTGTTACCAAGTTGGACTCTAAGGAATTGAAGTGTGTTTTCTTGGATTATTCTCGTCTTCAGAAAGCATATAGGTTTTATTCTAATGAACTTTGTAGATATTTATTGTCGAATAAAGTGGTATTTTCAAAAAATACATCATTCTTCTATGCACCTCCCATTTCTACAAGTCAGGAGGAGGAAGATAAGTAGTTAGTCCATCAAGTTACTCGCAGTGTGATTGAACAATAAGATCATGATAGACTTTCATCTCCTAGACTTGACATATTGTACAGCAATCACAACCATACTCGTGTTTGAGTGTTTTGCAGATGTTGATTGGGCAGGATCCAAATTGATAGAAGATCTACTACAGGTTATTGTGTCTTTGTTGGAGGGAACATGGTAGCCTGAAGGAGTAAGAAGCAAAGTGTTGTATCTCGATCTAGTGCAGAATCTGAGGACAGAGCTATGTCACAGTCTACACGTGAGATTATGTGGATACATTATCTTTTAACTGAAACTAGGTTGAATCATCATACAGCAGCAAAACTCTGGTGTGATAACCAAGTTGGTCTTCACATTGCATCTAATCTAGTGTACCATGAAAGAACTAAACTTATTGAAGTTGGCTATCACATTGTTCATGAGAAGATTCAAGAAAACTTGATTTCCACTGGCTACATGAAAGACAAGAGATCAATTAGCTGATTTGCTCACAAAGGCGTCGAATGAAACTCGAGTTGATTACCTTTGTAACAAGTTGGGCACGATCAATATCTAAGCTCCAACTTGAGGGAGAGTGTTACAGGATGTACTTAGACTCGGTTCTTAGTAATGTACATAACCATAATTAGCTAGCAAATTTGTAGGAATCGTTCTTTATTTTCTTTCCTCATTTAGCACCTAATATATTGTAATTATACCTTGCTTACCTATTGGAATAATAAAAACATCTTCCTTCAATAACACAGCTTAACCATGAAAAATGAACAGGGCCTAAATAAAAGATGATGTTTCCAGTAGAGTGAGATAGCTCTCACCCGTACTCTTTGCAACTATCTATTAACTATATCATTGTAAAAGCTAACAAGGAAATTTAGGTTCAAACTAGAAGTCTATCATTTTATGTTTAACTCATGAATATATGAAATTTAAACCTCCTCATACAAGGAGAAAACATTTGGTCACTTTTATGTTGCTTTCAGATGTACTTGACTGGTTAAATAATGGAAAATCTTGTTCTCACAAACTTAAATTTAATGAAAATTTCAATTCAGATTCTCTCCTATTGGTGTCACCTTTATAAATCTCCTAATGTCATCACGGTACTTCCCATTCCATTCTGCCCACCTGCATACATGTTTATCAAGATAAGTGACATGCTATGAAACTTCACCGTAATGAAAGGAATTTCAATCAAAGCTTTTAGACGTGCATATTGAATATTTTGAAAATTTTGGCGATTTTTGAGTTGGTAATAGTCAGAAGAGTGAGAAATATAAAAACTTGTTAATATAATTTAAGGAGCGTTCATAGATCATGAAACAAAACAATCATAATCACTTTATGAAACAAAACAATCATAATCACTTGCAGACCGCCATAAAACAATGTTTAACCTGCTAGGTGATCCAAGAAACACTGCCATGTTGTGTTTCTTGGACTCTCCAAAAATGTTGCCACACCCATGCCAAATCCTCCAAAATACACTACTTTTGGAGGATCTACACGCATCCGTCAACATTTTTGAAGAGTCCGAGCAACATAGCTGCCATGTACTCCATGCAGAATGAGGCCAGCTAATTTAGTTACTAAAGCAACAGCAATATATGTATTTTCTATCTAGCTGGTATATCAGACAAGTTTCGCAGCAGCTTTCCATACATCTTAAAGAGATGACCTGGGAAAACAACGCATCCACCATTTATCTGTGTTCTGTGCTCAAAATTGACTTGTCTGTAAATATTTTAGGCGTGACATTCCATGTTTAACCAAAAAAAAAACTAATAATTCAGCTGACATTTACAGTACTATCGTCATTTGTATGGCTTGTGTTACTCTTCAAAAATTGTCATTTTTCACTTCAAGTATTAATTACTTAAAAATAATAAAAGACCGTAAAAGAGCATGTTATGATTAGACTCTGATTGTTTGGAATTCAGAGAGCAAACCTTTAAAGATAGTAAATCAAGCAAATCAAAGAGTCAGAACTAACATGGGTTGGTCCATTTGACATACGTCCACAGAAAGCATATTTATGAGGAATGTACAAACGAAGGTAAAAGTTTAGAACAAATAATCTAATTGTCCCCAATATATCATAAGAGAACAACACCCAAGGATGTGGCCTAGTGGTTAATGAAGTGGATCCCAACAGAGACAAAACACTAGGTGATTTCTTCTCATATGTCCTAGTCTTGATGGATAGAGTCACCTGATACGTATTGATAATGGGAGGTGACAATTATCCCGTAAAATTAGTCAAGGTGCACAAGCTGGCCAGACACCAAGATTATCAAAAAATACATATATCGTAAGAGAACAAGCTCTGTTTATAGACACTACATTACAATCTATTCCATGTAGGATATTATATATAATCCTATTCTAACCCCCCCCCCCCCCCCAAGCTGGTGTATACAAATCATATGCACCAAGCTTGTTACAGATGTAACTAATACGAAGACCAATGAAGGACATGGTTAAAATATTTGCAAACTAATCACTTGACTTCACAAAATTTTGTAACAATATCTCCCGAGAGTATCTTTTCGCTGACAAAGTGACAGTCAATTTCAATGTGCTTAGTGCTCTCGTGGAATACTGGATTCGAAGCAATATGAAGATCGCTTGATTCTCACATACAAGTTCCATCCAATTAATTTCTCCAAATTTTATTTCTTTGAGCAATTTAATGATCTAAACTAGCTCACAAGTTGCTACGACCATTATCCGATATTCTGCTTCTACAATGAATCAAACAACCACATTTTGTTTCTTGTTCTTCCAGGACACCAAATTTCCTTCTACTAAAATACAATCTCCAGATGTAAAATGTCTATTAAAGGTTGATCCTTCCATATCAGCAACTGTATATCTAACAATCTGCTCATGGCCCCGATCCCCGAAGAGTAGTACTTTGCTTGTAGCTGACTTTATATATTGTAGAATGCGTGCAATTGCATCCCAATGACTATCACAAGAAGAATCCATAAACTAACTTACAATACTCACATGAAAAGAAATGTCAAGTCTAGTTAGTGTGAGATAATTTAACTTACCAACCAGCATATATCTTTCAGGATCACTGAATGGTTCCCCCTACCCTGGTAGGAGTTTAGCATTTCAATCCATAAGAGTGTCAATGAGCCTACATCCTATCATTCTTATCTCCTTAATAATATCTAAGGCATAACTTCGTTATGAAATAACAATACCTGATCCGAACTGAGCAATCTAAATACCTTGAAAATACTTCAGTCTGTCGAGGTCTTTAGTCTAGAAATGATGAAAGAGACGTTACTTCAAATTAGTGATACCATCCTGGTCATTGACGTTGCTAATGATATCGTCAACGTAAACCACCAAAACACAAAGTTATCAGTGTCACTGCAAGTTATGCCAAACTCTTGAATTACAATGCTGAACTTTACAAGCCAGGCTCGAGGAAACTTTTTCAAACTACAAAGTGACCAAAGCAATCAACATATAAGACTAGTCGACTCCCCCGAGCAACAAAACCAAGCAGTTGCTCCATATAAACTTCCTCCTCAAGGTCACTATGAAGAAAAGCATTCTTAATGTCCAACTGATAAAAAGGTCAATTGAGGACAACAACCATGGATAGGAAAAGACAGGCATATGCTATTTCGCCGTGGGAGAGAAAGTATCACTATAATCAAGCCCAAATATTTGAGTATACCCCTAGGCTACAAGGCGGCTGCCTTAAGCTGATTAGCTTGGTTGTTCGGACCGACTTTGACTGTATAAACCCAACAACAACTGCCAATAGATTAACCTGAAGAAATAGGAAGAAGCTCTCAAGTACCACTCACATGTAAAGCAAACATCTTGTCAATCATAGCTTATTGCCATCTTAGATGGAAACAGACGACAAAGATGATAGATATAATGGGTTGATGACAGACGATAATAACTTAAAAAGGTATAATGGGAATTGTATTATGAGTGGACCATATACCTTTTTGAAGTGCAATCGATTGACTAGGAGGAGAGAAGTCTACAGTAGATGTAGGATCCGATGCAGGACGTGAATCATTTTGGATGCTGAACACGAATGACAATGATAAGTTAGAGTGTGGTACTTTTGTTGGAGATGTAGAAGTAATCATGGATTCCTCAAAAGTCGGTACAGGTAAGACCTAAGATATATCAAAAAAACAATAGAAAAAGATGTAAAATAAGGTCGAGACTCAAAAAATATGAAATCAATTGACATAAAATATCGACAAAGATCAGGTGAATAACAACAATACCCCTTTTGTACCCGAGAATAACCAAGAACGACATATTCTAGAGCACGAGGGGCTAATTTATCTTTTCCACAAGCTAAGTTATGAACAAAACATGTGCTTCCAAACACACAAGGAGGAAGAGAGTATAGAGGTGACTCAGGAAACAATACTGAATGAGGAATCTGATTCTTAATAGAAGATGAGAGCATACAATTAATTAAATAGCAAGATATGAGTACTGCATCGCCTAAGAAATGCAATAGAGCATGAGATTGAATGAGAAAAGTGTGAGCAGTCTCAAAGACGTGTCTATTCTTCCTTTCTGCTACCCCATTTTGTTGAGGGGTGTACAGATAAGATCTCTGATGAATAATTTCATGGTGAGTCGTAAACTATTGAAACTGAGAGGATAAGTATTCTAAGGAATTATCACTACGAAAAGAAACACCAAATTGATTTTGTATTTCACACAAAAACTCTTGAATATAGAAAACTAGGAAAGATCTTTCATTAAGAAAATCCAAGGACATCTTGAATATTCATCAATGAAATTAACAAAATAATGAAGTCCCGGTTCAAATCCTTTGTAAAAGCTTCCGTAGCCCAATCATCCAGCACCGACAGCAACAGTATCATTTCCTTCTAGAACTTGATCACAAAGTCCCAAAGCAGCTTAAAGTCGCGTGGCTCAATTTTGAAGATGTCCTCCCATCTAGCCTGCACCTTCCTGGCTCCAACATGTGCCTTGACAAAAGAATTAATAAAATTTTAAGGAAAAAAATGATTATCATGTAAGCGCTCCTCCGAAGGGTTTCTCCAAACTTCTTTAATAAAACCGACTCAATATCGTGCTTAATCAAATCATTCCAGTTGACAACTGTTATAAAAGCCAAAATGTGCTCGTTAGGATCCCTCGTTCCATCATATTTTGAAATATCCGACATCATGAACATTTTCGAAATTGGCTCGGTGTCGTGCTGGGCTTATATGGTTGTTGGGCATATCCTTGTGAATCTGGTCCTTTCAAAAGTAGGTGTCCCTAGGATTTGATCCACGATGACGTGTTACTCCTTCAGGTCTTCCTTCAGGCCATGTTGAGTTCTTCTCCAAAAGATTCTATCACCGGTATCCCAATTTTGATTTCTCGAGTTTATTAGTGGCGGGGTCATTCTCAATGGCATCTGCTCGCCTGTTCCTGTGTCATAGGAAGCCATTGTGGCCAACACTTTCTACAATTCCATCATTCTTTGGTCCTATTGGAATAAGTGGTCCATCATAGACCTATGTTGAGCAAGTCAAAATTTTCAAAGTCTTTTTAAGGTCCAAATCCGAACGGCCATTGTTCCGGTGCTGATTTACTTCCTCGTCCTTGAGGTTCTTTCTCTCAGACCCCAGCATGTGTTCCCATCCGTCAAATTTATAGTCTTCTGATCGATCTTTATTGCAGTAGCAGCGATAGAGTGCTCCTCATGATGACTTGTCTTTCCCTGGGCACCATTGGGGAGTAATCCTTCTGCCACGTTTCTGTTGTTGTTTGACTGTCTTAAGTTATTTTTGAGAAACAAACAGAACTAAGCTAGTGAATAAATAGAGCAATAAGTTAAGCCAATACCACAATTGTACTGGGCCACGGTGGACACCAAACTGTTCACTAGAAAATCACTATAGTTGAATTTATTGTGAGATCAAGGACACGCGGTTCGGTTTAACTTGTAAAATAAAGACTGTAAACAAATATGTTACTTATTAAGCGTATGAGAGCAAATTATAAATTAAATAAGCGAATGAAACAATAAACCAATGAGTTGTTACTCCAGTTATGATTTCAGCTACAACCTTGTTAGCTCCGGAACCGAGAGGTCTAGTATGAGCGTTCTTAAGATCTGCCTTTAATGAGGAAGTAAAATAAGAGAGTTTTAGAGAGCAAGAATGTAGATATATAGCCTTGTATTGTCAAAATTCCAACCCTTTTACACGTTAATCATTCAACTATTTGTAGGCAACAATTAGAATACATCAGCCAATGAAATGGCTCCACTTGGGCCTTATAGTACACCATCCAATGGAAATACTCCAGATGTGCCATATTGTTATGCGCACCGGTGGTAAACACGCTGCAGTTTGAGGATTTTGTATGAACTTTGCTGACGTGTATTTGTCTCTTTTTCCTTATAATTATGACTTCGGGCCACAAAATCTTATCCTCATCAATGATAAGTTCGATACAGTGTTATGACGGAAGTGTCAGGTTCCAGATGTTGTTGCCAGAAACTCCTTAACTCCGGATACTTTGTTCAGCTTCTTCTTTATCATCACTCTATTTCCATGTGTTCTCATGCCACGCGGCCACGTATTCATGGTAACTTTACCCCATACAATTCACACCATATGGCCACCTTGTTGGCCCTAGAAAAAGCTCATCCTTATAAGGAAGTCAAAAGAGGGAGCAAAAGATAATAGAAAGAAGCTGCCATCATTTGGTAAAAAATGGAGGCTGTTGTTACAAGGTAATGGCTTCAGTTTTTCATTTCCAACATTTACTTCCAAAGAATTTGAGGTAAGATATACTTCACTTCGGTCCATTGATTTGTGAGATCATTTAAAAGTTTCATTTGTTAGAGAGGGAACATATTTACTTATTTACTTCAGCTCTGCAACATGGTTCCTCACATTCAAGCCTGATCCATTTTTTTTTGTTTGCCAAGCACGTGAAAATACTTTTGATAATAGGAGGTGGTAAGACTTCAACTAAAAACCTCCACTTGCCCTTATACCCTGTTGAATAGTTAACCACTTCATCTAAAAGCTTCAAGCTGTTAGTGAGCTAACATATTTATTTATTTATTTTAGGTCTCCAACAAGGTCACTGACTAAATCAGACCACACTAACCTAATTTTCAGTCACACAATCTAATGCAACAATTTTCCTTCCCTTTTCAAGTATATGATAAACTACTAACGGATAATTACAGTCCAATGCCTTCTGTGATCTAATTTACAAAATAGCTAGCAAATGTATAGGTCTTGTAGTATACATGTACATATAATATACATTTCATATACATTAATATACATATAACATATATAATCGGTGCAAATGTTTTGTATATTTTGGCTAGTGCCCATAATTAATTTCTGCCGATGGGCTAAAAATGGAAAAAAGCCAACTAATAATGTTGTTATTAGATATTTACCGGTCCCAATTTGGAAACTTTCCAACAAGATAAAGGCCTCCACAATCCCATGGCTCAGCAATAATTTTGCACCTCGACAGTACACTATCTTTGGCAATGGCCTGCAAGTATGTAGCATCTTGTTCATTCACAAGTATGATGCATTATGTAATCATTTTTAGCCTTCTCTGAGTTTACGGAGTCATCCTTTTCTTAAACACGTGAAAAGTTGGAGCTGAGCATATTAATGATGAAACTTTAAGTGAAATGGAAAATCAAAGAGACAAGAAAAAAGAAGACAAAACAAGGGAAATAATCCTAGATGATGATAGAAAATGGTTGAGGTGGACATGAAAATTGTGAATGGCAGTGGAATATTAGTCACTTCACTATTAACGTGTTATGTTGCTTTCCATCACACATTTTCTTTTTGATGCACCATTAAGAAGAGGAATATAAATGCTTCACCTTAACAAGGGGGGGAGCATTAATGGGAGTACCATCTGTCCCTCTGCAAAGAACACTAGCAAGATCAAAGCGAAATCCATCGACATGATACTCGGTGACCCTTTAGTTGCTCCAACAAAATGTAGAAGAGAACACCAAATGGTGAAAAAAAGTTAGTTACATATAATTGAAAACAAATAAGTCATCCAGGATAAATTATTCTTCCTGTAATAACTTCAATTAGGTATCTGAATTCCAGATATTAACAAGCATATGGAAAGACCATTGGAAATAGAGGATGAAAAGAGAAGGTTAATCCTGGAAAGACTAATCCATTCAACTGATCAAATCCATTTAGGAGCCAACATAGTGAATTTTATGAACATATCAGCACTACAAGAAAATTTTAAGCATTCAAAAATGAAATATATATTCCATCCATATCAACTGATCAACCAGAAAGTCTGAATAGACCATTGTGTGTACGTGACCAAGTGAAAGGTAGGTTAAATGCTCAAGGCTATGTCATAACATATCTAGATTCTTGCCCCAGATCGACTTCCAGATCATAAATGTATTATTAAATAACTGAAGAAAATAGATGTATGGGATAGAAGAGAAACAAACAAATTATAGAAATATGTCTCTATCTGATTACCTTTTTCATCAACAGAAAAAAAGAGAGAACTGAACGATTATAGTTCCCTAGCCACTAAGTATTTCAAACAGGATTGTCCAATTCCTCTGGAACCTATCACTAAAAGATCCTAGATGGGAATAAGACAATGGAGAGTAAAGATGTCTGTGACACACTATATGGACATTGAACAAGTACGTAGAATAGTGACATTCACAAGTACTTTTTATGTGTTGTGCAAACAAATGAAGATTATAGTTCCCTAGCCACAGTATTTCAAACCGTACTGTCCAATTCCTTTGGAACCTATCACTAAAAGAGCCTAGAGGGGAATAAGGCAAAGGGGAGAGTACAGATGTCTTTATGGACATTGAACAAGTACGTAGAATAGTGACATTTGCAAGTACTTTTTATATGTTGTGCAAGCAAATGAAGACAATAAACGCATCCACTAGGGAAAAACTTAGTTTATTCAGACTAAAATAATAATATATTGATATCAATTAGTGAGTAATTAACAGGTAAAATACAAATAACTTCAAAGCAGACAACCAAAAAGTAAAAGGAAATGAAATTACCAGTGTCTTAAGCTTTCAAGTATAAGTTCCATGACTACAGGATGGTTGCAGTTAAAAGTATTTCCTGGAAAGACCAAAGAATTGCATCTCAGAGCTCTTTATCAAAGACCAAAATAAGATGACAACTTTTTAAGCAAAAGAAAGAAAAAGTAAGAAGTGAATCATATGCAATTCTATGCATTAGAACTTCAAACACAATATAGATCTTGGAGTTTCACGGACTAAAAACTGACAAACATGAAGCAAAATGAACATTAGTAATTAGACCTTTGCCCCTTTTTCCTTCCTAGGTGCAACTCTATAACATCCCTTCTGCAATAAAGAAAGGGGCCTCACCACCATGTGAAAATATTTCAGGATATGTCAATCTATATCAAACGACTGCATCCTTTCTGGAACATCATAAAATTAACTGCCTCAGTACTTTTTCAATTGTTATTACCAGTTTAAGTAGGTGAAGAAAAACAAATCTGTAAAGACTCCATTTGGAATGACGAACAAATTCTTTCTAACCATTATATGAATGTCAAATACTCTTAAACTTGGGAAGTGTTAAATTGAGCTAAATTTTATATACGACCTGAATTGAATTGATAAGGGTTAAAGGAATAGCGAAAGAAACCTAGTTGAGATGCGTAGACAACAAGGAGAAAGAAAGCAAGGACCTTCTCTGAACATGTTTTATTTTGTCAAGGAGCAATATCAAGGCAAGAAATTACTGATGTGGGTGGAGATCAAAGACGGTGCAAATCCAATATAGCAAGGGAGATTAAGGTTCTAATAGTAGTGAACTCACTCTAAGTGAAAGTAAGAAGTGTACTGTAGAAAATAAATTTGTAGGCACATTGTAAGCAGTTCTGCCTATGACGAATTAAACGTCAGAGAATAAGCGGAAGTGCTAGGCCTCATTTGTTTTCATTAAGATTAAGACATCTGAATCTAAATGCAAATCTGAATAATTAAGATGTTGTCTCTAGATCTGAACACGGAATGATTAAGACTTGTTTGTTTTTCAACATTTGGATGTACATACTTTATTTATTTGTAAATATATTAAATATATAATTCAAATTAAAAAGTAATTAAATATAAGAAAAAGAATCAATTAATAAAATAAATATATTATCTGATAAAAAACAAAATATTTATGTTCGCAGTAATGGTGGAGATTTGTTTGTAGCGGTGGTAGTGGTAATGATCGGTGTTAGTGGCTAGTAATTGTGGTGGTGATAGTTGTTAGTGGCTTGAAATTGTGATGATGATAGTTGTTAGTGACTTGAAATTGTGGTGATGATAGTTGTAAGCAATGGTGGTGGTGACAATAGTGATGATGTGGGTTGTCGATGTTGTAATGACTGACATAATGGTGACAATTGGTAGTAATGGTTCTGATGGTGAAGTTGGTTGATGTTAGTAGTAGACAATATTGATGGTGGTGGCCGAAGAATGTGTGGTGGTTAATGATATGTTGGTGGTAGTTGATAGTAATGCTAGTTGTGATGGTGAAGGTGGTTAGTAATAGGGATTGGCCGCAATAGTGGTAGTGAGTGATAGTGATGGTAGAGGTGGCGGCAACAGTGACAGCGGCGGTGGCAGTGAATATATTTATAATGATGGAAGTAGTATGTATGATAACGGTTGTCAGTAGTGGTTGGATACAATGATGGTTATTAGTGTTTGTTGGGATGGTATGGTTGGCGACAGTAATGGTGGTTGACAATAATGGCAAAGGTGGTTGGTGGTGGTGGTGGTTGTCATGACAAAGGTTAGTTAATGGTGGTGGTTGCGGACAGATTGGTGGTGAAAATTATCCATACAAACATACTCTTAATGATATTAAGTCTTCATTCCAAATCATAACGATTAAGACCTATTCCGACCAAATAAATGTTTAAATTTTAATTGGAAAGAAATGCACTTAATGGCTTAAGGTTTGAACCGTTCAGATTCAAACCTTCATCAAGTGCAAACAAATGAGGCTTAAATAAGTGTTCATGGATAACAAGATAATGAGAAGAAAATACTAGAAACGGCAAAACAAGGTGAAATCTTAAGAAGAGCTCAACAATGAGAAAACTTCGGTTTTGGGTTATCGCAATGGGAACAAAGCTCCACTATCGGCCCAACCCAAATTGGAGTTGTCTAAAGGCTGTTTCTATGATAATTTAGGAATTCTTCATCACAAAAACAACCTTCTTAAGTGGAGAGGAAACAATTTAGGAATTCTTCATCACAAAAACAACCTTCTTAAGTGGAGAGGACCTTCGAGTAAATGATATATGAGAAATATTTATAATGTTTTTATAGAGTAATGTAAAGAACGAAGAAAACATGAAAAGAAGATATGTTATGAAAGAATTGCTTAATTATTCTCTCAAGCATGTCATATATAGTGTTTACAAGTAATCCCAGAAAGGAAAAGAAAGTATTCAGGTAATACAAGAGTATCACCAAAAAGTGGAGAATCTACACAAATACATGATTCTCTACAAAGTAATTCCTAAAGTATGCAAGTAATCCTAAAAATAAAAATGAACGGAAAGTAATTCCTAAAGTATGCAAGTAATCCTAAAAGGGAAAGGAAAGTAAGTCCTAATAATTCTTATTCCAATTTACATAATTACAAGGATTCTAAACCTTTCTCATATATACATGGAACGGGTTTCTTGCTATTAATAATTTTCTAATTCTTAACACTCCCCCCCCCCCCCCCCAAAAAAAAAGTTGGAGATTACATATTATGTCCTCTTAACTAGCCACAAATATACCAAATTCTGGAGTCACAAATAATATTGTAAGAATATCTGTTAATGATCATTTGAGTTGAAGAAACCTGTCCCGATGCACCTCAATTCAATCTTTTATCGAATAAAATGACAATCTACTGCTATATGCTCATTTTTTTCATGAAACGCTGGATTTGAAGCAATATGTATTGCAGCTTGTTGCATATCAATTTCACGGGTAATAAAATTAAGTGTTCGATCCATTGCAACGAGTAAAGGTAGTAAGATTCCAATTCCATTGATCTGAACCAACAGTTTTCCTTTTGGAATAAGAAGAAGATGATATTGTTTTTGTTTTAGTGTGAGATTAAGAACAAAAAGATCATTTTTGGAAGGAAATATTCCTTTTCTTTATTTAATTGAAACAGAGAAAGTGAAGTAACTTTTGGATACGAAAGAGAACATCTTTTTTTCCTGTAACACCCCTCCTTGGCCATACTTGAAATATCTTCAAAGTGGCGTGTTGAATTATGAAGACGAGAATTTAAGTAACATGAGGAAAAAAATTTTTTTCCTCACAAGATCTCAGAAATATAATGTCATGATACTTGCACTCTTTTAGAAAGTTAAAACTGACCACAATAACATGATATAAAAGGTTCCTAAATGTGATACTTCCAAAAACAAATACGAAACAGGATAGGATAAACAAAATAGACGGATTCACTATAATAATAATAATAATGATGATGATGATGATATCATCAGTGTAGTAGGTCATTTTAATAACATATAATTGAATAGTTTCTAGAATATATACCACCCTATGTAAGCATGCTTCAAAACCACTACATCCTTATATTAGCTCCTTCAATGTTACGGAGATCATGTAAAATACCCATTCTGTAGCATAACTTTGTCCAAGTATCTATATAGCAGCATCTAAGGTTTAAGCCCTTAGCAATCACCTTGGAATCTATGAAGTCACCAGATTTTTGTCCAACCAATACTTCACCTATTATAGAACCTTATAGCTAAAATACTAAAATCAAAACCCTGCTGCCACCATAAGAAGATTGGCCCAAATGAAGAATTGACTCCCAACTGCAAATACTAGCGAAATTTCAATGTAGTCATAATCAAGGCTAAGAAAGAATTAACCAAACCAAGAACCAATCACAACCCACCTAACCAACTTATTTAAGGACCATCAAGGAACCCCCCCCCCCACCCCCCACCCACCCACACACACACATATATATATTGTGCAGCCTTCACATATGAATACCATGATATGATTTCAAATTTCAAAGTATGAAGTGAGCAAGCACAAATTCCCAACCAGTAAGCCCTTTCTTTCATTTCTACTTGTAATAATGACAAAACACCACTTTCTCACTTCATGCAGTAGCAACGCATAAGGGTGATTCCAAGGTAATCGAGAGACCTGTTACCAAACAACACTCCAATATTCAACGGTCAAAAACCTTAAGTAACTGTTAGTGTCCATTGAGAATTAATCGTGATAATCGAATATAGAACTTATTATTTGTTAGTTTGGCCACAACCTAAATACTCAAAGAACCAGGTTTTTTAAGCAACTATACAAGAAGGTAAATAGCGAAATAAGTAAATCATCAACACAATAATTTTAGGTAGAAAACTCCTAGCTCAAGGGAGGCAAAAACCATGACCTACTTCTATAGGATTTTCTCCAAACTCTTTTCCAATCTCGAGCAATGTAAGGTTGCAACCGCCCTTGCACACCTAAGAAACTGCGCCCAACAGTTCCTGCCTCTACCCTCTTTCTCTACTCTTCTTCAAGGACTACCCAATCAATGAAGTGCCTAACAACACAAAGACAATACCTACTACAATCAACTAAAAAAGTAATCAAGCTCTTGTTTTGGAACCACATAAAGAAACTAACTATTACAATACAAGAACCCTATAGATATATCTTGATAGGACTAGGCTTTTTGGTTGTAGTAATTGCTTCTTCTTTCAGACCTTTTGTGTAGAACTCCTCACCCTAACGCCTATCTCTTTGGGTGTAGTCAAACTCCAAAGATTTATGTCGGGTTGTTTCTATAGGAGTAAATAGCCGCCTTGTAGGTATCCAATCCAAACAAGAATCGGTTCAAATATCTCCAAGAATCTAATCCTAGTTTGACTTGGTTAGAATCTTCTTCACACATCGAGCTTCTTTCTCCCAATTCCAAGCTAATTCCACGTGCATAACTTATGGTAACTTTCCTTGTCTTAATTTTCAGTTTCTTGTAAAATTTGAACTAAAATTAATTACAATTCTCCAAGATTTTCCGGTGCACATGTGAAACAGCTTCTTCGAACAACCTCCAGCTCTGTCAAAGGAATGGGTTCTCTGATCCGTTCCCCTATAGTGTTGCTAGCTTCTTCTTTTGGAGATCTATCAAGGACGTGGTTCATAAACAACATTCTTCAATCCTCAATCTTCCTTGTACATATAAATTGTCATTTATACAATGTTTTATCAATCATCAAAACATCATATGATCTTGAATATAGATTCAGAGATCATGGTGTCTCAACACATTTTCCCTTTTTGATGATGACAAACTCATAGCAGTTCCATATATCGTCATGTACACTTTTGTAGCATCTTCAATCTTCATGAGCTCTTAATATGTATCTTCCCCCTTAATGACAACTCTTATGTTGACAATCTTCCAGCTAAGAACCAGCTCCTTCAATACTTACAACTTCATGTTGATCCAACCAACGCTACCTAAACAAGGTTGCAAGCTTGCATTAGTTCGCCCTTGATTCGAGCAAGGTTTGTAAGATTCCTGAGTAGGTAAGCTTTAGCAACTTCAGCCTCTTCTAGCATCTATATAGATGACTAGGTTTGCCTGAGTAGGAAAGGTTTGTATGCTTACTTAATCAATTATAGGGACTAACCTCCCACTCATTGCAATCCTTCAGATGGCTAGGTTTGAGAACTTGATCATAACCATATGAACATTCTATTATATGTCTTCTTAAAAACATCTCTTCAACTTTCTGCATAAGGAGCAGGTTCATTGTATACAACTTTATCTTCATATTTTCTTTAATTCAATAAAATGTATATGGTGCAGTGACAATTTTTTTCTTTATGAACCTTTGTCCTAATCTTCTTCGGGATATTGTATCTTTTTTATCTTCAATTGTCAATATATTTAGTGCCTCCATATAAATCAGGCTCCTTTATAAAAAAAGAAACCGTTTCTTTAAAATTCAGCCTATAGCACATGAATACACTGGGCTGATCTGTAAATAGAATTTTATGAGAATAGAACATATCCAAATTTCCCCCTTTTGGCATCATAAAAGAACAACAATGCTTAGCAGAATCCTCTTTGAAAAACACATAGCAATATTAATATTTCAAACGAAGAACTCATCAAACCTAAATAGAAAATATTTTGATGCATCCTTAATCCATAAGGACCAAACCAAATAGACAATATATTAGCTTACAATATTGTATGGTAAGATTTAGTATCGTTTTGATATTCAAAAGGTGGCTCAAAAATAAAGTCTTTTTGCTAAGAAGAAAGGTTTTCAAAGTTAGTTCTCAAATGTTTTGTCAAAGCAAACAATGACATCTTTTAATTCCCCTTGCCTCCTTAATAAACAAACTACTGCTCCTTGAACCTACTTTTGTTCTTTCCAGTTAACCAACAATGATAAGCTTGTCCTCACACTTCTTGATCCATCCATTCATATCTATTATAAGAGTGATATTCATGGAACCAAGTTCTTTACTAGTCCTTTTAAAAAAAATTGGCTCTTCATCAACTTCAAGATTGAATTTTGCAAGTGTCCAAACATCTCTCTTTGATGTACTCCTCAATTCTCATCACTATTTATCTCTTATAACCAAGAGTCTCCTCCTTTAAAGTCCTCCTTTTCTTCCCTTTGCCACTATCTCCCAGATCTTTCATTCTTATAGGGCTTTTAGCAAGGAGCTTTTGGGATCTAAAAATTTTGGAACCTCAAGCTCATCAAAAACAGATAGGAAAGAATCTTGAGAGGTTAACCTATGCGGAGCAACATGGTCTAGTATCTAAGTGGCCTGGCAACATGGTTGATGCTATGTGACTTGGATAATGTCGAAATATGTTTAGAAAACTGGATTGATGGTTTAGCAGTGTATATAAGCTTTTGCAATTTAACTATAAGGAAAGGAGATGCATAGCTGACTAGTCACAAGATCCAAGTTCGACTTTTTCTTTGTAAGTGATCATTCTTAAGAGTAGGATAACATTATTAGTTCTCATCTAGCCTCCTTGATCTATCCATGAGGGTGTACCAAGGTATAGGGCTATGCTTGAAATTTGCTTAGATTCCTCTTCTAACATTGTGACTCAGTCATAGCCACATTCAGGGGTAATCAAAAGTGTTCTTGATCAACCTTTTTTGCATATTCACATGTCCTCCATGTGACTTGTTTCTCTATCATATGTGTCCTGCTTCTTCTCTTGAATTGTACCTTAATCAGGCTTACAATTTTACTTTCTTTTTTTGCCCGAGGTGCCAAGTTCCTTGTTGCTTCTCTTGTTCTTACACATCTTTTTTCTTCTTTCTTAGAGAACCAGTTCCTTTTGTCTGGTTTCTCAAGAAGTTCATCTTTCAAATCTGTAGTCATCAGCATGAGTGGGTCATGGCTATTTTCTTCTGCAATTCCTTTATCTTTACACATTCTAAATCAGTGTCTTCTTGCCAGTCCTTTCTTCCTCCTATGTTCTCAGATTTCTTGAAGATCAATATCCTTCCATGTCTTCATAGAATCTTAATGTCTTGAACTGGATGTAGGCCTTCATGATTTGGTCTATTGATTCACAATTCCAATTCATCCTTAAGGACTCAAAGGACTCGACGCATAGCTTCTTGAAGAAGCCAAGATGTTTATGTTTATGTTACTTTGGCTCAAGTCATGTTTAATGAAGTTTTTCTCCTATGATTATGATTATGACTGTTTTATGAATGTTTGAAAACCTTGAGCCCTATGTTTACATTATGAAATTTACTTTATGATCATATTGTCCTACTCTTATGAACTCTTATGTATTTTAACTGTCCGTTTTTACTTACCTTGCATACTCAGTATATTCCAAGTACTGACCGCATACTCTATGTTGTATCGTTTCATGATACAAATCCGAGAGATCAGTCCCAGTCGCATCATTAGCCCCTGCTTCCCTCTCAAACCTGTCCAGTCGGTGTTGGTGAGTCCTTATCTTTCGAGGACGTTCAAACATCTATAGTTTGCTATGTTATTTCAGTTCCAGACTTTGTCGAGCTAGTTTAGGGTGTTGTCCATCAGCTCATCAGTTATGTTAGAGGCTTTCCAGACATTATGTAGAAATCAGTTTGTCATTGTTGATTCAATTTTAGCTCGATATGTATATTTATGCAGGCTTCCGCTTTATGATGTTGAGTTTAGATGTTATGTTCATGCTATGGGTCGACTTGAAGCCTCTCGGGGTTTCTTGTCCCGTTTCTCGATCCGAATCTACGTTCGGGTCGTGACAACTAGGCACCATCTTCTGTAGCTCGAATAAACTGAGATGTCCTAAACGTCTGTGAATAGGTCCCAAAGATCTGTAACGGGGTAATGCTGTGGAGGAATTAGGAGAGGAAAGATAACAGAGGCCTTGTGATTAATGAATGCGCCAATTGTACACCCCGTAGATAATTGTACCCATATACACAACAAAAAGAATCATCAAGAAATATTATGGCACAATTTAAGCAAGCGTCGAACGACTAACAAATGCAAGATTGAAAGGACAACCAGACATAAAGAAGAAAGTTTAGAGAGATAGAGGAAGGGGATTAGCCTATCCAACTCCTTTCGGTTTTGTTTGGATCCCGTTAGCTAAAGTAACATCAAGAAGAGACTGTGAATAAACAATATTTGACAAAAGTGGTTCTCTACCAAAAATATGATCAAAAGCACCTGAGACCATGACCCACAGTCCAAGGGTACAACACTGTGAAACACAAGAAAAGGATTTACCGGCAACAAAAGTGTGGGGCTAAGCAATCGAGACTACTTGTGGAGATGTCTGCCTACTTGCTCGATACGAAAGGAACTCATTTCACTCCCTTCAGATAAAGAAAACCCTTGATTAACTGCAGTGTCAATCTAAGCAAATATGAGCATTCTTGGGTGGTCGACAATGTAGAGAATAGGATACTTCACGAGTGTGTCCAAGCCTATTACAATAACTATACTTAGGTCCAGATCTTCCAAAATGACCTCATCAATTCTCCATGGGCTTAGATGTTTGATTTTCTATGGTTTGAGATGCGAGACTAGAGAAGTCAACAGTTGCTGATAAGACCACTGTGTGATTGGGAAGCACGGCAAGACGAAGCAAATGAGAGAATAGTTCATCAATAGTAGGAACTGTGGGACTCACCAAAATCTAATCACAAACTGAATCAAGGTGGAGGTCGTCAAGCAAGTATAAGAACTAGAAACAACATTTGTCTTTGCTCCTATTGCTTTTCATGTTCATAGTGAAAAATCAACCTCTCAAATTCATCCATCACTGCTTGTACCTGTCCCAAGTAGATCCATCAAATTCCTATTTCTTCAAGTTGGTAATCTGAGGCATCATATCATAAAAACGAGATACGTTATTAGCGTATAAAGTGCACAAGCCTTTTCCCAAACTGAATAACGTGAATGAAATGAGAGAAACAAGGGCATCAACTTGAAATCAATAGATCGCACCAGGAAAATACATAATTAAGCATCAAGCTTCTCCCACTCTGCTTTGACCTTTTCATCTATCTCACTAGCCTTTGCCTTTTCATCTATCACACCAGCCTTTGTTGCTAAGTGATCTTGAACACCTTGACCCTTGAACCACAACTCAATCGAGGAAGCCCAAGCTAAATAATTTGAACTTCCCATTAACCGTTCTGAAGTTATCATATGGCTTGAACTTCCGGTCCCCATGTTTTTGCAGCCAAAAATATCAGATCCAAGAGGCATCACTGAATGAAAGAACGTTCTATCCAAGTTTTAGCCAAAAAATCTGATAGAGGGTATATATCAGAAAATATAATCAGATTGTTTTGGTAAACTTCCTTAGAACAGATTTGGTACACTAGACTCCAAACAAACCCCCGAGTGTAAGAAGAAATCGTAGAAGTTTGACAAACAAGAAATAAAACAACTGAAATCGATGGTCGAAATGACAAGGTATGCAAATGGGTGCCCTCGAAATTAGCTGGCGAACACAAAAAAAAATTGTCCATAATTGGCTGGAATACCTTGCAGCGCGAGCGCTTGAACTCACGCGCTCGTTGGAACCCTAGTTTCTGTCGTCCATGAGTGTGCATGACGCGTCAGCTGCTAGAAAACTTGGGTGGGTTTTGGTCCCGGGGGCTCACCAAATCCGATGGTAGTGTTGGTTTTCGCACGATACTCACTAATAGAGGGATGAAGCAAGACTGCTAGTATTGTCGTCGGAATTAGACGCACGGTGACTGATTGGCTATATTTTCTTTTCTGGGATGTATCTCACCAATGCTCTAATACCATGTGAGAAATAAATATTCGAAAAAATATTACTGAATTGTGTATTCTAGATTATTACACTAAACTCTATTTATAGACACTACATTACAATCCTTTCCAAGTAAGACAATATATACAATCCTATTCCTATTCTAATTCTAACAATTATGTTTCATAAGTTTAATGGATTGCGGTCATGATATATGAGCTACGACGATATGATGTTTACACATAGGTGATTACGTCCATGCTTAAGCCAAGGGGTTTCATTGGCAATATTAATAATTTAAGTATGTTTTGGGAGGAACTTTAGATAACTAGGTGGGTACTTCGACGTACAGGTTCAATGCCCCAGAACCACATGCACCTATGTGGATTATCACTACTTCATATTTATCCACTAAAGAACTGAGGTATGTTTGGATTATTTTCTAGTCTTGTTAGCATTCCATATCCTGCTCGTGTTGAATTACAGGTGGATGCAATTCCCAACCGAACGGGAAAAGTGGATCAGTTGTCATGATGTATACATGGAGTGTTATGTTAGTCCATAAGGACTTCTCAAGCATAAAGACTATGTTAATATCCTATGGGCCACACATGAATTTCAAGCGAATTTTATGACTGATTTGTTGCATCTTTGTGACATGATCAGTTTTAGTATTGCTTATGAAAGCTTTCGATTTTCAACGAAATGATTTAGCATGTGTTTATTATAATTTTGGCATATTATTGATACACTGAGGAATATGATTTTGATATTAAAGTGCATGTTTTCTTAAAATACTTGCCCCAACTTTTAAAGGGAGGTTTTCATGAAGCTTATTTTACAACTTGACTTCATGACCCAACGTTCATACCATTGCTTAAGCACCACCTAGATACTTCCTGTGGCAAGCCCCACACTAGGCCTTCATTTTAATCCATTAGCATTACATGTGAGGATATGTCCTATTCCTGCATCTATGTAACATATTCTATAGAAGCTTTAGGGACTCACATTGGGTAGGTTTACATGTACTTAATATATTGTATTTGAGCTATGCAGCATGAAACTTAATTCAGGTATATGATAGCTTCAATCATTTATATGGGATGCTCAAGCTTTATATTTAGTTTATACGACATGGAAAGAGTCCACTCGGTAAACAGCAGGCCTGTCAGGTTCTTGTAATTGGCACCTAGTTTGGATGGTAAAACTTTAGCAGGAAAAGAATTAGAGGAAAAAATACTAGAAGAGGGAGAGTGAATTTTCAGAGTGAGGAGAGAGAATTTTTAGAGAATGGACTCAAACCCTTGACTCTAGTAAAAGAATTTTTAGAATAGTAAAAAAGAATTTTCAGAGTAACGACTCAATCCCATGGCTCTGATAAAAATTCAAGATCAGAGGAGAATGTCGATCGCATAGGAAGTAACAGCCCCATCACCAAAGAGATAGTGGGACCATAACGGTCTTCAGAGAGATGAACGATAGACATGGAGAGGAAGAAGACTCATCAGCCGAGAAGGCAACACATAATGGCTGACACAACCTATTGGTAGCAGAAGCTATTTGTGCTTATACCAAAATCTTGGAAGCTCTGACACCATGTAAAGAAAGAAGTAAAGAAGAGATATTGGGAATGTATTGCTTGATTATTCCCTCAAACATGTTATGGTTTATATAGTACAACAATAACAAACTAGTGTAATCCCATAAGTGGGGTCTGGAGAGAGAGTAGGATGTATGCATAACTTACCCTCTATCTTTGTATGGATATAGAGGTTATTTTTGATAGACCCTCGACTAAAAATAAATTGAGGTTTATACAGTGTTTACAAGTAATCCCAAAATGGGAAGGGAAGCATTCAAGTAATCCTGAAAAGGAAAGGAAAAATAATTCGTAATAATTCCTAAAGTATGCAAGTAAACCTAAAAAGGAAAGTAATTTCTATTCCCTCTGTCCCAATTTTTAATGACACACTTTTCTCTTTAGTCAGTGCCAAAAGAATGACACATCTCCTTATTTGAAAAATATTTAATGACAATATATATATTTCCCATGTTGGGTCCCACTTATTTGGCAAAAAGTACACAAAGGTGGACTCTTCTATTTAAAAATTCATTTATTTAAAAAGTAGTTTTGGAACACTGCAAAGTCTTCCCATATCTCTTAAACTTTGTGCTCAGTCAAACTACATCATATAAATTGCGACAGAGGGAGTAATAATTTCTATTCCAGTTTAACAATTATAAGAATTCTAAGTTGTTCCAATATATACAAGGAATGGGATCTTTCCATATTAATAGTCTCCAAATTCTTAACAAGTAATAATAGAATATTTGAAATACATTCTTTTATGTGGATTGGTATTTGTCAACATCTAGTTGAGTAAATCATAAACCAGAAATGGTTTTACTTCGGACTACTTGCATCTAGTTGAGTAAATCCTTCGATTATAACACTGCCAAAAATGATCCTTAGGAAACTATCTCACATGCTAACAATCTTAAATAGCCATTGAAATATCCCGAAGAGAGTATTTTAAAGATGTGTTCAGAACTGCCCTGCAGACATTCCTTTTATTCAATGGTAAAAAAAGTGTATGGTTGAATTACCACATCCAGAGAAATTCAGAAGCTGAGCATTGTTGTTCAAATCCACCATGTAATAAACCTGCAATTGACAGGGAAATGATTATCATTTAAGAGGGTGGGGAAACAGAGAGAGTCAGAGACAAAGCTTTTGTATAGAAAAACTGAAATGCAGACTGCATCAACAACATCTGATATTAATAGTTTGATTTAGAACTTAATTAAGTAAAACTGGTCTCATCTGGTTTCTGACGGAGACAAAGTATCATAGAGCAAAACAGAATTGAGTAAAATTCATCTAAACTATGGGTCTGATAGCAGCTCTACTGAGAAGGTTTATAGCAGAGGAAGGCGAAAAAGAAGCAAGTTCTAGCATTTTAACTATATATGATGCTAGATCATGCACTCCATATTAAGCTGCAGAACAAAAAGTAAAAACACTGCCAAATCCCATAATCAAATGCCACTTCAGTTGTGCGGCTCCATAAAGTTACACAAAAACTATTCTAGTAGCTGGTTGATGCATCCATCAATACTTATCTCAAAGACGATGTTGATTACTAAATTGGTTATCTGTTAACAACACAATACCCCCTGACCTGCTACCAAAAATATGTAGATTTTTTCCTCAACATAGTAACCTAACTAGGTGCATTACGTGCAATGAAGATCTAATTCATAACTTTCCAAATATTGACCAAGACCTATTATATTGAACAGTTCCTTTACCTTGTTGTCTATTCCTCTGAATGAGGTTGTATACGGGTTTTCATCATCAGCTTCATTTGTGTGATTATAAACAACATCTAAAATGACCTGTAGAATGAAAAACCATGAGAAAGAGAAACCAACATCTTCAGATAGATGGTTGAAAAGGTAGAAGAGCATAATGGATATGCATAACGAGCTCTTTAAGGACCACACTGATATAAGGCAAACCTCAATTCCAGCACCATGCAAGGCCTTGACCATTTCTTTGAACTCCCGGGAAGCACTGACAGGTCCCCCACCACAACTTGCATATCGACTCATTGGAGCAAAAAAGTTTATTGTTGAGTAACCCCATGTATTGATCTAAAGTAAACATGAGTCCAAAAGTATATAGTCAAGCCAAAAGCATTCTGTCCTATTAATTAACCATAGTAGCCGATGAATACGTGAAAATCAAATATATACACAAAGCATTTTTTCATCAAGTTTCAGCAGGTTGCACAGAACAAAATAGATACAACAACATACACAGTGTAGTCCCTCAAGTGGGGTCTGGGGAGGGTGATGCGTACGAAGACCTTACTCCTACCTTGTGAAGGCAGAGAGGTTTCCAAAAGACCCTCGGCTCAAATAAACAGTTCTAAACAAGTATGGAAAAGGAGTACAGTAGTGAAGAAGCCACGTTACAATTAATAGAGAAAAAAACAGGAACAACAAATAAAATGATAACCGAAGCAACAAAAACAACAAAGGGTAACAAAAAATAGCAGAATAAGATAATAGAAAGGTAGTAAGAATACTACTAGATAGAACAAAGTAGACAAGAAGCAAAATAAGTATCTAAAGAAAATACTGTTCAGTCCACTTCAGGATACTGTCTCTTAATTAGAGGAAACCTAATATCTTGGAAAACAAAAAAGCAAGAAGTGCTAGATCAAGTGCAAATGCAAAATACTGAGCAATGGCTTCTGCTACATGTGAGCTTATATGGCTAAAACAACTTCTCCAAGATTTGAGGTGTGATGGAGATGCACCCATGAAATTGATATGTGACAATAAGCTAGAATACACAATGCTTCAAATTCGAAATTTCATGAAATAATGAAACATATAAAAGTAGACTATCATTTTATTCGACAAAAAATTGAATCAGGGTGCATTATGATAGGTTTTGTTAACTAGAGTGATCAGCTAGCAGATATCTTTACAAAATCGCTTCGTGGCAGAAGAATTGAGCCATGTTAGGAGCATAAAATATATAGATAACCTAGATTGGTTCGGTGTATACTTTTGGGAGAGTTTCATGATAGAATCCCTAAAGATACTAGTACAGAACCGGTCAGTTATGACGACGCACTACTAGACGAAGTTGCATCAGAAAACAACTTGGCAAGTTCTTTTTGCAAAGTGCTTATTTGCTAAGACTTTTGATAGTTGAGCAAAAAGAATGCCTTTGAAAGTTTTAAATGCATGATTAAGAGTCTAAGTGGGAGATTGTTGGAGTATATACCATTAACCATGCATTTAGATATGGTATATTCTAACAATTATCATGATTAGAAGTCTAAGTGGGAGATTATTGGGATATATACTATTAACCATGGGTTATATTCTATAAATCATGTGTTTAGATATAGAACAATTGTTTATTCAATTTTAATAAAAAATTAAATAGATCATATATTTATCGATATAATTTAGTATATAGAGTTTAGCTTATACGTAGAAAATTAAATCATCGGTCCTTATAAGTATAAAATCTATGTTCAAAATCTAAGATGAAAATTGGACAAAATCATCGGTATGATTTTAGTACAAGATTCAATATAATTTATCTTGATTATGAGAATCGTAACCATCTTCTTGTCCTAGTACATTTTGTATGTAAAATAAGTATTTTATACTAATTTAATAAAATAAATTCTCTATTCCATTAAATGTACTTATTCTATTAATCTAGATATAATTACTATTAGCTATGTATTTTGTTTATTATTTTTATTTATTAAAAGGATGAGATTCTTTTATGAGTCAATATGCTTGAAAAATTGGATGATAATAATATACATTGGTGAAGTAATAGTTAGTTGATGGAATCCATCTCTCGGTCACGCCAATTGTACCTATCGCGCCAACACGTGCTCCGGTAGAATCGTTCAAGCATTGTTTTTTCGGTGTCGCCTCATCAGTTTCGATGTATCCTAAATTCTGTCCGGTGCTAAAACACTGCTTGGTGAACTTGTTCGTGACTTCCAGGTTCGTTTCTTCTCGGTAGCTTCTGCGACATCAAATCAGGTTTTGTTTGGTGCTTCTACTCAGATCAAATTGTTGTTGTTTTGTGGCTGATAGTTCTTAGTGTTGGTTCCCTCATTCTTTCTCATCGCTACTTTCTTCGGAATCTGATTTGACTGTCAGCTACCAAATAATTTTGTTGGGTGATTTGTCTGCTAATTTCTTGGAATCTATATTATTGGAGGCCATATGAAGCTTCGCTACTCTTTAAGTTTTTGTAACTGATATTGATATTTTTTGGTATTTGAGTTTGAAATATAACAGTAAACAATAAGAAAGGAGGAAATATGGCTATAAATCATACAGGTAAAACATTTCTGGTTTTGAAAGATGAGTTTACAGAATTCTCTAAGTGTCAAAAACTACTTAAGCAATTCACTTCAGTTACTACCCTTGTTGAATCAAGAACAACATGCCTTTCTCCTCTTCAAATAACTGGGTGATTGATTCAGATGCCACAGATCACATGACAAGTAATCCCAATATATTTTCTACCTTTCGATCACACAAAGCACCCTCTCATGTAACAGTAGCTGATGGGTCAACCTGTAATATTATGAGATCTGGGACTGTTAAACCAACCTACTCTATTATCCTATCATCTGTATTAAATCTACCCAAGTTGGCCTTTAATATAATTTCTGTGAGTAAACTTACTAGAGACCTTAATTGTTATATCTCGTTCTTTCCCAATCACTATTTGTTTCATGATCTTACAACACATCAGGTTATTGGTAAAGGACATGTATTTGATGGCTTCTATATCCTTGATGAATGCGAGCCTCGATTTGTTGCCTACTCAAGTGTCGTGTCTTTGTCGATTGAGACACCCTCCCTACCTATGTTAAAGAAGCTTTGTCTGTAGTTTCAAAATATTTCTTCATTAGATTGTGAGTCACGTCACTTTGCAAAACACCATCGCAGCACGTTAGGACCTAGAATTAATAAACGGGTTGATACATCCTTTGAGCTAATTTATTCTGATGTTTGGGGACCATGTCCTATTGTTTCTAAAACTGGCCATAAATATTGTCACTTTTGTGGATGATCTCTCTCAAATGACTTGGACTTATTTCATGAAAAGTAGTTCTGAAGTGTTTACTCACTTTTGTGCCTTTTGTGCAGAAGTCAAAACTCAATTCAGTGCTTCAGTGTGTATTCTAAGAAGTGATAATGCCAAAGAATACAAGTCAGAATTGTTTCAGTCCTACATGAGACAACACGGTATTCAGTCTTCGTGTGTCGATATTGCCTGTCAAAATGGTACTAGAGACAGCTTGGCACTTCTGTTTCAAACGAAGGTTCCTAAACAATTTTGGGTTGATGCAGTCTCTACGGCTTGTTTTCTTATTAATCATATGCCATAGACTGTGCTTGTTGATAAAATGCCTTATAGCGTTCTTTTCCAAGCAAGGCACTATTTCTGGTGGAACCAAAGGTGTTCGGAAGCACATTTTATGTTCGAGATGTTCGACAATTTGTTAACAAGCTAGACCCTAAGGCATTGAACTGTGTTTTCTTGGGTTATTCTCGTCTTCAGAAAGAATATAGGGGTTATGCTACTGAACTTAGAAAATATCTGGTGTCAAATGATGTGGTATTTACAAAAACTACACCATTGTTTTATGCACCTCCCATTTCTAAGAGTCAGGGGGAGGAAGATGAGTGGTTGCTCTACCAAGTCACTCGTGGTGTAACAGAACAATCAGATGATATTAAACTTCCATCTCATAGTTCCTCTATTTAGCACCAATCGACCATTGTTCCTTCAACACCTGCTCCAACAAAACCACAAATTGTTCAAGTTTATTCAAGGAGACGAGATACCAACGATACATGCCCTACACCAGTTCCTTTGTCATCAAATCCTTCTCCACGTGATCCTCTATAAAATCTTGACCTCTCTATTGCTCTTTGCAAAGGTAAACAGACTTGCAAATCAACATATTCCATTGGTAATTTTCTTCTCTATGAACGTTTATCCTCTATGTCTAGATCCTTGATTGCTTCTCTAAACTCCATTTTTGTACCCCAAAACTGTGAAAACTAGGCTTTGATTCATCCTGAAATGCTTGAGTCTCTAATTTGGTATACCATCAAATTATCTTGACAAGAAATTCTGAACAAAGTTAGGAATTCATCTTTCAGTAATATCTCCCCACACCATCTATGGCTCCAGAAACTGACCCTTCTTCCATTTCCTACATTGAATGAGATGTTAGCATTAAACTCATCCCATCCCTTTAAAATATTCCTTCACAGACTGTACCCAATAGGTATATTGACATTTCTGGTTCTCCAATCCCCTTCCATCACCCTGTACTTATCCACTACCACCCCTCTCCAAAAAGCTTGTACCTCCCTCCCAAATCTCCAAAGTCATTTTCCCAACAGAGCTTTGTTGAAGACCGCTAAGTCTTTAATGCCTAGACCTCCCCATTTTTTTTTGGAAAAGTGACGTTTTTCCACCGCACAAGGTGAAACTTCCTAGCCCCATCTGCCGTATCCCAAAGGAAGTTTCTTTGTAACTTTTCCAGCTTGACTGTGATCGAAGTTGGAGCATGAAACAAAGACATGAAATAAGTGGGAATACTCGATAAAGTGCTCTTGATAAGCACTTCCTTCCCGCCTTTGGACAAATATCTTTTCTGCCAACCTACAAATCTCTTCTCAACCCTCTGAAGAACCGGATTCCACACCCTTTGATCCTTGTTTGTGGCTCCCAACGGTAATCCCAGATATGTAGTCGGAAGAGCCCCAACCATGCAATTCAAAACTTGAGCGAGTGCCAGAACATTGTCTACTTTGTTGTTTCGTGCATTATTTTGAAAGACTTGCTCCGAGGGATAAGAGGGTGAGCCCGTCGATGATCTCACTGGGTTTAGGCACACCAAAATCCAGTCACTTCTAGATCCATCTACTAGTTCTGTTGGGCCTTGTTGATCTTGTTTGAGGCGCATGGTGGTTACAATAGAGGTGAGCCTTCCAAAGTTGGTTCATGGAGCAGCTTCTATCTCATCCTATGCAGTTTCTATTCTTTTCAGAATATGTATTTTCTCTATCGTAGATGTTCCTTGACAAATGTATTTGAATTTGGGCTATCTCATAAGACATTGTATTTGTTTTAGAATTTTTGCTTTGAGGTCTTTCTTCAATCCATATTCATGGAACTATTTGAGACAATTATGATGTTTCCATTAGATTATCGTTGATAGTTCACCTAGCAAGTAGCTCATTAGGTGCCCAGTCACGGCTAGAAATTTTGGGTCGTGACACTATTCCTTGTAAATATAGGAAAGGTGCAGATCCCTATAACTATGTAAATATGAATGAGCATTACTTTCTTTTTCTTTCTAGGATTACTTGTAAACATTATATAATCTCCAGCATGCTTGAGGGAATAATCGAGCAATTCATTCTCAAATCTCTTCTTTTTTTCACAATTAGTTCTCAAATAAATATTATAAGTCGATCGCGCTTATTTCAATCAACCACTTTAAGAGTCTCTTGGGCACATTTGGAAGAATTTGAGTAACTATTGTGAATCAGGCATTCCTTAATAAAGGTAGAATGCTAGCCTTTACCATGCAAAGCATTGGTATTTTATTGATACACTAGGCCATAAAAATGTCAAAGCAGTGAACATCAGAGAAAGCATAATGACTCTATTATGCAGGCTCACATACAAAAAAAAAATTATAGTTACAAAAGAATAATCATCATAAACTAGCTTCGGAATAAAGAAATCCCTAGAAAAAAATACGCATATTACATAAACACACACTCAAATTTGACCTCAACCGGCAATTAAGCACTAAAACATTGAGAGTGCACATCTAGACACCTCAACTTGGTCGCAACTGGCAACTAAACACTTCAACTAGTCCCTGCTGTGTCTCGTGGACACCCGACATTCGTGGCACATAAATTTTGGAGGTGACTAGATAATCATTTTGTAAGTTGGAGTGCTCAGTTGACACAGTGAAGACAAGATGAGGTGTCTAGATATACATACTCAAAGTCGAAGTGTTTACTTGCCAGCTGCAGCCAAATTTGAGTGTCTGTTTATGTAATATACCAAAAAGGATAAGCCCAAACAAGAAAATTATAAATCACAAAGATAGGGTAAGTTTACCATGTGATCTCTCGGATTAGGTCGCCTTTGAAACTCCAGTTCATCAAACTCAAAGACTGGTAATAATTCTACTGCATTAACACCAAGCTCCAGAAGATGTGGTATCTACACTTGTAGATAAATGTCAGATAATTGAAAGACTACAGTAAGTTTACAAATTTCTGCAAGTGACTAATATATGATAAGAATATTAAAAATATCTAATCTAAGAAAAAGGGCCAAAGAACATACCAAGCAAGTTTTAAATTGACACTTTGCCAAAATAAAAACGTAAGTAGTTCGGAAGCCGACTCATGGTATAACTTGAGATAAACCAAAACTTTAACAAACAAATGAAATGCTTGGTAAAAGAGAAAACAAACAGGTGGATATGAAAGTACCTTTTCAATCAAACCACGGTAGCTTCCCCGTTGATCTGGATCCAAACCACTTGTTTCGTCAGCAGTAAAAGCACGGACATTCATCTCATATATAACAAGATCGTTCTGCCCAAAGAAAAGAGGAAATAAAGCAAGACATTAGTTGGTGGTTTGGTTGATTGTGCGGTATAACACCAGTATAAAATTCCGCACAAAATAATACAATGTTTGATTGGTTGCGTAAGTGTCGCATTACGTAATGCAACGTTTGGTTGGTGGTATCCAAATAATACCAACATTAAGTTATACAGAAATCTATGTAATATTTTACGTGGGATACAATGTGAAATACGAATACGTGTATTAGCCATATGGAGATTAGACTATTCAAAGACAAGAATTTCATTAAACAAAGTTATTCTTGTATAGTAATAATCACTTAATCACTACATAACAATTCCTTGATTATTAATGGCTGCATAGCAATCCATTCCATATTGATCACTACACAAACAATCCCTACATTATAATCCACGCATAACTAAAATGCAAACCAAACGACCCTTAAGAGTAAAATGTATAGCAGATATAAGTAGTATAATCTTATGGCTCAATCTACCAAAGAACCAATAACATACTACAGAAGAATAAGCTGAAACTCCTCTTACTTTAAAAACCGACATCAACTAAATGAGAGAAAATTTAAGCACTTAACAATTGACATTTCTGTCATTAGTTATAGCTCGTAAGTCAATTAGCTGAACATGCAAGCAAATATCTTTAGATTTGCACAAGAGGAAGAAAGTTATTCAAGTAATTCTTCTCAGTCTACCTTGGGTATATTTGGAAGCTCGTAATTTTCTCCCCAGTTAAAAGGCAAGCTATTGAAATCATAAGTTCCAAAAAATCTACAGATTTTATTGTTATCATCTCCAAAAGCTCGCCGACCTTCAATTAGTTTTGCGTAAGGATCAATCAAAATAATGCTATCATCAAATCGATGCCCTTCATGCCAATTTCGAGGTCCATCAATGCGATAACCATAAAGGACATCACCTTGGGGCAACTCCTGCAGATGATGGAGAAAAAGAAGATACCATAAGAAAAGGTAATAGCAAGGACAATAATAGCATATATCAATACTAACATAGCAGCATAAACTGTGAGTAAAATAGAAACCATGGAAGCGTCTGCTAAAGAGAAAGAAAATGTATACCTTCTGTGCAAGGTTCCTACAGTATAAAAATATGGGAGACTATTGATTCATTCAAGGAAATTTGAGATTAAGAAATTGATAGAAACTAGTGAATGTTAAACTTAAAGATAATTATGTATTTGAACTAGAAGTCCAATCTGAACAAATAAATACAGGTGAAGTAATTGGAATGAAGTTTGACTTATTGTCACTTTTATTTATTTTGGTATGAGGGTGACGTGAGTTGAGCTTAAATGAGGGAAAATGGTCGATGAAGATTCATATAACTGACGTAATAGCATCCATGGAGCCCCAAAAGAGGCTGAAATACACGCCCCAGGCTGCTGGAATAGGCATGTTTTTTTTGGAGGAAATTGGACACTTCTTTCCTTGTTTTATTAGGTAGTTTTGGGAAGATTGTGTGACATTAATCTTACATGTTTTTCTAGTTCCTAGTTAGGTTTTACTAATTATTTTCATAAAAGTAGAATTCAAATCCCATGCTATTTGGGATAGTGTATTAGAAATTTCCCCTAGATTCACCCATATAGATTTTGTTTTTTTGACACAACATAACTATCAATATTATTGAGAGTTCTTTTATGTATATCTTTGTGTATTTGTTACTTGGGATTTATCTTACAACCTTACAAGAACGATTCTTTTAAGAGGTAAGATCAAATTTTGTTTGATATTTGTGGCTCTTATTTGATTAATTGAAGAAGGTAATTAGTCTTATACAAATCATTGTCTTTAATTATTCAATTAGATATCTAGAGCACTTTCATCTAAGTTCTTGAATTGAATCTGCTAGTAAACATTATTATCCCTAATCTGCTGACTAGGTCTACCACAATCATTTAGGGTTCTTAATAATTATGTTTGAGATTTGGAAATTTATTTCTCGAATTTCGTGTATTTTATTTTTCAAGTCTTTAATATTCGTATTTTTCGCTTCCACATTATTTTCTTTTTTTTTCAAGTAACCCGATTATTATCACGACCCCCAACTTGTTTGGACTGAAGTTTAGTTGTTGTTGAAGTAATTGGAATTAAAAATAGAATGATCACAATAAGGACATTTATGTGGCAAGGATACAAGCTCTAGCGACCCTGATAATGTCATAAAGTTTTAAGACTTTAAAGTGGGCTAGTGAATACTAAAAGTACTGTTTTGTGAGCCAATAACACTATGGATATCACTTAAGATATGAAATTAAGTGTACGAGGTGTAATTGAGAATAACACGATGGACTGAAGTTTAAACAATATTCAGGGTCTAAGGGGAACTCTTGCGCCAGTCCATGTGGAATCTATACAACAGACTAAAGTTTAAAACGAGCACGTAACAGGACTAACTTCATACAATCACTACTCTCAATATATAAAGAATTTAGCTATGGATAAAATGTGAAACACTTGAAGTATAGTTTACAATGCTTCAAAACCGTTCATCATTTGGACATTCCTACAAAAAGTTATCGCCATGGTACTAAAAGGTATCCAGCAAGGTACAACTCGCGGAGCATGTTGTACAAACCCCACAAGCGTGATGCCTATAAAAGGCAGTGGTGTCTGGCAGCAGCTCACATTTTGGCATTTTCACTTAGGGCATTTGGAACAAGGTTGGAGATAGAGCTTGGGGATTTCCTGCCATTCAAAGTGAGAATTATATGATGTATTGAGTTTATTATACTCAATAAACATATCATCTAAAACATCATTTTATCCTACAAAGTACTAGAATTGGCATTGAATCTTTCAAGAACACCAAAAGTTCTAAAAGAGGGATTTACAAGATTTGGATGCTTTGAGGTAATTCCACCACTTCCAATTGATATATGTTATATACTTACAGATTCCGGATGGCAAATATGGTATCATTTAATGGCTGGATGGTTGAAAAAATCAATACCAGTAGCCGTAATATTACTCTTGTAGTTTCTTGTTCTTCGATTTTTGTTACTATATGTTGTTTCTTGTAATTCGATTATAGTATTATTATGTTGTAGTTATCGTTTCTCTTTTTCAGAATGCTTTATCATGCTATTTTTAGTATCTCGTTGTGGCTTCTTTACTTCTGTTATTTCTTTTTCCCAACTGCTTTGATATACTTGTCCTTGAGCCGAGGGTCTATCAGAATAGCATCTCTACCTCGTAGCGTTAAGATCTGCATACACACTACCGTCCCCAGACCCCACTTGTGGAATTACACGGGGTATGTTGTTGTTGAATGGTTGAAAATGACGAAACATAGAGATGGTCATTATTGGAGTTAGGGAAATTTGGAGAAGATGATGAATAGTGTTCTTAGGAATTAAATGGTGAAATAGAATGACCTAATGAATATATTGAATCCTTTGTTAGCTAAATTAGAGGTGAAAAAATAAGAATCCCAAATTGATTATTTTGTATTATGGGATGAATATAGGTTTAAATGAAAAACTACAAGAATAATCTAATTGAAGTTATTACTAGTTATTTGTGATGAGGAGTTCTTGGATATGGATTGAAGGTAATTAATAAAGATTTGATCTAAACTGAATATTTGAAAATTTGGTTAGTTTTGATCTCATGACGAATACTAGAATGGTTGATAGATGAACTTATGGGTTGTTATGGATGAATATATATTATCTTATGTAGTTTGATTGTGTTAGAGATGATTGGCTGTCAATTGGATAGTTGGAGCTAATGGTTGGTCATGTAAGGGCAACATTGATGTGCGTTGAACATAAACTATCTTATGAGGTTTTTATTCAAGCTCAAGGTTTAAAAAAAACAATTTGAACGAGAATTCATGATTTGCTCCATGGTTGAAACAAATGGTTATTTGGAATAAAGTGCTAAGCGTTAACTTATGAAATATGTTTTTTATGAAGAGGATGCTAAGTGTACAAAAGAGATGTTGTCAGCTTCAATACAATTGTCTATGCTATAGCAGGAAGCTGAGAAGCTACAAAAAAGACTACTAAAACTATTTAGAATGTTAGCTCTAGGAGGCAGAAAGCTAGCCTACATGCATGGAGCTAACAAAATCCAAAAACTGTTCAGGGAAGATAATAGGGGATAGTTTGACCCGGCTGAATAGAAATAGGAGACATTTGGCTTTGAGGGAATGGTTTGGAGTTGAGTAACCATCAAAACATCAGTGATTCCTTTCATTCCATATTACCAAAATATGTTGGCTGGTATCATGGTCCAGACTCTCATGATGACTTTATCAACTTGCCATGAGCGCTAACTTACCACTGCATCTTTCAGATTCAATGGCATCACCCACCTGAGACCAAAAATAGAGCAAAACATACACCAAAGGTCCTTTGCAACTGTTCATTGGAGCAATAAGTGACTCAAGATTCTGCTGAATTTTGGAACATGTAACATCTGTTAGCAATCTGGAATTTTCTTCCCATAAGGTCATCTTGAGTCATACATACTCCATGTAGTGCTAGCCAGCTGGTTGTATCATATAACCTTCACCAGCAACTGTTCTCCAAATCAGTTTCCAGGGCCAATAATCTGCCATACTAGTGTGGGAGCGATAATGAGGTACCCTTCTCTAACTGTGTATCTCCTCTCCTTTGAATGACTCCATTTCAAGCTATCTGCAGCATCACTAATCACTGGGCTGTCCTCCAATTTTGAATAGAGGCCAAGGAGAGCTTCCAGCTCCCAGTCATTAATATTTCAACTGAATAGTATATTCCAGCTATTCCTTTGTCTGTATTGGGCAATGGATGAAAGCAGCTCTGGAAGAAGGAATAGGCTGGGGAATTCATTCATTAGAACACAATTGCCAATCCATTTATCTTTCCAAAATTTAATATCAGCATTATTGCCTACTGTGAGAGACGTATTCTGTCAAAACTCACCTCACAACTTGCTGATGCTTTTCCAAGGGCCTACCCCATGTGGTGCTGCAGAAACCTCGGCAATTATATGAATTTATGTTATTCTTTCTTATGAACAAATTCCTTTTAAAACCTTCTTTGAAATGCTTTACTTGAGCCGACGGTCTATTGAAAACAGCCTCTCTACCTTCACAAGGTAGGGGTAAGGTCTATGTACACCACCCTCCCAGGGCCCCACTTGTGGGATTACACTGGTTATGTTATTGTTGTTGCTTTCTTATGAACTAAATAACATTATGGTGATGCATTATGGATTTTAAATGTTTTATATGATATGTTTGATGATGGAAAGCTAACGGGCATGCAATGAAATGATACTTTGAACTTATTTCTTGTTCAAAGTACAGAAAGCCACCTTACGCTTTTTGACTTATCGAATGATTTCAGCCAAAAGCCATGAACTTATGAGATTGAAATGGATTTGAGAACACACTTTCTTATTGGTTGTGTTTGATTCTATCTGGTTGGGAGGATGACTGGACTCATGGATTCCTACCTCAGCATATCATTGCCTAGCTGTTTAGGGAGTTAGGGCAGCCTTCATAGATTGCATTCCGATGCATTCTATCACCGCTTGGAGTGGTTAGAGGATAATAATGTTCTTGTGGTTTATACCTTGTGATTTAAAAGGAAGATTTGGTTTATGAAATGCTTACATGATTTCATTCATGAATATTGTTTTATAACTCTTGCCCCACTATGAAGTGGTTTGACTAGGACGCATACTATGCTTCCATTAATTTTCCTCGGGCTCCCTTTTCCTGTGATTTTTCTATCACAAATACAGGTGTAGAGGCTGACGGACGAGCAAGCTACGGTCCCGTGCCATCTACTGCTTTTGGTGTACCCCAGTACCCCACTTCATATTCGGGGGAAGGTTATTATAGTTGCATTTATTATTGTATTCTTCTTGTCATAGAGGTTCCATAAAATAGGTTTGATGTGTATCTTGATGTTACAGGTATTCGTGTGATTTTTTGAACTAGTTGCATATTATTGTTATGCTGAGGGATGATGTTTGGCCCTTAAGGGCCTATTGCTACGACATACTCCATGTATTTTTATGTATGAATGTTGATATTTTATTATGTAAAAGCTACTATCATATGCTATATTAAAATAATAACGTTTTCATAAATGAAACTATCATATGGTGCATATGGGCATGATTTGGGTGGAATAATTATATTGCTGAGTTCAATGCAAAGTTAACAGCATCAAATATCAGTCACATCTCATCTCGATTTGGGGCATGACACAAGCGGTGAAAGGTGCAAGAGAAATGGATGGAATGGTGACACAAGTAGATACTTTTGCTATAGAATTTGAGAAAGAAGATAAGGTTTCTCTGTATCTCACTATGTCTTTACATCCCATAAGAAGGGGTATTTATACAATGAATTCTAACTAATTAAGGAAAAAGACAATCAATTACAAGAAAAGAAAATATTTTATTCCTATAATCACGCCAGGAAAAGGAAAAATGTAAGTCTCCTAAAATCACGTTAATTAACACAATCAACATTTACATACATCTCTTTGATCTAAATTTGTTCCCTTCTATTTAATCCTTTGAGATTAGCAAGATCCATGACTCCGTACATCTATCTGAAGTGAACTGCTTTCATCCAGTATCAAAATTAAGGAAAGAAAGTTTGAATACTTTATGTGCTTTACTTGGGATCTTCTCAATAGAAGTTGGAATCGTTGACAGAATATAATGTGAACATGTGAGGTCAAAGAATTGCTAGATCCCCCTCCCAATATATGCGAGGCAGTAGGTATCACAGATTATAGGAGAGAGAAAAAACTGAAAAAGCTCTCAGGCACCAAACCCAATGTAATTTTTAAAAATACCCTTCTCAGCCCAAAACCACCGGTGGTCCTTCTGATCACTGGAACCCCACTACCCTTACTTCCTTTCCCTTTTTTCTTCACAACATCACCACCGGCTACCTCCGGTGACCCTTCGCCAGAAAGGCCCTCTCACGCGCCTACACATGCCACCTCCACGTCGGCAGTCCAGCGGCCACGCGCCTCACGTGCCGGCGCATGAGGACTGCTCCGACACTTTTTTTTCAGTTTTTCTCTGTGATTCGGCTGGTTACGTGTCCCCACTCTTTTTTGACCCACCGGAATTTTTTTCCCACTTTCCAGCTGGTTCTCTTCTTATTTTTGGAATAATGTCTAGAGAAAGAAGCTACTTCTTTTCTCTAGAGTCTAGGAAGAGAGAGAACATGAACATGTCTTTTAGGGAAGCTTTAGCATGGCCTGCGTTAGATCTAGGTGGAAGATGTCGCAAGAAGGAGTCCTCGAAGGAACCCAGCTTCTCGTTGTCAGAGGAGCACATTGTGAAGAGGAAAAGTTTTTTGAATTCTTGTTTGGTTGGGTCCTTTGTGAAATGGGTTGGCTCTCCGGAAGCTATCAGGAATTGGGCAGCTGAGGAGTGGGGAGTGACTGAGGGAGTGAAGATTACTCACCTGAATGATACCCAATTCTTGTTTCGTTTTGTGAGCGAGGATCAAGCTGTGAAGATCCTTAATGAAGGCAAAAGGTGATTTGATAACAACTTTATGCATCTAGAGAGGTGGAAGGAGAATGTAGGTTGTGTGGATTCTCGTTCCTCTGGTGACACGAGGATAGTAAACTTGGTCGGCCTTCGGGTGCACCTTTGGTGTATTGATCTCTTTAGAAAGGTTGGGGATCTCTGCGGGGGATACGTGAATGTTATCTGCAGCTTGCACGACTTGTCTTCGGTGAGAATCTTGGTGAGAAAACGAGGGGAAGGTCCCTGTTTCGATAGTGGTGGAAGATGGGGTTTCGGGGTACAAAGTGTGGTTGTCTATTGAGTTTCGTCCTTCGATTTTACAGGAGGATAGGGAGGGTAATATAGAATCAGGAAGGAGGGGAGGAGGTTTTGGAGGTGGAAGGGGAAGAAGGGTGGACTTGCGAGAACTTGCGAGGATGGAAGTTGTGGGAGAGTCTGTTATGGCAGAAAGGAAGTAGAGCTTCGAGGGTCACATTGAATTGGGGAAAAGGGAGGGAAAACCCTAGAAAAAGGAAAAGACATTCTTACCCTTGGATCAGTGAACCAGGATGGACGGATAGATTGAACCGGCTCAATTCGGCTAATGGGTCAAACTGCAAGGAAAGCAATGCCTCACGATCCAATCTGAACAGTCGACGCCGTTTCTTAGGCCAAACTCAGAACATCGATGTTCCGGCCAACCAAAGGCATCCCCGTCATTCGGATTTGGATCGCAAGGCCTGCGACTCCCATGGGTCTTCAATATCTGCAATGGGGGTCAGATGCAGGAGGTTTCCAGGGTTCCACCTCCTCCGGCTGACCGGAAATACTGCTCCGGCGAGAAGAAACCTGCTGCTACAACATTTTGTGAAGGCTGTCTAGGCTGCACTACGGCCGCTGGGGTATCTAGGAGCTCGGGTGACCTTGTTTTGGCAGGCCGTGGGATTGCAAAAGCTGTTGAGGTTACGCCGGCGCAGGAAATGGTCTCTATTCACGCCGGAAATGCTCTATTAATGCCATCCGACCCAGAAGTATTCTGTTCTGGTGGGGGAAGAGTCCGTGGGAGCTGTAGCAATTCCATTTCTGATGGTCCTATAGGGGCTGGGGCTGCTCTACAAGAATTACAGCAGATTAACAGCTTGGTTAGTGGGTGTGAGGGCATTCTCGAACCTGTTGCTCGAAATTTAACTACCGCTGAACATGGAAAAGGTCCCTCTAGTTGGGTGGGCAAAAAATTTCTTAAATTCGGGGAGGTGTTGGGAGTTGATTTTGAGGGGAAAGAGGAGAGGGTGTTAGACCTAAGCAAATGGGATTAGAGAAAAGGAGAGCGATGATCCTAGGGAAGGGACAAAAATGAGTTCGGGGAGGGCAAAGGAGGGAGAAGGTAAAGTGGTGGTGTATGCGAGAAAAGGTAGAAGCAAGGGAAGGAGGGGAACTTTGGGGGAGAAGAGGGGTGGGGGTGATTCAATCTAAATGTCCATGGAAGTAAGATTGTTTCATGGAATGTGAGGGGGTTAAATGACCGAAACAAGAGGGCCACGATTAACGTAGGGCTTAGGGAATGGGGGGCAGATGTGATATGTTTTCAAGAAACAAAGATGGAGATCTTGACGGATAACATCATTAGAAGTATTTGGGGGGGGGGAGTATGACTACATCCCATCTCGGGGAAGTGCGAGAGGTATTCTCATACTATGGGATGATAGAAAGGTGGAGTGTATGGAGGCTAATAAGGGGGAGTTTATGCTAGGGATACGATTTAGAAACTATATTGGTGGATTGAAATGGGGTTTTGGGGGTATCTATGAACCTGTAGGGGAGGGATCAAAGGAGAATTTTTGGCATGAGTTAGGAGTTGGGATGCAAAGATGGGATATTCCTTGGGTGTTAGGAGGGGACTTTAACACCATTAGATTTCCGGAAGAGAGGGTTGGGTGTAGGGTGTGGTCTAGGGCAATAGAAGAATTCTCGGAGTTTATTGATAACCATTGTCTTATTGATTTACCTTTGACAGGTGCTACATTTACCTGGTCCAGGTTGAAGGACTCTTCTTCTAGATCGAGACTGGATAGGTTCCTAGTGTCTACTTCATGGGAGGAGCTGTCTCCCAATGCGATCCAGGCTCCTCTCCCGAGACTGGTGTCGTACCATTCTCATATCTTGTTGGATGGTAGCCGAGGAAGACGAATGAGATTTCCTTTTAGATTCGAGAACATGTGGTTGCGAGTGGCAGACTTTGGAGATAGAGTGGCTGGTTGGTGGAGCAGTTATGCAGTGGAGGGGAAGCCGTCTTACAGGCTTGCCAAGAAGCTGAAATTACTTAAACAAGATTTAAGAGTGTGGAATAAAGAGGCTTTTGGGAGGGTAGAGGTGAAGATGAGGGAGATTATGCATGAAGAGGGGGAGTTAGAGAGGGTGGAAGAAGGGAGGGAGCTAGAAGAGAGGAGAAGGCTAGGAAAGAAGGCCTATGACCATGTGAATTGGAGTTTCCTAGATTTCACTATGCTTCAGATGGGATTTGGTGATAAATGGAGAAAATGGATCAAATTTTGCATCGTAGGCCATGTGGCTTTTTTGGGAGTTTGAGGGGTTTGAGACAAGGGGGACAATTTCTGTCTCTCATTTGTTGTTTGCGGATGATACCTTGGTTTTTGTGATGTAGTTGTGTCCCAACTGGATTATTTACGTCAAGTGTTTTTGTGGTTCCAAGTGGTTTCAGGGCTCAAAATCAGTATGAGGAAGTTTGAGATTAT
The DNA here is from genome assembly GCA_035772735.1 of Datura wrightii. Lineage (NCBI taxonomy): Eukaryota > Viridiplantae > Streptophyta > Magnoliopsida > Solanales > Solanaceae > Datura > Datura wrightii. The sequence goes on from JASDFA010000016.1 coordinate 128,336,831, forward strand.
ACCAGTCAGGGAGGTGGACAACATTCTGACGCTCGCTCAAGTTGTGAATTGCATGATTGGGGCTCTTCCGACTACATATTTGGGTTTACCGTTGGGAACAACAAACAAGGATCAAAGGGTGTGGAATCCGGTTCACCAGAGGGTTGAGAAGAGATTAGCAGGTTGGTAGAAAAGATATTTGACCAAAGGCGGGAAGGAAGTGCTCATCAAGAGCACCTTATCGAGCATTCTGATCACGGGCAAAAATATATGCCCGAGATAAGCTTTACGACTTAAATTAGTCTTGTTTATCTAAGTTATCGTATACATTTTCATGTAATTTTAGATGAAGTAAAGATATGTGCTAACCAACATGATTAGCCTTTGTTTTGTAGGTTTTGATGACTTTTGAGTAACTAATCCATGAGTTGGTGAAGTAGAGGCTTGGAAACGGAATTAACACGCGAACGTCGGTGAAGAGGAGGCACAAAACAGCCCACCTGCGCGTTCGCAACGTGCCACGGCAGGCAGGCCGCTCACAACAGCCCACCTGCGCGTTGGCAACGTGCCACGGCAGGTGGCCTCCGCGACCAAGGGCTTCCAACGCGCTGCCCAAGCAGCGTGACACGCTGCCAACGCGGCAGGGTGCTGCCCGGGCCGGTTTCGGGTGATTTTCCAGAGGGCTTCCGCGTCCGTAGCGTGTCACGGAGGCCGTGCTCCGCGATGCACTCCGTGACACGTTGCTTGTTATTCCGGGAAAGAGTCCTACTACTATAAATAGCACACTTAGGTTTATTTTTCATAATTGAGACTTGGTGGAGCAAGGACGTGGGTTAAAGGCAGTTGAGGGACGAAAAAGCTCAGGGTTTTTCTCTCTTTCTTTCTTCTTTCAATCAATTGTTTGTATGATTAACACTTGTTTTAGGATGATTAATCCACAAATGAGTGGCTAATTCTCTTCCTTGCTGAGGTTATGAACAATGGTGATGAATTTTGATTATTGAATTATATGGTTTTTCATCTTCTTCTTCCATGTTGTTCTATTAATTCTTGTTTCTACTGCTTTGGTGTGTGGCCGACATTAATGTACATCTAAAAAGTCCGATTTCACTCGAGAGAGCACGAAATTGGAAAGTTGTGAATTAATAGGGTATTGTTCTTAACTTGATTTGGGAAAATTGAGTTTTGATGTGCTTTCCTGATAGAAATATACTTGAAAGCCGTATTAGTCAATTTAGGAACCGGAATTGTATTGCTAGGTCATAAATTGCATTTGATCACAGAAATGTAGACGGATGGTTTATGATTCTTAAGTGATATTAAATACGAGAGTTTTAATCTCTAGGCTAATGTTCTTGGCTAGCAATTGGAAGAGAAGACTCACCAAATTATGATTATAATCAAGTTCATTACATGTTCTTAACCTTGGCATGCTCATATCCATAGTTTCAATTCAAAGTAGATATTTGTTAATAGTTTTAGTATATAATTTATAAACACATTATTTAACTTTTGGTTACTTTGTTGTCAGCATATATAGAAGTAAGATAGAATATAGTATACTTGAGCAATTTTACTTATCCAGAGTTCCTTGGTTCGATACTTGGCTTACTTAAGCCACTTACTACTTGTTTGACCACGTGCACTTGCGTGTCGGTTTTTAACCCCAACAAACGCACCGAACACATTCCCACTTATTTCATGTCTTTGTTTCATGCTCCAACTTCGATTAAAGTCAAGCTGAAAAGATACAAAGAAACTTCCTTTGGGATGCGACAGATGGGGCTAGGAAGTCTCACCTTGTGCAGTGGAAAAACGTCACTTCTCCAAAGAAATGGGGAGGTCTAGGCATTAAAGACTTAGCGGTCTTCAACAAAGCTTTGTTGGGAAAAAGCTTTGGAGATTCAGGAGGGAGGTACAAGCCTTGTGGATAAGTACGGGGTGATAGTGGATAAGTACGGGGTGATGGGAGGGGGTTGGAGAACCGGAGATGTCAATATGCATATTGGGTGCAGTCTGTGGAGATCTATTTTGAAGGGATGGGATGAGTTTAATGCTAACATCTCATTCAAGGTAGGAAATGGGAGAAGGGTCAGTGTCTGGAGCCATAGATGCTGTGCGGAGATATTACTGAAAGATGAATTCCAAACATTGTTCAGAATTTCTTGTCAAGATAATTTGATGGTTTACCAAATTAGAGAGACCCAAAGAGGAGAGAATTTTTGGGACCTGAGATTTAGAAGGGATTTCCAAGATTGGGAGGTCAATGAGTTTCAAAGGTTGGTGGCCTTGCTCCATAGGCAAGTCATACCAGTCGATAAACCTGATGGTTTGTGGTGGAGGGCGAGAAACAATGGAGTTTTCTCTATAAAATCCTTTTACGAGAAACTTCTGATGAGAGAGGAGATTCAATTCCAGCATAGTGCAGTATGGATTCCACAGGTGCCGAGGAAGGTCTGTTTTTTCTCATGGTTGGCTGCAGGAGGGGCGATTTTGACGGCGGAAAATCTGAGAAAGCGGAAGATTATATGCATCAATTGGTGTTTCATGTGCAAAAAAGCGGGCGAGGAAGTCAATCATCTCCTCCTACACTATAATTTTACAATGAAACTATGGTGGGATATGTTTAGCTGGTTTAGAACGGCTTGGGTAATGCCAAAAACCTTGAAAGAATTGATGTTTTGTTGGAGGAGTGGAAGAGGTAGAAGAAGACGTAGAGCCTGGAACTTGATTCCTCTTGCACTAATGTGGGTTGTTTGGAGAGAGAGAAATAGGAGAGTTTTTGAGGGGCTAGAGTCGAGTTTTACCAAACTCAGGAGTAGTCTTCGGTCCCTTATTTTCTGTTGGTGTAATCACAAAGTCCCTTGTTGTATAGAAGAATGGGCAGACTTTGTAGAGAATCATGTATTTGTGTAGATTCTCTACTTTTTGGTGATACTCTTGTAAATGGTCATAGTTTTGACCTTGTTTATGAATGAAATACCTTTACCTGATCAAAAAACTCAACAACTCCACAGAAAAGATTTGAAATGTCTTCATTGAAAAAAAAAAATTGTGGTTAGGAAGATTGGAATCTCATAGAAAAGAAGAACTACAGGAAAGATAAATTAAAAATTCCAAATAATCATAGACATATAATTGGATGAACATTCAGTACTATTAGGATTGGAGTAATAATAATTAAAAACTGTTCTAACCACACTTAGATTACTTTTCTTTAAAAAATGAAACACAAAAACTCAATCTGTTTAATTTACATTGAAACTATGGACACAATAGAGTATTCATATAAGGAGATCAATCATTTGACACTGCCCAAAATAAGGAGTGGGTCAACCAAATAGCAACAAGGGAGTAGAAAGTGGACAGCGGCACGATGTGATTATTATTGCCCACATCATAATCTTTGAAGGTAACTGAGTGAATACAGTAACGAAGGTACATAAAACAGTTAACTTACTACCTTAATGCATATGTGCCATATGTTTCCTGTGCGGTTCTTCTGTGGATCCAATGCTAATTCAATCATTCCATCATGTTTACTGTCAGGCATTCCCATAAAACGTATATTGACTCAGCATGCTTTATGCAGATGTACATATGAAATACAAGAAAAAAATGATAACGATCTCACCGGAGATACTATTAGCCCAGGCAAGATGACTAAGCAGGTAGTTTCAAACTAGTTCAATACTTCAATGTCTTTGTAAATATATGGTACTTTATCCTAGGTGTAACAAATCATTTGACCATTTACGACATAGTAAATTTATAATGGTATCTCAAGGGGATAAAACGTCAACTACTGCAGAACAAAACCTGTGCTGGCTTCACCAGAATGTTTAACACCACTTCATTAAAATGACTTCTAGGTGTCCTCCATCTAAGATGAAGTGTTGTACAAGATGTTAACAAGTCTATAAGTTTCTCTCCAATAGATGCAATAACTGGAGGGATGTGATGATATCTACAAGTCGCATTAAAGATGAAATATACTCTATGCTTTTCAAAAAGGTTTTTACTTACATTTGGCATCCCCCCACCCCTGCCGCCTTGCTGGTATAATTACAAATGAAAAAAATTAGAAAGGGCATATGTTGTCCATCCCATTTCAAATATATTGGAATAGCTAATGGAAGGCATCCCATACCCCTTCTCTTCTACCTATCTTTACCTCCGAGTAAGCATGGCAAACAACCTTACTCCCTCTGGTCTACCATAATCCAATCTACGTTAGATTAGAATTAGTCATATTAGTCAAATATAATATCTCAATCTGAAAAAGAATATCATGCACAAAGTAGTTACGAAGAATCTGATAATTTTCTTCATGCATTCTCCAATCTTCTTCTATTCTGCCCTTTTCTTACGTTATATCATAGCCTCAAACAATCTAGCAGGGCCCTAGTAGTTTTTGCCTGCAGGCAGGCACCTCATTCTAATTATCATTTCAGCAACATCAATCCAATCTTCGGTGATTATTCCAGTGGAATACGTTTAGTGACTTTTTTTAATATGTTCACTGTTGTTAAAATACATTGATTTGGGGCTTCTCACACACCCGAAGACTGTGCAAACACTGCAAATGTCAGGTGATCTAAAAAAGGGGCATTAATATCACTTTGCATTCGTTCAGGGGAATTTGTAACTGGAAAAACAAGACTACTTTGTGTGCAGGGGGGCTTGGGAGGAGGGGGCCGTTGATTATGTATTATTCCATTTTCAAAATACTAGTTATGCAGTTTCTAACCAGTGTAGAGACAGGCTATTATTAATGAAATGCTTGCTCCAGGAAGCAAGCGACACGTGGGAGTTGGTCCCTCCAAAAGGATTGTTGGTTGCACCCAAGGGTTTGACCTAACAATCAAAGAAGTGGGTTAAATCATCCGAAAACAAAGTTAAAAATTCCATTAGATGGAAATGTTAGGTAATTTCTCACCATCTGCCAAAATTAATGGCTTTGTTACCCAACATAAGTGTTGATAGGAGGTAGGAGATAGCACGTATCTGATAGAATAAGAGGTTCGCCCACGTTTGAAAGGGTACGACCATCTATATTTATATTATATTAAAAGCATGAACTTCTCAACTTAAAAGTTAAATTACTAAAATATCCTTTTAAATAATCTAAATACCCTAACAGTCCTAAAAACCCTAAAGGCCAACGTTCATGATCCAACAGTTACAATGCTTTACATTCAACGAAGTCCTGCAACAGTTATTTTGAAACAAAACGTCATTACTTTATGATCATTAGGCACTAGAAGATAACGTTTAAGAGAAACATTAACTAAGGGAAAAGAAAAGTAGAACAATCCAGATCCTTTTTAACAATAACCATACAAACTTTATTATTTTGTCTTCCATTAACATAGTTTCTTTTTGTTCTTTCTTCTTCCGTAAAAATAACTTTCTCCATAAATTCTTTTTGTTATTATAACCTCTTTTTCGTTTGCCAACTTATTGTCATGGCTGTCATATGATAACTCTTCAAACAAACTCAAGATAACTTGGTTGTCCTATCCAATATATATTACAGGTAATCAGCCAGCTTAACCGTTCAATTTGATTCTAAGATTAGTACTTTTGATGCAAATAGTAGTAACTATTAGTCCATAAAATTTAATTTTATTTTTTGATAATGCATAAAATTTAATTTTTTACTATCCAAGATGTAATACTTTTCTATAAATATCATACTATACTAAAAGTGGAAATATTTAAAGTCAAAAGTTAATTTAAAATTTCCCATTAAAAGTTGAGTGACGGTTTTCCCTTCAACAAAAATATAACTTCAAAATATTTTTTAATTATTATTACTCCAATTCTTATTATAAATCAACCATGTAAATGAACTGATTTTATATTCTTATTCTCCACTAGAAACTTTCATTTAAGTTGATAATAATTTAACGAAGGAATTTGAACCGTAAGGGCTCGATCAGGTGAAACTTCAGAGTTCTCTAATTGAAAAAAATAATAACATATCTTGATTCTTTTAAAATGAGGGAAGAATACGTTTTTATATTTTACTCACAAATATGATTGATATAGCACAAATATGATTGATATAGCATATGATATGCTCTTTTTATAGCAAAACTTTAAACAATATTAAGAGTATTTTAATTTTTTTCATATGGGTTTTGATTGGGTCAGGTTGGATCAGTTATTTTTAATTGAATTTGTAATTATTCAACTAACAATAAAAAAATAAAAAAAGATTAAAAGAATTATTACTCATCAAATTTTGAGTTTTGGATTGGGTTGGGCAGGGATGGTCCTTTTAATTGAATTCGTATGATTAGATCAAAAATAAAAAACAGTAAGAAAGAGTTACCCACCTAAAGTTAGATTTCCAGGCATATGTGACTTTTGTGTTGGTAAGGGCAAATTTTGTGATTTTTGTGTTGGAAAATATAGTTAATTGACTTTGGTTTAAAAAACTCATAGTTATGTGATCATCTGTGAAATTTACCTTTCAAAACACACTCTAAGTAAGTGGTTCCCGTGCAACGCACATGTCAAGAAAGAGAATAAAGAGGAGGCCCTTAAGTCAAAAATTAAATTCCTTAAATACCCTTCTCATCTAAGAAAATCTTTTATTTGATTAAAATATTCTTTTTGTTTATTTAAATATCACATCTATTAATTAAATCAAAGTAGACCTTACACATAAATTAAGCCTATTTTGAAGAGAAATGTTGTTCAGCGAAAAAGTGAATTGCCACCCTTTTGTGTTAGTTTTCTTTTTAAATTTAAATCTCCCAATGTAACTTTATCCTCATTCTATTGTTGCTCTGTGCAATATTGATAGAAAAGTTCCCTAAAAAAGTAAAATATATATTAATTTTGACTTTGCAAAAGATAATACGAACAATTACTGTCAAGAAGATATCTGAATCCTTAACACCAAATGTTCTTCCATCGCATAGGTACGTCGTCTAATCCACTATGCATTTACGTTTTTCATATTCTCTGACTTAAGGTATACTTATATTTATATGTTTACTTATATGAGCAAAAAATAACATATATTTATCAACCCTTAAACAAGTTAATTTTGATCCAATCATGCTACTTAAAAGTGTAGATCCTCAAATGGGATTATGAATGGAACAAGGATAATTTGTCGTGGATTTAACAACAATCATACATGCATAAATTACAGTGGGTCGATAAATGGCGAAGCTAGGAATTTTACTAAGAGATGTTAAAATATAATAAAGTAGACACACTTTAAAAATAAAGGGAGACAACTTATAGTATTTAACATGAAACAAATTTTTGACCTACCTAATTAGTGTAAGTTTTTGGCAAAAGAGTTCTTGGCTCCACCGCTGGGGTCAATCCGCAAACAAACATGTGTTCATTCCTAGAAATTGACTTTCTCCCTCTAAAAATGAAAGATATCCTTCTAAATTTGTTCAAAAATAATTTCCAATATGTTTACGTTTTGCAATGATGATAAATAAAGCACAGGGTCAAACGATCCCCAATGTTGAATTGTATCTAGTGCAAAATGTTTTCTTACATGGCCAACTATACGTTGCACTTCAAGTGGGATTTTAATATGTAAACAATACAACTTTGATTATGACAGAGCAATCAAAACAAATGAAGGAGGAACATACATTGGAATATCGTGTAGAAGGAAGTATTAGGTGAGATATAATTAATTACATGATTGTGCATCATGAAAGTAAAATAAGTAAAAATAATTACATTTTCTAACTAAACTTTGATCGTTCATATTTATAGCAGATAAGGGGGCATGAAATACATATGAGATGAGCTACAACAATGGTTAAAGAGCCTGACATAGCTAAGTTAAGAGATAATTGAGCATGCCATGACGTTGTTAGGATCTTATATAGGCCTTTATGGCCCTGACCTATAAATGGACCTTTATGAGCTTCTAAAATATCTTTTCGTCAATAACCAATACCCCAGTTGGTCCTATGCATGTGATGATATGCAATTATATTGAAATCGGCAAACAAATTAACATTCAACAGTCAGCATTGATCATTTCAAAAATCGCATATTATTTTCAGTTGTGTATAACTTTTAATTCAATTTTTTAAACTGAATAATATTGATATTACTTTAAAGAAAAGTGTACACTCTAATGTCCAGTGTTATACGATCATCTTGACTACATGAACTGACAATCATGTGCAATGCACGTACCGAAAGACTAGTTATTGAGAAAAAGGAACATTGTCTGTCAATAGTATGTCCATGAAAGTGAACCATGTAGGATATTTATCATCTCAAACATCATCTTATTACTAAAGTATTTACTCAAATCTGTGGACGAGACTATAGCAACAAAACTGCTTATCCTTCGTCTTCTTTTCACGTTAGAGGTCATAGATCACTCTAGAAAATTATGCTTCTGCCTAACTTTTTGCTCAGAGGGGATCTTGATTAGTTTGCAAGCTGTGTTAATCTCTGTATGAATTAATAAATAAACTTGAACGGTCTCAACAGGCCTGATTTGGAAAGTTCATTACCATTATTCAAATTTTGGTGTGGAACGCAATGAAATAGATCACCACTATTCTATTTTCATTTCACCTAGACAATGCGTTTATCAGGTGATAAATGTAGATAATATAGTCTTTACAGACAATTCATTAATCGGCTTAAGCGCAAGCTGTATCATCTAATTGTTTAGTTCGTCTTTATACAACAATCTCTCCCAGACTTTTGTTTTCTCGAAATATCTTAAGATTCGTATAACCGCATCTCCCTGTTACGAGTATTTATAGACCCCATGGATTGATTTACTACTTCCTGTTGATACCTAATTTTATCTCTCCTATCTTTAGATTATTTCCTTGAGCTTTTATTTCGTGTGGAAAGACAAAATGTTGTTTTACTTATTTTATTTTTATTATTATTATCATTTTAATATTTTTACCACTTATTATTATTGTAATTATCACATTCATTACTTTGTTTATCGTTTTAATGTTATCACATTTAATTATATGCAAAATCATTAATTTTTGAGTTAATACTTCAAAACCCCCTAAACTATCCATATTTTGTTAAATTTAATATTTAAATTATGGGGTTTTACTATTACCCCCTGAACTATAACATTTTTTTATCTAAAACGCCCTTGCAGTGCCAAGTGGCATGAAGAGTAGCCTCACTCTCTTTGTAATGTGTGGGAGCTAGAAAATAGGCCAAAAATAAAATCCATGTAGCATTTTACATTATTTTTTATTTGTTTTTTGTTTTTTTTTTCTTTTCTTTTTTCTTCTTTTCTTATTCATTTTTTCTTCTTCAGATCTCTACCTCTTTTGCGAATACCAGTAAATTAATTGAAACACATAACTTTAGTGATCAGCTCTTACTCCGTTTCTGTTTACCCTGGTGATGGATAAATTGAAGCAGCATGTCCAAGGTGAGGTGCCTTAGTGCATGTTATTTGTGGATGACATAATATTGATTGACGAGACTTGTGGTAGAGTTAATGCTAGGCTAGAGGTTTGGAGGCAGATCCTAGAGGCTAAAGGGTTCGGGTTGAGCAAGACCAAAACCGAGTACTTAGAGTGCAAGCTCAGCGACATAATGAATGAAGTTAGCATATAAGTGAGACTTGATGCACAGGTCATCCCCAAAAGAGGAAATTTCAAGTATCTGAGGTCGTTAATCCAAGGAAATAGGGAGATCAACAATGATGTTGCATATCGTATTGGTGCAGGGCAGATGAAATGGAGCCTCACTCCAGAGTCTTGTGTGATAAGAAGATATCACTAAAATGTTATTTGCGGATGACATAAATTGATTGATGAGACTTGTGGTGGTGGAGTTAATGCTAGGATAGAGGTTTGGAGGCAGATCCTAGAGGCTAAAGGGTTTGAGTTGAGCAGGACCAAAATCAAGTACTTAGAATGCAAGTTCAACGATGCAATAAATGATGTTGGCTTAGAAGTGAGGCTTTATAAACAGGTCATCCCCAAGAGAGGATGTATCAAGTATCTGGGCTCTTTAATCAAAGAAATGGGGAGATCGACAATATGTTTCACATCGTCTTGGTGCAAGGTGGATGAAATGGAGCCTCATTCCCAGAGTCTTATGTGATAAGAAGATACCACTAAAACTTAAAAGTAAGTTCTACAAAATGGTGGTTAGGCCGACTCTATTGTATGGGGCAGAGTATTGACCAATTAAGAACTTTCATATCAAAAGATGAAAGTTGCAAAAATGAGAATGTTAAGGGGATGTTTGGGCATACCAAGAGAGGTAAGATTAAAAATGAAGATATCTGGGACAAGGTGAGGGCGGCCTCTGTGGTAGACAAGATGAGGGAGACGAGGCTAAGATGGTTAGGACATGTGAAGAGGAGATGCGCGGATGTCCCGGTGAGGAGGTGTGAGAGATTGTCAAGGGTGGTCTAAAGAGGGGTATAGGTAGGCTGAAGAAGTACCAGAGAAAGGTGATTAGACAGGATATGACGAAATTTCAGCTTACTAGGGACATGACCTTAGATAGGAGGATAAGGAGGTCCAGAATTAGGGTAGAAGGTTACAAGGTAGTTGAGTGTTGTCTCGCTGTCTCATGGATAGGCTTGGTAGTAGATAGTATTACATATTCTCGTAGTTTCTTGTTCTTCAATTACTGCTACTACTTGTTTCTTATGCTTCGGTTATCGCATTATTCTACTTTGTATGGTATGTTATGCTTTCACTATTATTTGCTATGTCTTATTTTTTATGCCTTGTTTACCTCTATATTGTCTCTCTCAAACACCTTGTCCTATGTTACTTGAGCCAAGAGTCTTTTGGACACAACCTCTCTATCTCCATGAAGTAGGGGTAAGGTCATGTAGGCTCTCCTCCCCAGACCATACATGTAGGAATACACTAGTATGGTTTTGTTGTTGTTGTAACCTTAAATAATAGTAACAAAAATATAAAATAATCAGAAAAAAATTCTAGTTAAAAATCACGACTATATTTTATTATAACAGTAAACTAAACTTAAAAGAATAACTTTAAAATAATAGTAATACCAATAATTAACCCCAAAAAGAAAATCAAAAATTGTACATTAAAGCGTAAAACATAACTTTAAAATAACAGTAGCACCAATAATTAACCCTAAAAAAAAAATCAAAAATTGTACGTTAAAGCGTAAAACAATTTTTTTTTTCTTATTTGTTCTTTCTTGGCTTATCTAAATTAATTGATTTTGATTTTTTTTTCTTCTTCTTCTAAATTTCTTTATAACAGTAAATTTAATTGAAAACTCATATTTCTAAAATAACAGGAAATTAAAAAAAGTTTAACCAATAACATTAAACCTAATTGCAAATTAGAACAAAATTTACTCAATAATAATAAACTCAATTGAAAAGTTTGAATAATAAAATATACTTAAAATGAATGTTGTGCTTGTTATGGGTTATGACCTTTTAACTCAATTGAAAAGTTTGAATAATAAAATATACTTGAAATGAATGTTGTGCTTGTTATGGGTTATGACCTTTTAACTGAGTCTACCAGAAGAAAGAAAAAAAAAATAATAATAATTAATTCTAAAAATTGAATGTAAACTCACATAAATATTCTCTTTGACTTATTCTCTAGCTATCACACATGACAAAGAGAGTGAGATCACTCTCCGTGCCACTTCATTGCAGGAGGGTTTTAGATAGAAATTATCATAGTTCAGGGGGGTTTTAGATAGATAATATTATAGTTCAGGGGAGTAACAGCAACACCTCATAGTTTAAGTATTAAACTAATAAATGTGGATAGTTTAACATTGCTATTTATCTAAACATTGGTTTATTATGCATAGTGCTTATTTTATCTAGTTTAATTTCATTTCGCAATTGCCTATTTTGTTTAATTGTTTTTTGTGCCTATTTTATTCTAATTAATTTTGTGGTATGGAATTAGAAGCTCAAATAAATACGAACGGAATTTTTTGATTTTTATCAAAATATTTTCTAAAACACTAAAATTTTGATGTCTCTCTTCTTCATTGTTAGATTATCACAGTAAATGGTGAATCATACACTACACCATCTTCTTCCCTAGGGCAATAGATATTTTCTCAAAATCTTGACAAACGAAGACAAAAAAGAACCTATCTTCCCTTTCTAGCATCTATCTCAGACTCCCAACTCCCAAATAAAAGAAGCTCCTCATTTTCTCCGCTAACACCACCAACGGCCGATTGCGCTATCACCATAATCAGCCAATCACAAATTCTAACCGAAGTGTGCAGATGCCGTGGCACCCCTACCTCATAAGGTAGATCCGCCCTGCCTCTATTATCTCTATGTTAGTTGCTTCTTTTTTAATGGTTTGCGTATGCCTTCCTATGGTTTTCTTATGTTGGATTTTCGCTTCAACGATAAGTACTTCTATTATCCCTAGTTAAGAGTCGACACTTATTTGATTAGTTAGGGTTGCACCTCTAGTTTAAATTAATTTTATTTGAACACTTGGGATTCTGCATCTAGTTTGAAGTCCTTACTACTTAGTATTTTAATTTATTTACTTTTTAACCTAAACAATCTTACAAAGTCCAAATAGCTTGAGTTCAGAAGGAAATCACCTTTACAGGGTTCCGGAAGGGTACCTCACACCTTCTGTATGGTATATGACTTGGATAAAGTTTTGGAAGCTAAGAAGATGCAAGACAATGTTGTGAGCTTCAATGGGAGATTAATACAATGCTTATTGCGAAAGAATGAGCTTAAGAATTGTGGCAAAGAGTGGGCTAAATGCTACACGTATTTAATGATCCAAGTTCAAGACCAAGCCCAAAGGGAGAAAAATTGGGACCCGCATATGGGATTTGTGACAGAAACAAATGTGGTGCTATCTTAGTTTGGACAGTGGTGAAGGGTAACTGTATTTCTCTAAGGTAAGAATTAGATCAATGCTCTATAATGACGAATCAGAGTGTCTTGTGGATAGTGTAAAAGCAATAAAAAAGAAGAAAATGAGAGGGTATAACTATTGCTAGCAGGATTGAACCATGAACTCGCTGAACTTTGTTCTCAATTTCCTGGAAAGAAGAAACCACTGCCCACTTTGAGGTAAAGTTTTCTGAGACAAAGGCAAGAAGAAAATTAGAGGAATGTAAAACATGTTGCAATTCGGAATAAAAAGATAAAGACTCAGCTACCAAATACACACACCCGAGAGACCTGCAAACCTGCTAGAAGATCCAACCAAAACCGTCCAACTAACGAGAACAAAAAAGGAGCAGACAACCATAGGCAACCAAGCCTCTCAGACGATCAGCAAAGGTTTAGGGTAGCAAGCTTCTCCAAAAACGTGGAGCAACTGGAACTACTGCACAAGCTTCTCCAATCTCAACTTCATTAGTATCAGTGTTATTTGAAGAGATACACCATACCCGTGCCAAAACATCTTCTAGGGAAGGAACTATGAGTAACTTGCCATCTAAGTTGCGCAGACTCTTCATTTTTAATGTCGCACCGTGTCAGATTCTCCAAAAATACACTACTTTTGGAGAATCCGACACGCATCCATTGACATTTTTGAAGAGTCCGAGCAACATAGCTTGTCATATCTTGATTATTTTGTTGTAGTTGGAAAATATAGAAGACTCAGTATATATTTTGTGCATTATTCATATATGTAAAGATATGGCACCTGGACCTAACTCAACCCCAAAAGCTACCTCATGAGGGGAGAATTGTCCAAATCCATATAAGCAAACCGCAATCCATTACCCAACAAATGTGGGACTCTAACCCACTCTAACACCCTCCTTCACGCCCAGACCCAACTGAAGCACGGACCGGGAAACCAAATGAAAATAGACCTAGCTCTGATACCACGTAGAGATATGGCACCTGAATCTTACTCAACCCCACAAGCTAACTCATGAGGGGAGGATTTGTCAAGTCCATATAAGCAAACCGCCAATCTATTACCCAACCAATGTGAAACTCTAACCCACTCTAACAATATACAAAGCCTTAGCTTTAGTCCAAATGTTCTAGTAAGTTTTACAAGAGTGGAAGAAATTGAGTAACATAGGATTCAGAGAAATACATAAAAGACTACATAATTGTGCGCCAATTCTATTCCACATAGTTCTTTCAGGAGCAGCAATATCACTACCATTTTTAACTAGGTGACAATCAAACCCTTGAACTATAAACCATAACTTAATTGAAGCAGATCATGACATGTAATTACTATTACCCTCCAATTACATAGTAGTAATAATGGGAGAACATGAAATGGATGACAAAAAGAGGTTTGATAACACCTATAACAAAAGAACTAGCTTTGTCATATAGAGGTGTCCAAATAATTCTAACAGACAATTAAATAGTAAAAGGGCAGCCTAATGCACCAAAACTCCCGCTATGCGTAAGGTCTAGGGAAGGGTTGAATCACAAAGGTTTATTATACGCAGTCTTACCCTACATTTCTGCATGAAGCTATTCTACGGGTTCAAACGGCTTAAACCTGTAACCTCCTGGTCACATGGAAACAACTTTACTAGCTACCCTAAGGCTCCAAAATTATAGAACCCCAAAATCTAGACCAAAACCAATATAACTTGGTGAATGCCGGGAAAAATAAATCTCAAATTTTAGAAAGCGAATCCCAGCCAGAAAGTGTCAGATCATTGAATTACAAATGCCGGAGAGTGCCAGAAAATTGACTTCTGACAGGGTTTGCCAGAAAATGAGGTTTAGTATGTCTCAAATTAGTGATTTAGAGTTGTTCCAGTGAGGAATCGAGAAAGGGAATCACCTGGAGATGGCTCGTCGCATCAAGAAAGTCCATCAATGTTAGATCAATCAGAAGAGATACCAGAATTCTGCCTCCTGCATCTGCACATGGATTAAGCTCCAGCGAGGCAATCGATGCAACGATGCTGAAAGCGAAGCTGTTGATGATGGGTTGCTTGGTCTAAGGTAGTCGGAGCCCTGTGATTCTTTTGGATAAGAGGTGACACTCATAAATTACTCCTATGCCGCCAAATTAAACTGGGCAGATCGGAAGATTGTCTTTTCCAGCCGAAGGATTTGGGGGAACAGAATGAAAGGAAAAAGCGTATGAGAATTCTTCTATGAGTCTAATACCACATTGAACATTGGGAAAAGAATGAGAAGAAATGGAAAGCTTGATTATTCCCTCAAGCTTGGCTAGGATCATAACTAAACGTTGTATACATTTTTGGTTAGTATATAGTTACAGAATCAAGTCCTAATTACATATTCAAATCCAAATCATTCTGATTATGCAAATCATATAATATCTCAACATAAACAAAATTTAATAGGCAGGACTAGCAAATAGAAGAACTTAACAGCTAGAATTTGCAACTAAGACCAGAATTGCCGACAAAAAAATATACCATCCAAAAGTGTGATTTCAGTCTAACCTCTTTGGAAGAATTATGCAAAGTGTAACTGCAGAAGCATGCTGAGAAAAAATTGCAAAATTTATTCCACTTTCAATTTGTGATACTCCTAGTGGATGAGCCAGACCAAGGGAAACTTCGAATGAAGGGAAAGTGTCCAGCATTTGAGGAGCTTCTTCCTAAAATTATGAGCACAAATAAAGAAAAATCAAATATTTAAGTTTCCGATACGACAATAGTAATCTTTTTCGCTTTCAAGAACAAAGTCAGCCAAGAAAGGAAGCAAACAAAGAAAGCAAAACTGACCATCATTTGGATTACAAAATTAAGATAAGTTAGGATATATCATTTATATTGTATAAGAGCATAGGTGAGACAAGAATTTTTCTTTCGATGTTAGGCACAACGTATTATGCAATGGATAAGAGACCATAGTAACTTTACATGCAAGATGTTATTCTATCAAACTTTAACCACACAAATTATCCGATAAACTAGGGAAAGAAATACTAATTATACAATGAATCAGGGGAAAGACATACTTGGGGACATTGAGGAGAGGGACGAGGAAGAAGAAGAATCTGTTTGGCTGAGATCGCCAGATAGCCGCAGAACCCTAAGGGGAGGTGGTCACTAGTCTGGCCTCGGGTTCTAACTTCTAAGAAAGAAGAAGTTATAGGAAGGACAAAATGAGAGAACGACAAATGCTTCACCATTTTACTTGAGCAGCAAATTGGTCATGTCCTTGCATAGAGGAGATGACAACTCTCCAGAGCAATTGGCTCCATCATCAATTCCTAAATAACACTGTTGATGCTACTAGGAAAAGTGAATATCACAAAAAAGATAATTTTCATAATATGTCTAGGTAGAATTGTGATTTCAGTTAAGTACTAGGGAAATGCAGTAAGCTCACTCCTTCCGACAAGAGATTAAGTTCCATGTCTTATCATTTAGAATATGAAATGTTAAAGTAGGTGCTCATACCACTCATTGAAAAAAAACACTGGCATAGACCTTTGTGACCCTACTTAAACATTAAACATGTGGCATTTTTTGTGCACAGGGTTAGAAGGAAAGCTGTCGGAATCAGACCTCATCTCTAGCAAATTAAGTCCAGCAAGAGTGCAAGAAAATGGAAGGAAAGTTATGACAGTAATACCACATACGTTGATCTTCTCAAGGGAGTCCTCCTTTTGATATCAAGGAATAAGCGCTAACTTTCTTGTACTTCAATTTTCTAGGAATACATTTCTTATAACTTTCTTTGAAACCAAATCGAACTATAGCCGAAAATGGGCATTGCTTATAATCCCAACTTCAGAAGCTGACAGGATATTTTATGATCAGCAAGTAAAGAATTTGCAACAGCTTCATAGGCCCTTTAACAAACTTCAACTAATTCACAGTTCATCTCATAAACCTTACTAGTTAATACATCTGCTGTTGATTATCCAAATTTGAGAGCCAAAAGTACAGCAATCTCATTTCCACGTCTACACTGGGGGACCAAAATCAGCTCAAAGAAATCATGAACTTGATAGTCATATATTGGATAACCACCATTAGATTGTTCAACGTGATTCCTTAAAAATGGCATCTTTAATTACCAATAATGAGTTATGACAAGGTACAAGAGCTGCTTTCCTTTCAACGCTTCCCACTAGACATGCTATACTGATAGTAATAACTATCAATACAGAAGAAAATGAGCCATCATTTATTGATCTCAAAAAGAGGATACACGAATAAGCACACAAAATTACTATGATGAAGAATGAGACATTTTCTGTATGACGTAAAATATTTCCGTAAAATAAGTCATTATCTGTATGACGGAAAATAAGTCATTTTCTGGTGTTTGGCTGCTATAACATATTTTCCAAGGAAACCATTTTCCACCTAGGGCTGGGGGGAAATGACTTTTCCTACTCTTGTTCATTCACAACTACCTCAAACTCTATGTTCTAACCTACGCCTTTGACATTATTATCCATTCATAACACTCAAAACAATTCATAAAAACTATCCAATATATAACATTATTATCAATCTTTAATAAATGTTTTTTCGGGATATTTTCCACCACCCAACCAAGCACTAGAAAACTTTTTTCATGAAAATATGTCCTGGAAAGTATGTCATTTCTTTGGAAAAGGTTTTTAATTGTACCAAACATTCAGCAGTTGTCAAATTCTCCAAGAAATAATGCACAACCATACACATAGTAAAGAGGGAAATGGCAAGTACCTGGATGACAAGCTTCTCTTCAGCTCGACGAGCATAGACCTTGGCAACTCTAATCTTGAGACACTCCCCTGCCTAACATAAAGCCGGGAGACACAATGTCATTGACTTTCCAACAATCAACTTTCTAGAAATTTCCCAAGAAGTTCAAAATCTAGTGAAATTCAAAGACGTGACACCACACTATACTCACAATTGAACAGAACAAACGGGTATCGTACCTTACAGTTATTTTTCTGCCCCGAGAATTCTGCAAGAGGTCTTCTAGTCGAGTTCAATCTGTCACCAAAAGGGTAGAAGAAAAGTGAACGGAGATTATTGCTACAACTGGAATTCCTTTACAAAACAAACGATTACCTCAGGAAGGAAGGCGAACGAAATGGAGCAAAGAACAAGCTGTTGAAATTACTCGATGAAAACTGAAGGGCGGGAAGTATCGCCACCGCGGGCGATGCCATCATCTTAATTTAATGAAAATAGAACTAGAGCATGTAAGGGAGAACAACGTTTTTGCAAATAAATAAACTGTGAAATTAAGGAGAGTGCAAGTAAGAAGTAGGAAAGGGCGCTCCGATTCTTGTCGAAGGCTTTGCGTGATTTGTGAGTAACTTTTTGTTGGATTTTCGAGAGTGGCCAGAAAGAGGAGAAAGAGAGAGAGGTCATCACTCATCTTTTGTCTCCCTCTCCATAAATATCTCACGTGGGCCTGTGTCTCGGGAGAACGCGGCTACGTTTCCCCCATCTTCTTTCTGCTGTTGATTCTCTTATCATTCAATTATTTATTATTAGATATAGTAATAAGTGAAACTTATTACATACTATCAAGGGCATTTTTGTAATTCTCTATTTTAAGGGTATTTTTATAATTCTGTGTATTTCAACGGGGGCACTTTTCACAAACACACAGCGCAATTTCAACAAAGGCACTTTTCACAAACACAGTCTTCTTTTCTCTTAATCAGACTTTTTTTAGAGAGAGAAACAAACTCCAAACAACAATTTTGTATCTGCAAGAGAGAGGAACAGCGTCGCCGGGACAGGCCAGTTGAATTACAGGGAGAGGCCCGGGGAGGACCCAGGCCCCGATTGTCAGACAGGCCGCCCAGGCCCCCGCCTCCGTCACAGACACAGGGGGGTAGATTCAGCCGCAGGGGGCAGTCAGGGACTGGTAGAGGCTCGCAGATGGCAGATTCACTATCACAGAGGAGGGCAGAGCAGAGTAGGTATACCCTACCACTTTGCCCTATATGCAATCGACGCCATTCTGGAGCATGCAGATATGGCTCCACCGCATGTTATATTTGTGGCAAAGAAGGCCATTTGATGAAAGATTGCCCAGCCAGAGGTCGAGAGGACCGCGATAGACAGGATAGGACATCAGCAGGGTCACGAGCCATAACATCCTCGACTGGGCACAGGCCCTCAGTTTCAGCAAGCAGGGGTCGGGGCAGATCAGGGGCCTCCAGTACAGGTGCGGGTCCAAGCCGCACATATGCTTTACCAGGGAGACAAGATTCAGAAGCATCGCCTGATGTCGTGACAGGTATGCTAACTATCTGCTCCCACCCTACTTATGTGCTAATTGACTCAGGGTCTACTTTGTCCTATATTACTCCATTTGTGGCACGGAAGTTTAGTATTGTACCAGAATCATTACAGCAGCCCTTTCTAGTATCTACGCCCGTTGGCGACTCTATCACAGCTAGCCGAATCAACCGCAGGTGTACAGTAGAGATTGTTGACCGTCAGACCACAGTAGATCTGGTCGAGTTAGAAATGATAGACTTCGATGCCATAATGGGTATGGACTGGTTAGTGCCATGCTTTGCCAATGTTGAATGTTGGACCAAAATGGTCCGATTCCACTTCCCGGGGGAAGCAGTACGGGAGTGGAAGGGCAGCACCTTGACGCCAAAAGGTAGGTTTATTTCCTACCTTCAGGCGAGAAAGTTGATATCTAAGGGGTGTATTTACCATCTTGTCAGAGTTCAGGATGTCCAAGCAGAATCTCCGACACTCCAGTCTGTCCCAGTGGTAAATGAATTCCCAGATGTATTTCCTGATGAGTTACCTGGTATTCCCCCAGAAAGGGAAATAGACTTTGCTATTGACTTGCTACCAGGCACTCAGCCAATATCAATACCTCCTTATCGTATGGCTCCTGCAGAACTCAGAGAATTAAAGGAGCAGTTGAAAGACTTGTTAGATAAAGGTTTTATCAGGCCGAGTACTTCCCCATGGGGTGCGCCAGTCTTGTTTGTGAGAAAGAAAAATGGCTCGCTCCGAATGTGCATAGATTATCGGCAGCTAAACAAAGTTACAGTAAAGAACAAGTATCCGCTCCCCAGAATTGATGACTTATTTGATCAGTTGCAGGGAGCCAGATACTTTTCTAAGATTGACTTGCGGTCCGGGTACCACCAGGTCCGAGTACGTGAGAGGGATATTCCTAAGACAGCATTCAGGACCCGATATGGGCATTTTGAATTTCTGGTTATGTCCTTCGGGCCAACGAACGCCCCAGCAGTTTTTATGGACCTGATGAACAGTATTTTCAGACCTTTCCTGGACTTGTTCGTGATAGTATTCATTGATGACATTCTGGTGTATTTTCGCTCTGAAGCAGATCACCGGACTCATTTGCGGACAGTGCTTCAGATTCTCAGGGACCGCCAGTTGTATGCTAAGTTTTTGAAGTGTGAATTCTGGCTTAACTCAGTGGCCTTTTTAGGGCATATTGTCTCAGACACCGGTATACAGGTAGATAAGCAGAAGATAGAAGCAGTTAAGTCATGGCCTAGGCCTACCACCCCGACGGAAGTTCGTAGCTTTCTGGGGTTAGCAGGGTATTATCGGAGATTCGTTGAGGGATTCTCAACCATTGCAGCACCTTTAACTAAATTGACACAGAAAGCAGCAAAGTTTCAGTGGACGGAGGCATGCGAGCAGAGTTTCCAGGAACTGAAAGACAGATTGACCTCCGCCCCAGTATTAGCATTGCCGGAAGGCACAGAGGGTTATTCAGTCTATTGCGACGCGTCAGGTGTCGGATTGGGTTGTGTGTTAATGCAGCATGGTAGAGTGATTGCATATGCTTCCAGACAGCTGAGAAGACACGAAAAGAATTACCCTACCCATGACCTGGAATTGGCCGCAGTAATTCATGCCTTGAAGATGTGGAGGCATTATCTGTACGGCGTCCATGTTGACATTTATACAGATCATAAGAGCTTACAGTACATTTTCACCCAGAGGGAGTTGAATCTGCGACAACGCCGCTGGTTAGAGTTGTTGAAAGACTATGATGTGAATATTCTATACCACCCCGGAAAAGCTAATGTTCTAGCAGACGCCCTGAGCCGTAAGTCAATGGGGAGTTTGGCGTATTTGCGACCCGAGAAACAGAAATTAGCTAAAGAAATTCATCAGTTAGCTGGACTAGCCGTTCGGATAATGGAAACAGGAGATAATGGGGCCGTAATTCAGAATTCTGCAGTGTCATCGTTAGTTACAGAGGTAAAAGAACGGCAGTATGAGGATCCCGATTTAGTCCAGCTCAGCGATAGAGTTCAGAAAGGTAAGGAGCCAGATTTTCAGATAACCGAGGATGGTGTGCTACATTGTAAGGGCCGCCTTTGTGTCCCGAATATCGCAGGACTTCGTGGGCAGATCATGCATGAGGTACACTACGCTCGCTATTCCCTTCACCCAGGGGCGACGAAAATGTACCACGACATCAGAGACATCTACTGGTGGCCAGGTATGAAAACTGAGATAGCTGAATTTGTATCTAGGTGTGCTAATTGTCAGCAGGTGAAAGCAGAGCACCAGAAGCCGGGCGGTTTGACTCAGGAGATAATGATACCTATGTGGAAATGGGAAGTAATAAACATGGATTTTGTAATAGGGTTACCCCGTACTAGACGCAGAAATGATTCCATTTGGGTAATAGTTGACAGGCTGACAAAATCAGCTCATTTCCTGCCAGTAAGGGCTACCTTCTCAGCCGAGGACTATGTCGAATTATATATCAGAGAAATAGTTAGATTGCATGGAGTGCCGGTATCTATTATTTCAGATAGGGGAGCACAGTTTACAGCTAGATTCTGCCAGTCATTTCAGAAAGGTCTGGGGACGCAGATTAATTTGAGCACAGCATTCCATCCTCAGACAGACGGGCAGGCGGAACGTACAATTCAGACGCTCGAAGATATGCTACGAGCGTGTGTGTTAGATTTTGGGGGTAGCTGGGATGAACATCTCTCGTTAATTGAATTTGCTTATAATAACAGCTACCATTCAGCTATTCAAATGGCGCCTTTCGAGGCATTGTACGGGCGAAAATGTAGATCGCCGGTGGGCTGGTTTGAGATAGGAGAATCAGCATTTGTTGGCCCAGACATTGTTCGGCAGTCCGAGGAAAAGATAAAGCTTATCCGAGAGCGTTTACTGATTGGGTATATCTGAAAGTGTCCCCGATGAAAGGGGTAATGAGGTTTGGCAAAAAGGGCAAGCTTAGCCCAAGATTCATTGGGCCGTATCAGGTTCGGCGAAGAATAGGCCGTATGGCATACCAGTTGAACTTGCCTCCAGAGTTAGCGTCGGTTCACCCAGTATTCCATGTTTCTATGTTAAGGAAGTTCGTAGGGGACCCTTCTACAGTAGTTCCAGTTCAGGATGTCCAGATCACAGAAGAGTTAGCATATGAAGAGGTTCCCGTAGCCATTTTAGACAGACAGATTCACAGGCTGAGAACTAAAGATGTTGCATCTGTCAAGGTATTGTGGCGTAACAGAAATCGGGAGGAAATGACGTGGGAGGCTGAAGAAGATATGAAAACCAGATACCCTCACTTATTTCAGGCCTAGTCAGACGACAGGTATGTCCGTATCATTATTTACACAGTACTTTATGGTATGTATGTTGTAAATGATAAAGAAAGAAGTGGTATTTAGTTGTCCAGTGGATTGTAGAATATTGTGTGCAGTGCCTGTGTTGGACTTTTTCTGCGTTTCAGGTCTTTGTGATAGTCCATATTACAGGGGAAATTCTGTCAAAATTTTTCCAGAAACTAGAGTAAGCAGTCCTCTAGATAGCAGTATACATTCGAGGACGAATGTTCCTAAGGGGGGGAGAATGTTATACCCCGTAGAATTCTCGGCACTTAGATGACCTATTCGCACGTTGGTTAAGCATATTTGGAAGCCATACGTGCTAGGGAAAGGCCCGGGAAAAGATCGGACGTGAAACCCGTCGAACCATCGCGGGAGGAGCCGAGGCAGAGCCCCTCCGCGATGGCAGCGTGTCACGGAGGTGAGGCCTCCGCGATGGCTCCGTGACACGTTGCCCTTGTCCAGACCCAAGTATATAAAACCCCCACTTCGGTTGGAAATCATTTAATCCTTAAACATTTTCCAGAAAACAGAGCTGAACATTGAGAGAAAGGAAAGGGACGAAGAAATTAATTAATTTTCGTCCGATTACGCTGCCAAACGCTGCTCAAACTCAAATTAATCCCAGATACCCGAGTATTTAGCAGCAGAGAGCATTTCTACGGAATTAGTTTCGCGAAATACGGCTGACGAATCGGCGAGCCACCGAACTAAAGTAAGTAGAATTGCTCTAAATTAATGTCTATGTGTTCCTAGCGGAGAAGTGAATACTTCTCCCTTCTGGGCCGCTGA
This sequence comes from Datura wrightii, assembly GCA_035772735.1. Taxonomy (NCBI): domain Eukaryota; kingdom Viridiplantae; phylum Streptophyta; class Magnoliopsida; order Solanales; family Solanaceae; genus Datura; species Datura wrightii. Next base: position 128,360,131 of record JASDFA010000016.1, read on the forward strand.
AAAATAGCGAGTTTTCGACCGTCTTTCGATAAGCCTAAGTTTAGGCTATAAACTATATCGAAAGTAACGTTGCTCTTTACAATACAGCTGTATTTAGTATTAATTGGCGTATTTATGAATGCAGTTGGGAGAAAATAGTTGAAGTACCGGCCGAGCTTCGTTCGACGAACGAATAATTCAAAGAGAAGGTATGTAAAGTTAGTTTCCTTCGGCAAGTTAAGTAATATCAGTATAGTGTAATAAATTACGGACCAGTAGAATGTTCAGAAGTCGAGTATTGCGTTATTATGAATATTGGCACGATGTGAGAAACATGGGGTTGTAATGTATATGAAACCTATCAGTATGATACAGATTCTAACGCAAGTGTTAGAGATTGCCCAGTATACTCAGTATGTAATGTGATATGCCATGTCGAGATATGGTTGTATTCAGTTGAAGCCCCGTATAGTAATGCAATACCCGTAAAGCACTTCAGAAATAGAGTAGCAGACTAAAATGAAGTTCAGAAGGCATGTCAGAATTTGTAAATCATGTTACTATAGAAAGTCAGTATACAACATAGTCTAGCAGAAAGATTATATTCGTACATATATATATAGTACTTCCAGCCTTAGCATGTATTAAGTATGTACTTATTCCTATCACTAGTCCAGCATATAGTGTATACAGAAACTTAGTAAACAACAGAGTTTTCAATAGAAACATTATCTTATATAGCATTTGCCCAGTACAGCCCGGCAGGAGACTATATTCATATTTATATATCTTTACCTGCCTCAGCATGTATTAAATACGTACAGATTACTATCATTAGCCCAGCATGTAATATATATGATACTTTACCCCTATTAGCCTCAGTATGTGAGGTACACATACAGTATTATCAGTCGATACCGTTGTATTGTTTGGGGTTGGATTACCTAGCATCCATGACCGCCCAGGGTTAATAGCTGTATCGACTCGTCCGCCAGAGGATGAGGATACGTCACTCTACGGAGTGGCATGCCGTCCCGCCAGGGGACGAAGATGGGATGCCAGTTTTTCCCCATATTTGTGCCTTGATCGGCCCTTACACACCCCAGTCGAGCGGATACGCCCGGGTGCAGATTCAGGAGTCCTCCGGACTCAGATGCAGTTATAGTCAGGGGCTCAGCGAGCCCAAGTGCATACCCAGGGGACCGGCAGGATGCTTACAACCAGTATAGGAGATGGGATGACCGGGGTAGGGGTATAGATTCTGTGTTGATTGTACCCCCCGGCTTATGGGGGCCGGGTAAGGTTGTGTATGTCATGTTACGTTATGTATGTTATGTTATATTACAGTAGATACGAGCAGATTAGTAGTAGAATGATACGTCTCCAGGTATGATTCCTACTCCCTTCAGTATGATTAAGAACAGGTACGATCTACACCATCAGACAGTTAATCTACTCCTTCTTATTTCAGTTTTGACAGTTATGTTATTGATTTCAGATATCCCTTTCAGTTCTTACAGATTCAGTTATCTCCTACTATTCAGAATTTTTAGTTATATTGCTTGTATTCAGCTGTATTCAGTTTGCTTTACATACTCAGTACCAGCGGTACTGACGCCCAGTGGGGCGCTGCATTACTTGCCTGCAGGTACCCATAGACGCGCAGGCGATACCACGTGATCCCCATCAGCGGTCGAATATTCAGCTCCTGTCATCCGGAGACTGAATTTCTAGAGGTGTAGTTCAGTTCCTTTTGTTGTACAGTACGGGTAGGTCGGGGCCCTGTCCCGATAATTTCTATTATCCTTCCTAGAGGCTTGCAGTCTGTTTATATTCTCTGTGGTCAGATGAGCCGGTCGTGAGAGGCCGTACAGTTGTATAGTTGTTAGCATTCCTTCTGTCTATTATGATGGTCGTGTGGGGCCATAGCTATCAGTAGTGGTGACCTTGCCGGTCACGTAGCTTTTTAATATGTTACGATTGAATTGCAGATAACTAGACAGCATGGTGGCCTTGTCGGCCTGCATAGGTTCCCCTGAATTACTATGTTTCTGGTCAGCTGTTAGTACAGGTACAGAAGGCTATAGGCCAATGGGCCGGGGGCTGTATTTACAGCCGTTATATAGCCCTTTGTTTCCAGAAATGTGAGTTAGAGCCAGCCAGGCGCCAGATGCGCCCAGGCTTAGCAGTCTAGCAGGTCAGGTCCTAGTAGGGCACCAGGTGCCAGTCATACCCCCCAGGGCGAGGCGTGACAGTGAGGATATTCTTGAGAGAATTTTCGTACACTTGTTCTTGATTCAAGACACGAAAGCAACATTGAAATTTTATTCAATCTACTTGGTTTTTATTCTACAATAATTTGTAAGTTGCAATTATGATTTCTTCTATATTTGTGATTGCAATAACACAAACATGAGTAGCTAAACCCATAAACTAGGTTTGTGGGAACTAAGATGAATTAACAAACATAGGTAAAAATACTTAGTGATTCTTGAACGGGGTTCTATGCATGTATTGTTTTTCCCTTCGTTTTGATTGATTCTTGATGGTTGCAAACATTAGGACTTGCCTTATTCTTACTTACCGGATCAAGGGGGTAAAGAATGGGAAAAAGGGACTAACAACGAAGATTTGAGACTACCAACCCTCATCTAATAGCTTGAACTTGTCCAGGCATAGCTAATCCGATATTAAGGGTAAGGGTCAAATAAAGAACACCCATATACAGACCAAGTTGCGTGGTGAAAATCATCTAGATAGAGGACCAACCATTTAGGTGAACTTAACTCACCAATGTTGCATGTTAAACATCGGAATAGATCACTAGTGTATAAGGCTTGTGGTTATGAAATCTTGGGGAACACAATCCTAGTCTAGTCATAAATTGAATACAAATCAAAGTTGATACAAGCATTCATTAATTTTACTTTTGTTATTATTCCATAATTTCCCCCTTTTGGAAATAAGTCAATCAATAGTAATAGTTATTCGCATTAACCTAAGTTCTTACCGTATTCCCTGTGGGATAGACCTCAACCTTTGTTGGGTTCTATATTTGACAATCGACTGCTTATATCTCAATTGCCAAGTGTAATTTGGGCGGCATCAAATTATGGCGCCGTGTCGGGGAATACGGCTAAGGCTTTTGTTAACTGTGTTAACTTTACTATTAGTTCTTATTTCTTTGTTTCATTTTTTTGTTGTTTTGGTTGCTTAACAGGTCTTACGTTTGTGCATGCCCGACAATAGAAGTCAAAGATATCCCTTGATACCAATTGATCACGAACTTGAGCTAACGTTAAGAAACCTGAGGAGAATGGCCAACATACATGAGCAAGAAACTGTGGACCAAGCCACAACAAGGATGTTGGTCTAAGAGAAAGCTCAAGCTAGAGATCGTGAGTTCGCCAGAGTTGCTGAAGAGCAGTGTCTAGCTGCAGAAGCTGAACGAGCTAGACGACCTAGAGGTCCAGAACACCAAAGACATCGATATTTTGATGAGGAAGATGATGCGGATATAGATGAAGCTAGTGCCACTGGAGCGATAGTTCCTCCTCTTTTACTTGCTGAGGCAAAGTTTGATATTACAAGTGTAATGATTCAACTGCTGAATATGAAGGGAATATTTGTAGGTCATGTATCCAATAACGCCCACACTCACTTGACAAATTTCGTGGGTATATACAAGGCATACAAGTAGCCAGGAGTCAGCCAGGATGTGATCAGATTGAGGTTATTTCTGTTCGCTCTTGGGAGTGAGGCAACAATGTGGTTGGCTGAGCTGCCGAATGACTCCATCACTACTTGGGGAGAGCTCAAGAGAGCTTTTCTTGAGAGGTTGTTCCCACCATCCAAGGCATTGTAGCTAAAGGATGAAATATATAACTTCAGGTAGCTAAATTCTGAGGCACTCCATGAGACTTGGCTGCGGTTCAACAAAAAGCTCAAGAAGCTGCCAAACGACAATATTCCGGATGATACATTACTGGAGATCTTTTACTGGTACCTGAATGCTAACACAAAGTTGCTGATACTGTATCAGGAGGATCCTTTATGAGTCATACTTATGCGGAGGCTGTGGAGTTGCTGGATAGGATCACTAAAACCAATCGAGCTTGGCAAACTAGAGAGTCAGAGGTTCGGCTGGTTCTTATATGGTCTGTATGTCTACCGAACAACGGCGAAGAGATGAGGAGCATGACCAGGACATTGCAGAGATCAAGAATACCATGGGGTTGCTTGCCAAGCACTTAATGGTAATGGGAGCAGAAAAGGTGAACGCTATAGGTTCTCAAGGCAAGGCCCCGAGAAATAATGGGTGCGAGTCTGAGTCTGATGAAAATGTCAATTATTTGAATGATCAGAGTATGGGTTTCCGGACCAACACCCACAGGTCTAACCAAGACTCTTGGTGTCAAGGTCAAGGGAACCAAGATCGGAACTTCTACAAGGATAATAATTTCAACCGGGGCCAATACTGGGAAAACGGGGACTAGAAGAAGCGAGAGGAGTTCAAAAATGATAGGGGTGGTCTATATGTTCCTCCAAGAAATCGAGAGCTAGAGTCAAGCGGTTCAAGGGTCAAATATATGCTTTCCAAAGTGCTCAAGCAGATGGAGGCAACAGACAACCACTTTAAGGAGCTCCTCACTGATATTTCAGGCTTAAACCAAAAGGTGGAGTCACATGCTGTGGCAATCAGGCAATTGAGCAGCAGATGAGTCAGATGTATGTTGCAGTGAATCAAAGGCAGAAAGGCACACTTCCCAGCAATACTATTCAAAATTCAAAAAATAACGATCACTATATGGCAGTCACTACTAGGAGCGGGAAGGCCACAGTTGATCCACCGAGGCCAGTTGTGGTTAAAGAGTCAGAAAGGCCCAGGTTGATAAATGATGATGATGTAGCGGATGTTGACAACCCAACTTTGGTTGGGGACTCAGATGTGCAAACTGCTCCGAGTAGTGCAATGGAGCAAGGAGATGCCCATGGGAAGGAGAAGGAGCACATCAAAAACTCACAACAATTCCTAGACCTCCTCCTCCTTACCCCCAACGCTTGAAGAAGAAAGATGAAGATGGAAAATATCAAAAGTTTATCTCTACGCTCAAGCAGTTGTCGGTAAATATCCCATTGGTGGAGGCACTTGAGCAAATGCCCAGATATGCGAAATTTATGAATGATCTCGTCACCAGAAAAAGAATCGTAAGTTTGAAACCTGCTAATAATTTGCATCACTGCGGTGCCATCACTACCAAGGTCCTAGAACAGAATAAGGAAGACCCAGGTGCGTTTACTATACCTTGCACCATTGGGGAGGTTGAGTTTGCAAGGGAGCTTTGTGACTTGGGAGCTAGCATAAATCTGATGCCGCTAGCAGTCTTTAGAAAGTTAGGCTTGGGAGCCTGTGGGGATTTTGTTTGATGTGCTAATCAAAGTGGACAAGTTCATATTCCCAGCAGACTTTGTGATTCTGGAGCGCGATGTCGATTCAGAGGTCCCCATTATTTTTGGGCGACCATTCATTGCAACAGGTAGGGCCCTAGTTAATGTAGAAGCAGGTCAGCTGAAATTTGGGTTGAACAAAGAAGAGGTTGCCTTCAACATTAGCCAAACCATGAAACAATCCAAGGAATTCAACATTATTTCAGCTTTGGAGGATGGAGAAGAGTCACTTGACGAATTCTGAGTAGTCAAGTGCCTTGCGTCGTGCCGCGATGTTAAATCAGGCGCTGCATGGGAGGCAACCCATGGAGGTGTTTTTGGTGAAATTTGAGTAGCCAAAACACCCACGTCGTGCTGCGACGTTAAATCAAGCGCTTCTTGGCAGGCAACCGAAGTTGCAAATGTAATAAAAAGTTAGTGTTAACATTTGTTGATGGGTGCAGGTGAATAAGATGGAAAATCTGAAGTTGGAACCAAAAACTGGAACTTTAGTTCTCGTGCAGAAAAATCACAGAACGAGTCGTCGTTTGACTTGACAACGCGTTTAGCCAGTCGTGAAGAGAACTGCAAAAAACGGGGGAGAAACGGGTGACTTCACTAGTCGTTTCTCCAAGGAACGAATCGTTTAGTCCCCCGTCAGGTACACTAGATCGAAATTGGAACTTAAAGAAAATGGGTAATAATGGTTCACTCAACGAATCGTTGGGAAACCAAACGACTCGTTAACTGAGCTGAAACTACAACAGGCCAAGGACCACGACTCAGAAAACGACTCATTGGGAGACACCACAAGTCGTTACTTGAGTCGTCAGGTCCCTAGGTAAGTTGACTTAACTCAACCCATGACTGCAAATTGGGAAAAGTCTTTAAAAATTAAAATCAAAGAACCTAATTGCATTTAATACTCCCTGTTAAACTCACTTCAAATTTCCCTCTTCTCTTCTTCCCCTTCTTCATGCAAACCCATCAAAAACACCATTCAAATCACTTTCATCACTGCACACACATTCATTGAAGCACAAGCACAACTGCTATTGCACTCCATCTCTGATAAATTGCATTGTAAGTAATCTTACCCACACAAAATCTTTGAATGTTTTTTGCAATTCAATCAAGAAACTTCGAAGACCCATGAACGAGTTAGCTTGAATGATTCGTCGATTTAGATTGTGTTTATATGTTCCTTGTGATGTAGATAAACCCTAGAAAGAGTAAAACATTGATTTTCGATCATGTAGTCACCTGGGTAGATGTTTAATTTAAGTTGTGTGTTTGTGTAATTGAAAACTGGAAAGAAGAAGAAGATGAACAGGAACTCTTGAGCATGAGTCACATCATGAGTCGTTGGGTCACCAAACGACTCGTCATGTAGCTCATGATGAGTGGAATGAATAAACTGCTGAGGCAGTGTACTTGACGAGTGACCTAATGACTCGTTGCCTCTGGTAATGACTCATTGGGACAAATCGTCAAGTACACTGGACCTATTTGAAAAATGTCCAACCTGGGGTAACGAGTGACTTCACGAATTGTTGCCAGAGGCAACGACTCGTTTAGTCACCCGTCAGGACCACTGGAACCAGTTAAAATATTTTCTGTTTCATCTCCTCTTATGTACTAACCTTGTTTCCACAGGTACAATGGCTCCACGAGGTACACCAAAGAAGGGTTAAACCAAAAAGCATATACCTAAGCGCAGACAACCATCATACTGAAGGCTGCGAGATGATCCATCCTCCTCTAAAGAGTCGAGTGGCTCTGAAGAGGAATATGAGGTATCGAAGGAGCAGTTGGTACGAAGGACGACTAGGGCTAGGGTTCAACAAAGTTCAAATCCGACAGCCCTGATCGATACTCCCACTCCGCTAGCAAGGGATCCGCCCATCCGCACTAGTGAAAGCACTAGGGCTACTGCTGCACTTGTTCCGGAGGCTCCCACAGCTGGGCACAATATAGAAAAAGTTTATGTGTCGCATGCCCAGCGAGGGGACTCGGACAATGAGCTGACTGAGACATCGGGCACATCAAATGAGCAACCGAGAAATGTGAGGACATGGTGTGTCCATGGCATGCGGGCCATATACAACCGAGATATTGCTCCAAATGACAAAGGCAATATGAAGGGGAGCATTTATGAGGAGCAGAGGTTGATCACCACCTGGTTGAAAGATCTCCTAGAACTACAGACAGTGTTTGAAAAGTACAAGTTCGGGTGGTTGACAAAGCCTTCAGGCAGCTATAGCCCATGCCTGGTTCGCGAGTTCTATGCAGCATATGTAGCCACATTGCAACGGTTGGCATAGGAGGCCAGGATTGGAAAAAGTGGCCTGCCTTAAATCAAGTAATGGTGCGTGAGACTTCAGTTGATATTTCTGAGGAGACAATTTCCAGGATGTTGTATGAGCCAGATTATCAAGCTTTGATGAACACGACAGAGTTTGATCACAGGTTATCTGAGTTTCAGAAAGTCAAAACAAAGAAGTTGAATAGCATGGAGCGGATACAGTAGTACACTTGGCTTTCCCGCATCATTGCCACAAAGGGGCCGTCAGTTGAGTGGCTGCATGGTACTGAGTCACAGATAAAGAAGGGCACTTTGAACTTTCATGCTAAATTTTGGTGGTCACTAGTGAGGCACAGGCTGGTACCAGCAAGTAATGACAATATACTCTCACCCCACAGAGCAGCACTGGTAGCCAGTATAATGGAGGGGTACGCAATCAATTTCCCGCGGTTCATCATTGAGGAGATTCGGGAGAGGGCTGTAAATGATGGTACGATGATTCCCTTCCCTTGTTTGATTGATAGACTTTGTCGAGAGTCTCAAGTGCCAGAATTTCCATCAATTGATCTGAGAGTGGTAGTCCAGAAGATTACCAATATCGGGCTGATTAGAGATGATACAAACACGGTATCGAGGGCGAGGACTCAGGCATCTGCATCCGCTGGAGTGAGCGTAATAGTAGAGGCATTTGGCAGCGGGATGCAATGGAGTTGACGACCGACATCATGAGTCGTCACCTGAAGGAACGAATCGTTGGCAGGCCACTGGAGCTATCCGTAAAGTGCACTGGATTTTCTGAGGAAGTAGATCACAAGGGACCTAACGACTCATGCTAAGGCACGACGAGTGGTTAGGTGACCCGTTGCCAAGCCTGGGTATGTTGCTGAGGACGACTGATTTAAGCAGGGAACGACCCGTCAGAAGGCTTAACGACCCGTCACCTAGTCCGTTGCCATTGCTGACCTGGTTTCCAAATTTATTTAGGAAAAGGATTTCTTGGCATTATAAATATCCAGTTTTAGGTTTATTTTCAGAGACATTTCTGACGGATTTTAGGACGATTCTGAGACGATTTTTGGGAGGATTTTAGCCAAGTTTGAGAGAGAATCTTGAACGTTGTTGTGAGGATATTCTTGAGAGAATTTTCGTACACTTGTTCTTGATTCAAGACACGAAAGCAACATTGAAGTTTTATTCAATCTACTTGGTTTTTATTCTACAATAATTTGTAAGTTGCAATTATTATTTCTTCTATATTTTGTGATTGCAATAACATAAACATGAGTAGTTAAACCCATAAACTAGGTTTGTGGGAACCAAGATGAATTAACACACATAGGTAAAAATACTTAGTGATTCTTGAATGGGGTTTTATGCATGTATTGTTTTTCCCTTTGTTTTGATTGATTCTTGACGATTGCAAATATTAAGACTTGCCTTATTCTTACTTACCAGATCAAGGGGGTAAAAAATGGGAAAAAGGGACTAACAACGAATATTTGAGACTACCAACCCTCATCTAATAGCTTGAACTTGTCCAGGGATAGCTAATCCGATATTAAGGGCAAGGGTCAAATAAAGAACACCCGTATACAGACCAAGTTGCGTGGTGAAAATCATCTAGATAGAGGACCAACCATTTAGGTGAACTTAACTTACCAATGTTGCATGTTAAACACCGGAATAGATCACTAGTGTATAAGCCTTGTGGTTATGAAATCTTGGGGAACACAATCCTAGTCTAGTCGTAAATTGAATGCAAACTAATGTTGATACAAGCATTCATTAATTTTACTTTTGTTATTATTCCATATTTTCCCCCTTTGGAAATAAGTCAATCAATAGTAATAGTTATTCGCATTAACCTAAGTTCTTACCATATTCCCTGTGGGATCGACCTCAACCTTCGTTGGGTTCTATATTTGACAATTGACTGCGTATATCTCAATTGCGAGGTGTAATTTGGGCGAAATCAATAGTGCCAAGGAGGGTTGAGCTAGCAATTCCATATGTACCATACCCAATCCCGAGCCTACGTTACAATCTTAGAAAGTCCTATAGTGATCCTAACTACTTGTCCGAAAATCAAGGTATTGAAAGTAAAGGAAAGCCTATGGTATTGTATGCACGTAGTTCGATTTTTTTGTGAGAGTGAGTGAATCTTACCTAGTCCCAATAGGAATTTATTGACATAATATATACAGGTGAGTATGGGACTTCTTTGAGGTGAGAACATTTGGTCAACAAAATCGTCTGCAAATTATCTTGATTCAAGAAACGAAAGCAACATTGGAGTTTAATTCAATCTACGTGGTTTTCATTCTATGATAATTTGTAAGTTTCAATTATGATTTCTTCAATATTTTGTGATTGCGATAATACAAGTATAAATAGGTAAACATATAAACTAGGTTTGTGGGAACCAAGATGAATTAACACACATAGGTAAAAACACTTAGTGATGCTTGAACAGAGTTTTACGCATGTATTGTTTTTCCCTTCGTTTTGATTCATTCTTGACGGTTGCAAACGTTAGGACTTTCCTTATTCTTACTTACCGGACCAAGGAGGTAAAAAATGGGAAAAGGGATTAACAACGGAGATTTGAGGCTATCAACCCTCATCTAATAGCTTGAACTTGTCCGGGGATAGCTAATCCGATATTAAGGGTAAGGGTCAACTAAAGTACACCCGTATATGGACCAAGTTGCGTGGTGAAAATCATCTAGATTGGGGACAAACCATTTAGGTGAACTAACTTACCAATATTGCATGTTTAACACCGGAATAGATCACTAGTGTATAAGCCTTGTGGTTATGAAATCTTGGGGAACACAATCCTAGTCAAATCATTAATTGAATAGAAACCAAATTAGATTTCAACATTCATTAATTTTACTTTGTTTATTATTCTATATTTTCCCCCTTTGGAAATAAGTAAATCAATAGTAATAGTTATTCGCATTAACTTAAGTTCTTACCATATTCCGAGTGGGATCAACCTCAACCTTTGTTGGGTTTTATATTTGACAATCGACCTCTTATATCTCAATTGCGAGGTGTAATTTAGGCGACATCAGTTTGTCCTTAGCCCAAATGGCCCTTTTCATGTGTGATCACGCCCTTCATGGTTCCTATTCTTGGTAAAGTACGAACACCCTCCCGACTAGGGTTACAAGTCAGTTTTCATGTGTGCTCATATAGGGTATGTCGGTTAAGAGAATCTCCCACTATTCCTCATAATTTATGCATGTTATGATTATGTATGTTAGCTCAAGTCATGTTAAGTAAACCTCTTCTATTATGATTATGATTATGTTATGTTACGAACGTTTTGAAAACCTTGAGCCATATTATTATGATTTATGATACGAGCATGACGTCCTATTCTTATGATAATATATGAATTTCATATATGTTTTAGATGTCCGTTTTACTTACCTTGCATATGTTCGGTCTGCGTTATATGGGTATATAACTACACGCAAGTGCACGTGGTCGAACAAGTAGTAAAGTGGCTTAAGTAAGCCAAGTATCGATCCCACAGGGACTGGGATGAAGTGCAATCTGCTCAAGTGTACTATATTTTAATTCCAAAAAATGCAGACAATAGTGTAACCAAGAGTTTGATATTTTTATTTATAATTTTTATGCTAAATCTAAAACAACTATCTAATGTGAGTCTGAACTATGAATGAGAGCATGCTGAGGTTAAACGAACATGTAATGAAATTAATTATCGACATAATTTGGTTAGTCTTTTCCTCCGGTTGCTAGTCAAGAACTATTGCCAAGAGATTAAAACTCTCGTATTCAACCCCACTTAAGAATCATGAACCATCCACCTACATTTCTGTGATTAAATGCAACTCATGTTCTAGCCATACAAACCCGGTTCCTAAATTGACTAATACGACTTTCAGGTATATTTCTATCCTGAAAGTAAATCAATTCTCAATTTTCCCAAACTAAGAAAAGATCATATCCTATTAATTCACAACTTTCCAATTTTTTGCTCTCTCGAGTGAAACCGGACTTTTTAGATTTACATTAACGTAGGCCACACATTAATGCAGTAAGAACAAGAATTAATAGAACAACCATGGAAGAAAAGATGAAAAACCAATATGATCAACAATCACATTTCACTACAATTGTTCATAACCTCAGCAAGAAGAGGAATTAGCCACTCATTTGTGGATTAAACATCGTTAAATGAGTGTTAAACATACAAGCAATTGAATACAAGGAGAAGGAAAGAGAGAAAAACCCTGATAATTTCGTCCCCTCAACTGCCTGTAACCCACGTTCTTGCTCCACCAAGTCAGAATATCTCAAATAAAACCTAAGTGTGCTATTTATAGTAGTGGGACTTTTTCCCGGAATAACAAGCAACGTGTCACGGAGTGCATCGCGGAGCACTGCCTCCGTGACACGCCATTGACGCGAAAGCTCTCTGGAAATCACCCTTAATTGACCTCGGCAGCACCCTGCCGCGTTGGCAGCGTGTCACGCTGCTTGGGCAGCGCGTTGATACCTCATTGTCGCACAGCCAACCTGCCGTGGCACGTTGCCAATGTGCAGGTGGGCTGTTGTGATCAGCCTGCCTGCCGTGGCACGTTGCCGACGCGCAGGTGGGCTGTTTTGTGCCTCCTCTTTGCCGACGTTCGCGGGTTAATTCCGTTTCCAAGCCTCTACTTCACCAACTCATGGATTAGTTACTCAAAAGTCATCAAAACCTACAAAAAAAAGGCTAATCATGTTGGTTAGCACTTATTCTCGCATTCATATAAAATTACATGAAAATGTATACAATTACTTTGATAAACAAGACTAATTTAAGTCACAAAGCGTGTCTCAGGCATGCTATTTTTTCCCGTGATCACAACCCCACACTTAAAGCCTTGTTCGTCCTCGAACAACCTTTTACATATCATGCATATGGAGATTCCCACATAACTAATTTAGCAAGATAATTCAAGTTACGACTATAATGATTACGTAAGATAACAAGCTACAAATAGAGCATGCATGATTTGATCATTGAAATGAAGTACAACTATGTTAAGACTTCTTAACCTCTAGAATCGACTCTCAATCTTAGCAAACTCATACAAATCAACTGATCAAGAAATTCAACATGAATTATATTCTTCATTAAACATGTGCCCTCACAACAAGAGAGTTACCCATTTTCACACGCAAATTTTTAAATCACAACATGTATGGGTAAATGAATAGAATTACGCTCACTCTCGCAAAGAATTCACATGCATCATGTAATGACCCATAAGCTTGCCCTTAGTGTTTTACTCCACTAATTTAAGGATGTTTGAACGTAAGATCAAGTATGACTTAATGGGTTGTAATGTAAGCTAAGGGATCGGTAGGTACTATTCTGGCCAGTAATAGTGACTATCTTCCCCCAAGCGCTTTTAATAACTTCAACCTTCATTAAGGATATCTCTTCCCTTACTTCACCCTCATTCTTTTCAATCCTGAATTTTCTCTTCTTGTTCCCATTTCTTTAAGCACACTCAGCTTAGTAGTAAGGAGTACTTAAGAAATTTTTTTTTCATTCATTTATTTTCTTACTCCCTACTAATAATCAACCATTTTTACACAAGTGCACCTTTGTCCTTTTCTCAACTTTCACAACTTCTACTCTTCCTTCTTTTTCACGCTTCTCACTCCCTCGTTCTTTGGAATTTTTTCACTTAAGCGCTTAGGAGTTTTGGATCAAATTCAAGGCTAATGAAAGAAAAAGGATTAAGCTTATATTGTAGCTATCAAAGAATAGGCTCAAGGCTCAATGGGGCTAACTAGGATTAAATATTCAAGGTAGGTAAAGTGAGGGATAACATTTATGCTCATTCAAAGAAATGCCTAAATCATCTCCTACAATTCACATCCTTCATTTCGTTTTATATACACACCAGACAAGTTCTAGACATTCCACAATAGCACGGAATATTCGAAAAACTTACACTCACAGCACATGCTCAATTCAAGACACATTCCGCAGACTCTTAACTCAGCTAATCACAAGAATTCAAAATTAAGCTTCAATCATATCAAGTCAAATTCAAGAGCCTAGGTGTCTCAAACATAGGTATACCACTTGCATGCTTCAACACTAAACATACTTGCATCTTACAATCATTTATAGCACATAACAAGAATATCAAGCCATCAATTAGCTACGAGTTCAAAAACCAACCTACTGACTAATTTTCCTCAAGACGGTCGTCATCCATCCATCGTTGGAACCAGTCTCTAACTATGACTAAAAACATTATATACAGACAAAGAAAAGAAAAAGAAAATTTTTATTTTTCGGTTCAAAGACCCCCCGTCGGAAAATAACCCAAAAGAAAAACCAACGGGTGATGAAGTCATGCTTAATGCACAAAAAATTTTCAAATTTTTCAAATTTCTCACAAGCATTACATTCACCAAAAATCGTTAAGCACAACAATTTTTTTTTTGAAATTTCCCTTGAAATTTCCCTCACCCCACACTTGAATCCTGCTATGTCCTCATAGCATCAAATTAAAATTTAAAAAGGGTGAGAAATACTCCCTGAGGCCTTTAGGCCTAGCTAATAGCATGCCTTCCTTCAACTTTGCACAAGTGGGTGTTCAACCCCACACTTTTTCTCTTCCATGCTTGTTAGCTTCCTCCTCCACGGGTACTAAGACTTCCCCTCCATCTGTGCTTAACTTTCCACCAAAACAACACACGATGAAAAATAAATAAAATCAACTTAAATGCAAGAAATTAAAATGGTACCCATGGTACCCTTGGGTTGCCTCCCAAGCAGCGCCTAATTTTACATCGCGGCACGACGTATCCAGTTTCACCGCTTTTTCCTCCACCTTGAGGATATGAATCTCACCCCTAATTTCTTTTCTAATTTCCTCTTATGTTCTAGGGGTGGTGGTGAAAAAGTGTAAGGACCAAGTAGTAGATGTTGCCTTTTGCACTTATTGGCCCTTAAGTAAGCGAAGTCATTTTGTCTCTCTGAGTCGGCATATTTCAAAATATATGGGGCTTGGTCCTCCTATAGACATTTCTCTATAAACTTGGAAGACTCTATTTCTATGTTGTCAACCAAACTTAATGTTGAAAAATGCGTCGAGTGTGGTCCGATACACCTCAACTCTGAAGCTGCATTATCCTTGACCTCCTTACATGTATACACCTTCTCAGCATCGACATCTATCTCTCCATTACTGTCAACTGGCGAATACTCTATCTCTTCTTCCATGAATGGATTTTCCATGAGTGTGAGCCCATCACGGGGACACTAAGAGATTCTAATTGTTGGGCTTCATCCAAAAATTCACCCTTGTCTTCCTCTTGTAGTTCCTCTTAAATATCAGCTAAAACTGTTACTTGCAATTTATCAGCAGCTTCAGCCTCAACAATCATCTCCGTGAATTTGACGCTCATCCCTTCTAGAGCCTCTGCATTCTCTTTTTGCTGAATTCTCAATACTGCCATCGCCTCCTTCATTGCTTCTGATTGCTCCAAGAGTTGTTTCAACATGTCTTCTATTTGAACTTGGCGTCCCAAGTCCTCATTTTCAGCATGCCTATATTTAGCAAAAACAACAGAAGGATCATAGTAGGGGCTTGGGGGAGGGTAATATGCATTCGGACAGCCATCCCAATGGCCATCTTGACCACCACATATATTGCACGTGTTACAGTGTTGCCACGAGTGGTGTCCTCCACAATTCAGACAATATTCGCTAAAATATGAGTATCCACCATTTAAACCATTTGTATTCCACGATGTCATGTCAATAAGGGTATTCAAAGAAAGAAAAAAAATAAAATGAAAAAGAATTAAAACAAACACTAAGACCAAATTGTCAGCACTAAGAAAAAAAATATAGTAAATTTACACTTAAGAAAAATTCACCAATTGCCAGTACCCGGCAACGGCGCCAAAAACTTGTTTGGTCTGCGTTATATGGGTGTATAACTATACGCAAGTGCACGTGGTCGAACAAGTAGTAAAGTGGCTTAAGTAAGCCAAGTATCGATCCCACAGGGATTGGGATGAAGTGCAATCTGCTCAAGTGTACTATATTTTAATTCCAAAAAATGCAGACAACAGTGTAACCAAGAGTTTGATATTTTTATTTATAATTTTTATGATAAATCTAAAACAACTATCTAATGTGAGTCTGAACTATGAATGAGAGCATGCTGAGGTTAAACGAACATGTAATGAAATTAATTATTGACATAATTTGGTTAGTCTTTTCCTCCGGTTGCTAGTCAAGAACTATTGCCAAGAGATTAAAACTCTCGTATTCAACCCCACTTAAGAATCATGAACCATCCACCTACATTTCTGTGATTAAATGCAACTCATGTTCTAGCCATACAAACCCGGTTCCTAAATTGACTAATATGACTTTCAGGTATATTTCTATCCTGAAAGTAAACAATTCTCAATTTTCCCAAACTAAGAAAAGATCATATCCTATTAATTCACAACTTTCCATTTCTTGCTCTCTCGAGTGAAACCGGACTTTTTAGATTTACATTAACGTAGGCCACACATTAATGCAGTAAGAACAAGAATTAATAGAACAACCATGGAAGAAAAGATGAAAAACCAATATGATCAACAATCACATTTCACTACAATTGTTCATAACCTCAGCAAGAAGAGGAATTAGCCACTCATTTGTGGATTAAACATCGTTAAATGAGTGTTAAACATACAAGCAATTGAATACAAGGAGAAGGAAAGAGAGAAAAACCCTGATAATTTCATCCCTTCAACTGCCTGTAACCCATATTCTTTCTCCACCAAGTCAGAATATCTCAAATAAAACCTAAGTGTGCTATTTATAGTAGTGGGACTTTTTCCCGGAATAACAAGCAACGTGTCACGGAGTGCATCGCGGAGCACTGCCTCCGTGACACGCCATTGACGCGAAAGCTCTCTGGAAATCACCCTTAATTGACCTCGGCAGCACCCTGCCGCGTTGGCAGCGTGTCACGCTGCTTGGGCAGCGCGTTGATACCTCATTGTCGCACAGCCAACCTGCCGTGGCACGTTGCCAACGTGCAGGTGGGCTGTTGTGATCAGCCTGCCTGCTGTGGCACGTTGCCGACGCGCAGGTGGGCTATTTTGTGCCTCCTCTTTGCCGATGTTCGCGGGTTAATTCCGTTTCCAAGCCTCTACTTCACCAACTCATGGATTAGTTACTCAAAAGTCATCAAAACCTACAAAACAAAGGCTAATCATGTTGGTTAGCACTTATCCTCGCATTCATATAAAATTACATGAAAATGTATACAATTACTTAGATAAACAAGACTATTTTAAGTCACAAAGCGTATCTCGGGCATGCTATTTTTGCCCGTGATCAGCATACTCAGTACATTTCACATACTGACCGCATACTTTCTATGATGTATCATTTCATGATACAGGTCCCAATTCTCAGGCTCATCTTCACTCTTAGCTAGTTTCATCCTTGCTCTCAGCGCACTTGGTGAGTCCTCATATTCCGAGGGCTACATATTCACATTCTATGCATTTCTTTCAATTTCTGGATATTGGATTAGTTGGGAAGTTGTCCCATTAATCCGCCTTGCATGTTTAGAGGCTTATCAGACTATAAGTTGTTTTTCGCCGTACTGTATAAGTCTAGCATTGTTTTTTCCTTATGCTATGTCATGATTACGTTCTTTATGTTAAGTCTTCCGCTCATGTGATTGAATTAGATGTATGCTCATGCCATGGGTCGACTTGGGGTCTCTCAGGGCTCCTTTTCCCGTGTCTACGATCCGGGGGTACGTTTGGGTCGTGACAAACTTGGTATCAGAGCCGTAGCTTTATGGGTCCTAGGGAGTCTGAAAGTCACGTTAAGTAGAGTCTTTTTCATGGTTGTGAAGTACGCAACACTTATGACGAAGAGGCTACTAAATGTTTAGGAAATGTTCCCTTCTTTCATGATCTATGTCGTGCGATGAACATCCTTTACTCCTCTAATTTGTACTATTCGTTTTTGCAGAATCATGCTTCCACGTCGAGTAAACGCCAGGAGAAACGGAAATGGTAATAATTATGAGGTTTCCCATGATGGTGAGCATAAACCAGCTCCACCTGTTCATGAGGAGCACGTACCGGAGCCAACTGCCCATGCTGAGTTTAGGGCGGTGATTCAGATGCTAGCACAGGCCATGATTGCCTATCTCTAGAATCAGACGTGTTATACCCCATAGAATTCTCGGCACCTAGACGACCTATTCGCACGTTGGTTAAGCATATTTGAAGGCCATACGTGCTGGAGAAAGGCCCGGAAAAAGATCGGATGAGAAACCTGTCGAACCATCGCGGAAGGAGCCGAGGCAGAGCCCCTCCGCGATGGCAGCGTGTCATGGAGGAGAGGCCTCCGCGTTGGCTCCGTGACACGTTGGCCTTGTCCAGGCCCAAGTATATAAAGCCCCACTTCGGTTTTAAATGATAAAAACATTTATAAACTTCCAGAAAACAGAGCAAGCCAGCAGAGAAAGAAAAGGAACGAAGGAGATAATATAATTTTCGTTCGATTACGCTGCTAAACGTTGTCCAAACTCAAATTAACCTCAGATACTGAGGTATTTAGCAGCAGAGAGCATTCCTACGGATTCAGTTTCGTGAAATACGGCCGACGAATCGTCGAGCCACCGAGCTAAGGTAAGTGGAATTGCTCTAAATTAGTGTCTATGTGTTCCTAGCTGTGAAGTGAATATTTCTCCCTTCTGGACCGCTGAAAAATAGCGAGTTTTCGACCGTCTTTCGATAAGCCTAAGTTTAGGCTCGAAAGTGACGTTGCCTTTTAAAGTAAAGCTGTATTTAGTATTAATTGACATAATTATGAATGCAGTTGGGAGAAAATAGCTGAAGTGCCGGCCGAGTCTCGTCCGACAGACGAATAATTCAAGGATAAGGTATGTAAAGCTAGTTTCCTCGGCAAGTTAAGTAATCTCGGTACAATACAGTAATTCAAAGGCCAGTAAAATGTTCAGAAGTCATGTGTTACGTTTATTACGAATGTTGGTACGATATTAGGAGTATCGAGCTATAACCTGCATGGAACTTACTAGTACGACATAGATTTTCACACAAATGTTAGAAACTACACAGCATGCTCAGTATGTGATATAATGCGAAATGTTAGGGTATCATTATATTCAGTTAAAGCCCAGTAAAGCAATGTAATATCTGTAAGACATCTCAGAAATAGAACGACAAGTCCAAGTGAAGCTAGAAAGCATATTAGAACTAGTAAATCATGTTACTATAGAAACTCAGTATACAACATGGGTTTCAGCAAAAATACTATATCCTGTTCAGTATTAGCCCCAGAACAGTCTGGCAGGAGACTATATTCATATATATATATTTACCAGCCTCAGCACGTATTAAATACGTACAGATTACTATCACTAGTTCAGCATGTAATATATACGACACTTTACCCCTATTAGCCTCAGCATGTGAGATATGCAGATAGTATTACTAGTTGAGACCGTTGTATTGTTTGGGGCTGGACTACCTAGCATCCATGACCGCCTCAGGGTTGATAGCTGTATCGACTTGTCCACCAGAGGACGAGGATATGTCACTCTATAGAGTGGCATGCCATCCCACAGGGGACGAAGATGGGATGCCAGTTTTCCCCATATTATGCCTTGGTCGGCTTTTACACACTCCTGTCGAGCGGATACGCCCAGGTGTTGATTCAGGAGTCCTTCGAACTCAGGTAAAGTTGTAGTCAGGGGCTCAACGAGCCCAAGTGCATACCCAGGGGACCGGCGGGATGCTTGTAGCTGTTATAGGAGATGGGATGACCGGGGTAGGGGTGTAGATTCTGTGCTGGTTGTACCTCCCTGCTTATGGGGGCCGGGTAAGGTTTGTGTATGCTATATTATGTTTTGTTATGTTAAGTCATGTCACGTTTGATACGAGTAGATCAGCAGTTGAGTGATACGTCTCCAGGTACGATCCCTATTTCCTTTCCATATAAATGAGAGAAGATATGACTTACATTATCAAACAGTTAATATAATTCTTCTTACTTCAGTTTCATCAGTTACATTGCTGTTTTCAGATTTTGCTTTCAGTTATTGCTTTACATACTCAGTACCAGTGGTACTGACGCCCGGTGGGGCGCTGCATTACTTGCCTGCAGGTACTCATAGACGAGTAGGCGATACTACGTGATTCCTGTCAGCGATCGAGTATTCAGCTCCTGTTATCCGGAGACTGAATTCCAGAGGTGTATTTCAGTTTCTTTTGTTGTATAGTACGGGTAGGTCGGGGCCCTGTCCCGATCATTTCTATTGCTATTCCTAGAGGCTTGCAGTCTGTATATATCTCCCTGTGGTCAGATGAGCCGGTCGTGTGAGGCCGTGCAGTTATATAGCTGTTAGTACTCTTTCTTTCTTTTATGTTGGCCGTGTGGGGCCATAGTTTGCCAGTAGTGGTGACCTTGCCGGTCACGTAGCTTTCTAGTACTTCATGATTGAGTTATAG
Organism: Datura wrightii; assembly: GCA_035772735.1. NCBI lineage: Eukaryota > Viridiplantae > Streptophyta > Magnoliopsida > Solanales > Solanaceae > Datura > Datura wrightii. The sequence goes on from JASDFA010000016.1 coordinate 128,380,394, forward strand.
ATAACTAGACAGCATGGTGGCCTTGTCGGCCCGCATAGGTTTCCCTGAATTGATATGTTTCTGGTCAGCTGTTAGTACAGGTACAGGAGGCTATAGGCCAATGGGCCGGGGGCTGTGTTTACAGCCGTTATATAGCCCTTTGTTTCCAGAAATATGAGTTAGAGCCAGCCAGGCACCAGATGTGCCCAGGCTTAGCAGTCCAGCAGTTCAGGTCCCAGTAGGGCACCAGGTGCCAGTCATACCCCCCAAGGCGGGGTGTGACAAGACGGTGGTGGACTTCCCTTAGAATGGGAATGCAGCGGCAGCTAAGGTGGGAGATTTCTTAAGGATGAGCCCTCCAGAGTTCACGGGGCAAAGGTGGACGAGGATCCACATGATTTTATAGAGGAGATTTTGAAAATCACCCAGGTCATGGGGGTGAACAATGGGGAATGTGTTGACTTGACCTCCTATCAGCTAAAGGGGGTAGCACATATATAGTTTAAGCAATGGAGAGATGCCAGGGTGGCAGGTGCAGGCCCGAAAGGGTGGGATGAATTTCACACTGTATTCATAGATCGGTTCTTCCCTCGGGAGATGAGGGAGCTCAAGGCGATGGAGTTTGTTAATATGAAGCAAGGTAGCATGTCTGTCCAAGAGTATGCATTGGAGTTCACCCGGTTATCTAAATATGCTCCAGAGTTGGTGGCGGATCAGCGGGGTCAGGTGAGCCGCTTTGTGCATGGAGTAGCAGAATACTTGGACAAAGATTGCCGGATCGCCATGCTTCATCGGGACATTGAATTTCTCTACTTGTTTGCATGCGCAATAGATGGAGTCAGTCTATAGGAGGCAGAGACTGGCTAAGAGGGCCAGAACCGACAGCTACGGGGTTTCTCAAGCCAAGTGAGGGGGTGGACCACGCCAGCAGTCCCAGCACAGGTCCATTACTCTAGCTCCATCATCGGCCAGCACGCCATCTAGGTTCAGGGGAGACCAGAGGAGCAGGGCTACAGGCTCGAGGGATTATGGTAGCATGTAGGTGGAGTGCACTTTCTCAGCTTGTGCGAGATGCGGTAAAAATCATCTCGGGAGGTGCCTGGTCAATGCAAATGCTTGTTTCGGGTGTGGAAAACTCGGACACAAGATCAGAGATTGCCCTGTAGCTAGTTCTACCACTCCAGCAGCACGGCCCCTACAACAGGGTGCTTCCACTAGTTCAGCAGGCGGTCAACGCTAAAGCAGGTTTTATGCCCTAGTGCCTCGCCAGCAGCAGGAGGCTTCGCCAGATGTGGTCACGAGTATGTTGCAAGTCTTCCGTATTGATGCTTATGCTTTGTTAGATCCAGGAGTTACTTTGTCTTTTGTAACCCCTTACATTGCTAGTAGTTTTGGAGTTAGTCCCGAAATTTTGTCAAAACCGTTCTCCATTTCTACTCCAGTCGGTGAATCAGTTGTAGCTAGGCGGGTATGTAGAGGTTGCCCCATTACAGTGTTGCATAAGGTTACCTGCGCGGACCTAGTAAAGTTGGCCATGACGGACTTTGATATCTTCTTGGGTATGGATTGGTTGTTTTCATGCTATGCTTCGATTAACTATAGGACCCGTGCAGTAGAATTCCGATTTCTGGGTAAGTTGGTTTTGGAATGGAAGGGTAATTTCGCTGTACTAACCGGTCAGTTTATTTCATACCTTAAGGCCAGGAAAATGATCTCTAAGGGTTGCATGTACCACCTAGTTTGGGTTAAGGATGTAGAGTCTGAGACCCCGACTATTCAGTTAGTTCCAGTGGTGTGTGAGTATTCGGAGGTATTCCCCGATGATTTTCCAGGTGTCCCTCCCGAGCAGGAGATTGATTTCGGTATAGACCTTCTCCCCGACACACAACCTATATCTATTCCTCCTTACAAGATGGCTTCAACCGAGCTAAAGGAGCTAAAAGAACAGTTGAAGGACTTGTTGGATAAGGGTTTCATTAGATCGAGCAAGTATCCATGGGGTGCACCGTTTCTCTTTGTTCGAAAGAAGGATGGGTCCCTTCAAATGTGTATTGACTATCGACAGCTGAATAAGGTCACTGTAAAGAACAGGTAACCCTTGCCCATGATCGATGATTTATTTGACCAGATCTAGGGTGCCAGGTGTTTCTCGAAGATATATCTCAGGTTCGGGTATCACCAACTCAGAGTTCGGGAGAGTGATATCCCAAAGACAACCTTCAAAACCCGGTATGACATTATGAGTTTGTAGTTATGTCATTTGGACTAACCAATGCTCCTGCAGCTTTTATGGACCTGATGAATAGTGTGTTCAAGCAGTATCTGGACATGTTTGTAATTGTGTTCATCAATGATATCCTTATATACTCCTAGAGCAAGGAGGAGCATTCTACTCACTTGCGTATAGTACTTCAGGTCCTTAAGGATCGTCAGTTTTATGCAAAGTTCAGCAAATGTGAGTTTTGGCTGGACTTGGTGGCATTTATAGACCATGTGGTTTCAGGTAAGGGCATTAAGGTAGATTCCCAGAAAATTGAAGCAGTGAAGAATTGGCCAGACCAGTGAATCCTTCAGAAATTCAGAGTTTCTTGGGCCTAGCAGGTTGCTACTGGAGATTTGTTGAGGGTTTCTCATCTATTGCGGCACCTTTGACCAAGTTGACTTAGAAAAAGGTAAAGTTCCAATGGTCGGAGGCTTGTGAGAGAAGCTTCCAGGAATTGAAGACCCGACTCACTTCAGCACCAGTGTTGACTTTACCCGAGGGTACGAATGGATTTGTTGTAATTGTGATGCTTCGAGAGTCGAACTGGGATGTGTGTTGATGTAGCATGGGAAATTAATAGCATATGCCTCTCGACCGCTGAAAGTTCATGAAAAGAATTACCCGACCCACGATCTCGAGTTGGCCGTAGTGGTGTTTGCATTATAGATATGACGACATTACTTGTATGGGGTCCACGTAGATGTATTCACGGATCACAAGATCTTGCAATATGTTTCACGCATAAGGATCTCAATCTTCTGTAAAGGAGGTGGTTGTAGTTATTAAAGGACTACGATATGAGTGTTCTTTACCACCCGGGCAAGGCTAATATCGTGGCGAATGCACTTAGTAGGGTATCTATGGATAGTATGTCCTACATGGAGGAGGGAAAGAAGGAATTGGTGAAGGATGTCCACTGGCTCACAAGATTAGGAGTTAGATTGGTCGACTCGACCGATGGCAGTGTCGTCGTGCAGAGAATCGTCCTTTGTGGTTGATGTCAAATCTAAGCAAGATGAAGATCCGATTTTGAGGAAGCTGAAGGAAGCAGTGCGGAGTCAAAAGGTGGAGGTTTTCTACCAAAGGGGAGATTGTGTGCTACGATACCAGGGTCGACTATGTATTTCAGACGTCGATAATTTGAGGGTTCTGATATTGCATGAAGCACATGGTACCAGATATTCTATCCATCCAGGATCCACAAAGATATACCAGGACTTGCGGGAAATCTATTGGTAGGATGGTATGAAGAAGGATATCGCAGAGTTTGTAGCCAAATGTCCTAACTGTCAGCAAGTGAAGGTCGAGCCTTAAAGACCTGGAGGCATATTTCAGGATATTAGCATTCCCACTTGGAAGTGGGAAGAGATTAATATGGACTTCATTACAGGACTACCTCGTACTCGATGACACTATGATTCCATTTAGGAGGTGGTAGACAGGTTAACTAAGGCTGCCCATTTTCTACCGTACAATACCACAGATTCAGCAGATGACTATGCCAAACTGTATATTCAGGAGTTGGTTCGACTTCATGGAGTGCCCTTGTCTATTATATTAGACCGAGGTACTCAGTTTACCTCTCAGTTCTGGCAGTCTTTTCAGAAGGGATTTTGGGACTCAAGTCAAGCTTAGCATGACTTTCATCTGCGAACGGATGTCCAGGCAGAACGAACAATCCGGACTCTTGAGGAAATGTTGAGGGCATGTGTTATGGATTTTAAAGGTAGTTGGGATGATCATTTTCCCTTAGCCGAGTTTTCTTATAATAACAGTTATCACTCTAGTATCCAAATGGCACCGTTCGAGGCCCTCTATGGGCGAAGGTGTAGATCCCCCATAGGATGGTTTGAGGTTGGTGAGGCAGCTATGATGGGGCCAGATTTGGTTTAAGAGGCGATGGTGTAGATTCAGTTGATAAGGGACCAGTTGAAAACTGCTTAGAGTCGTTAGAAGTCATATGCCGATGAGAGGAAAAGAGACTTGGAGTTTGATGTGGACGACTGGGTATTTCTTAAGGTATCTCCCATGAAGGGAGTCATGCGGTTTGGGTAAAAGGGGAAAATCAGTCCCCGCTATGTTGGCCCCTACCGTGTTGTGAGGAGAGTTGGTAAGGTGGCGTATGAGTTGGACTTTCCCTCGGAGTTATCTTCCTTTCACCCTGTGTTTCATGTGTCACTTTTGAAAAAGTTCTTAGGTGATCCAGTGTTCGTGCCCGCAAGTGTACGGGTCGTGCAAGTAATATAGTGGCTCTTTTTAAGAACCAGAATGTCGAACCCACAGGGACTGGACCAATTCAGCTAACTATCAAGTTCAAGTGTGATATTAACTTTCGCAAGTGTTGATTTTAGAGGTTTTTGAAAAGGTTTAATTAAGTCTAAATATGGTCAACAAAATATTCTGAATTCACTCTAGGAGCAACATAGAGTTAAAACCAGATAATCATGTGATACTACGATTTGCAATGGTTTAAGTATGAACCTATCGATTGTCGTCTCACATAATAAGAATTGCATGTTCATGGTCTTTCGAGCCTCTAAACACGACAAACTAGCCTCACTGCATCATTGTGAGCGAGGATGCTAATTCTAGTTCGTGGGCATTCAATTATGTTGTGGTTTACGTGGAAATGGTTAGGGACTTTCGTGCACCTAATCATTTAACTCAACTTAGACTCACAACTACTTCTTCGAGTGGTGATGTGATAAACCTAAGTTGGTCTCTAAATACCCCCGTTTTATCAACCAAGCAAGGCATTAGGTATATTTCTATCCTAACACAAAATTATATCGTGAGATACAAACATGCTCCTTACATTCTCATGTTCTAGCCTAGATAAATACTATCTCAAGCATATGCCTAAGCTAACGTGTATGTTTTCATGGTGATCAATCATGAAAACAACCAACAATCTGGAATGCAAGACAAAAACAACAATCAATAACTTAATTCCAAAACAAACTGCAATATCACAATCATATCTTGTGGCTTCAACCCTAGAGGAAGGGTTCTAGCCACTCATGTTCGTATAATTACACAAAAACATGTTTAGAGTAATATACTTATAAGAATAGATGAAAAGAAACCAAGAAAATATGAACCCAATAGGAGTTCTTCATGTCTCCTTCGCGCCTCCTTCGGTTTTTTCGGAAAATCCCGTGTTACCTGATTTTAGAAGCTAAGGATTCAATTTATACTATGCTGAAAAAATGCAAAATTTGGCCTGTGGTGGAACAACAACGTGTCATGGAGCTGAATGCCCTAATTGACCTCCGTGACACGGAGGTAACGCGTACCCTCACTGAAATGTGCCAAAAAATGCAATTTTTGGCCAAGTGTTGTCGCGTTGGCAGCGTGCCACGGCCCCTATCGCGCAGGGTGTCAATTATTGCATGTTTTCTTTTTGACTTTCACGTTTTGCTCTTGATTCCATTCCTCCACTTCACCAAATCATGAATTAGTTCCTCAAATGCATTATTAACCTTCAAAAATAAGGACTAATCATGTTGGTTAGTATATATTCACATTTACATAAAATCACATGAGAATGCATATAAATAATTAGATAAACAAGACTAAATTGAGTTATAAAGTAGCACTTGGTCATGCAATTATGCCCAAGATCATCCAGCTGTACTAGTCCCGATGGAAAGCATTGGTGTAAAGGATAGCCTCAGCTATAAAGAAATTACGGTGAAAATCTTAGATCGTCAAGTCCGTAAGCTAAGGAACAAAGAAGTAGCTTCAGTTACAGTATTATGGAGAAACCAGCATGTTGAAGAAGCTATGTGGGAATTCGAAGCGGATATGATGGCTAGATACCTACACCTGTTCTCTACTAGCTCAGTTTCAGTTTGAGGTATCAGTTTTTGCCCTAGACCTCTAATCAGTTTTCATGTTCCGTTCATGCGTACAAGTTTGTTTTAGGATATGCATATGTATGTGGTGTCTGAATTTAGTTCAGTTATGTAGTTCTTTTTAGAGGTAGTCAATCCGTCAGTTTTCAACTTAGATGATCAGTATTTATATATGGTGATTGCTTGTTCTGAGTTTTCTGCGTGATTCTAACATTCGAGGATAATGTTCCCAAAGGGGAGATATTGTTATACCCCGAGAACCCAAGGATCAGACCCAGGAGTCAAAACAGAGAAAAACTGGAATTTTGCATCAGGTTGCAGGACGACTCTTGAGGTGGGTCGTGAGGAGCGACCACGAGTCATGATGTGACTCATGTTCAGCAGGCTGGGAAAGCTCAGGTTGAGGAGGCCACAGGCCTGACCGCGAGTCGTGTTAAGACCTCATGACTCGTGAGGTCACCCGTGGTCTGCATTGGAGGGTTGGTCAAGGTTTTAGGGAAGTAGGGGTCACGGGTGGTGACCAGGAGTCATGGTCAGCCACCACGATTCGTGGGGTCCCCCTGAGTGTTTTAGACAGTGGACTTGATGGGTCCTAGCCACGAGTCGTGCCCTTTGGCAATGACTCGTGGGGTCCCTCGTTAGGGGCCCTGGCAGTGTTTTTCCTGCATTTTAATAAGGGCATTTTCATAATTTCTAAGTTCCTAAAGCCTAAACTACGTCGTTTTAAGCTCTAAATGGGGTCTTTTAAGGGGGATTAGTCTATGGTAAGCCTCATTCATGTATGCAAGAGTATAAAGATGAGTCTAGAAGATGATTCAAGGTGTTCTTCCCCAATTTCTCTAAATTTCATCTTGGGCTTTCAAGGGAGATTAAGAATCAGTGTTTCCAGGTATGTAAGGTCATCAATGGGTGGTTCCTTCCACACCCATGCTCCTACTCTATGATTTTACTTATAAATTATCAAAAGCTCATGGGGTTTTGTAATTGATTCGTATAAAATTTAATGATTTAATTATGGGTTTTGTGATTTTGAAATCTTATCATAATCTACTGATTTTGATCATCTTTTGGAATTTAAATTGATTTTAATATTGTTGATTTTGAATTTCTAAACAATTAAGCTTGATTATGCATGCCCCATGATGAATCGATTTATGATCCATTAATCCATTTGTGTTTTGATAAGCCTAGCATGAATAATGAATTTAATTATGAATTTATTATGTTATCTACTATGAACTTATTAATTTCAAGCTACATGCATGATCTACAAGTATGTATGAATTTTATCAATCATAAATTATATTTTTGGCCGACCCACGGGCCTCAAGTCATGGCTAGTTCACGTATGTGCAAACATGTTTACGATTATCATGATTTAACTAGCCCATAAACTCATGTATGTATTATTATGAGCATTATATATGTTTTGGGAGTAGAATCGAACACCGAGTAGGTTCAAGGCTCAGGTTAAGCCTTGGATGTCATGAACTACGTGCCACCGTAGGTATGTTGGGACCCTTTCATGTTTGTCCCTGGCCCAAATGGCCCTTTTCATGTGTTATCACGCCCTTCATGGTTCCTACCCTTGGTAAGGTATGAACACTCTCCCAACTAGGGTTACAAGTCGGGCTTCATGTGTGCTCATATGGGATATGTCGGTTAAGAGAATCTCCCACTATTCCTCATGATTTATGCATGTTATGATTATGTATGTTGGCTCAAGTCATGTTAAGTAAACCTCTTCTATTATGATTATGATTATGTTATGTTACGAATGTTTTGAAAACCTTGAGCCATATGATATGTTATTATGATTTACGATACGTGCATGACGTCCTACTCTTATGATAATTTATGAATTTCATATATGTTTTAAATGTCCGTTTTACTTACCTTGCATACTCAGTATATTCCACATACTGACTGCATACTTTCTGTGCTGTATCATTTCATGATACATGTCCCAGTTCTCAGGCTCATCCTCACCCGTATCTAGTTTCAGCCTTGCTCTCAGCGCACTTGGTGAGTGTTATGTTCCCGAGGGCTACATGTTCACATTCTATGCATTTCTTTCAGTTTCTGGATATTGGATTAGTTGGGGAGTTGTCCTATCAATCCGCCTTTCATGTTTAGAGGCTTATCAGACTATAAGTTGTTTTCCACCGTATTGTATAAGTCTAGTATTATTTTTCCCTTATGCTATGTCATGATTACGTTCTTTATGTTAAGTCTTCCGCTCATGTGATTGAATTAGATGTATGCTCATGCCATGGTTCGACTTGGGGTCTCTCGGGGCTCCTTGTCCCGCGTCTATGATCTGGGGGTATGTTTGGGTTGTGACAATTGGCATATCATAACTATTAAGGATTAAATTCCCCTGCTAGCATACCCAAGGTTTGACTTGTCTCACAAACTTACCATCTCCCCCTTAGCTTTAAGCCATCATTCTATAGCTCCTGAATATTTCTTAAGGTTGGGGTTAAATCACTAACTCTTAGCTTCTCCTTCACCTCTAACATTAACTGCAAACCTCCTACTCACAGCTATTCACACCATACATCGACAATCTCTTCTCAACACATTTTACAAGGGCTCCTTATTCAATACCAGGGTTCTAGAGCTAGCAACATGCAAAGAGTAACACAAGAAATTCATAACATACCTGTGACTACTTTTAGCGACTTGCCCTTATCCTGATGGGCTGCTAAGGAGTAGGAGCGGTTTTGACGCTGTCTGACACCTGCGCTAGATGATGCCCCCACTGAAATGAGTGGTTCACAGGAGCTACTAAATAGGTGGTTTAGGCTCTACTCTCGCCTTTCTTAGTTGCTGCGCAATCTTGGTGCTTATGACCTAACTTGCTGCACCAGAAACAAGCATCTAAGCCGACCATGCATTCTCCCAAATGGTGTTTCCCACAACTCATTCAAAGTGGATAAGTAATCTCTCGTACCCTGGGTCTGTACGTTACTCTAGTATTTGAAGGTGCTGGGGCTGATGATCTCTATTTGGGGCATGAGCAGTGTCCACCACTTGGCCTCTAAGGGGAAACCTCTGAATCTCCTGTCCTAGCCCTCTTGGCCTCTCTCTTTTTTCCTTCACCTATTCCGCTTCTATTTGTTGAGTGAATATCACCAAACATGGAAAGTATATGTCCTTGTGAAACATGGTGGTCCTGCATTCTTTGATCAAGGAGTCTAGCACCCTATTCACGAACTTACTCACTCGAGCCCTCTGGTCGACTACTATTTCTGGTGCATACTTGGACAACCGGGTAAACTCCAATGCGTACTTCTTGATAGTCATGTCATTTTGTCTTAAGTGGATAAACTCTTTCGCCTTTGCCTCCCTCAACTCCCTATGGAAAAACCTATCCATGAACGTAGTCATAAACTCATCCCAACTTACGGGGGCTGCTCCAACTCCCCGACTATCTCTCTACTGACAAAACTATATATGAGTGACTCCTTTTAGCTGGTAGGAGGCTAAGTTTGCACTCTTAGTTCCCGTCACCCCTATGATTTGGGGATCTTCTAGATCTCCTCCAAGAACTCATATGGGTCCTCATCCACTCTTGACCTTAAGAACTCGAATGGGTTCATCTGGAAAAAATCCCTTACCCTCACCGCCGCTACGTTCCCATTCTAAGGAACACGAGCCATCGCCTGCTGAGTAATCTGAGCAGTGATGGCCTGTGCCAACATATGAAGGGTTTCTCGAAACTCGGCATGAGTAAGATGGTCATCCATTGGGTTCGTTGGGGCTGGTGGAGCTTGCTGGCACCCATTCCCATTTCTTCTTCCATTCGCTTGTCTGAGAGACATTATCTACGAGCATGTAAAGCACGATTCAGTAGAGGAACTGTTAGAGTTTCATACTCTAAACACGATAAGAATCTTGAAGAAAAGGGAACATTCCTAAAACGTTTCATAGTCTCTTCTTCATAAGTGTGGCACGCTTCACACCCATGAACAAGACTCAACTTAACGCGACTTTCAAACCCCCTAAGACACTCTAAAGCTTTGCTCTGATACCAAGTTTTTCAAGACCCGAACATAGGCCCCGATCGAGACACTAGACAAGGAACCCCTAGAGGCTCTAAGTTAACCCATGGAATGATCATAGCATAACATAAGCTAAACAATAACTAAAAAAATCATAACTGAGCGGAAGCTAACTGGTACATAAAATATAATCTAATAAAACTCTGATACATCAACTGAATCTGTTTACACAAGTCTGAAAGCCTCTACTACACTGATGAGTTGCTGTGACAAGCCCCCAGCTAACTCCTAAAGTTTGAAACTGAAGCATAAATGAAAATAGAAAACATAGATAGCTTCCTCGGGAGGTGAGGACTCACCACAAGCAACTAAGATGGGAAGGGAGCGTATCTAATCACGCGGCTTGGTCGTGAAATCTGAATCTATATCATGAAACAATATAGCACCTAAAGTATGTGGTCAGTACTTGGAATGTACTGAGTATGCGGGAAGCGTAAATAAACTAAACATGCAAGCATTCAAGAGGGAAGTAACTGAATGCATCACTGAATGTAAATCTGAGTTGAAATGCAATGACCTTGTCTAAGATAAACACATGTATTGACATGAAGCCTTTATTCGAAAACATTTACTGAAGTATAATCAAATTGATGCATAGGGGTCATGTGCTAAACATATACTAAGAAATGAAGCTGTAATTGCTTATCATACACTTTATGTTATACCCCGGGAACCCAAGGATCAGGTCGGGAAGTAAATCAGGAGAAAAATAGGAAAATGTTGTAGTAGTTGTAGAACGGGTCACTTAACAACTCGTGAAGAGGCCAAACGAGTCGTCAAGTGACTCGTGGGGAAAGGCCTGCGATGATGAGGGAGTCGGGGTCCCCACGGGCGATGTAACGACTCATGGTCAGACACCATGAGTCATCACGTCAGTCGTGGGGTGGTCCTAGAGTAAGATAGTAAGGCTTATCCAGTGTACTTAATGGATGGTACCTAACGAGTCATTGTTCGGTGCGTTTGGTAGGTGTAAAACCGACACGCAAGTGCACGTGGTCAAACAAGTAATAAAGTGGCTAAGTAAGCCAACTATCGATCGAAAGGAGACTCAGGATAAGTAAAATTGCCTAAGTACACTATATTCTTATCTTACTTCTAATTATGCTAACAACAACGTAACCAACAGTTAAATAAGTTTTTGTTTATAAATTATATATACTAAAACTATTAACAATTATTTACTGTGAATTGAAACTATGGATATGAGCATGCCAAGGTTAAGAACAAGCAATGAACTTGATTGTAATCATAATTTGGTTATTCTTCTCTTCATGTTGCTAGCCAAGAACATTAGCCTAGAAATTAAAACTCTCGTATTTAATTTCACTTTAGAATCATAAACCATTCGTCTACATTTCTGTAATCAAATGCAATTTATGACCTAGCACTACAATTCCGGTTCCTAAATTGACTAATACGGCTTTCAAGTATATTTCTATCAGGAAAGCACATCAAAACCCAAATTTCCCAAATCAAGTTAAGAACAATACCCTATTAATTCACAACTTTCCAATTTCGTGCTCTCTCGAGTGAAATTGGACTTTTTAGATGTACATTAGTATCGGCCACACACTAATGCAGTAAGAACAAGAATTAATAGAACAACATGGAAGAAGAAGAAGAAAACCATATAATTAACAATCAAAATTCATCACCATTATTCAAAACCTCAGCAAGGAAGAGAATTAGCCACTCATTTGTGGATTAATCATCCTAAAACGAGTGTAAATCATACATACAATTGATTGAAAGAAGAAAGAAAGAGAAGAAATCCCTTAGCTTTTTCGTCCCTCATCTGCTTCTAACCCACGTCCTTGCTCCACCAACTCTGAACTATTTAAAATAAACCTAAGTGTGCTATTTATACTAGTGGGAATTTTTCCCGGAATAACAAGCAACGTGTCACGGAGGCCAACGCGGAGCACTGCCTCCGTGACACGGCGTGGACGCGGACCCTTACTGGAATTCCAGGGTCCGGGAATATAGCCTCAACGTGGTACGGAGGCCAACGCGGAGGCTTATCTCCGTGCCACGGAGCTGTCGCGAGGCCTTATTGGAATTTGCCATTTAAATCACCCTCGAGGCAGTGTGCCTCCGCCATGGTAGCGTGGCACGGCTCCATCGCGGAGCCCCTTTACTTTGCGCATTCCAAGGTCTTTTCCATGCTCGCATCCAAGTCCAACTCCGATATAATTCCAACATGCATTCTAGCTCCTAAAAATCATATTTTCCTGCAAAACAAATGCTAATCATGTTGGTTAGTATAAATTCACATTTTATTACCAATTACATGAGAATATATACACATTGCATAACAAACAAGGCAAAAATGATACGTTTGAGTATCACTTGGGCATATAAATCTGCCCAAGATCACTTGCCCTACACTTAAATCCTTGTTCGTCCTTGAACAACACATACACAACTCATGTAAATTACATCCCAACCTTTGTCACTATGGTGCGACAATTTATGCTACGGTCATCCCGATTATTCAATTTTTGCAAATCATCAAGAAAACATGCATGGTCTTAACAATGCAATGACCTTTAATACATCAAGACTTCCTAGACTTTAAGAATCGACTCTCGATATCAGCAAACTCATGCAAATCAGCTAATCAAGATATCCGACACGAAAATCAATCTTTCATCAAGCATGTGCCCTCACAACTCAAGAGAATCTTCCCCTTTATGTTCATGCAACACACAAACATTCAAGTAGGGGCATGTAAAAATTAATTTCACTCTCTCTCCCAAAAGAATTCACATGCATCATGTCATGACCCATAGGCTTGCCCTTAGTGTATTACTCCACTAATATAAAGAAATGCAATGTAAGATCACGTAGGACTTTAATGGGTTGTAATGGAAGCTATGGAACTAGTATATATATTGGATTAGCCAATAATAGTCACTAGCATCCTTAAGCGCCTTTTCAACACATTCCCATCGACTCATGGATATTGTTCTTCTTTTTCTCTTTTTCATCATCCCATTCATGCTTGTTTACTTTTGTATGGCCCATTTCCTCAAACACACTTGACACAACAACAAAGGGTTTTCATGCACCTTTATTATCATTTCATTATACCAAGTGCCTCTTCAACCTCTTCTTTTCTTTCTTCACTCTGCTTTTCTTTTCTTTCCACTCTTCTCACTCTTTGACACTTCGGGAAAAATTTTCTTTTCTTCTTAAGCGCTTAAAAGTTTTGTATAGACTTTACGGTTAATGAAAAGAAAGGATTAAGCTCAGTTTATACAATTTTGGACAAAAGAAAGAATTAATCGGCTAAAGGCTCAACGGGCTGACTAGGTTATACAGTCACATAAAAAGGTAGCGTATGATAAGAAAAAAATTAGAAACTCTCGGTTAAACAAAGAAATGCCTACATCCTTTCCAACACTACACCTCCTTCATTTCGTTTTGTACACACACCAGGCAAGTTCTAGACACTTCACAATAGCATGGAATAACAATACCTCACTTCACACTTTATGCACATGCTCGATTCAAGATGCATTCACAGACTCTTTAATTAGCCAATTACATGAATTCAAAATTAAGCCTCAATCACACCGAATCGACTTCTACAGCCTAGGTAACTCAACATATTCACAAAATTGCATGCTTCCAAACGAATCACTTTTACATTTTGAATATCAGTTACAACACGCAACCAAAATTTCACAACCATTTAGTAACTACAGGTTCAGTGATGCAATCCACCAAAGAAAAAAAACTGAAAACAAATTAAAAATCCTACTCCTATCGACTACATTTCCCTTAAGACGGTCGTCATCCATCCATCATAGGGAACGGTCACTAACTATGACATCGATTCAAAGGGACTATTCTCGGTAGAAGAACCGAAAAAAAACTCCGAGAAACCCAAAATAAAAACTGAAAATTTTTTGCAAAACATCGATCATGTCGATAGAAAAATATTTACAAAATATTTTGATAAGTGCAAAATATTTTCGCAAAAATTTTGAAAAATATCGATCATTTCGATAAGAAAGAAATATTTACAAAATATTTACAAAATAACACTGGCAACCATAACCTTTCACAACACACATCATTAACCACAAAAATATATACAGATATAACACAAATCAGTTCACAACAGGGAAACATAAAAACATACATGCACAACAAAGGAAAGAACATACAGCAGATTAGCCCAAGTCCCAGCACCTAGCTACTCCCCACCCCACACTTAAATCGAACACTGTCCCCAGTGTTCACAAAAATTACAAAGCACAAAATTTTTGGGTGGTGGAACTCCCTGATCAGTCGAAATATTCGACTTCTTCATCTGGTGCTGCTGCCTCGTCGCCCATGTCCGAGTCTCCTCCATCGTCATTATCGGACTCCACATCGGAGTCCTCCCGACGTGTCTCCTCGTCAGTGGGGACATCATCGTCAGTAGGCTCCACGAAGGCTGGTCCCACTCGGCACAAAGCTCTGGCGTTCTCGCCAAATGGGTAATCCAGCTCCAGCTGCCATAACTCTTCCTCTGTGGCTGGTCTTCCACCAATCCGTAGCTGAAGCATATGCATGCCAAACATACGCGCCATGTACTGATCGTCACGAGCATGTCGCTCGCCCAAAGTCAGCACTGGCCCGTGTGTGGTGTCGGGGGCCTTAGTTTTTGTCACATCAAGGGCCCTCCGCTCCAACTGCAGGATGTAATCCAAAGCCTCTTCCTCGACATCGAGGCCTCGGAGGAAGGTGGTGATGAGTCCGCCGAACCCATATCTGTGGCCCTAGTGTAGTCGGGCTCTCTTCATGGCGGATATGATGACCGCCCCAACATTAATCTCTAGCCCTTCCATAAGGGCATACACCAAGCAGACACGTTCCTGGGTCACATCCATCATGTGAACTCCCGGGATCAAGCACGAACAAACTATCTTCAGCCATATTCTGGCCTCCCTGTTCATCTGCGAATAAGGTAGAGTCTGGTGGTAACCCCTCTCCTTATGTCTGCTCCATCGGGCTGTGGATCGAGCCCCACACAAGGTACGTCTAATGTCAGTGTACGGTGGGGTGATATTCAGCTGGTGGAGAACGTGGGCGTCTGTGTCCCGCGCTCCAACGATGGCATTAAATTGCTGGGGTTCCATAGTGACAATCTGCCCTCTGATTTTTATTGTGTGGCTTCTGATGGCCGGGTTCCAATTTGCGTAGAACTCCCGGACCAAATGTAGGTTGCACTCCTTGGGCTCCTGAAATATAAAGCTGAGCCCAGCTGCCTCAATCCTCTGCACAATACGGGGGAACTCTTGTGCTAGTGGTTCCCGTGCAATATGCTCCTCCGGGAAGTACTTGCTTTCCTTATGTTTAGCATACCACTTCTTTCCTTCCTCGGTTACCCACCTCGTTCCGTATTGGCGGCGTTGGCCGCGCAGAACAGCTGGTGCAGCTGGGACTGCAGTGCCCATTCTCATTCTTTTCCTCCCGGTGCCAGAAGTAGAAGCACCTTTGCCTTTATCCTGCCTACTTGCCATTGTATCTGTCAATATACATAAACAAGCACAATGTCAAGCTAAATACATGTTAACTTAGGCTAAGGTCTGGTTAAACTACGTTTACCCCACACTTAGGCCTTAGCTACTTTCACGAAACTACGGCAAGGATAACTCTATTTACACCAAAACAACAACTATATAATTTATGCTTAGTGCGTTCACAAAAAAAATTTTCGACAGCATAACGCTTAGCGTACTACTCAGACTTCATACAGCTAATCCCAATCCTACTATCGCTAGCAATTCAACCATCGCACTTAGCACGAAATTAACAAACAAAAACAACGACAAACACATTCTATATACATACAAATCCAAATAATCAAACCAATTTGAACAATTTTTGCATTTTCCCAAAAATTCGAGAATTCATCGTCTTTTACATTCAAACAATATTTACACCGACTTATCTCAATTCCCAAACACGCTCCGGCATATAATTCACCAAATTATCAAGTTACCCAATTCAATTTCAACAACCTAAGCCCTAGAATTCAATTTTACAATCAATTCCGAATTATTCATGTAACCGAAAAGTTCAAACGCTAATGACAACATTCCGAACATTCATCAATCACAAATAATTCAATTTCATGCTCAATTTCTACTTAGGATGATATATCTCACCTCACATGCTCAATTTCGAGTGAAATCGACAAAAACTTGAGAGAAACGAGGAAAACATACCTTTACGTTGAAGAACCGAAGAAACTTGACGATTTCTTTGCCTAGTACCGTGGCACGTTGGTTGGGGGAGGGAATTAGGATGTTTGGTCGCGGAGAAGGGAAGAAATGGGGAAAGAAAGGGCAAAAATCGGGGTTAAATTGAAGAAAAACACGCGGGTCACCCGGCAACCCGGTGTGACCCGGCACCAAATACAAGGCAACGTGTCACGGAGGGTAACGCGGAGCCCCTCCTCTGTGACACGGAGCCAACGCGATGGCTCACTGGAAATTTTAAAAATCCGGATTTAACTTCAACGTGTCACGGAGGGTAACGCGGAGCCTCTCCTCCGTGACACGGAGCCAACGCCCCAGTGCACTATCTCTTCATTTTAATTATTTTTTTCATACCTTGCCTTTTTCTTCCCGATTCCATGCATATTTTTCTCCGTTTGACCTGAAAATCACCTCACTAAACAAAATTGGTTAGATTAATAGATTTCCCTAACTAAAATGAAAAATATTAACTAAAAACGAAAAATTTATACCAAATCAAGAAAAGAAAAATAAAAATAAAAATTATTTACACAAAAAAACAAGAAAGAAAGAAAATATTTTTCACGGGTTGCCTCCCGTGCAGCGCCTGGTTTACCGTCACGGCTCGACGCACCAAGTTTCATCACTTTTTCCTCCACCTTGAGGATATGAACCGCACCCCTAATTTCTTCTCTAATTTCCTCTTATGCTCCAGGGGTGGTGGTGAAAAATTGTAAGAACCAAGCAGTAGATGTTTTCTTTTGAACCTATTGGCCCTTAAGTAAGCGAAGTCATTTTGTCTCTCTGAGTTTGCAAATTTCAAAATATACGGGGCTTGGTCCTCCTCTAGACATTTCTCTATAAGCTTGGAAGGCTCTATTTCTATGTTTTCAACCAAACTTAATGTCGAGAAATGCTTCGAGTGTGGTCCAATAAACCTCAACTCTGAAACTGCATTGTGCTTGACCTCCTTACTTGTAAATACCTTCTCAGCATCGACATCTATCTCTCCATTAATGTCAAATGGGGGATACTCTATCTCTTCTTCCAGGAATGGATTTTCCATAAGTGTGAGCCCATCAAGGGGACACTCAAGAGATTCTAATTGTTGGGATTCATCCAAAAATTTACCCTTGTCTTCCTCTTGTAATTCCTCTTGAATATCGGCTAAAACTGTCACCTGCAATTTATCACAAGCTTCAGCCTCAGCAATCATCTCCGTGAGTTTGATGCTCATCCTTTCTAGAGCCTCTGCATTCTCTTCTTGTTGAATTCCCAATACTGCCATCGCCTCCTTCATTGCTTCTGATTGCTCCAAGAGTTGTTTCATCATGTCTTCTATTCGAGCTTGGCGTCCCAAGTCCTCATTTTCAGCATGCCTATATTCTGGAAAAACAACATAAGGATCATAATAGGGGCTTGGGGGAGGGGAATATGCATTCGAACAGCCATTCCAATGGCCATCTTGACCACCACATATATTACACGTGTTACATTGTTGCCACAAGTGGTGTCCTCCGCAATTCAAACAAGATTCACTAAAATATGAGTATCCACCATTGAAACCATTTATATTCCACGATGTCATGTCAATAAGGGTATTCGAAAAAGAAAAAGTAAAAATGCAAAAGATTTAAAACAAACACTAAGACTAAGTTGTCAACACTTGAGAAAAATAAAAATATAGTAAATTACACTTAAAACAAATTCACCAATTGCCTAGTCTCCCCGGCAACGACGCCAAAAACTTGTTCGGTGCGTTTGGTAGGTGTAAAACCGACACGCAAGTGCACGTGGTCAAACAAGTAATAAAGTGGCTAAGTAAGCCAAGTATCGATCCAAGGAGACTCAGGATAAGTAAAATTGCCTAACTACACTATATTCTTATCTTACTTCTAATTATGCTAACAACAACGTAACCAACAGTTAAATAAGTTTTTGTTTATAAATTATATATACTAAAACTATTAACAATTATTTACTGTGAATTGAAACTATGGATATGAGCATGCCAAGGTTAAGAACAAGCAATGAACTTGATTGTAATCATAATTTGGTTATTCTTCTCTTCATGTTGCTAGCCAAGAACATTAGCCTAGAAATTAAAACTCTAGTATTTAATTTCACTTTAGAATCATAAACCATTCGTCTACATTTCTGTGATCAAATGCAATTTATGACCTAGCACTACAATTCCGGTTCCTAAATTGACTAATACGGCTTTCAAGTATATTTCTATCAGGAAAGCACATCAAAACCCAATTTTCCCAAATCAAGTTAAGAACAATACCCTATTAATTCACAACTTTCCAATTTCGTACTCTCTCGAGTGAAATTGGACTTTTTAGATGTACATTAGTATCGGCCACACACTAATGCAGTAAGAACAAGAATTAATAGAACAACATGGAAGAAGAAGAAGAAAACCATATAATTAACAATCAAAATTCATCACCATTATTCAAAACCTCAGCAAGGAAGAGAATTAGCCACTCATTTGTGGATTAATCATCCTAAAACGAGTGTAAATCATACATACAATTGATTGAAAGAAGAAAGGAAGAGAAGAAATCCCTTAGCTTTTTCGTCCCTCAACTGCTTCTAACCCACGTCCTTGCTCCACCAAGTCTGAACTATTTAAAATAAACCTAAGTGTGCTATTTATACTAGTGGGAATTTTTCCCGGAATAACAAGCAACATGTCACGGAGGCCAACGCGGAGCACTGCCTCCGTGACACGGCGTGGACGCGGACCCTTACTGGAATTCCAGGGTCCGGGAATATAGCCTCAACGTGGCACGGAGGCCAACGCGGAGGCTTATCTCCGTGCCACGGAGCTGTCGCGAGGCCTTATTGGAATTTGCCATTTATATCACCCTCCAGGCAGTGTGCCTCCGCGATGGTAGCGTGGCACGGCTCCATCGCGGAGCCCCTTTACTTTGCGCATTCCAAGGTCTTTTCCATGCTCGCATCCAAGTCCAACTCCGATATAATTCCAACATGCATTCTAGCTCCTAAAAATCATATTTTCCTGCAAAACAAATGCTAATCATGTTGGTTAGTATAAATTCACATTTTATTACCAATTACATGAGAATATATACACATTGCATAACAAACAAGGCAAAAATGATACGTTTGAGTATCACTTGGGCATATAAATCTGCCCAAGATCAGTCATCGTCAGTCCCAACGACCCGTTAGGAGGGCCGTTACCAAGCCAATTGAGTTTTCATGAACAATGAGGCAGTGTACTTGAAGGGTGAACCACAGATCGTGTGCCTTGGCAACGAGTCATCAGGTCGTCCGTTAGGACCCCCTGATAGTTATTTCCTACAAATTAGTAAGGGTTTTCTCATAATTTTCTACGCCCATGAGACCTAAACTACGTCGTTTTGAGGTCGGGCAGGGTCTTTTAAGGGGAAATCATCCATGAAGAACCTCAGTTGATACTTGTAAGATTTGAGAGGAAAGAGGAAAGGGATTCAAGTGTCTTCTTCAAGATTCTACCTAGGGTTTTCAAGGGTGTTAAGAGTCTCAAAATTTATAGGTATGTGGGGATTTGAATGGGTAGATTAGACCCTACCCATGCCCATTTCTTCCCCTTTCCTACAATTAAGTTACCAAATTCTTGCGGGTCTTAACCAAATTGCATGATTTCTCACAAATTTACATGAAAGTATAGTAGTATGTTTATATTACAGATTTTTGAAGTATTTGGGCTGATATTGCTTATGTATTTTATATTTCATGATTTAAATCTCTAAAAGTATGGATGCCCAATTATGGGTAAACTTTTTGTGAATTTCATGGTCAAGATGATTCCGAAAACATGAACAAGTCTCTTACATTTTTAATCATGTCTTTAAGTTTTAATTTCCCATGTTAGCATGATAGTTTCTTTATGATTTTAAACATTTAAAGTACGTTTGAAACTATGGGAAATGCCCACATGTCGCTTATGAAGTATATTACGATTTGGCCGACTCATGAGCCCAAATTTCATGGCTAGTAATACAAATTCTCAAGTATGTCATGATTTCCATGTTTTCACTAGCCATGCATGTCATGTTATGAATGTTATGAGCACATTTCATGTTTTGGGAGTAGTACTTAACACCGAGTAGGTTCGGAGCCTAGGTTACGCCTCGAATCTCAAAACTACGTGCCACCGTAGGATTATGTTTGGGACCTCCTCAGTGACTCTCCATTATGCCATACGGGGCCTTCATGAGTGATATCACGTCTTTTATGGTTTATACCTTTGGCAAGGTATGAACGACCTCCCGACTAGGCGTACAAGTCGGACTTCGTGTGTGCTCATGTGGAGTATGTCGGTTATAGAAATCTCCCATTGTTCCTCATGGTTTTGAAATATGCATGATTATGTTCCTCTGGCTCAAGTTATGATTTATACAATATTTTATGACTTTGATGGGTTTATGAATATTTTTGAAAATATTGAGCCTTACGATATACATACGATTTCAACTTTATGATCACGATGTCCTCACTCCTATAACTTTATGTTTTTAAGAATTGTTTCGTATATCTTACATACTCAGTACTTTCCGAGTACGGACTCGTATATTTTCAGGATCTGGTTCACAGGCTCAGCTTCGTCCCTAGTTTATGCTCAGTTTCGCTAAATCTCCAGTGGTGAGTCCTCATGATCCGAGGGCTTCATGTTCAGACTTGTTTAATTGTCTTATGTTTTCAAATGTTTGGGTTAGTTGGGGTCTTGTCCCTTCAACCTGTCTTTCATGATTAGAGGCTTTTGGACTTATGTGTAGTATTCAGCCGTTTATGTTTTGATCAAGTATTGTTGCTTTCTTTACATCTCATGATACGATTTTCAGTTAGTTTATGATTGATAAATCAAGTTTTCCGTTGTATATGAATGAATTAGTGTTATGCTTACGCCATGGGTTGACTTGGGGTCTCTCGGGACTCCTTGTCCCGTGTCTACTATTTGGGTATACTCTCGGGTCGTGACACTTTACTGACCATCTGCTGATTATTGAGACTGAATTCCTCTAAATCTGATTTAAACTTAAATCTGAATTTGTACAGAGCTGAACTGAACTGATATCATAGGCTAAGCTAAGGGATACGTTCTGTGCTACGGAGTGTCCCTGACTGACTAAGGGAAACATTCTCTGCTCATGAGAATCCTTGGCTGAGCTAAGGGAGACATTCTCTGCTAATGAGAATCCCTAATTGAGCTAAGGGAGACATTCTCCGCTAATGAGAATCCCTGACTGAGCTAAGGGAGCCATTCTCTGCTAATGAGAATCCCTGACTAAGCTAAGGGAGACATTCTCTACTAATGAGAATCCCTGACTGACTAAGAGGAAACATTCTCGGCTATGGAGAGTCCCGATAACTAGAACATGGAGGTCACTGCTCTGACGTCACTTGTCTAGTCTAAGTCACTTCAGCTAATCATAGACATGAGAATTCAACTATTTACATCATACTGAATATCATACGAGATTCATTTAGAGTTAATCAAGGCTACTTTATACTGACAATAAGCCCAAGGGTCTGAAGGATCATTCTCATATTTTATCATCATTAGTCATATCATCATAGTCTTGAATCATCATTTAAATCGTACATTCTACTTTCATTAAGCGTTGAAAGGATCATACTTTAAACGTGTCCATAATATTTGAATCTTGAATTCACATTATATAGTATATACTCTAAATTCACGAAGGCTCCATAGATTCAACTCATATCCAAGACATTTACGTTGAAATCATAGTGAAAACGTGCACATACTTACCATTGGTCAAAGCCCATAAGTTCTAATCATGTTCCAACACATATAACACAACGTATATTCTTCATTTGTGGGGACCCATATGATCTACATATACTTTAAACAAGGATACAAGTTCATGATAAGAGCACATGAATAATTAACGAAATCCCATTTGAAATTCCAGGCTAACTCATCGTGAAAGTCCTACATTCATGCTATTCACATATCATACAGCTATTTGAAGAAGGTATAATAACTTCATAAGCATACGCGACTATCAACAATGTCAGGTCTTAGAATTCAAGTAAAAACATGTGAGAATTCATGCATAGTTTGAACCCTAGAACATGTTTTTCTAAAATTAAGAGATTTTGGTTTTTAATTAAAAGTTTGGGGCACAAGGATGAAAGGATGTCCTTGTCGAAAACCCACATACCTAATTAAGAGGAAATTCCTACTTGAACTTGAACCTTGAAGCCTTTGGAGAAAAATTAGGTGAAATCCTTGAGTATTGAGAGAGAAGAGGAATAAGGATTTGAGAGGGTATTTTGAGGGAATGAGATATTAGCTAGAAGAAGCCCTTAGAAACGTCCCATCTAATACTCAAAATGGCATAGTTTAGGAGTTAGAAGCATAGGATTTTATGAAAACACCCTTGGAAATTCACAGGAAAAATCTATCTGCCAGTCCCCACGAGGCACTCCATGAGTCGTGGGGTTGACGACGACTCGTGGTGCCAAGTCGTGGAGTGCACTGGAAATATTCTCAAAAAAAACCTCGAACAAACGACGATTGACTCCATGAGTCATTAGCTGTCTCAAAGAATCGTGGCTCCTCCCGTTACCACTAAAGCTAACAAACATGCTCTTCATCCCGCGAATGATACGCCGAGTTGTTACTTCACTGGACAAAAAGTTTTGTCCACTCGTCATCAACACTGGTCCACATCCTTCAAATCCTTCCAATGACCGACACGATGGGTCGTTGTTTCACCTAACAACTCGTCGGGTCATCCATTGCCACCACTGCCAGGGACCCCTTCACCTGCACCTCTTGACTGCTTCCCAAGAGTCTGACCACGACTCGTTGGGTCACCTAATGAGTCGTACCACAACTTGTTCTGGGGAAAAATTTCCACTTTATATCTAATTATTCCTTGAAGTCCGGGGCCTGTTCTTAGAAACATTCATTGTGTTACAATATTTCCCCCCTGGGAACGTTCATCCTTGAATGTTGGCTAGACATGCTTAAAAATTGGGGAAAGAATTGATATCCCAAATACGGAACATTTACAACTGAAAATGATGGAGTATCTGACTCTGGGCTGATCTTATATATCCGAACTGAATATCTAAATCGTACATGCATGCTAAGGTGTGAGAGGGACTGAAAGTCATGAAACTGACATGGAACTAAATAGAACACTAAGACTAACTGGCAGTGAGCTGACACGGACTAAGCCATCATTCTCAATACGCTTTCTGATATTGAACTAGAATTCATGATATCTGGTCTAGCTGAAAGTAAGGAATTCATGAGCACGAGTCATTCACGACATCTAAAACTGGGCATATATATGAGGTACCCTCATCTACTAGGCTACTAAGCAACTTCTAAAGACTGAATTCGAGCTAAACATAATGGAAGGCATGAGTTAACACACATAGCTGATTTATGACATGAAGATGAGCCTTAAGGATTCATAGGGTAAGACTAGCATCACTGTCTAAAGTGGTTATCTAGAAATTCTGAAAGTCTGAACATAAGAATGGATAGAGCATAACTCCTACCAAAATACAAGAGGAATTATCTGAACCTAAGGGATTGGCATACCGTAACTGTTAAGGCTGGAATTGCCTACTAGCATACTCAAGGTTTGACTTGTCTCACAGACTTACCATCTCCCCCTTAGCTTTAAGCCATCATTCTACGGCTCCTGAATCTTTCTTAAGGTCGGGGTCAATCACTAACTCTTAGCTTCTTTTCACCTCTAACATTAACCACAAACCTCCTACTCACAACTATACACACCATACATCGACAATCTCTTATCACCACATATCACAAGGGATCCTTATTCAATACTGGGGTTCTTGTAATACGCTGGAAGTGCCAAAGATTAGACCTGGGAATTTAAAAATGTAAGTTGGCAAAAATCTGGAAAATTATCACAGAACGGGTTATGTAACGGATCGTTGGTTCCACCAATGATTCGTAGGACATGTTCGTGGTGAGGTACAACAGGGTCAAAGTTGGGAGTAGCGGGTCAAGGAATTACCCGTGGTTTGATGTCACGAGTCGTTGTTTGTAGTCATGGTGAGACTAGTCCTTAGTCGAGGAGGAAGTAATGGGCAGAATGACGACTCATCGTGAGTACCAATAGATCATTGTAAGTAACCTTGGGAAGGAGTAGGAAAGTCTCCAGTAGATGGATGGAAACCATGACTCGTTGGAAGGAGGCACGAGTCATGGTGTGGCTCATGGGAAGGCCCAGGTGCAGGTTGTTAGGGGGAAGAAACAGGAGGATCCAACAGATCATTGTATGATGTAACGACTCATCCTATCGAGTCGTGGGATTAGAATCTAAGAAGTTGAGAATTGGCAGGTGATGTAACGAACGGTCACCACGAGTTGTGGTATGAGGGAACGACCCGTAGGATCGGTCGTTGTCATTGCCAGTGCAGAATTTTCTAAAAATTAATCAAGGGTATTTTAATTATTCCTAGGTCCTAGGGTCCTAAAATACGTCATTTAAGGCTCAAAATGCAATGTTTTATAAGGGTAAAATCAATCCCAGACTCATTCACATCCATGCTTCATATTGAAGGGATTTAGGAGGTGATCAAGTTAGATTTCTTCAAGCTTTCCTTCAATCTTTATTTGGGCAATCAAGGAGCGGTAAAATCAGATCTTCTCCAGGTATGTAGAGTTATGAATGGGTGAATCTATTCACACCCATGCGCAATCTCTCTAAATCATGAAAATTCCTATGTTGATTCTATGGGGTTTTAACCCAATACATGAAATTCCTAATTCTCTATATGGGTATGATCTAAATGTGTTTTATTGTTGAATTATGAATCATGGTCAAGTTTTACGTTGTTTTCCATTAAAGATCATGCTTCAAGTTTTATAAATTTAAATGCCCATTTATGAGAAGTTTATGAAAGTTGATATTTATAACATGAATGTTCATGTATGATGTGATATTATTGATGAAAAGCATGTTTTCAAGTTACCCATGTTTATAGTCACTTTTTCAAGTGAATCAAGTATTTTTCAAGCATGTTAAAGCATTGGCAATGCCTACATATTCAAGTATGATTTATGATTTATTTATGGATTTCATGATTGATCGATTTATGACGTTGGCCGATTCATGGGCCCTTGATTCATGGATAAACATGTATTGAAATGGGGATTAACAATGTTAATGTTTATTTGGCCATGAATCTCATGAATGATGTTTATGATTACATACGAGCCTAGTGTGCATGTTTTTGAGAGCAGTGTCTAGCACCGAGTAGCCCAACGTTCAAAGGACTACGCCGGTGTCTCATAACTACGTGCCACCGTAGGTTTATATTGATACATTACAATGTTAATGGATCCCCTCTTTTCATGATATCACATACTACACATTCCTCACCTGGCAAGCCGGGGACGACTCTGCCCACTTGAGTGAGATAGTTGGGGCATCATGTAAGGCTCTACCATGATGGTGTTAGTTATGACGAGTCCTCCCATTGTTCCTCATGATTTATGCATGGTTACATTCATATTATTTTGGGCTCAAGTCACGTTTAATGAAGCTTTTCTTCTGTTATTATGATTACGATTGTTTTACAGATGTTTTGAAAACCTTGACCTTATATTGCATTATGATATTTATGTTATGAGCATGTTCTCCTACTCTTATGAGATTTTATGTATTTAAAATGTTCATTTTACTTACTTTGCATACTCGGTACATTCCACATACTGACCGCATACTCTATGCCGTATCATTTCATGATACAGGATCTGATCTTCAGACCCAACACAGTCATTAGCTCATTCGCGGAGTTAACATCTAGTTCATTGGTGAGTCCTCATCTCAGGAGGACCAGTTGATATCAGTTATCCTTTATGTTCATTTTTCTAGACTTTTTAGGTTAGTTGGGATGGTTGTCCCTTCAACCCATCAGATATGTTAGAGGCTTTCAGACTATATGTAGTATCCAGTTGTCTTGTATGAAGTGTGTTTCGCTTTCTCTATTATGTCATGATTATGCTTCCGCCAAGTTATTATGTTGGGTATTCCACTCTATTCGATTTAGTTTGAGGTATGTTCATGCCGTGGGTCGACTTGGAGTCTCTCGGGGCTCCTTATCCCATGTTGCGATCCGAGTCTACGTTCGGGTTGTGACAAACTTTATACCAGAGCCATAGGTTTAAAGTGTCCTAGGGTGTCTGAAAGCCGCATTAAGTAGAGTCTTTTCATGGGTGTGAAGCGCGCCACACTTATGACAAAGAGGCTACGAGATGTTTAGGAAATGTCCCCTTCTTTCATGATCTATGTCGTGCGATGAGATGCCTCTCTATCCTTCTAACTCATGCTATTTGCGATTGCAGAATCATGGCTCCCCACAGAGTAAATGGTAGAAGGAATAGAAATGGAAACGACCACGAGGATGGCAATGAAGAAGGGCACCAATAAACCCCACCATTCCAGGAGCACCATGCACCAGAGCCGATTGCCCATGCTAAATTTAGAGCAGCTATTCAGATGCTAGCGCAGGCCTTGACCACTCAGGTCAACCAACATGCAGTGGCACATGTCCTGTAAAATGGAAATGCAGTGGAAGCTCGGGTCAGAGACTTCTTAAGGATGAACCCACTAGAGTTTCTTGGTTCCAAGGTGGACGAGGACCCACATGAGTTTATCGATGAGATTGTGAAGATCACCTAGGTCATGGGGGTGAATGGAGTTGAGTGTGCTGAGCTGGCCTCATATCAGTTGAAGGGGGTCACACACATTTGGTTTCGACAGTGGAAAGACAGTAAGGCTACCGGAGCATGCCCTGTCACTTGGGAGGAGTTTCATGTTGCTTTCCTAGATCGGTTCTTCCCTCGTGAAATAAGAGAGTGTAACACAACCGAGTTCGTGAATCTTAATTAGATGAAGATGACGGTACAAGAGTATGTCCTTGAGTGCACTCGCTTATCAAAGTACGCCCCAGTATTAGTGGTCGATCAGAGGGCGCGAGTGAGCAAGTTTTTTCATGGGGTGGAGAACTATTTGGAAAAAGATTGCATGACCTCTATGCTCCACCAGGATATAGATTTCCCTCGAATAGTCTTATACGCCCAACAGATGGAGGTGGAACATATGAGGGAGAAAGAGGTCAAAAGGGCCCAGACAGACAATTATGGGTTCACTCAGCAGAGATCTAGTGGTGGTCACCGACTTCAGATTCAGCAAAGGTCACTAGCCCCAGCACCATCATCCACTAGTGTTCCATCCAGACTCAAGGGTGATTAGAGGAGCAGGGCTTCAGGTTCAAGGGACTAGAGGGACATGCAGACATAGCGCACATTTTCAGCCTACGGGAAGTGTGACAAGAGTCATGCCGGGGAGTGTTTGCTCGGCTTAGATATCTGTTATGGGTCATGCCGGGGAGTGTTTGCTCGGCTCAGATATCTATTATGGGTGTAGTAGATCCGGCCATGTGCGCTGAGCGTGTCCATTGTCTAGACAGGGTGATGATAGAGTCCGTGCACAAACTACTATGTCAGTAGCAGCTCCAGCATGCTCAACTCCGTGTGGGGCATCCACTTGTGAGGGTGGGGGGCAGCGCCAAAATAGATTCTATGCCCTCGCCTCACGTCAGGAGTAGGAGACTTCATCGGATATGGTTACTAGTATGTTACAAGTGTTTCATCTTGATGTTTTATGCTTTGTTAGATCTATGGGATACCTTGTCCTTTATGACACCTTATATTGCTAGTAGCTTTGGAGTCAGTCCTGAAATTCTGTCGGAACCATTCTCAGTCTCTACTCTCATTGGTGATTCAGTTTTAGCTAGGCGGGTGTATAGACGTTTCCCGGTCACAGTATTGCAAAAAGTCACCTCGATAGACCTAGTAGAGTTAGCCATGACTGACTTTGATAATATTGTTGGCATGGATTGGTTGTATGCATGTTATGCTTCCATAAATTGTAGAACCCATGCAGTGGAGTTCCGCTTCTCGGGTGAGTCAGTTTTAGAGTGGAAGTGTAGTTCAATCGTGCCTGTAGGTCATTTTATTTCCTACCTTTAAGGACAGATGATTTCTAAGGGTTGTGTATACCATCTAGTTAGGGTTAAGGATGTTGAGTTCGATACCCCAACTATCCAGTCAGTCCCGGTAGTAAGTGAGTTCCTAGAGGTATTTCCAGATGACTTGCCAAGAGTTCCTCCCGAGCGGGAGATTGATTTTGGTATTGACCTTCTTTTCGATGCATAACCTATATCTATTCCTCCCTACAGAATGTCTCCAGCCGAGCTACAAGAGTTGATGGAACAATTGAAGGATCTTTTGGAAAAGGGTTTCATTAGACCGAGTAAATTCCCCATGGGGTGCACCAGTTCTCTTTGTCCAAGAAAAAGATGGTTCTCTTCGTATGTGTATTGATTATTGGCAATTGAATAAGATCACCATCAAGAACAGGTATCCTCTACCCATAATTGATGATTTGTTTGAACAACTTCACGGTGCCAAGTGTTTTTTGAAGATATATCTCAAATCTGGGTACTATCAACTCAGAGTTTGGGAGAGCGACATTCCGAAGACAGCCTTCAGGACATAATATGGCCATTATGAGTTTGTAGTTATGTCTTTTGGACTAACGAATGCTCCTGCAGCTTTTACGGACTTGATGAATAGGGTGTTCAACCCATAGTTGGATGTGTTTATTGATGACATCTTGATATACTCTCGGAGCGAGGTGGAGCATGCCGCTCATTCGAGGGTGGTGCTACAGACTCTCAAGGATCACCAACTATATGCTAAATTCAGCAAGTGCGAGTTTTAGTTGAACTCAGTGGCGTTTTTGGGCAATGTGGTGTCAAGTGAGGGCATAAAGTTAGACCTAAAGAAGATAGAGGCGGTGAAGAATTGGCCCAGACCAGTGAATCCTTCAGATATCAAAAGTTTCTTAGGCTTAGCTGGCTACTATCGGAGATTTGTTGAGGGCTTTTCATCTATTGCAACACCATTGACCAAATTGACCCAAAATAAGGTGAAATTCCAATGGTCGGAGGCTTGTGAGAGAAGCTTTTAGGAGTTGAAGACTCGCCTTACCTCGGCACTGGTGTTAACTCTACCGAAGGGTACTAATAGGTCTATGGTGTATTGCGATGCTTCAAGGATCGACCTTGGTTGTGTTTTAATGTAGCATGACAAGGTTATAGCATATGCCTCCAGACAGCTGAAAATTCATGAGAAGAATAACTCGACCCACGATCTTGAGTTGGCGGCAGTGGTATTCGCCTTGAAGATATGGAGACATTATTTGTACGGGGTCCATGTAGATGTGTTTACGGATCATAAGAGTATACAATATGTGTTTACCCATAAGGATCTAAATCCACAGCAAAGGAGGTGGTTGGAGCTACTTAAAGACTATGACATGAGTGTCCTTTACCACCTGGGCAAGGCTAATGTGGTAGCAGATGCCCTTAGTAGACTCTCTATCAAGAGTGTGTCCCATGTAGATGAGGGGAGAAAGGAGCTGGTGAGGGATGTGCATTGACTTGCAAGGTTGGGAGTTCGGTTGGTGGACTCTATTGATGGCGGTGTTATTGTTCAGAATGGATCAGAATCTTCCTTGGTGATTGATGTAAAAGCTAGAAAAGACGAGGACCCTATTTTGGTAAAGTTAAAAGAAGTCGTTCAAAATCAGAAGGTAGATGTCTTCTCCAAAGGGGGAGATGGTGTGCTTTGATACCAGGGTCGCTTATGTGTTCTGAATGTTGATGATTTGAGGAACCAAATGTTGCACAAGGCTAATGGATTCAGGTATTCAATCTATCTAGGTGCCACCAATAGGTACCTGGCTTAGAGGAAGTCTATTAGTGGAATGGTATGAAGAAAGACATCGCAGAATTTATAGCTAAGTGGTCTAACTGCCTACAAGTGAAGGTTGAGCATAAGAGATCTGGAGGAGTGCTCCAAGATATTAGCATTCCTACTTTGAAGTGGGAATAGATTGGAAGTATGACTCCATTTGGGTTGTTGTAGACAGGTTGACCAAAGCCGCTCATTTTTTACCGGTCAAAACCACTAATTCCGTGGAGGATTATGCCAAACTATACATCCGAGAGCGAGTTCCGTTGCATGCAGTTCCCTTGTCCATCCTATCGGACAGAGGTACCCAATTTACCTCTCAGTTTTGGAGGTCATTTCAAAAAGGACTTGGCACTCAGGTTAAGCTCAGCACAACATTTCACCCGCAAACGGATGGTCAAGCGGAGCGAAAAATTTAGACTCTCGAAGACATGTTGAGAGCATGTGTGATTGACTTCAAAGGTAGCTGGGATGATCACTTGCCTCTTATCGAGTTTGCATACAATAACAGCTACCATTCCAGTATCCAAATGGCTCCGTTTGACGCTTTATATGGGCGGAGATGTAGATCGCCTATTGGCTGGTTTGAAGTTGGTGAAGCGGCAATGATAGGACCAGATTCAGTCTATGAGGCTATGGAGAAGGTTCAACTCATACTGGATAGGCTGAAGATAGCTTCAAGTCGCCAAAAGTCCTATGCCGATATGAGAAGGACAGAACTCGAGTTCGAAGTGGATGATTGTGTGTTTCTGAAGGTGTCTCCCATGAAGGGAGTGATGCGGTTTGGAAAGAAAGGAAACTCAGCCCTCGTTATGTTGTCCTCTACCAGATAGTGAAACGGGTTGGCAAGGTGGCATATGAATTGGAGTTGCCCTTAGAATTAGCTTTCGTGTATCCTATTTTTCATGTATCGCTCTTAAAGAAGTGTTTGGGTGATCCAGCTCTAGTTGTTTCGGTGGACAGTGT
The DNA here is from genome assembly GCA_035772735.1 of Datura wrightii. Lineage (NCBI taxonomy): Eukaryota > Viridiplantae > Streptophyta > Magnoliopsida > Solanales > Solanaceae > Datura > Datura wrightii. Next base: position 128,411,623 of record JASDFA010000016.1, read on the forward strand.
TGGTGTGGAAGATGGCCTTAGTTATGTAGAGGTTCCGGTGGAAATACTGGATCTTCAGGTTTGAAGGCTGAGAAAAAAGGAAGTAGCTTCAGTCAAAGTTTTATGGAGGAATCAGTAGGTTAAGGGAGCTAAGTGGGAAGCCAAAACAGACATGATGGCTAAATACCCACATTTATTCTCTACCTGCTCAATTCCAGCTTGAGGTATCGGTTTTTGCCCTGGTACTCTATTTAGTTTTCATGTTCAGTTCATGTGTCCCAGTTTCTTTCATATACGTGGATGTGTATATGATTCATGAATTCAGTTCAACCATGTAATTTGAATCGGAGTTAGTCATTCCACCAGTTTTCAGCTTAGATGATCAGTATTTAAGTATGGTGATTGCATTCTCTATTTCCTGTATGCTTTCCCATATTCGAGGATGAATGTTCCAAAGGGGGAGATATTATAATACCATGGAAGTGCCTAAGACTAGACCCGAGAATTTAAAAATGGAAGTTGGCAGAAATCTGGAAAATTATCATAGAGCGGGTCATGTAACGGATCTTTGGTTCCACCAACAATCCGTAGGAGGTGTTCATGGTGAGGTACAACAGTGTCAAAGTTGGGACTAGCGGGTCAAGGAACGACCTGTGTTTTGATGTCATGAGTCGTTGTTTGTGGTCGTGGTAAGACTGGTCCTTAGTCGAGGAGGAAGTAATAGGTCGAAAGACGACTCATCGCGAGTACCAACGGATCGTGGTAAGTAACCGTGGGAAGGAGTAGGAAAGTCTCCAGTTGAGGTGACAGATGGAAACCACGACTCTTTGGAAGGAGGTACGAGTCGTGGTGTGGCTTGTGGGAAGGCCTGGGTGTAGGTCGTGAGGGGGAAGTAATGGGAGGATCCAATGGATCATCGTATAATGTAACGACATGTCCTGTCGAGTCATGGGATTAGAATCTGAGAAGTTGAGAATTGGCAGGTCATGAAACAAACGGTCACCATGAGTCGTGGTATCAGGGCATGACCGTAGGATCGGTCATTGTCACTGCCAGTGCAGAATTTTTAGGAAATTCATTAAGGGTATTTTCATCATTCCTAAGTCCTAGGATCCTAAACTACATCGTTTAAAGCTCGAAATGTAGTGTTTTATGAGGGGAAAATCTATCCTAGACTCATTCACATCCATGCATGCATATTGAAGGGGTTTAGGAGGTGATCAAGTTAGATTTCTTCAAGCTTTCCTTCAAGCTTTCTTTGGGCAATCAAAGAGTGGTAAAATCAGATCTTCCCCAGGTATGTAGGGTTATGAATGGGTGAATCCATTCACACCCATGCCCAATCTCTCTTTAAATCATGGAAATTCCTATGTTTATTCAATGGGGTTTTAACCCAATGCATGAAATTCCTAATTATCTACATGGGTATGATCTAAATGAGTTTTTTATTATAGAATTATGAATCATCGGCAAGTTTTACGTTGTTTTCCATTAAAGATCATGCTTCAAGTTTTATAAATTTAAATGCCCATTTATGAGAAGTTTATGGAAGTTGAAATTTATGATGAATGTTCATGTATGATGAGATATTATTGATGAAAAATATGTTTTCAAGTTACCCATGTTTATAATCATGTTTTCAAGTGAATCGAGTATTTTTCAAGCATGTTAAAGTATTGGGCAATGCCCACATATTCAAGTATGATTTATGATTTATGATATGGATTTCATGATTGATCGATTTATGATGTTGGCTGATTCATGGGCCCTTGATTCATGGTTAAACAGGGGATCAACAATGTTAATGTTTATTTAGCCACGAGTCTCATGAATGATGTTTATTTTTACATACGAGTCTAATGTTCATGTTTTTGGGAGCACTGTCTAGCACCGAGTAGCCCGACGTTCAAAGGACTACGCCGGTGTCTCATAACTATGTACCACCGTAGGTTCATATTGATACATTACAATGTTAATGGATTCCCTCTTTTTGTGATATCACATATTACACGTCCCTCACCTGGCAAGCCTGGGATGACTCTGCCCACTTGAGTGATAGTTGGGGCATCATGTAAGGCTTTACCATGATGGTATCAGTTATGACGAGTCCTACCATTGTTCCTCATGATTTATGCATGGTTACGTTCATATTATTTTGGGCTCAAGTCACGTTTAATGAAGCTTTTCTTCTATTATTATGATTATGATTGTTTTACAGATGTTTTAAAAACCTTGAGCCTTATATTGCATTATGGTATTTATGTTATGAGCATGTTCTCCTACTCTTATGAGATTTTATGTATTTAAAATGTTCATTTTACTTACTTTGCATACTCAGTACATTCCACGTACTGATCGCATACTCTATGCCGTATCATTTCATGATACAGGATCTAATCTTCAGACCCAACACCGTCATTAGCTCGTTCCCGGAGTTAGCATCCAGTTCACTGGTGAATCCTCATCTCTCGAGGACCAGTTGATATCAGTTATCCTTTATGTTCAGTTTTCCAGACTTGTCGGGTTAATTGGGGGTGTTATCTCTTCAACCCATCAAATATGTTAGAGGCTTTCAAACTATATGTAGTATCCAGTTGTCATGTATGAAGTGCGTTTCACTTTTTATGTTATGTCATGATTATGCTTCCGCCATGTTATTATGTTTGGTATTCCACTTTATTCGATTGAGTTAGATTTATGTCATGCCATGGGTCAACTTGAAGTCTCTCAGGGCTACCTGTCCAGTGTTGCGATCGGGGTCTACGTTCTGGGGCTAGCAACATGCAAAGAGTAACACAAGAAATTCATAAACATACCCATGACTACTTTGGTGACTTGCCCTTATCCTGATGGGCTGCCAAGGCGTAGGAGCGGTTTAGACGCTGTCCACTACCTGCGCTAGATAATGCTCCCCGCTGAAATGGGCGGTTCACAGGAGCTACTGAAGAGGTGGTTGAGGCTCTACTCTCGCCACTCTTAGCTGCTGCGCAATTTTGGTGCTTATGACCCAACTTGCCGCACCAGGAACAAGAATCTAAGCCGGCCATGCATTCTCCCAAATGGTGTTTCCCACTGCTTTTTCAAAGTGGATAAGGAATCTCTCTTACCCTGGGTCTGTACAGAACACTAGTTGTCAAAGGTGCCGGGGATGATGATCTTTGTTGGGGGCATGAGCGGTGTCCACCACTCGGCCTCTGAAGGGAAAACTCTGAATCTCCTGTCTTAGCCCTATTGGCCTCTCCCTCTTTTTCCTTCACCTGTACCGCTTCTATTTGTTGAGCGAATATCACCAAACGTGGAAAGTCTATATCCTTGTGCAACATGGCAGTCCTGCATTCTTTGATCAAGGAGTCTGACACCCCATTCATGAACTTAATCACTTGAGCCCTCTGGTCAGCTACCATCCCTTGTGCACACTTGGACAACCGGGTAAACTCCAATGCGTACTCCTGGATAGTCATGTCGTTTTGCCTTAAGTGGATGAACTCTGCCGCCTTTGCCTCCCTCAACTCCCTAGGGAAAAAGCTATCCAGGAATGCTATCATAAACTCATCCCAACTTACGGGGGCTGCTCCAACTCCCCGATTATCTCTCTACTGACAAAACTATATATGAGCGACTCCTTTCAGCTGGTAAGAGGCTAAGTCTGCGCTCTCAGTTCCCGTCAACCCCATGATTTGGGTGATCTTCTGGATCTCCTCTAAGAACTTATATGGATCCTCGTCCACCCTTGACCCTAAGAATTTGGGTGGGTTCATCCGAAGGAAATCCCTTACCCTCGCCGCCACTACATTCCCATTCTGGGGAACACGAGCCATCGCCTACTGAGTAATCTGGGCAGTTATGGCCTGTTCCAACATATGAAGGGTTGTCTGGAACTCGGCATGAGTAACATGGTCGTGTATCGGGTTCGCTGGGGTTGGTGGGGCTTGCTGGAGCCCATTACCATTTCTTCTTCCATTCGCTTGTCTGGGAGGCAATATCTGCGAGAGCGTAAAACACGAGTTCGGAGAGGAACTGTTAGAGTTTCATACTCTACGCAGGATAAGAACCATGAAGAAAAGGGAACATTCCTAAAACGTTTCATAGCCTCTTCTTCATAAGTGTGGCACGCTTCACACCCATGAACAAGACTCTACTTAACGTGGGCTTTCAGACACCCTAGGACACTCTAAACCTTTCCTCTGATACCAAGTTTGTCACTACCTCGTCGTCAATACTGGTCCACATCCTTCAATTCCTTCCAATGATGTCACGACCCAAATGTAGACCCAGATCGTAACACGGGACAAGGGACCCTGAGAGGCCCCAAGTAGACCCATGTCAAGCATACATCTAACTTCATTCACTTTAAGAGGAATACTAAACATAAGGCATAGCGAAAACATAAACATAACATAACATATCATAACAATTAGGAAATCTCTAGACATACAAAAGCTGAGTACTACATACTGTCTGAAAGCCTCTAATGCATATGATGGGTTGATAGGACAACACCCCCAACTAACCCGGCCAAGTGCTGAAACATAAAATAACATAAATTTCTGGCAAGAAGGCCTTCGGAACATGAGGACTCACCAATAAGCGGAAAGTGGACTCTGAGTTGACCTAAAGATGAGGATGAGCTTGAGAGCTGGGTCCTGTATCATGAAACGATACAACATAGAAAGTTTGTGGTCAGTACTGTACCGAATATATAAGGTAAGTAAAACGGACATTAAAAGATGTAAAAACTCATAAAACATCATAAGAGTAGTACATCATGCTTATATTGTAAACATCGTAACATAACATAAGGCTCAAGGTTTTCAAATCATTCATAAAACATTCATAATCATTAGCATGAGAGAAAAGATATATTAAACATAACTTGAGCCAACATACGTAATCATAATCATGCACAAATCATGAGGAACAATGGGAGATTCTCTTAACTGACATAACCCATATGGGCACATATGGAGCTCGACTTGTAAACCTAATGGGGAGGCCGTTCATACCTTGCCAAGGGTAGAACCATGAAAGTGTGATATCACCATGAAAAGGGCCAATTGGGCTGGGGGTAGTCACAAAGGAGGTCCCAACATACCTACGGTGGCACGTAGTTCATGAGATCCGGGGCAGAACCTAGACCCCGAACCTGCTCGGTGTTCGATACTACTCCCAAAACATATATATAGTGCTGATGGTATAACATGCATGAATTCATGGGCTAGTCAAATCATGATAATCATAATCATATTCGTACATATGTGAACTAGCCATGACATAAGGCCCGTGGGTCGGCCAAAAACATAATTCATGAATCATAGGTTTCATGCATACTCGTAGGCCATACATATAACTTGAAATCATCAAATCATGATGGGTAATTGAATAAATCTATATTTCAAATAATAAGTCGTGCTGGGTTTGTAAATATCAACAATTGAGACGTAGACCATAAATCGATTCATCATAGATCATGCATAATTGGGTTTTATTTGGTAGAAATCAAAATCAATAATTTTATAAGTAAAATAATTATAAAATCTGATAAAAATCCATAAAATATGATGTAAACCATAAATCATCATAGCCCATTAGCAAAACATTAGATTTTCACTAAAATTTTAATTCAAAACCCCATGAGATTTTAGATAGATTTTGATGAATTAATAGAGAATGGGCATGGGTGTGAACGGAAACACCCATTCGTAACCCTACATACCTAATGGAGGCTGAATCTTACTTTTCCTTGAATGCCCAAAAGAAGGTTGAAAGAGATTGAAGATTTCTAGCTTAATCACCCTCTCAAATCTATTCTACTTTGCATGCATGGATGGAAAATGAGTAATATGAACTTAACCCCATAGAAGGATATTATTCATACCCCAAAACGTCGTAGTTTAGGCTTTAGAAAGTTGGGAATTACAAAAAAAACCTTACTAAATTCGTAGAAAATAACTGCCAGGTGGCCCTAACAGGTGACCTGATGACTTGTTATTGGAGGGCACAACTCGTTACTTCACTCGTTAAGTGAAATGCCTCATCTATTCTCCACGGCTCGTAACGGGTCACTTCATGACTCATTATCGTGGTCACCGCTCGTGAAGTACACTACCTATTTTCCTCGCCCTACTTATCTTCCTTCCCCACGGTTGACCCAACGACTCGTGGGTCCTCACCACAAGTCGTGGTCTCACCCATGGGGTCTCAACTCTTCCAGGACTCCTCTCAAAACCCAAGCATTCCCCACGAGTCACCTGGCGACTCGTGGGCTGACCTCATGAGTCGTCTCACGACTCGTCCTGAGTCTGAAGCAACAATCTTCACATTTTCCCCATTCCAACTCCCAGGTCTAATCTTTGGGCTTCCGGGGTATAACAAACAACCAACATGATGGGTTGTTACTTCACCTAATAGCTCATCGGGTCGTCAATTGCCAACACTGCCAGGTACCCCTTTACCTTCACCTCTTGACTGCTTTCCACGAGTCTGACTATGACTCTTTGGGACACCTAACGAGTCGTACCACAACTCGTTCTGAGGCAAAATTTCCATTTTCCCTCTAAATTCTTCCTTTAAGTCCGAGGTCTATTCTTAGAAACTTTCGGATTGTTACAATATCTCCCCCTTGGATCATTCATCCTTGAATGTTGGCTAGACATGCGGAAGAATTAGGAAACAACTGATATCCCAAATACGAAACATTTATAATTGAAACTGATGGAGTATCTGACTCCGGGCTGGTCTTACATATCAGAACTAAATATCTAAATCGTACATGCATGCTAAGGTGTGAGAGGTGCTAAAAGTCATGAAATTGACATGGAACTAAGTAGAACACTAAGAAGAATTCTTTTTCTCTAACTGGAACTAAGCTGATACGGACTAAGCCATCTTTCTCAATTTGCTTTCTAATACTGACTAGAATTCATGATATCTGGTCTAACTGAAAGTAAGGAATTCATCAGCACGAGTCATTAACGACATCTAAAACTGAGCAAATATATGTGTTACCCTCATCTACTGGGCTGTTAAGCAACTTCTAAAGACCAAATTCGAGCTAAACATACCGGAAGGCATGAGTCAACACACATAGTTGGTTTATAACATGAATATGAGCCTCAAGGATTCATGGGGTAAGACTAGCATCATTGTCTGAAGCGGTTATCTAGAAATTCTAGAAGTCTGAACGTAAGAATGGATAGAGCATAGCTCCAACTGAAATACAAAAGGAATTATCTGAATCTAAGGGATTGGCATACCATAACTGTTAAGGCTGGAATTCCCCTACTAGCATACTCATGGTTAGACTTATCTCCCATACTTACCATATCCCCCTTAGCTTTAGGCCATCATTCCATGGCTCCTGAATTTTTCTTAAGGTCGGGGTGAAATCACTAACTCTTATCTTCTCCTTCACCTCTAACATTTACCGCGAACCTCCTACTCACAGCTATTCACACCATACATCGACAATCTCTTCTCAACACATGTCACAAGGGCTCCATATTCAATACCGGGGTTCTGGGCTAGCAACATGCAAAGAGTAACGAAAGAAATTCATAAGACACCTGCTACTTCTGGCGACTTGCCCTTATCCTGATGGGTAGGCGTAGAAGCGATTTTGATGCTGTCTGCCACCTGCACTAGATGATGCCCCCTGCTGAAATCGGCAGTTCACAAGAGCTACTGAAGAGGTGGTTGATGGTCTACACTCGCCGCTCTTAGTTGCTGCGCAATCTCGATGCTTATGACCCAACATGCCGCACCAGAAACAAGCATCTGAGCCAGTCATGCATTCTCCCAAATAGTGTTTCCCATAGCTCTTACAAAGTGGATAAGTAATATCCCTTACCCTGAGTCTGTACAGAATACTGGCTGTCAAAGGTGCTGGGGCTGATGATCTCTGTTGGGGGCACGAGCAGTGTCACCACTCAGCCTCTGAGGGTAAAACTCTTAATCTCCTGTCTTATCCCTCTTGGTCTCTCCCTCTTTTTCGTTCACTTTTTCCTCTTCTACTTTTTGAGGGAATATCATCAAATGTGGAAAGTCTATGTCCTTGTGCAACATGGTGATCCTGCATTGTTTTATTAAGGAGTCTGACACCCCATTCATGAACTTACTCACTCGAGCCCTCTGGATGGCTACTATCTCCAGTGCATACTTGGACAACCGGGTAAACTCCAACGCATACTCTTGGATAGTCATGTCGTTTTGCCTCAAGTGGATGAACTCTACCACCTTTTCCTCCCTCAACTCCCTAAGGAAAAAACTATCCAGGAACACAGCCATAAACTCATCCCAACTTACGGGGGTTGCTCCAACTCCCTGACTATCTCTCCACTGACAAAACCATATACGAATGACTCCTTTCAACTGGTAGGAGGCATAGTCTGCGCTCTTAGTTCCCATCAGCCCCATGATTTGGGTGATCTTCTGGATCTCCTCCAAGAACTCATATGGGTCCTCGTGCACCCTTGAGCACAATAATTCGGGTGGGTTCATCCGTAGAAAATCCCTCACCCTCGCCGCTGCTACATTCCCATTCTAGGGAACATGAGCCATTACTTGCTGAGTAATCTGGGCAGTCATGGCCTATGCCAACATATGAAGGGTTTCCCAAAACTCGGCATGAGTAACATGGTCATCCATCGGGTTTGCTGGGGCTGGTGGGGCTTGCTGGTACCCATTACCATTTCTTCTTCCATTCACTTATCTGGGAGGCATTATCAGCGAGTGCGTAAAGCACGATTCAGGAGAGGAACTGATAGAATTTCATACTCTACGCACAATAAGAATCATGAAGAAATGGGAACATTCCTAAAATGTTTCATATCCTCTTTGTCACAAGTGTGGCTCACTTCATACCCATGAAGAAGACTCTACTTAACATGACTTTAAGACACCCTAGGACACTCTAAACCTTTTCTCTGATACTATGTTTTTCATGACCGAATATAGGCCCGGATCGAGACATGGGACAAGGAACCCCGAGAGGCTCCAAGTCGACCCATGGCATGATCATATAATAACATTAGAAATACAATAACTAATAGAATCATAACTGAGTGGAAGCTAACTGATACATAAAACATAATCTAATAAAACTCTGATACATCAACTGAATATGTTTACACAAGTCTGAAAGCCTCTACTATACTGATGAGTTGCTGGGACAAGCCCCTAGCTAACTCCTAAGTCTGAAACTGAAGCATAAATGAAAATAGAAAACATTGATAGCATCCTCGGGAGATGAGGACTCACCACAAGCAGCTAAGATGGGAAGGGAGCGTATCTAACCACGAGGCTTGGTCTAGAAACCTGAATCTATATCATGAAATGATATAACACATAAAGTATGCGGTTAGTACTTGGAATGTACTGAGTATGAAGTAAACATAAATAAACTAAACATGCAAGTATTCAAGAGGGAAGAAATTGAATGCATCATTGAATGTAAAATAGAGCAGAAATGCAATGACCTTGTCTGAGATAACACATTTATTGACATGAAGCCTTTATTCTAAAATATTTACTAAAGTATAATTGAACTGATGCATAGGGGTCATGTGTTTAACGTATACTAAGAAATGAAGTTGTAACTGCTTATCATACACTTTACTGACCATCTATTGATAATTGAGACTAAATTCCTCTAAATCTGATTTAGTCTTAAATCTGAGTCTATACAGAGTTGAACTGAACTGATATCATGTGCTAAGCTAAGGGAGACGTTCTCTGCTACGGAGTGTCCCTGACTGACTAAGGGAAACATTCTCTGCTAATGAGAATCCTTGACTATGCTAAGGGAGACATTCTCTGCTAATAAGAATCCCTAACTGAGATAAGGGAGACATTCTCTGCTAATGAGAATCCCTAACTGGGCTAAGGGAGACATTCTCCACTAATGAGAATCCCTGACTGAGCTAAGGGAGACATTCTCTGCTAATTAGAATCCCTGGCTGAGCTAAGGGAGACATTCTCTACTAATGAGAATCCTTGCTAAGGGAGACATTATCTGCTAATGAGAATCCTTGACAGAGCTAAGGGAGACATTCTCCGCTAATGAGAATCCCTGCATGAGCTAAGGGAGACATTCTCTGCTAATGAGAATTCCTGAATGAGCTAAGGGAGACATTTTATGCTAATGAAAATCCCTGACTGACTAAGGGGAAACATTCTCAGATATGGACCTTCAGACCTTGATCTGACTAAGGGGAAACATTCTAAAAAGTTTGGGGTACAAGGATGAAAGGATGTCCTTGTTGAAAACCCACATACCTGTTTAGGAGGAAATTCCCACTTGAACTTGAACCTTGAAGCCTTTGGAGAAACCCTAGGTGAAATCCTTGAGTCTTGAGAGAAGGGTTTGAGAGGGTATCTTGTGGGAATGGGAGATTAGGCTAGAAAAAACCCTTAAAAACGTCCCATCTAATACTCAAAATGACGTAGTTTAGGAGTTAGAAGCATAGGATTTTATAAAAATACCCTTGGAAATTCACAGGAAAAATCCATCTGCCAGTCCCCACGAGGCAGTCTACGAGTCTTGGGTTTGACGATGACTCGTGGTGCCAAGTCGTAGAGTGCACTGGAAATATTCTAAAAAAATCCTCGAATGGACAACGACTGACTCTACAAATAGTTAGCTTTCTCAACGACTCGTGGCTCCTCCTATTGGACTGAAGCTAACAAACATGCTCTGCAACCCATGACTGACATGATGAGCTGTTACTTCACTGGACAAATCATATGTCCACTCATCGTCAACACTAGTCCACATCCATCAAATCCTTCCAATGACCGACACGACGGGTCATTGGTTTACCTAACGACTCGTCGAGTCGTCTGTTGCCACCACTAGCAGGGACCCCTTCACTTGCACCTCTTGACTGCTTGCCACGAATCTGATCACGACTCATTGGGTCACCTAATGAGTAATACCACGACTCTTTTTGAGGCGAAATTTCCACTTTCCCACTAAATTCTTCCTTTAAATCCGAGGTCTATTCTTACAAACTTTTGGGGTGTTACAATCCGTCAATACACTAGTGTTTCGCCGGTCTCGACTTATGAAACTCCGGTGTAAACAGATCTGGGATAGTTTCCTGAATCCTTAAACCCCGACCTGCGTTTCATCCAGTGTTTTGCCCGGCCTGATCGGTAGTTTGCCAGTGGATACCTTGGAAATGAAATTCCTCCTAGGCATAGAGAAATGGAAGAGCACTCAGATTCAAAACTCACCCACTCATCATTGCAATAGTAAAGCAAGTAAAATTAACAATTTACCTTTAAGAAGGACGTTACTCCATCTATCATCAGGAAAATTTTGCAATTTAAGAACACATGTGGCTACTCAGACTTTACCCCTAACTAAAATCAAACACAATAAGAAGCAAGAATTTTTGCATTATGAAGACCCACATTGTCATTCAACATTAGATCACTACCCCTACATACCTACAAAATGAATAATAACAAAGTACCAACAAACATAATCATGGGGGTAACGGGAAGATATGAATGGGGCATTTTGATTTTACAAGCTCATAATAATCCATATCTTGACTCAATAATCAAAATAGAATAAGAGTTACATATCAAATGGATTTTTCAGAGCAAAGAGAGGAGAAAGATCAAAGCTTGAATAAAGGAGCTCCACACAACTTGATCTTGCCTTAGTATATTTAGAGTGTGAGTTAGTGGTGATGAAAGTGGGAAATAAAGTGTGTATTTTACAGGATTGAAGGAGTGAAGGGGATTGGTAGGTGAAAAGCTGGGTTTAATGATGGGAAGGTGGAATGGTGGTGTATGCGGAAGATAAAAAGTTTTAATGAGAAAGTGGGAAGGTGGAAGAAAGGGTTGATGGGGATTTGGAGGGGTTTCGACCAATATTTTTAAATACTCGGGTCAGGTCGATCCATGGAGAAGTAAAATTTTTAAATGAAGGACTTACCTACACCTACGCTTAACTGGCGGTTGTTGGTAGAGAAAGGCGGTTCGCCGGATCTGAGGACGGTGCCCAATACCTTTCCAGTTCACTATTAATCAATCGACGATTGGCCGGCGAGTTGTGGATTGGCACCGGCGATTCGCCAGTTGGAATGCTGAATACACCCCAACTTCCAAGTGCACTATTTGAAGCTGGTGGTTCATAGATTGGTTTCGGTGTTCTGCCGGTGAGTCGCTGGTTTCCTTCTGTTCATTACCTGCGATAGGGCGGCGTTTTATATGTTGGCACCAGCATTTCGCTGGTCTAATGCCATGCCTAACCTATTCTTCTTCTCCATTTTTTGTTACAAAATCAAAAACAACAAAACATCAAAATGCTCAAGACGAAAATGCTTGGGTGCCTCCCAAACAGCACCGTAGTTAACGTCGTGGCACGACGGGTACCTTCCCAATCTCTAGCACTTTGGAGGGTCATCCTCCGGTTCACTTTCATCATCCATAGATGCATAATGCTCATCTTCACCATCGAACATTGCCATGACCTTACACTCATCTGGGGGCTTGATAGTGTTTCATATATTGAAGGTGACCTCGTCAGCACCTACTCAAAACTTAAGCTCCCCAAGCTCCACATCAATTAAAGCCCTTCCCGTTGCTAATAGAGGTCCCCTAAGATAATCGGTACCTCGATGTCCATCTCACAATCCAGCACAACAAAATCAGCTAGGAGTATGAGTTTATTCACCTTCACAAGAGCATTAACTAGCACTCCAACAGGTCTTTTGATTGACCTATCCGCTATCAACAACCTCATAGAGGTAGGTTTGGGACTCCCTAACCCGATTTTCTTAAATATCATGAGAGGCATGAGATTAATTCTACCATTGAGATCATAGAAAGCCTTATTGAAAATGCACAAGCCAATTGTGCAAGGAATGGTGAATGCCCCAAGGTATTCCCATTTTTGAGCAAGGTTGCTAGTCATGACAGCACTACAATGATGGGTCACCTCATCGGTGCCCGTATCCACCACCTTCTCTTCTTCAGGAGTTCCTTAATAAATTTTGCATATCCTAGCATTTGAATCAAAGCATCCTCCAGCGGTATATTGATAGATAATTTGCTGAACGTATCTATGAATTTTTAGACTTGATTGTCCTCCTTCTTTTTGGCCAACTGCTGTGGATATAGCGGAGGAACTCTTACTTCATGGTCCTTGTCATTAAGGGCCTTCATGCCCGCCTTCATATGAACATTATCTGGGGGCGTCATATCAACATCTCCCTCACCTTTTCCTTCCTCATCATCACTAACACTTGGTGCTTTTGGCACCCCATCCAACACATCATCATCAATTGCCTTTGGGGCATCAACATCTTTGAGCTTCACTCCCACAACTTTTAATATCTTACCACTCCTAGTCATGATTTCCATGCAATGACCATCTTTCTTTGGGTTCGGAAAATATCACTAGGAAGTGTAACCTTTATGCGAGGGTAGAAAATGACTTGAAAATAAATTACAAAGGCAGGAGAAAAATAAAAGAAAATACTACAAGTAATAATAAAATAGAATAGAAAGAAACTTACAAAGAGTTGTTTATTGATAAGAAGGAAAAATAGAGAATATAGAGGGAAAGAGAGATTTGGGCAATTTGGAAGTTAGTGTAATGTTTTCCGAATGCCCTTCCTAATGCAAGGTGAAGGTCTTAAATAGACCTCAATATGATGAGTCAACTAATTACTACCTGCTATCTATTTACATGTGTCCACACGTGGCATATTTAATTTTACCCGAATCTATTTAAAAGATGTCTTCATCTTCTTAAAACTTGATTTCCTTGAAATTTGATATTTGTCCTGATGTGACCTTGGAATTTGATGAAGATTCTTCTTCATATTCATGAGAGTTTGTAGAGATTCCATTTTGTCCTTATGTGGCTTGTCTTTTTGCTGCATCATTTTTTGGGTGGATTCCTGAGGGGTCCACTGCTGTTGATTGTAGTAGCTTTTCATTTTTTTGAAAGGGTAGTCTGGCCTTGTTCTTTAGTTGAAGATAAGTCCGAGCTATCCCTTGCAGATCTAGCATATCTCCATTGCTTGGTTCACTTGTATGAGAGGATGCAGTATCTAAAAATTCCATTATCTGTTTTTGTTGGGTATCTTTTTCTAAATTTGACAAGGCCTGCTGGAGCTTTCTTTTTAATTCTTCGTTGGACAGTTGGGAATCCTGTTGTAATGAAGAACTTGAAGTTTCCTTATCTTCCTAGGGTGTTGGTGCACAGCCTTTGATTTTGATGGTTTTACTCAGATATTTAATCATTTCAAATTCATGAATATCAAAGGACCAACTGATAATATATGAAATTATTTTTGCAATAAAAAACTTACACAATTTAAAATTTTCTGGTAGGGTAGAAATATTCTGCTCTACCTGGAATTTTTCAAACTGTGTCTGAAAATGTTTTGACAATACCTGTTTATTTCCTCCGAATTGGTTCCACCATTCATAAAACCATCGCGCTTTTCATATCTTTTGAATACTTGACAAACCAAGAGTGAGTGTTGGGCCTTACATACATAAAGTTATACCAGGCTGCCTTATAATCATACCAGTTGTATGTCTGGGGTCTATGGGTTCTTGATAGGGGAATGGGTGTATGTAGATGATCTACAAACCATCCAAACGGACTTAAAATTCCTTTAATTGTGAACTTCGAGTATTGAATACTGTCAGGATTATCTGGACATTTTAATTTATGCTCAATTTTTATTGAATCGATGTTTATTAAAATGAACTCATAACACCTTCGGGTTTTAAGGGGATCATCTGTCTCCACATAATTCCAATTTGTGTAGCAGGGTTTTAGTAACTCGGGTACTCCAAAACCTTCATATTTTTTATCGAGGGCCATGATTGGCAGTACCTGTAAAACTGTTAACTCAAACTGCTATTTATTTGGAATATTTTTATCCATTTTCTTTTCAGAAGTTGCTGGCAGAACCGCCTGAGAGTATGTCTCTGGTGGCTTCATTTCATAGCTATCCTTTGTTTGGATAGAGATAGTTTTGTCGCCTGATGAAGAGTCTCCTTTAAAAACTGATTTTAATGGTTGTAATCTGGTTTGACAAGTTATGGGTTCCTTTAATGGGGATGGAATAGTAGCTTTTGGCAAAGATGGAAATTCTGCCAGAACTGAATATTTATTTTCTGATTTTGGTTTTTCCTCTTCTTTGAAGGGTCATTTCATTATTTCTTCTGGTTTGAAGGGCTGAAATGGAGGCCTCAAGGGCCTTATACCTGGTGTTTCGGGTCTCATTTAGTTCCCTATAAAAATTCCCAAGTCAAAAAATCTGGGAGAGAATTATTTTCTCCTTGTATAAATTTGATTTGAAAATCAAAGCTGGATAACAAAGCCTGCCATCTGGAAAATATTTGTTTAGAAACCAGATTTTTTACATCTTTTTGTAAAACATCTTTGGCTGCTTTGCAGTCTACTCGTAGTAAAAATTCTTTGTTTATTAAATCGTCTTGAAATTTTGTGATATATAGCACTATAGCCAGAATTTCCTTTTTAATGGTGCTGTAATTTGTCTGAGTATTATTCCAGATTCCTGAAGTGAATCTTACTAATTGTTCGGGGTTTTTTAGGGAGATTTTTTATTTAAGGATGCCTCCATATCCTATGTCTGAGGCGTCAATTTCTACTATCTTGAATGCCCCTGGATGTGGTATTCCTAGACATGGAAGTTTTTGAACTATTGATTTTATTTTTTGGACTGTCTCTGTTTGTTCTAATCCCCATGGGACTGGATCCTTCCTAAGATGCTGATAAAGAGGCTTACAAACCTGTCCAATATTTGGAATAAAATTTGCAATATAATTGAGACTTCTTAAGAATCTCTGAAGCTGAGTTTTATCAATTAATTCATCTAGAAATTTGGATGAGAACTCTATGGCTCTACAAATAAGTCATGACGAAGGAATCTAATAGCAGTCTGGAATAAATTAATCTTTTTAGCGCTTACTACTAACCCGTTTTGTTTAACAACCTTTAAAAAGCTTTGGATATGTTTGAAGTGTTGGTCAATATTTTCTGAGTATATTAAAACATCATCTATGTAAACTATAGAAATATGACTATGTGGATTAAATATGTTGTTCATTATATTCTGAAATTCAGACGGTGCATTTTTTAATCCGAATGGCATTACATTCCATTCATATTGTTCAAAAGGTACATTAAAAGCTGTTTTATATTTATCTTTTTCTACTATCTGTATTTACCAAAATCTCGAATTCATATCGAACTTATTATAAATGTTAGCTTTATAAGTCCTTTTCAGAAGATCTCTTTTATTGGGTATTGGGTACCTGATCCATTTTAAAACTTTGTTAAGGGGCTTATAATTAATGACTAGCCTTGGGGCCCCCTCTTTCTTTTTCCGCACTATTATTGACATAGAATGCCGAACAGCTCCATGGTGACTTGGAAGGTCTAATAATCTTTTTATCAAGTAAATCATTGATTTCCTTTTTACAATATTTCATTAACTCTTGATTCATTTAAATAGGTCTTGCCCTAGTAGGGTTATTCTTTTCATTGAATCCCTCAATATATGGTAACTCAATAATATGACGTTTCCTATCCCAAAAGGCATTAGGAAATTCTAAACAGACTTCTCATTCTATGAATTCTTGTAGGCTTTTAATTTTGGCTTCTACCTTCAGATGTTTTAAAGCGGATTCAATCCGTTTAAATTTTATTTCGTTCTTTAAATAGTTTATTTGTTGGGAAAGAAGATTTATTCTAAAGATAGTTTTTTCTTTTATAAATTCACTTTCTTCTTTTGACATATTATTTAGGTAGGGAAAAATGATCTTTTTTCCTAGAGTAGTGGTGTAGATGCCGTCTAAATCAGCGACATAGGGTTTTATTTGGGTTATAAAGGGGGTTCCTAATATTATTTCTTCGTTTATATCTTTAGTTATTACAAAATCATTAATAAAGCAGATTCCATTATTGCATATGTGTGCCTTATGGAGTTTATAATTTATTTTGAGCATTTCTCCTGTCGCGGAGAATAACTGCGTTGTACTTTTTTCAAGGTACTTAGTAGGGATTATTCCTTCAATAATGCAGTTTTGGTCTGCACTTGTGTCTAATAATGCAATTTTGGGAATTGTATAATTTTTATTTATAACCAAGTGATAGGTATATGCTAGCTCTGGGCTTTAACTATTGCAATAGTTTTTACTCCTGATTTACCTTCTAGAGGGCTCTCTAGAGACTCAATTTCTTCTCCACCTTTTTCTAGTTTTGATGTTTCTCCTGGTTCGGATTGATATAATTCAGATCCTTACATTGGTTCTAGTTCATTTAATAGTTTATTATCAAGGGCATCTGTTTCTAGCTTGTTAAGTCTTTGCTTAACTTCTTTGACTTCATTTTTATTATGTAATAATTCGGTTTTCAGATCTTGTACTGTTGTACTAGACTTTTGTTCTTTAAATTTATGTAGTACACTTTTCATATTAAAAGGCTCAATTGTTTCTTTGTCATGTTGTTGGTTAAAAACTATATTTTTTAATTCTATTAAATATTTTCTTTTAAGATCTTTATTTTCAATATGATCAATTATATCAAAGAAGATTTCCTTGTTATTATTGGTAATGACATTTATTGAGTGGCTATCACAGCTGCAGATTTCTCCCGTGCATCCACAATGATCCGTTGAGTCACTATTGTCAGAACTATATGCTATATTAAGTTGGTCTTCATCACTGAAACTTTCTTCAGGGGAAGAATTATTGTCATGTTCATCAAGAATAGAATATAATCTATCTTTTATTTCTGGCGCAAGTTCTAACATATTGATCTTATCTTTCTTTTTATTAGGGGCCTTACAATCCTTAGCCCTGTGGCCAAATTTTCCACAATTCCAACACTTATCATTATTTCCTTGAAAGCCACCTTTGTTGGCTTCTCATTTATGCCTTTTAAATCTTTTTCTGTAATGATGGGGTTTATTAGATTTATTTTTATAGTGCTTGTGTCTTCTTTTAATTTTCTTGGATGCCTCTTTTGACGGGGCAGACAACTTGATGTATCCAAAATCTTGACAAAAGCTTCCTATTTCTTTTTTGGATATTTTATTATCCTTTTTAAGTTTATTTTAAGCTTCATATCTGTACATAATTCAAGTCCTATGAAATTTATAAAGAACTTTATGTAAGAGTTGAAGCCCCAAAAGGAGAATTGGGAATTTTTCTCATAGGTCACACCATAGGTTAACTGGCTATAAGGAATTTTTCCATCAAATCTATCTTTTAGTTTTATCCTAACCTTTTCGGCAAATAATGTTGGTAAACCACATGAATTTTTCTTTCCAATAATCATGGCTACAGTCTTCTCCGACCATAACCTTATTGAGGAATACATCCTTATACCATCTAAAATCATCTAACTTTGGCAAGATAGGTTAGATAGTATTTCTAAACTCCTATCTTGAAAAAGTTGAGGTTCTTCTATAAAATATTTTGCTATATTATAAATTAAGGTAGCGGTGGCGTCTTATACGCATAGATTTTCAAACGTTTGTCCTGTAGATTCAGTCTTAATAACTTGAGTGATGGTTGTAGCATTTGTGACACTATGTTTATTATCTTCAGTGAGATAATTATCCCACCAATATTTTAATGTCCCTGTAAATCTAGATATAATTAGAGTGGTAGCTTGTTTATCCGTGCAATTTTTCATTTTATAGGCCGTAATGGCCATCCCCATTTTATGTAACTTGTTGTATATCTAATGTTCTGCAAGTCTTTCAATATTCCATTCAGCAATTTCATTTCCAGAGTGTGAAGTATGAGATAAAAATTCATTTTCTTCATACTGCATATTCGGGAACGAAGGTTTATTATAATAATTCTTTGATGGAATATTTAGAGCTTAACTTATTAATGTCATTATTAGACTTTTCAGATATTGTTCTTATGACCTTATCATCTTTTAATTTTATTTTATCCTTTAATTTTAATTCATTCTTTAATTTTAATTCAGCCTTTAATTTTTCATTAATCTTTTCTATAAGATCATCTGTGATTTCAAACTCTTCTTGAATTTTGGGGAATTTATCTTTGGAAAATTATGGTAATTTAAATATTGGATGGGTTTCTAATTTCTTATTATTATAGGAAGGGCTAGGTTTATCATTGAAAATTGATTTATTATCAGTCTTAAGGATTTGATTAGAGACTAAGTATAGTAATTAATTAGTATAATTATTTTGTTGAATTAATCTATTTATATCTTTATTCTCAGGATCATCTTGGATGTCTACTATATCAATTTTAAAAGGTGTAGCTGTAACAATTCTACCATCTATTGTTAAACTAATTTCCTCTAGCGGGGGAATTATAGATTCAACCACCTTAGTTTTGGTATGCCATTTATTAACAATCATGCTCAATGATTCCTTTTGATCATCCATTTTTCCTGTGTACTCAAACCATTTAAAGAACTCTATATTGCATCTCATCCTTTTCATATCAGCGCACCATTTTTCCCTAAAGGATAATCTTTCCTTTAATAAATATTTTTCTGCATACCATTGCCTTTTTATGCTAGTTTCTGGATCTAACCAGAGTTTATCTAAATATTCAAAGTTTGGTTCGAACTCCTCATTAGATCTAATCATGCATAAAGAGTCTCTTACTCCTAGCATCTCACTAGCACTAGACTTGTTTTTATGGTAATTCTAGGTTCATATTCAACCTTAGGAATTATTTCAGACAAATCTACTCCCTTTAATTTTTTCTCTACGTCTTCAAGTGTTACCTCCTTTTTCTGGTGTTTTTGAAAATGAAGGTCTCGAAAAAGACATTCTTTTACTTGAGGAAGCATGACTAAAGGATTGGAATCTTAGAAATTTTAAATCTATAGATCCATACGGAAATTGTATTACCTGTTCAATGGTTGAATTTTCTTCCTCAATTTCTGGCTCCATATTGGAGTTAAAATGCCAATTATCCTTTACTAACACATCATCCCATTTTATCATTTTTGGGACGAAAATATTTTTGTTATTGTGATTGGCTTCCATAAGCATGGTAACCCCTTTGTTACTTACTATTTTTGCTTTTGGAGTTAGGGTAGTTTTCATTAGCCTGTAATATACTCTGTATTATGGCTATTTCTCTTGTATTTTCATTGCTATTCATGTTTTTAACATTTAATGTTATCCATAACATTTTGATCATTACTATCTATAGAAAAATTGGGATAACAGTTAAAATATACCGGGCCATTAGCTAGGTTACATTGTAATACTGCTAATAATGAATCATCAAAGTTTAGTAGCCTATTGTCTCTTAATAAAAAGACATATAGGTACGTCTAAGCCTAATCGATAAAATGGTTTAACCGCAACTTGGACAAATCCTATATGAAGAAACTTATAGTTTTTCCTATATCTGTTAATGTCTTCAGCTGCTAATAATTTAGTAGTCTCAATAGACTTATTAATAGCGACCTTAGATACAGAGGTTTTAATATTATAATTTTTAATAAAATTAAAGTGTCTAGTCTTATATACCTTTTCAAAACATTCCTTTGGAATATTCCAATTTTGTAAATCGCTCTCTATCTTAGCTATTTTAGTAGTTGCGGCAGAAATATTAATACTATTTATTATGTTCTGATTTTCAGAGGTATCCATTAAAATTGTGCAGATAGTTTTAACTGAATAATTAATATATCAGCTAATTGTCTTCTTTGTATAGATAAATTATGATTAACATAACATAATTCATTATATAACCTATTACGTTGTCAAGAATTAATCTTATAGTTAGTTTTCTAGAATAATTATCTAGAGTTTCTGAATGTATTAGTTTTTTTATAATAGTCTAAGTTCGTTAATATTTTTGTTCTTTTCTTTTTATAGTTACTCTGGTATTTCAAACATACCCATTTTCTCCTATTGTAGTATTTTCTTTTATTTTTCTCCTGCCTTTGTAATTTATTTTCAAGTCATTCTCTACAATCCGTTAAATGGTATCAGAGCCCGCCACCAGACCTAAAGGAATAAGATAAAGGAAATTAGATAAGATAACCAGTAAATACTTCACAAAGAAATAACTATTAAGGAGTAACATCTAAAGTAGATATTAACCCCAGGATAGTACTAACATTTCCCCAAATACTTCATATTATATTAAAATTTATGCTTACACATCCATTTACAAAACAAATAAAATACTACAATAGGAGAAAATGGGTATGTTTGAAATACCAGAGTAACTATAAAAAGAAAAGAATAGAAATATTAAAGAACTTAGACTATTATAAAAAACTAATACCTTCAGAAACTCTAGATAATTATTCTAGAAAAATAACTAGAAAATTAATTCTTGATAATCTAATCAAGTTATATAATGAATTATATTATGTTAGTCATAATTTATCTATAAAAAAAAGACAATTAGATGATATATTAATTATTCAGTTAAAACTATCTGCACAATTTTAATGGATACCTCTGAAAATCAGAACATAATAAATAGTATTAATATTTCTGCCACAACTACTAAAATAGCTAAGATAGAGAGAGATTTACAAAATTGGAATATCCCAAAGGAACATTTTGAAAAGGTATATAAGACTGGACACTTTCTGTCACGCCCCGCCTTGGGGGGTGACTGGCACCTGGTGCCCTTACTGGGACCTAAACTGCTAAACTGCTGAGCTTAAGCACTTCTGGTACCTGGCTGGCTCTAACTCTAGATTCAAGAAAACGATGGGCTATATAACGGCTATAAATACAGCCTCCGGCCGACTAGGCCTATAGCCACCTGTACTATAATATCAGCTAACCAGAATCACATTCATATAGGGGAACCTATGCGGGCCGACAAGGCCACCATGCTGTCTAGTTATCTCTAAATCAAGAAAACAGGTGCTAAACCGCTACGTGATCGACAAGGTCACCATTACAAACTGAGTAGGGCCCCACACAGCCATCATAACAAACTAAAACATACACACGGCCTCACACGACTGATATAACAAACCACAGGGTATACACAATCTGCAAGCCTCTAAGAATACTAATAATATGGTCGGGACAGGGCCCTGGCCTACTGATACTGTACAACAAAAAAAAAGGGATAAACCTCTAGCTATCTAGCTCCGGATGACTGGAGCTGATGACTCTGTGAGCTGGCTGGAATCACAAGGTATCGACTCCTCGTCTGTGAGTACCTGCAGGCAAGTAATGCGGCGCCCCAAGTAGGCGTCAGTACCGCTGGTACTGAGTATGTAAGCAACAACTGAAAAGTATCTGAAAACAACAATACAACTGATGGAACTGAAATAGAGAGAAATAGACTGAAACTGACTGAGAATATGAATCTAAGACTATTCTCAACTATGCTAGAAGGAGTAGGAGTCATACCTAGAAATGTATCGCTCAACTGTCGATCTACTCATATCTAGCATAACATGGCATAACATAACATAACACAACATAACACAACATAACATAGCACACACAAACCTTACCCGGCCCCCATAAGCCGGGAGGTACAATCAACACGCAATCTATACCCCTACCCTGGTCGTCCCATCTCCTATAATAACTATAAGCATCCTGCTGATCCCCTGGGTATGCACTTGGGCTCGCTGAGCCCCTGACTATAACTGTACCTAAGTCCAGAGGGCTCCTGAATCAACACCCCAGGCGTACCCGCTCGACGGGGGTGTATAAAAGCCGACCAAGGCAAAATATGGGGAAACCGGCATCCCATCTTCATCCCCTAGGGGACGACATGCCACTCCATAGAGCGACGCATCCTCTCCCTCTAGTCGACGAGTCGATACAGCTATTAACCCTGGGGCGGTCATGAATGCTAGGTAATCCAACCCCAAAACAATACAATGGTCTCAACTAGTAATACTAATTGCATATACCACATGCTGAAACTAGTGACAATAATGTATATGTATATACTACATGCTAAAACTACCGATAGTGATATGTATGTACTTAATACATGCTGAAACTGATAATGGTATATATATATACAATCTTCTGTAATACTGCGCTGAGCCTAATGCTAAACAAGATATAGTTTTTCTGTTGGGAATCAGGCTGTATAATTGAGTTTCATAGTAACATGATTTACTATTTCTAACATGCTTTCTAAACTTCATTTTAGGCTATCATTCTATTTCTGTAATACCTTACAGGAACTTATATTGCTTTACTAAGTTTCAACTGAACACGATAATATCCTAACATACTTTACTAAATCACATACTGGCATGTTGTACTATTTCTGTCACTTTCTATTAGAATTTATATCGTGCTAGTAAATTTCATGCTATACATGACATGATACTTCCAACGTCATACTAAAATTTATACTAAGCATAATATACGACTTCTGTACTATTCTACTGGCACTTGAGCTATGTTACTATATCGGAACTGCTAGCTTGTCGAAGAAACTGGCTTATATATCTCCATTTCTGATTTCCCAACTAATTGGCATAATTCGGTCAATATTACGCTATTTCTCCCAACTGCATCCATATATATATATATCAATTAGGACTAAATACATTAATATTCTGAAATAAAATATCACTTTTAATATATATGTAGCCCAAACTTTGACTTATTGAAAAACGGCCGAAAACTTGCTATTTCTCGGAAGTCCAGAAGGGAGAAATGCTCACTTTAGGGCTAGGAGTATTTTGATACTAATTTGGAGTATGATGATTCGCCGGCCGAATTTCATGAAACTAACTCCGTAGGAATGTTCTCTGCAGCTTTATACTTTGGTATCTAGAGTTAAAATTTGAGTTTGGACCGCGTTTGACGGCGTAATCGGATGAATATTTATCATAAATCTTCGTTCCTCTCTGTTCTCTATCGTTTACTAAAATTCAAAAGTGAGAAAATGAGATAAAAATCGAAGTTGGTGCTTTTATACTTGAGGCTGCACCTCACCTCCGTTGGCACGCTGTGTATCGCGGAGGTTAGCCTCCGTGACATGCTGTGTGACACTCTGGCCATCGTGGAGGAGGTCTGCCAACCTCCTCTTGTGATGGTTCGACGTGTCACTTATCCAGTCTTTCCCCGGGCCTTTTCCTAGCATGTATGGCATTCAAAAAGTCTTAACCAACATGCGAATAGGCCATCTACATGTCGTGAATTTACGAGGTGTAACACTTTCATTTTATTAAAAATTATAATATTAAAACCTCCAAATCTACGGTCGCTATTAATAAGTCTATTGAGACTATTAAATTATTAGCAGCTGAAGACATTAACAGATATAGGAAAAACTATAAGTTTCTTCATATAGGACTTGTCCAAGTCGCCGTTAAACCGTTGTATCGATTAGGCTTATACGTACCTATATGTCTTCTATTAAGAGACAACATGCTACTAAACTTTGATGATTCATTATTAGCAGTGTTACAAAGTAACCTAGCTAATGGCCCGGTATATTTTAATTGTTATCCCAATTTTTCTATAGATATTAATGATCAAAATGTTATGGATTCCCTAACATTAAATGTTAAAACAAAAAACATGAATAGCAAAGAAAATACAAGAGAAATAGCCATAATATACAGAGTATATTACAGGCTAATGAAAACTACCCCAGCTCCAAAAACAAAACTAGTAAGTAACAAAGGGGTTACCATGCTTGTGGAAGCCAATCACAATCACAACAATATTTTCGTCTCAAAAATGATAAAATGATATGATGTGTTAGTAAAGGATAATTGGCATTTTGACTCCATAACGGAGCCAGAAATTGAGGAAGAAAATTCCACCATTGAGCAGGTAATACAATTTCCGGATGGATCTATAGATTTAAAATTTCTAAGATCCAAATCCTTTAGTCCTGCTTCTTCAAGTAAAATAATGTCTTTTTTGAGACCTTCATTTTTAAAAACGCTAGAAGAAAGGAGGTAACACTTAAAGACACAGAGAAAAAATTAAAGGGAGTAGATTTCTCTGAAACAATTCCTAAGGTTCTATGAATTCTTGTAGGCTTTTAATTTTGGCTTCTACCTTCATATGTTTTAAAGTGGATTCAATCTGTTTAAATTTTATTTAATTCGTTAAATAGTTTATTTGTTGGAAAGCAGATTTATTCTAAAGATAGTTTTTTCTTTTATAAATTCACTTTCTTCTTTTGACATATTATTTAGGTAGGGAAAAATGATCCCTTTTCCTAGAGTAGTAGTGTGGATGCCGTCTTTGTTTGTTCTAATCCCATGGGACTGGATCCTTCCTAAGATCCTGATAAAGAGACTTACAAACCTGTCTAATATTTGGAATGAAATCTGCAACATAATTGAGACTTCCTAAGAATCTCTGAAGCTGAGTTTTATCAATTAATTCATCTCGAAATTTGGATGAGAACTCTATGGCTCTACAAATGGGTTTATAGGTTCCTTAATATAAGTCATGACCAAGGAATCTAATAGCAGTCTAGAATAACTTAATCTTTTTAGCGCTTACTACTAATTCGTTTTGTTTAACAACCTTTAAAAATGTTTGGATATGTTTGAAGTATTGGTCAATATCTTCTGAGTATAATAAAACATCATCTATGTAAACTATAGAAATATGACTATGTGGATTAAATATGTTGTTCATTGTATTCTGAAATTCAGACGGTGCATTTTTTAATCCAAATGACATTACATTCCATTCATATTGTCCAAAAGGTACATTAAAAGCTGTTTTATTTTTATCTTTCTCTGCTATCTGTATTTGCCAAAATCCCAACTTCATATCAAACTTACTATAAATGTTAGCTTTATAAGTCCTTTTAAGAAGATCTCTTTTATTGGGTATTGGGTACCTGATCCATTTTAAAACTTTGTTAAGAGGCTTATAATTAATGACTAGCCTTGGGGCCCTTCTTTCTTTTTCCGCACTATTATTGACATAGAATGTCGAACAACTCCTGGTGACTTGGAAGGTCTATTAATCTTTTTATCAAGTAAATCATTGATTTCCTTTTACAATATTCCATTAACTCTTGATTCATTTGAATAGGTCTTTCCCTACTAGGGATATTTTTTTTCGTTGAATCCCTCAATATATGGTAACTCAATAATATGGCATTTCCTATCCCAAAAGGCATTAGGAAATTCACAGGAAAAATCCATCTACCGGTCCCCATGAGGCACTCCACGAGTCTTGGGTTTGACGACGACTCGTGGTGCCAAGTCATGGAGTGCACTGGAAAGATTCAAAAAAAAAATCCTTAAACGGACGACGACTGACTCCACGAGTTGTTAGCTTTCTCAAAGACTCGTGGCTCCTCCCATTACCACTGAAGCTAAAAAACATGATCTTCAACCCATGACTGACATGACGAGTTGTTACTTCACTGGATGGATCATAATGTCCACTCGTCGTCAACACTAGTCCACATCCTTCAAATCCTTCCAATGACTGACACGATGGGTTGTTGCTTTACCCAACGACTCATCGAGTCATCCGTTGCCAACACTGCCAGAGACCCCTTCACTTGCACCTCTTGACTGCTTTCCATGAATCTGACCACGACTCATTGGGTCACCTAATGATTCGTACCACAACTCGTTCTGAGGAGAAATTTCCACTTTCCGTCTAAATTCTTCCTTTAAATTTGAGGTCTATTCTTAGAAACTTTTGAGGTGTTACAATCCGGCAAAAAACTAGTGTTTCGATGTCTCGACTCATGAAACTCTAGTGTAACACAGATCAGGGACAGTGTCCTGAAGCCCTTAACCCCGACCTGCGTTTCATTCGGTGTTTTGCCCGGCCTAATCGGTAGTTTGCCAGTGGATGCCTTGGAAATGAAATTCCTCCTAGGCATAGAGAAATGGAAGAGCACTCAGATTCAAAACTCACCCACTCATCATTGCAATAGTAAAGCAAGTGAAATTAACAATTTACCTTTAAGAAGGACGTTACTCTATCTATCATCGGGAAAATTTTGCAATTTAAGAACACATGTGGCTACTCAGACTTTACCCCTAACTAAAATCAAACACAATAAGAAGCAAGAATTTTTGCATTATGAAGACCCACATTGTCATTCAACATTAGATCACTACCCCTACATACCTACAAAATGAATAATAACAAAGTACCAACAAACATAATCATGGGGGTAACGGGAAGATATGAATGGGGCATTTTGATTTTACCAGCTCATAATAATCCATATCTTGACTCAATAATCAAAATAGAATAAGAGTTACATATCAAATGGATTTTTCAGAGCAAAGAGAGGAGAAAGATCAAAGCTTGCATAAAGGAGCTCCACACAACTTGATCTTGCCTTAGTATATTTAGAGTGTGAGTTAGTGGTGATGAAAGTGGGAAATAAAGTGTGTATTTTACAGGATTGAAGGAGTGAAAGGGATTGGTAGGTGAAAAGCTGGGTTTAATGATGGGAAGGTGGAAAGGTGGTGTATGGGGAAGATAAAAAGTTTTAATGAGAAAGTGGGAAGGTGGAAGAAAGGGTTTATGGGGATTTGGAGGGGTTTCGACCAATATTTTTAAATACCTGGGTCGGGTCGATCCATGAAGCAGTAAATTTTTTAAAAGGACTTACCTACACCTACGCTTAACTGGCGGTTGTTGGTAGAGAAAGGCGGTTTGTCGAATCTGAGGTCGATGCCCAATACCTTTCTAGTTCACTATTAATCAATCGACGATTGGCCGACGAGTTGTGGATCCCTGCTCGGTCATTGGAGATAACTTACCAACAAGTTCAACTATCGACATTATTCTAGATCTTATCCTATTCCCTCTGGGTTCAACCCTAATCTCTTTGTTGGGTTCTTTATTGACAACGTCTGCTTCATACTTTTCCAGGAAGTGTGAGTTTGAGTGTTATCAAAAAGTGGCGCCGCTGCCAAGGAATACGACTTAGATTAGATTAATTTCTTATATTTGACTTTTGGTTGTTATTTCCTAAATTTCATTTTCTTTCAGTTTTTGGATATCCACAGGTTGTTGCTTGGTGAATGCCAAGTACTCTTCGGAGTGGAAACCCCTTGATTCCTTTGGATCTCGAACTCAAAAGAGCACTACAAAAAATAGAGAACCAAGAGCAGAAAGATGATCATATTGGTGAAGAAGCTAGGCAAGCTGCACTTCAGGATGTGGAGGATGGTCGAGATAAGGTTGTCAATGCTGGTCGCCATGGATGGGGCAATAGAGGTTAAAGATATGGCCCTCAATTCTTCGATGAGGATGACCTGGATATTGATGATGTCAGGTCAACCAGAGCTATTATACCACCACCATTGCCTGCTAGGGAAAAAATTGACATCACTAGCACTATGATCCAATTATTGAACATGAAAGAGGTATTTAGTGGTCACCCAGCTGATGATGCCAACCCACACCTGATGAACTTTGTGGGAATATGCAAGGTGTACAAGTTTCCTGGAATCAGCCAGGATGCTATAAGGCTAAGAATCTTCTCCTTCTCTTTTTCTAGGGAGGACACTTTATGGTTATCGGAGTTTCCCAACGACTCCATTACCAACTGGAGGGAGCTCAAGCAATCTTTTCTAGAGATATTCTTTCCACCCTTCAGGATGCTGCAGCTTAAGGATGAAATCTATAATATTCGATAACTGAAGACTGAGGCACTTCATGAAACCTGGTTGAGATTCAAGAAGAAGTTGACCAAGTGCCCGAACCACAAAATTCCTGATGATAGTTTGATGGAGATTTTCTATAGATCATTGAACAACAGTACGAAAGAAGTAGCATATACAGTGGCGTGAGGAGCACTGATGAGCCACACCTAGGAGCAAGCTGCCACTATTCTAGACAGAGTGAGAAAAACAAATAGAGCATGGCACACTGGGGAAGCGGAAACAACAGCTGGTACATATGTTGTTGGTTTGACTGCAGATCAACGAAGGAAGAAATAAGAATGTGACCAGGAATTGGCTCATATGTACACATCGTTGGACTTTCTCATTAAGCATATCATGGGCACTGGAGCCAGAAAAGTTAATGTAGTGGGGACATAGGGACAGGAGCCAGGGCCTGACCACTCAGATTTCGAGGAGGCGGAAAACTTCTTAGACAACTAGGTGGTGGGTTTTTGAGCCAACACCCAAGTGCTTGGATGAGACACTTGGCGCCAAGGTTCTAGAAACAAAGGTTGGAATAAATACACAGACAATTACAATCGGAATGGGTACAGAGACAGAAGCCGAGGTCGTGAGCACGATGGAGATTGAAGAAGGAATGATGGTTACCGCAACGACTGAGCAGGAATCGGAATGCGTACAGAGACAGAAGCCCAGGTCGTGAGTGCAATAGAGATTGAAGAAGGAATGACGGTTACCGCAACGATTGAGAAGGATTGTACCTACCTCCGAATGCACGTGAGGGGGAGGCTGGATAGCCAAAGTAGGACAACATGATGGTTGAGATGCTAAAGAAGGTGAGATCCATAGATGATCAGCTGAAAGAAATCCGTAGTGATCTATCGAGCATGGGTTAGAGACTGGAGTCACATGCTATAGCTATCAAACATATCGAACAACAACTAGGATGACTGTCAGCATCCATGAACCCTAGGCAAAAAGGTACACTACCTAGAAACACAGTCCAGAATTCAAAGAATTATGGTCACTGCATGGTTGTGATGACTAAGAGTGTAAAGACCACGATCGATCCCCCTCTGCTGGTTATAGTTGAAAGGAATAAAGAAAGCATGATTGAAGATGAGGAAGATGTTGTTGAGAATGAGTATAATGAGGATGCTAAGTTGACTGATGCTCTAGTTGTTGAAAACGGTCCTGAAGCTGAACAAGGAGAGAAGCAAGGAGCCACACACGTTTACAAGGCTATTTCATGACCACTGCCACCGTTCCCTCAAAGAATGAATAAGAAGGCGGAGAATGGTAAGTTTCAGAAATTCCTATCAATGCTAAAATAGTTATCTGTAAACATATCGTCGGTCAAGGCTTTGGAATAGATACTGGGATATGCCAAGTTTATGAAGGACCTTATGAAAAAGAATAGGTCCGTGACCTATGAGCCTGTGGATAATATGAATCATTGTAGTGCTATAGCCACACAGGTCCTTGCACAGAAGAGGGAAGATCCAGGTTCCTTCACCATTCCATGTACAATCGGCGATGTTGAGTTCACGAGGGCACTTTGCGATTTGGGAGCAAGCATTAATCTGATGCCATTAGCTGTGTTTAAGCAGCTGGGCTTGGGAGCGCCCACACCGACTACTATGCAGCTACTGATGGCCGATCGAACTGTGAAGAAGCCTGTGGGGATCCTGTTCGATGTTCTTGTTAAATTGTATAGATTCATATTCCCAAAGAGCTTCATGATCCTTGATTGCGAGGTTGATTTTGAGGTCCCCATCACTTTGGGGAACCATTCCTTGCTACTGGGAGAGCTTAAGTAGACATGGAGGCTATCCAGTTGAAATTCAGACTTAATAAAGAAGATGTCACCTTCAATGTCTACTGGTCAATAAAGCAATCAAAGGAGTACAGAGTTGTCTAAGCAATAGAGGATGAATTCGAGTTCCTTGACGAATTCTGAGTAGTCAAGAGACTTGCATCATGTCGCAACGTTAAATCAAGTGCTTCTTGGGAGGCAACCCAAGTGGTGTTTTGGTGAATTCTGATTAACCGAACCACTTGAATCGTGTCGCGATGTTAAATCAAGCGCTTCTTGGGAGGCAACACAAGTTGATTAATTTATGTGTGTTCAGTGTGCAGGGAAAACAAAAACAGGTGGCAGAAGAATTGCTGAACAGGAAGGTGCTATGGTTCTTAGTACGACTCATAAGAGGATTATACAGGTTGTAGTACGAGTCATGGTGAGAAGCAGAGAGATAATTCAATGCATGAGTTCAAGGTACAGTTGGTCCTATGACTCGTAAATTCATTATACGGGTCTTAGTACTCACTGTGGTTATGAACTATGCAAGGCATGGAACTCAAAGTAAGAAAGACCTACGGGTCATAATACGGGTTATACCTTTATAGTACAAGTCATAAGATATGCTCGTATGTCCACAGGTAAGTTTCTCAACCTCTTTGTTACAAGTGTAAGGGACGAGTCATAGGGCCTTCCTACGACTCGTGGTGCGAGTTGTGACAGGTCAAAAATTTTAAAATCTTCTGACTCGGCCCAGATTTTTCAAATCTGCCCTATAACCTATTTAAACTTCAAACACACCGTACCCTCCTCCCACATACTCAAAACCCATTTCACGACTCAGGGGATGTAACTTGTATAAATCGTGCAATGAATTGTTAAACTTGATTTACGGGTTTTGATTAAAAATGAGAGGAATGGGTAACTGTAGAACATGATAAATGCATGTCTGGACTTGGGGAATTCTGAGTACCCAATACTAAATTAAAATCTCCTGCAAACTGAAACAAAAATAAGGCAGGGAAGGCTTCACAAGCCTTCCTACGACTCATAGTTTTATACTATGACTACTAGGATGTCTCGTTGGGACTTTCCCAAGACAAATTTGTAATAATCACAAGGTACAAATCCTAGTACGGCTCATGGTATCCTACTACGAGTCGTACCTGGCAATCGTACTAAGAATTTGAAAAGGGTCAAGTCCACAAGTGACAGTACGATCCTTCCTACGAATTGTGGAATCGACTTACGGGTCATACCATGAGTCGTGGAAAAATATAGAACATTTGTTTTAAAGGGGCATCCTCATATGACTCGTGGTATGGTCTGTACCTTCATGGTACGAGTCGTACCTTAGCGGCATAACATTGACCTGAGATATTACGAGTTTCAGTACTAATGAGGTACGATCTGTACTGTAGACCCGTGATATATTATAGAGGACTTTTTCTTGCTTTATTTTTCTCAGGTTTGGAACTCTAACCCTTTTTCTCTATAGGTACAATGACATAGAACTGAAAAGCATCCAAGGAAACTGCTCGGAGGGCATTGATTGATGAGACCTCCAAATCCCAACAAGCGGGACTCTCCCCTAGTGGTTTAGTATAAGAATACCGGGTTGATACATTTGATACTAACGGGACTCGAACCACTAGGGCAAAGGAGAAAACCCATGCCGTGGCGGCCACTGCCATATCTGCTGGTGCTCCCTAATCGGAGGAGGGAGAGGAGGAAAGAGCCCAAGAGTCTGGAAGCAGCTCTAATGAAGAAGAGGGGTCCAAGGAGGTCCAATTCGGAGATGCAGACATTGAGTTCGGATCATAGGAGGCACCCAATTCCGAGCAGGAACAGACTCCGCCTAGGGAGAACCGTACCATTCAATGAAGAGTACCAAGAGCCCAGAAAATATATGAATAGGGTGTTTCTCTCACAACCAAGAACAAACCTAGGCAGAGCATTTAAGAAGAGCCACGGATCCTCACCGATTCACTGAACGAGGTGGAGGAGATGAAGCAGATATTTAGCTTCTTTGGATTTGACTGGATGGCTAGAGCCCCGGATCGATACACTTTAGAAATCGTCTGTGTTACACCCTGAAATTTTTTTTGATGATTATTTGATGGTTATATATCATATTAAGGTAATTATGGGTCATATGTTATCCATAGGTGAGGAGGGAAACATGTGAAAAGGGAAAAGTGAAGAGTATGTGAAGTTTGTAAATAAGGGTAAAATTTAAATGGTCATATATCCAAATATATAATGATACATAAGTCCCATAAAATGTAAAATGAAAGGTATTTGAGTCTAGTTTACATTGAAAAAAATCGCTCATCAATCAGAGTTCGAAATAAAAAGTTATACTCATTTGAAGACAGCACTGTCGGCTGGGAAAGCGCCCAGGCACTGAGACAGGCAGGCAGCAGGTGCGCGCGCGCGCGAGGGCACGTCGCACGAGCGCCGCCCAAACCCTTGCCAGCCTGCCTATATGAAGTAAAATTGAGATAAAAAGCTCATTTTTACTCCATTTTAGTTAATTTTTTTTCAGAATTCAGAGAATTCAAAGCCCTATCACATGGTTAAAAGATATCCCAGGTAAGAAACTTCACTCTTGTCTCTTTTGGGCTTTGAAAAGAGAACCTTGGAAAGAAGTCATGACTTATTGTTGTCTTGTGGTTGATTATGGTATTGCTGCATTTCTAGATGATTCTAGGCAGAGGAAACAGTAGGAGTTTACTCCTACTTTAGCTGATAACATCTCCAAGAAAGGGTAAGTAATTCCCTTTTTGATTTCTTCAAGTTTATGAGGTTATAACTTGGAGAATGTTGTAGTATTGTGTTGTTGTTTCTTTGTGTGTTTTTCTGGCATGTTTCTGCCCAATTTTTCCAGAACTTTGGTGAAGTGAAGTTGCTGCTTGTTGGGTTTGTATATTGGACTTGGAAGGATCCTTAAGGAGTAAGCTTGAAAGGAAGATTTTTGGCAAAATTAGAGTCGACATTCCAAGGTATGTAAATGCGTCCCTTTCCTTGTTTTTCAAGCATGAAACTAAGTTATTGAAAGGATCAACATTCCTATGTTTTTAAAGTCATATTGAGGCATGTATGATCCTTTCCAAAGGGTTGGAAATATCTTGGAATAAAGCTTGAATCGTTATGAATGGTTGAAGTGAACAAATGTGAAGCGAAAGGTGTAATTTTTATACGATTGTTGTCGTAGTTCCAAATTGAGTCTGAAGTCCCCTTAACGTGGGCACCGTGAGCTGGTCCTTTGTAGTATACTGTATATGTGATGTTTAATATATGTTAAGATCTTGTCACTCAGTGAAATTGGTAGGAAATGCTAAGACGACGACATGTAATTGAACTTAAGCTAAGAAGATGACGCTAAACCGATTGAGGGTAAACGAGCTTATTGAAATGATGTT
The DNA here is from genome assembly GCA_035772735.1 of Datura wrightii. Classification (NCBI taxonomy): domain Eukaryota; kingdom Viridiplantae; phylum Streptophyta; class Magnoliopsida; order Solanales; family Solanaceae; genus Datura; species Datura wrightii. The sequence goes on from JASDFA010000016.1 coordinate 128,445,431, forward strand.
TTAATAATATTGTTAATCCCTCCTATATGTTTATATTTTAAAGTGCTTAAGATAAAAAGTAGATTTTATGTTTTTCCTCTTTAAAGCTAAGCAAGCGGCACGTAGCGAATAAGCTAAATCAATACATGTTAACGGGGAAAGCGTGGCTAAGTTGTCAATTAGGCAAAGAGGTAAGTGTGTATAAGAATTGATGGAATAGTGAACACGAGGGTAAAGACTTGAGTGTAGAGTGAATATTTTTGGCAAAGAAGTTAAGATGAATAAGGAAAGTAAAGCTAAATATTGTTGAATTAGATGATACGAGTTACGATTATGAATGAGGTAGGCAACAACTAGGAAGATTAACCCTGTACTAAAGACGTTTAGCAAAAGAGTTATAAATTAAGTTGTTTATGTTCAGTATGTGTTACGTTGATGAATAACCACTAAAGTGTTAACATTCTAAGAAATAATTAGAGTTGAACGTCTGCAAAATAGTAACTTAAGTTGAGAAGCTCTCTGTGATACCCCTAAAGGATTATGTTAAGTTATCTATTCTAAGTGTTGAAATTTTCTACCATGTCTGAAAAGGGTAATCCTAGGATCTTCTAAGTCACTTATGATTATGTAAGCTTTCTTAAGCTCCGTAGATAATTGCAAAGTTATGTAAGTCAATCCAGCATCACCCGAATTACGGCTATATATCTTTATTTACCTATAAGGCATCACGTAGAGAGTTACTCACGAGTTCCCAAGTTATAGAGCTCCAGTCTCAGATCCTTAAGTTATGTCTTTACGTCCCTAATTTATGTTGAAATGTGCTAGCTGATCTAAGAAGTTTTTGAGAGATCATATTTCGAGAATTATGCTAATGTCTCGGTCAAGTATTAGATGTTGTATACAAGTCTAAGAACTCAAGTCTTTATATGTCTTCCCAGTAAGAAGTCTTAATGTGTACGATTTTCATGTTATAACATACAGTTGAATTCTTTCAGTTATATTCAAGTCATGCATCTTTATGTTTAGCTCTTGTTGAGTTATCAGTTGAATTTCCTAAATTCAGAGGAGAGATTCTCCCAGGTACCAATGTTCCTAATGTCTAAGTAAGTATAAGTGTAGGCTATGATAATGATCAGTTAAGCTCAGAACTTTGAATACCAGGAAGTCTCCTGGAGGTCACCTAGTTAACTAAATACGAGTTATACATTATATAGAAGTCTTATACGTTGTATGTTTGTAGTTCAGTTCTCAGCTCTATGTATATGACAAATAACTCCAAGTTCCTAGTTATAATTTCCATGTTTTCCTGCAAATAAGTCAAATGAATTAAGAACTATATGTGCTTATCTACATGATAAATTTGGCAATGAAATTCCAATGTATAGTTGCCGATACAGGTTAAAGGAACCACTTGGTAGGCAGTATATATTTGTAGTTCCCAAATGTTAAAGAATTGTGTAGAAATGAGCTCTATGTGTTTCTATCCAAGTAATATGTTCAATTGGTAGAGTTATTTGTAGGACATTGTTTGTAAGCCTACAAAAGTTCTTATGTTGTCCAAACCTCTTGAAGGTCCTTCAAGTAACTGAGTCGACATGTTCACGTATAATTTGACAACTTTACGTGATATATATACATATTTTCTAGCTTTACATGATATGGGTGCTCACTTGCATTTATGGGTTACGAAAGAGGCCTATTCTGGCCAAAGATTTAACATTTGTCATTTATATGCCATACGTGTTAAATTGACTCAATATAAGCCATATCGACCCTATTTATGATTATGATTGAGAATTATTTTATTTTACCCAGGTGTGGTACATCGGCTGGAGATATTTATAATTTACCCCGTTGTGGTACATCGGCTGGAGATCTTTTACCTTGATGTGGTATATCAGCTGGAGATATTTTTATGTTACTCCGGTGTGGTACATCGGCTGGAGATATTTTTATGTTACCCCGTTGTGGTACATCGGCTGGAGATATTCTTATTTTGCCCCGGTGTGGTACATCGGCTAGAGATATTTTTATGTTACCCCATTGTGATACATTGACTGAAGATACTTTTATTTTTCCTTGGCATGGTACACCGGCTGGACGAATTTTATATATGGATTTATGGTTGGTTGGTTGTTGGCATTACAATTATAGGTTTTCTTGTGCATTACTTGGTTGCATTTGCACTTCTGTATTGACTTATTGCCAGGTTTCAATTTCCAGGATTCCAGTTGTTGTTATTCCTTATTTCTGGCTCAGTTATCATTGTATCTTACATGTTTATAGTTTTCTGCCTTACATACTAGTACATTTCATTTGTACTGATGTCACTTCGCCTGGGGACCTGCGTTCGTGCCGCAGCTGCAGGTAGAGGTCGGGATTGCCAGTTGCAGTAGCAGTTCGTGAGATTAGTGGATGTGTTGGTATGCTCCTTTCTTGGAGCTAAGACTTATTTTGTTTTAGTTAGAGTTTTGAGATGCAGTTATGGGTATGTCGGAGCCCTGTTCCGACCATCAGTCAGTTTACTCTTTAGAGGCTTTGTGGACTTAGTGTGTACAATGGTATTCAGTTTGTGGCCTTGTCGGCTTTTTGCTGTTTAGTTTAGCATACTCATAGCCTTTTTTTCATTTCAGTTGTTTACCTTGTATTGTTGAGAAATTAAGGGTCTAGTTTGTTCTCCAGTTGATTCTGACAGATCGCCTGGATTGCCTAAGTGTTACAGTTACAGATGTCATATAGTCGGCTTCCCAGTCAGCCAGGTATGGGGAGCCAATCGTGCCCTCCCCCTAGTTATGGGGCGTGACAGTCCGGGAGTTCTACACCAATTATTTGGCAACCATGGAGTAGAAAGCTAAAGAGGGGAAAAATTTGAAAGATCAACCCAAGCCAGAGAGCGTCATGGTTAGAGTCTGAGAGGTGGATATATCTGAGCGCACTATTTCTCAGGTGTTATATGGGCCCCAATTCATACCACCACATGCTACACTGGAATATGACTATCAGGTGGAGGCCTTAAAATAGATCAAGCAATTGGGTTTCGATGAGAGGCGGAGGCAAATCCAATGGTTATTGGGAGTGATTGCTGAGGACAAAGAAGAGGTAGAATAGGTCACTAGCAGCAAGCAAGTCACAAAGAACTCTCAGAACTTCATACTAAAAGCCTGCTGGATGTAAGTGCGCCGCCAGTTGGCCCTGACAGTAAATGATAATACCCTCATCGTAGACATAGAAGATTTGGTGGCTTGAATCATGTCCAGATACCCCATCAATATCCCGAGGGTCATTGAAGAGAGATGCGGGATCGGGCTATGGGATTGAGCACTACCATCCCATTCCTGAGTCTCGTATTCAGATTATGCACAGAGGTGGGTATCAAGGTGGGTCATGGTGAAGAGCACCTGATCGAAGGATAATGGATCGCTGATATTGGCCTAATCTGGGATGAGATGAACCCGGTAAGTCGAGCCCGACTTTCCACCGCAGTCCTATTATCACAGACAGTTAGGGGCACGTAGGTAAATGCCCCCACTTCACAGGAGCAAGTCAAGACACTGACTATAGATTCTATTCATTCAGATGCAGCTCCTAGCACCTCCGCCACACCACCTATGAGCATCCTGAGCCAGACTCCAGCCGGGCGCATGCTAGTGCCTTAGGAATTTCTCCAGAAGCTGGCCAAGAGATTGACCGTAGTTGAGAAGAAGGTTCCGTCGATGATGGAGAACATCAAGCCTTGGATAAAGGCTGAGATTGAGACAGTTGCACTGGCCCTACACGCTAGTCTAGATGGTTTTGAGAGCAGATTCAACATGCATATGGCCGCGCAGACTAACACAGGCAGCCTTCGCGAGGAGTTGGCGGCTCTTCGGAGTCAAGTGGCAGAGATGTCATCATGGAAACCGGTAATTATAGTAGCCCCCACCCTTCTTGACCTCGACGTTGGTGTTGATGAGGAGCTTGATCTGGTGGCTTATTGAGAGCCTACAGGAGTTGACAAGGAAAAAGAAAAAAGAGGTTCTCTGAGGATGTTGGAGATGAGACCCCAAACAAGAAGAGAAAGAGAGAGAGAGAGAGAGCACAACCAAGCAAGATTGGAGAGCCAGCAGACTCACAACGAGCATCAGTCGGAGCTACTTAAGAGAGCAAGAGGAGCGGGTAGCTCCACCATGGCCCAGGCAGAGCTTACAGGTGGCAAGGACCCTTACCGATGATTCATGAGGTCATAGAGGTGACCGTTACTACTAGGGGGTATCCACTCCCCCTACTGAGACACCAGTGAGTGTTCTGGCTATCGCCAGCGTCATGATTACAGCGGAGGTACCTCCTCATAGGATGACAGGAGCGCTTAGTGCGCCACAGGTATGTTCCCTTCCTTTTGCTTTACATTCTATGCTTCAGGAACGAAGCATACTTTTTAAAAAGGGAAGGGGGTGTACTTGTATTTTTGGAATTTTGATTTTTACGAGAGTTTTTCTTATCGTGTTTCTTTTCTCTCAGACATGCTATCTAGTAGAACCGACATGTTTAAGATTTTATTTTTGTGACTTTTTTTAATTAGAAAGTATCTTAGGAGTACTCAACTAATAAATTGCACTAGTTTTGAATTTTTAAAAATTTACCCTGTTTTAAAATTTTTGATGATTAGATTTGTACTTGTTGATTGCAAAGCATGATTTCTGTGGATCTTTTTATGTCATTTAGTGTATTAGCATGAATAGTTTTTGTTAGCCATGTATAAATCGAATAGGTAGAGTGTATGCAAGACATGTACCATGAGTGAGTGAGATCTGATACCTAGTTCAATACTGCGTAGAGGATCTAGAACTTGCCCCGTTGGTCTTTCATAGGTTTTAGGATGGTTGGTTAGGAAAGGATCATAGGCCGTTTTTGTTTAGACCATTTTTAGCTTAAATAACCCTACCCAAATGATATAATTCCCTTGATCCCGATTTTGAGCCTTAAATGAACTATTTTTCTTTGATTAGTCAATTAACCGTACCCATGTATATAATGAACCTATTTTCTCCCTGGTCCCTCCTTGGACATTGTGAACCTCAATATAGGCGAAATGCCTAAGTTGCGGGTGGCTAGAGTAGGGATGCATAAATATTGGAAAGGTGAAAAAGGAAGAGAAAAGAAAAAGGTGAAAAATGAGGTGTGATATGACAAAAGAAAAAAAAAGAAAGAAAAAATTGAAAAAGAAAATACAAAAAGAGAATGATGAATGAAAATTTGTGAAAACACACCACACTCATATAAGTGCATAAAAAGGGTGAAAAAGAAGGAAAAAGTGGAAAAAGAAAAAAAGTAAAAAAAAATGGAACCACATGTATGTAGTGCCAAGGAGGGGTTTAGTTACTAAAAAGATTCCATATATATCATACCCAGCCCGAAAGCCTACGTTACACGACTAATCAAGTCCTAATGTGATCCTAACCTAACCATCTGACAAACCGAAGTAGAGAAAATAAGGGCAATTATATGGTATAAAACATGAAGTATTTGGAACATCATTTTGAGAGTGAGAGCCTTACTTGTTCATTCCCATGTTTCATAAATTACTATATTTGTGAGTGGTGGGCTTCATTTGCTGTGAGGGTACATGGTTTGCATTTGATTCTACCAGTGGTCTGTATGAAAAACATTGGTGATGAAGACTATCTGTTAATAACTATATGACATATCTTGATCCCTGTTTATCATTTTTTATGGTTGCTTGATGTGCATGTGCTGATTTGGTTCACGGGGAAAGGGTCAAAGTTGTTTGAGTTATAGTGCAAGTTTTGGTTGATTGTTGGGTGTAGTATCCTAGGTTTATTTTCTAGTTAAGCATCGTGTTTAATTTTTTTTATTTTCTTTGCCTGAGGACATGCAAAAGTATTAAGTTGAGGGTGTCGATGTGCTGTGAGTTTACAGAACTTTCGACTCTTAAAACTGAGAAAATAGCATGAACTTAGGTATGTTTATATGAATATGAGGTTCTTTTGCTTTGTTTTCAGGGAAAATAAGTGTTGGAATAAAAATGTGCAAAACAGGCATAAAAGTGCAGAAAATCAGCCAAGTATAAGTCTCATTACGAGCCATACCTTGATTGTATGAGCCGTATTGAGAATCGTGGTGAAAGTTAGAAGGCTGGAATAAGAGGAAGACAACATAGGACCCTCAGTATGAGCCGTAATTGTAGTCATGGAATTGTTTAGAGAAATTTACACAAAGGCAGTGTCTTGGTATGTGTGGACTCACGGATCGTAGCACTCACTTACAGCCCGTACCATGAGCCGTGGGGAGCTTCAAGTAATTCTTGAAGACTTGGCAGAACTTTAGATACAACAAGTAGTACGAGTCGTAGGAGAAAGGTAGGAGACATACCAAAACACTCGTGAAAATATCAGAAGATGTCAGAGTTTGCAGAGCCAAGCCACAGATGCATTATACGACTCATAGGATTGTGGTACGAGTCGTACCAGCTTGCCTACACTTGGACAAATCTATAGCAGCCAAGGAAGTACGAGAAGCAGGTAAACCTATACAATCCTGCCATGGGTCATAGGATCAGTCGTGATACAGTCAGCGCCAAATATGGAAAACTCCTTATAACTTAGGAAGAGGTTTCTAATGTCTGTATAAGTACCTTTTATGTTTTATTTTAGTAGGAGAACATAGAAAGGAAGTAGTAGAGACGTGTGAAGAGGAATTCTTATGAGTTTTTATCATGTTTTGGAGAGCAATTCTTAGGATCAAACTCTTGATTTCATCCATTGTTCTTTGATATTCAAATAAGGTTTTCTTCCAATTATTGTTGCAAGTATTTAATTATGTGTATGTCTATGAATACTAATTAAAATCTTACAATCATGAGAGGCTAAAACCTCCACAACTATGGATTGTGGGAACCATGGTGGATTAATGAAATAGGGTTACACAAAAGTGATTCAAAATCAATTCTAAACGCTTGTATTATATTCTCTTCATCTTTAAACATTTATTAATGGTGTACAACGTTAGGACTTGCCCGAATTCTTTGCTTGAACCTAGAGAAGTAGAGATCAGGAAAGGAGAATTACAATAAAGTTTTGGTCTTTATGATCATTGAATTAACTTGAGCTGTGGCCGCAGGATAGTTAAATTTGGGACATATTGATAATGGTTATTTTGATATCGCTCATGAGGACCTTACCCGGTGATTGAGTATAGTCATCCAATAGGGACGAACGAGTCGTTTGGATGAACCCTAGTTATCAGTTCTACAATTAAGCATTGGGATTGATCACGTGTGTACACCCGAAGTAGTTATGAACCCATGGGGAACACTTACCCTAGTTATTTGTGAATCTTTATATCAATCACAATTATAATCTTGCTTTAATATTGTTTTTCTTTGAAACCCCACAATTTGGAGATAACTCACCAACAAGTTCAAGTATCGGCATTAGTCTAAATCTTACCCTATTCCCTATAGGTTCGACCCAACCTCTTTGTTGAGTTCTTTATTGACATCATCTGCTTCATACTTTGCCAGGAAATATGAATTTGAGCATTATTAATTGAATTAATCAACAATTCAATATCCATTCATAGACTTTAGTAAAAGAAATTCAAGCAAGTTCTGAACTCCAATGGAAGTTCCTACCTTCACAATAAAGAAGATGTCTCTTTCTATTTCTACTTCTCTTTACTTTCTATACAAGCCAAAAGTAATAGAATAATCAATACTTTCTAGAAAGGAATATTTAGTTCTTTTATGAGAGTTACAAAAATAGGGTACAGATCTGCTCCTCTTTTTTCGTGTTTAACATTTTAATCCCCGGCTGACGGACCTCACTTGTGGTTCACAGGCAATTTGCCGGTGCAGGTTCAAAAAATGTCATTTATTTCATGCTTAAGGACATTGAGTGTCATGACCCGAACGTAGACTCGGATCGTAACATGGGAAAACGAACCCCAAGAGGCCCCAAGTTGATCCATGGCATAAGAATATCTAACTTCATATCACTTAATGCGGAATACTGAATATACGACATAGGTGAAACGTAAACATAACATAGCATATCATAACATTCAGAAAGCACTAGATATACACATAAGATGATTACTACTTAAGGTATGAAAGCCTCTATCATATGAGATGGGTTGATGGGACAACACCCCCAACTAACCTGGCCAAAGAGGAAACAAAAGAATCCTCATACATGTCTAGTCATACGGACTTCAAAACATAAGCACTCACTAATAAAGCTAGTAAAAACTTTGGGATGAACTAAGGATGGAGATAAGCCTAAGAACCGGGTCCTATATCATGAAACAATACAACATAGAAAGTATGCGGTCAGTACGTGGAATGTACCGAGTATGCAAGGTAAGTAAAATAGACATTTAAAAATACATAAAAGCTCATAAATGATCATAAGAGAAGGACATCATGCTCGTATCATAAACATCATAAGATAACATAAGGCTCAAGGTTTTCAAATCATTCACAAACTGTTCATTATCATAATCATAAGAGAAACTTTATCAAATCATCACTTGAGCCAATAACATAAGCATAACAACGCAGAAAACATGCGGAACAATGAGAGGACCCGTCATAGCCGACACCATCATGTTAGAGCATTACATGATTCCCCAACTATCTCACTCAAGTGGGTAGAGTTACCCCTGGCTTTCCAGGCGAGGGGCATGCATTATATGATATCAAGAAAGAGGGGATCATTATCATTGTAATGTATCATTATAAACCCACGATGGCATGTGGTTATGAGACACCGATGTAGTCCTTCGAACGCCGGGCTGCTCGGTGCTAGAAACGGCTCCTAAAAACATGCACATTAGGCTCATGTGTAAATCAATAACATCATTCACTAAGATTCATGGCTAAATAAACATTTATCATTCATTGATCCCCATTAAAACATGATTAGCCAATAATCGAAGACCGTTTTAGTCGGCCAACATCATAAATGGATATATCCATTTCATGCATCATAAATTATTCTTGAACATGTGGGCATTGCCCAATATTTTAACATGCTTTAAAACACTTAATTCACTTGAAAACATGATTATAAACATGGGTGACTTGAAAACATGCCTTCCATCATCAATACTTCATCATACATGAACATTCATCATAAATCTTAACTTTCATGAACTTTTCATAAATAGGCATTTTTATTTAAAAACTTGAAACATGATTTTAATGGAAAACAATGTAAAACTTGTCCATGATAAGTACTTGAGAGAAATCATATCATAAAGCATAAATCATAATGGGGTTAATTTAGATCAAGATCATAATGAAATCATAACATGACTTTTCATTAAAACAATACATAATTGGGCATAATTGGATTTAAATTCAAATCTATAAATTTATATTCAAAATAGTCATAAAATCTGCCCATAGATCATAAAACATGATTTAATACATGAAAAAAATTGACCCATAGGTAGATCATAGAGAATTTCACAAGAATTGGAATAAACATCATAGATCATGAAACTTGAATCTAGAATTGAAATACATGGAAATTGAGAAGAGTTTTGAGCATGAGATGAAAGGTACTCTCATTCATAGCCTTACATATCTGGGTTGATGATCCCTTGAGTTTCCTTGAAGAGTCTAAGAAGATTTGAAGAGGTTGAAGAAGAACCCTAGCTCGTTTCTTGAGAGAAAATTCAACTATTGATCTTTTGGTGAGGGTGAGGATTTAGGCTAGGTTAATCCCTTTAATCTGACCTTAAGGAAGCCCAAAACGACATCATTTAGCAGTTAGAAGCATAGAGTTTACAAAAATACCCCCAAACTGCCAAAAAAATATCTGAAGCTGGCAGTTCCAACCACGAACAGGACAGGTCATTGGTTGATACAACAGCCCGTTCTGAGGTTCGTTGTTACCTACTGCTGCTTCACTAAACTGCTCATAGAGTTTTACTCCGAAATCCGATTGATTCAAGGTCGGATGTGTTGGAAAGAAGACTTCAAGGGCTTCAATTTGAGGTGCTGAATCATTGAAAAACGTTTTGTAAAGTGGTATCTATGGTAATTTGAAGTTGAACCTTGTGAGAACTTATACGAACACTCAATCGGTAAAGGGACTCTCAACTCAATTTTGTGCTAGAGATTCGTTATAAACATAATTTGAATGTAATGCACTTTTTATACTTATGAATTGATCTTAACACCTTATTTCCATAAATTCATTGGCATCGGGTCTATCCATGTACCTGGAAGGGTTCCAAAACTTAGCCTGAGATTTTCAACAAACTAGCAGAACCAACGACCTATCCAATGGCCCGTGGTAACAAACAATGGACCGTTGGTCTGTTCGTTGATTTACACCATTCTACCTTAGAAATTCCCTCAATATGATTCAACGATAACAAATAACGACCGGTTCAATCAAGCCACAGTCCGTACAATCCATTCATGGGTTCTGGGAAAATTTCTATACAACTCTCTGGACATGAAATAACGAGCACTTCCAACGAACCGTTGGACCCTACAACAAACCATACTGAGGTTCATTGTTTGGTTCTGGTACTGTTTTCTTTCTATTTTCTATTGTAAGCCTTAGGTCTCACCTAGGAAACTTTTGTGGTGTACATTATCTCCCCCTTGGGAACATTCATCCTCGAATGTAGATCAAGAATATTGAAAGGATAGGGAAGGAACTGCAATCCCAAAACTGTACAATTGGAGATGAAAACTGATGGAGTGACTGACTCCGTATTGAGATTCCTAACTGAACTGAATTCATGAAACATACGTGCATGCTAAGACATGAAAGGTACTGAGAGACATGAACTTGACATGAAACTGAATAGAGCACTAAGGAGGAAACTGATACCTCAATATAGAACTGAGCTGGAAGGGAAAAGATATGGGTTCTCAGCCATTTTATCTATTTCGGCCTCCCACATAGCTCCCTCAATAAGATGATTTCTCCACAGAACCTTTACCGAGGCTAATTCCTTATTTCTCAACTTATAAACATGATGATCAAGGACCTCGACTGATACCTCATCTTAGGTAAGGCTGTCCTTCACCCTAATGTCCTCTACCGGAATCACTAAAGATGGATGTCCAGTGCATTTCTTCAACAAGGACACATGAAACACCGAAGCTAACTCTGTTGGTGGCTCTAACTCCTAGGCCACCTTTTCAACGCGTCTCACAATCCTATATGGCCCAACATACTGGGGACTAAGCTTCTCTTTCCTTTCGATCCTCAAGGAATGAAGAAATCTCTACTTTCCTCAAAATAAAGCTTAAGCATCAAATTACGAATTTGCCCTTCCGTAACCCTTCTAAATGATCAAAATCTAGTCAAATACGTATTCTACGTAAGAAAATAAAATCATGGACACCCATATTGATATACTTCTATTCCGAGTCCAAAAGTAAATCTAAAAGTCAACCCCAGGTTAGCAAGGGCAAAATTGGAATTTTATTTGAAAATCATGTTACTCATAATGTAAAGAACTCAACTATGAAATTTTATCCCAAAACGCAGCTCAAATAGACTTTGAATTCATCAAAATACGGTCTCTTAACTCTAGACCTAAAATCCTCAATTTTCCTCCAATAAATTCCCGAATGCAAATGAAAACCAACTGGTGAAATCATGGAAAAATACCAAATTGAGGTTTAGATACTTACCCCCTTGTTAAATAGAGAAGAATGCCACAAAAATCACTCAATTATAAGCTCTACAACTCCAAATATACTCAAAATACAAAATAAACACAGTTTGTGCAAAAATACACTGTTCAGGTATTTTTATAGGGCTGCACCAGCATTGCACCAACAACTTTAATTTTTACTAAAATGGCCATAACTTTATCATACGAACTGGAAGTGCGAATTTTTTTTTTCTATAGTTCCCAAATAATGATAAGGATCTACTCGTTCAATTGAAACTCTATTTTGTGCTTGTTTGCCTAGTCAGACATCATTTTTGCTTGTTCAAGAATTATCTCATCTTTTGTAATAAAACCCGATCTTGACTTATCAAAATTGCACCAAACTTCTAAGATAACTCATATAATTCATGCTAAGAATTTTGAAAGCCTCGAAATAATTTTTCGATCTCAAAAACAAAAAATGAACCTCTGAGTTGTCACATTTTATGCTTAAAATCATGCTAAACACACAAAACGTTTAAATCCACCCGAAACTCATCTGAAATCCTCCGGTCACAAACCAAACATGCAATTCAATCGTAAAACACATACCAGACCTATTGAAATCATCAAATCACCGATATAAGGTCATTTTGATCAAAAGTTGACCGTGGTCAAACTTAGCTTCCTTAAAGCTCATAATTCCACCAAAGGTTCAATTCACTCCCGAACACCTCGGGATCCATGAAAACTACCCAACTAAGTCATAAATCACCATCCGGAACTAACAGAACTTTCAGAACCCAAATTCGAGCTCGTTAACCTAAAATATTGACTTTGGTCAAACCTCTCAAACTTCAAATCTTCCAAAAAAATGAAAATCTTATCCAATATTCATTGGATCATCTTGGAAAATTTGTTATCCATTTCTGCAAGTCATAAGTAACAAAATAATGATACATAAAAGTTCAACTTAGGGAAATGGATCAACAATCACAAAATGACCATGTGGGTTGTTATACTTCAAGGCTGGCTAATAGCTGCGCTTCCTGAACTTCTACATACTCGGCATCTATGATAGGAATAGGGAGTTATCCTGAATGTAAACATTTTAACCATCATTTCCATCATGGGGGAGCATTCATAGGGTTTAGAGTAAGGAAATTATGAGCACGAATCATTCAAGAAATATAAGTTGGGCATATACTTAATATAACACGATCTGATGAGCCGATAAGGCAAATCTTAAGGACTGTCCATATAGTTGATCATGCTGAGAGACATGAGTTTACATACATAGCAAGGGACATAACATGAAGCTTAGATTTATGGAATCATAGAAAAAGAGTGGAATCACCATCTGAAGTAGTACTTTTCATTCTACGAATCTGAGTACAAACACACGTAAGGAGTACTTGGAACTTAAACATGGGCATAACATGTTCACATATGACATGAGTAGAGTATCACATAGACTGAAGTACAGAAGGATACCTGAATAAGCGTGGATCAATCTCCTATAATTACTAATACTACCTTCATACCTGAAACTCAAGGCTTGACATCGTCTTTCACTTTATGATCTCCCCCTTAGCTTAAAGGTCATCATTCTGAGGATTGGATCACTTCTTAAGTCTAGGAAGAAATCACTATCTCTTGACTTCCCATTCTCCTTTATGAATATCATGGAAGGCTTCATACTTCTCCTGTCGTACTCTCTTACTCTTTTGGTTCCTTACTTTAAGTTCACGAATTCTTCTGCCTTAGCTTCTCTTAACTCCTATAGGAAGAAATAATTCGACAGCATCTCTTATTCCACTGACTAGCGTTAATTTGGAGTGTGAATATACAATTTAGACGGATAGAAAGATATTTCATCGCATGGCATAGATCATGAAAGAAGGGAACATTTCCTAAACGTCTCGTAGCTTCTTCATAAGTGTGGCGCACTTCACACCCATGAAAAGACTTTACTTAACACGACTTTCAGACACCCTAGGACACTTCAAAACCTAATGCTCTGATACCAAGTTTGTCATGACCCGAACATAGACCCGGATCGTAACACGGGAAAAGACCTTGAGAGACCCCAAGTCGACCCATGACATAAGCATATCTAACTTCATATCACTTAATGTGGAATACTGAATATATGACATAGAAAAAATGTAAACATAACATAGCATATCATCACATTCGGAAAGCACTAGACATACACATAAGCTCATTACTACATAAGGTCTGAAAGCCTCTATCATATAAGATGGGTTGATGGGACAACATCCCCAACTAACCCGGCCAAAGAGGAAACAAAAGAATCATCATACATGTCTAGTCATACGGCCCTCAAAACATGAGGACTCACCAATAAAGCTGATAACAACTTTGGGATGAACTAAGGATGGAGATGAGCCTGAGAACCGGGTCCTGTATCATGAAAAGATACAACATAGAAAGTATGCGGTCAGTACGTGGAATGTACCGAGTATGCCAGCTAAGTAAAAAAGACGTTTAAAAATACATAAAAGCTTATAAGTGATCATAAGAGAAGGACATCATGCTCGTATCATAAACATCATAAGATAACATAAGGCTCAAGGTTTTCAAATCCTTCGTAAACCGTTCATTATCATAATCATAAGAGAAACTTTATCAAATCATCAGTTGAGCCAATAACATAAACATAACAATGTAGAAAACATGCGGAACAATGGGAGGACTCGTCATAACTGACACCATCATGGTAGAGCCTTACATGATGCCCCAACTATCTCACTCAAGTGGGCAGAGTCTCCCCTGGCTTGCCAGGCAAGGGACGTGCATTATGTGATATCACGAAAGAGGGGATCATTATCATTGTAATGTATCATTATAAACCCACGGTGGCACATGGTTATGAGACACTGGCGTAGTCCTTTGAATATCGGGCTGCTCGGTGCTAGACACGACTCCCAAAAACATGCACATTAGGCTCATATGTAAATTAATAACATCATTCATTAAGATTCATGGCTAAATAAAACATTTATCATTTATTGATCCCTATTAAAACATGATTAGCCAAGAATCAAAGGCCCTTTTATTCGGCCAACATCATAAATCGATAAATTATGAGATCCATTTCATACATCATAAATCATTCTTGAACATGTGGGCATTGCCCAATACTTTAACATGCTTGAAAATACTTAATTCACTTGGAAACATGATTATAAACATGGGTGACTTGAAAACTTGCCTTTCATCATCAATACTTCATCATACATGAACATTCATCATAAATCTTAACTTTCATGAACTTTTCATAAATGGGCATTTATTTAAAAACTTGAAATATGATTTTAAAGGAAAACAACGTAAAACTTGCCCATGATAAGTACTTGAGAGAAATCATATCATAAAGAATAAATCATAATAGGGTTAATTTAGATCAAGATCATAATGAAATCATAACTTGTCTTTTCATAAAAACATACATAATTGGGCATAATTGGATTTGAATTCAAATCTATAAATTTATATTCAAAATAGTCATAAAATCTGCCCATAGATCATAAAACATGATTTAATACATGAAAGAAATTGACCCATAGGTAGATCATAGAGAATTTCACAAGAATTGGAATAAACACCATAGATCATGAAACTTGAATCTAAAATTGAAATCCATGGAAATTGAGAAAATTTTTGAGCATGAGAGTGAAAGGAACTCTCATTCATAGCCTTACGTACTTGGGTTGATGATCCCTTGAGTTTCCTTGAAGAGTTCAGGAAGATTTGAAGAGGTTGAAGAAGAACCCTAGCTCCTTTCTTGAGAGAAAATTCAACTATTGATCTTTTGGAGAGGGTGAGGATTTAGGCTAGGTTAATCCCTTTAATCTGACATTAAGGAAGCCCAAAATGATATCATTTAGGAGTTCACCAAAATACCCCCAAACTGCCAAATAAAGACCTGGAACTAGCAGTTCCAACGACCAACTGGACGGGTCGTTGGTTGATACAACGGCCCGTTCTGAGATTCGCTGTTGCTTGCTTCTACTTCACTAAACTACTCATAACTTTTTACTCCGAAATTCGATTGATGAAAGGTCAGATGCATTGGAAAGAAGACTTCAAGGGCTTAAATTTGATGTACTAAATCATCCAAAAACATTTTGTAAATTGGGAGCTATGGTCATTTGAAGTTGACCCTTGTGAGAACTTATACGAACACTCAATCGGTAATGGGGATCTCAACTCAACTTTGAGCTAGAGATTCTTTATGACCATAATTTTCATGTAATGCACTTCTTATACTTAGGAATTGATCTTAGCACCTTATTTCCATAAATTCACCGCCATCGGGTCTATCCATGCACTTGGAAGGGTTCCAAACTTAGCCTGAGATTTTCAACAAACTAGTAGAACCAACGACCCATCCAATGGGCCGTGGTAACAAACAACGGACTGTTGGTCCATTTATTGATTTCCCCCATTCTTCCTCAAAATTTCCTTAATCTGCTTCAACGATCACAAATAACAACCGGTTCAATCAAGCCACAATCTGTACAATCTCCTCGTAGGTTCTGGGCAAATTTCTGACAGCTCTCTATTCATGAAACAATGAGCACTTCCAACCACCCGTTGGAGCCTACAAAAAATCGTAAGAGGTTCGTTGTTTGGTTCTTGTACTATTTACTTGCTGTTTTCCGTTGTAAGCCTTGAATCTGACCTAGAAAACTTCTGGCAGTAAATTCTTCAAAACGTCGGCATTCGCCAGTGCTCATCTACAGTCTGCCAGTCTCCAACCTACTTCCAGATAATAGGCACTATAATTAATTCGGTGTTACACTGGTGTCCTCCGATTGAGCGCCAACAACTCTATTTCTATGCGTTTTGGTTAATTTCATGCTTTTCTTCATTCAAGTTAAGTACTTACAAGGATCAAGGAGAAAAGGCATAAAATCCACCTAAATAACTTGAAAACTAAGCAAAAACTCATGTTTAAGAGCCTAGTGAGTTGTTAAATTACCAACTTATCACCATTTCCATTGTCATTTGTTCTACCATTAAATTGGCGTGGAGGCATATTTTTGCAAACACGTATAACATGAATTAGAGGAATTGAGAGTTACTTCATTGCACAACATAGATCGTGAAAGAAGGAAAATTTCCTAAATATTTTGTAGCCTCTTCCTCGTAAGTGTGACGCGCTTCACCCCCATGGAGAAGACTCTACTTAACATGGATTTCAAAAACCCTAGGACACACCTAAACCTTTTCTCTGATACCAAGTTTGTCATGACCCAAGCTTGGACCCTAGATTGAGACACGGGACCTAGAACCATGGATGGCTCCAAGTCAACCCATGGCATGTACACAACAACTCATGAGCATAAACTAATGCGGGAACTGATATCTTAAACATGAATAGGAGGAAGTCTGAATAACATAAACATATATCAAAGGATAACATCATAATGCTAAATCTTAAAGCTGAACATACTAGTCTATGTCTGAAAAGCCTCTACTATCTGATGAGATGCTGGGATAAGCCCCCTAGATATCTCCAAGACTAAAATTAAACTAATAAAACAAAATTGAACTTATAGATGTTCCCAAATGAGGCGGACTCACCCAAACAGGGGCTGAACGACACTGAGATGGGAGCAAGCTATCGGCGAGACTGAGTTGGATCACCTAAACCTATATCATGAAATGATATAGCATAGAGTATATGATCAGTACTTGAAATATACTGAGTATGTAAGGAAAGTAAAACATGCTTAGTAAATCATTAGTTGGAAACATGCTTGTGAATTGAAAGATCATGAGAGTAAGGTCTACATGATAAAGTATAACTGAGATAAACATAATCATAAGCTGGTTAATATGACTGAACGTAATGATCCAAGATTTAGAAATAGAAATCATATGACTTGTCATATCTGAAATCATAAGTAAAACTCATAAACTAATCGTTGCGTCAATCTTTTGTACAACATAATATCATAATATATGAACATAAATAACTGAAATCATGAGGAGCAATGGGAGACTCGCCTTAATCGACACCATCATGATATAGCTTAGGTTATACCCCACTAACTTGCTCAAGTGGGCAGAGCAACCCTAAGCTTTGCCAGGGCAAAGAACGATGGTGGTATGATATCACGGGTGTGCTTGGGGGGGGGGACACTATCAAGAGAGGCCCCAAATATATACCTATAGGGGCGCATAGTTTATGAGAACATTGCCCTCAGACTACCTAGCTTACTCGATGCTAGACACTACTCTCAAAAACATATATATAGCTCATGAAGACATCTTAGGAGTCTCGACTCCAAATCATCTCAAAATATAGCTTAAATCTTAATAGTGGGGCGTCTTGATTCCAAATAGCTCTTTAAAACTAATCTTGTAAGCCTTGGCTAAATCATGATAACATATACTTAACTTTACAAGGGTTCTCCCAAATAATGAAATCATATAGACTTGAAATAAACTTTATAATTTAAAATCATGGAATCATAAGTTGAGAATTCATAAACATTCATGCATACTTTGATAATTCACCATAGTTGAAATCATGGAGTTGTAAGCTTGATCTTCTTAAAACATGCATAATAGTGGATAATATCTAATAACTTGAAACCATTAATTTATAATCAGATTAAGTATAAAATCTTCCCATTAGACTTTAAAATATACATTAAATATAAGACGATTATACCCATAAATATAGCATGGATAATTTCATGAAATGGGGTTAAAACCCTAGGAATCAATTCACTTGATTAAATACTTGAATTCATGAACATGAGGAGAAATTTGGGCACGAGGGTGGAAGGAAGCCCTTATTGATAGCCCTACACACCTGGGTAAACTGATTTTCAACTACCCTTGAAAGCCCAAGAGGATTGGGGAAGAAATTAAGGAGAATTCTAGCTTGATCTTGAAGGGGAACCTCAATATCTTGCATGCATAGGAGTCTAATGACTTGGGATAGGCTAAAACCTCTTAAAACAGCTCCTTTCAGGCCTTAAAACAATGTCGTTAGTTTTTTAGGAGCTTAGGAATTATAAAAACACCCTTACGGATTGGATAGGAAATTGGACACCGCCAGTCCCAATGAGGGACTGGACAAATCATTTAGGAACATGACAGGTCATCCCATTAACCATTTCCACTGACAGTCTCTTCTCATTCTCGAATCCTTCTCACCCCATGGGAAACTTGATGAGTCGTTAGGGACACGATGCCTCCTTTCCCCAAATAGTTTGGAACACTAAAAAGCAACTCTTACTCCACCACTATCCATTTGACAGGTCGTCCAACGACTCATCATCATAACTAATAAGTCTCTTAATGACTAGTCTTGACCCTCTGAATTTTAAGCATTCCTCCCAAACAACGAAACACCTAACAACTCGTTAAATGACATCACGACTCATTTCTCCACTCGTTGGGTCTCCTGGGTTTCAACACTTTCTCCTTCACTACACACTTAAAGCATCAACCCATGACTCGTGGGGAATCATGATGTCTCGTCATCTCATCCGTCATCACTGGCTGATGGTATTATTTTCCTAGGCTTAGGACTACTTAAATGGTCACTTAACGACCCCTTAGGTCACACCACGAGTCACTTGATGACTAGTTCTGTGACCTGGTGCAGATTTTTCTGCTTTTTTTGTTTCAACCCTCAAATCTGGTCTTAGGGGATTTTGGGGTGTTACACCGTTCCTCCTAATTTCTAGTAATGAAATAAAAATGGGGTCTTAAATCCCATGATTTGGGGTAATGAGTGAATGAAATGTTGATAAAGGCAAAAGCCTAAGTTTGGGGGGTATGCACAAAAGGGAAAGGAGGTATGAGCTTCAATGCGAGGTAGCACTGATTCCTTAATATAAAAACAAACTGGTTGGTTGAAAAACTTTTGATCAAAAGAAGAAAGAAAAGAATTGAATGGTTCTATCTCTTGCATAGAAGAGGCTTGATGTAAAAATCTAAGGTGTTAAAAGGTGGCTCTTTGGGAAATTGGAATTGTTAAAAGGAGAGATAGGGTGAAGTTGAATCCATATTAGAGAGAATATTGTAAAAAGTGATAGGGATAGTACATTCTACTTTATTATTATTCTTCACCTTCACTGGGAGAAAAACTCCATTATTGCAAACCTTGAGTTGAGAATTGAATTTTATTTACTGATGATGAATGGAATTTATGAATTTTTCCTTGGTATAGTTTCTCTTTTCTCAATCATGCATTGCTAAATTCTCTTCTAGGGTGTGTGTGTGTATGGTGGGTGTGTAGAACCAAGTTGATAGTGACTTATTGATCTTAGATTTAAGTAGAAAGCATGGATCCATGGAATTGTTCCAGTTTAAATTTAATAATTGATGGTTGCAAACATTGGTTCAGTTTTGTAACTTCAGTTTTTCTTGAGAAAGGAAATTGAAGTTGGGTAAGACTTTAATATTGAGGAACTAGAGTTTAATTCATGGGTGGAAGCTAGATATAGTCCATACCCAAGTCAAATTCCATTATAAGGTTAGAGCAAGAGATAGTCTACACCTTTTCTTAAGCATTGTTTGGTTGATTTGTGTTATGGATTTGGGGTTTGAGCAAACCCAAGGTAAATATACTCTATTGGTTGAGAAACTTAGAGTGTAGTTCAAGGAAAAGTCTATCCATGCACTAATTAAATCTAAAGCTCTTAATCAATACATTCCATATCAAAGCCCTATCAAATGCACACCCTTAATCTCCCCTCTTGAGTGAAATAATTGTCCCCCCCCCGACTCGATTTTACATTTTGAATTGTCACTCGTTACACCTTTTCCCCCAACATTTATTTTATTTTCGTACTTGATACATGACTTTTGTGAACTGATGTATGACACTTGGTGAATCCAATTCTCAATCTTCATGGGATCGACCTCGACAATTGTTGAGAAATTTGTTTTTGTCAATGACCATAGCCACCTCGTTAATTAGAGAAGTATTTTTGGACATTATCAAGTGAGAAGTGAAATGATGATGTAGACAAAATCCTAAGTTCAGGCGTGTGCATAAAAGGGAAAAGAGGAATGAGCATCAATGTGAGGTAGCACCGAATGCTTAATGAAAAATGGATGGTTGAAAACCTTTGATCAAAAAAAGAAAAGAAAAGCATTGAGTAGTGCTATCTCTTGTGTAGTGGATGCTTAATGTAGAAATCAAAAAGGGAGGCTCTTTGGGAAAACTTGGATTGTGAAAAGGAGAGATAAGGTACGGTTGACTTGTTCATGAATAGAATTTTTGATTTATGTCACAAAAATGTTAGGGAGGTTCTAGTCACTTGAACTAATGCCCTCTCTATACCCCTGACTTACATTATGACCCACAAGTCCTTAGTAATTCCGAGATTTACAACTATACATTAGTGGTAAGTTACATGAAGGACAAGCCTATGGGTCAATATGTGTACACTTGAATATCTTTGAGAGAGTGAGCATTTTTAGATCATCTTTTAATCCCTATTGTGTGAATTGCGTAATTGTGAGTGGGATTCTATCTTTCATTGAGTGGCATTGCATCCTTGCAGTGAAGGTTAAAGTCTTGATCTCAATTGAGAGGTATGAATGCTTGTGTAGTGAGCTTCTAGGCAAACCCTGAAGGTTATAAGTCAATGATTTGAGATACTTGTTGATTTTGATTTAAATGAGAATTCCTCTGATCTATATTAAAACAATGTTGGTGATATTTGTCGAGTGCTTGTGGTGGTACCAATTGAAATTTGTGCACTTGTTTGAGTTTTTTTAATTCTTCTGAGCCTTTTTGTAATTTTGAGGTTATTTTGAGTCTTAGTGGTTCTGTGTGTATCCCTCATGAATGTGATAAGCTTAAGTAAATTCTATTTATGAGTGAATGCTTTGCTTGAGGACAATAAATAGTGTAAGTTCAGGTGTTTGATGAGTTGGTAATCTACCAACTCATCTGGCTCTTAAGAATGAGATATTGCTTTGTTTGAATGCAATTTAGAAGGGTTTTATGCCTTTTCTCCTCTTTTGTTCAGGCATTTATTTGAAACAAAGAAGATGAAGGGATTGAACTGAAAGAAATATTCTAGAGAGAAAACAAGGACTTGTGTGCCACAAGTCTGCACCTGCGTTTAGTAAGTGCCACAGAGGAGGATTCGGGAAGTTATTGGAACCAGACATGCATGCCGCAAGTTGGTATCTGTGGACCACAAGTGCCAATGCAGCAGGGCTTGAGGGAATATTACTTGGGCCTGTTGATGCATCTACGAGCCACACATTCCCAGTTGTAAAGTGCAGGTGACAGTGCAAGTGAGTCGCATCTCCTCCGAAGGACAAAATTGTCCAACAAGGCAAACACGTACTTGAGAAGCTTCCAAGGTCCTTTTTAGGTAGCTATGAAAGGAATTTATATAATTTTTTTACCTCATATATATAGACATTTCATCACATCATAGAGAATATTGTAGAAGAGAGATAGTGACAGAGAGAGTACAATTTCATACTTTCTTCTTCATCTTCTTTGTGAAAAAATACCATTATTGCAAATTCTAAGCTGAAAGTGATCTTAATTGCTTAGTATGATTGGTTTTGAGAAATTCTCTTTTAGTATAATTTCTCTTTCTTTAATTATGAGCAGCTAATTTCCCTTCTAGGGGTGTATGTGGATGATGGGTGTTTAGATCTAAGTGGGTATTGACTAATTAATCTTAGATTTGAGTAGAAAGCATGGATTTATTGTTTTTTTGAAGTTTTTAATTGATAATTAATGGTTGCAAATATTAATTGAGCTCTCTAACTTTTTTTTTGCTTGAGAAAGAAAAGTGAAGTTGGGTAAGACTTCAATAGTGAGGATTTGGAGTTTTTATCTTTGGGTTTGAGCTAGAGATAGTCTATACCCAATTCAAACTCCATTAAAGAGTTAGAGCTAGAAGTAGTCTAAACCCTTCTTCAAGCATTGTGTGGTTGTTTAGTAGATTGTGGCTTTGGGTTTGAGAAAATCCAAAGTAGACACACTCTTTTGGTTGAGAAACTTAGAGTATATCCCAAGGCCAAGGCTATCCATGCACTAATTGAATATAAGGCTCTTAGTTAATACCTATCAAGTTGATGTCCCATGAAATGCACACCCCTAGTCTCTCATCTTATTAGCAACAATTATTTTCCCCTTCTTTGATTTTCCATTTTTAGTCGATACTTGTTTGCTATTTTCCCCCTAAATTTTACTTTATGTTTATACATGACACATGCTTGTGTGAACTAATTTACTAAATATCCTTAATGGATTTGACCCCAACTTTTGATGGGTATTTGTTTTGCGACGACGGTAGCCATCTCCTTAACGGGAGAGTTGTTTTGGACATTATCACCATTCACCAAGATACTCATTATTATGAAAAAGTTTGTGATGCATGCCGAAGGCAAAGAGGAACATCAAGAAGTCATGATCTCCTTCTCACCCCCATTTTTGTTATTGAGCTGTTTGATATATGGGTCATTGACTTCATCGATCCATTTGTGAGTTCGAATGGGATGAAGTTTATATTTGTGGATATTGACTATGTGTCAAAATGGATTGTCACTACCCAAACGTACACTCAGATCATAGACACGGGATAGGGAGACCCGGGAGACCCCAAGTCAACCCATGGCATGAGCGTACATCTAATTCAATCACATAAGTGGAAGACTTAACATAAGAAAACGTAAACATGTCATAAATATGGAGAAAGGACAATACATAATCCATACATGACGACTGAATACAACTTGTACTCTGAAAAGCCTCTAATCATGAAAGACGGTTTGATGGGACAACTCCCCAACTAACCCAACAATTCTGAAACTAAAAGAAAAGCATAGAGTCTGAAAATATGACTCTCATAACATGAGGATTAACCAAATAAGATGATAGCGAACTCTAAGGAGCTACTGAGGAGGGTGAGCCTGAGAGTCGGGTCCTATATCATGAAACGATACAACATAGAAAGTATGCGATCAGTACGTGGAATGTACTGAGTATGCAAGGCAAGTAAAACAGACATTTAAAATATATAAAACTCATAAATGATCATAAGAGTGGGACATCATGCTCATATCATAAACATCATAACATAACATAAGGCTCAGGGTTTTCAAAATATCCGTAATGCAATTGTAATCATAATCATAAGAGAAAAGCTTTATTTAACATGACTTGAGCCAATATACATAATCATGAACATGCATAAATCATGAGGAACAGTGGGAGATTCTCTTAACCGACATACCCCATATGAGCACACATGAAGCCCGACTTGCAACCCTAGTCGGGAGGGTGTCTGTACCTTGCCAAGGGTCGAACCATGAAAGTGTGACATCACCATGAATAGGTCCATTGGGCTGGGGATAGTCCCATAGGAGGTCCCAACATACCTACGGTGGCACATAGTTTATGAGGTCCAGGATAAAACCTAGGCCCCGAACCTACTTAGTGTTTGATACTACTCCCAAAACATATATAGTGCTCATAATATAACATGCATGAATTCATGAGCTAGCTAAATAATGATAATCATAAATATACTTGCACATACGTGAACTAGCCATGAAACAAGGCCTGTGAGTCGACCAAATTATAATTCATGATTCATAAGGTTCATACATACTTGTAAATCATGCATATAGATTGGGATTCATAAAATCATGATGGATAATATCATAAATCCATAATCCAAGTCATAAATCATGCTGGGTTCGTAAATATCATCATTTGAAGAGAAGCTCATGAGTCGATTCATAGTGGGTCATGCATAATTAAGCTTAATTTCATAGAACTCAAAATCAATAAAATTATAAATGGTTTAAATAATAAAAACTGATCAAAACCCATAGATTAGGATGATATTATAAAATCACAAGACCCATTATCAAATTATTAGACTTTTATAAAATCATTTTCAAAACCCCATAAGTTTTTAATAAATTTTTTGTAAAAATCATAGCGGATGGGCATGGGTGTGGAAGAAATCACCCATCGATAGCCTTACATACCTGTAAAAACTAATTCTTAACTTCCCTTGAATCCCAA
The DNA here is from genome assembly GCA_035772735.1 of Datura wrightii. Classification (NCBI taxonomy): domain Eukaryota; kingdom Viridiplantae; phylum Streptophyta; class Magnoliopsida; order Solanales; family Solanaceae; genus Datura; species Datura wrightii. Next base: position 128,470,104 of record JASDFA010000016.1, read on the forward strand.
GAAGAAATTGATAAAGAACACCTTGAAATCACCTAGATCCAACTCTAATTGCCCCGATGGACGGTGTCAGTGTGAAAGATAGCCTTAGTTATGAAGAGGTTTCGGTGGAAGTATTGGATCGTCAGGTTCAAAGGATAAGAAATAAGGAAGTAGCTTTAGTCAAGGTTTTATGGAGAAATCAGCATGTTGAGGGAGCTACGTGGGAAGTCGAAGCGAACATAATGGCTAGATACCACATTTGTTCTCTACCGGCTCAACTCCAGCTTGCGGTATCAGTTCTTTCCCTAAAACTCTATTTAGTTTCATGTTTAGTCCATGTGATCCAGTTTCTTTCATGTGTATGGATGTATGTATAATTCATGAATTCGGTTCAGCCATATGGTTTAGTTCGGAGGTAGTCATTTCGTCAGTTTTCAACTTAAATGATCAGTATTTGAATATGACAATTGCATTTCTCTGCTTTTCTGTATGTTTTCCAATATTTGAGGATGAATGTTTCCAAGGGGAGATATTGTAATACCTCGAAAGCCCAAAGATCAGACCCGGGAGTTGAAATGAAAAAAGTTGGAAATCTGCACCAGGTCATAGAACGAGTCATTGTGTGACTCGTGGGGTAGACCATGAGTTGTGAGGAGACTCCTGGTGAGGTTCAGGATGTGATTTAAAATTTTGGGTTTAGGAAGTTCCCATGGACCCGACCATGAGTCGTGGTCAGTCACCACGATTCGTGGGATAAGTCGTGGTCAGTATATTGGAAATGGTTTGAGATTTTAGGCAGGGAAGGTGATGAGTGGTGACCACGAGTCATGGTCACTAGTAATGACTCGTTGGATCCCCCATGACAAAACCCAGGTAAATCATTGGACAGTGCACTCGACTACTGATGCCACGAGTCGTGGCCTTGGGGACGATTCGTCCAGTCCCTCGTGGGGATTGGCAGTTAGTTATTTTTTGCAAATTTAGTGAGGGTTATTTCATAATTCCTATGATCCTAAGGTCTAAACTACGTCATTTAAGGTTCAAAATGCAGTGTTTTATGAGGGGAAAATCTATCCTAGGCTCATTCACATATATGCATACATATTAAATGGGTTTAAGAGGTGATCAAGTTAGATTTCTTCAAGCTTTCTTTCAATCTTTATTGGACTTTCAAGGGTTGTTAAAATCAGATCTTCCCCAGTTATGTAGGGTTATGAATGGGTGAATCCATTCACACCCATTCCCAATCTCTCTCTAAATCATGGAAATTCCTATGTTGATTCTATGGGTTTTTAACCCAATGCATGAAATTCCTAAATTCTCTACATGGGTATGATCTAAATGAGTTTTTATTATTGAATTATGAATCATGGGCAAGTTTTACGTTGTTTTTCATTAAAATCATGTTTCAAGCTTTATAAATTTAAATGCCAATTTATGAGAAGTTCATGAAAGTTGAGATTTATGATGAATGTTCATGTATGATGAGATACTAATGATGAAAAAGATGTTGTAAAGCTACCCATGTTTATAATCATTTTTTCAAGTGAATTGAGTATTTTTAAGCATGTTAAAGTATTGGGCAATGCCCACATGTTCAAGTATGATTTATTATTTATGATATGGATTTCATGATTAATTGATTTATGACGTTGGCTGATTCATGGGCCCAAGATTAATGGCTAAACACGTATGTAAATGAGGATCAACGATGTTAATGTCTATTTGGCCATGAATATCATGAATGTTGTTTATGATTTACATACAACCCTAATGTGCATGTTTTTTGAAGCAGTGTCTAGAACCGAGTAGCCTGACGTTAAAAGGACTACGCCGGTGTCTCATAACTACATGCCACTGTAGGTTCATATTGCTACATTACAATGTTAATGGATCCCCTCTTTCGTGATATCACATACTGCACGTGTCTTAAATAGACCTCAATATGATGAGTCAACTAATTACTACCTACTATATATTTGCATGTGTCCACACATGACAGATTTAATTTTACACGGATCTATTTAAAAGATGTCTTCATCTTCTTGAAACTTGATTTCCTTGAAATTTGATATTTGTCCTGATGTGACCTTGGAATTTGATGAAGATTCGTCTTCATCTGCATGGGAGTCTGTAGAGATTCCATTTTATCTTGATGTGGCTTGTCTTTTTGCTGCATTGTATTTTGGGTGGATTCCTGAGGGGTCCACTGCTTTTAATTGGAGTAGCTTTTCATTTTTCTGAAAGGATAGTCTGGCCGCCTCCTTTTTAGTTGAGAAGATAAGCCTTTGATTTTGATGGTCTTACTCAGATATTTAATCCTTTCAATTTCATGAATATCAAACGACCAGCTGATAATATATGAAATTCTTTTTGCAATAAAAAACATACACAATTTAATATTTTTTGGTAGGGTAGAAATATTCTGCTCTACCTGAAATTTTTCAAATTGTGTTTGAAAATGTTTTGACAATACCTGTTTATTTCCTCCGAATTGGTTCCACCATTCGTAAAACCATCTGGGAATGATCGCGCTTTTCATTTCTTCTGAATACTTGACAAACCAAGAGTGAGTGTTGGGCCTTAGATACATAAAGTTATACCAGGCTGCCTTATAATCATACCAGTTCTATGTCTGGGGTCTATGGGTTCTTGATAGGGGAATGGTTATATGCAGATGATCTACAAACCATTCAAACGGACTTAAAATTCTTTTAATTGTGAACTTCGAGTATTGAATACTGTCAGGATTATCCGGACATTTTAATTTATGCTCAATTTTTACTAAATCGGTGTCTGTTAAAATGAATTCATAATACCTTCGGGTTTTAAGGGGATCATCTGTCTCCATATAATTCCAATTTGTGCAGCAGGGTTTTAGTAACTCGGGTACTCCAAAATCTTCATATTTTTTATCGAGGGCCTTCACCTTGTATTAAGAGGGGCATTCGGAAAACACTACACTCACTTCCGAATTGCCCAAACCTCTCTATGTTCTCTAGTTTTCCTTCTTATCAATAAACAGCTCTTTGTAAGTATCTTTTTCTTCTACTTTATTACTAATTGTAGTATTTTATTTTATTTTTCTCCTGCCTTTGTAATTAACTTCTAAGTTATTTTCTACGATCCGTTAAATGGTATCAGAGCCATGTTGGCCGGGAGGAGTATAAGTTGGAGTAGCTAAATCTTCATACTATCCTAGAGCCAGCCGAAATTATGTTTCTCTTAAGCGGTTATTTCTGTGTCTAGTTTTGCTGATACTCTTACTCTATTTTCTTGGTTTTATTCCTTAAGTTGGGTAACCGTTTAATCACGGTGTATACGTTGGCAAGCTTGTATTCTCCGTTGGATTAGCTCTAAAGTTTTGATACTAGAGCCGGACCCGGATGGTGTTCCCGTCACCAGACCTAAAGGAATAAGATAAAAGAAATTAGATATGATAACCAGTAAATACTTCACAAAGAAATAACTATTAAGGAGTAACATCTAAAGTAGATATTGGCCCCAGGATAGTACTAACATTCCCCCGAAAACTTCGTATTATATTAGAATTTATGCTTACACATCCATTTACAGAACAAATAAAATACTACAATAGGAGAAAATGGATATGTTTAAAATATCAAAGTAACTATAAAAAGAAAAGAACAGAAATATTAAAGAACATAGACTATTATAAAAAACTAATACTTTCAGATACTCTGGATAATTATTCTAGAAAAATAACTAGAAAATTAATTCTTAACAATCTAATAAGGTTATATAATGAATTATGTTTTGTTAGTCATAATTTGTCTATACAAAGAAGATAATTAGATAATATATTAATTATTCAGTTAAAACTATCTGCACATTTTTAATGGATATCTCTGAAAATTAGAACATAATAAATAGTATTAATATTTCTGCCACAACTACTAAAATACCTAAGATAGAGAGCATTTTACAAAATTGGAATATCCCAAGGAACGTTTTGAAAAGGTATATAAGACTGGACACTTTAATTTTATTAAAAATTATAATATTAAAACCTCTGAATCTATGGTCGCTATTAATAAGTCTATTGAGACTATTAAACTATTAGCAGCTGAAGACATTAACAGATATAGGAAAAACTATAAGTTTCTTCACATAGGACTTTTCCAGGTCGCGGTTAAACCGTTGTGTCGATTAGGTTTAGACGTGCCTATATGTCTTCTATTAAGAGACAATAGGTTACTAAACTTTGATGATTCATTATTAGCAGTATTACAAAGTAACCTAGCTAATGTCCCGATATATTTTAACTGTTATCCTAATTTTTCTATAGATATTAATGATCAAAATGTTATGGATACCCTAACATTAAATGTTAAAACAAAAACCATGAATAACAAAGAAAATACAAGAGAAATAGCCATAATATAAAGGGTATATTACAGGCTAATGAAAACTACCCTAGCTCCAAAAGCAAAAATAGTAAGTAACAAAGGGGTTACCATGCTTATGGAAGCCAATCACAATCACAACAATATTTTCATCCCAAAAATGATAAAATGGGATGATGTGTTAGTAAAGGATAATTGGCATTTTGACTCCGTAACGGATTTGGAAATTGAGGAAGAAAATTCAACAATTGAGCAGGTAATACAATTTCCGGATGGATCTATAGATTTAAAATTTCTAAGATCCCAATCCTTTAGTCATGCTTCTTCAAGTAAAAGAATGTCCTTTTCGAGACCTTCATTTTCAAAAACGCCAGAAGAAAAGGAGGTAACACTTGAAGACGTAGAGAAAAAACTAAAGGGAGTAGATTTCTCTGAAACAATTCCTAAGGTTGAATATGAACCTAGAATTACTAAAAGAACAAGTCCCACAGCTAGTGAGATGCTAGAAGTAAGAGACTCTTTATGCATGATTAGATCTGATGAGGAGTTCGAACCAGACTTTGAATATTTAGATAAACTCTGGTTAGATCGAGAAAATAGCATAAAAAGGCAATGGTATGCAGAAAAATATTCATTAAAAGAAAGATTATCCTTTAGGAAAAAATGGTGCGCCGATATGAAAAGGATGAGATGCAATATAGAGTTCTTTAAATGGTTTGAGTATACAGGAAAATTGGATGATCAAAAGGAATCATTGAGCATGATTGTTAATAAATGGAATACCAAAACTAAGGTGGTTCAATCTATAATTCCCCCACCAGAGGAAATTAGTTTACCAATAGATGGTAGAGTTGTCACAACTACACCTTTTAAAATTTATATAGTAGACATCCAAGGTGATCCTAAGAATAAAGATATAAATAGATTAATTCAACAAGATAATTACACTAATCAATTACTATACGTAGTCTCTAATCAGATCCTTAAGACTGATAATAAATCAATTTTCAAAGATAAACCTAGCCCTTCATACAATAATAAAAATTTTGAAACTCATCCAATATTTAAATTACCAGAGTTTTCCAAAGATAAATTCCCCAAATTTCAAGAAAAGTTTGAAATCACAGATGATCTTATAGAAAAGATTAATGAAAAGTTAAAGGCTGAATTAAAATTAAAGAATGAATTAAAATTAAAGGATGAATCAAAATTAAAAGATGATAAGGTCATAAGAACAATATCCGAAAAGTCTGATAACGACATTAATAAGTTAAGCTCTAAATATTCCATCAAAAGAATTATTATAATAAACTCTCATTCCCGGATATGCAGTATGAAGAAAATGAATTTTTATCTCATACTTCACACTCTAGAAATGAAATTGCTGAATGGAATATTGATGGACTTGCAGAACATCAGATATGCAACAAGTTACATGAAATAGGAATGGCCATTACGGCCTATAAAATGAAAAACTGCACGGATAAACAAGCTGCCACTCTAATTATATCTAGATTTACAGGGACATAAAAATATTGGTGGGATAATTATCTCACTAAAGATAATTGAAATAGTGTAACAAATGCTACAACCATCACTCAAGTTATTTAGACTGAATCTACAGGACAAACTTTTGAAAATCTATGCGTAGAAGACGCCACCGCTACCTTAATTTATAGTATAGCAAAATAGTTTATAGGAGAACCTCAACTTTTTCAAGACAGGAGTTTAGAAATACTATCTAACCTATCTTGCCCAAAGTTAGATGAATTTAGATGGTATAAGGATGTATTCCTCAACAAGGTTATGGTCAGAGAAGACTGTAGTCATGATTATTGGAAAGAAAAATTCATAAGTGGTTTACCAACATTATTCGCTGAAAAGGTTAGAATAAAATTAAAAGATAGATTTGATGGAAAAATTCCTTATAGCCAATTAACCTATGGCGACCTTATAAGTTTTATAAATGTCACAGGACTTGAATTATGTACAGATATAAAGCCTAAAAATCAACTTAAAAAGGATAATAAAATATCCAAAAAAGAAATAGGAAGCTTTTGTCAAGATTTCGGATACATCAAGTTGTCTGCCCCTTCAAAAGAGGCATCCAAGAAAATTAAAAGAAGACACAAGCACTATAAAAATAAATCTGAAAAGCCCTAACATTACAGAAAAAGATATAAAAGGCACAAACGACAAGCCAACAAAGGTGGCTTTCAAGGAAATAATGATAAGTGTTGGAATTGTGGAAAATTTGCCCATAGGGCTAAGGATTGTAAGGTCCCTAATAAAAAGAAGGTTAAGATCAATATGTTAGAGCTTGAGCCAGAAATAAAAGATAGATTATATTCTATTCTTCATGAATATGACAATAATTCTTCCCCTGAAGAAAGTTTCAGTGATGAAGACTAGCTTAATATAGCATATAGTTCTGACAATAGTGACTCAATTGATCATTGTGGATGTACGGGAGCAATCTGCACCTGTGATAGCAACTCAGTAAGTGTCATTACCAATAATAACAAGGAAATGTTCTTTGATATGATTGATCATATTGAAGATAAAGATCTTAAAAGAAAATATTTAATCGAATTAAAAAATATAGTTCTTAACCAACAACATGACAAAGAAACAATTGAGCCTTTTAATATGAAAAATGTACTAAATAAATTTAAAGAAAAAAGGTCTAGTACAACAGTACAAGATCTTCAAACCGAATTATTACATATTAAAAATGAAGTCAAAGAAGTTAAGCAAAGACTTAACAAGCTAGAAACAGATGCCCTTGCTAATAAACTATTAAATGAACTAGAACCAATGCAAGAATCTGAATTGTATCGATCCGAACCAGGAGAAACATCAAAATTAGAAAAAAGTGAAGAAGAAGATGAGCCTCTAGGAAGCTCTCTAGAAGGTAAATCAGGGGTAAAAACTATTGCAATAGTTAAAGCCCAGAGCTGGCATATACCTATCACATTGGTTATATATAAAAATTATACTATTCACAAAATTGCATTATTAGACACAGGTGCAGACCAAAACTGCATTATTGAAGGAATAATCCCTACTAAGTACCTTGAAAAAAGTACAACGCGGTTATTCTTCGCGACAGGTGAAAGACTCAAAATAAATTATAAGCTCCATAAGGCACACATATGCAATAATGGAATCTGCTTTATTAATAATTTTTTAATAACTAAAGATATAAACGAAGAAATAATATTAGGCACCCCCTTTATAACCCAAATAAAACCCTATGTCGCTGATTTAGATGGCATCCACACCACTGCTCTAGGAACAGATATCATTTTCCCTACCTAAATAATATGTCAAAAGAAGAAAGTGAATTTATAAAAGAAAAAACTATCTTTAGGATAAATCTGCTTTCCCAACAAATAAACTATTTAAAGGACGAGATAAAATTTAAACGGATTGAATCCGCTTTAAAAGATCCGAAGGTAGAAGCAAAAATTAAAAGCCTACAAGAGTTCATAGAACGAGAAGTCTGTTCAGAATTTCCTAATGCCTTTTGGGATAGGAAACGCCATATTATTGAGTTACCATATATTGAGGGATTCAACGAAAAGAATATCCCTACTAGGGCAAGACCTATTCAAATGAATCGGGAGTTAATGGAATATTGTAAGAAAGAAATCAATGATTTACTTGATAAAAAGATTATTAGACCCTCCAAGTCACCATGGAGTTGTTCAACATTCTATGTCAATAATAGTGCGGAAAAAGAGAGAGGGGCCCCAAGTCTAGTCATTAATTATAAGCCCCTTAACAAAGTTTTAAAATGGATCAGATATCTAATACCTAATAAAAGAGATCTTCTTAAAAGAACTTATAAAGCTAACATTTATAGTAAGTTTGATATGAAATCCGGATTTTGGCAAATACAGATAGCAGAAAAAGATAAATATAAAACAACTTTTAATGTACCTTTCGGACAATATGAATGGAATGTAATGCCATTCGGATTAAAAAATGCACCGTCTGAATTTCAGAATATAATGAACAACATATTTAATCCACATAGTCATATTTCTATAGTCTACATAGATGATGTTTTAATATACTCAGAAGATATTGATCAACACTTCAAACATATCCAAACCTTTTTAAAAGTTGTTAAGAAAAACGGATTAGTAGTAAGCACTAAAAAAATTAAGTTATTCCAGACTGCTATTAGATTCCTTGGTCATGGATTATATCAAGGAACCTATAAACTTATATCAAGGAACCTATAAACCCATTTGTAGAGCCATAGAGTTCTCATCCAAATTTCCAGATGAATTAATTGATAAAACTCAGCTTCAGAGATTCTTAGGAAGTCTCAAGTATGTTGCAGATTTTATTCCAAATATTAGACAGGTTTGTAAGCCTCTTTATCAGCATCTTAAGAAGGATCCAGTCCCATGGGGATTAGAACAAACAGAGACAGTCTGAAAAATAAAATCAATAGTTCAAAAACTCTCATGCCTAGGAATACCACATCCAGGGGCATTCATGATAGTAGAAACTGACGCCTCAGACATAGGATATGGAGGCATCCTTAAACAAAAAATCTCCCTAGAAAACCCCGAACAATTAGTAAGATTCACTTCAGGAATCTGGAATAATACTCAAAAAAATTACAGCACCATTAAAAAGGAAATTTTGGCTATAGTGCTATGTATCACAAAATTTCAAGACGATCTAATAAATAAAGAATTTTTACTACGACTAGACTGCAAAGCAGCCAAAGATGTTTTACAAAAAGATGTAAAAAATCTGGTTTCTAAAAAAATATTTGCCAGATGGCAGGCTTTGTTATCTAGCTTTGATTTTCAAATCGAGTTTATACAAGGAGAAAATAATTCTCTCCCAGATTTTTTGACTAGGGAATTTCTACAGGGAACTAAATGAGACCCGGAACACCAGGTATAAGGCCCTTGAGGCCTCCATTTCAGCCTTTCAAACTAGAAGAAATAATGAAAAGACCCTTCAAAGAAGAGGAAAAACCAAAACCAGAAAATAAATATTCAGTTTTGGCAGAATTCCCATCTTTGCCAAAAGCTACTATTCTGTCCCCATTAAAGGAACCCATAACCAGTCAGACCAGATTACAACCATTAAAATCAGTTTTTAAAGGAGACTCTTCATCAGGCGACAAAACTATCTCTATCCAAACCAAGGACAGTTATGAAATGAAGCCACCAGAGACATACTCTCAGGCAGTTCTGCCAGCGACTCCTGAAAAGAAAATGGAGAAAAATATTCCAAATAAATAGCAGTTTGAGCTAACAGTTTTACAGGTATTGCCGATCATGGCCCTCGATAAAAAATATGAAGGTTTTGGAGTACCCAAGTTACTAAAACCCTGCTATACAAATTGGAATTATGTGGAGACAGATGATCCCCTTAAAACCCGAAGGTATTATGAGTTCATTTTAACAGACACCGATTCAGTAAAAATTGAGCATAAATTAAAATGTCCGGATAATCCTGATAGTATTCAATACTCGAAGTTCACAATTAAAAGAATTTTAAGTCCGTTTGAATGGTTTGTAGATCATATGCATACAACCATTCCCCTATCAAGAACCCATAGACTCCAGACATACAACTGGTATAATTATAAGGAAGCCTGGTATAACTTTATGTATCTAAGGCCCAACACTCACTCTTGGTTTGTCAAGTATTCAAAATAAATGAAAAGCGCGATCATTCCCAGATGGTTTTACGAATGGTGGAACCAATTCGGAGGAAATAAACAGGTATTGTCAAAACATTTTCAAACACAATTTGAAAAATTTCAGGTAGAGCAGAATATTTCTACCCTACCAGAAAATATTAAATTGTGTAAGTTTTTTATTGCAAAAAGAATTTCATATATTATCAGCTGGTCCTTTGATATTCATGAAATTGAAAGGATTAAATATCTGAGTAAGACCATCAAAATCAAAGGTTGGGCACCAACACCCCAGGAAGATAAGGAAACTTCAAGTTCTTCATTACGACAGGATTACCAACTGTCCAAGGAAGAATTAAAAAGAAGGCTCCAGTAGGCCTTGTCAAATTTGGAAAAAGATACCCAACAAAAACAGATAATGGAATTATTAGATACTGCATCCTCTCATACAAGTGAACCAGGCAATGGAGACATGCTAGATCTGCAAGGGATAGCTCAAGCTTATCTTCTCAACTAAAAAGGAGGCGACCAGACTATCCTTTCAGAAAAATGAAAAGCTACTCCAATCAAAAGCAGTGGACCCCTCAGGAATCCACGCAAAAAATAATGCAGCAAAAAGACAAGCCACATCAAGATAAAATGGAATCTCTACAGACTCCCATGCAGATGAAGACGAATCTTCATCAAATTCCAAGGTCACATCAGGACAAATATCAAATTTCAAGGAAATCAAGTTTTAAGAATATGAAGACATCTTTTAAATAGATCCGTGTAAAACTAAATCTGCCACGTGTGGATACATGTAAATAGATAGTAGGTAGTAATTAGTTGACTCATCATATTGAGGTCTATTTAAGACCTTCACCTTGTATTAAGAGGGGTATTCAGAAAACACTACAGTCACTTCCAAATTGCCCAAACCTCTCTATGTTCTCTAGTCTTTCTTCTTATCAATAAACAACTCTTTGTAAGTATCTTTTTCTTCTACTTTATTACTACTTGTAGTAATTTATTTTATTTTGCTCCTGCCTTTGTAATTAACTTCTAAGTTATTTTCTACGATTCGTTAAATGGCTCGCATCTAGCCTACAAGAAAATAATGAGAAAAGTGCTATATACATAGCAGGTGTAGCAGATCATATTAGAATGACAATCTAGAAAGCTTGGGATTTATTGTAGGAACTGTACCCTTCAGATTTTATGGATACCATTGGACTCTAAGAAGATTGTTATTCACCAGTATCTACCCCTTATTGAGAAGATCACTGCAAGGATTACATGTTAGTCTACTAAGCTTCTATCTTATGCTGGAAGAATACAATTAATCAAGTCAATCTTCTTTGGTATTCAGTCTTATTGGGCATCGATTTTTTTTGTTTTCAAAGAGGGTGCTGAAGGTTATTGAAACTGCTCTTTGAACTTTCCTATGGACAGGTAATGTGACCATCTCTAGAAAAGCTCTAGTATCTTGGGAAAAAATATGTCGTCCAAAGGCAACTGGTGGATTATATATTATGAACCTAGCTATATGGAATAAAGCAACTATTCTCAAACTTTTATGGATCCAATGGATACATAGCTATTATATCAAGAGGGAGGATCTCACCACTTTCCCTATACCAAGTCTGCCTCTTGGGTTGTGAGGAAAATAATTGGTACCAGGGAGGATCTGTGCAGAATCACGGTTTCTATGTAGATTTAAATACTCGATTATGCATAGCGACGGATACTACTGGGTACTCCATCAGGAAAATGTATTTGATGTTGCTGCCACAACATCCTAGAGTGGATTCAAAGGTTTTTCTACTGCAAAATCATATTCATCCTAGATATAAATTCACCCTCTGGTTAGCTGTGCAACAAAGGCTAGCAGCAGTTGATAGACTACATACATTTGGAATTAAAGTGCCATCAGATTGTGTGTTTTGTGGACTTGGACTGGGGACTTTTGGCCACTTATTTTTTGAATATGGCATTACATGCCCCTTATGGTAAAAGATGTGCAACTGGCTGGGACACAATAGGAACATTGGAGATTGGGAAGCTAAGATTAATTGGGCATGCCAACAGGCGAAGAAGAAAACTGGAAATGGAGCTATCACAAGTTGTGTGTTTGCCATGGTGATTGCCTTGATATGGAGAGCAAGGAATACAACTAGATTGAACAATAAAAGATTCAATGAGGATAGCATTTGTAGGAAAATCGTCCTACACGTTCACACTAGAGGGGACAACAATGCAAATTGGAAGCAAGCCTTACTTGATTTGAATTTTTTTCCTTAAATGTATGTATAACAGTTAGGTTAGCTGTATAGTGGAAGATTTTGATGTAGGGAAGTGTGTAGCAAAAACACACTCAGAACTTATTATAAATATCTTTTGGCATGAAATGGAAAGACTATGATTTGAACCAAAAAAATGAACAAGGGGAGGGGGTGTACTTGGATTTTTGGGATTTTGATTCGTCCGAGGGGTTTTCTTGCTGTATTTCTTTTCCCTCGGACATGCTATGTAGTAGAACCGACATGTTTAGAATTTTATTTTTGTGTGATTTTTTTAATTAGAAAGTAGCTTAGGAGTACTCAACCAATACAATGCACTAGATTTAATATATTTGAAAAATTGACCCTGTTAAATGTTTTTTGATGAATTAGTTGTGTATTTGTGATTGCATGCATGATTTATGTGGATTTGTTTTTAGGTCATTAAGCATATTAGCATGTGTAGTTTTTGTTAAGCAATGAATAAACCAGACAAGTAGAGTGAATATATATCATGTACCATGAGTGAGTGAGGTCTGATACCTAGTTCAATATTGTGTAGAGGATCTTGAACTTGCCCGATTGGTCTTTGCATAGGTTTTAGGATGGTTGGTTAGGAAAGGATCATAGGTCATTTTTGTTGAGCCTATTTTTAGTCTAAATAACCCTATCGAAATCATATGATTCCCTTGATCCAAAATTTTGAGCCTTAAATAGATCATTTTTCTTTGATCAACCAATTAACTGCACCCATTTTTATAATAAACCTATTTTGGCCCCGGTCCCTCCTTGGAAATTGTGAACCTCAATACAAGCAAAATGCCTAAGTTGAGGGTGACTAGAGTAGGAATGCATAAATAATGGAAAGGTGGAAAAGGAAGAGAAAAGAAAAAGGTAAAAAAATGAGGTGTGGTGTGACAAAAGAAAAAGAAAAAGAAAGAAAACTTGGAAAAGAAAATACAAAAAGAGAATTATGCATGAAAAGTTTGAAATTGTGCCACACTCATACAAGTACATTAAAAGGGTGAAAAAAGTAAAAGAATGGAGCCACATGTATATAGTGCCAAAGAGGGGTTTAGTCGCTCAAAAGATTTTATATCTACCATACCCAGCCCAAAAGCCTACATTACAAGCCAAAGCAAGTCCTATAGTGATCATAACCTAACCATCTGACAGACAGAAGTAGAGAAAATAATGGCAAGCTTATGGTATCAAATATGTAGTATTTGGAACTTCTTTGTGAGAGTGAGAGTCTCGCGTGTTCAGTCCCATGTCACATATTTTTCTATATCTGTGAGTGGGGGACTTCGTTTGCTGTGAGGATACATGGTTTGTGTTTAACTTTACCAGTGATCTGTGTGAAAGGCATTGGTGATGAATTGACTACCTATTAATAGCTAGATGACATGTCTTAATCCCTGTTTATCATGTTTTGTGTTTGCTTGTAGTGCATGTGCTAATTTGGTTCACGGGAAAAGGGTCAAAAGCTTTTGGAGTCATAGTGCAAATTTTGTTTGATATTGGACAGAGTGTCCTAGAATTATATTCTAGTTAAGAGGATGTTTAGTTTTTTCTTTTTCTTTGCCTGAGGACATGCAAAAGTCTTAAGTTGAGGGTGTTGATGTGCAGTGGGTTACAACTCTTTCGATGCTTCAAATTGAGAAAATAGCATGGACGTAGGTATGTTCATATGGATATAAGGAACTTTTACTTTGATTTCATGTAAATTAAGTATTGGAGCAAAGATGTGCAACAGAAGCCTTAAAATGCAGAAAAACAGCCAAACTACCAGTCTCAATACGAGTCGTACCTTGATTGTATGAGCTGTACTAAGAACCATGATGAAAGTCAGAAGGCTGAGTTAGGAAGAAGGAAACCTAGGACTATTAGTACGAGTTGTACCACAATGGTACAAGTCGTAACTAGAGTTGTGAAAATATTCAGAAGAAATTGCACAAAGGCAGACTCTTGGTACGGATGGACTCATGAACTATGGCATCAATGTACGAATCGTAGCAGGAGCCATGGTGAACTTTAGAAGATTTTTGGTACTTGGTAGAACTTCAGACACTATAGACAGTATGAGTCGTGGCAACAAGGTACAAGACGTACCATAACACTCGTGAAGAATTCTTGAAAATGTCAGAGTTCTCAGGGCCAAACCATGGAAGCAATGTATGACTTGTAGGATGATGGTATGAGTCGCACCAGCATGCCAACACTTAGCCAAATTTGTAGCAGCCAAGAGCTTAAGGAAAGCAGGTACAACCTGTACAATCCTACTACGGGTCGTAGGTCCAATCATGGCATATTCGGCGAAAGATATGGAAAACTCCCTATTAGTTTAGGATAGGTTTCTAATGTTTATATAAATATCCTTTATGTTTTATTTTAGTCAGAGAAGGACAAAATTGAGTTAGTAGACGTGTGAATAGTTTTTTTTTGTGAATTTTTGTCAACTGTTGAGGAGCAATTCTTGGGATCAAATTCTTGATTTGTTACTTTGTTCTTGAGGTTTTTCTTAGATAATCAAATATGATTTCCTTCCAATTGTAACTGTAAGTATTTAATTATGTGTTTGTCTATGAATTCGAATTACAATCTTCCAACCATGAGAGGTTAAAATATCCAAAACTAGCAGTTGTAGAAATCATGTCGGATTAACAAATTAGGGTTGCACAAAAGTGATTCAAAACCAATGCAAAAAAACTTGTACTGTATTATTTTCATGTTAAACATTTTTAATGGTGTATAATATTAGGCCTTTCCTGAATTCTTTACTTGCTTGAACCTAGAGAAGTAGAGATTAGGAAAAGAGAATTACAACAAAGCCTTGGTTTTTACGATCGTTGTATTAGCTTAAGCTGTGGTCTCAGGATAGTTAAATTTGGAACATATTGATAATGGTTAGTTTAAAATTTCTCATGAGACCTGACCCGGTGATTGAGTATAGTCATCCAGTTGGGACGAACCGGTCATTTGGATGAGTTATTAGTCCTACAAGTAAGTATTGGGACTGATTACGTGTGTATACCCGAAGTAGTTATGAAACCATGGGGAACACTTACCCTAGTTGTTATCAAATCTTGATTTTAATCTCAATTATAATCTTTGTTTTAACATTGTTTTATTAAAACCCCCCAATTTGGAGATAACTCACCCACAAGTTCACTCATTGGCATTAGTCTAGATCTTACCCTATTCCCTGTGGGTTCGACCCCAACCTCTTAGTTGGGTTCTTTGGTGACAACAACCACTTCATACTTTGTCAGGAAGTGTGAGTTTGAGCGTTATCAGGTCCAGATAACCCAAAACCCCAAAAATGCATACCCAACATAGGCTAAGATTATGTCATTGATTTGGGTGACTCTTTAGATAGCCCCTAGTAAAGGCTTAATATGGATCCACCCTTCCTTTCATACTCTAGCCTAGCAAGGCTTTGGACAGCTCTCTCAATCGGGCCAGAGGTTAGACATCATGCGTTCATTCATGGTATATGTCGGTTAAGAGAAATTCCCAAGTAAACTAAAGTGTTTTCCGAGCTTATCTTTGATAAAAAGTTTTCAGTTCATTAACAATTTTATATAATATTTATACTTGTGTTTTTTATTGCATCACTCAAAGCATTCAGTTTTTATTTAGTTTACTCTTTCAGCTCAACATTTCAGTTTAGCCTATTATTTTATTCAACTATATTACATATCGTACATTCACACATACTGACGCCATTTGACACTAAATCTTTGTATGATACTAATTTAGGTATATAGGATTAGTATTAGATGCATCAGTAGGATCATTTCCATTAAACATTGGTGAGAGCTCCTACTTTCCAGAGGGCTCCATTCTATCCCTTCCTTTTAGTAGTTCATTAAGGTAGCCGAGGGCCTTGTCCTGATACTCACTTATCAGTGTTAGAGGCTTCGTAGTCTAGTCAGTTGAGATATGTTTTTAGATGTTTACTAAATATTTATACATTTAGATTTTTAGTTATAAATTACTCAATTTGAATGCTATTAAATTTGCTTTTCTAAAAGGGTTTCTGCACGCCCATTACGCTTATAGCTTCCACATAGCTAGTCTAGTTTAGTATCAAGCTAGGCCAACCGTTTGCTTAGGAAATTAGTGGTTCGAGTGCTGACCATACCAGGGTGTAGGCAGGGCATGACAAACTTAGTATCAAAACTCTAGGTTTAAGAGTGCTAGGATTTCTATGAAGCCGTATCTAGTAAAGTTCTTCTTATAGGTGTAAAGAGCACAAAACTTATAATAGGGAGGCTACAGGGCGTTAAGAAATACCAACCTTCTTTCATACTCTAGTTTGTGCAGTAGAGTTTAAGTCTATAAATATTTCCTCCTAACTCATGCATTCAAGTATTTTAGATTATGCCTCCAATGCATACTGCCAGTTAGACGAACACCGCAAATGCTGAGGTTTCTGCTGGAAACAATACAGCTAATCTGCCTCCACAAACAAGGATGCAAACTAGGAACGGGGCTTGCTCGAGAGTTCTGGATGCTAGTGTTGGTGCTCCAAATGCACATGCTACTAATGTGAGGGTTCCAAGGGCACCTATTCCTCAGCCTTCTCATGTTGAAACTTCAGAGAAAGAGTCTACAGGGGCGATATAGATGCTCACACAGTTAGTTAGTTCAATCAAGAAATCCAGGCTCAAAACCTACTAGCTCTAGTTCTCATGACTCATTAGGAGCGTCATGGATTAAAGGGTTACTAGAATGAAACCGGCTAGTGTTTATGGGGTCTAAGGTTTATGAGGACCCCCAGAACTTCATTAATGAGAAATGCAAAATCCTAGGAGTGACACACGCAATAAAAATTGAGGTAGTTGAACTTGCTTCTTATCAGCTCAAGTATATTGCAAACATGTGGTATGATATTTTGGAGTACAGTCATGGTGAGAATGCAACTCCAGCAGTCTGGGGTGATTTCAAGGATGAATTCTTGAACCATTTCTTCCCTCAGGAGTTGAGAAATGTTAAAGAAAAAGAGTTCATGAACCTGAAGCAAGGCACCATGTGCGTGAAGGAATTGTTCTCAAGTTCAACTAGTTATTAGGTATGCTCGGGAGATGGTGCCATACATGAGAGCTAGGATGAGGAAGTTTGTCTCTAGTTTGGTAAGCATGTGAAGAAAGTGTTTAAAGGTACATTGTTGATTAACGACATGGATATCTCCAGACATATGGTGCATGCCTAACAACTAGAGGATGATAAGTAGAAATATAGGGAGAAACATTAGAGTAAGAAGGCAAAGTCAGCATGCCACGAGGCTAATCTACAGAGGAGTGGGAACAGTAATAGGTCCTTCGTTCAGAAGACATCCTTTGAACTTGCACCGTTAGCCTCTAGTGCGCCAGCGTCAGAAAATAGAGGTGATCAGAATTTCAAAATAGTCAGAATTTCAGGGATTAGAGTTCCTAGATGCAAGATAATACAACTCAAGGATCTACTCGACACCTATATTGCGGCAAGTGGGTCAACAACCACTTGGGGGAATGTTGTTCAGGTAGAGATAAATAGGGCTATTTCTTAAGGGATTGTCCATCTGCAAGAAGAGCAATGGGGCAAATAGATCCTATTCTACCACTTCAGTAGGCATGGTTGACTAAAAGGGCACTACTTCAGGGACAGGTGGAGGTCAGAGCCATTTATATTCTATGTCTAGTTTCCATGATCAGGAGAATTTCCTAGAAATTGTCACTGGTATGTTAAAATTCTTTACTATTGATGTTTATTCCTTACTTGATCCGAGTGCTACTTTATCATTTGTGACTCCTTATGTAGCTGTAAAGTTCGGGATCTGCCCCAAACAACTTTTAAAGATTTTTAGTATTTCTACTCTCGTTGGTGACCCAGTTATAGCGAAAAGACACTACAGTGATTACACTATTTCAATTAATCATATAGACACCACACTAACTTAGTTGAGTTATACATGGTGGATTTTGATGTTTTTCTATACATAGATTGGTCATACTCCTACTATGCCTTAGTCGATTGTAGGACCTGATTAGTAAAGTTCCAATTTCTAGAGAGGCCAGTCTTAGTTTGGACTAGTAGTCCTATTATTCCTAAGGGTAATTTGATTTCATACCTTAAGGCTAGAAAGTTAGTTTCTAAAGGGTGAATCACATAGTTAGAGTAGAGACTCTAATGCCGAGACACCAATCCTTCAGTCAGTTCTAGTTGTGAATGAGTTCCCTGAGGTCTTTCCAGATGATCTTCCCAAAGTCCCTCCCAATAGGGAAATAGATTTTAGAATAGATGTCCTTACTAGAACTCAACCTATCTCTATTATGCTATATGGAATGGCTCCAGCTGAGTTAAAAGAGTTGAAAGGGAAGTTAAGAGATCTCTTTGATAAAGGTTTCTTTTGCCCAAGTATTTCACCATGGGGCGCTCCAGTTCTCTTCGTGTATAAGAAAGACGGTACTCTCATAATGTGTATCAATTACCACCGGTTGAACAAAGTCACCATCAAGAATAAGTATCCCTTTCCTAGAGTCGATGACTTTTTTGACCAGCTTTAGAGTGCCACTTTTTATCTAAGATAGACCTCAGATTTGGCTATTTTCAATTGAAAGTTAGAGAAAGTGACATTCTATAAATAACCTTCAGAAGTGGTTATGGTTAGTTCGAGTTCCTTTTCATGTCCTTTGGTTTGACTAATGCTCTTGCACCATTCATGGACCTTATGAATAGAATGTTTAAGCCATATCTAGATATGTTCATTATTGTGTTCATCGACAACATCCTAGTTTACTCCAGAAATGTGGAGGATCATGGGATTCACCTCAGAATAGTTTTGCAGAATCTTAAGAATCGTGAGTATTTCGCCAAGTCTTCTAAGTGTGAATTTTGGTTGAAGTTCATAACATGCCTAGAGCACCACCTAGTCTCCAACGAGTATTCTAGTGACTCCCAAAAGATTAAGATAGTAAATAGTTGGCCCAAACCCACGACCCTAATGGACACCAGGAGTTTCTTGGGTCAAGTTGGCTATTATAGAAGGTTTATAAAAGGGTTTTTATCTATTGCTTCCCCATTAATTAAGTTGACTCTAAAGAAGGCTATGTTTTCATGGTCTGAAGCTTCTAAGAAAAGCTTTAAGAAATTGAAAACTCATTTGGCTACTGCCCCAGTATTGACCCTACCAGAGGGTACAGAGGCTTTTGTTGTGTATTAAGATGCATTCAAAGTGGGAATTGATTGTGTATTGATGCAGAATGGTAAGGTTATAGATTATGTTTCCAAAAAACTTAAGATCCACCAAAAGAATTATCTAACTCATGACCTTGAAATGGCAGTAGTAGTGTTTGCATTAAAGATTTGGTGACATTATCTTATGGTGTGAATATTGCCATGTTCACAGATCATAAGAGTCTTCAGTATGTTTTTATCCAGAAGGAGCTGAATCTCAGACAAAAAAAATGGCTCGAATTTCTTACTAATTACCATATGATCATTCTCTACCATCTAGGTAAAGCAAATGTGGTTGTTGATGCTCTTAGTGCGCTGTCTATGGGTAGTATAACCTATGTAAAGGAAGGAAAGAAAGAGATAGCTAAGGACATGCATACACTCTCACTCTTGGGACTCGTCTTCTAGACTCTTGAGAGGGAAGCGTACTTATATAAAATAGGGTTGAATCATCTCTAGTAGTGGAAATTAAGGAAAAACATAACAGAGATTCCACCTTGCTCTAGCTAAAGGAAGATGTACATAAGAAGAAGATGTTTGTATTCACACAAGGGGGAGATGGTGTCTTGAGGTATCAAGACAAATTATGTATTCCAGATGGAGATGGTCTATGAGGTAGAATAATGGCAGAAGCGCACAACTTCAGGAATTTAATTCACCTAGGTTACACAAAAATGTACCATGACTTTAGGAAGGTCTACTAGTGGAATGGTATAGACAGAGATATTGTGGACTTTGTTGCTAAATATCTGAAATGTCAGTAGGATAACATTGACCACCATAGGCCATGTGGCATGGCTCAGAATATAGCACTCCTTGAGTAGAAGTGGGAGATGATCAATATAAACTTCATCACCTATCTACCGCGATCCCGATGATAACTTTACCCTATTTGGGTAATTGTAGATCGAAGGACCAAGTCCACCAAGTTCTTACTGGTAAAGACTACAGACTCAGCCAAGGACTTTTCCAGATTGTACACTTGTAAGGTTGTTCGACTTCACAGAGTCCTGTTATCCATCATTTTAGATAAGGGAGCTCAGTTCGCTACCTAGTTTTGGAAGTCATTTAAGTAAGGTTTGGGTTCAAAGGTTAACCTCAATATTGCCTTTCATCCATAGACAAATGGTTAGGCATAATGTACTCTTTGGACTTTGGAGGATAAGCTAAGAGCTTGTATTATTTATTTAAAAGGAAATAGGGATGACCATTTGCCTCTTTTAGAATTTCCATATAACAATAGCTATCACTCTAGTATTTAGATGGCTCTTTATGAGGCTCTCTATGGGTGGAGGTGAAGATCATCGATCAGTTGGCTTGATGTTGGTGAAATAGTGTTGATAGGGATTTGATTTAGCACAATAGGCCATAGAGAAGGTTAAAACCATTCAGGAAAGATTGAAGACTACACTGAGTCGCCAAAAGTCTTATACTAATGTTAAGAGCAGGGATTTAGAGATTTTGGTGGATTATTAGGTTTATTTGAAGGTTTCACCCATGAAAAGTGTCATGAGAATTGAGAAGAAAGGGATGCTCAGTCTCCACTATATTGGTCTATACCTAATCTCAAAGAGAGTTGGCAAGGTAGCTTATGAGTTAGAGTTGCCAGCCAAGCTAGCAGCAATCCATTAAATTTACCACATATCTATGTTTAAGAAGTGTATAGGTGAACCCTCATACATTGTGCCTATAGAGAGTATTGGGGGTGAAGGACAGCTTGTCATATGAAGAGGTTCTAGTCGAGATTCTTGATCATTAGATTTGCAAGTTAAGAACCAAAAGGTAGCGTCACTAAATGTCTTATGGAGAAATTAGTTTGTTAAAGAGGCTATGTGGGAAGCCGAGAAGGATATGAAGACTAGATACCCTAACTTGTTCATTCCTTAGAAAGAAGACACCGAAGGCAAACACCTCTCTCTTAGTTAGTTTCAGCACATATATCTTGTGTTTGAGTTTTCTTAGCCTTTATGGTTATGTTTGTGCTTAGTATCCTCCCTATATGCGGTTGTGACCTTATTGGTAAGTTTAGCCCAGAGTTTTTAGTTGAAATATACTTCTGATGTCTTTTCAATCTAAGTTGACCTTCCTTCGAGGATGAATGATCCCAAAGGAGGATATTGTAGCACCTAGCATTTTGAACCGACATTTTCAATAGCTTAAAGTGATTTTTCAAGTCTGCTTTGAATTCATAATTGAATCCACAGACTTTCTTATTAAAGGATAATATATCAATCGACCCGTGGTTTTGCCTTGGAACATTATTCTTTCCCTAAGCTTCCTGACAGTCCATTTTCCAGAGGGATAAACCATCTTGTCAACCATGGAAAAAGTTAAGAGAATTTGAAACTTTTAGTTTTCCATGGACCAGTCAATGAACCGTTGACCTAAAGGATGGCCCATCCTGGCAGCCATGAGATATTTTCAGAAAGTTGGCTACTAATAATCTAATTGAGACTGAACTAGCATGCACCTGACTGAGATTTCAACATATACTAACAATATGAGGATCTCAAAACTGATAGAATCAAGCTACAGGGAAACTAGTTCAACATGCAAGATTCTACTTTTTTCTTAACTGAGAACTAGGGATAAATCATTCCACCAGATACTAGTTTCACAAAATTTCTAGAAATAGGGAATAAATAAGCAGTTAATATCATGAATAATATTCCACTTAAAATCTTAAAGAAATTTATCTGGAAACTTTCTACATTACGAATCCACAGGGCTGTAACTTCCTTTTTTTTGGTTTAAGGGGGTTTTTGGGGACACAAGGGAAGGAAAATTCCCATATCGAATTCCTACATACCTGGATACAAAATCCCTGGAGAAGAAATCTTGAACTTCTACAACTAACGAAGAGCCCTAATTCTTTCTTGAGAGGGATGACCTGGGTTTCTACAATCATTTTTCTGAAAGTTTAAGTGGGGAATGAGGAAGGAGAACTATTTAATCCCTCTAAATTCCCTAAAAATATGCTTAAAAGACGTAGTTTAGGGTCTAAATAGGTGAGAAATTAAAAAATATCCCAGACTAAAATTTAGAAAACTGCCTAATAGGAAATCAATGGGTCGTCGTTGGTTGAGACCACGACTCATTGGGACCAGTCGTTGGTCCTACTATCCGGGTCCTAGTTTCACTGGATCTGGCAATGGGCGATACCATGATTCGTTGGATGAACCAACGGGTCGTTGGTTTCTCTTGTGGTCATTGGTCAAGAAAACTTTAAAGGTCTGGCAACGGGCGACACAATGACTTGTTTGTGGACCCAACAGGTCGTTATGCCAGTCATTAATTTCACTAGAAAGATTTTAAGGATTACTGAACCTGACCCCACTGGTGGTCAAAATGACTCATTGTGGGATACAACGGGTCGTTGTTTCCACTCATCATCACTGAAGGGGTTTCTAGGGTCCTCAATCCACGACTCAAACCATGAGTCATTGTTTCTGACGATGACTTGTTAGTTGAGTCATAGGGTCCTAGAAGAAGGACTTCTAAGCTAGGGACCAATAAGTGACAGGATGACTCATTATTTCTCACAACGGGTCATTCCTTGTCCCATTGGTTCCCTAAGAACCATATTGGGCTGACCACGATTGACAGAATGAGTCATTGGAGCTGACCACGCCTCGTTGTCTCGGTCGTTCTGAGGCAAATTTTCTGGTTTTCTTTTGGATTTTTCTTGCAAGGTCCAAGTATGGTCTAGGAAAGTTTCGGGGTTTTACACATATGCAGCCAAAGGAGATCATTGGGCATAACTTTATCGAGGGACTGAAGATAGAGTCCAAGATTCTACTTGATGCTACTACACAGGGGCAAATCTTTTCCAAAAGCTACGATGAGATAGAGGCTTTTATTGAAACTCATGTTAATTAGCAGTTAAGACTATCAGGACTTAGGCAGAGGTTTTGCAGCAAACAAAGGTTCCACGGAAACTTGAGGTTAATGGTATTTAATCAGATATCAGTTAGTTGGTGAATATGATCAACAAGTTAGTAACCACACTAGCAGTAAGTCAGGTTCATCATGTTCAAACTACACCACCATCATGTGAGGCATGTGGAGAAACTCCACTAAACCCAGAATCTATTTATTTTGAAGGTCAACAAGGTCATAGTAGAGGATTTTAAGGAAATAGTTATACTTAGGGGGACAAGAATTTAGCTAATCCCTTATAGGAAGGAAATAAGAACATTCAAAGACCCCCGAATAACTTTCAAAGATATCAGGGCCAACAACATATCATTTCATTAGAGGAGACCGTGAAGTAATGGATGGTTCAGCAGACTCAGGTTATTAATGAGATGCAGAGGTCAATCCACGAGTTGGACAGACAAGTAGGCCACTTGGCCATTGAGTAGACAACTATACTTCAAGGGGAACTTCCATTAATATTGAGAAGCACCCCAAAGAGAATGTTAGAAATATCATTGTATAACAGGAAAGAGCTGGGTGAAATTATACCTAGAGACAATAAATTAGATGTAGAACAAGTTGCAGAGTCGAAGCAGGAGGTTGGTGAGTCAAGTCATTCATAGCGAAAAGACGAAAAGTTAGAACACCTCTTCCATTTCCACATAGATTTAGAAAGTAGAAGGATGATGCAACTTCTAAGAAGTTTCTATAGGTCTTGAAGCAGGTGCATGTGAATATGTAATGTTAGGAATATTCTTATGACCATTTGTCATTTTTTTACCCATGTTTTTCCTTATTTTGAGTTCATAATCCATATGAAATGCATGAATTCATGTTTGTGTGTATTTTGTGAGCTAACAAATGTTTTTAGATGTTTTGAGCAGGAAACTAAGGAAAAAGGACTCAAAAATGACCCAAGGTGTGAAAACAGAAGAATTCATGAAAGTTGGCCTGGTGAGATGGCGTGGTGCGCTAACCCCTAAATTTCAGAGAAATCTGCACAAATGTTGGTGCTATGGATGGCATGGTGCGCTAGGTTCCTAACTTCAGAATAAAATTTGATCAACACTTTGATGACATGAGTGGCATGGCGTGGTGCGCCAAAAGCATCCCAGACTTAGAAAATTTTTCCAACACTCTGGTGCTTTGGGTGGCGTGGAGCGCCGAGGGGTCCAGATGCTTAGAAATTTGATTAACACCTTGGTGCATTGGCTGGCATGGCATGCCCAAAGCAAAACTTTAGAGGAAAATTGAGCCAAACCTGGCACAATGAGTGGCCTAGGATAGATTTTTGCTGATTTTGAATCTAATTACTTTAGGGCAAAAGCTTCATTAGAGTCCTTGCTTATAAAGATAACATCTAGGTCATTTGTTAGCTATCGTACATCACTTTTTGGGATCGTATTGATCATTTTAAGTTGCTTTTGCGAGGAAAGACAAATACTTAGGTTTTTCTACTTTTCTTTATCGTTTATACTTCGAATGATGATTATGTATTTGTTTTTCTTCTTGAACATGAGTGGCTAAACTCATATTCTAGGGTTTTGGCCATAGCTAATTGTTGATGTTTGATTGATTGTTTATGCTAGTGTTGATTCTTCGTAAATGTTACTTATTCTTGCTTACATTAATTTCTTATTCATTTGATTGATCACCTTTCAAATAAATTTGTTGGTGTTTGGTTGAACTCGGGAGAAGGAACTAAAAAGGTTAAAAGTAAGAATAAAACAGGTATTCAAAGACTCTTGTTCGACTGAGCTCAAGATAGAAGTTGTTGATGAGGATAGAAATATACCCTTCAACCTTCTATAGTTGATAGGTAAGTAGCCACAACCGTCATCTCATGCTTCTCCTGCAACCATAAGAATATAGGTGTTAGGGTTCATGCAATAGTTCTTGGATGTTCGGGAGAATGGTAAGAAATGGGATAGTAACTTGCAACTAGCAACCTTAGGAAGAATTAATCTAGCGTATTCAAGTCTTAAAAACTCAACCTGAAGCAAAAGTGCAATTTTCCTAGATTTTCATCATCATTTGAAGCACAAACACATTTGCAACAATTTTAGTTCAGCAGTTAATTTACATTTCAAGTTCAGTAGCATAATATTTAAATCATTCCCCATTTTTATCTATGTTTGTTAAAATAATAAAATAAAGTGTTAATCTTAAATGATTAATCTTACAAGTATCTGAGGAATCAACAATTCGTACTTCACTATCCTATATTACTCGACGGCCACATGAGCTTGGGCAATATCAAGTTTTTGGTGCCGTTGCCAAGGACTTGAAGATTGATTAATCATTTTTAGGTTAGGATTTTTATCCACTATTCTATATTTTATGTTTTGTTTGTTGGTTGTTGAAGTTAACGGGTGTTTTGTGCTCAGTGTATGCCAACTACGAGAAGTTAGGGACCACCCTTGGCTTTTTTTGATTCAGAAATTGAGAGAACCTTTCACAAAATAGCTATGGAGAATAACTAGCAAGCACAGGGCAATAACCAGGAGACGATTCCAGTGCTTAACTTTTCTAGGATCAACTTAATGAATGCTTCTAAAGCGATCATCAACCCGACCATCACTGGAAGCTTCGAGTTGAAGGAAGGGATCCTGGGGTTGGTCAAAAATACTTGAAAAAATCAGGACAAGCCGCACAAGAATCCTCACAAACATCTGATGACGTTCGTGAAGCTGAGTGAGAACTTTCACTATCACAACGTGTTAGATGAGTATGTTAGTCTTACGTTGTTTCCATTCTCATTGATTGGTGAAGCCAAGATATGGCTTCAAAATGAGCCTGCAGGTTCTATCACCACTTGGGAGGCTCTTTCCAACAAATTCATCAGCAGGTTCTTTTCTTCAAGAATAACAAACGAGTTGAGAGGGAAGATCTCCGATTTTGTGTAGAAAGATAGTGAGACCTTAGCTCAGGCTTGGGAACGTTATAAGGGCTACTTGAGATATTTCCTATACCACATGCAACCAGAGGAGATTATTGGGCACAATTTTGTAGAGGAGATGAAACCAGAGTCAAAAATCTTGCTTGACGCTACCGCACAAGGACAAATTTTTGCCCAAGATCTATGATGAGATAGAGGCTGTTTTGTTTCTCATGTCAATGGGGAGTCAAGACTATCAAGACTCAGGTAGAGGGTTTACAGTAGAAAAGGTTCTAGTAAAGCTCGAGGTAGATGGTGTAGCAGCAATTTGAGCAGATATTAATCAACAGGTGAATGTGATCAACAAGCTTGTAACCACACCAGAAGAAAGTCAGATTCAGCAGGTGCACCAGGTCCAGACTCCAGCACCATCATGTGAGGTGTGTGGAGAAGGCTGCGCTATCCAGGTTGTGCACTAACCCAGAGTCTGTTTATTTTATGGGATAATAAGGTTGTGGTGGAGTTATGATAACGCTCAAATCACACCTCTGTAAAAGTATGATGCAGAAATTGTCAATAAAGTACGCAACTATGTTAGGGTCGATCCCACAGGGAATATGGTCAAGATGTAGAATAATGCTAGTACGACTGCTTTTAGTATAGTTATTTCCTAATTGGGGAGGGGGTTTAAAGAAAGATTCAAGTAAGAAAGTCATAAATTATTATTGTGATCAAGTTTATGTAATTAACTAGGGAAGTGTTCCCCATGGATTCGTAACAAATTTGGGTTATTAAACTAGTGATCTATCCTAATAATTAGCCTACAGAACTGATAACATAGATTCATTCAAACGATTGATTCGTCCCTATTGGATAACTATACTCAATCATCAGAGTAGGTCTCTTGAGTGTTTTCACTTTAACAGTTATCAATTAGTCCAAATTAACTATCCTGCGACCGCAATTCAAGTTATTCAATGTAACTTAAAGTTCAACGCTTTGTTATTCTTCTCTTTTCATAATCTCTTCTTCTCTAGGTTCAAGAAAGTAGGGAATTCGAGCAAATCCTAATGTTGCGCATTGTTAAGAAATGTTTATGATGAAGAGATGAACAAAACAAGCATTCGTATTGGCTTAGAATCACCTTATGTTTACCCTAGTTAGTTATTCTCCATGGTTCCCACAACCCTAGTTGTGGAGGTTTTAGCTATTCATGATTGCAAGAAAAGAATTACATTTCATGGTAGAAAACATAATTAACAACTTACAACGATGATTGAAGAAAAACCCAATTGATTATAGCACAATCAAAGTATGATCAAGTCAAGAACAATGAAAGAAATCTCCAAGCAATTCATGTATTTGATCTCCAAGTAGTGATAGGAACACCAAAAACCACGATTAAAATAATAATGAATCGGTCCTCTCAAGAAAATAACCTGAAAAGTATTTATAAAAATAATTAGAAACCTTTCCTAAATTAATTGGAAACTGCCGCCGACCTAATCTATGAGTCGTAGCATGAAGCTACGAGTTGTGGTATCCATCTGTAACATGCACTGCAATCTTGAGAATTAGTTAAGTCCTAGGAGAAGTTACAACTCATACAATCATGCTACGAGTTGTATGTTGCCTATCATGGTCTGATCTTGTCAAGTCTGGAATCCTCTGGAGTTTTTCATGAGTCCATGGTACAGTTCGTACATTGCTATTACGACTCATGGTCTATATTCACACTCTGGGATGTGCAAACTTGTCATACTCACTAGAATTCACCATGGCTCCTTGGTATGGGTTGTATAATTCTATCACAACCCGTGCATTCCATTCGTACCAGGAACTCAGGCAAATTCAAGCTTTTTATTCTTTTCACGACACCTTGGTACAACTCGTACAAAGATTGTACAGCTTGTACCAAGAGTCATACTTAGCCCCAACACTTGTGCATATCCTCTGGATTTCATCACGAACTCAAGGTATGACTTGTACCACTAAGGAACGACTCATTTTTAGGAATGCACTTGGCCCATTTTCTATACTATTTCTCTTCTTTTCTGGAATTCAACTCTAAAATATGATTTTCCTGAAAATAAAGTAAAAGCACCTCATATCTGTATAAACATACCTAAGACCAAGCATTTTTCCTAAGTTCTACGTGTCAAAACTGCTATAAACCCACATCACATCAACACCCTAAATTTACGACTTTCTCATGTCCTTAGGCAAACAAAACACTACTCTAACACTATGCTTAACTAGAAAGTAAAACAGAAGACCGACAACCAACCCTATCAAAATTTGCACACATGAGCACTTTTCAATTACTGACACTTTTTCATTCAAAACCAAACTATCAATCCACACATGCAACTACAAATCATTACACAAAGGGATCTAGAGATGACACTAAACTATTAACAGACTACCGAGCCATCACTATGCTGTTTACACAGAATATTGGCAGAATGTAATGCAACCCATGTACCCTCACAGCAAAAGAAGTCCCAAACACACTTAAAATGATATATATAAGACCTGGACTATCAAGCAAAGCTCTCACTCTCCCGAAGAAGTTGCAAACACTACACGGATGATACCATAAGCTTGCCCTTATTTTCTCTACTCTAGCTTTTCGGATGGTTAAGCTAGGATCACTATAGGACTTTTATTGGCTTGTAATGTAGGCTTCGGATTGGGTGTGGTAGATATGAAAATAGTGACTAATCCTCCTTGGCTCTACACAACTTTGACTCCACTTTTTGACCTTTTCCCCTTTTTCTTCATAATTTTCTCCCTTTTCTCCATTTCATTCCTCTTTCAACTAGTGGGTGTGGTTTCAAATTTTCACTTTTCTGTTATTTCTCCTTTTTTTCAAGATTTATTCCTTTTCTTTGTCTTTTTCTTTTTTTCTTTTTCACCACACTTGTTTTTCATTGACTAACTTTTTTCTCCTTTCATATCTCCCACACAGCTTACGCACCCCTACAATAGCTACCCTCAACTTAGGCATTTTTCCTGAGTTGAGGTTCACAAAATCCAAAGAGGGACTAGGGCTAGAATAGGTTCATTATAAACAAGTGGGAAGATGAATAGGCTAATCTATGAAAAATGGTCAATTAAGGCTCAAACATTTGGATCAAGGGATACTTATCATTTGATAGGGAAATTTATGCTAAAAGTGAGCTAATTCAAAAATGTCCTATGATCCTTTTATAACCAACTATCCTACAACCTAAATAAATACCAACTGAGCAAGTTCTAGACCACCTATACAGTATTGAACTAAGTAAGAACCTCACTCACATATGGTACAAGTTTGTATCACACATTACCTATCCGGTTTATGCATAACTAATCTACAGTTAATCATGCTAATCTATCAAACGCCATAAAAAGATCCACATTGGTCATGCTTCACAGTCAACAAACATAGCTAACTATACAACAAAAATTTTAAAAGGGTAATTTTTTCAACAATTTCAAAACATCAAACACATGTACATTTATTGGTTGTAAAGTACTCCTAAGCTACTTCTAGTTAAACAAAAATAAAATAATCTAAACATGTTGGTTAGACTAGATATCATGTTTGAGAGAGAAGAAACATGGCAATTAAAACCCTCAGATTAATGAAAAACTAAAATAGAGGTTATCCCCCTTTTGAAAAGCATGCTTTGTCCTCAAAGTAAGGAAATAAACAAACTGAGAGAGTGACATACATGTGGCGCTCTAAGTGCTCTTGTCAGCTACTCAAACTTCACCAACCATTCATGTTTGCCTCCCATGCTTCCTAATTTAACGTTGTAGCATGTCGCAAGTCTCTTGACTATTCAAGTTTCATCCAGATACACTGGCTCGATTCCTTTCACCTCGTCAATGTTTCCCAGGTATAGTTTCACTCTTTGCCTGTTTAATTTTAACCTCTTGCCATCTTTGTTCTTTAGTTCAATGGAACCATATGGGGATAATTCCACCACTCTATATGGTCCCATCCATCTAGACTTCAATTTGCCCGGATGCAAGTGGAGCCTCGAGTTGAACAGCAGTACCAAATCACCAGCATTAAACTCCCTCTTTACAATCTTCTGGTCATGATAGATCTTCATTCTCTCCTTATAGATTATTGCACTCTAATTGGCTCGATGTTGGAGTTCATCCAACTTATTTAGCTGATCTAGCCTTAATTTGGATGCTTCACTCCAATCCAAGTTCAGCTTCTTCAGTGCCCACAAGGCCTTATGCTCTAGCTCTACTAGCAAATGACATGACTTTCCATACACTAGCTGATATGGTGAAGTGCCAATAGGGGTCTTATAAGCTGTCTGGTATGCCCAAACTGAATCATCTAGCTTCCTAAACTAGTCTGTCCAGTTGGTGTTCACTGTTTTGGCCAAGGTTGTCTTGATCTCCCTGTTGGAAACCTCCACTTGCCTGCTTGACTAAGGATGAAAATGTGTTTCCACCTTATGCTTTACACTGTATTTCTCAAGTAGATCTATGAAGTGGAGATTACAAAAGTGTGATCCACCATCACTGATAATTGCTCTGGGAGTGTCGAATCTAGCAACTATGTGCTTCCGCAGAAAAGCTATGACACTTTTCCCTTCATTGTTAGGGAGTGTAATGGATTCAACCCATTTTGATACATAATACACATCCACCAAAATATATTTTATCCCATATGAGCTCACGAATGGGAGACATCGAACAACTGTACTTCCAAAATTGGGGTTAATGGTAGCACGTGCTTATGACTGATGCCGCCTTGTCTTTAGCATTGGTCATAGGACTTGGCAAAATCATAAGCATCTTGGTGGATTAAGACCAAATAGTACCCGCATTACAGAATTTTGTGCAATGCAGATACCTTTGTGATGACCCCTAGCCTGGGATGAATGGTAGGCCTCAAGTATGGTCAACATCTCAACCTCTGGAACACACCCATGAATCAACCACTTCGCACAAATGTGGAACAAATATGGCTCATCCCAATAGAATATCCATGCGTCAAATAAGAACTTCTTCCTTTGCTGCAAAGTCAGATCTGTTGGAATCATGTCACTCACCAAATAATTTGCGTCGTCAACAGACCATGGGATCAAGTCCTAATATGCAACCAACACCTACTCAAAGCATCATTAATATCGATCTCATCTTTCAATCTTTCCTCTGCTTCTAATCTAGATAAGTGATCAACCACCTGGTTTTCTGTCCCCTTTCGGTTCTTTGCCTTGACTTCAAGTTCCTATAAGAGTAATACCCATTTGATTAGCCTTGGTTTAGCATGCTTTTTTTCACATCATATACCAATGCTGCATGATTCCTATGGACAATCACCATAGTCTCAAGCTAGTATGCCCAAAACTTTTTGAATGCAAAGACTAGTGCTAGCAACTCCTATTCGATCATTGTGTAATTCTTCTGAGCTGCGTTGAGTGTCTTACTTGCAAAATATATTAGTTGGATTATCATTACTCTCTTTTAACCCAAGACAACACCTAAGAAAACCCTATTGGCATCATATATTACCTCAGACGGAAGAGACCAGTTTGGGGCTGCAATAACGGGGGTAGAGGTGAGTCTCTCTTTTAGGAATTCAATGGCTTTCAAACATGCTTCATCAAAAATAAACTTCACCTCCTTCTCAAATAGCTTTCAGAATGGTTGTGCAATTTTTGAGAAGTCCTTGATGAACATTCTATAGAACCCTGCATGCCCTAAAACACACTAGATACCTTTGACAGAAATAGGTAGTAGCAGCCTAGCTATCACCTTGATTTTTGCTCTGTCCACCTCTATCCCTTTTCCTGACATTCTATGGTCTAGCACAATCCCCTCTTTGATCATAAAATGGCATTTTCCTAATTGAGGACAAGAGTGGTTTCTTCACATCTGCTCAACACTTTAATCAAGTGCTCAAGGCGATCTTTGAATGAATCGGCCACAACCGACAAGTCATTCATAAAAACTTTGACGGTATCCTCCACCATGTTTGAAAATATAGACATCATGCAACGCTGAAATGTGGTAGGTGCATTACACAACTGAGGTGTTGTGGGTTTACAGCACTTTCGACGCTTAAAACATAGGAAATAAGCATGAACTTAGGTGTATTTATATGGATATTAGGCACTTTTACTTTGTTTTCAGGGAAATTAGGTGTTGGAGTTGAAATGTGCAAAAGAAGGAAAAAATGCAGAAAAAAGGCTAATTACGGATCTCAGTACGAGTCGTACCTTCCTAGCACGAGTTGTACTGAGATTCGTGGAAAAGTACAAACTAAGTGTTTGAGGAAAAAGGCGCAGTACGACATATTGTACGAGCCGTACCATAACAGTCGTGATAAATACCAAAGGATGCTACACAGGACAAGTCTCCAGGTACGAGTAGTTACTACGAATCGTGATATATACCTAAGAACTGTACAAAGGAGCAACGTTAAACTGTAGAATAATTGAAGAATGGTAGATCTCAATGTATGACTAGAAGTCACGAGTCGTAGGATGAATGTGCGAGTTGTACCAAGCCACTCGTGAAAGAAAATTGAGGATGCCAGAAGTTGCAAGTTCAAACCATGTCCAGATTGTATGACTCATAGGTTCATGGTGTGAATCATACCAAATTCAACACTTAGACAAAATTAGAAGAATCCATTCAATGTAGGAGTAAGTAAAGGTACGACCCGTACAATCATGTTACGGGTCGTAGGTGAAGTCGGCGACAGTTTTAGCAGTTTCCCTATTAATTTAGGAAAAGCTTATAATTATTTGTATAAACACTTTTATAGATTATTTTTGGTAAAAGAGAGTCAGATTTGGAGAGAGACAATTAGAGAGACAGATTGTAGAGAGTTTGGAGTATTGGAGAACAACTTTTGGGATTTTCTTGAGTTGATTCTTCCATTATTCTTGACTTGTTCTTCATTAGTTCTTACAATAATTAAGTGGGTTTTCTTCCAATCATCATTGTAAGTTCTAAATTATGTGTTTGCCTATGAATACTTATAATCCTCTTCTAATCATGAGAGGCTAAAACCTCCACAACTAGGATTGTGGGAACTATGGTGAATTAACAAACTAGGGTCATGCAAAGTGATTCTAAACCAATGCTAAACACTTGTATTTCATTCTATTCATCTTTAATGTTTCTTAACGGAGAGCAATGTTAGGACTTGTTCGAATTCTTTACTTGCTTGAACCTAGAGAAGTAGAGATTAGGAAAAGAGAATTACAACAAAGCCTTGATCTTTATGGGTCACTGTATGACTTAAGCTGCAATCGCAAGATAGTTAATTTGGAACAAATTGATAATGGTTGAAGTGAAATCGCTCATAAGACCCAACCCAGTGATTGAGTATAGTCATCCAATTGAGATGAATCAATCATTTGGATTAACCCTAGTTATCAAGTTCTACAAGTAAGCATTGGGATAGATCACAAGTGTAAAACCCGAAGTAGCTATGAACCCATGGGGAAACCTTACCCTATTTAATTGCATAATCTTGATAAACAACATTCAATTCTTAATATTGTCATATAATTGCTTTTATAAAACCCCCTTATTGGAGATAACACACTTAAAAGCCTAAATACTAGTGTTATTCTATATTTGGCCATATTCCCTGTGGGATCGACCCCAACCTTTGTTGGGTTCTTTATTGAGAACATCTGCATCATACTTTTCTAGGGGTGTGATTTGAGCATTATCAACAACCCAAAGGGCATCCTCTTGATAGAAAACGTCCCATAAAGTGAGGGAAAAGTTGTTTTCTCTTGGTCCTCTAGGGCTGTAAAGATCTGGTTATACCTCAATTAACCATGAAGAAAATAGTACCGTCCTCTGCCTGCCAACCTATTGAGCATCTGATCCATGAAAGGAACTGGGAAATGGTCCATCTAGGTCCAATGATTGAGCTTTTGTAAGTCCATGAAAACATGCCAACGTGCAACCATCCTAGTTGGGACTAGCTCATTCTTCTCATTTAGCACCACCGTGATTCTGCCTTTCTTAGGTACACACCACACTAGACTCGTCCACTTACTATCAGCAATAGGGTAGACTACACTAGCATCTAACCATTTGATGATCTCTTTGTTCCCCAGCTATTTGCATCGACGGATTCAGTCATCGCTGATGCTCTATGCTCGGTATGTAGTTCAGCTCAAGATGAATTTTATGGGTGCATATGCCTGGAGAGATATCAATGATGTTAGCAGTGGTCCAATCAATTTCCTTTTTGAATCTTCTCAATAATGACACCAGGGCCTAACCTTGCCACTCCTCAAGGTCTGCATCAATAATCACTGGCAAAGTGTTGTTCACCCTCAAGAATGCATATTTCAGATGTGGAGGTAGAGCTTTAAGCTCCAAGACTACTGGTACTTCCACTGATGGTTTTGCTGGAGGGGTTGCATGGTTCTTTAGATCAAGATCCAACTTCTTCAATCTAAAGTTGTAGGACCCCATTCCCTTGAGTGCATTCACCCTTTTTGCTTTTTCACAATTTTCCTCCCTTTTCACCATTTTTATGCAATTGTATAGGTGTGGTGTGTTTTCAAATTTTCATTTTTTCTCTTTTTGCATCGTCTTTTCTTCTCTTTTTCTTCTTTTTTCTTGTCACACCACACCTCATTTTTGACCTTTTTTCTTTTCTCTTTGTCACGAGCATAGACCCAGATCGTAGACACGGGACAAGGGACCCCGAGAGACCCCAAGTAAACCCATGGCATAAGCATTCACTAACTCAGTTAATAAACATGAAGAAAGCATAATTATAAACTCAGCGGAAGTCCAACTTAACATAACAATAGAATGAACATCTGAAGCTGAGTACATGTCTAAGTCTGATAAGCCTCTAATCTGAACGAGCTGATGGGACAACGCCCCCCAACTAGCTCAACAAATACTGAAACTGAAAATACAACCAAGATAACTGAAAGTCTAGTCCTCGAAAGATAAGGACTCACCAACCAAGCAGGTACTGACTCTGATAAACGACTACGAACGGGACTGGAACTGAGAACCAGATCCTGCATTATGAAATGATGTAGCATAGAAAGTATGCGGTCAGTACGTGGAATGTATTGAGTATGCAAGGTATGTAAAACCACTATAATAAGTCAAATCATTTGAACAAATCATTTCATAGCATAAGCTTTTAGAAAACTGAGAGAACTCACATGCATTCTTTCGAAATCATAATCCCTTCATGATGTGACAAGCATAACTTTATAATATCAACTAAATCGAATGACTCAAAGCTGAGATGCAACATTTATAGAAAAACTGAACATTGAGTCAAACCTTACTTTTAGAACATGCATGCATACACAATGATCATGAGTAGTGAATATGCAAATCTGAATCATATGGATAATGGGAGACTCATCACTTAACCGACATACCACGATAGAGCTTACGTGGTTCCGACTATTACACTCAAGTGGGCAAAGCCTTCCAAAACCTTACCAGGGATGAGGACACTACCATGATATCGATATCAAGCTCATGGGACATTAAGGCTAGGGATAGCTCACAAGGGAGGTCCCAATGATAATAGAATCAACCTACGTTGGCGTGTAGTTCTGGGGCATAGGGTTGTCGACCCTTAGCCCGCTCAGTGCTAGACTCTTCTCCCAAAACATGAAATGCTCTACATCGTATATAACGAAGCTCAACATTGTCTATTGACGAAGCTCAACATGAAATCATGCATGACTCAACATCGTGTGCGACGAAGCTCAACATTATCTATTGACAAAGCTCATTAATGAAATCATGCATAGACTGGACATCATATGAAAATGAAGCTCAACATTGTCCTTCGACAAAGCTCAATGGTTCCATACATCTCAATTATAAATTCATGCATATGAGAAGCTTTATTTCAAAACATACCACAAGCTCAATATAGGTGGGAGAATCTACTCCATATCATGTGGTAAGCTACATGTAGAAGTATTTACTCGACATACCACAAGCTAGAATTTATAATAAAAATTGGAAAATTTCTCTTTAAGCAATGTGGTAAGCATATGTTGGGAAAATCATCACTTTGATCAACATGTGGGTATTACCCAAAGCTCTATCATTCTAGAATTCAATCGATTCATTTAGGAGACAACATCAAAATCATGGGTACTTTTAGAAACATGTTTTTCATTATCAACTTCATCACCACCACACATTTACCATAAAACACCCGTTTTATGAACTCTTCACCCATGGGCGTTTTAGATTCAAATTTTTTTGAAAAACAAATTTTATAAGAGAAACAAGTTAGAATCCGCCCAAGCTTCGTAAATCATCAATATCAACTCAATCTAATCATACCCATGAATAGAGATATAAAAATCATGCAATTGATCAAAACCCCATAATTGATTATTCATAATTTAACACTAATTGATAGGAATTTAGCATGGGTGGGGAAGGAAGACACCCATTAAAACCCTATATACCTGAAAATGAGGAATTCTATCACCCTTCAATTGCCCAAGATAAGATTCCAAAGAAACCTTGAATTTGGCCTTGAATCACCTCCTTTAAGATTTCAACCTTACATGCATGGGGAGTATGCACTTAGAATAGGACTTCCCCTACTAAAACCCTTCAAAAAGAGCCCTAAATGATGTAGTATAGAGCCTTAGGACTAGGATATAACGAAAATGCCCTTATTGAATTCGCTGAAAACTGATCACTAGGCCAAACAACAGGTGAACCAACGGGTTGTTCAATCTATTAGGTTCTTTTTTTAAAAAAGAAACGAGACACAAGAAAACATCTTTGATTACGATTAAAAGGAACAATCTCTTGGAGGATACCATGACCTGTGGTATCTACCCGTGCTATGCACTATCCCAGTCATATCTTGGAATCAAACCACAGACGAACAGGACGAGTCGTTCTAGGCTCCAACAGGTCATTGAACTAGTCATTGATTGCTCCCCCCGAACCTTCTGAACTTCTATCCAATGAGCCTCACCACAGCTCGTCGTACGCTTCAATGGGTCGTGGTTACTATCCGTCCTTTCTCACTGAGATATGGGCTCCCTTACCACGGCTCCCCACAACGGGTCATTGAAAGACACAATGGGTCGTTGCATGACCCGTCGTACCTTCCTACTGCCAAGTCCACTTCCTACCACGACGACAAATGATGGCTCGTGGTTACTTACCACGGGTCGTGGTACCTGTCGTCCTACAACCTTCTTCTCAACATACAACAATTTTGCCTTTTAGCTTCCCGGGTCTACTCCTAAGCACTGCCGAGGTATTACACTCTTTCTTTTTCACCTCCCCAAGATCTATGCACCCCTACTCTATCCATCCTCAACATAGGCATTTTGCCTATGTTGAGGTTCACAATGTCCAAGGAGGGACCAGTGCCAAAACAGGTTCATTATAAAAAAAATTGTACAGTTAGTTGGTTATCAAAGAATAATGGTTCATTTAAGGCTCAAAAATCAAGATCAAGGGAATCATATTATTTTGGTATGGTAATTTAATCTAAAAATTGGATAAACAAAAATGTCCTATGATCCTTTCCTTACCAACCATCCTAAAACCTATGTAAAGACAAATCGGGAAAGTTTTAGATCCTTCGCGTGGTATTGAACTAGGCATAAACCTCACTCACTCGTGGTACATGTTTTGGATTCCTTCTACCTATCCGATCTATACATGGCTAACAAGAACTACTTATGCTAATACGCTAAATGACATAAAGATCCACAGAAGTCATGCTTTGCAATCAACAAGTACATAGCAAACCAATTTTAAAATAGGGTAAATTTTTCAAAACATCAAAACTAGTGCAATTTACTATCTGAGTAATCCTAAGATACTTTCTACTTAAATAAGGACATCTTAACACATGCCAGTTCTACAAGATAGCATGCCCAAGGGAAAAGAAACATGGCATGGAAAACCCTCGGACGAATCCAAAGAATCCAAAAAATACAAGTACACTGCCTCTCCTTTTAAAAAGCATGCTTCGTCCCCGAAGCATAAAATATAAAATAGAAGGAAGGGAACATACCTGTGGTGCACTAAGCGCTCCTATCATCCTGCGAAGGTGGTACCTCCGCTATAGTCATGGCATTGGCGGTGGTTGGTACACTCAATGGTGTATCAGTAGGGGGAATGGTTACCCTCTCAGCAGTAGCGGTCGCTTCTACGACCTTTGGAATTACTGGGGCTGAATGTGGCTCACCCGGAGGGTCCTTGCCACCTGCCAGGTCAGCATGGGCAATGGTGGAGCTACACACTCCTCTCTCTCTCTCAAGCAGCTCCAACCTATGCTCTTCATGAGTCTACTGGCTCGCCAATCTTGCCTGCTTGAACTCTTTCTTTTCTTTCTTTCTCTTCTTCTTTGGGGTCTCATATCCAACATCATTAGAGACCCTCTTTTCCCTTTTTCTCTCTTAGCTACTATCAACTCCCAATATGCCACCAAATCAAGCTCCTCATATATGCCAATGTCTAGGTTAGGAGGAGTGGGGGTTACAAGAATTGGCCGGCTTTCGTTATGATAGCTCAGCCACTTGGCTCCGAAGAACCCCCAACTCATCACGGAGGCTACCAGTGTTAGTATGCTCGATCATGCGATCATTGAAATGTCTCTCAAAGCTATGTAGCCTGGGGTGTAGGACTGTTGCGCTCCAGTGCACTTGCAAGCGTACGTGGTCGTACAAGTAATACAGTGGCCGTTTTTAAGAGCTGGATGTCGAACCCATAGGGACTGAACCAATTCAGCGAATTATCAAGTTCAAGTGCTAAAATTAACCTCCATAAGTGTTGATTATAGAAATTTTTGGGAAATTATAATTAAGTCCAGGGGTGATCACAAAATACTTGAGAAACAATATAAGGAGCAACTAGAGTTAAGGCCTAATACTCATGCAATGCTACAATTCTCAATGATTTGAGTATGAAAATTTTAGTTGTTGTCTCACATAATTGAAATGCTATGTTCATGGTCTTTCGAGCCTCTATACATGACAAACTAGTCTCACACCTGCATCATTGAGCGGGGATGTGACGTCCTAATTCGTAAGCAATTTAACTACATGGATGTGGTTTACGAGGTTTATGCTCTTGATTAGGGACTTTCATACCTCTAATCATTTGATCCAACTTAGCTTCACAACTACTTCTACGAGTGGTGGAGTGATAATTCTAAGCCGGTATCTTGCTCTCATCCCGTTTTAGCAACCAAGCAAGGCAAATTAGGTATATTTTCTATCCTAACCGCGAATCATATCTAAAGATAAGAACTTGGTCCCTACATTCCTATGTTCTTGCCTAGGGTTACTCTTTCAAGCTTCTACCTAAGCTTAACGCATTTGTTTTCATGGTGATCAAGCATAAAAACAACAATAATGAAGAATGTAAGACAAAAAAACAATTAACAACTCAAACCAAAACGAATTCATGCAATTACAATCATATCACGTGGCCTTAACCCTAGAGGAAGGGTGTTAGCTACTCATGTTCGTACAAATACTCAAAAACATATTTAAAGTAAAGTACTTACAAGAATAGTTAAAGTAGAATGAAATATATTCAACCCTAGGTAGAGTTCTTCATTTCTCCCTTCGTTCCTTTACGATTTCCCCAAGTTATTTCGTGATAAATGATTTTAGAATCTAAGGGTTCAATTTATACTATGCTGAAAAAATGCAAATTTTGGCCCGTCATGGAATGGCTCCGTGGCACGGAGGTGGACGTGCCAATTTGCCTCTTTGACAAGGAGGTAATGCGTAAGCTCACTAGAAATCACCTAAAAATAACATTCAGTCGAGGCATGGCGCGATGGCAACGTGGCACGACGCCTAGGATGCGAGATGTCCTGTGGACACGACCTCTAGCGCGCAGATGTGCCTAGCATGGCACGGCGCTGGCGCGCAAGCTCACCTGATTTGCTGCATTCTCTCGTGCCTGCCATTGGCATGGCACGGCGCTGGGCGCGGAACACGCACAACGTGGCACGCTGCCTGGCACAGCCAGCCTTGCCATGGCACGCTTCCTTGCCGACTTTTGCAATTTGCTTCCCAATCTATTCCTCCACTTCCCCCACTATTTTTTAGTCCCTCAAATGTATTTTTCACCTACAAAACAAGGACTAATCATGTTGGTTAGTACACATCCAAATTTACATAAAATCACATGATAATGTAAATGTATAAATAGACAAACATGACTAAATCAAGTTATAAAATAGCACTTGAGCAAGAAATTATGCCCAAGATCAGTACCCCACACTTAAAGCCTTGTTTGTCCTCAAACAACCCTTTTACATCTCATGCCCAGGAAGATTCACACATAGCAAATTGAGCAAGACAATTCAAGCTACAACTACAACGATTGTTTATCAGTAGCAAGTTAAAATAGAGCATGCAAGATTTAACCCTTAAAATAAAATATAACTATGTGAAAGCTTCCTAACCTCAAGAATTGACTCTTAATCTCACAACCTCATGCAAATTAACTGATTAAGAAATTTGACATGAATTGTATCCTTCATTAAACATGTGCCCTCACAACAAGAGAGTTATCCATTTTTAATCACAAATTTTCAAATCATACCGTGTATGGGTATATAAATAAGAATTTAGCTCACTCTCACAAAGAATTTACATGCCACGTGTATTGACCCATAAGCTTTCCCTTAGTGTTTTACTCCACTAATTTAAGGATGTTTAAACATAAGATCAAGTAGGACTTATTGGGTTGTAATGTACGCTAAGGGCAGGTAGGTACTGTTATGGATAATAATAATGACTATCTTCCCTAAGCTCTTTTAATACATCATACATTTATTACGGGCATCTCTTCTCTTACTTCTCCCTCCTTCTTTTCAATCTTAAATTTCCTCTTCTGTTTCCTATTTCTTTAAGAACACTTAGCTTATTAGTAAGGAGTACTTAAACAACTTTTTCATTCATTTGTTCTCTTACTCCCTACCAATACTCAAGAATTTTCAAACAAGTGCGCCTCTAATATTTTCCTCAACTGCCGCAACCATTATTTTTCCTTCTTTTTCACGAATCTCACTCCTTTACTCTTTTGCATTTTTCACTTAAGTGCTTATGAGATCTGGAGCAACTTCAAGGCTATTGAAAGAAAAGGATTAAACTTATATTGCAACTATCAAAGAATGGGCTTAAGGCTCAATGGGGCTAACTATGATCAGACATTCAAGGTAGGTAAAGCGAGGGATAAACATTAGGCTCATTCAAATAAATTCCTAAATCATCTCCTACAATAGACATCCCTCATTTCGTTTTGTATACACTCTAGGCAAGTTCTAGACACTACACAATAGCATGGAATATTCAAAAATCTTACACTCACAACACATGCTTAATTCAAGACAAATTCATCAGACTCTTACTCATCTAATCACAAGAATTCCAAATTCAACTTTAAGCACATAGAGTCACATTCAAGAGCTTCAACCCTGACCACACTTGCATCTCACAATCATGTATAGCACATAACAAGAACATCTAGCCATCAATTAGCTACGGGTTTAAAAACCAAAACCTATTGACTAATTTTCCCTCAAGACGGTCGACATCCATCCATCGTCGAGCATAGTCCATAACTTTGACTAAAAACAACTATGTTCAGACAAAGAAAATTTTTATTCTTCGGTTCAAAGTTCCCCCCGTCGGAAAAGAACCGAAAAGAAAAACCAACGGGTGGGTGAATCATGCTTAACTCAAAAATTTTAACCAATACCTATCAAGCACTAAATTCATCCGAAATCATTAAGCACAAGTTTTTTTTTTGAAATTTCCCTCACCCCACACTTGAATCATGCTATGTCCCCAAAGCATCCAATTAAAATTCAAAAAGGGTGAGAAATACTCCCTGGGCCTCTAGACCTAGCTAACAACATGTTTTTCTTCATTTTGAACTAGTGGGTATCCGACCCCACATTTTCCCTCTTTCATTCTTCTTAGCTTCCTCCTCCAAGGGTACTCATACTTCCCCTTCATCTGTGCTTACATCTCCACCAAAAACAACAACAGGATGAACATAAACAAAATCAACACAACTAAAAGAAATTAACATTGTACCTGTGGTACCCTTGGGCTGCCTCCCAAGCAGGGCCTAATTTTACGTCGCGAC
Organism: Datura wrightii; assembly: GCA_035772735.1. Taxonomy (NCBI): domain Eukaryota; kingdom Viridiplantae; phylum Streptophyta; class Magnoliopsida; order Solanales; family Solanaceae; genus Datura; species Datura wrightii. Next base: position 128,512,545 of record JASDFA010000016.1, read on the forward strand.
ACAACGTGGACTATCCTTTTCAGGATATCCTCATACCCCTGTTGCCTTTCGAGAACCATCTTCTTCTCTTTTTATTTTTCAAGGGAACATCCACCACTCTGTCCCTCTCTTCCTCTAACTCCTTCTCCAATAGAAGCCCTTCATCAGATTCGGGCTGAAAAGCAATCATCTCCTGTGTCTGTGGACCTGTGGAATCTGCCACCCCACACTTAGCCTCTGCTAACACACTGACCTTACAAAGGTCTCTGTAATGTGAGGGTGGGTTAATCTCTTGGTAGACTCGAAAGAGTTCTTCTTCATCGTCGACCCTCATTTTCAGGGTCCCTGCTCTTACATTAATGATCACTCCTCCAGTGGCTAAGAATGCCGTCCCAAGATCAGGGATACCTTGCCATCAACTTGAAAATCCAATATGACGAAATTTGCGAGTATAATGAACTTACCAACTTTTATGAGAAGTTCCTCAATTATTCCATCTGGTGCCACACGCGACTTGTCTGCCAGCTGTAGCATCAATCGTGTCGGTCTCGGTTGACCCAACCCCAAGGTGTTAATCAAAGATAGGGGAATTAGATTAACTGCTGCCCCTAAATCACACAGAGCTCTTATCATCTCACCTTTACCAATTTGTATGGGGAGGGTAAAACTCCCTGGGTCTTTGAGCTTTTTGGGTATCTTGCTCATTACCCTATGGCTGCACTCCTCAGTCAGTGCTACTGTTTGAACATCCACCAATCTGACTTTTTTGGCCACCACATCTTTCAAGTGTTTAGCATACTTGGGCATTCCCTGCTAAACATCAAGCAAAGACAAATTTATGTGAAGTTCTTTGAAAATATCAAAGAACTTTCTAAAGCATTCCTCCTCTTTTCTCTTTTTGAATCTTTGCGGAAATGGTGGTGGTAGTCTTTGTGCTGGATGCAATGATGATTTTTCATTTTGTTGCACAACACTCTGATTTTCTCCATCTTCAGTGGATGGTCCCTTTCTAACCAACTCTGACTGCACCTCATTTCTCTTTTCTTTTGGTGATGCATCAGCTAATTGCCTACCACTCCTCAGACTGATGGCGTTGACCTGTCGGGGGTTTGTGTCTATGTCACTAGGTAATCCTCCCTGCGGTCTAGTGTGGTGAGAAGCTACTATTTGACCCATCTGCTTCTTTAGATTGTGGGTGGCCAACTGCTGATTTTTCAAGTCTGATGTCATCCTCGCCTGATTCTTTGCTAATTGGGTCTGTGTCTCCATAATCTTTTGCAACGTCTCCTCAATGTTGCTGCTCAATTGGCCATCATTCTACCTATTCTGCTGCTGATACTGTTGTTGCTGAGGTTGCTGGTAGCTTTGCCTTTGATTTCCACCCCAAGAAAAATTCGGGTGGATCTGCTAATTCTTGTTGTAGGTGTTCCCAAAATTCTGATTATTCCTCTGAGCATTCCCAACAAAATTGACCGATTCATTATTTTCCCCGAATGATTCTGCATTATGACCATTATTGCCGCACATTTCACACCAACTCAGAGCTTGCTGAACTGCATTTACTTGTCCTTGCTGTTGGTTCATACTAAGTTTATTGAACTGAGTTATCATCTAATTCTGAAATGATGCTAGTTGTGCCGTCAAGGCATTTATACCATCTATCTCTATCAGCCCTGCTGTTCTCTTTCCTGCCCCTCTCGATGACTCGCTGTGCCACTCTGGATTTCCCTGAGAAGTTCTGTTCAACAAAATGTACAGCTCATCATAAGTCTTTTCCAATGCTTGCCCACCCGATGGAGAGTCTAGTAAAATTTCTTTGTGTGGGTCTAGACTTTCTACAAAGGTATGGGCTAGCACTTCATTGGACTACTGATGATGGGGGCAGTCTCTCAATAATGACTTGAATCTCTCCCAAGCCAAATACAAGTTCTCCTTCGGCCTCTGCTTGAAGATTAATATTTCACTCATGAGTTTGGCAGTCTTGCTTGAAGGGAAGAATCTAATAAGGAACTTATTATCCAAATCATCCCAAGAAGTTATGGAATTCGGTGGCTCAGATTTCAACCACCTCTTTGCCTTTCCCAACAATGAGAATGGGAAGAGGGTAAGTCGAACATAATCTGTGGACACTCCGGTGGGGACGAACGGGTCACTAATCTCAAGAAAGTTCTGTAAGTGCTGTTATGGGTCCTCACGAGTAATCCCAGTGAACTGGCCACTAGAATGTAATAGCTGCTCCATATTCTGTTTCAATTCAAAGTTCCCTCCAGGTTTCGGTTTGCGGATACTAGAGGTCACATTTATCGCTAGCGGGATAGCCACTTCGCGAACTAGTCGGGCTGCCATGATTTCAGGTAACAACTTTGCTTGTCCTGCCGATGGGTGTTGTTGTAACCTCTCCTAAAGTCTCTTTAGCTTTTTCTGTAGAGCTTTCCGCCTGCGCAAATGAAGTTGACGTTTAGGTTCAAGCAGCGGTTCCACTAGCTCTCTATTCCTTGTCTGCTTTGTAAGGACAACCTGTCACCTGCAATATATCAGACTAAGACCAAGTCTCTCAACACTTAAGGAAATTAAAAATCACACAAAAATAGAAAAATTTACTAAACTTCGCCAGTCCCCGGCAATGGCGCCAAAAACTTGTTGCGCTCCAGCGCACTCGCAAGCGTACGCGGTCGTACAAGTAATACAATGGCCCTTTTTAAGATCCGGATGTTGAACCTACAGGAACTGGACCAATTCAGTGAATTATCAAGTTCAAGTGTTAAAATTAACCTCCACAAGTGTTGATAAATAGAAATTTTTGGAAAATTATAATTAAGTCCAGGAGTGATCACAAAATACTTGAGAAACAATATAAGGAGCAACTAGAGTTAAGGCCTAATACTCATGCAATGCTACAATTCTCAATGGTTTGAGTATGAAAATTTTAGTTGTTGTCTCACATAATTGAAATGCTATGTTCATGGTCTTTCGAGCCTCTATACATGACAAACTAGTCTCACACCTGCATCATTGAGCGGGGATGTGACGTCCTAATTCGTAAGCAATTTAACTACATGGATGTGGTTTACGAGGTTTATGCTCTTGATTAGGGACTTTCATACCTCTAATCATTTGATCCAACTTAGCTTCACAACTACTTCTACGAGTGGTGGAGTGATAATTCTAAGCCGGTATCTTGCTCTCATCCCGTTTTAGCAACCAAGCAAGGAAAATTAGGTATATTTTCTATCCTAACCGCGAATCATATCTAAAGATAAGAACTTGGTCCCTACATTCCTATGTTCTTGCCTAGGGTTACTCTTTCAAGCTTCTACCTAAGCTTAACGCATTTGTTTTCATGGTGATCAAGCATAAAAACAACAATAATGAAGAATGTAAGACAAAACAACAATTAACAACTCAAACCAAAATGAATTCATGCAATTACAATCATATCACGTGGCCTCAACCCTAGAGGAAGGGTGTTAGCTACTCATGTTCGTACAAATACTCAAAAACATATTTAAAGTAGAGTACTTACAAGAATAGTTAAAGTAGAATGAAATATATTCAACCCTAGGTAGAGTTCTTCATTTCTCCCTTCGCTCCTTTACGATTTCCCCATGTTATTTCGTGATAAATGATTTTAGAAGCTAAGGGTTCAATTTATACTATGCTGAAAAAATGCAAATTTTGGCCCGTCATGGAATGGCTTTGTGGCACGGAGGTGGACACACCAATTTGCCTCCGTGACACGGAGGTAACGCGTAAGCTCACTGGAAATCGCCTTAAAATGACATTCAGTCGAGGCATGGCGCGATGGAAACATGGCACAGCGCATAGGATGCGCGATGGCCTGCGTGCCATGGCCTCTAGCGCGCAGATGTGCCTAGCGTGGCACGGCGCTGGCGCGCAGGCGCGCCTGATTTGCTGCATTCTCTCATGCTTGGCATTGGCATGGCACGGCACCAGGCGCGGCACACACACAGCGTGGCACGCTGCCTGACGCGGCCAGCCTTGCCATGCCATGCTTCCTTGCCGACTTTTGCAATTTGCTTCCAAATCCATTCCTCCACTTCAGCCACCATTATTTAGTCGCTCAAATGTATTTTTCACCTACAAAACAAGGACTAATCATGTTGGTTAGTACACATCCAAATTTACATAAAATCACATGATAATGTAAATGTATAAATAGACAAACATGACTAAATCAAGTTATAAAATAACACTTGAGCAAGCAATTATGCCCAAGATCAAGGACCAGTACAGCCGCCTCTATGTCAGCCACCTCAATGTTAGCCTTCACATTCTCCATCATAGACCATACCTTCTTTTCAGCTATGGTCAGTCACTTAGCCACCTTCTGGAGAAATTCCCGAGGCACTAACATGTACTCCGCTAGAGTGTGGCTCGAAAGGCCCATATGTGGTGCGACGGAGGTGCTCGGAGCTGCCTATGAATGATCAGCATCTATAGCCGATGTATTGTCCTACTCTAGTGAGGTAGGGCCATTCACCTGCTCTCCCTTAATTGTTCTTGGTACCAGAACTGCAGTAGAAAGTCATGCCCGACTTACTGGGTTCATTTCATTCTGGATTAAGCCAATATCTGCTATTCGCTGTCCTCCGATCTATTGCTCATCACCATGACGCACCTTGATACCTACCTCTATGCACTACCTGAATATGAGACTCGAGAATGGGATGTTAGTGCTTAATCCCATAGCCCAATCCTAGATCTCCTCCTAAATGACTCTTGGAATGTTGATGGGGTATCTGGACATGATACGCGCCACCAATACTACTCTGTCTGCACTGAGGGTATTGTCATTCACAGTCGAGTCAAACCGGTGGTCAACTAACATCCAACAGGCTTTTTCTATGATTTTTAGTGAATTCTTTGTGACTTGCTTTCCACTAATGACCCATTTTGCTTCCTCTTTGTCCTCAACAATTACCCCGGACACCACTAAATCCGCCTCCGCCTCTCATCAATGCCTAACTGCTTGATCTTTTTCATGTCATCCACCCAGTAACCATACTCTAGAATAGTGTGTGGTGGTATGAATTGAGGCCCATATAACACCTGAGTGATAATGTGCTCGAATATATCAACACTGCAACCTCACAACATGACACTCTCCAATTTGGGCTGATCTTTCAAATTTTGCCCTTCCTTTGCTTTCTGGTCCATGGTTTCCAAAATAATTAGCATAGAAATCTTGGGCAATCCCTGAAGTGAATTGATCCGGGGTTCTATCCATCCAATCAAACCCATAATAGCTAAATATCCACTTTATCCTCTTCATGTTATTTACTACGTCGGTGAGGATCCACGTTTTTCTTGAATACTTTATCTAGGTTTGTTCTTGGCGGTGAGAGCAATACCTTATTCATAGATCTCCTGTTCTCCTAGTACTCTCCATCAAATGGTATGGTTCTCCCTAGGTGGAGTCTGCTCCTGCTCGGCATTAGCTGCCTCCTCCTCAAATCTAGACTCACTTTGTTCATCGCCAGATTGGGCCTCCTCGGCAAGCTGCTTCCAAACTCTTGGGCTCTTTCCTCAGCTTCCTCCTTACACTGGGGAGCACCAACAGATGTGGCAGTGGTCTCCTCAGCCTGCGCTTTAGCTTTTGCCCTTGTGGTTCGGGTCCCGTCAGTGTCAGATGTATTGACACTGTATTCCTCCACTGAACCACGGGCGTGTTGCCTGCTTGTTTAGATTCAGAGGTTTCGTCTATCAATTCCCTCTAGGAAGTTGCTTTGGATCCTTTCCTTTTCTCAGTAATTGTACCTATGGAGAAAAAGGGTTAGAAATCCAAACCTAAGAAAAAGAATGTAAGAAAAAATTTCCTCTATAATTTTTTACGGGTCTACAGTACAAGTCGTACCTTGGAGGTACGATCCTTACTGAGACTTGTAATGTCTCAGATTAAAGTTAGCCTCTGAGGTATGACTCTTACCATGAAGGTACGATCTATACCACAAGTCATATAAGGATGCCCTTTGAAAACAAATGTTCTATATTTTTCCACGACTCATGGTACGACCAGTTAGTCGATTCCACAAGTCGTAGGAAGGATCATACTATCACTTGTGGACTTAACCCTTTTCAGACTCCTGGTACAATTACCAAGTATGACTCGTAGGAGGATACTATGGGCCGTACCAGGTTTTGTACCTCTTACATTTGCATATTTGTCTTGGGACAGTCTCAATGAACCATCCTACAAGTTGTAGTGTGAAACCATGAGTTGTAGGAAGGATTGTGAAGCCTGTCCTTGGCTTATTTTCAATACAGTTTGCAGGTGAATTCAATTTTGTGTTAGGTACTCAGAATTCCCCATGTCTAGGCATGCATTCTTCATGTTTTTACAACTACCCATTCCTCCCCTTATTATTCACGAACCATAACTCAAGTTATAGCAGTTCCTATTTAATTTTTAACATGTTTGAATCGTACCCAATCACACATTTAATTTACACATCACTAGTCATTGTCCTATTCTATTTTTCATGCATTTTGAGGATTGACAATGGTTGCACAAGTTCACATAAGCATGTAGGTCCTTTTACCCAACTCAAAGCATAAACAGTTACTTGAATTTCTTTGTAAACCTAGCTCAACTTCGACTAAGAATCAGTAACTAGAGTTGGACTTCAAGTTTAGAAATGTTAATCGAGCAAAAATCTTGCTCAATTGATTGTGACCTTGAGTTATGGGTGTGAGGGACTCGTGGCTTTTTTCATGGGTTCAAGTTTTAGTGCGTGGGAGAAGGGTCTGACAAATTTGATGTTTAAATAGGTTTTAGGACAAATTTAAAAATTTTGGGCGGAGTCGAGTTATTTTAATCAATTTGACATAAAAAGGTCCTATGACTCATCCCTAGGACTCGTAATAGATATGTTAAGGAACATACCTATGGACCTACGAGTACATCCTATGATTCGTACCATGAAGGTATGACCCATACTATGAATCGTAGGTCACTCTTAATTGGAGGTCCATGCCTTGCATAGTTCATAACCACAGTGAGTACTACGACCCATACAATGAAGTTACAAGTCCTACGTCCAATCGTACCCTGTACTCATGCACTAAGATATATCTCTGATTCTCACCACGACTCGTACTATGGCCCGTACAATCCTCTTACGAGTCATACTAAGACCTGCAGTACCAGTCTGCTATGTAATTCTTATGCCACCTATTTTTGTTTCTCCTACACACTGAGCACACATAAGTCAATAAACTTGGGTTGACTCTCAAGAAGTGCTTGATTTAATGTCGCAGCATGATGCAGGTGTTTCGATTACTCAAAATTAACCAAACCACCTCATGGGATGCCTCCTAAGAACCGCCTGATTTAACATTGCAAAACAATGCTAGTCTCTTGACTACTCAGACTTCGTCAAGGAAATTAGACTTATCCTCGATTGCTGAGACCACTTTATACTCCTTTGGCTGCTTCATTGACCGGCAGGCATTGAAGGTGACCTCTTCTTTATTGAGTCTGAATTTTAACTGGCTAGCATCCACATCTACTAGAGCCCTCCCAGTGGCAAAGAATGGTCGCCCAAAAATGATGGGGACCTCCAAATCAACCTCGCAATCTAGGATCATGAAGTCCACTGGGAATATGAATCTCTCCCCTTTAACAAGAATATCAAATAGGATTCCCATAGGATTTTTCACATTTCTGTTGACCATCAGCAGTCGCATAGTAGTCGGTGTGGGGGCTCCCAAGCCCAACTGCTTAAACACAGCTAAAGGCATCAGATTGATGCTTGCTCCCAAGTCACAGAGTACCCTCGCGAACACAACATCACCAATTGTACATGGAATGATGAAGGTTCCTGGATCCTTCATCTTATGTTCAATGACCCATGAGGCTATAATGCTACAATGATGCACGTTATCTATAGGCTCATAGCTCACAGACCTTTTCTTAGTAATAAGGTCCTTTATAAACATGGAGTATCTTGGCATGTTTTCTAATTCCTCAACCCAATGATATTTTTATAGATAAATATTTTAGCATTGACAGGAATTTTTGAAACTTACCATTCTTTGCCTTCTTCTTTATTCTTTGAGGAAACGATAGCGGTGGTCATGGGATAGCCTTATAAATCTATCTAGACCCTTATTTCACTCATTGTTCAGCCTCAGGCTCTTTCTCAACAACTGGATCCTCAGTCAACTTTTTGATAATGCTCAAACTCACACTTACTGGAAAAGTATGAAGCAAACATTGTCAATAAAGACCCCAACAAAGAGGTTGGAGTCAAACCCACAGGGAATAAGGAAAGATTTAGACTAATGTCGGTACTAAAACTTGTTGGTAAGTTATCTTCAAGTTGGAGGGATTAAGAACAATAATAATAAAACAAGATCATAATTGTGGTTGTTATCAAGATCTGCAAATAACTAGGGTTAGTGTTCCCCATGGGTTCATAACTACGTCAGGTATACACGCATAATCAATCACAATCCTTACTTATAGAACTGATAACTATGGTTCATCCAAATGAATGGTTCATCCCTATTGGATGGCTATAATCGATCACCAGGTCACGTCTCATGAGTGATTTTTTTAACCGTTATCAATTTGTTCAAAATTAATATTCCTGCGACCTCAGCTCAATTCATACAATGATCATAGAAATCAAGGCTTTATTGTAATTCTCTTTTCCTAATCTCTACTTCTCTACGTTCAAGCAAGTGAAGAATTCAGGCAAGTCCTGACGTTGCGCACCATTAAGAAACGTTTAAAGATGAAGATAATACAATACAAGTGTTTAGCATTGGGTTTGAATCACTTTATTTAACCCTATTTCATTAATTCACCATGGTTCCCACAACCCTAGTTGTGGAGGTTTTAGCCTCTCATAATTGTAAGGTTGTAATTAGCATTTATAGACAAACACATAATTAAATACTTATAATAATAATTGGAAGAAAACCTTTTTTGAATATTGATGAACAAAATCAAGAATAATTGATAAAACCAAGTGTGGATCTCAAGAATTGCTCTCCATAACTTAATAATAATTCACAAACAGAACTTCTCTTAATGTAATCACACGTCTACTCGTCACTCTCTTACTAAAACAAATCATAAAAGGTATTTATACAGACATTTAACAGGTAAATTTCCATATCTGGCGTCGACTCATCCTATGACTGGTCATACAACCCATAACAGGATTGTACGGGTCATACTTGGCTCTCGTACGTTCCTTGGCTACTGCAGAATTGACTAAGTGTCGGCAACTGGTACAACTCATACCATGGTCCTACGAGTCGTACAATCAATCCATGGCTTGGCCCTGAGAACTTTGACATCTTCTAAATTTTTCTATGAGTGTTGTGGTACACCTCTTACCTTCCTCCTATGACTCGTAATTGCTCGTTGCATCTAGAGTTTTTCCAAGTCTTTAAGAATCACTAAAGCTTCCCATTGCTCACGGTACGAGTCATTCGTGAGACCACCCATACCAAAAGCATACTTGTGGAAATTTTCTCTAAAGTTTTCCACAACTCCAGTTATGGCTCGTACCATCTTGGTACTGCCCATACTGAGAGTCGTACTCTGTCTTCACATTGTTTTAGCCTTCTAAGGTTTTCCACGAGTCTCAGTATGACTCGTACAATCTAGGTATGGAGATTGTTACTTGGTTGATTTTCTATACATTTATGCATATTTTGCACATATTTGCTCCAACACCTATTTTCCCTAAAAACAAAGTAAAAGCACCTAATATCCGTATATATATATCTAAGTCCATTCTATCTTCTCAGTTTTAAGCGCCGAAAGTGCTTTAAACTCACAACACATCAACAGTCATAGGGTGGAGGATCTATATTGACTAACGAAAGCTTAACGCAGCCACCAGGAAAAACATGTTCCCACTGCCCTTCTTGGATCAGATGATAGACTGGTTAGCCAGGCATGACTACTATTGTTTTTTGGATGGGTGTTCAGGTCACAATCCAATCATGATTGCACAGGAGGACCAGGAGAAGACTACTTTCACTTGCCTTTTTGGTACCCTGCATTTTGAAGGATGCTATTTGGACTATGGAATGCTCTAGGAACGTTCCGGAGGTGCATGGCAGCTAATTTTATAGACATGGTGCAAAAATTCATTGAAGTATTCATCGACAACTTCTCAAACTATGGGAGTGACTTTGATGACTGTCTGAATCATTTAGATATGGTATTAGCTAGATGTGAGGAGACAAAATCTTGTACTAAATTTGGAAAAGTGCCATTTGATGGTACGTGAAGGATAGTCCTGGGATATAAAATTTCAAATGCAGGTATGAGGTCGATAGGGCTAAGATTGAGGCCGGTGAGAAGCTACCACTCCCTGTCTGTAAAAGGGGCGTGTAGTTTTTAGGACATGATGGATTTTATAGGAGGTTTGTTAAAGATTTCTCTAAAATAGCCACCCCAATGTGCAAACTCATGGAGAAGAATGTGAAGTTTGAGTTCAATAGAGAATGTGTGTAGGCTTTCAATACACTGAAGGACAAGTTGATCACAACTCCAATCATCATTGCTCAAGACTAGTCATTACCATTCATTGTGATGTGTGATGCCAATGATTTTGCTATAGGAGCTATTTTAGGGAAAAACAGATGGAAGAGATTTTAGCCCATTTATTAGGCAAGAAAATCATTAGATGCAGCTCAAAAAAGCTACACAGTGACTGAAAAGGAGTTATTGGCGATTGTGTATGCATTTGGTAAATTATGAGCCTACCTAGTGGGGAAAAAGGTGATAGTGTACACTGATCATGCTATAATCAGGTACTTATTTGCAATGAAGGATGCTAAACCCTGGCTCATTCGGTGGATACTACTACTCCAAGATTTTGATATTAAGATCAACGAAAGGAAAGGAACAATGAACTAGGTAGCAGACCGTCTCCCCTGATTGGAGGACAGGGAGCATATTGACTGCAATTTTGATATTGTTGAGACTTTCCCTGATGAACAACTATTTTTTGTGCACAGTGCAGAGTTTCCATGGTATGCTGACATAGTGAATCTCCTGGTCAGTTGTGTATATCCACCGAATGCAACCCCGGACAAAAAAAGGAGACTTCTTCATGATAGCAAATTCTACATATGGGATTAAACCTTCTTGTACAAAATAGGTCTTGATCAACTGGTTAGAGACGTGTTCTTGAGGGAGAAGTGCAGCGGATTCTAGAGAGCTGTCATTCTTCACCCTGCGGCGGATACCAAAAAGGAGACAGAATCGCCGCAAGGTTTCTTCAAGATCGGTTTTATTAACTAACCTCATTCAAAGATGCATATTTTCTTGCTAAGTCTTGTGACAACTGTAAGAGAATAGGGAACATTTCCAAGAGGCAAGAAATACCTCAAAAAGGCATTATGGAAGTGGATGTATTTGACTGCTGGGGAATTGATTTCATGGGATCCTTCAACCTATCAAACGGGAACAAGTATATTTTGGTAGTTGTAGATTATGTGTCAAAATAGGTGAAGGAAGAAACACTACCTAGAAATGTGCAAAGGCAGTAACCAGGTCCTAAAGAAGAATATACTCACCTAATTTGATACACCCAGAGCCATCATCAATGAAGAAGGTACACACTTATGTAGCTGTCATTTCAATAATTTGTTGGCAAAATGCAATTTAAAACACAAGGTAGAAACAACCTATCACCCCCAGACTATGGAAAGGTTTCATACTCAAGCTGGGACCCTAGATCGAGACAAAACTAGAACCACAAATGGCTTCAAGCTAACCCATGGTACATAGATAGCATGACTAAAGAACATAATTAAGCTAGAATCAACATATACATGAATAAGAGGATGACTAAAATATCATAAAGTGTATATCAAGAGAAATATATCAAAACACTAAATCACAAGTTTCATGTACTAAGTTTATGTCTGAAAAGACTTTACTATCTGATGAGATGCTGGGACAAGCCCCCAACTAACTCCAAGTATGAAATTGAAATGAAATAATAAAACTAACTAAATGAATGCCCTCTGAAGATAACGAATAACCCAATAGGGGCTAAACTGGACTAATATGGGAGTGAAATATCGGTGAGACTGAGCTAGATCACCCGAACTTATATCATGAGAAGATATAGCACAAAGTATGCGGTCAGCACTTGGAATATACCGAGTTTGTAAGGTAAGTAAAACATTCTTAGTAAAATGTTAACTGAAATCATGCATATAAATTAAATAGATAGTGAGAGTAAGGACTACACACTAAAGGCCATATCTGAGATATATATAATCATAGGCTATTCATAAATAACTGATCATAATGACCCAAGACTTAAAAATATAAATCATATGAATTTTCATGCTCGAAATCGTAAGTAAAAGCTCATGAACTGATCATTGGGTCAAACATGCTATGAAACATAATATCATAAGTCATGAACATTAGTAACTAAAATCATGAGGAACAATAGGAGACTCATCGTAACTGACAACCACCATGTATGAACACATAATGATCCCACATCATGACCACGTGAAGGAGAGCCATCCTCAGCCTTGATAAGGAAAAGGATGAATAAGGTATATATCACGGTGTACCTTCGAGCAAGAGAAGCACTCTCTTGAGAGGTCTCAAATATATAGCTATTTTGGTGCATAGTTTATGAGACAGGGAAACCTCAGAACCCCTAGCCTACTTGGTGCTAGACACTACTCCCAAAACATACATAGTGCTCATATAATCATATTCTCAAAATCATAGCTTAAATGTGAACATTGGGAGTCCTAACTCCAAATCATATCATAAACTGCATTACGAGTCTTGACTCCAAATCATATCATAAACTAATCTTGTTAGCCTTAGCTAAAATCATAATAAGTACACTTAACTTGCATGGGCTTGCCCAAATCTTAAAATAATGCATACTTGAAATAGACTTCATAAGTCTAAATCTGGAATCATAAGTTGAGAGTTCATAAACATCCATGCATACTAGATAACTCATCATGCTTGAAATCCTGGATCACAGGCTTGAAATTTCATAAAAATATGCATAATAGGGAATAATTTCTAATAACTTAAAATTATGAATTTACAATCAAATTGAGTGTAAAATATGTCTTTTAGACTTAATTTATACATTAGAACATGAGGGGATTGAACCCATAAACATAGTATAGATACTTTCATGGAATTGGGTTAAAACCCTAGAAATCAATACGCTTGATTAGACTTGAATTCATGAATTAGAGGAGAAATTTAGGCATGAGGGTAGAAGAAATCCCCCATTCATGGCCCTACATACTTGGGTAAACTGATTTCCAAACTGGTCTTGAAAGCCCAAGAGAATTGAGGAAGAACTTAAGGATGAATTCTAGTTTGATCTTGGAAGAGAAATTCAATACAATGTATGCATGGGATCCTGATGACACAGACTAGGAAAACCCCTCTTAATACACTCATTTCAAGGCTCAAAATGAAGTCATTAGGAAGTTAGAAGCTTAAGAATTAACAAAAATACCCGTGGGAACACGTAATTAAAAATCTACTACCAGGCACCATGGGTCGTACCACGAGCCATACCCACAAACAACGACTCGTGGTTTCCTCTCATTATTAGTCCACTATATTTTCCAAGCTCACTCTTTCTCAAACCACAAGCACCACAATGACTTGTTGTTTCCTTCAATGAGTTGTACCATGGCTCTGGTTAGGGGTCCCCATCCCCCAAACAAGTATTCCGTGACTACATACAATGATTCTTTACCTACAACGAGTCATACCATGACCTTTTATATACCTTAAGTCTACCACTCACAAGATACTATGATTCCTTACCCACGAACCATCACACCAAATGATGAGTCGTAGCTTGACTCGTAGGTACAAGATCTGACGACTCCTGACCACGAATCTTTACATAAACCTATGACTCATTCCATAAGTCGTTATCACTGGTTTGGGAACACTGTTGGCTCACTATAACTCTCTCTTACGACCTATACTAAGGAACAACAACTCGTACCACAAGTAGTTCTGAGAGAAAAATGTAGATTTTTTGCTGAATCTGCTACATGTGCCGGGCTTGATCGTAAGGACATTTGGGTGTTACATTATCTCCCCCGTGAAAACATTCAACCTAAAATATAGATTTGGGAATACTGTAAGACTGGGGAAGGAACTATAACCCCAAAATTGAACAATTATGGATGAGAACTGAAAGAGTGACTTATTCCGAACTGATATACATGACTGAACTGACTTCATGAAACATGCATGCATGCAATAACATGAAAGGAACTAAGAGAAATGAACTTGGCATGATGCTGAATATAGTACTAAGGAAGAAATTGGTACCTCATGCTGCAACAAAGTCGGAAGGGAAAAGATGTGGGTATCTAGCCATCATATTTGCTTCGGCCTCCCACACAGCTCCTTCAATAAGTTGATTCCTCCATGAAACTTTCACTCAAGCTACTTCCCTATTCCTCAACATTCGAACCTAACGATCAAGGATCTAAATCAGAACCTCCTCATAGGTAAGTCTATCCTTAATACCCAGGATCTCCACCAGAACAACTAAGTCTGGGTTATCAATGCACTTCTTCAACAGAGATACGTGGAAAACTGGATGCACCAAAGCTAACTCTACTGGTAGCTTCAACTCATATGCCATCTTGCTAAATAACCTCAGAATCCTATAAGGTCCAATATATTGGGGACTAAGTCTCTCTTTCTTTCCGAACATCATCACTCCATTCATGTGAGACACCTTTAGAACACCCTATCATCTACCTCAAACTCAAGCTCTCTCCACCTAGCATCCGCATAAGATTTTTGACGACTCTGAGTTGTTTTCATCCTTCCTCTGATAAGCTGAACTTTCTCCATCACATCATGAACTAACTCTGGCCCTATCAATGTAGCCTCACCTACCTCAAACCATCCAATATGTGATCTACATCTCCACCTATAAAGAGCCTCAAATGGAGCCATCTGAATGCTGGAGTGATAATTGTTATTGTAGGTAAATATGATGAGATACAAGTTATCAATCCAACTACCCTTGAAATCAATCACACACGCTCTCAACATTCCCCCTAGAGTCAGAATGGTCCACTTGGCCTAGCCATCTATCTACGGGTGAAAAGCTGTGCTAAGCTTCACCTGAGTACCAAGGCCTCTTTGAAACGACATCTAAAATTGAGAGGTGAACTGTGTTCCTCTTTCTTAGATGATGGAAAGAGGAATTCCATGCAACTGAACTAACTCCCGAATGTATAATATAGAATAATCCTCAGCTGAATCGGTAGTTTTGACCTATAAGAAATGGGCTAATTTGGTCAACCTATCCACAATCATCCATATAGAGTCATACTGTGGGCGTGTACGAGGCAAGCCTATAATAAAGTCCATATTGATCTCCTCCCATTTTAAAGTAGCAAAGCTAATATCCTAAAGCATACGTCCAGGTCTCTGATGCTCAACCTTCACCTATTGGCAATTTGGACACTTAGCCACAAACTCCACTATGTCCTTCTTCATGTTATTCCACCAATAGACATCCTGTAGATCACGGTATATCTTGGTGGCACCTGGATGGATAAAATACCAAGAGCCATGAGCCTCACTCAACATCTTCTCTATCAAGTCATCTACAGCTAGCACACAATCAACCCCGATATCAAAGTACATCATCTTCCCTTTTGGAGAAAACCTCCACCTTCTGATTTTGGATAACTTCCTTTAGCTTCACTAGGATAGGATCCTCATCTTGTCTAGCATTGACTTCCATCACCAATGAGGATTCTGACGTATTCTGTATAATAACACTACCATCCGCCGAATTTGTAAGGCAAACCCCTAAACGAGCAAGCCAATGGACATCCTTCACTAACTCCTTCCTCCCATTCTCTACATGAGCCACTCTATCCATGGACGGCCTACTAAGAGCATCTTCCACTACATTGGCCTTGCTCGGATGGAAAAGGACATTCATGTCATAGTCCTTGAAAAGCTCGAGCCATCTCCTTTGCCGAAAATTCAGGTCCTTCTGAGTTAACACATACTGAAGGCTCTTATGGTCCGTGAACACATCTACATGCACCCCATACAAATAGTTTCTGCAACTTTTCAAAACAAATACCATGGGTGCCAACTCTAGGTCATGCGTCGGGTAATTCTTCTTATGAGTCTTAAGCTATCTAGAGGCATACACGATGACCTTACCATGGTGCATCAACACACAACCAAGACCAATCCTAGAGGCATCACAATACACAATAAAACCATTTGTGCCCTCTGGTAGGGTAAACACTAGGGTTGAAGTCAATCGAGTCTTTAACTCCTGAAAACTCTTCTCACACGTATCCAACCACTGAAATTTGACCATATGTTGGGTCAACTTAGTCAATGGAGCTACAATGGATGAAAATCCCTATACAAACCTTCTATAGAAGCTAGCTAAACCCAAGAAGCTCCTAATATCCGTTGGACTGACAGGTCTAGACTAATTCTTCACAGGTTCTGTCTTTTGAGAGTCCACCTGCACACCCTCGCAAGACCCTACATGGCCTAAAAATGCAACTACGTTCAATGAAAAATCACACTTACTTAATTTAGAAAATAGCTAGCGATCCTTGAGAGTCTGTAGCATAATCTTGAAATGAGCATTATGCTCCTTCTTACTCCGAGAATATATGAGAATATCTGTTACACTCTGTAAAAGCTAGTGATTAGTCAGTGTACGCGTGAATTTGTGATGAATGAAGAGATCTTGACACGTGTAGGAATTATCTTGGAAGCAAGGTCGGACAGGACCAGTGCGACGCGCCAGCCAGCAGTGCACTGGCCAGCGCGGGGCGCCAAGCCTGTGGCGCTTTGAGAGGCGCGAGGTGCTGGGCCCTATGGTGCTTTGAGAGGCACGGGGTACTCCCACGTTATCGCCCTAATAAGTATTTATAGCCCTCCCCTTCAATTTCAATTAATTTTCCCATCTTTCATTTCTGTCAGAAGGAGTATAGAAATTAATCATTTTTTGTCTGATTACGTTGCCAAACACCGTCCAAATTCAAATTAACTTCGGGTATCGAATTCTAGTCCCATAGGGAGAATTACTATAGAGTTGTTTTCATGAAATTCGCTTGGAAAGTTGTAGCCCTGCCGAGCAAAAGTTGTCAGAATTGCTCCAAACTAATTTCTATATGATCACAGGCTTCAAGTAAGCATTTCTCCCTTCTGAACTCTCTTGAAATTATAGTTGAAGTATAGTTGATATTATTATTAAAAGTTATCATTTTCACTGAATTTAGTACTGAAACTAGTATTGTTTTCCTAGTAATACGATTGCAATTGGAAAGGGCTATTGAATACGAATTAAAACTCATCGATTAATCAGAAATCGGCAATCCAGGTATGTATGGCTCTCCCTTTGGAAAGTTACATTCGTGGTAAAGTTAGTATGACTTGTGTATCTATAGTATTTCAATGTCAACCTATTATGGTCAGCTGTTATGAACTGAGTTGAGACGATAGCGATAAACTAGCAACTCTCGTCATAGTTAACTCTAGCTAGATTGGTTTTGCTTTCGACGTAAGGTTGTCGAGTGTTTTTTCATAATGAGTTCTATTAAATTGAGGCCGCGAGGGCCATTTGAGTTCCATTTATTGAAGTCGCGAGGGCCATACAGAGTTCTATTTACTGAGGTTGCGAGGGTTATTTGAGTTCCATTTATTAAGGCCGTGAGGGCCATACAGAGTTCTATTTAATGAGGCTGCGAGGGTCATTTGAGTTCCATTTATTAAGGTCGTGAGGGCCATACAGAGTTCTATTTACTGAGGCCGCGAGGTCCATACAAAGTTCTATTTACTGAGGCCACGAGGGCAATTTTAGTTCCACTTATTGAGTCCGTGAGGGACATATAGA
Organism: Datura wrightii; assembly: GCA_035772735.1. Lineage (NCBI taxonomy): Eukaryota > Viridiplantae > Streptophyta > Magnoliopsida > Solanales > Solanaceae > Datura > Datura wrightii. Next base: position 128,530,439 of record JASDFA010000016.1, read on the forward strand.
GTTCGATTTATTGAGGCTGCGAGGGCCGTAATGAGTTCCATCAGATTGAGGCCGCAAGGAGTTTCACCAGATTAAGGCTGCGAGGGCAATCCCGAGTTACAATATACACACCATCCTTAGTACTCAGGTAGTAGGAGTGGACTTTAGTTGTACTTGTCGAGGCTTATGGGGGCCCAGGTAGGTTCTTCTGTGTTGTTTGTACCTTCCAGGCTTATGGGGGCCAGTTAGGTTCCTGTTTGCTTATGTATACTTGTTTAGATAATTCAGACAATGAAGGTATTCAGGTTAAATTCTTACTCTCTTCCTTTAATTACTATAGTCTTACCAGCTTTCAGTCAGTTATTATATTTCTGCCCTACATATTCGGTACATGTTGCACTGATGCCCACCTAGGGTGCTGCATTACTTGCCTGCAGGTGCAGATAGACGCGGTTCGGGACGTTCCTAGCCTCCAGCTGAAGTCAATAGTGTATTCAGCTTCTTCCGTCCGGAGTTGAGAGTCAGTAGAGGTTTGTACTTTTGATGTACAATTTATGGGTAGGTTGGGGCCCTGTCTAAATCATTATATCACTCCTAGAGTCTTGCAGACTATTGTACATTCCCTGTGGTTAGTTACTATTGGCCGTGTGGGGACCGTGTATGCCTTATTTCCTACGATTGGCTGTGTGGGGCCTTGCTTAGCTGTTAGTTGGCGGCCTTGTCGGCCATAGCGTATTTAGTGCTTGATTTACTTTTTAGTTATAACTGGACAACATGGTGACCTTGTCAGCCCGCATAAGATCCCAACTATTGTGTTGTTGTGGTTAGCTGTCTTCTTTTACAGGTTGCCTTGTCGGCTGGAGGCTGTACTTACAATCGAGATATAGCCCTTTCATTTCTTGAATTAAGTGTTAAACATGCCCCTGTCCAGTCAGGTTAGTTCAGACCAATATGGCACTAGGTGCCAATCATACCTCCCAAGGTGGCGCGTGAGAAACTTGGTATCAGAGCAAGTCGTATCCCAGGGAGTCTACAAGCCATGCCAAGTAGAGTCTTGTCTATGGGTGTGTTGTGCACCACATTCTATAGGAAGGAGGCTACAAGGCATAATAGTGTGGTTACTTTTCTTTCTCCTCCAGTCGTGCTATAGAGCTGTGTTGTATAGGGTAACTTCCTGAGCTTATGTTATCCTATTTATTTATAGAGAAATGTCGGACACACGGCAGACTGCTACTGGTTAAGAGTTGGATACGACAGAGGGAGAGGGCACTAGTAGGGGACCACAGGCAGAGTCATCAAAGTTTAGGGTGACAAGGGGATACTACCTCGATCTCCCCAACACCCACCACCACATTCAGAGCCCACTAGGGCGGCAGATATATCAGCACCACCCCCAGCTATACCTATGCCATTGGATCAGGAGCTCAGGGGTGCTTTTTACATGTTGATGCAGATGATGCAGCGTCAGCCTCAGTCGGTAGTATCAATTGTCGTTGAGCCTACTGAGGGGCCTGGTAGTTCGAGAGTTCGTGAGTTTCTGGCTTTGAGTCCCCCGAAGTTTACAGGGATAGATCGTAGAGAGGACCCCCAGAACTTTATAAACCAGCTGCAAAGGATATTCAGGGTCATGCATGCCTCGTCCACAGAATCAGTCGAGCTAGCAGTATTTAGATTGCGAGATGTAGCGGTTTTGTGGTAAGAGAGTTAAGAGAGATCCTGAGGGAGAGACGTAACTCTACCTACGTGGCCTATCTTTTCTGAGGCTTTCATAGATTATTATTTTCCTTGAGAGGTTCGGCAGGCCAGAGTAGAGTAGTTTTTGCATCTAGAGCAGGGCCGAATGAGTGTTAGAGAATATACGTTGAGGTTTGACTCCTTAGCCAGTTATGCACCCTCGTTTGTTGACACCATGCCAGCCAGGGTGCACTGATTTATTATGGGGCTTTCGCCTGAATATATAGAATCTTGCATTACAGCCACTCTACAAGAGGATATGGACATTTCACGGATCTAGGCTTTTTCTTAGAATATAGAAGAGCTCAAACAGCGCCAGTATGCTATTGAAAGGTCAGGTCAAGAGCAGCGTCGGAGGGCTAGACCTGCAGATTTCCAGGCAGATTTTTAGGGCGGGCCCAGACCCCATTTCTTAGGCAGGCTACCCAAGCACCCATTTCAGCAGCAGCAGGACAGCAGATTAGATCATCGGAGGCAGTGAGGCCCCAGCGAAAGTTCATGAGCGCCTAGCTCGCACTAGCAAAGGGGGTAAGACCAAATAGAGTTAGAAATACCCCGATGTAGTACTTATCATAAACAACATCTGGGGAGGTGCAGATATGGCTCCACCACCTATTATACCTGCGGGCAGGAGAGGCACATGATGAGAGACTGCCCGAATAGATGCCAGGGCAGTCAGGACTAGCAGAATAAATCCTCAGAAGGTTTGTATGCCCCAGCACCTTCGGCAGGGTGCGGGCCCTCAGCTCCAGCCAGCAAAGGCCGAGGTATATTATGGGCATCTGGTTCAAGCAGCAATTAGGATCACACATATGCATTACCAAGGCGACAGGAGTTAGATTCATTGCCAGATGTTGTGATAGGTATATTAGATGTTTGCTCCCACTAAGTTTATGCTTTGATAGATCCGGGCTCCACTTTGTCGTATGCTACTCCATTAGTAGCACGAAAGTTTGATATAGCACCAGAATTTCTTCAGTGACCTTTTTTGGTATCTACTCCTGTTGGTGAATTTATTATTGCTAAAAGAATTTACCGGGGTTGTACAGTAGAGGTTGTGGGTCGTCCGACCTCAGCAGATCTGGTAGAATTAGGAATGATTGATTTTGATGTGATTATGGGTATGGACTGGTTGGCACAATGTTATGCTACTGTAGAATGTTGGACCAACATTGTTCGATTTCACTTTCTGGGAGAGGTAGTGAGAGAGTTGAGAGGTAATACAGCTACGCTGAAAGGTAAGTTTATATCCTATCTTCGGGCAAAAAGTTAATAGCAAAGGGTTGTATCTACCATATTGTCAGAGTTTGGGATGTGCAAGCAGAATCCCCGACTCTCCAGTCTATCCCAGTTGTTAATGAGTTCCCGGATGTGTTTCCATATAAACTTCCCGATATTCCCCCAGAGCGGGAAATAGATTTCTCTATAGATTTGCTACCAAATACTCAGCCTATATCCATACCCCCATATCGAATGTCCCCTACTGAATTAAAAGAATTAAAACAACAGTTAAAAGACTTTTTAGATAAGGGTTTCATCAGACCCAATACGTCACCATGGGGTGCATTAGTCCTGTTTGTGAGAAAGAAAAATGGGTCTCTAAGTATGTGCATAGATTACCGGAAATTGAATAAAGTTACTGTTAAGAATAAATATCCTCTTCCAAGAATAGATGATTTTTTTGATCAGCTGCAAGGGGAGAAATACTTCTCCAAAATTGATTTGAGATCCGGGTACCACCAGGTTCGAGTTTGGGAGAAAGATATCCCGAAGATAGCTTTCAGGACTAGGTATGGCCATTTTGAGTTCTTAGTTATGTCCATCGGGTTGACAAATGCGCCAGTAGTGTTCATAGACCTAATGAATAGTATCTTCAAGCCGTATTTGGATCTATTTGTAATAGTGTTCATTGATGATATTCTAGTCTACTCTCGCTCAGAAGTGGAACATAAAGATCATTTGGGGGCAGTTCTTCAGATCCTCAGATATCGCCAGTTATATGAAAAGTTTTCTAAATGTGAGTTTTGGTTGAATTTTGTAGCTTTCTTAGGCCACATTGTATCAGAGGCTGGTATTCAAGTCGATTTGCAGAAAATGGAGGCAGTGAAAACATGGCCTAGACCTATGACCCCATTAGAGGTTCGTAGTTTCTTGGGGTTAGCCGGGTATTACAGAAGGTTCGTGGAGGGGTTTTCTACCCTATTAGCACCTTTGACTAAATTGACTCAAAAAGCAGCCAAATTTTCGTAGACCGAAGCCTGTGAGCTAAGTTTCTAACAACTGAAAAAAAGATTGACATCAACACCAGTTTTAGCTTTACCGGAATGTTCAGAGGGTTATGCAGTGTATTGTGACGGTTCAAGCATCGGGTTAGGGTGTGTTTTAATGCAACATGGAAAGGTAATAGTGTATGCTTCGAGGCAATTGAGAAAATATGAAAAGAACTATCCCACCCACGATCTGGAGTTAGCTGCAGTGGTTCTCGGCTTAATGATATGGAGGCATTACCTATATGTGGTGCATGTGGATATTTTTACTGACCATAAAAGTCTTCAGTATATTTTCACACAGAAAGAGTTGAATTTGCGGCAATTACGTTGGTTAGAATTGTCAAAAGATTATGATGTGAACATTTTGTATCACCCAGGGAAGATAATATTGTGGAGGATGGTCTTCGCTGCCGATTTATAGGTAGTTTGGTATATCTAAGGCCGGAACAGTGGGAAATGTCTCGAGAATTACCCGGCTAGCCAGCTTAGAGTTTAGGTAGTTGAAACAGAGGATAATTGAACCATAATTCAGAATACTGTAGTATCATCCCTAGTTGTAGAAGTAAAAGAGTGGCAGTATGAACATCCTCATTTAGCACAACTCAGAGATAACGTAAAATAGGGAGAAATACCATCCTTTGAGGTAACTGAGGATGGGGTTTTGAGATGTAGGGGTCGCCTCTGTGTTCTACATGTGGCAGGACTTCTCCAGCAGATCATGGCAAAGGTGCATTATTCTCATTATTCTCTTCACCTAGGTTCGACAAGATGTATCATGAAATAAAAGAGATTTACTGGTGGCCGGGGATGAAGAAGGAGGTAGTAGAATTTGTAGCACAATGTCCTAACTGCCAATTGGTAAAGGCGGAACATCAAAAACCCGGTGGATTGACACAGGAAATAGCAGTGCCTATGTTGAAATGAGAGGTAATCAATATGGATTTCGTGACAGGATTACCCCGTACCAGGTGCAGATTTGATTCCATCTAGGTGATTGTTGATAGATTGACAAAGTCAACTCAGTTTTTGCCAGTTAGGAGCACTTTTTTAGCTGAGGACTATGCCTAGCTATACAATAGAGAAATAGTTAGACTACATGGTGTCCCAGTATCTATCATTTCTGATAGAGGAGCCTAATTTACAACTAGATTCTGGCAATCATTTCAGAAAGTTTTGGGGACACAAGTCAACTTGAGTACAGAATTCCACCCTTAGATAGATGGGCAGGCTGAACGTACAATTCAGACACTCAAGGATATGCTACGGGCATGCGTTCTAGTCTTCGGGGGCAGCTGAAATGAACATTTACCCCTTATTGAGTTTTCTTATAATAATAGTTATCATTCGGTAATTCAGATGGCACCGTACGAGGCTTTATATGGGCAGAAGTGCAGATCCCCAGTTGGTTGGTTCGAGGTAGGTGAATCAAAATTAACTGGACCAGATATGATCCACCAATCAAAGGAAAAAGTAATGCTTATCAGAGAACGCTTGTTGACAACCCAGAGTCATCAAAAGTCCTACTCTGATATTCAGCGTAGAGACTTAGAGTTCAGTGTTAGTGACAGGGTATTCCTTAAGGTATCGACGATAAAAGGCGTAATGAGATTTGGCAAGAAAGGCAAACTTAACCCAAGGTTTACTGGGCCGTATCGGATCCTCCGAAGAATAGGCTAAGTGGCATACAAGTTAGATTTATCCTCAGAGTTAGAGTCTATTCACCTAGTCTTTCATGTATCGATGTTACGGAAGTGTATAGGGGATCCGTTCCATGTTGTGCCAGTTGAGGACGTCCAGGTTACTAAGGAGTTAGCCTACGAAGAGATTCCAGTGGCCATATTAGATCAATAGGTTTGCAGGTTGAGAACCAAAGATGTCACTTCTGTTAAAATATTATGGAGAAATAAAAATAAAGAAGAAATAACCTGGGAAGCTGAGGACGACATGAGATCTAGATATCCTCAATTTTTCCAGGATTAGACCCGATTATGTAGTTAAGTAAAATCATTGATTCAGTCGTTGTTCTATGATTCATGTTACTTAGACTGTTACACCCCATAAGTTTCTAATGTTTAGACCGCCTACTCGTACGTTGGTTGAGGGTTTTAGAGTGCAATACATATGAGGAAAGGGCCAGGGAAAAGGTCGGACGAGCATGGAGTCGAAACCACGTGGGAGGAGGCCTGGCTAGCCACCCGAAGAGGCAGCATGGCACGGACCTTGTCCTCCGCGATGGGCTCCATGGCACACCCATAAATTGATGCGACAGGGTCTGTGCCACGGACCCCTGTCCACCGCCTCAAGTATATATGAGCCCCTTGATCGTGCGCAAAATAGCATGCCCAAGTGATACTTTAGAACTTAGTTTTGCCTTGTTTATCTATTTATTTATATACATTCTCATGTGTTTTTATGTAAATGTGAATATGTATTAACCCACATGATTAGTCCTTATTTTTGAAGGTAAATAACGCATTTGAGGACTTAATCTATGATTTGGTGAAGTGGAGGAATGATATCGGGAGTGATACACCAAAGATTTTATGTATCATGGACACTTTGTGAGAGGACATCGATATTGCCCGCATTCCGTCTTTTGCTCAGAACATTGAAGGGATCAGACAACGGCAACGGGATATAAGGAGGGTAAATCAGGAGTAACGCCAGCGGGCCAGACCTAGTGACATGCAGACAAAGTCCTAGGGTGGACCCAGGCCATGATTTTTAGATAGGACACCTAGACCCCGCCCCAAAAACAACAGTAGGGGAGTGGATCTGGTCGTCGGGGGTAGTCAGGACCCCGCGGGAGTTCACGGTCAGCAGGTTCACAGCAGCAGAGAAGAGTGAAGCAGAGTAAATTCATCATGCCACTTTGCCCTGTTTGTAGTCGACGTCATTCCTGGGCATACAGGTATGGTTCCACAGCCTGTTATACCTTTGGACAGGAGGGTCATATGATAAGGGATTTTCCAGCCAAGGATCAGAGTGATCGAGACCTACAGGATAGATCTTCAGTAGGGTCACGTGCCCTAGCATCTCCAGTAGGGCATAGGCCCTTAGCTCCAGCCGGCAGTTCCCAAGGAAGAATAGGGGCCTCTAGCTCAGGTACCGGTCCAGATTACACCTATGCCTTACCGAGATGACAGGAGTCAGAGTCATCACGGGATGTGGTGACAGGTATGCTGGACATTTGCTCTCATTCTGTTTATGTACTAATAGATCCGGGATGCACCTTGTCTTATGTTACCCCATTAGTGGCTTAGACGTTTGGTATTACGTCGAATCCTCCAGTGACCTTTTTCAGTGTATACACCCATTGGTGACTCTATCATAGCCAAGAGAGTCTACCGAAGGTGCACAGTAGAGGTTGTTGGTCATCAGACTTTAGCAGATTTGATAGAACTAGAGATGATTGATTTTGATGCAATTATGGGTATGGATTGGTTGGCGCCATGCTATGCCAATGTTGAATGTTGGACCAAGACTGTCCGATTCCACTTTCCAGGGGAGGTTGTACGGGAGTGGATAGGTAGTGCAGCCACGCCAAAAGGTAGGTTTATTTCCTATCTTCGGGCAAGAAAGTTGATAGCAAAAGGATGTATTTATCATATTGTTAGGGTTCAGGATGTTCAAGCGGAATCTTCAATTCTTCAGTCCATCCCAGTAGTCAATGGATTTCCAGATGTATTCCCAGATGAGCTGCCTGGCATTCCCACAAAATGGGAAATTGACTTTTTCAATGGATTTATTACTAGATACTTAGCCCATATCTATTCCCCCATACCGAATGGCTCTTGCTGAGCTTAGAGAATTGAAGGAACAGTTGAAAGATCTATTAGATAAGGGCTTCATCAGGCCGAGTACTTCACCATGTCGAGCACCATTCCTATTTGTGAGAAAGAAGGATGGCTCCCTCTGTATGTGCATAGATTATCGGCAGCTAAATAAAGTCACTATGAAGAATAAGTACTCGCTTCCCAGAATAGATGACCTGTTTGACCTGTTGCAGGGGGCAAAGTATTTCTCAAAAATTGACTTAAGGTCAGGGTACCATCAGGTTCAGGTTCGTGAGAGGTATATTCCAAAAACTGCTTTCAGAACCAGGTATGGCCATTTTGAATTTCTAGTCATGTCCTTCGGGCTGATGAATGCTCCAGCAATGTTCATGGACTTGATGAACAACATCTTCAGGCCGTATTTGGACCTATTTGTGATAGTATTTATTGATGATATTTTGGTATATTCCTTCTTAGAGGCAGATCACCAGGATCATCTACAAATAGTGCTCCAAACTCTCAGGAATTGCCAGCTGTATGCAAAGTTTTCCAAATGTGAATTTTGGCTGAATTCAGTAGCCTTTTTGGGCCACGTTGTGTCAAGTGCTAGAATTTAGGTAGACTCGCAGAAAATTGAAGTAGTGAAAACATGGCCTAGACCTACCACTCCGATCGAGGTACACAGTTTCCTGTGGTTAGCTGGGTATTTCAGAAGGTTCATGGAAGGATTTTCCACCTTAGCAGCACCTTTGACCAAGTTAACTCAGTCAGCAGCTAAATTTCACTAGATTGAAGCATGTGAATAGAGCTTTCAGGAGTTGAAAACCAGACTGACCTCAACACCAGTATTAGCCTTGCCAGAAGGATCAGAGGGTTACGTAGTATACTGCGATGCTTCAGGCGTTAGGTTAGGATGTGTTCTGATGCAGCATGATAGAGTAATTGCTTACGCTTCTAGGCAGCTGAAGAATCATGAAAAGAACTACCCCACCCATGACCTGAAATTAGCTGCGGTGACTTATGCCTTGAAAATATGGAGGCACTATTTGTATGGTGTTCATGTAGATATTTTCATTGATTAGAAGAGTCTCCAGTACATTTTCACATAGAAAGAATTGAATCTACAGAAGTGTCGCTGGTTAGAGCTATTGAAACACTATGATCTAAATATTTTGTACCACCCAGGGAGAGCCAATGTTGTAGTAGATGCCATCAGCCGTAAATCCATGGGGAGTTTAGTACACCTAAAGCCAGGACAACAGGAACTGGCCCGAGAATTGCATCAGTTAGCTAGTTTAGCCTTTTGTATAGTAGATTCAGAGAGGGTGCAACAGTAATTCAGAATACGGCAGTATCATCGTTAGTTGTGGAAGTGAAAGAACGGTAGTACGAAGACCCTAACCTGGTCTAGTTCAGAGATAAGGTTCAGTGAGGGGAAGTTACAGATTTCCAGGTAACTAAAGACGGAGTTTGAGATATAGGGATCGCCTTTGTGTTCCAAACGCAGCAGGACTTCGCTAGCAAGTTATGGGAGAGGTGCATTATTTAAGTTACACTCTTCAGCGGGGTTCAACAAAGATGTATCACATTATAAAAGAGATTTACTGGTGTCCAGGAATGAAAAAGGAGATAGCAGAATTTGTAGCTCATTATCCTAATTGCCAGCAGGTGAAAGCCGAACATCAGAAACCCAATGGGCTGACACAGGAGATAGAAGTGCCTATGTGGAAATGGGAGGCAATTAACATGGATTTTGTGATAGGGTTACCTCATACTACGTGTAAATTTGATTCCATCTGGGTGATTGTTGATAGATTGACGAAATCAGCTCATTTTATGCCAGTGAAGGCTACTTTTTCAACTGAAGATTATGCCGAGCTTTATATCAGGGAGATAGTCAGACTACATGGTGTCCCAATATCTATCATTTCTTATAAGGGAGCACAATTTATAGCTAGGTTCTGGCAGTCCTTCCAGAGAGGTTTGGAAACCCAAGTTAATTTGAGTACAACACTCCACCCTCAGACAGATGGGCAGGCAGAAAGTACAATTCAAATGCTCGAGGATATGTTACAGACGTGTGTGCTAGACTTCGGGGGCAGCTGGGAGGAACATTTACCCCTTATTGAGTTTGCTTACAATAACAGTTATCACTTGGCAATCCAGATGGCACCTTACGAGGCCTTATATGAGCAGAAATGTAGGTCTCCAGTTGGTTGATTCGAGGTTGGAGAATCAGGGTTAATTGGGCCGGATATAATTCACCAGTCAGAAGAGAAAGTAAAGCTTATCAGAGAATATCTACTGACAGCTCAGAGCCGTGTTCGGGATTTTAAATGACTACACGCAAGTGCACGTGGTCGAACAAGTAGTAAAATGGCTAAAGTAAGCCAAGTATCGATCCCACAGGGACTGGACCAAGGTAATAATCGAATCAAGCGTTAATGAACTCTAACTCTAAGAATGCAGACAATAGTTTCACGAAGATTTTGGGAGTTTGTTTCCTAATTTATACTAATCTAAAACAAATGTACAAATTGAGTCTAAACTATAGTAATGAGCATGCTGAGTATAAAAGGAACATGCAGGGAAGCAATTTATTGATACAAGTCAGTTAATGCTTCCTTCGGTTGCTAGTCAAAAATTATTGTCTACGGATTAAAACTCTCATATTTAACCCAACTTAAGAATCATGAACCTTCCACCTACATTTTTGTGATAAAAAGAAATTCATGTTCTAGCCATACGAAATTGATTCCTTAATTGACTAATACGACTTTCAGATATATTTCTTTCTGAAGGTAAATCAATTCTTAATTTTCCCAAACCAAGAAGAGATCATATCCTACCAATTCACAACTTTCCAATTTCTTTCTCTTTCAAGCGAAAACCGTATTTTTTAGATGTACATTAACATTGGCCAAATATTAATGCAGTAAGAACAAGAATTGATAGAACAACCATGGAAGAAAAGATGAAAAACCAAGATGATCAATAATTACATTCCACTACAAATGTTCTTAACCTCCAAGAAGTGAATTTAGCCACTCATTTGTGGATTAAACATCATCAAATGAGTATAAATCATACAAACAGTTGAAATAAAGGAGAAGGAGTTAGAGAAGAACCCTAAGATTTTCGTCTCCTCAACTGCCTGTAACGCACGTTCTTGCTCAACTAAGTCAGAATAACTAAAAATAAACCTAAGTGTGCTATTTATACTAGAGGGAAGTGTCATGGAGTGCATCGCGGAGCACTGCCTCCGTGACACGGTGCAAATGCGGACCCTTACTAGAATTCGGTCCTCCAAGTAACTATGCCCAATGTGCCATGGCGTGCAACGCAGGGCTTGGCCAACGTGCCACGGCCCCAATGTGAACCTTCACTGGAATTCCCTGTTACAGGTAATTATGTCCAACGTGCCATGGAGGCAACGCGGACCTCCACTGGACTTTGGCCAATTTTAATCATCTGGGGCAGAATGCCTCCGCGATGGCAGCGTGACACGGCTCCATCCCGGAGCCCCTTAATTTGCTGCATTTCCTTGGCCTTTTCCACTGCTCGCTTCCAAGTCCATTCCCGATTTCTCCCAACATGCATCTTAGCTTCCTAAAATTACATTTTTCCTACAAAACAACACTAATCATGTTGGTTAGTATAAATTCACCTTTTAACTACAAATCACATTAGAATGTACAAATATCGATGGATAAACAAGACGAAATGAAGCATTTGAGTATCACTTGGGCATATAATTCTGCCCAAGATTACTTACCCCACACTTAAAACCTTGTTCGTCCTCGAACAATAATCTCACATCTCATGCAATTGACACCAAATCATAGCTACTTTGGCTCGACAATTCAAGCTACGGTTATACCGATTATTTAACATAGCAAATCATCAAGAAAACATGCATAGTCTCATCAATACAATGATATTCAACAAATTAAGACCTCCTAGACTTGAGGATCGACTCTCGATCTCGGCAAACTCATGCAAATCAGCTGATCAAGACATCCGACACGAAATTCAATCTCTCGTCAAGCATGTGCCCTCACAACAAAGAGAATTACCCCTTTTTCAATCATATGATTGCCAAAGCACTACATGTAGGGGTATGTAAACACGATTTCGCTCTCTCTCTCCCAAAGAATTCACATGCAACATGTCATGAACCATAGGCTTGCCTCTAGTGTATTACTCCACTAATATAAGGAAGCGTGATGTAAGATCACGTAGGACTTAACGGGTTGTAATGTAAGCTAAGGAACTAGTAAATAATCGGCTAACCAATAATAGCAACTAGCCTCCTTAAGCGCTTTTCAATACATCCCACCAAGAATATGGGCATTGTTTCTTCCTTCATCCTCCCATTTTTAAAGTCTTCCTTTATTTTTATTCCCATATCTTTAAGCACACTCGACTTAATGAAAAAGATTAGTTATACATCTTCATTTTATTAATTTCGGCCAATGCACCCTTGACCTTTTCTTTACTTTCACCACTTTCGCTTTTCCTTTCTTTTCGCAATTACCACTCCTTGACACTGTGGGAAAATTATTTTTCTTGAGCGCTTAAGAGTTTTGGATCAAATTCATAGATAATGAAAAGAAGGGGTTAAGCTCGGTTTGTACCTTTTCGACGAAAGAAAAAAATAGGCTAAAGGCTCAATAGGGCTAACTAGGATGTACTATCAAGGTAGGTATGATAATGGAAAAACTTTCGGTTAAATCAAAGAAATGCCTACATCCTTTCCTACAATACACATCCTTCATTTCCTTTCGTACACACACCAGACAAGTTCTAGACACTTCACAATAGCATGGAAAAATCGAAACCTCACCTCACACTCATTGCACATGCTCAACTCAAGACTTATTCACAGACTCTTCAATCAGCTAATTACAAGAATTCAATATTAAGCCTCAATAACACCGAATCTGTTATACCCCGTAGGATTCCCGGCACCTAGATGACCTATTCGTACGTTGGTTAAGCATATTTGAAGGCCATACGTGCTAGAGAAAGGCCCGGGAAAAGATCGGATGAGAAACCTGTCGAACCATCGCGGAAGGAGCCGAGGCAGAGCCCCTCCGCGATGGAAGCGTGTCACAGAGGTGAGGCCTCCGCGTTGGCTCCGTGACACGTTGGCCTTGTCCAGGCCCAAGTATATAAAGCCCCACTTCAGTTTATTTTGGAATTAAATCATAAAAACTTCAGAAAACAGAGAGGAAATAGCAGAGAAGGAAAAAGGAACGAAGAGGTAATATAATTTTCATCCGATTACGCTGCTAAACGTTGTCCAAACTCAAATTAACCTCAAATACCGAGGTATTTAGCAGCAGAGAGCATTCCTACGGATTTAGTTTCGTGAAATACGACCGACGAATCGTCGAGCTACCGAGCTAAGGTAAGTGGAATTGCTCTAAACTAGTGTCTATGTGTTCCTAGCTGAGAAGTGAATATTTCTCCCTTCTGGACCTCTGAAAAATAGCGAGTTTTCGACCGCCTTTCGATAAGCCTAAGTTTAGGCTATAAACTATATCGAAAGTGACGTTGCTCTTTAAAATAAAGCTGTATTTAGTATTAATTGACATATTTATGAATGCTGTTGGGAGAAAATAGTTGAAGTACTGGCCGAGCCTCGTCCGACAGACGGATAGTTCGAGGATAAGGTATGTAAAGCTAGTTTCCTCGGCAAGTTAGTAATCTCGGTACAGTACGGTAATTTAAAGGCTAGTAGAATGTTCAGAAGTCAGGTGTTATGTTTATTATGAATGTTGATACGATATTAGAAGCATCATGTTGTATTTAGCGCGAAACTTGTTAGCACGATATAGATTCTAATATAAGTGTTAGGAACTGCACAACATGCGCAGTATGTGATGTGACACAGAATGTTAGGATATCATTGTATTCAGTTGAAACCCAGTAAAGCAATGTAATATCTGTAAGACATCTCAGAAGTAGAATGATAAGTTAAAATGGAGTTAGAAAGCATGTTAGAAATAGTAAATCATGTTACTATAGAAATCAACATACAGCATGGCTTTCAGCAGAAAGATTATATCCCGTTCACCATTATACTCGGTACAGCATGGCAGAAGACTATATATTATACACGTATACTATTGTCAGTCTCAGCATGTATTAAGTATGTACATATTATTATTACTAGTTCAGTATATGGTATATATAAATATTTCACCACTATTAGCTTCAGTATGTGAGATATGCAGATAGTGTTACTAGTTGAGACCGTTGTATTGTTTTGGGGTTGGATTACCTAGCATCCATGACCGCCCCAGGGTTAATAGCTATATCGACTCGTCCGCCAGAGGATGAGGATACATCGCTCTATGGAGTGTCATGCCGTCCCACAGGGGACGAAGATGGGATGCCAGTTTTCCCCATATTGTGCCTTGGTCGGCCCTTACACACCCCTGTCGAGGGGATACACCCGGGTGTTGATTCAGGAGTCCTCCAGACTCAGGTGCAGTTATAGTCAGGGGCTCAATGAGCCCAAGTGCATACCCAGGGGACCGGCGGGATGCTTATAGCTATTATAGGAGATGGGATGACCGGGGTAGGGGTATAGATTCTGCACTGGTTGTACCTCCCGGCTTATGGGGGCCGGGTAAGGTTTGTGTGTGCTATGTATGTTATGATATATTATGCCGTGTCATAGTAGATAAGAGTAGATCGGCAGTAGAATGTTACGTCTCTAGGTAAGACTCCTACTCCTTCCAGTATAATTAAAAGGTATGACTTACATTATCAGACAGTTAATCTATTCCTTCCTATTTCAGTTTCATCAGTTGTATTGTTATTTTCAGATATTTCTTTCAGTTATTACTTTACATACTCAGTACCAGCGGTACTGTCGCTCGGTGGGGCACTGCATTACTTGCCTGTAGGTACTCATAGACGAGCAGGCGATCCCTCGTGATTCCTGTCAGCGATCGAGTATTCAGCTCCTGTCATCCGGAGACTGAATCCCAGAGGTGTATTCCTCTTTCTTTTGTTGTATAGTATGGGTAGGTCGGGGCCCTGTCCCGATCATTTCTATTGTTATTCCTAGAGGCTTGCAGTCTGTATATATTTCCCTGTGGTCAGATGAGCCGGTCGTGTGAGGCCGTGCGTTTTGTTTAGCTGTTTAGCATTGTTGATTATGTTGGCCGTGTGGGGCCATAGTCTAATAGTAGTGGTGACCTTGCCGGTCACGTAGTTATTCAGTATTTTATTGTTGAGATACAGATAACTAGACAGCATGGTGGCCTTGTCGGCCCGCATAGGTTTCCTTATAGTTGCTTGTTTCTGGTTAGCTGTTATTACAGGTACAGGAGGCTATAGGCCAATGGGCCGGGGGCTGTGTTTACAGCCGTTATATAGCCCTTTGTTTCCAGAAATGTGAGTTAGAGCCAGCCAGGCACTAGATGTGCCCAGGCTCAGCAGTCTAGTAGTTCAGGTCCTAGTAGGGCACCAGGTGCCAGTCATACCCCCCAAGGCGGGGTGTGACAGAATCGAACTCTATGGCCTAGGTATCTCAACATGTTTCACATTTGCATGCTTTCATATGAATCATCTTTGCATCTTTAATATCATGTACAACACGCAACAAGAATTTCGAACCATGAAATAGCGACACGTTTGGGAAACGACCAAACGAACGAAAATAAAAGAAAGAAAAAAACTACTCCTATCGAGTACATTTCCCTTAAGACGGTCGTCATCCATCCATCATAGGGAACGGTTACTATTTATGACTTCGGTTCAATGGAACTATTCTCAGTAAAAACACCGAAAACAAAGGCCGAGAAACCCAATCATAAAAATATTCAACAAAAATTTAGAAATATCTATAATTTCGATAGAAAACAAAAATATTTACACAACCAGCTAACAACAGCTCAACACAACACACAACAGATTAACATTCATTACACACCGAATTACAATACACAACATACTCACAAAATCACAGGGTCACAATTTTCACAATTTTTTCACAGGCACAACAACAGAACATGAACATAAACATGAACATAAACAACAACAAAACAACCGGCACCTAACTACTCCCACCCCACACTTAAACCGAACATTGTCCCCAGTGTTCATCAAATTCAACATAACATAGAAGTAGGTGGTGAAACTCCCTGATCAGTCGAAGTATTCAACTTCTTCGTCAGGTGCTGTTGCCTCGTCCCCCATATCTGAATCGCCCCCGCTATCCTCATCTGACTCAACATCTGAGTCATCGCGGCATGTCTCCTCATCTGTGGGGACATCATCATCAATGGGCTCCACAAAAGCTGGCCCACTCAGCATGGAGCCCTGGCATTTTTGCCAAAGGGGTAATCTAGCTCGAGCTGCCACAACTCATCTTCTGTTGCTAGCCTCCCACCTATTCTCAACTGCAGCATCTGTATCCCGAACATGCAGGCCATATATTGATCATCCCGAGCATGTCGCTCGGCTAGTGTGAGAACTGGACCGTGAGTGGTGTCAGGTGCCTTAGTTTTGGTGACATCCAAGGCACGCCTATCCATCTGCGGGATGTAGTCTAGAGCCTCCTCCTCGATGTCAAGGCCCCTCAGAAATGTGGTCAACAAACCACCAAACCCGTACCTATTCCCTTGATGCAAACGGGCTCTCTTCATGGCAAAGATGATCACCGCCCCAACATTAATCTCCAGCCCTTTCATCAGGGCATAAACCAAGCACACACGATCCCAGGTGACATCTGTCATGTGCACCCCCGAGATCAGGCAGGAACACATGATCTTAAGCCAAATCCTGGCTTCCCTGTTCATTTGAGAGTAGGACACTATCTGATGGTAGCCCCTCTCCTTGTGCCTGCTCCAGCACGCTGTCGAACGGGCTCCACACAGAGTGCGTCTGATATCTGCATATGGTGGAGTTATGTTCAGCTACCAGAATACAAGGGTGTTTGTGTCTCGTGTCCCCAAGATTGCATTTAGGTGATGAGGCTTGAAGGTGACAACCTGCCCCCTTATCTTGACGGTGTGACTGCGGAGTGTCAGGTTCCAGTTTGCATAGAACTCCCAAATCAAGTGGAGATTGCACTCCTTGGGCTCTTCGAAGAAGAAGTTTATCCTGGCAGCATCAATCCTATGCAAGTGGCTCCCTTGCATTATGCTCCTTAGGGAAGTATTTGGTCTCCTTATGCTTTGTGTACTATTTCTTCCCTTCGTCAGTCACCCATTGGGTTCTGTATTGGTGGCGTTGGCCGCGTGGAACCGCTGGTGCTGCTGGGACTGCCGTTCCTAGTCTAATTCTTTTTCTCCCGACGCCTGATGTAGATGCGCCCTTTCCTTTGTCTTGCCTGCTTGCCATCGTTCCTGTCAAATCAAACAAACAGTCCCAATGTTATTCAAGTCAAAAATTTGCTTCGATTAAGGTTGGGGTGAGTTAGGCCACCCCACACTTAGTCTTTAGCCACAATGAAAACAATTCGGCAAGACTATCATTCTTTTCCAACTTTTATCAATCAACATGCCTCGTGCATTTAGATAAGTCGATGGAATAATGACTAAGTACTACTCAGACTTCGTACAACTAATCACAATTTCACTTTCATTACATCACATAACACTTAGCGCAAAATTTTTCTCAACAACACACAACCTATGCAATTCACCAATTCCTATGCAATTCATCAATTTCATTCTCCCGAAAATCCATTGTTTATTTAGCATATTCACATTAAGCACAACACAATTCACCACACTCAACATGCACAACCCCAAAATTTTTCACAGTTCAACTACATTTAGTTCCTTCATATTCAAATTCTAACCCTAGCTACAAATGCCACAAAAATTCGATCAAGCATGTATTTATTGAGTTCATACAATCACAATGATACTACGAACATCAATGAACAATAACTTAAATGAATTCAAGCTCAATTTACTCTTAGGGCAAGGTTTACTTAGCTCACATGCTCAAAATCGAAAAATTAGTCAAGAATTGAGATGAAGTTAAAGAACATACCTTTAATTTGATGAAATCGAAGAAAAGTTGAAGAAAACTCGTGCCTAGGTCCGTGTCACATTGGGGAAGGGGGGATTTTTGGGTGTTTGTCGCGGAGGGGATGAGAAATGAGGAAAAAATTAGGGAATCGGGGTTAAAAATGAGGATTTTTGCGTGGGTCACCTGGTGACCCGGTGTGACCCGACGCGAATAACACCTCAACGTGTCACAAACGGTAACGCGGAGCACCTCCTCCGTGACATGGAGCCAATGCATAGGTGTTCTAGAATTTTAAAAATTCCAAAATTACACCTCAACGTGTCACGGAGGGCAACAAGGAGGCCCTCCTCCGTGACACGGAGCCATCGCGCAGGCTCACTATTTTGCCACTTTTTATTATTTTTCGCACCTCGCTTTTTCCTTTGCGATCCTTTGCATTTTTACCCTCTATTCAACCTAAAATTCATATCACAACAAGAAATTGGTTAGAATTCATAGGTTTCAACATAAAACACAATTTTTGTTTTTGTTTTTATTTTTATTTTTCTATTTTTCTCTTTTTTTTTTCTAACTAATTCTACTCAAGTATTACAACAATTTCACGGGTTGCCTCCTGTGCAGCGCCTGGTTTACCATCGTGGATCGACGTCATTGAAGCTTAGTATCCTCTAGGGTGACGGACGTCTTCTCTCGACTACCATCCTCACCCCAGTAATGCTTACATCGCTGCCCATTGACTAAGAACGTGGCACTTCGATCTTCTTGCTACAACTCTACTGCCCCCTGCGGGGTCATTCTCACTACCTCAAATGGCCCTAACCATTTGGACTGTAACTTCCCTGGAAATAGCTTCAATCTTGAATTGAAGAGCAACACTTTCTGCCCTGGCTCGAAAATACGATGCACCACATGCTTGTCGTGCCACCTCTTTGGTTTTTCTTTGTATTACTTGGCACTCTCATAAGCATGCCAACGAAACTCCTCGAGTTTGCTGAGTTGCATCAGCCTCTTCTTACCCGCTAGCTCTAAGTCCATATTCAATTTCCTCACGGCCCAAAAAGCTCGGTGCTCTAGCTCCACCGGCAGATGACACGCTTTACCATAGACCAATCGGTATGGAGAAGTTCCAATCGGTGTCTTGTAAGCAGTTCTGTAAGCCCACAACGCATCATCGAGTTTGCTTGACCAATCACTACATTGTGCATTCACTGTTTTTTGGAGAATCTGCTTCACCTCTCTGTTCGACACCTCCACTTGCCCACTAGTTTGGGGATGATATGTTGTTTCCACCTTGTGGAGCACCCCATACTTAGCTAGTAGCTTCTTGAAACTTGAATTGACAAAATGAGCCCCTCCATCACTGGTAATGGCTCGGGGTGTCCCGAACCTGGTGAGAATGTGTTTTTCACAAATTTTGTTACCACCTTGTTGTCATTCCTGGGGCAAGCTATTGCTTCAACCCACTTTGATACATAATCAACGGCCAACAAGATGTAATGATTACCCAATAATGGTGGGAACGGGTCCATGAAATCTATGCCCCATACATCAAAGGTCTCCACTTCTAGTACATTCTGTAGCGGCATCTCTTGCCTCCTACCAATTGTGCCTGTCCGCTGACATCTATCGCACATTTTGACGTGTGCCACAGAGTCTCTGAACAGTGTAGGCCAAAAGAAACCTGACTTTAGAACCTTGTGCACTGTCCGCTCGCCTCCGTGGTGCCCTCCATACAATATAGAGTGACAACTCCTCAAAACCTTTGCAATCTGGCTCTCTAGAATGCATCTTCTCATAACTTGATCCGGTCCCTATTTAAACAAGTATGGCTTATCCCAAATAAAATACTAGCAATCATGCCTCAATTATTTTCTCTGCTGAGCCGTAGCCTCCGGTGGATAGACTCCACTCACTAGCAAGTTCACTATGTCTGCATACCAGGGAACCTCAGCTTCCCCTATTGCCAAGAGCTGCTCATCCGGGAACTCCTCTTTGATGTTATCACCTTCCTTCACATGCGACCGACTTTCCAATCGTGATAGGTGATCTTCCACCTGATTCTCACTCCCCTTTCTGTCCTTAATTTCTAGGTCGAACTCTTGCAACAACAGGATCCATCCGATCAGCCTGGGATTTGCATCTTTCTTGTTAAACAGATACCGAATCGCTGCATGATCGGCATACACCACTACTCGCGAACCCACCAAATAGGACCTGAATTTATCAAATGCATACACCAATGCTAGCATCTCCTTTTCTGTGACTGTATAATTACTTTGGGCAGTGTTCAGTGTTTTGCTTGCATAATGAATAGAATTAAAGATTCTATTCCTCTGCTGCCCCAATACATCTCCCACAGCCACATTGCTTGCATCACACATCAGTTCAAATGGTTGTTCCCAATCCGGAGAAATAAGGATAGGTGCTTCTATCAATTTCTGCTTCAACTCCTCGAATGCTTTGACACACTCATCATCAAATTCGAACTTCACCTCTTTTTCTAGCAATCTGCATAATGGTCTAGAAATTTTGGAGAAGTTTTTGATGAACCGTCTGTAGAACCCTGCATGCCCGAGAAAACTGCGAACACCCTTCACTGACACAGGTGGTGGTAGCTCCTCAATAACCTCGATCTTATCCCGATCGACCTCCAACCCCTTGCAAGACACTTTATGGCCAAGGACGATACCCTCCTTGACTAAGAAGTGACATTTCTCCCAATTGAGTACAATGTTGGATTCTTCACAGTGAACTAGCACCCTGTCAAGATTCTGCAAACAAGTAGCAAATGAATTACCGAAAACAGAGAAATCATCCATAAATACCTCGACGAAATCCTCCACCATGTCGTGAAAGATTGCCATCATGCATCTTTGGAATGTAGGGGGTGCATTGCATAACCCAAATGGCATCCGCCTAAAAGCATATGTCCCATAAGGACATGTAAAAGTAGTCTTCTCCTGATCCTCCGGTGCTATGGCTATTTGGTTATAGCCAGAGTACCCATCAAGGAAACAATAAAATTCTTGTCCAGCCAACCTGTCCAATATCTGATTGATGAATGGGATAGGATAGTGATCTTTCCTTGTGGCTTCATTAAGCTTTCTATAGTCCATGCAAATTCGCCAGCCTGTGACGGTTCGTGTAAGGATCAGTTCATTTTATTCATTGGTGACCACGGTCATCCCTCCTTTCTTTGGGATGCACTGAACGAGGCTGACACATTTGCTTTTCGAAATAGGATAGACCACACCTGCATCAAGCCACTTAATTATTACTTTCCTAACCATATCCTTCATTGCCGGATTCAATCTTCGTTGAGGCTGAACAATTGGCTTTGATCCTGTCTCCATGAAAATTCTGTGTGTGCAAAAAGCTGGATTGATTCCCTGAATATCTAACATTTGCCAGCCCATTGCTTTCTTCCTTCTTCTAAGGACAACCAATGCTTCCTTTTCCTGTGCCTCCGTCAATTCTGCGGAGATGATGACTGGCAAAGTATCATCTTCCCCCCAAAATAAATATTTTAAATGAGGAGGCAATGCTTTCAATTCCAGCTTTGGTGCTTCCTCAATAGATGGTTTCAGCAATGGTTCCAGAGACCTCATTAGAGGCTGGAATTCCTGCTTCCTAGGATGCCTTTGTGGCTCATTCAGCATTTACACCACCTCATATGCATCTCTATCTCCGAAATGATCGGAGTTCATCAATGCTCTTTCCAATGGGTCTTGAGATTCAACAATCTGACGAATTTCTTCTTGATCAAGCACAGTGATTACTGAAAGCTCCTCATGTATGGCCGGAAGCTTCATGGCCTTAAATACATCAAATACCTCTACTTTGTCATGCGCCCTCATGGTTAGCTACCCTGCAGCTACATCAATCAACACTTTCCCGGTCGCCAAGAAAGGACATCCCAAAATAAATGGGACTTCCACATCCGGCTCAAAATCCAGCATGACAAAGTCTACCGGGAAGATCAGGGAGCCCACTTGCACCATCACGTCCTCCACAATGCCATCTGGTCTGGCCAAAGAACGACTAGTTGCAAGATAACTGTCGTTGGTCTAGGACTGCCTAGCCCCAATTTCTTGAATACCGATGTCGACACAATTTCACGTAGTCAGCCTGTAATTGAGCTTGGTTAGCTATCATCATTTTGAACATTTCCTCAATGCTGGGTGATGGTGGTGGTGGAGGTGCATTGTTGCTTCTGTATTGAGTCTGATAGTTCTGCTGCCCTCCTTGATTTCTCTGCGCCCCCTGACTCGAACTCTGCCCTTGATGGCTGTTACTACCCCAAGAGAAATTCGGGTGACTCCTCCAATTAGAGTTGTAGTTGTTGCCATACTGTTGGTGATTATTTCTCTGTACATTACCAACAAAGTTCACTGAATCAGGATTTGCACCACAACACTCAACTGAGTGTTCATTACTGCCGCACACTTCACACCAAATCTGTTGTACTACATTCACTGGGTCTTGAGACTGATTCATGCTCATATTGCTGAAGTGGGTGTTGAGTTGATTCTATAATGCAGCTATCTATGCAGCGATAGCTGTAAAACCATCCAGTTCCAAGACTCTTGTTGCTTTCCTTGTTCCCCCTCTTGAAGAGTCTGCATTCCACTCTGGATTTCCCTGCGAAATACGGTTTAAGAAAGTATACAACTCCTCATAAGTCTTTTCTAATGCTTGTCCCCCAGTTGCTGAGTCTAGCAAAATTTTTGTGTGGGATTCCAAACCCTCTATGAAAGTATGCACCAGCACATCATTGGATTGGTGATGACGAGGACAATCCCGCAACATAGATTTGAATCGTTCTGAAGCTTGATACAGATTCTCCCCCTCTCTTTGTTTAAAACTTAGAATTTGACTTCTAAGTCTTGCTGTTTTACCGGATGGAAAGAACCGTATCAAAAATTTCCGTGCAAGATCATCCCAAGTGGTGATGGAATTAGGTGGCTCAGCTTTCAACCACCTCCTTGCATCTCCCAATAGTGAAAATGGGAACAATGTAAGCCTTACGTAATCAGATGATACTCCAACGGGGATGGTAAGTGTCACTTATCTCCAAAATGTTTTGGAGATGTTATTGTGGATCCTCGTGAGGGAGACCTATGAATTTCCCGCTGGTGTGCAGCAATTGCACCATATTCTGTTTCAGCTCAAACCTCCCTCCTGGCTCGGGTTTGCGAATGCTTGATGTAACATTGTTAGCATGTGGGATTGCCACTTCGCGAACCGGCCTAGCTGCCATTTCTTTGGGCACTAACACTGCCCTTACAAGTGGTGGATTCTGTTGTTGCTTCAGGATTGTTTATCTGAGCAACTGTAGCTTTCTCTCTAGAGCTTCTCTCCTTTGACGATGGAATTGTCTTTCTGGATTTAAGTATGAGTCCACCAGCTCCTTGTCTCTTACCACTGCTCAACAGAATTCGATATCTGCAAAAGACAGGCTAAGATCAAGTTGTCAACACAATATAGAAATTGTAAACTAACACTTAAGAAAACAATTTTACCTATTGCCAGTCCTCGGCAACAGCGCCAAAAACTTGTTCAGGATTTTAAATGACTACACGAAAGTGCACGTGGTCGAACAAGTAGTAAAATGGCTAAAGTAAGCCAAGTATCGATCCCACAGGGACTGGACCAAGGTAATAATCGAATCAAGCATTAATGAACTCTAACTCTAAGAATGCAGACAATAGTTTCACGAAGATTTTGGGGGTTTGTTTCCTAATTTATACTAATCTAAAACAAATGTACAAATTGAGTCTGAACTATAGTAATGAGCATGCTAAGGCTAAAAGGAACATGCAGGGAAGCAATTTATTGATACAAGTCGGTTAATCCTTCCTTCGGTTGCTAGTCAAGAATTATTGCCTATGGATTAAAACTCTCGTATTTAACCCAACTTAAGAATCATGAACCTTCCACCTACATTTCTGTGATAAAAATAAATTCATGTTCTAGCCATACGAAACCGATTCCTTAATTGACTAATACGACTTTCAGATATATTTCTATTCTGAAGGTAAATCAATTCTCAATTTTCCCAAACCAAGAAGAGATCATATCCTACCAATTCACAATTTTCCAATTTCTTTCTCTTTTGAGCGAAAACCGGATTTTTTAGATGTACATTAATATTGGCCAAACATTAATGCAGTAAGAACAAGAATTGATAGAACAACCATGGAAGAAAAGATGAAAAACCAAGATGATCAATAATTACATTCCACTATAAATGTTCTTAACCTTAGCAAGAAGTTAATTTAGCCACTCATTTGTGGATTAAACATCATCAAATGAGTATAAATCATACGAACAATTGAAATAAAGGAGAAAGATTTAGAGAAGAACCCTAAGATTTTCATCTCCTCAACTGTGTGTAACCCACGTTCTTGCTCAACTAAGTCAGAATAATTAAAAATAAACCTAAGTGTGCTATTTATACTAGTGGGAATTTTTCCCGGAATAACAAGCAACGTGTCATGGAGTGCATCGCGGAGCACTGCCTCCATGACACGGCGCAAACGCGGACCCTTACTGGAATCCGGTCCTCCAGGTAATTATGCCCAACGTGCCACGACGTGAAACGTAGGGCTTGGCCAACGTGCCACGGCCCCAACGCGAACCTTCATTGGAATTCCCTATTCCAGGTAATTATGTCCAACGTGCCACGGAGGCAACGCAGACCTCCACTGGACTTTGGCTAATTTTAATTATCCTGGGCAGAATGCCTCCGTGATGGCAGCATGACACGGCTCCATCGCAGAGCCCCTTAATTTGCTGCATTTCCTTGGCCTTTTCCACTGCTCGCTTCCGAGTCCAATCCCGATTTCTCCCAACATGCATCTTAGCTTCCTAAAATTACATTTTTCCTGCAAAACAACACTAATTATGTTGGTTAGTATAAATTCACCTTTTAACAACAAATCACATGAGAATGTACAAATATCGATGGATAAATAAGACGAAATGAAGCATTTGAGTATCACTTGGGCATATAATTCTGCCCAAGATCAAGCCGCCAGAAATCTTATACTGATATGCGGTGTAGAAACCTGGAGTTCAGTGTAAGGGACTGGGTGTTTCTAAAGGTCTCACCAATGAAGGGCGTGATGAGGTTTGGCAAAAAGGGTAAGCTCAGCCCGAGGTTTATTGGGCCTTATCGAATACTCCAAAGAATAGGCCAGGTAGAATACGAGCTAGATTTGCCTCCAGAATTGGAATCCATTCATCCGGTCTTTCATGTGTTGATGCTACGAAAGTACATAGGGGATCCGTCCCGAGTCGTGCCAGTTGAGGATGTCTATGTTACTGAGAAATTGGCCTATGAAGAGGTTCCAGTAGCTATATTGGATCGACAGGTTCGTAGGCTGAGAACAAAAGATGTCGCTTCAGTTAAAGTATTATGGAGGAACAGGAATAAAGAAGAGATGACTTAGGAAGCTGAGGATGATATGAGGTCCAAGTATAATCATTATTCCAGACTTAGCTAGACCATGCAGTTAAGGTACATTTACGATTAAGTTTTTCCTATAATGTATGTTAATATACTGCTCAACTAGATACAATGATGTTTTGAAATAGTTGCTATAGTGTTATGTGAAGTGCCTGTATTGGACTTTTCTACATTTCAGGATTTCTGTATAGTCCATATTACAAGGGAAGCTCTGCCAAAATTTTTCCAAAATAACTAGTGGCAAGAGTTAAGGTATCTATTAGCTGAAGTAAAACATTTGAGGACGAATGTTTCTGGGGGGGGGGAGGATGTTACACCCTGTAAGTTTATAATGTTTAGACGGCCTACTCGTACGTTAGTTAAGGGTTTTAGAGTGTAATTCGTATGTGGAAAGGGCCCAAGGAAAGGTCGGACGAGCATGGAGTCGGGACCGCGCGGGAGGAGGCCGGGCTAGCAGCCCAAAGGGACAGCGTGGCACGGACCTTGCCCTCCACGATGGGTTCTGTGGCACCCCCATAAATTGACTCGACAGGGTCCGTTCCATTGACCCCTGTCCACCGCCTCAAGTATATACAAGCCCCTCCCTTTGATTTTAAGTTATACTTCCAAATACATACGGCCAGAATTGATAAACCACGAAGAAAACAAGTAAAATTCGTCCGTTTACGTTGTTAAATGCTTCCCGAATTCAAATTAACTTCTGGTATCGAAGTATAAGGCTGCAGGGAGCATTACTACAGAGTTAGCTTCACGAAATTCGCCCGGCGAATCGTAACCCCGCTGAGCTAAAGTTGTTGCAATTACTCCAAACTAGTGTCAACAAGACCACAGGATTAAAGTAAGCATTTCTTCCTTCTGGACTTTTGAGAAATTAAAAGTTTTCAACTGTGTTCCGTTAAGTTGAAATATAGTTAATATTTATATTCAAAGTTATCGTTTTTATTAAATTTAGTACTAAAACTAGTCATTTTCCCCCAGTAATACGATTGCAGTTGAGAAGAATAGTTGAATACGAACAAAAACTTGCCAGCTAATCAGTAATCGGCGAACGAGTTATGTTAAGGCAGTTTCTTTCGGCAAGTTAGTTTCTTTAACAGGATAGCTCAGTTTGAGTCCCAGTAAGAATGACAGAAGTATGTCTATTATGATTAGCTGGTGTTATTAGCTGAGATCAGTATTCCTTATTAGTTGGGATGGATTATGCTTGTATAGCCTTCATCACCAACCCCAGGATTATTAGCTGTCTCGACGCCCGCCAGGGGCGAGATGACATCGCTCTACGAAGCGGTATGCCATCCACCAGGGATGAAGATGAGGTCCCAGTTCCTCATATGTCGTGGTTGGCTTTATACACCCCCGTCCATCCTGGTGCTTGGGGTGCAGATATCAGGAGTCCACTAGATTCAGACACAACTACAGTCAGGGACCGAGCGGGCTCAGTTGCAGACCTAGGGGGCCGATAGAACAACTATAGCTATTAGTTGACCCAGTGCAACCTTGATAGGGGTATATAGACTGAAGTATAATCACCAAGGCTTATGGGGGCCCCAGGTGGGATATTCTGTGCTGGTTGTACCTTTCGGCTTATAGGGGCTAGGTAAGGTTTTTGTTTGCTTTAGTTATTTATAAATTAGATAGTAAGAAGTTCTATTACTCAGGTATGATCTCTATCACTTCATTTAAGTTATGCTCAGTCCTATCTATTTAATTCAACTATTTACAGTTATCGCCTTACATATTCAGTACATATTGTACTTACGCCCTTTGCTGCATTACTTGCCTGCAGGTACGGATAGACGAGGCGCAGGTCCCTCGTAGCTTTCAGCTAGCATCACCAGAGCAGTTAGCTCCTTTCTTCCAGAGCTTGTAGATAGAATATTTGCTTCTTTTTTATTTTACAGTTCATGGGTAGGATAGGGCCCTGTCTCGACCATCATATTACTCCTAGAGGCTTGCAAATTGTTTCTATTTCCTTGTGGTTAGCTGTTGTTGCCCGTGTGGGGCTCGTATGTGTTTTACTTTACATTTTGGCCGTGTGGGGCCTTGCTTAGCTGACAGATTACCGGCCTTGCCGGCCATAGTTTAGCGTAGCTTTGGATTTACTTTACAGTCATAACTAGACATCATGGTCGTCTTGTCGGCCCACATAGGATTCCCTATTCTTTCCTGTTTCTGGTTAGCTTTTTTGCTTTATAGGTGGCTATAAGGCCTTGTCGGCTGGAGGCTACATTTACAGTCAAGATATAGCCTGTTGTTTTCTTGATTTGAGGAGTAGGCCTGTACCAGGAGTGCACAGGCCTAGTTGAGTCAGTGCACATCCTAGTAGGCCACCAGGTGCCAGTCATGCCTCCCAAGGTGGGGCATGACATAGACTATTCAGTTGACTGCCATTTTGTTGTGAAAGAGTTTTTATAGTATCATGTGATATATATCTGTATTGGACTTTTCCGCATTTCAAGATTTTTGGATAGTCTATGTTATAGGGGACACTCTGCCGAAATTTTCCACATAATAGTTAAAAGAGTTAAACTCTTGTGAATTGTAGTTGACATTCGAGGACAAATGTTCCTAAGGAAGGGGAGGGTGTTACACCCTGTAAGAGCTAGTGTTTAGTAAGTGTATGCGTGGATTTGTGACAAATGAAGAGAGCCTGACGCGTGTAGGAAAAGTCTTCAAAGCAAGGTCGGAGAGGACCAACGCGACGCGCCAGCCAGCAGTGCACTGGCCAGCGCGGGACGCCACGCCTGTGGCGCTTTGAGAGGTGCGGGGCGCTAGGACTGTGGCACTTTGAGAGTCGTGAGGCGCCGGGCCCTATGGCACTTTCAGAGGCGCGGGGCGCCCCCCCCCCCCCCCCCCCGTTAGCACCCTAATAAGTATATATATATCCCTCCCCTTCAATTTCAATTCATTTTCCCATCTTTCATTTCGGCTAGAAGGAGTATAGTTCAAAGAAATTAATCGTTTTTCATCCAATTATGCTGCCAAATGCCATTCAAATTCAAATTATCTTCGGTTATCGAATTCTAAGCTCACAGGGAGCATTACTACAGAGTTAGTTTTGCGAAATTCGCCCGAAAAATCATAGCCCCACCGAATAAAAGTTTTCAAAACTGCTTCAAACTAATTTCTATATGATCAGAGGCTCAAGTAAGCATTTCTCCCTTCTGAACTCTCTGGAAATTATACGTTTCCAGCCGTATTTCTTCAAGTTGAAGTGTAGTTATTATTATTAAAATTTATTGTTTTCGCCGAATTTAGTACTGAAACTAGTCTCATTTTCCCAGTAATATGACTGCAATTGGAAAGGGCTATTGAATACGAATTGAAACTTGTCGGTTAATCAGAAATCAGCAATCCAGGTATGTAAGGCTCTCCTTTCGGTAAGTTACTAAAGTTAGTACGACTTGTGCCTCTATAGTATTTTAGCATCAACCTATTGTGGTCACCTATTATGAATTGAGTTGAGACGATAGCATTAAACTAGTAACCCTTGTCAGATTTAACCCTAGCTAGATTGGTTCTGCTTTCGACATAAGGTTGTTGAGTGTTGTTTCATAATGAGTTCTATTAAGCTGAGGTCGCGAGGGCCATATTGAGTCCTATTAGTCTGAGGCCACGAGGGCCATATTGAGTTCTATTTAATGAGGCCGCGAGGGCCATTTGAGTTCCATTTATTGAGGCCACGTGGGCCATATAGAGTCCTATTTACTGAGGCCGTAAGGGACATTTTAGTTATGTTTATTGAGGTTGTGAGGGCCATACAGAGTTCTATTTACTGAGGCCGCGAGGGCAATTTGAGTTCCACTTGTTGATGTTGCGAGGGCTAAACAAAGTTCCATTTACTAGGGCCGCGAGGGCCGTATTGAGTTCCATCAGATATGAGGCCGCTAGGGTCATAATGAGTTTCACTAGATTAAGGCTGTGAGGGCCATCCCGAGTTTCAGTGTACACACCATCCTTAGTACTCAGGTAGCAGGAGTGGACTATTTTTGTACTTACCGGGGATTATGGGGGCCTAGTTAGGATCTTTTGTGTTATTTGTACCTTCCAAGATTATGGGGGCCCGGTTAAGTTCTCGCTTGCTTATATAGACTTATTGTTTAGATAATTCATACAGTGAAGGTATTCAGGTTGAATCCTTACTCTCTTCCTTTAATTACTATAGTGTTACCAAATTTCAGTCAGTTATTATCTTTCTTCCTTACATATTGAGTACATGTTGTACGGACGCCCACCCCAGGCGCTGCATTACTTGCCTTCGGGTGTGGATAGACGCGGTTCGGGACATTCTTAGCCTCTAGTTAAGGTTAGTAGTGTATTCAGATCCTTCCCTCCAGAGTTGAAAGTCAGTAGAGGTTTGTACTTTTGATGTACAATTTATGGGTAGGTCGGGGCCCTGTCTCAACCATTATATCACTCCTAGAGGCTTGCAGACTGTTGTACATTCCCTGTGGTTAGTTGTTGCTGACAGTGTGGGGTCCGTGTATGCTTTATTTCATGTGATTGGCTGTATGGGGCCTTGTTTAGCTGTTAGTTGGCGGCCTTGTCGGCCATAGTACAGTTTAGTGCCTGATTTACTTTTCAGTTATAACTAGACAGCATGGTGGCCTTGTCGACCCGCATAGGATCTCTGCTATTGCGTTGTTGTGGTCAACTGTCTTCTTTTATAGGTGGCGTTGTCTGCCGGAGGCTGTACTTACAGTCGAGATATAGCCCGTTCATTTCTTGAATATAGTGTCAAACGTGCCCTTGTCCAGTCAGGTTAGTTCAGACTAGTATGGCTCCAGGTGCCAGTCATACCTCCCAAGGTGGGGCGTGACAATATCTTCTATGAAGACAATCACGAACATATCCAATTACTCCTTGAACACCTTGTTCATCAAATCTATAAAAGCTACAAGAGCATTTGTTTGTCCAAAATACATACCAATGAACTCATAGTGACCATACCGAGTCTTGAAGGCTGTGTTCGAAATGTCACTTTTCCTAACTCTGAGCTGATGATATTCGGATCTGAGGTTTATCTTTGAAGAGCACTTAGCACCCTGAAGTTGGTCAAACAATTCATCAATCCTAGGGAGAGGATACATATCCTTTATTGTAACCTTGTTCAACTGCCGATAATCAATGCACATCCTAAGGAAACCATCCTTTTTTCGAACAAAGAGAACTAGAGCACCCCATTAGGATTTACTAGGACCGATGAAACCCTTATCTAGGAGATTTTTCAACTATTTTTTCAACTGTTTTTTCAACTATTTTTTCAACAACTTTAGCTTGGCTAGGGACATTCTATAAAGAGGAATGGATGTATGCTGCATATCAGGGAGAAAGTCAATAATAAATTCAATCACCTACTGGGGAGGGACTCTTGGTAGATCATTTAGAAACACCTCTGGATACTCACATACAATAGGGACAAACTAAAGAATCAAGGTCTCAAATGTAGAATCCTTGACTCAAAAGAAATGATTCACACAGCCCTCAGAGATGACCTTCTTGGCCTTGAGATAGGAAACAAAGTGACCTACAGGCATAGCTGAACTACCCTTCAACTCTAGGACTACTTCACCTAGAAACAAAAATCTACCGTACGGGTTCTACAATTGACTAAAGAAGAACATGCATGTAACTAATCCATAACAATTATAACATCAAAGTCGGTCATGTTTAACTCCACTAGGTCGGATAAGGAGACTTTCTAAAGAATTGTGATAGGGTAATTTCTATAGACACGTCGAGCTAAAATAGACTCACTGATAGGAGCAGAGTCTGAGAAGGGTTCTGACAGGATTTTGGGATAGACTCTGAAACTAATGGCAACATAAAGAGTCACAAAAGATAAGGTAGCCCATGGATCTAACAATGCATACACATTAAGATGGAATACTCATAACATACCAGTGACTATATTGAGAGAGACCTACTGCTCCTGACAAGAAAATAGTGCATAGAACCTGTTTTAGCGCTGACGGCCACCTATACTAAAAGAGGCGCCCTACTAAGATGGGCAAGTTGCTGGAGTGGCTAAAGTGGTGGCTGGAGCACGACTTCTACTGTTGCCTTTCATAACCGAAGAATAATCCCTGTGCATATCCTTGGGCTTCCCAAACCTGAAGCAAAAATTTGAGCTAACCAAGCCCTCGCCAGGGTGCTTCCTGCTACAGTTCTTAAAAGCTGGATAGTGTGCTTTCCTGTCATGCTCCTCTTACCCCTAGATCCTGACGCTCTGCCTCCTTGATCTCCTCGTAGTCTGGATGGAACACTGACCGATGATGGAGATGGGGCTGACGACCTCTGGTGGAGCGGAGGTCAATGTCTACCATCGGACCTCTACAAAAAGTGCCCACGACTCCGTGTCCTTGCCCTCTTGGCCTCTCTCTTCTTCTCCTTCATCTGCTATGCCTCTATCTGCTGGGCATATATGACCAACCGGGAGAAATCTATGTCAATGATCAACATGGAGGTCCTGCACTCCTTGACCAAGGAACTTCCACTCCATTAACAAATTTACTCACACGAGCCCTAAGATAAGCGACCACCTCTAGTGCATACTTGGATACCTGGGTAACTCTAAAGCGTACTCCTAGACAGTCCTGTTGTTCTGCTTCAAGTTGATGAACTCCGCCGCCTTTGCCTCCCCCAACTCCCTAAGGAAGAACATATACAAGAGAGCATGCACAAATTTATCCCAACCAATGGGAACTTCTCCAACTCCCCTACTATCCTTCCACTGAATGAATCGTATGTAAGTGACCCCCTTCAGCTGATAGGAGGCTAAGTTTGCACCCTCCTCTCCAGTCATCCCCGTAATCTGTGTGGTTTTCTTCACCTCCTCAATAAACTCATATGGGTCCTCATCCACTTTCGACCTAAGAAACTCAGGTGGGTTAATCCTGAGAAAGTCTCGCACCCTCGCCGTTGTTGTGTTCCCATTCTGGGGAACATAGGCCACTTCCTGTTGGTTGACCTGAGTAGTCATAGCCTCTGCTAACATCTGAAATGCCGGCCTGAACTTGGCATGAGGTGACCTGTTCATGCAAAGGATCCGCTGGAGTTGGTGGGGCTGGCTGATAGCCATCTTCATAGCCATTGCCATGGCCATTTCCGTTGCTATTTCTTCTACTAATTACTCAACATGGTGGAATATTTCTGCAAATGCATATAGCACGCGTTAAAGGAATAGAGAGGTAGTTCAGCACACAACATAGATCATGGAAGATGAGAAATTTCCTAAAATGTCTTATAGCCTCTTCCCCATAAGTGTGGAGTGCTTCACACTCAAGGAAAAGACTAAATAATGCGGATTTTAGACACCCTAGGACACACCTACCCCTTTGCTCTGATACTAACTTTGTCATGACCCGAGCTGAGACCCCAGGTTGAGATATGGAACCTAGAATGACGAATGACTCCAAGCTAACCCATGGTACATACATAGCATGAAGGAAGAACATAATCAAGTAAAAGTCAACATATACATGAATAAATGGATGACTAAATATCATAATGTGTATATCTAGCGATAATATCACAACGCTAAATCACAAAGCTGAATATACTAAGTCTATCTCTGAAAAGCCTCTACTATCCGATAAGATACTGGGACAAGCCCCTAGCTAACTCCAAGTATGAAACTGAAATATATAATGAACAAAAATAAATGAATGTCCTCGGATGATGAGGACTCACCCAATAGGGGCTAAACTAGACTGATATGGGAGCGAGCTATTGGTGAGACTAAGCTGGATCGCCGGAACTTATATCATGAGACAATATAGCATAAAGTATGTGGTCACTACTTGGAATATAT
This sequence comes from Datura wrightii, assembly GCA_035772735.1. NCBI lineage: Eukaryota > Viridiplantae > Streptophyta > Magnoliopsida > Solanales > Solanaceae > Datura > Datura wrightii. The sequence continues at coordinate 128,563,484 of JASDFA010000016.1, forward strand.
TAAGTATGTAAGATAAGTAAAACATTCTTAGTAAAATGTTAGCTGAAATCATACATATAAATTAAATATATCATAGGAGTAAGGACTACATGCTAAAGTCCATATTTGAGATATACATAATCATAGGCCATTCATCAATAACTTCACTTAATGACCTAAGATTTAAAAATAGAAATCATATGACTTGTCATGCTTGAAATCGTATGTAAAAGCTCATGAACTGATCATTAGGTCAAACGTCCTATGAAACATAATATCATAATTCATGAACATGAGTAACTGAAGTGCTCGTCATAAATGACAACCACCATGTATGAGCGCATAATGATCCCACATCTTGCCTACGTGGAGGAGAGCAATCCTAAGCCTTTCCAGGGTAATGGACGAAGGTGTGATAACATAGTGCACCCTCGAACATGGTAAGAAATCTCTTGAGAGGTCCCAAATATATACCTACATTGGCACATAGTTTATGAGATCGGGGAACCTCAGAACCCCTTCCCTACTTTGTGCTAGACACGACTCCCTAAACATGCATAGAACACATATAATCATATTATCAAAATCATAACTTAAATCTGAACATTGGGAGTCTTGACTCCAAGTCATATCATAAACTACATTATGACTCTTCACTCAAAATCATTTCAAAAACTGATCTTGTTAACCTTGGCTAAAATCATAATAATCATATTTAACTTGTCTGGGCTTGCCCAAATCATAAAATAATTCATACTTGAAATAGACTTCATAAGTCAAAATCATGGAACCATAAGTTGAGAGTTCATAAACATTCATGCATACTAGATAACTCATCATGCTTGAAATCATGGATCATAGTCTTGAATTTTCATAAAAAACATGCATAATAGGGAATAACTTTTAATAATTTGAAATCATGAATTTATAATCAAATTTAAACATAGTATAGATAATTTCAGGAAATTTATTAAAAATCAAGAAATCAATACACTTGATTAGAAACGTAAATTCTTGAATTAGAGGAGAAATTTGGGCATGAGGTGGAAGGAATCCCCCATTCATGGCCCTACATACCTGGGTAAATTGATTTTCAAACTGGTCATGAAAGCCCAAGTGTATTGAGGAAGAACTTGAGGAGGAACTCTAGTTTGATGCATGCATGGGAGCCTAATGACTTATATAAGGCTAGAACCTCTTAAAACACTCATTCCTAGGCTCAAAACGACGTCATTCGAAAGTAGGAAGATTAGGAATTTACAAAAATATCCCTGGGAACACATAATTAAAAACTGACTGCCAGGCAGCACGATAGTACCACGAGTCGTACCCATAAACAATGACTCCTGGTTTCCTCTCTTTGTTAGTATAGTACATTTTCCAAGCTCACTATTTCTCAAACTAAGGGCCTCACAATGATTTGTTGTTTCCTATAACGAGTCGTACCATGGCTTGTGGTTAGAGGTCCCCATCCCCCAAAAAATATTCTAAGACTGCATAAAATGAGTCGTTGTTACCTACAAGAGTCATACCATGACCCCTTATATCCCTTAAGCCTTCCACTCACAAGATACTACAATTCTTTCCCCATGACTCATCATACCAACGATGAGTCGTACCTTGACTCATAGGTCCAAGATCTGACAACCAGTAGTGTACCACAACTCCTACCCATAACTTGTTACATCAACCTACACATCATTCCATGAGTCGTTATCACTTGTTTAGGAACACTACTGGCTCACCATGACTCCCTCGTACGATCTGCACCAAGGAACAATGATTATTACCACGAGTCATTCTAAGAGAGAAATGCAGATTTTCTACTTAATCTGCTACATGTGTAGGGCTTGGTCATTGGGACTTTTGGGGTGTTATAACAGGAGGAAGTGCCAGATTGAGAAATAAAATGAATTCTCCATAAGACTGTGAGCACAAATAGAAAAGTCAGGTCCAGCAAGTTGGATGATGCGTTATGGGCTTGCCAGACAGCTTTTAAAACTCCTATTGGACCTTCATCATATAGGTTAGTTTTTGGGAAGTGTAATACCCTGGAAGTACCTAAGACTAGACTCGGGGTATGGGAATGAGATCAGCATAAAATGCTTGAAAAATGACTAAGAACGACTCGTGGTATGAGTCGTACGAAGGAGTAATAAGTCGTGGTACCACTTGTGGTCAGATTAAGTAGAAGGAAGCTTAGTAGTAACAATTCCAGGGATGACCCATTGCATGAGGTAATGGGTCATGGTTTGAAGTCATTGGTTTTCTTTGAGGTACCAAGGTTGGATGGTATGAGTTGTGGTATGAATCGTTGTAAGGAACAATGAGTCATGGTAAGTACCCGTAAGGAGGTACAGTGAAAGTTGGCACAGAGGCGACGGATGGGTCCAATGACCTAGGGTTTGGTGGTATGATTCGTTGGTTGACTCACGGTGGACGTTCAAACAGCTTTACTGTCATGACCCTAACGGAGGTCTAGATCGCAATACGAGACAAGGAGTCCCGGGAGACTCCAAGTCGACCCATGGCATAAGCATACATCTAACTCGATCAATAAAATAGAAGAGTAAATAAGATAATCATAGCGGAAGTCTAAATTTAACTTAACACCAGAATACACAATCTGAAGCTGAATACAACTATATGTCTGCAAAGCCTCTAAACATGACGAGTTGATGGGATAAGACCCCAACTAACTCAATAAAGTTGAAACTGAAAATACAAGAAGAAAATCTGAATAGTCTAGTCCTCGAGAGATGAGGACTCACCAACAATGTACGATGCTACCTCATAAGACGGAATATGAGCGGGGCTGAACTTGAGAGTTGGATCCTATATGATGAAATGATCATAGAGTATGCAGTCAGTACGTGGAATGTACCGAGAATGCAAGGTAAGTAAAACTGCTTAAGTAAAAGCATTTAAAGACAATGCGTAATGTAAACATAAACATTAAGAATCTGAGAGTAGGACTTGCATGCATTCTTTCTGAAATCATGATCTCATCATAGCATAACATATCATCATAATTGAACGGATTGACTCAAAGCTGAAATCTGATTTTTATAAGTAAAACTGAACATTGACTCAAACCTACTTTAGAACATGTATAGATATTGAAATCTCATGAATGATAAACATGCATAACTAAAAACATGAGGAACAACGGGAGACTCGCACTTTAACCGACATACCACAATAGAGCTTACGTGGTCCCAACTATCACACTCAAGTGGTTAGAGTCATCCAAAGTTTTTCCAGGGCTAGGGATGATACCATGATATCGATATCAAGCTCATGGGCCAACAGGGCCAGGGATAGCTCACAAGGGGGGTTCCGAAGTAATATATATACGTATAAACCTATGTTGACGCATAGTTCTGAGGCATATGGTGTTCGACCCTTAGCCTTTGTTCTAGACACTACCCCCAATAATATGCATATGATCTACATTGTTATTCAACGAAGCGCAACATCATCTATTGACGATGCTCAATCATCAAATACATCTCAAATGCGAAAGCATGCATATGAGAAGCTTTAACTCAAACAATACCACAAGATGAAATACAATTGTGAGTCTTCGATCCAAAACCATGTGGTAAGCTTAATTCGGGAATATAATAATTCATACTTAGATATGTGGGAATTTCCCAAAGCTTTACCATACTTGAAAATAATCAATTCATATCGATAAAATGATCATAAACATGGGTAGCTTGAAAACATGCTTTTCATCATAATAATATCTCATCATCATCATACATTCATCACAAATCTCATCTTTCATGAACTTTAATCAATGCGATTTTTAATTCATAAAGCTAGAAACATGATTTTTAATTGAGAACATTATAAAACTTTCCCATGCTTCATAATGTAATGGTAACAACATATTTATATCATACCCATGTAAAGAATTAAGAAATTCATGCATCGGGTTAAAACCCCATATATTAGACATAGAAATCTCATGATTTAGAGAGGGATGGGGCATGGGTATGAAAGAAATAATTCATTCATAACTCTACATACCTGGGAAAAATCAAATCTCACCACTCCTTGAAAGCCCAATGGAAATTAATGAAGAAAACCTTGAAGACCAAGCTTGACCACCTCCTCAAGCCCTTAAGTTTGCATGCATGAGAATGAATAAGCCTAGGGTGAGTTTTACCATCAATAAACACTGATCTTCAGGCCTTAAAAGATGTAGTTTAGGACCCTAGGACATAGGAAAGATGAAAATGCCCTTAATAAAATCCCTAAAAAATCTGCACTAGGTGAACCAACGACCGGACTAACGGATCGTTAGAGGATACCGCGACTCGTGGTATCCATCCGTCGTCTCCATTGCCAACCCTCCCGATCTCAAATTCATCCCCACGACTTAATAGGACAAGTTGTCCTTTCAAAAAATGGGTCATTATATCGTCTGTTGTTTCCTCCTTCCAGTTCTGAATCAAGCCTTCCAACGATTCTCACCACGACTCATTACTTCCTCCAATGAGTTGTGGTTGCCTTCCATTATATAGACTGGAAAATATAGACATTTCTTCCCACGAAGGGTGACCATGACCCGTTACTCCTCACGATGGGTCGTGGGATGACCCGTTACCTTCCCTTAAACTGAGGACTAACACCCGCCACGGCTCCATACGACAACTCCTGTAACTAACAACGAGTCATTACTTCGCTCATTGCTTCCCACTGTCACCAAGCCAATCCTTCCCACGACTTCTTCCCACAGGTCGTTGGTTGGACCAACGATCCGTTGGGTCGTCCGTTCTTTGGGATTTTTCCCAGTTTCAGCCCACTCCATTTTTAAATCTCGGGTATAATCTTAGGAACTTCTTGGTATTATAATATCTCCCCCTTGGGAACATTTGTCCTCGAATGTGGAAACATACAGAAAATAGAGAAATGTAATCATCATATTCAACTACTGATCATTTAAACCAAAAACTGACGGAATGACTATCTCCAATTCAAACTACATAGCTGAACTGATTTCATGATTCATATACACATCCATATAGATAAAAGAACTTGAACACATGAACTGAACATGAAAACTAAATAGAGTTTTAGGGCAAAAACTGATACCTCAAGATGGAACTGAGCCGACAGAGAATAAATGTGGGTATCTAGCCATCATATCCACTTCGGCTTCCCACATAACTCCATCAACGTGCTGATTCCTCCATAACAATTTAACTGAAGCTACTTCCTTGTTCCTTAGCCTTCGAACCTGACAATTCAATATTTCCAGCAGAACCTCCTCATAACTAAGGCTGTCATTCACATCAACACTGTCCACTGGGAAAAATAGAGCTGAATCACCCAAAAAATTCATTAAGGGCGACACATGGAAAACAGGATGCATAAAAGCTAACTTTGAGGGAAACTCTAACTTACAGGCCACCTTGCCAACTCATTTCGAAATTCGGTAGGGGCAAAATAATGAGAGCTAAGTTTTCCTTTCTTTCAAAATTGCATCACCCCCTTCATGGGAGATATCTTCAAAAACACCCAATCATCAACTTCAAATTCTGATTCTATCCTTTTCACGTAGGCATAGGACTTTTGGCGACTCTGGGTAGTTTTCAATCTATCCCTTATCAACTGAACCTTCTTCATAGCCTCATGAACCGAATTCGTCCCTATCATTTCCGCATCACCTACCTCAAACCACCCGATGGGTGATCTATATATCCGCCCATAGAGAGCCTCAAACGACACCATCTGAATACTAGAATGATAACTGTTATTGTAGGAAAACTTGATAAGGGGCAAGTGATCATCCCAACTACCTTTGAAGTCCATCATACATGCTCTCAACATGTCTTCGAGAGTCTAAATTTTCTGCTCCACTTGACCATCCATTTGTGGGTGAAACTCTGTGCTGAGCTTAACATGAGTACCTAGTCCTTTTTGAAAGACTTCCAAAATTGAGAGGTGCTGTGCTTAACATGAGTACCTAGTACTTTTTGAAAGACTTCCAAAATTGAGAGGTAAGTTGGGTGCCTCTATCTGAAATGATGCATAAAGGAACTCTGTGAAACCGAACAAGCTCCCAGATATATAGTTTGGCATTATCCTCTGCGGAATCTGTGGTTTTGATCAGTAGAAAGTGGGAAGCCTTGGTCAATCTATCTACGACAACCCAAATGAAGTCATGTGTCAGCGAGTACGAGGTAAACCTATGATGAAGTCCATATTTATTTCTTCCCACTTCCAAGTAGGAATGCTGATATCCTAAAGCACACCTCCCGGCCTCTGGTGCTAGACCTTCACTTGCTGACATTTCGGAACTTAGCAACGAATTCTGCAATATCTTTCTTCATGACATTCAACCAATAGATTTCTCATAAATCACGGTACATATTGGTGGCACCTAGATGGATAGAATGCCTGGATCCATAAGCCTTATACAACATTCGGCTCCTCAAATCATCAACATCTGGAACGCATAGACGACCCTGATACCGAAGTACACCATCTTCCCCTTGGGAGAAGGCCTCTACCTTCTGATTTTGAACGGCCTCCTTCAACTTTACCAAAATCAGGTCCTCATATTGGCTTGATTTTATAATAGTCACCAAGGATGATTCTAATCCATTTTGAACAACACTACCACCATCGGTAGAGTCAACCAACCTAACTCCCAACCTTGCGAGTCGATGCACATCCTTTACCAGCTTCTTCTTCCCCTCATCCACATGAGACACACTCTCAATAGAGGGTCTACTAAGCATGTCTTCTACCACATTAGCCTTACCCAGATGGTATAGCACACTCATATCAGTCCTTTAGTAGCTCCAACCACCTCCTTTGCCAAAGATTGGGATCTTTCTGGGTAAACAAATATTGAAAATTCTTATGGTCCATAAACACATCTACGTGGACCCCGTACAAATAATTTCGCCATATCTTTAAGGCGAATACTATTGCGGCCCATTCAAGATCATGGGTCGAGTAATTCTTCTCATGAACCTTTAGTTGTCTGGAGGCATATGATATAACTTTCCCATGCTGCAGCAACACACACCCAAGTCCGATCCATGAAGCATCACAATACACCATGAACCCATCAGTACCCTTCGGTAGAGTTAACATCGCTGCTGAGGTAAGTCGAGTCTTCAACTCTTGGAAGCTCTACTCATAAGCCTCCGACCGTTTCAATTTCACCTTCTTCTGAGTCAATTTGGTCAAAGGTTCCGCAATCGATAAGAAATCTTCAACAAACCTCTGATAATAGCCAGCTAAACCCAAGAAGCTCCGAATATCTGAAGGATTCACCGGTCTAGGACAATTCTTCACTGCTTCTATTTTCTAAGAATCCACCTTTATGCCCTCACTTGATACCACATGGCCTAAAAATGCCACGGAGTTCAACCAAAAATTGTACTTGCTGAATTTGGTATATAATTGGCGGTCCTTGAGAATCTGTAGCACCACTCTAAAATGAGAGACATTCTCCTCCTCGCTCCTAGAGTATATCAAGATGTCATCAATAAACATAATCATGAACATGTCCAGGTATGGCTTGAATACCTTGTTCATCAAGTCCATAAAAGATGCAGGAGCATTTGTTAGTCAAAAAGACATAACTACAAACTCATAATGACCATACCGCATCCTGAAGGTTGTCTTCAGGATGTTACTCTCCCGAACTCTGAGTTGATGGTACCCGGATCTGAGATCTATCTTTGAGAAACACTTGGCACCCTAAAGCTAGTCAAATAAATCATCAATCCTAGGTAGAGGATACCTATTCCTGGTGGTGACTTTGTTTAATTGACGATAATTAATACACATGCGAGGAGTACCATCTTTTTTTCAGAAAAAGAGATCTGGTGCATCCTATGAGGACTTGCTTGGTCTGATGAAACCCTTATCTAACAAGTCCTTCAACTGCTCTTTCAACTCTTTTAGCTCGGCTAGAGCCATTTTGTAGGGAGCAATAGATATAGGCTGCGTGTCGGGAAGAAGGTCAATACCAAAATCAATCTCCTGCTCGGGAGGGATTCCTGGTAAATCATCAAAAAAGACCTCTGGATACTCACATACTACAGGAACTAACTGGATAGTCGTGGTCTCGAACTCAACATCCTTAACCCTAACTAGATGGTATACACAACCCTTAGAAATCATCTTTCTGGCCTTAATGTAGGAAATGAAACGACCTACAGACACATCTAAATACCCTTCAATTCTAAGACCAGCTCACCCAGAAATATGAACTCTATTTCCCCGTTTCTACAATTAACTGAAGCATAACATGCAAATAGCAAATCTATGCCAAGAATAATATCAAAATTGGTCATGGCTAACTCTATCAAATCTACTGAGGTCCTTCTAAAGGACTGAGACTGGGCAACCTCTATATACCCATCTAGCTATAATTGAGTCACCTCCGGAGTAGAGAATGGGAAGGGTTCTGATAAGACTTCGGGACTGATTTCGAAGCTACTAGCCACATAAGGTGTCACAAAAGACAAGGTAGCCCCTAGATCTAACAAAGCATAAACATCAATATGGAAAACTCGTAACATACCAGTGACCACATCTATTTTACCGCTAACCGCCACCTGTACTGGTAGATGCCCCCTAATGTGCTGAGCGTGAGGGAGGGGCTGCTAAAGTAGAAGCTGGGCCTTGACCCCATCTTGATCCTTCCTTGCAGCTGAGCATTCTCGAAGCATGTGTTGGGGCTTCCCACACCAGAAACAAGCACCTGATCCTACAAAAAACTGGCCTATGTTCCCCCTACCACATCTGCGACAAATTGGAATATTAGAATCTGCGAGTCTACTACTCTGACTACTCGAGCCTAATGCTCGTCCCCTATGATCATGTCTAGGACTGGATGGCACACTCAATGCTGAAGATATTGGGGTTGATGACCTCTACTGAGTCTGCTATCGATGCCCACTACCTGACCTCGATTGTGAGAATCTATGATTGTTAGTCCTGGACCTCTTGGCCTCTCTCTCTCTCATATGAGCCGCCTCCTTTTGATGGGCATACAAAACTATCCGAGGGAAGTCCATATCCTGATGGAGCATAGCAATCCTACAATCCTTGTCCAAATAGCCCGCTACTCCATGAACGAACCAGCTCACCCCCGCCCTTTGATCAACTACTAACTCTAGGGTGTACTTTGATAGGCGAGTGAACTCGAGGGCATACTCATTCACCTTCATCCTCCCTTACTTAAAATTTATGAACTCAGCTGCCTTCAGCTCCCTTATCTCATGAGGGAAGGACTGATCCAAGAATGAAACATGAAACTCTTCCCAAGTGACAAGGCCCATTCAAGCGACCCTACTATCTTTCCATTGGAGAAACCAGATGTGCACGACCCCTTTCAACTGGTATGAGGCTAACGCTGCGCACTCCACTCCCTTCACCCCCATGATTGGGGTGATCTTCACAATCTCATATAGGAATTCATGCGGGTCCTCATCTACTTTTGACCCGAGGAACTCTAGCGGGTTCATTCTCAAGTAGTCTCTGACTCGATCCGCTGTTGCATTGCCATTTTGCGGAACATGCGCAACAACAAGCTGATGACCTGAGCAGTCAAGGCCTCAACAAACATCTGAATAACTACCTGAAACTTAGCATGGGCAACTGGCTCTGGTTCCTGGGGCTCCTGAACTAGTAGGGCATGTTGGTGCCCAATTCCATTGCCATCCTCGTGACCTTCACCATTCCCATTTCTTTAACCATTCATTTTTCGTGGAGCCATGATTTTGCAATTGCAAATAGCACGAATTAGATGGATAAGGATACTTTTCATCGCACGACATGGATCATGAAAGAAAGGAATATTTCCTAAACATCTTATAGCCTCTTCATCATGAGTGTAGCGCGCTTCACACTGATGAAAAAGACTCTACTTAATGCGGCTTTCAGACACCCTAGGACACTTTAAACCTATTGCTCTAATACCAAGTTTGTCATGACCAGAATGGAAGCACAGATTGCAACACGGGACAAAGAGTCCTGAGAGACTCCAAGTCAACCCATGGCATAAGCATACATCTTACTCCATAAATAAAATAGAAGAGTCAATAGATAATCATAGAGGAAGTCTAAATTTAACTTAACACCAGAATACACAATCTGAAGCTGAATACAACCATATGTTTGAAAAGTGTCTATACATTATGAGTTGATCGTAAAAGACCCCAACTAACTTAATAAAGCTGAAACTGAAAAATACATGAAGAAAATCTGAATATTCTAGTCCTCAGGAGATGAGGACTCACCAATAACATATGATGCTCCCTCAAAAGACAGACTATGAGTGGGGCTGAACCTAAGAGCTGAATCCTGTATGATGAAATGATACAATATAGAGTATGCGGTCAGTTTGTGGAATATACCGAGTATGCAAGGTGAGTAAATCCGCTTAAGTATGTAAAATCATTTAAAGACAATGCCTAATGTAAACATAAACATTAAGAATCTGAGAATAGGTCTTGCCTGCATTCTCTCTAAAATCATGATCTCATCATAGCATAACATATCATCATAACTGAATCGATTGACTTAAAGCAGAAATTTGATGTTTATAAGTAAAAACTAAACATTGTGTCAAACCTGCTTTAGAACATGTATAGATATAAAAATCTCATGAATGATAAACATGTATAACTAAAATCATGAGGAATAATGGGAGACTCATCTTTTAACCAACATACCATGATAGAGCTTACGTGGTCCCAACTATCACACTCAAGTGGGTAGAGCCGTCTAAAGCCTTGCCAGGGCTAGGAACGATACCATGATATCAATATTAAGCTCATGGGCTATGTGATACCCCGTAAGTGCCTAGGAGTAGGCTCGGGAAGCTAGAACGCAAAACTGCTGAAAGTTGGGAAATTGTTGCAGAATGAGAGCTTCCATGACACGTGGGATCAACCTACGACCCATGGGAGTGTGCTGTGAAAGGTGTCTAGTTGTGGGTCAGGGGAGACAATGACCGATCCAATGACTCGTTGTAGGATACAACGAGTCATCATATGGAACCATGGTGAGAGTTGGACTTGAGGTTTAGGGATGCCACGAGCCACCCAACGACCCGTTGTGAGGTACCAGGGATCGTGTTGAGCAGCTGTTGTTAGTTCAGTGAGGTGGTTAGTGTATGTGACAGAATCAGACCATGACTCGTGGGTTCTAGTAACAAGTTGTGGTAAGGCTCGTGGTTGGAGAGAGTTCCTAGATTGATGAAGGAAAGAACGGGTGATTAGACGACTTGTTGTAGGATTGAACGACCTATTTTTTAGGTCAATGTGTGAGTCGAGGTCTAGCCTGGACAGTGCAAAGCATGAGTAGACACCACGGGTCGTGGTATCCTCCAACGACCCGTAGGGTCATCCGTTGTTTGGTCTAGTGAGCAATTTTTCTGCGTAATCAGTAAGGGTATTTCCATCATTCCTTCATCCTAAGGCCCTATACTATGTCGTTTAACACTCGTTTTGGAGTATTTTAGTTGGGGAAAACCTATTCTGAGTGTATTCCTTCCATACACGCAAGTCTATGAAATTTAGGAGGTGATGAAGAGCTTTTTTTGAAGGGTTTTCTTCCAATTTCTCTTTGGGCAATTAGTGAGGTGGTAGAATCATCCCTTCCAGGTATGTAGGGTTTTAAATCGGTGTCTTCCTTCCACACCCATGACCAATCTCTATCAAAATATAATGAAAGGTCTATGATCAAATATGGGGTTTTACCTAGTTTGTATAATTCTACAATTTCTATACATGGGTATGGTTAGATTGCATTTATATTGATGAAGTGTAAATCTTGGATAGATTCTAAATTGTTTTCAACACAAAAATTATTTTCCAAATCTTGAATCTAAAATGCCCTTGTATGAGAAGTTCATAAATGCAGTGAATGATGCTGAATGCATGATAATGTTGAGATTTAAGGATGAAAAGTATGTTTCTAAAGCTACCCATAATTATGATGTTGTTTTCGAAATAAAATGTGTATATCCTAGTATGATAAAGCTTTGGTTAATGCCCACATGATAATTTAAAGTGATTATTTTCCTGACATAAGCTTACTACATTGTTTGAAGTGAAGTTTCCCAAATTTGTTTCATAAATTCTAGCTTGTGGTATGTTGAGTTAAATAATTCCAAATGTAGCTTACCACATGATTTGGAGTTGATTCTCCCACCAGAGTTTGACACTTCTTGAGAAAGAACTCGTCGGAGTTTCTGGGGTCCAAGGTTGATGAGTACCCGCATGATTTCATTGATGAGATTGTCAAGATCACCCAGGTTATGGGGGTGAGTACTGTTGAGTGCGCAGAGTTGGACTCTTACTAGTTGAAGGGGGTTGCATATATTTGGTTCCGCTAGTGGAAGGACAGCAGGGTTGCAGGAGTAGGCCCGATCTCATTTGAGGAGTTTCAGGTTGCATTCCTAGATTGGTTCTTCCCTCAAGAGATGAGGGAGTTGAGAGAAGTCGAGTTTGTGAATTTAAATCAAGGAAGGATGACTTTTCAGGAGTACTCCCTTGAGTTCACCCACCAATCTAAGTATGCCCCGGAGTTAGTGGTCGACCAGTGGGCGCTGGTGAGTAGATTTGTGCATGGTATAGCAGGATATTTGGATAAGGATTGTAGGGCAGTTATGCTCCATTAGGACATGGACTTCCCTCGCATTGTGTTGTATGATCAGCAGATGGAGGCGGCACATTCGAGGGAGAGGGAGGCCAAGAGGGCCAAGACCGAGGACCACAGGTTCTCTCAGTAGAGGTTCGGCGGTGGGCATCTATAGCAGGCCCACTAGAGATCATCAACCCAGCATCTTCAGCGCTGAGTATGCCATCTGGGCCTATACATGATCAGAGAGGGCGAGGGTCAGGCTCGAGGGGTCATAGTAGTAGGACCGCAGACTCCAACATTTCAACTTGTTGCAGGTGCGGCCGAGCATACACAGGCCAGTGCTTGGTGAGGTCAGGAGCTTATTTTGGATGTGGGCAACCGGGACATATGCTCAGGGATTGTACCGCTACGAGATAGGATCAGGTTGGGGGCCGAGGCCCAGCCTCTAGTTCAGCAGCCCCTCCCTCATGCACAATATATCAGGAGGCATCTACTGGCACAGCTGGCGGGCAGCGCTATAACAGATTCTATGCCTTAGCCACTCTCTAGGAGAAGGAGGCCTCACTAGATGTAGTCACCGATATGTTAAGAGTCTTTCATGTTGATGTTTATGCTTTTTTAGATCCGGGGACTACCTTATCTTTTGTGACACCATATGTGGCCAGTAGCTTCGAAGTCAGTCTCGATGTCTTATCAGAGCCCTTCTCAGTTTATACTCCAGTAGGTAACTCAATTATAGGTAGACGGGTGTATAGAGATTGGCCAATCTCAGTTCTTCACAAGGTCACCTCAACAGAGTTGATAGAGTTAGCCATGACTGATTTTGATGTTATTCTCGACATAAATTGGCTATTTGCATGCTATGCTTCAGTTAATTGTAGGACTCGATCAATAGAGTTCAGATTTTCAGGTGAGCCTGTCTTAGAATGGGAGGGTAGTTCAGTTGTGCCTGTAGGTCAATTTATTTCCTACCTTAAGGCCAGGAAGATGATTTCTAAGGGTTGTTTGTACCATCTAGTTAGGGTTAAGGACATGGAGTCTAAAACCCCGACTATCCAATCCGTACTAGTAGTACGTGAGTATCTATAGGTCTTTCTTGATAATTTGTCAGGTGTCCCTCCCAAGCGGGAGATTGATTTCGATATAGATCTTCTTCCCGACATGCAGCCTATATCTATTCCGCCTTACAGAATGGCTCTAGATGAGCTAAAAGAGTTGAAGGATCAGTTTAAGGATCTGTTAGATAATGGTTTTATTAGGTCGAGTAAGTCCCCATGGGGTGCACCAGTCCTATTCGTTCGGAAGAAAGATGGTTCTCTTCGCATGTGCATTGATTATAGGCAGTTGAACAAGGTCACTATCAAGACCAGGTATTCTTTACCTAGGATCGATGATTTTTTTGACCAGCTTCAGGGCGGCAAGTGTTTCTCTAAGATTGATCTCAGGTCCGGGTATGACCAGCTCAGGGTTTGGGAGAGTGACATTCCAAAAACTGCTTTCAAGACTCGGTATGGTCACTACAAATTTGTTGCTATGTCTTTTGGACTAACCAATGCCCCTTAAGATTTTATGGATCTAATGAATAGGGTGTTCAAGGCATATTTGGACATGTTCATGATTTTGTTCATTAATGACATCCTTATATACTCTCGGATCAAGGAGGGGCATGCCGCTCACTTGAGAATAGTTCTTCAGACCCTCAAGGATCATTAGTTGTATGCAAAGTTCAACAAATGTGATTTCTAGTTGGACTCGGTGCCATTTCTATGCTATGTGGTATCGGGTGAGGGCGTAAAAGTAGACTCTCAAAAGATCGAGGTGGTAAAGAATTGGCCCAGACCGATGAACCCATAAGATATTAGGAGGTTTTTGGGCTTAGTATATTACTATCTGAGATTCTTGGAGGGATTTTCATCTATTGCTGCACCATTGACTAAGTTGACTTAGAAGAAGCTGAAGTTTCAATGGTCGGAGGCTTGTGAGAAAAGCTTCCAAGACTTAAAGACTCAACTCACTTTAGTACCAGTGTTGACCCTACGTGAGGGTACGGATGCCTTTTTTGTGTATTGTGATGCTTCACGAGTCGGATTAGGATATGTGTTGATGTAGCATGGGAAGGTGATAACATACAGCTCAAAACAATTGAAAGTTCATGAGACGAATTACCCGACCCATGATCTTAAATTGGCCGTGCTGGTGTTTGCCTTGAAGATATGGAGGCATTACATATATGGGGTCCACGTGGATGTATTCACAGATCAAAAGAGCTTGCAATACGTGTTCACGAAGAAAGACCTCAATCTTTGGCAAAGGAGGTGGTTGGAGCTACTTAAAACTATGATATGAGTGTTCTTTACCACCCGGGCAAGGCTAATATGGTAGCGGACGCAGTTAGTAGAATCTCTATGGGAAGTGTGTCCCATGTGGAGAGGGAAAGAAAGAGCTGGTAAAAGATGTTCACCGACTTGCGTGTTGGGAGTTAGATTGGTCGACTCGACCGATGGCGGCGTTGTTGTGCAAATCGGATCAGAATCGTCCCTGGTGGTTGATGTTAAATCTAGACAAGATGAGGATCCAATTTTAGTAGAGCTGAAGGAAGCTGTTCGAAGTCAAAAGGTGGAGATCTTCTCCCAAGGGGGAGATTGTGTATTGCGGTACCAGTGTCGTCTATGTGTTCCAGATGTCGGTGATTTGAGGGACTGGATATTGCATGAGGCACATAGATCCAGGTATTCTATCCATTCGGGTACTACCAAGATGTATCATGACGTGCGGAAAATATATTGGTGGAACAACATGAAGGAGGATATTGCAGAATTTGTAGCCAAGTGCCCGAACTGTCAACAAGTGAAGGTCGAATATCAAAGGACAGGAGGCGTACTTCAGGGTATTATCATTCCCACTTGGAAGTGGGAAGAGATTAATATGGATTTCATCACAGGCCTACCTCGTACTCGACGACACTATGTTTCTATTTGGGTGGTAGTAGATAGGTTGACTAGGGCTGCACACTTTCTACCGATCAAAACCACAAATTCAGCAGATGATTATGCCAAATTGTATATTTGAGAGTTGGTTTGGCTTTATGGAGTGCCCTTGTCCATTATTTCCGACCAAGGTACTCAGTTTACCTCTCAGTTATGGTGGTCTTTCCAAAAAGGGCTTCAGACTCAGGTTAAGCTCAGCACAGCATTCCATCCGCAAACGGATTGCCAGGAGGAGAGGACAACTGAAACTCACGAGGACATGTTGAGAGCTTATGTGATGGACTTTAAAGGTAGTTGGTATAATCACTTGCCTTTAATCGAGTTTGATTATAATAAAAGTTATCACTCCAGTATCCAAATGGCACCGTTCGAGGCTCTTTATGGGCGGAGGTGTAGATCGCCCATCGAATGGTTTGAAGTTGGTGAGGCATCCATGATATGACCTGATTCGGTTCATGAGGCCATGGTAAAGGTTCAGTTGATAAGGAACAGGCTGAAGACTCCTCAGAGTCGTTAGAAATCATATGCTGATATGAAGGGAAGAGATCTAGAGTTTGAGGTGGACAATTGGGTATTTCTAAAAGTATCTCCCATGAAGGGAGTGATGCGGTTCAGAAAGAAAGGGAAACTCAGTCCCCGCTATGTTGGTCCCTACCGGGTTATGGGGAGAGTTGTTAAGGTGGCGTATGAGTTGGACTTTCCCTCGGTGTTATCTTCAGTTCATCCCGTGTTTCACATGTCACTTTTGAAGAAGTGTTTGGGTGATTCAGCATTAGTAGTTCCAGTGGATAGCGTTGGTGTAAAAGACAGCCTCAGTTATGAAGAAATTCCCGTTGAAATCTTGGATCGTCAGGTTCGGAAGCTAAGAAACAAGGAAGTAGCTTCAGTAAAGGTATTGTGGAGAAATCAGCATGTTGAAGGAGCTACGTGGGAAGCCGAAGAGTATATGATGGCTAGATACCCACATTTGTTCTCTACCAGCTCAGTTTCAGCTTGAGGTATCAGTTTTGCACTCAGACTCTATTTAGTTTTTATGATTAAATTATGTGCACAAGGTTCATTTATGAATATGGATGTGTGTATGGTTGGTGAATCTAGTTCAACAGTGTAGTTATTGTCGGGGTTAGTCATTCTTCTAGTTTTCGATTTAAATGATCAGTACTTGATTATGATAATTGCATGATTCTGCTTTTTGCTTGTTTCCAACATTCGAGGATGAATGTTCCCAAGGGGGTGATATTGTAATAGCTCGGAAGTTCCTAGTAGTAGGCCCGGGAAGCTACAATGCAAAACTACTGAAAGTTGGGAAATTGTTGCAGAACGAGAGGTTCCATGACTCGTAGGATCAACCTACGACCCATGGGAGTGAGTTGTGAAAGGTGTCTGGTTGTGGGTCAGGGGAGACAACAACCGATCCAATGAATCATTGTAGGTTACAATGAGTCATCGTATGGAACCGTGGTGAGAGTTGAACTTGAGGTTCAAGGATGCCACAGGCCACCCAACGACCCGTTGTGAGGTACCACGGATCGTGGTGAGCAACCATTGTTAGCTTAGTGGGGTGGTCAGTGTATGAAACGGAATGAGACCACGACTCGTGGGTTCTAGTAATAAGTCGTGGTAAGGCTCGTGGTTGGAGAGAGTGCCTAGGTTGATGAAGGAAACAACAGGTGATTGGATGAACCATTATAGGATTAAACGACCTGTTGTTTAGGTCATTGTGTGAGCCGAGGTCTGGCCTGGATAGTGCAAAGGACGAGTAGACACCACGGGTCGTGGTATCCTCCAACAACCCGTAAGGTTGTCCATTTTTTGGTCCCGTGAGCAATTTTTCTCTGTAATCAGTAAGGGGATCCTTCATCCTAAGGCCCTATACTACGTCATTTAAGGCTCGTTTTGGAGGATTTTAGTAGGGAAAAACCTATTCTAAGTATATTCCTTCCATGTATGCAAGTTTATGAAATTTAGGAGATGATCAAGAGCTTTTTCTAAAGGATTTTCTTCAAATTTCTCTTTGGGCAATCTGTGAGGTGGTAGAATCATCCCTTCTAGGTATGTAGGGTTTTAAATGGGTGTCTTCCTTCCACTCCCATGCCTAGTCTCTATCAAAATATAATGAAAGGTCTATGATCAAGTATGGGGTTTTACCCAATTTGTATAATTCAACATTTTCTATACATGGGTATGATTAGATTGCATTTATATTGATGAATTTTAAAGCTTGGGCAAATTCTAAATTATTTTCAACACACAAATTGTTTTCCAAATCTTGAATCTAAAATTCCCATGGATGAGAAGTTCATAAAAGCAGTGAATGATGATGAATGCATGATGATGTTGAGATTTAAGGATCAAAAGTATGTTTCTAAAGCTACTGATGATTATGATGTTGTTTTCAAAATAAAATGTGTAGATCCTAGTATGTTAAAGCTTTGGGAAATGTCCACATGATGATTTAGAGTGATGATTTTCCCAACATAAGATTACTACATTGTTTGAAGTGAAGTTTCCCAAATTTCTTTCATAACTTCTAGCTTGTGGTATATTGAGTTAAATAATTCTAAATGTAGCTTACCATATGATTTGGAGTGGATGCTCCCACCTATGATTGAGCTTGTGGTATGTTTCGGAATAGAGATTCTCATATGCATGAACGTATAATTGAGATGTATGTCATTATCGAGCTTTGTCAAAGGACAATGTTGAGATTCATTTTCATATGATGTCGAGTCTATGCATGATTTTGTCATTTATCTTTGTCAACAGACAATGTTGAGCTTCGTTTCATACAATGTTGAGTTATGCATGATTTCATATTGAGCTTTGTCATTTGACGATGTTGATCATTGTCAATTGATGATGTTGAGCCTCGTTATATACGATGTAGAGCATTGCATGTTTTTGTGAGAAGAGTCTAGCACTGAGCGGGTTAAGGGCTGATCACCCTATATCCCAGAACTACGCGCCAATGTAAGTTGACACTGTTATATTATTGGGACCTCCCTTATGAGCTATCCCCGACCCAATTGGCCATTAAGCTTGATATCGATATCATGATATCGTCCATCGCCCTGGAAGAGTTATGGATGGCTCTACTCACTTGAGTGTGATAGGTGGGACCACGTAAGCTCTATCGTGGTATGTCGGTTAAGTGATGATCTCCCACTGTCTAAATCATTTTACATATTCATCACTCATGATAATTATCTTATTCAAGCATGTTCAAAAATCAAGGTTTGACTCATTGTTCAGCTTTTGATATAAATGGTATGTTCAGCTTTGAGTCTTTCGAGTCGGTCATGATGTTCTAAAGCTAAGCATGGTCATGTCATGATAAGATTTTGATTTCAGAATGAATGCATGTAGCCCTTCTACTTATACTTCAAAACTTATGATATGTATGAAATGTTTTTAAATGATTTACGTTTCTAGAGCAATTTAACTTACCTTGCATACTCTGTACATTCCACGTACTGACTGCATACTTTCTATGCTACACCGTTTCGTGATGCAGGACCCGGTTCTTAGGTTCAGCTCATCTTGTAGTCGCTTATCAGAGTTAGCACCTGTTTGGTTGGTGAGTCCTCATCTTTTGAAGACTAGACTATCATTTCCCTTTATGTATTTTCAGTTTTAGTATTGTTGAGTTAGTCGGGGTCTTGTCCTATCAACTCGTCCAGATTAGAAGTTTTCAGACTTATGTATGTATAGTTTTGGATATTATTCTGATGTGCTATTGTATGAGACTTCTACTGAGTTATAATTATGTTCTCTTCATGATTATTAAATGAGTTAGTTGAATGCTTAGGATATGGGTCGACTTGGGGTCTCTCGGGGTCCCTTGTCCCGTCTCTATAATCTAGGTCTACGCTTGGGTCGTGACAGGCTAATAGGTACGGGGATAGCTCACAGGGGAGGTCCCGAAGTAATATATATATAAGTATAAACGTACGCTATCGCGTAGTTCTGAGGCATAGGGTGTTTGACCCTTAGCCTACTCGGTGCTAGTACCCCCAAAAACATGCATATGCTCTACATTGTTATTCAATGAAGCTCAACATCGTCTATTGACGAAGCTCAATCATCAAATACATCTCAAATATGAAATCATGCATATGAGAAGCTTTAACTCAAACCCTACCACAAGCTGAAAGATAATTGGGAGTCTTCGCTCCAAAACCATGTGGTAAGCTTAATTCAGGAATATCATAATTCATACTTAGAAATGTGGGCATTTCTCAAAGCATTATCATACTTGAAAAATACTCAATTCATATCGAAAACATGATTATAAACATGGGTATCTTGAAAATATGCTTTTCATCATAATAATATCTCATCATCATCATACATTCATCATAAATCTCATCTTTCATGAACTTTCATCAATGAGCTTTTTAATTCATAAAACTAGAAACATCATTTTTAATTGAGAACATTATAAACCTGCCCATGCTTCATAATTCAAGGGTAACAACATATTTAAATCATACCCATTTAAAGAATTAAGAAATTCTTGCATCGGGTTAAAACCCCATAAATTAGACATAGAAATCTCATAATTTAGAGAGGGATTGAGCA
Source organism: Datura wrightii (assembly GCA_035772735.1). Classification (NCBI taxonomy): domain Eukaryota; kingdom Viridiplantae; phylum Streptophyta; class Magnoliopsida; order Solanales; family Solanaceae; genus Datura; species Datura wrightii. Next base: position 128,583,661 of record JASDFA010000016.1, read on the forward strand.
TGAGCGTGAAAGAAATCACCCATTCATAACATTACATACCTGGGAAAAATCAAATTTCACCACTCCTTGAAAGCCCAATGGAAATTAATGAAGAAAACCTTGAAGAACATGCTTGGCCACCTCCTCAATCCCTTAACTTTGTATGCATGAGAATGAATAAGCCTAGGGTGGGTCTTACCCTCAATAAACACTGATCTTGGATCCTTAAACGATGTAGTTTAGGACCCTAGGGCTTAGGAATGATGAAAATGCCCTTAATGAAATCCTTGAAAAATATGAACTGGGTGAACCAACGACCGGACTAACGGATCGTTAGAGGATACCACGACTCGCGGTATCCATCCGTCATCTCCACCGCCAAGCCTCCTAATCTCAGATTCGTCTCCACGACTCAACAGGACTAGTCATCCTTTCAGAAAAGGGATCGTTATATCATCCGTTGACTCCTCCTTCATGTTCTTCATCAAGCCTTCCAACAAGTCTCACCACAACTCATTACTTCCTCCAACAAATCGTGGTTGCCTTCCATTATAAAGACTAGAAACTATAGACATTTCTTCCCACGACTAGTGACCACGACCCATTACTCCTCATGACAGGTTAAGCTGAGGATCAGTACCCACCACGGATCCATACGATGACTCGTTGTAACCAACAATGAGTTGTTACTTCGCTCATTGCTTCCCATTGTCACGAGGCTAATCCTTCCCACAACTGCTACCCACGGGTCGTTGATTGGACCAATGATTCGTTGGGTCATTCTTTTTGTGGGATTTTTCCCAGTATCAGCCCACTCCATTTTTAAACCCTAGGTCTAATCTTAGGCATCTATGGGGTATTACATTTACTTGTGGAATCAGTGATGACGATGAGAGGACACAATGGGTCGTTTTGTAGAGTAACGACTCGTCTTGTCGAGTCTTCATTCGAAGGCCTACAATTGAGGAAATTTTGGAAGGAAGTAATGTATGGTAACCACGAGTTGTGGTAAGGAGGTATGACTCATGGTGTGAGTCATGACATCTAGCACAGTAAAATTTTCCTGCATTTTAATTAGGGCAATTTCATTATTTCTAAGCTCCTAAGCCCTAAAATACATCGTTTTAAGCTCAGAATAGGGGAGTTTTAAGAGAGTTAAATCTATTCTAACTCATTCCCTCCCCATGCATGCAACCTAGAGGATTTCTTAAGAAAGATCTAGCCTAGAACTCCCCAATTTCTTCTCCAATTCCTTTGGGCTTTCAAGGGAGAGTATAAGATAAGATTACCCAGGTATATAGGGTTGTGAATGAGAGTCCCTCCTGACTCTCATGCCCCAATTTCCCTCCATGTTCATGAATTCAAGTATTAAAGTAAATTTGATGATCTTATGGGGTTTTAACCCCAAATTCATGGGATTCTCATTGATTTGATTATGGGTCAATTCCCTCTATGGTCGCAATGTTGTATTAAAACCTATGGGAAGATTTATACTTGAATTTATTATAATTTTATGATCTCAATTCTTAGTCAATCTATGCCCAACTATGCAAAGCTTTATGAAAAGTCAAATTATAATTCTATTATTATTTTGATCTTCCTAAGCCTAAATTACAATTTATGATTTATGATATGATTTCTCTTCAAGTACTCTTCATGGAATCTGAATGTCAAGTACATAATTTTCACAAATATGCATGTTCTTCATGATTTATGAATCTATGATTTTTGGCCCACTCATGCGCCCTTATTCATGGCTAGTTATGTATTTCAAATATGATCACACATGTTATGATTTATTGGCCATGAACATCATGAATGATTCCACGATCAATATATGAGCCCTCATGTGCATGTTTTTTGGAGCAGCGTCTAGGACCACGTAGACCCGACGTTCAGGTAATCTCGGTGGTCTCAGAACTACGTACCATCGTAGGTACATGTATTCATTGATTCCCTTGTGATATCAAATCATGCACATCCCTTTCCTGGTATGCCTGGGATGGCTCTACCCACTTGAGCAAGATAGTTGGGGTATCACATAAGCTCTATCGTGATGGTGTCGGTTAAGACGAGTTCTCCCATTATTCCTCATGATTTATGCATTGTCATGTTTATGTTAATTTGGCTCAAGTTATGTTTTTATAAGGTTTATCTTATGATTATGACTATGACTAGATTATGCATGGTTTGAAAACCTTGAGCCTTATGTTTATACTATGATATTCACTTATGATTTTATTGTCCTACTCTTGTGAGCTCTTATTTATTTTTAACTCCCCTTTTTTACTTACGTTGCATACTGTCATGACCCAAGCATAGGCCCAGATCGAGACACGGGACAAGGAATCCTGAGGGACTCCATGTTGACCCATGGAGTGAACATACATCTAACTAAATCATGAAAATGATAGATCAACATAATAATTTTAGTGGAAGTCTAACATAAGCATAACATCAGAAATACACACGAATCTGAAGTTGATCACATTCTATGTCTGAAAAGCCTCTAATACTAATGAGTTGATAGGAAAAGACCCCGAACTAACTCTTTATGTCTGAAGCTGAATACATAAATAAAACTAATAAAGCATCCTCAAGATATGAGGACTCACCAACAACTGTGGGATGCTAGCCCTGAAATTCTGGCTAAGACTGAGGCTGAGGCTGAGTTTAAGTACTGGGGCATGTATCATAAAATGATACAACATAGATTATGCGGTCAGTACGTGGAATGTACCGAGTATGCAAGGTAAGTAAAATATCTTAAATAAGAAAAACCATTAAAAACATGCATAATGTAATACATGATAAAGATAAGAATCTGAGAGTAGGACTTGCTTGTTATTTTCTGAAATCGTGATCTCGACATAACATAACATCAAAATGGAATCGAATGACCTAAAGATTAGAATTTATAATCATAAGTAAAACTGACATTGGGTCAAACCTCTTTTAGAACATGTGTAGACATATATCATGAGTAATAAACATGCATAACTAAAATCATGAGGAACAATAGGAGACTTGTCATATAACCGACATCCCACAGTAGAGCTTACGTGGTCCCAACTATCACACTGAAGTAGGTAGAGTCTTCCAAAGCCTTGCCAGGGCTAAGGACGATACCATGATATTGATATCAATCTCATGGCCCAATTAGGCAGGGGATAGCTCACAAAGGAGGTCCCAAAGTATATATATGAATCAACCTACATTGGCGCATAGTTCTGAGTCGTAGGGTAGTCGACCCTAAGACTACTCGGTGACAGACATTACTCCCAAAAACATGCATATTCTATCTATCATTATTTTTAGTGAAGCTCACCATAGTCTATTGAAGAAGCTCAATAATCAAATACATCTCAAATCTGAAATTATATATATATATATATATATATGAGAAGCTTTAGCTCAAACTTTACCAAAAGCTAAAAATAATTGGGAGTCTTCGCTCCAAAACCATGTGGTAAGCTCAATTCAGGAAATGATAAATCATACTTTAACATGTGGGCATTTTCATAATACTTCAACATGCTTGAAAATACTCAATTCACTTGAAAACATGATTATAAACCTCAACTTGAAAACATGCTTTTTATTAATAATATCTCATCATACTCGAACATTCATCATAAATCTCAACTTTCATAAATTTCTCATAAATGAACATTTTGATTTATAAAGCTTGAAACATGATTCTAAATAAAAACAATGTAAAACTTGAAGATGAAACATAATTCATTAATAGATACACATTTAAATCATACCCATGTAGTAAATTAGAAATCTCATACATTGGGATAAAACCCTATTGAATCAGCACAGGAATTTCCATGATTTAGAGAGAGGTTAGGCATGGGTGTGAATGATTCACCCATTTATAAACCTATATACCTGATTAAAGCTGATTCATACACTCCCTTGATTTCCAAAGAGGATTGTAATACCTTGAAAGCCCTAAGATCAGCCTTGGGAGTTGAAATAGAGAAAAATGAAAAATTCTACACTAGGTCATAGAACGAGTAGTTCTGTTACCCGTGGGGTAGGCCATGAGTCATAAGGAGAGTCGTGGTGAGGTTCAAGGCTTGGGTTGAATTTTTAAATTTCAGGTCCCCATGGACTTGACCACGATTCCTGGTCAGTTCCCATGACTCGTTGAGTCAGTCGTGGGCAAGGGATTAAGAAAACTGAAGGGGCCCTGGTAGTGAACCTATGATTCGTGGGATGCATCATGGGCAGAAGGTAACTAATGATCCCAGGTTTGAGGCAGTGACGACAACAAATGGTGACCACGAGTTGTGGTCATCAGTAACGATTTTTATGATGGCTCATTATGAGTTCCAGGTGAAATTTTGATAGTGTACCCAATGATTGATATAACAACCCGTGGTTGGTGGCAACGACTCGTTAGGTCCCTCATGGAGACTGACGAGCAATTATTTTCTGCGAAGTTATTAAGAGTATTCTCGTCATTCCTATGCTCTAGGATTCTATACTACATCATTTTAAGCCATTTTAGGGTGTATTAAAATAGGTTAAGTCATTCTAGCCTATTCTAAATCCATGCATGCAAGTTAGGGAGTTAAAGAGGAGATCAAGCTTAAGTCCTTCCAATTCTTCTAAAATTACTCCTGGGAAATCAAGGAAATGTAAGAATAAGCCTTAATAAGGTATGTAGGGTTATGAATGGGTTAATCCGTTCTCACCCATGCGCAATCTCTATCAAAATGATGAAATTTCCTATGTTAATTCTATGGGGTTTTAACCCAATGCATGAAATTTCTAATTCTCTACATAGGTATGATATGAATGTATTTCTACTATTGAATTATGATTCATGGGAATGTTTTACGATGTTTTGATTAAAATCATGTTTCAAGCTTTATAAATTTTAAATGCCCATTTATGAGAAGTTTATGAAAGTGAGATTTATGAAGAATGTTCATGTATGATGAAGTATTAATGATGAAAAGCATGTTTTCAAGTTTCCCATGTTTATAATTCTGTTTTCAAGTGAATTGAGTATTTTCAAGCATGTTAAAGTATTGGGAAAATGACCAAATGTTCAAGAATGATTTACGATTTATGATATGAATTTCATGATTGATTGGTTTATGATGTTGGCCGATTTATGGTCCTTTGATTCATGGCTAAACATGTACGCAAATGGGGATCAACAATGTTAAATATTTATTTGGTCATGAATCTCATGAATGATGTTTATGATTTTTGTACGAACCTAATGTTCATGTTTTTGGGAGCAGTGTCTAGCATCGAGTAGCCCGACGTTCAAAGGACTACACCAGTGTCTCATAACTATATGCCACCGTAGGTTCATGATTGTCACACCCCGCCTTGGGGGGTATGACTGGCACCTGGTGCCCTACTGGGACCTGAACTGCTGGACTGCTAAGCCTGGGCACATCTGGTGCCTGGCTGGCTCTAACTCATATTTCTGGAAACAAAGGGCTATATAACGGCTGTAAACACAGCCCCCGGCCCATTGGCCTATAGCCTCCTGTACCTGTACTAACAGCTGACCAGAAACATATCAATTCAGGGAAACCTATGCGGGCCGACAAGGCCACCATGCTGTCTAGTTATCTATAACTCAATCATGAAGTACTAGAAAGCTACGTGACCAGCAAGGTCACCACTACTGGCAAACTATGGCCCCACACGGCCAACATAAAAGAAAGAAAGAGTACTAACAGCTATATAACTGCACGGCCTCACACGACCGGCTCATCTGACCACAGGGAGATATATACAGACTGCAAGCCTCTAGGAATAGCAATAGAAATGATTGGGACAGGGCCCCGACCTACCCGTACTATACAACAAAAGAAACTGAAATACACCTCTGGAATTCAGTCTCCGGATAACAGGAGCTGAATACTCGATCGCTGACAGGAATCACGTAGTATCGCCAGCTCGTCTATGAGTACCTACAGGCAAGTAATGCAGCACCCCACCGGGCGTCAGTACCACTGGTACTGAGTATGTAAAGCAATAACTAAAAGCAAAATCTGAAAACAACAATGTAACTGATGAAACTGAAGTAAGAAGAATTAGATTAACTGTCTAATAATGTAAGTCATATCTTCTCTCATTTATACGGAAAGGAAATAGGGGTCGTACCTGGAGACGTATCACTCAACTGCTGATCTACTCGTATCAAACATGACATGACATAACATAATAAAACATAATATAGCATACACAAAACTTACCTTGCCTCCATAAGCCGGGAGGTACAGCCAGCACAGAATCTACACCCCTACCCCGGTCATCCCATCTCCTATAACAGCTACAAGCATCCCGCCGGTCCCCTGGGTATGCACTTGGGCTCGCTGAGCCCCTGACTACAACTGTACCTGAGTTCGAAGGACTACTGAATCAACACCCGGGTGTATCCGCTCGACAGGGGTGTGTAAAAGCCGACCAAGGCATAATATGGGGAAAACTGACATCCCATCTTCGTCCCCTGTGGGACGGCATGCCACTCTGTAGAGTGACGTATCCTCATCCTCTGGCGGACGAGTTGATACAGCTATCAACCCTGGGGCGGTCATGGATGCTAGGTAGTCCAACCCCAAACAATACAACGGTCTCAACTAGTAATACTATCTGCATATCTCACATGCTGAGGCTAATAGGGGTAAAGTGTCGTATATATTACATGCTAAACTAGTGATAGTAATCTGTATGTATTTAATACGTGCTGAGGCTGGTAAATATATATATATGAATATAGTCTCCTGCCAGACTGTTCTGGGGCTAATACTGAACAGGATATAGTATTTCTGCTGAAACCCATGCTGTATACTGAGTTTCTATAGTAACATGATTTACTAGTTCTAATATGCTTTCTAGCTTCACTTGGACTTGTCGTTCTATTTCTGAGATGTCTTACAAATATTACATTGATTTATTGGGCTTTAACTGAATACAATGATACCCTAACATTTCGCATTATATCACATACTGAGCACGCTGTGCAGTTTCTAACGTTTGTGTGAAAATCTATGTCGTACTAGTAAGTTCCACGCAGGTTATAGCTCGATACTCCTAATATCGTACCAACATTCATAATAAATGTAACACATGACTTCTGAACATTTTACTGGCCTTTGAATTACTGTATTATACCGAGATTACTTAACTTGCCGAGGAAACTAGCTTTACATACCTTATCCTTGAATTATTCGTCTGTCGGACGAGACTCGACCGGCACTTCAACTATTTTCTCCCAACTGCATTCATAATTATGTCAATTAATACTGAATACAGCTTTACTTTAAAAGGCAACGTCACTTTAGATATAGTTTATAGCCTAAACTTAGGCTTATCAAAAGACGGTCGAAAACTCGCTATTTTTCAGCGGTCCAGAAGAGAGAAATATTCACTTCACAGCTAGGAACACATAGACACTAATTTAGAGCAATTCCACTTACCTTAGCTCGGTGGCTCGACGATTCGTCGGCCGTATTTCACGAAACTGAATCCGTAGGAATGCTCTCTGCTGCTAAATACCTCAGTATCTGAGGTTAATTTGAGTTTGGACAACGTTTAGCAGCGTAATCAGACGAAAATTATATTATCTCCTTCGTTCCTTTTCTTTCTCTGCTAGCTTGCTCTGTTTTCTGGAAGTTTATAAATGTTTTTATCATTTAAAACTAAAGTGGGGCTTTATATACTTGGGCCTGGACAAGGCCAACGTGTCACGGAGCCAACGCGGAGGCCTCTCCTCCGTGACACGCTGCCATCGTGGAGGGGCTCTGCCTCGGCTCCTTCCGCGATGGTTCGATAGGTTTCTCATCCGATCTTTTCCCGGGCCTTTCTCCAACACGTATGGCCTTCAGATATGCTTAACCAACGTGTGAATAGGTCGTCTAGGTGCTGGGAATTCTACGGGGTATAACAATGATGATACATTACAATGTTAATGGATCCCCTCTTTCGTGATATCACATACAACACGTCCCTTTCCTGGCAAGCCTGGGACGACTCTGCCCACTTGAGTGAGATAGTTGGGGCATCATGTAAGGCTCTAACATAATGGTGTCGGCTATGATGAGTCCTCCCATTGTTCCGCATGTTTTTATTCATTGTTATGTTATGTTAATTAAGCATAAGTTATGATTTATAGAGTTTTTCTCTTATGACTATGATGACAAATGGATTACGAATGTTTCAAATACCTTGAGCCTTATGTTGCATTATGATGTTTATGTTATGAGCATGTTGTCCTACACTTATGATCTCCTATGAACTTTTATGTACTTTAAATGTCCGTTTTACTTACCTTGCATACTCGGTACCTACCAAATACTGATCGTATACTCTATGTTGTATCGTTTCATGATACATGCTCCGATCTTCAGACCCATCACCATTATTAGCTCGTTTCCGGAGTTAGCATCTAGCTCATTTGTGAGTCCTCATTCTTCGAGGACCAGTTGATATCAGTATCTCTTTATGTTCAATTTTCAGACTTGTTGGGTTAGTTGGGGGTCTTGTTCTATCAACCCATCTGATATGTTAGAGGCTTTAAGACTATGTGTAGTATTCATCTGTCATGTATGAAGTGCGTATTGCTTTCCATGGCTTGTTATGATCATGCTTCCACTATGTTGTTACGTTGAGTACTCTGCTTTATTGATTGAGTTAGATGTATGCTCATGCCATGGGTAGACTTGGAGTCTCTCAGGGCTTCTTGTCCCGTGTCGCGATCCGAGGCTATTTTCGGGTCGTGACAAACTTGGTATCGGAGCCATAGGTTTGAAGTGTCCTAGGGTATCTAAAAGCCTCATGAAGTAAAGTTTTTTTCATAAGTGTGAAGCGCGCCACACTTATGACGAAGAGGCTATGAGATGTTTAGGAAATATTCCCTTCTTTCATGATCTATGTTGTGCGATGAAATGTCCCCCTATCCTTCTAACTCATGCTATTCATGATTGCAGAATCATAGCTCCCCGCAGAGTTAATGGTAGGAGGAATTGGAATGGGAACGGCTACGAGAATGGCAACGGAGATGGGCACCAACAAGCCCTACCAGTCCAGGAGCATCATGCACTGGAGTCGATTGCCCATGCTGAATTTCGGGTAGCTATTCAGATGTTAGTGCAAGCCTTGACCGCTCAGATCAACCAGCAAGCAGTGGCGCATATTTTGCAAAACGAGAATATAGCGGCAACTCAAGTCAGAGATTTCATAAGAATGAACCGCCAGAGTTCCTTTGGTCAAAAGTAGATGAGGACCCGCATGGGTTCATTGATGAGTTTGTGAAGATCACCCATGTCATGGGGGTGAATGGAGTTGAGTGTGCTGAGTTGGCCTCATATGAGTTGAAAGGGCTCGCACACATCTGGCTTCATCAATGGAAAGATAGTAGAGCTGCCAGATCAGGCCCTTTCACTTAGGAGGAGTTCTATATTGCTTTCCTAGATCGGTTCTTCCCTCATGAGATGAGAGAGTTGAAGGCAACCGAGTTCATCAATCTTAGGCAGGGCAAAATGACGACATAAGAGTATGCCCTTGAGTTCAATCACTTATCAAAATACGCCCCAGAGTCAGTGGTTTATCAAAGGGCGTGAGTGAGCAGGTTTGTTCATAGGGTGGCGAACTATCTCGACAAAGATTGCAGGACCGCTATGCTCTACCAGGATATGGATTTCCCTTGGATAGTCTTATATGCCCAGCAGATAGAGGCAGTGCATATGAGGGGGAGAGAGGCCAAAAGGGCCCAGACAGACAACTATGGGTTCACTCAGTAGACATCCGGCGGTGGTCACCGTCCTCAAATTCAACAGAGGTTACTAGCTCCAACACCATCATTAGCCAGTGTTCCATCCAGACCCAAGGGTTATCAGAGGAGTAGGACCTCAGGTTTGAGAGACCAGAGAGGCATGCAAGTAGAGCGCACCTTCCTAGTCTATGAAAAGTATGGCAAGAGTCATGTCGGGGAGCGTTTGCTCGGCTCAGATATTTGTTATGAGTGCGGTAGATCTGTCCACATGCGCCGAGCGTGTCCATTTTCTAGACAGGATGATGATAGAGGTTGTGCAAAAACTACCAGGTCAGCAGCAGCTCCAGCACGTTTAGCTCCACAGGGGGCATCCACTAGTGGGGGTGGTGGGCAGCGCCAAAATAGATTTTATGCCCTCGCCTTGTGTCAGGAGCAGGAGACTTCACTGGATGTGGTTACCGATATGTTACGAGTGTTTCACCTTGATGCTTTTTCTTTGTTAGATCCAGGGGCTACCTTTTCTTTTGTAACACCTTATATTGCTAGTAGCTTTGGAGTTCGTCCCGAAATTCTGTCACAACCATTCTCAATCTGTACTCTCATTAGTGATTCAGTTGTAGCTAGGCAGATGTATAGAAGTTGCCCGATCACAATATTGTAGAAAGTCACCTCCACAGCCTAGTAGAGTTAGCCATGACTGACTTTGATGTTATTCTCAGCATAAATTGGTTGTATGCATATTATGCTTCTGTTAATTGTAGGACCCGTGTGGTGGAGTTTCTCTTTCTAGGCGAGTCAGTTTTAGAGTGGAAAGGGTAGTTCAGTCGTGCCTAGAGGTCGCTTTATTTCCTATCTTAAGGCCAGGAAGATGATTTCCAAAGGTTGTGTGTACCATCTAGTTAGGGTTAAGAATGTTGAGTTCGAGACCCCAACAATCCAGTAGGTTCCAGTAGTACTTGAGTACTCAAAAATGTTCCTTGATGATTTACCAGATGTTCCTCCCGAGAGGGAAATCGATTTTGGTATTGGCTTTCTTCCCAACATGTAGCCTATATCTATTCCTCACTACAGAATGGCTCCAGCTGAGCTAAAAGAGTTGAAGGAGTAGTTGAAGGAACTTTTGGATAAGGTTTTCATTAGACCAAGCAAGTCCCCGTGGGGTGTACCGATTCTCTTTGTCGAAAAAAAGACGGTTCTCTTCGTATGTGTATTGATTATTGATAATTGAACAAGGTCACCATTAAGAACAAGTATCCTCTACCTAGTACTGATGATTTGTTTGACCAGCTTCAGGGTGCCAAGTTCTTTTCAAAGATAGATCTCAGATTCGGGTACCATTAGCTTAGAGTTCGGGAGGGCGACATCCCAAAGACATCATTCAGAATGCGGTATGGTCAATATGAGTTTGTAGTTATGTCTTGATGCTCCTACAGCTTTTATGGACCTGTTGAATAGGGTGTTCAAGCCATACCTTGATATGTTTTTGATTGTGTTTATTAATGACATTCTGATATACTTTCGGGATCATTTGAGGGTGGTGCTACATACTCTTAAGGATCGCCATCTATATGCTAAATTCAGCAAGTGTGAATTTTGGTTGAACTCAGTGGCATTTTTGGGCCATGTGGTATCAAGTGAGGGCATACGAGTTGACTCTTAGAAAATAGAAGCGGTGAAGAATTGGCCTAGACCGGTGAATCCATCGGATATTCGAAGCTTTTTGGGCTTATCTGGCTACTATTAGAGATTTTTTGAAGGTTTCTCATCTACTGTAGCACCCTTGACCAAATTGACCCAAAAGAAGGTGAAATTTTGATGGTCGGAGGCTTGTGAGAAGAGCTTCCAAGGGTTGAAGACTCAACTCACCTCAGCACCGGTGTTAACCCTACTCAAGGATACTGATGGGTTCGTGGTGTATTACGATGCTTCAAGGATCAGACTTGGGTTTGTATTGATGTAGCATGGGAAAGTTATAGCATTTTCCTCCATACAGCTGAAAGTGCATGAAAAGGATTACCCAACTCATGATCTTGAATTGGTCACAGTGGTATTCGCCTAGAAAATATGGAGACATTATTTGTACGAGGTCCACATGGATGTGTTTACAGATCATAAGAGTCTACAATATATGTTTACCTAGAAGGATCTCAATCTTCGGCAAAGGAGGTGGTTTGAGCTACTTAAAGATTATGATATGAGTGTGCTTTACCATCCGGGCAAAGCTAATGTAGTAGAGGATGCACTTAGTAGACTCTCCATGGAAAGTGTGTCCCATGTGGATGAGGGAAAGAAGGAGCTGGTGAAAGAGGCACATCGACTTGCAAGGTTGTGACTTCGTTTGGTTGGTTCAACCGATGGCGGTGTTATTGTTTAGAACTGATCAGAATCGTCCTTGGTGGCTGATATAAAAGCTAGGAAAAATGAAGACCTTATTTTGGTAAAGTTAAAGGAGGTCGTTCTGAATTAGAAGGTAGAGGTTTTCTCCAAAGTAGGAGACAGTGTACTTCGATACTAGGGTTGCTTATGTGTTCTAGATGTTGCTAATTTAAGGAATCGGATGTAGCACGAGGCTCATGGATCCAGGTATTCCATCCATCCAGGTGCCACCAAGATGTACTGTGACTTATGGGAAGTCTATTGGTGGAATGTCATGAAGAAAGACATTGCAGAATTTGTGGCTAAGTGTCCAAATTGTCAGCAAGTAAAGGTCGAGCATCAAAGACCGGGAGGTGTGCTTCAACATATCAGTACTCATACTTGGAAGTGGGAAGAAATCAATATGGACTTCATAATAGGTTTTCCTTGCACTCGTTGACAATATGACTCCATTTGGGTGGTTGTGGATAGATTGACCAAGGTCGCTCATTTTCTACAAGTCAAAACCACATGGTATAGGATTATGCCAAGCTATACATCTGAGAGCTTGTTAGGTTTCATGGAGTACCCTTGTCCATTATATCAGAAAGTCGTACCCAATTAACCTCGCAGTTTTGGAGGTCGTTTCAAAAAGGACTTGGTATTCAGCACAGGCGTTTCACCCGGATGGTCAAGCGGCACAGACAATTCAGACTCTCTACAACATGTTGAGAGCATGCGTGATTGATTTCAAAGGTAGTTGGGATGATCATTTGTCTGTTATCGAGTTAGCATACAACAATATCTACCATTCTAGTATTCAGATGGCTCCGTTTGAGGATCTCTATGGGAGGAGATGTAGATCGCCCATTAGTTGGTTGGAAGTAGGTGAAGCTACAATGATAGGACCAGATTCAGTCCATGAGGCTAAGGAGAAGGTTCAGCTCATACGGGATAGGTTGAAAACAACTCAAAGTCGCCAAAAGTCCTATGACAATATAAGAAGGAGAGAACTGGAGTTCATAGTGGACGATTGGGTGTTTATGAAGGTATCTCCCATGAAAGGAGTGATGCGGTTCGGAAAGAAAGGAAAAATCAGCCCTCATTATGTTGGCCCCTACCGAATAGTGAAACAGGTTGGCAAGGTGGACATGAATTGGAGTTGCCCTCAGAATTTGCTTCCATGCATCCTGTTTTCCATGTATTGCTGTTAAAGAAGTGTTTGGGTGATCCAACTCTAGTTTTCCCAGTAGACAGTGTTGGTGTGAAAGACAACTTAGTTATGAAGAGGTTTAGATGGGAATACTAGATTGTCAGGTTCGAAGGCAAAGGAACAAGGAAGTAGCTTCAGTCACAGTTTTATGGAGGAATTAGCAAGTTGAGGGAGCTATATGGGAAACCAAAATGGATATGATGGCTAGATACCCACAACTATTGCCTTCCGGCACATTTCCAGTTTGAGGTATCAGTTTTTCCCTAGTACACTATTTAGTTTTCATGTTCAGTTCATGTGCCCAAGTTTCTTTTATGTCAAAGTACATATGTATGGTTCATGAATTCAGTTCAGCTATGTAGTTCAGTTCGGAGGTAGTAATTCCGTCAGTTTTCAGCTTAAATGATAAGTATTTGAAAATGGTGACTGCAGTTCTCTATTTTTCTCAATGATTTTCAACATTCGAGAATGAATGTTCCCAAGAGGGAGATATTGTAATACCTCGAAAGCCCTAAGATCAGACCCGAGTCTTGAAATAGAGAAAAAACTGGAAATTCTGCACCAGGTCACAGAACAGTCGTTCTATAACCCGTGGTGATGTTCAGCGCTTCCATTGAATTTTGTAATTTGAGATCCCCTTGGACTTGAACACGAGTTGTGGTTAGTCCCCACGAATTTTTATGTTAGCCGTGGGAAAGGGATTAAGGAAAGTGAAGGGGGCCTGGTAGTGTACCCTACGGAAGGTCACCCACAAGTCATGGTCAGTCACCATAATTCGTTGGATTGGGTCATGGGCAGCAGGTAACTAATGATCTGAGGTTTGAGGCAGTGAAGGCAACGAGTGCTGACCACGAATCGTGGTCGCCAGTAATGATTCGTGTGATGGCTCGTTATGAGTTCCAGGCGAAATTTCGATAGTGTACCCAACGATTGATGTAAAAACCCGTGGTTGGTGGAAACGACTCGTTAGGTCCCTCATGGGGACTAACGAGCAGTTATTTTCTGCAAATTTATTAAGGGTATTCTCGTCATTTCTGTGCTCTAGGATCCTATACTACATCATTTTAAGCCATTTTCAGGGTGTATTAAAATAGGTTAAGTCATTTTATCCTATTCTAAATCCATGCATGCAAGTTAGGGAGTTAGAGAGGAGATCAAGCTTAAGTCCTTCCTATTCTTCTCAAATTCCTCTTGGCCAATCAAGGAAGTGTAAGAATCAGTCTTAATCAGATATGGAGAGTTATGAATGGATGAATTTGTTCACAGCCATGAGCAATGCATCTCAAAATCATGAAATTTCCTATATTAATTCTATGGGGTTTTAACCCAATGCATGAAATTCCTAATTATCTACATGGGTATGATTTGAATGTATTTCTACTATTGAATTATGATTCATGGGAAAATTTTACGTTGTTTTCATTAAAATCATGTTTCAATCTTTATTAATTTAAAATGCTCATTTATGATAAATTTACAAAAATGAGACTTAAGAAGAATGTTCATGTATGATGAAGTATTAATGATGAAAAGCATGTTTTCAAGTTACCCATGTTTATAATCATGGTTTCAAGTGAATTGAATATTTTCAAGCATGTTAAAATATTGTGGCATTACACGTTCAAGAATGATTTACGATTTATGATATGGATTTCCTGATTGATCGATTTATGATGTTGGCCGATTTATGGGCCTTTGATTCTTGGATAAACATGTATGTAAGTGGGGATAAACGATGTTAAATGTTTATTTGGCTATGAATTTCATGAATGATGTTTATGATTTGTGTACGAGCCTAATGTGCATGTTTTTGGGAGCAGTGTATAGCACCGAGTAGCCCAGTGTTCAAAGGACTACGCCGGTGTCTCATAACTATGTGCCACCGTAGGTTCATGATGATACATTACAAAGTTAATGGATCCCCTCATTCGTGATATCACATACTGCATGTCACTTGCCTGGCAAGCCTGGGACGACTCTGCCCACTTGAGTGAGATAGTTGGGACATCATGTAAGGCTCTACCATGATGGTGTTAGTTATGACGAATCCTCCCTTTGTTCTGCATGTTTTTATGCATTGTTATGGTTATGATAATTTGGCTCAAGTTATGATTTATAGAGTTTTTCTCTTATGACTATGATGACAAATGGATTACGAATGTTTCGAAAACCTTGAGCCTTATGTTGCATTATGATGTTTATGTTATGAGCATGTTGTCCTACTCTTATGATCTCTTATGAACTTTTATGTATTTTAAATGTCCATTTTAGTTACTTTGCATACTCGGTACCTTCCACGTACTGACCGCATACTCTATGCTGTATTATTTCATGATACATGCTCCGATCTTCAGACCCAACATCATCATTAGCTCATTTCCAGAGTTAGCATCCAGCTCATAGGCGAGTCATCATTCTCCGAGGTTTAGTTGATATCAGTATCTCTTTATGTTCAATTTTCAGACTTGTCAGGTTAATTGGGCGTCTTGTCCCATCAACCTATCTGACATGTTAGAGGCTTTCAGACTATGTATGGTATTCAGCTGTCAAGTATGAAGTGCGTATCGCTTTCCATGTTATGTTATGATCATGCTTCCACTATGTTGTTGTGTTGAGTACTCTTTATTGATTGAGTTAGATGTATGTTCACGCAATGGGTCGATTTGGAGTCTCTCGAGGCTCCTTGTCCCGTATCGCGATCCGGGATTACGTTCGGGTCGTGACAAGGAATTTGAGAGAATTGGAAGGGCTTAAGCTTGATCTCCTCTCCAACTCCATAACTTGCATGCATGGGTTTAAAATAGGCTAAAATGACTTAACCTATCTTAATGCACCCAGAAAATGGCTTAAAACGATGTAGTATAGGATCCTAGAGTATAGGAATGATGAGAATACTCTTAATAACTTCACAGAAAATAACTATTTGTTAGTCTTCACGAGGGACCTAACGAGTCATTGCCACCAACCACGGGTCGTTACATCAATCGTTGGATACACTGTCAAGGTTTCACCTGGATCTCATAACGAGACATCACATGAATCGTTAAGGTGGCCAGGACTCGTGGTCACCCCTCGTTGCCTCCACTACCTCAAACCTCAGAGCATTAGTTACCTGTTTCCCACGACCCATCCCACGAATCATGGTGACTGACCACGACTCAGGGGACCTTTCCTAGGGTACACCGCCAGGCCCCCGTCACTTTCCTTAATCCCTTACCCACGACTGACTCAACGAGTCATGAGGACTGACCACGACTCATGGTTAGGTCCGTGGGGACCTCAAATTCCAAAATTCAACCCAAGCCTTGAACCTCCCCAGGAGTCTCTTCACAAGTCGTGGTCTACCCCCCGGGTCACGGAACTACTCTTTCTGTGACTTGGTGCCAGATTTCTAGTTTCCTCTGTTTCAACTCCTGGGTTTGATCTTTGGGCTCCCAGGGTATTACAATATCTCCCCCTTGGGAACATTCATCCTCGAATGTTGGATAACATACAGAAAAAGTAGAGAAATGCAATCATCATATTAAAATACTGATCATTTAAGTTGAAAAATGACAAAATGACTACCTTCAAACTGAATTCATGAATCATACATACATCCATATACATGAAAGAAACTGGAGCACATGACCTGAACATGAAAACTAAATAGCGTACTAGGGAGTAACCTAATACCTCAAATTGAAATCGAGCCAGAAGGGAGTAGGTGTGGGTATCTAGCTATCATATCCTCTTCGGTTTCCGACGTAGCTCCATCAACATGCTGATTCCTCCATAATACTTTGATTGAAGCTACTTCCTTGTTCCTTATCCTTTAGACCTGATGATTTAGCATTTCCACCAAAACCTCCTCATAACTAAGGCCGTCTTTCACACTAACACTATCCACCGGAACAACTAGAGTTGGATCACCAAAACACTTCTTTAAGAGCGATATATGGAAAACAGGATGCATAAAAGCTAATTCTGAGGGCAACTCCAATTCATATGCCACCTTGCCAACTCATTTCACAATCCGATAGGGTCCAACATAACGAGGGATGAGTTTTCCTTTCTTTCCCAACCTCATCACTCCCTTCATGGGAGACACTTTTAGAAAGATCGAATCATCAACTTTGAACTCAAGTTCTCTCCTTCTCACATCGACATAGGAATTTTGGCGACTTTTAGTTGTTTTCAACCTGTCCCTTATCGTGAGCTGAACCTTCTCCATAGACTGATGGACCAAATCTAGTCCTATCATCGCAGCTTCACCAACTTCCAACCAATCAATAGGCGATCTATATCTCCGCCCATAGGGAGCCTCAAATGGAGCCATCTGAATACTGGAATAGTAGCTGTTATTGTATGCAAACTCGATAAAAGGCAAATGATCATCTCAGCTACCCTTAAAGTCAACCACACATGCTCTTAATATGCCCTTGAGAGTTTGAATTATCCACTCCGCTTGACCATCCATTTGCGGGTGAAACGCTGTGCTGAGCTTAACTTGAGTACCAAGTCCTTTTTGAAAAGACCTTCAAAACTGAGAGGTAAATTGGGTACCCCTGTCCGATATGATGGAAAAAGGCACTCCATGCAATCGAACTAGCTCTTGGATGTATAGTTTAGCATAATCCTCCATCGAATTCGTGGTTCTGACAAGTAGAAAATGAGCGGTCTTAGTCAACCTATCCACAACCACCCAAATGGTGTCGTATTGTCGACGAGTGCGAGGCAAACTTGTTATGAAGTCTATATTGATTTCTTACCACTTTTAAGTAGGAATACTTATATCTTCAAGCAAACCTCCCAGCCTCTGATGCTTGACCTTCACGTACTGACAGTTTGGACACTTAGCCACAAATTCTGCAATGTCTTTCTTCATTCCATTCCACCAATAGACTTCTCGTAAGTCACGGTAGATCTTGGTGGCACCTGGATGGACCGAATACCTAGATCCATGAGCCTCTTGCAACATCCAGTTCCTCAAATCATCAACATCTAGAACATATAAGAAACCCTAGTAACGAAGCACCTTCTGATTCTAAAAGGCTTCCTTTAACTTTACCAAAAGAGGTCATCGTCTTGACTAGCTTTTACATCAGTCACCAAGGAAGATTTTGATCTGTTCTGAACTATACACCACCATCGGTTGAATCAACCAACCGAACACCCAACATTTCAAGTTGATGCACATCCTTCACTAGCTCCTTGCTTCCCTTATCCACATGGGACACACTCTTCATAGAGACTCTACTAAGTGCGTCTTCTAATGTATTAGCCTTTCCTCGATAGTAAAGGACACTCATGTCATAGTCTTTGAGTAGCTCCAACCACCTCCTTTGTCGAAGGTCGAGATCCTTCTAGGAAAACACATATTGTAAACTCTTATGGTCTGTAAACACATCCACGTGGACCTCGTACAAATAATGTTGCCATATCTTCAAGGCAAATAACACTGCGGCTAATTCAAGATCATTGGTCGGGTAATTCTTCTCATTAACTTTCAGCTGTCTGGAGGCATATTTGATAACTTTCCCGTGCTACATCAATACAC